>OY770142.1:2841500-4256000 GCA_963669345.1 Gortyna flavago | reverse complement strand
ATTGTGCGCTGCCTAGCGTATGGGTACCCGCCACCCTCCGTGTTCTGGTACCGCGGCTACGAGAGTGTCATGGTGCCATACAACGACGCAGTGTACGAAGCAAGAGGAAACGTACTCCTCATCAGAAGTCTGGCCATCGAAACTCTTGGACAGTACACATGTCAAGCGTACAACGGAGAAGGCAAAGCGGCGTCGTGGGTGGTCTTCGTGCGAGCGTATATGCCTGAAGGGCTCTTCATTGATAACGAGTTGTTGGTACCGCGAAATCCGGTGGTTATACCCAGACCCCAGACAAAACCACCCACAACCGCGGAGACGACCACCACCACCACTTCCACCACTACTGAAGCGCCCAGGTCTTTGTTCACTGGTAAGATTAGGAACTGTCAACTATATTCAGCTGATTGTTTGTCTTAAGATACCTAGCTCATTTGCATTAACAGTAGATACGAAAACATTCTTTAATCTTAACATCTGTCAGAGATAAATGTGAGTTTAATTCTTGTTATAGATTTAATAGATTGCAAAGGTTTCAATTGATGGAAGACCAACAATCATCTACTTCCACTAATAGTACGGAATGGCTTATCTCTGCATGGAGCATGTTTATGTATTCAGCTTGCATGTGTTCTTCTAGCGATGTTGGATTGTTTTTGTTAAGGCCTAAAATAACAACATATTTATAGACTTATTGGGAGCAAGTCGTATACTTCTAACGTAAGAATCTGGTATGTATACAGTGTTAATACATTATAATTTTGTGTGAGCGATACGGCGGTTTTTTCTCCGAAAGTACAACTTCTGCCTTATCTTGTCAATATTCAACAGTGATATTTGTTATCGACAATGTAAAAACAATGCAGTGTCAGTAGCTTCTGTAAGTATGAAGAATATACCTAATTATATTATTATTATCATATTTATGATTATTATAACATTTCGTATGTTGATGATGAAGTTCGCGTATGTCATAGGTAGTTCTATTCATTCTGGCAGCGCCTTTGATTGTACCTACATCACTGAATGTTTCAATGCGCTCGTAGGTACTTATGTATTTAAGCTGTACATAAAGCGCGACTTAATTTACCATTTTTATTCATTCAATTCCGATTTCTAGTACCCGTTCAAAACCGTATACAAATACACAATATAAATAATGTATTTTACCATTATTGGTTATGCGCAATGGACATTATCTTCTTATCATATTTTTCTATCATCTTCAAGTAATCGTAGTAGTCTTTATGACAATATATACTGAAAATAGGTAATTTTTGACATTACCTAAACTCTTACAAGTACCCTCTAACTCAGTGTTCTATAAACAGTGCCGGTCAGCACTCATGTGTCGACGCCATTCTCGACGCTGAACATCGGCGCCGACCTGCACCTGACGTGCGATGTGGACGGCTTCCCCGAGCCGGACGTACACTGGACCAAAGATGGAGGAACCATTCAGACGGACGGCAGGATCACTATCACTGGTAAGTCTTACCACTAGTTAATTGTTTCTGCTACACTCTCACTCGGAGTTTCTTGGTAGGCCACATTTAACTGTCGATGGACCGCTACGTTGGAGCAGATGAGTAGGTACTCGAGTGGAGAATGCGTGTCCTTAAGGGTAATGTGAGGCGTCTCCTTGCTAGATGCACCTGCAGAAGACATGAAAACGGAGCTTGACTGAATTGGATGCAGAAGGCGGAGAACCGGGTGTCGTAGCGCATCTTGGGAAAGGCTTTCGCCCAACAGTGGACTGCGATAGAATAGAAAATATATTATATTTATTTGCAATTAATGTAGGTCCAAAAATCTGTTGTTACAGTTATGAGAAATCCATCTAATATATAAAATTCTCGTGTCACAGTTTTCGTTGCCATAGGTACTCCTCCGAAACGGCTTGACCGATTTTGATGAAATTTTTTGTGCTTATCCGGTATCTATGAGAATCGGCCAACATCTATTTTTCATCCCCCTAAATAGAAACTTACGCGGGTGAAACCGCGGGGCGCAGCTAGTATACATATATGATAGGCTTAGTTTCGATTAAGTTTTAACAAACTAGAGCCAATCTTGAAAAAATCCGCCCCTAAGGCGACCCACTGACCAAAATATTAGCATTTCAGTTTTATTATGCGGTAGCATAACCACTCACGCGCCCCGGTTTTCCCTTGACTGTCCCTGAACACTTTTTTTCTGCGCGCTGCGGGTGGTCTCGCCACTTATACACGACTCCTACACAAAAAACTTCTATGGACCGTTAGTAGACTAATGATTGTATCGTCAAGGGGACAAAACAGGCAAAACTAGTTTTCGGCTTCGTGGTGGATCTTTATACACTCTGTATGTGTTATTTTTGTTTCATCCATCCCTTGTTTACACCAACAGGTAGTACGATCGTGTCCCGACTGACGGTGACGCGGGTGTCGGTCGCAGACAGCGGGCTGTACGCCTGCCACGCCAGCAACCCATACAGTTCGCAGTCCGACACTGCGCAGATCAACGTGCAACGTAAGTTATGTGTTGTTTCTTCAATAAACGTTTTGCACCTACAGACCTATACTTATTATCAAATAATAAAGTTACCACTATCGTGTCGCTGCTGTCACAACATTAACTATCAAAGTCCTCCTGCTCCTCCCAAATCCCCAACCCCTCAACGACGACGACCCCAAAGAAGACGTCAACAACGTTAGCTGAGGATCGTGACACCTTCTTAACAAGTCACCATTTCGGACCGATTCACTACGGTCCGTAGCTTGGATGGAGTGCCACGCTTCCCAACATCTTGATGATCTTTAAACTGGCTTGCCATCGCTTAACGCTTCGTCTTTTCAAGTATTGACATGACACAAAATGAATTAACTTGCCAAATGTATGAAAATTTGATTTAAGTTGTGGAGTTAGGGTTGATGTTCGATCACTAACTTTATATTTTCAGAGCTCGTGGTACCTGCTAAGTGCACAGATAATCCCTTCTTCGCTAACTGTGACCTGATCGTGCGCAGCAAGTTCTGCAGACACAAGTATTACTCGAAGTAAGTACATAATCTTTAAGTGAGGTTAATCGATCAATTAGGTCAATCGATATCACTTGCTGAATAAGATTAATAAATAGTGTTTAATTGTTCTTACCCACTATCCGCTCAGATAGATAGAATACTCTTTATTATGCACACCATATAAACTACCATAGGTATATCTTATCCTATCTTAATATAGGTATATAAATTACGTGTCACGATGTTTGTCCGCGATGGACTCCTAAACTACTTAACCGATTTTAATCAAATTTGTACACCGTGTGCAGTTTGATCCAACTTGAAAGATAGGATAGAAAAAAAAAAATACAAAACCGTTAGCCACAGCAACGCGTGGCCGGGTCAGCTAGTTTAATATAGAAACTGTACTAAGGGTGACACAATAGGTGTCTTAGATCTGTGATCTGTCTGGGGCTCAGTTTAGCTATTTTTTCATTACTGTCGGAATGTGTTTTGTTTATTTATTTGGCACATTGTACATAAATAGAGTGTAGGTATACTTTTACGTTCTCGATCTATTGTTGTCGTTCTGTGGCCACAACTAAGCACGTTGTATTGTCCCCAGGTTCTGTTGCAAGTCGTGTGTGGAGGCCGGTCAGCTCGACCCCCAGGAGGCGGAGCTTCAAGCAGACCAGCCCTTGAGGAAGAAGTAGACATCAGCTTCACCAAGATCTTACATAGCGTAGTAGCCAGACGTGACCGATACTAAACATTGTTAGATATATTCATAATTTTCCCCTCGAATACTACTTAAAAGTATTTATAGTTGCAATATTGTGTTAATTATTTTCTATTAGAATTATGCATGACAATAGCTCTAAAATGAGTATGTCATCAATCGTTAGTGTTATAGCTAGATGAGACTATGGTTACCTCCTTCCTGCATAGTGTCGGTCGCAAGCTCTGGCAGTAGTGTTACATGTGCCATAGCTGGGATAGGTACTTCTTGAATGTTGAACCACAACACAGCGGTCTACTGTGCGCATGTTCATAACACGCAATCATACCAATAGATTATAATGTAGATAGTTAATATTACTTGAAATTAAAAGTTTTATGTAAATAAATATTTTAAAATGTCACAAACTCCATCTGTGATGGAATATTTTTGAGTAATTTTACATTTCTACATAGTTAGATCAGAAGAATATAGTGAATAAATTATTTATGCAATAAGTTGTCTAGTAAAGTGAATGTTTAGCTTGTAGGGTAACGTTAGGGTGTCTAGTTGACAAGTCATAATAATTTTTTTAAGTGAATCCTTTTATAATTGTGACGATGTAAATAGATGGAAAATAAAAATGTATTAGCAAAATGTTGTGTTTAATTACCGTTTGGCAGAATTAAGTATAAGCTTGAATATTATTATTTTTTATCGACAATATTATGACGAGGTTCGTTGAATCCCAGCTATAAAACAATCAAAGCCTCAATCAATCTGAGGAAAATCAAAGGAGTCTGCTTCCAGTCTACTGAATACCAGTATTTTAGACCTGCGCAACCCAGTTACTGGGTAACTCATTGGATAAACTGGATGTCAAATGTAAATGGACTCGGCTAGTTTTATAATACCGTAACCACGCAAGGTAGCTTCTTCAAGTGAAAAGTAAAATTCAAATGCATTAAAAAAATAGCAAATTGAAACAAAAAAACTGTGTTAAAGTGGGTTTACGAAATTGATTTTTTTTTTTTAAATCATTCATTATGTTGTATTGAGGGGCCCGTGGCTAAATAGCCAGCCGCACGATCGCTCGATCAGGTTAAGTTACGCTTGCCGATGTTGTTCTGTGGATGGGTGACCATCTTTACATACCGAGACCCCTCCGTGCCTCGGAAAGCACTACGTTACTCGTGGATATTTCGTTACAGGTAGTCAGAAGCCCGAAAGTCTGACAACCAGTCTTACCAAGGGCTACCTATCGTATTACCCAGTAACTGGGTTATGGAGGTCAGATAGGCAGTCGCTCCATGTAAAATACTGGTATTCAGCTGCATCCGGTTAGACTGGAAGCCAACCCCAACATAGTTGGGAAAAGGCTAGGCAGATGATGATTCAATACCTATGTCGTATTGCCTCCGCATGCTCTTAAGACAGTTTCTATACCTACGATTTGGTATGCTGAGCACCAGACTCAGCATCACTCATTTTCATTTGTCTCTTAGAGATGATTATTAAAAAAAAATGCGTGAAATGTTGTTACATTACTTATAACTCTCGTTTCCCCGTAGCAAAAATTAATAAATAGGTACCTACTTGTTTTATACAAAACTTTTAGGATACTTGTCAAAACACAATTTGTTTTTGCGCTACCTCACGCCGCGCCAGTGCATGCAAGCTGGCATCGTCGCACTGTAGCGAAAATAATGATGTGGAGGTATTAATAAATGAGGCGTCTATAGTTCGTTTTTTAAGCTCAAGTCAGAGACTAATCTGACAGGTGTAATGTCAAACTAAAAAAACACAAAAGAACTAAAAAAAAAAACAAACTAAAACTAATAAAAAAACACAAACACAAAAGAGTTAAATGTCAGATTAGTCTCCGAGATTAAAAAACGAACTTTAGTTGCAAACCCCGCTAAAACGGTTTTCGGTTGAAAATAAGTTTAAGTACCTAACAACACGGTTTTTAATATACCTATTTTCTCTTACAGTTATAAAGCTCATTTTTGAGCTAAACCCACTACAACCTTACGAAAACGACAATTGAAATGCAATGTTCGCAGCAAAACCCGACATACTTATAACTCTTGTGCATGGACTTATCTCTTGTGAACTGCAAAAGCCGATCTAATGAAATCGTCCAATCACAGCACAGCATTCGCATCGCGCCATCGAAAAATAGTGTTTTATACTTTTTTACTTACCCCAGGTAATTTCAGGTCACTGCTTTTTTTTTCACTACTTTTCCCACGCATTACTTCTAGAATTTTTTTTATTTTTTTGTTTGCCTTCGTTCATCCATTAATACAGGTACTGCTCCAGTGATCAACTCGGACACAGGCAGTGTTGTCAATTTAGCGACTTTTTCGCTAGATTAAGCGACATTTTGACATGAAAAGCGACATTTTATTTCGATTTAGCGACATTTCTAGCGACTTTTCTAATTTGGCTATCATTTATAATGTATAATTTTATTCAATAAGATTTTATCATAACTGACTACAGTAACAGTGACTCGTCACTCAAAACTATGTAGTTTTATGATAAAAAATTTATACGTAAAAAAAAAACGAAATAAATGAGAAATTATTTAATATTTAAGCATCTAGCGACATCTGGCGACTTTTGACTTTCTGTCTGGCGACATTTGCTTTAGTCGAGTTGGCAACACTAGACACAGGTCAGTTTCCGATTCCGACTGACGAGTGACGACGCGTTGGTTGCGCTCAGACGCGCGAATTCCGTCAAATGCCCGCGAATTATTTTTATCTCAGAAGAAATATGTGCAGTACGTTGTGGAAATAAGGGTGCTATGTTAAGTTTCAGAGTAACGCTGCGATGCGTTTCGACTCTGCGCTATACCCGCTAGTATGAATGACCCTAAAAGTTCACGTGACTACTTGTTGTGCTCCTCCCTGACTATGGATTAAAATTTAAACATTGAACCCCAACACGGCGCTGTATGCGCATGTTCATAAATACGCAATCACACCAAATATTAATAGATTATAATGAAGCGACTGTGTAAATAGATGGGCAATAAAAAACGTGTTAGCAAAATGGTGTGTTTAATTACCGCTTGTCAGAATTAAATACAAAGCTGAATATTATAGACAGTGTGGTGGCGAGGCTCGTTGGATCCAGCAATAGAACAATCAAAGCTTAGTAGAACATTACTAAATGAAATACATTTACTGTAATAACATTCGGGAAGTCGTGACGCCAACAAAAATAAAAATAAACTTGCGATAACATAAATTTTTATTTACATTCCGAAATTCACAATCAAATATAACAATAAACGTCCTACGTCCAACTTACCTGTCAATGAAAGTACAGTGAGAAACACAGAAGTCTACTGGTGATTTATCTATATACACACATACATTCACAAGTTGATCGCCACCGCCCCGACCGGCGAGTGCTGCACTAGCTATACTTTGTCAGCTCGTCCGCGGTATCGACACGACTCGGCTGAGGTGGCTAGGCCTGTACACAATTTACTACCAAATGAGTTATACAATTTATTTCATCGTAAAGTTCAGACGCCTCCGACTACTCTTATAGAGCAATACAGCGATACATATAATAATATATTCTTAGAATACAAAAATTAAAACAATAAGTTATATACATCAAATTATAATTTCATGTACATGTGTCGGCGCGCCCCGCGGCACGGTCCCGCGCACGACGACACCGCGCTCAGTAGCATGTCGTCGCCCGTACATCTACTCCTCCTTAAATATCTTACCGGGCGCCGAGCGGGCCCATTTTAGTATCACAATGTATGTTAAACTAAACAGAGGTCCCACTAAATCCTAAACGCCTACTAAAAAAACTATATAAAACCGAAATCTTCTACTACAAAATAAAAAGAAAATTCTTTACGAACAATAATAAACTCGCTAGAAACGTGTGACGAGCGTCCGGTAGGTGCGTCGGACAGTCGCGATGCGTCGCGGTGGGAGGTGGATGATTGTACTTGTGTCGCGCGCGGGGCGGGGCGTATTCGGGCGAGTTCGGGCGTGCTCGGGCGTGCTCGGGGCTCAGTCGAGGACCTGCGAGACGATCTTCTCCATGTCGTGGTCGATCTCGTCGTTAGTGGGCGGCGGCGGCGCGGGCCCGGGCGCGTCGGGCGCGGCTGGCAGCGTGAAGGGCTCGTCCAGCTCCTCCAGGCCGGCCGGCACGGGCAGCTTGCCCAGCTCCTCCTGCAGCTTCACGTAGTGCCGCTGCGCAAGTTTACACACCTCATTACTATGTCCAACAGTAAGCCCGAGTAACCACGCCCGATTCCTTTTTATCGCGCTCTGGATTAAACGCACTTCTTAGCGCCGAGAGTTAAAGATACAATAGTGTATTTTTTGGAGCGCTGTGATTTGTTGGATTATCAATGCTCGTCTCAACACCGAGAGTTAAAAATCCAGTGCGCGATTAAAAATCATCGTGTAAAAATATCGCCGTGCGTACATGGGCAAATAAATCACTACCGAAGTAGTAGAACTCTCAATAAAAAAAAAAAAACTGCATATTTTTTGTTTGTGCCTTACCTTGAGCGCCATGAGGTTGAGCTGTATGCTCCTCTGCGTGCGCTCGTCGCCGCTCTGACTCTCCAGCTCCGTGATCCAGTTCGCCACCGTCTGCATTATTTCGTTGCGTTTTATCCAGAAGTGCGTCTGGATCACCTGGTGAACAAAAATACACAATTCAATATTCAATATTCATTTACGCCGAAATCATTAATGTTTCTCAATTTCTTCTCCATCTTGATCCCGAATTTGGCTGCTGCATATCGTTCAAATGATCTACATGATCTGCATTCGCGATTTATTTACAAAAAATGTAAACAAATATGAGTTTATGGAAAAATAACTTTAATCTAAACACATTAAAGTTCAGTTTACACTACAACTCCAAACATTTTTATAACTTTTTCAATAGTGCTAGTCACTCTGAAAACAACTTAATAATCGTTAAAATAAAGTTGATATTTGTTTAACTTGAAATACCATCATTTTGAAACATAAATTTTAATAGGCTGTACAAACTAACAGACGCTACGACCCTTGCAATATTGTAAGGGTCGGTCGTAACGGCTAGGTAGTTGTCACGTCCTTTACATTCAAATGTCTGGTCATAAACGCATCCATGCCAATCACTCAACATAACTATCCCATAGCGTGATTAAGAAAATTTTATCCAAAAAATAGACAAATATCAAACTTAGATATCATAAATTGGATAAGGAATAATTGCTTAATTTCTGGTAATAAACAATAAATATTTAGTTTACTGTAAAAAATTGCACCGTGTAAACTAATACACTGGGCTCATAAACTTGAATTCTCTGCGTCGTAAGTACTAGTCTTCTATGACAATTTGTAAAATAATGATAAAATAAGATGATTAAAAATATTCATTGCAATTATAAGCATACCTCCTTGAAGCAAGGCTCAGGGTTTCTAAGATGGTCCAGCATGGCCCAGCGCACACAGGCCTGGTAGATGTTGGAGTTGTACTCGAGCGAGGCGCTGGAACCTACGCGTGTGCCGCGGCTTCGCTCGTATCCCGGCTCGTTGAAGTACGGCTCGGGGACCAGGATCAGAGACTGGATTGATACCAGTACCTGAACACGAGCAATGTTTAGATTAGATACATAAAATAACTCTACAAATTATTTTGGCGCAAGACAAAAAGCGGAACTACCGCCGCCATTTTGTTTTGTCAACACGATTTCGGGAATAATGGTAAGCGTGGTGATCAATGCTCGTGCCTTCTCTGTATGAGAAGAGGCCTTTGTCCAGCAGTGGGACACTAATAGACTGGTATTATAACTTCGTGTGTTGCAGACTTGCCTGTAGAAAGCTAGAAGTGTGCGCGTTCCACTTCTCCTCGGGGCGTCCGTGCCAGGTGTTGAGCACCGACAGGCACACCTTGCCGTCGTTGTACAGGTTGGGGTTGAAGCGCACGGAGTGCCGCCCGGTGGTCTCGAGGTTGATGAGCATGGGCACGGCCGGGTACTCCGCCGGGAAGTACACGTCCAGGACGAAGCAGCCGTTCGCGTACGGCGTGTCCGATGGACCTGTTATTAGGACCTGCGGGGCAATGGCGACTTTAGTGTTATAATATTCATATAATTACCCGACAATGTTTCGGGCGGTTCTTACGACTTGACAAAACATTGAGATTTCTTTAATACCTATAATTATGTATGTAAGTTTAATATGACTATGATATTGATATACGTGAGTTTAATAGGTATTATACACTTTAGACTTCGTGTGTACCTTCATGACGTCGAGCCGGTCGGCGTCAGTGCGCACGAACACGGACGAGGAGTAGGACAGCGGCAGCGACGTGGCCAGCGTGGCAGCCTCCTGCGCCAGGCGCTTCATGCGCGCCGGGTGGGCGCGCTCGCCCGCCGCGCGCACGGCGCCCTCGAAGTGGTACGGCACCAGGAAGCGGAACCCGGACTCTGCGCACTCCGCTATCATCTCGAAGGTCTCTGTGGACATACAACAACCATTGAGAACACAATAGTAGACCGCAGAACTCGGCGAGAGCGAAAACAAGTACCGATTTTGAGCGGCTGCGGCGCGCCGCTCGCGCGCCCCGACTCCGCCTGTATACCTAGAGCTACATGTCGCCCAGGCTACTCACCGAACTGCATGGTGCGCATGAGCTCGATGTAGCGCGCCTCCCGCGACGCGCCGCTGAGCGGCTGCGGCGCGTCGCTCGCGCGCCCCGACTCCGCCTGTATACCTAGAGCTACATGTCGCCCAGGCTACTCACCGAACTGCATGGTGCGCATGAGCTCGATGTAGCGCGCCTCCCGCGACGCGCCGCTGAGCGGCTGCGGCGCGTCGCTCGCGCGCCCCGACTCCGCCTGTATACCTAGAGCTACATGTCGCCCAGGCTACTCACCGAACTGCATGGTGCGCATGAGCTCGATGTAGCGCGCCTCCCGCGACGCGCCGCTGAGCGGCTGCGGCGCGTCGCTCGCGCGCCCCGACTCCGCCTGTATACCTAGAGCTACATGTCGCCCAGGCTACTCACCGAACTGCATGGTGCGCATGAGCTCGATGTAGCGCGCCTCCCGCGACGCGCCGCTGAGCGGCTGCGGCGCGTCGCTCGCGCGCCCCGACTCCGCCTGTATACCTAGAGCTACATGTCGCCCAGGCTACTCACCGAACTGCATGGTGCGCATGAGCTCGATGTAGCGCGCCTCCCGCGACGCGCCGCTGAGCGGCTGCGGCGCGCCGCTCGCGCGCCCCGACTCCGCCTGTATACCTAGAGCTACATGTCGCCCAGGCTACTCACCGAACTGCATGGTGCGCATGAGCTCGATGTAGCGCGCCTCCCGCGACGCGCCGCTGAGCGGCTGCGGCGCGCCGCTCGCGCGCCCCGACTCCGCCTGTATACCTAGAGCTACATGTCGCCCAGGCTACTCACCGAACTGCATGGTGCGCATGAGCTCGATGTAGCGCGCCTCCCGCGACGCGCCGCTGAGCGGCTGCGGCGCGCCGCTCGCGCGCCCCGACTCCGCCTGTATACCTAGAGCTACATGTCGCCCAGGCTACTCACCGAACTGCATGGTGCGCATGAGCTCGATGTAGCGCGCCTCCCGCGACGCGCCGCTGAGCGGCTGCGGCGCGCCGCTCGCGCGCCCCGACTCCGCCTGTATACCTAGAGCTACATGTCGCCCAGGCTACTCACCGAACTGCATGGTGCGCATGAGCTCGATGTAGCGCGCCTCCCGCGACGCGCCGCTGAGCGGCTGCGGCGCGCCGCTCGCGCGCCCCGACTCCGCCTGTATACCTAGAGCTACATGTCGCCCAGGCTACTCACCGAACTGCATGGTGCGCATGAGCTCGATGTAGCGCGCCTCCCGCGACGCGCCGCTGAGCGGCTGCGGCGCGTCGCTCGCGCGCCCCGACTCCGCCTGTATACCTAGAGCTACATGTCGCCCAGGCTACTCACCGAACTGCATGGTGCGCATGAGCTCGATGTAGCGCGCCTCCCGCGACGCGCCGCTGAGCGGCTGTGGCGCGTCGCTCGCGCGCCCCGACTCCGCCTGTATACCTAGAGCTACATGTCGCCCAGGCTACTCACCGAACTGCATGGTGCGCATGAGCTCGATGTAGCGCGCCTCCCGCGACGCGCCGCTGAGCGGCTGCGGCGCGCCGCTCGCGCGCCCCGACTCCGCCTGTATACCTAGAGCTACATGTCGCCCAGGCTACTCACCGAACTGCATGGTGCGCATGAGCTCGATGTAGCGCGCCTCCCGCGACGCGCCGCTGAGCGGCTGCGGCGCGTCGCTCGCGCGCCCCGACTCCGCCTGTATACCTAGAGCTACATGTCGCCCAGGCTACTCACCGAACTGCATGGTGCGCATGAGCTCGATGTAGCGCGCCTCCCGCGACGCGCCGCTGAGCGGCTGCGGCGCGTCGCTCGCGCGCCCCGACTCCGCCTGTATACCTAGAGCTACATGTCGCCCAGGCTACTCACCGAACTGCATGGTGCGCATGAGCTCGATGTAGCGCGCCTCCCGCGACGCGCCGCTGAGCGGCTGCGGCGCGCCGCTCGCGCGCCCCGACTCCGCCTGTATACCTAGAGCTACATGTCGCCCAGGCTACTCACCGAACTGCATGGTGCGCATGAGCTCGATGTAGCGCGCCTCCCGCGACGCGCCGCTGAGCGGCTGCGGCGCGCCGCTCGCGCGCCCCGACTCCGCCTGTATACCTAGAGCTACATGTCGCCCAGGCTACTCACCGAACTGCATGGTGCGCATGAGCTCGATGTAGCGCGCCTCCCGCGACGCGCCGCTGAGCGGCTGCGGCGCGTCGCTCGCGCGCCCCGACTCCGCCTGTATACCTAGAGCTACATGTCGCCCAGGCTACTCACCGAACTGCATGGTGCGCATGAGCTCGATGTAGCGCGCCTCCCGCGACGCGCCGCTGAGCGGCTGCGGCGCGCCGCTCGCGCGCCCCGACTCCGCCTGTATACCTAGAGCTACATGTCGCCCAGGCTACTCACCGAACTGCATGGTGCGCATGAGCTCGATGTAGCGCGCCTCCCGCGACGCGCCGCTGAGCGGCTGCGGCGCGCCGCTCGCGCGCCCCGACTCCGCCTGTATACCTAGAGCTACATGTCGCCCAGGCTACTCACCGAACTGCATGGTGCGCATGAGCTCGATGTAGCGCGCCTCCCGCGACGCGCCGCTGAGCGGCTGCGGCGCGCCGCTCGCGCGCCCCGACTCCGCCTGTATACCTAGAGCTACATGTCGCCCAGGCTACTCACCGAACTGCATGGTGCGCATGAGCTCGATGTAGCGCGCCTCCCGCGACGCGCCGCTGAGCGGCTGCGGCGCGTCGCTCGCGCGCCCCGACTCCGCCTGTATACCTAGAGCTACATGTCGCCCAGGCTACTCACCGAACTGCATGGTGCGCATGAGCTCGATGTAGCGCGCCTCCCGCGACGCGCCGCTGAGCGGCTGCGGCGCGCCGCTCGCGCGCCCCGACTCCGCCTGTATACCTAGAGCTACATGTCGCCCAGGCTACTCACCGAACTGCATGGTGCGCATGAGCTCGATGTAGCGCGCCTCCCGCGACGCGCCGCTGAGCGGCTGCGGCGCGTCGCTCGCGCGCCCCGACTCCGCCTGTATACCTAGAGCTACATGTCGCCCAGGCTACTCACCGAACTGCATGGTGCGCATGAGCTCGATGTAGCGCGCCTCCCGCGACGCGCCGCTGAGCGGCTGCGGCGCGTCGCTCGCGCGCCCCGACTCCGCCTGTATACCTAGAGCTACATGTCGCCCAGGCTACTCACCGAACTGCATGGTGCGCATGAGCTCGATGTAGCGCGCCTCCCGCGACGCGCCGCTGAGCGGCTGCGGCGCGTCGCTCGCGCGCCCCGACTCCGCCTGTATACCTAGAGCTACATGTCGCCCAGGCTACTCACCGAACTGCATGGTGCGCATGAGCTCGATGTAGCGCGCCTCCCGCGACGCGCCGCTGAGCGGCTGCGGCGCGCCGCTCGCGCGCCCCGACTCCGCCTGTATACCTAGAGCTACATGTCGCCCAGGCTACTCACCGAACTGCATGGTGCGCATGAGCTCGATGTAGCGCGCCTCCCGCGACGCGCCGCTGAGCGGCTGCGGCGCGCCGCTCGCGCGCCCCGACTCCGCCTCGTTCTCCGCGCGGCACATCAGCGCAGACGTCGCCTGCGACAGACAAATTATATTAACTTGAGACACAAAAAAACTTTTTAACAAAAAAATTTAACCGCCGAAAAAACTGAAAAGCAAAAAATAATAATAACAAAGATTGGTTCTGGATTTTCCGGAACATACGACATCGACTTCCGAAATTAAAGTTATTTTTCAGTTTGTTAGGTTTTTTGAAAGTTGTTTTATTTTTGTTAAAAAGTTTTTTCTTTAAATTTAAGGTAATTTCGTGATCTTTGTTCATTGATTGTTTGGAACAAAAGGTTTATTAACTTTTGCTTTTCAGTTTTTTCGGCGGTTTAATGTTTTTGTTATAAAGTTTTTATTTTATAATTTTTTGTGGCTATAATTTACTAATTAGCTCATTAATCGTGATTTTTTTTTATTTATTTAATTGTAATACACAACTCAGCATTAAAATCTGCGAGTGAACAATAAATCCCCTATTTTCCCCCCCTTAAGGTAAGATTTTTTTCCAAATTTATATGGGACCAACTTCGAGGTATACCCTAACCAATAAAAAAAGAATTATCAAAATCGGACTACTGTGTAAAAAAAAAAGCGTGGTCATATATAAAAAAAAAATATTTATACACGTCGACGTCGGTTACAAAGCTACTGTTATAAAGTAGGACATTCACGATACATTTTGCATGACGTAAAACCTAAGTGTCATTAGAATGTAACTCTTATTTTATTTTTTTAATAATATATATATACCATACCAGTGAACGAAATACCATATCATATCGAAACAGGAGTATCGCTATTTACGTCCATATTATGGTCAGCAAAAAGGTAAGCGTGACCGTTGTCTGCGAGCAATGACTACGGTTGTACCCCGAGGGCCACGAACACTGGGCACATTGTGTTGTTTGTGTTGCGCTTTGGAAACACTGGTTCCAGTTCAGGGCTAGCTTGCAGCACAAATTACGAAATGCTTTCAATATAATAATCATGTTCATTATCTCTGTCATCATCAAAAAAATTATAGAAGAAACAGAACGAGGTTTTAAATTCGTTTAGCGCTAAATGTAGAATAGAATACTCTTTAATATGTACACCATGTGCACAATGTATTTAGTGTTTTGTGGTACAAGCGGGCCTAAGTATAGCGTATTTCCATACAAAATAAAAATAAAAATTGTTTTCGACGAATGTAGAATGTTCTGACATTTTACAGCGTCAATCAAATACTAACATAATGTTATTTACTCACTTGTATGTCGGCAATAAGCGCGGCGAGTCCCTCGTCCTCCTCAGACAACTCTGAATTACTTGAAGTACTAAATCTTTGGCTATATGTCATTTTACCGAATATATTCTTCTTACTCATCCTGAAATAGAAAATATGTGTGTATACTGTCTGAAAAGATATGTTTTAAGCAGATGTTGGATGTGAAACATCGAAGTTCAGAAAAAGAGCGTTTTTGTGCAGTAACGACTCTGGCACTGTGTGTAACAGTCGACTTATGGTGTGCCATATTTATGACATTCGAGAACTGAATGGTTATGGAGATATTTTCACGTATTAATGTTAGAAACTGATTTTTGATCAATGTTTCCTAGTTAGATGTAGAGAATGCGTAGACGGTAATGACGTAGCTTGGTCATGATCGTGTGAAGGCGTACCTTAGCTTGGTAGCGTAGGAGTTGGTGGTGCGGCTCATCATGGCCAGCAAGCGCGGCAGCGGGCGCAGCGCCTGCGTCAGGCGGCGCGAGCCCAGCGCGTGCAGTGCGCGCGCGCAGCGCAGCACGTGCACGTACAGCGGGATGTGGCGCGACATGTCCAGCACTGGCCGGAAACATACAATAGTTTTTATTCCCGAAACTTGATAAATACCAGAGATTTTAAATTATTTAGGGAATCCTCAAAATAACTTTTGAGCGCCAAGAACTGTCTAGATTGGAGCTCATTAGTAATATTAAAGTAATGTGTATATAGCTGTAGGTTCTACTTTGTTATTCATCCATGTAGCTGTATTACCTGGAAAACAAATATATTTCTATTTTACTTACCCGAATCGTTTCTTAGATAAGAGCAGATGGCGGGTACCAGCGAGCTGTTGGCGACAAGGTCTATGAACTCTGCGGGCAGGTCGTGTGATTCATCGGAGTCGCCGTCGCGGTCCGTGCTCTCGGCCGCGCCCTCTTCCGGAGGCCATTTCTCTCCAGGGTTCATATATGATGCTAAAACCTGTGTGGAAATGAGGACAAGTTAGTAAAGATCGTTTAATCTAAACTGCACCCCTCTACTAAAATATCTGTACAAACATTTGAAATGTGTATGTGTCGCAGCCAACTGGTTAAATTAGCCGTTCAGTTAACTGCCTAGCCTTTCAACTAAACGGCGGCCGTTCAACTAACGGCCTGAATGATATTCAAAATTACAGTTTAGGTTGGAAGTCTGACCAATCACGCGCGAGCCGAATTGGTTGCAGTAATTAAGGCATTGCACCCCGACCAAGTGGGTTAGGTTAGGTTAGAACTGTGATCAACCGCGTTCGAGCCGAGGGAGGAAGCGAGGCGAACACTACTTCTAAAGGCCAGGCAGTTAACTGAACGGCTAATTTAACCAGTTGGCTGCGACATATGCAACAAGCAGTGAAGGGGCGTGTAATTTTGGATTTAACGATCTCTACAGCTTTAAATCGAGCTTTAGGAAACAGATAGGAGGGGCCCGTAGCTAAATAATAACAGCCGCACAGGTCGATCGATCAGGGTAAGCTACGCTTGCCGATGTTGGTCTGTGGATGGGTGACCACCTTTACATACCGTGACCCCTCCGTGCCTCGGAAAGCACGTTAAGCCGTTGCTCCCAGCTGTCATTCGTGGATCTTTGACAGTCGTTACGGGTAGTCAGAAGCCCGAAAGTCTGACAACCAGTCTTATCAAGGGGTATCGTATTACCCAGTAACTGGATTGTGGAGGTCAGATAGGCAGTCGCTCCATGTAAAATACTGGTATTCAACTGCATCCGGTAAGACTGGAAGCCGAACCCAACATAGTTGGGAAAAGCTAGGATGATGATGATGAGTTATACTGATATGAATGACAGATACAACGCTTTGCAAGGTATGCAACGCCTCGGACGCACAAACACTTGATAGGTGTTGAACTATGGACATGCTTCAGACGTCACGCTTGGCGTTTTCACGTACGCCAAGCGCTTACGAGTTTGCACCTAGCTATGGGTTAATATTCTATTCTATTGTTCTCTATGGCAATGGTCCCGATGTCGACAATTATAGATTCCTGTTAACTATCAATCTATTTGTCATTACTCTGCCTTCTGTCTCCGATTTAAGTGAGTTGTCTGACCTGCAGCAGCACAGTCACGTGTTCCTCCTCGGTCCTCTGCCTGACGAGCGCCTGCTCCACGTTCCACGACTGTTGCGTGGATCCGGTGCCGAAACCCGTGCCTTTCGCCCAGTACAGCTGGCTCTTCTCTTCGGACTTGCCTGTAGAGCCGTTTGAACCTTGACTGTTCTGTAATTATAAGTAAATATAAGTAAAATGGACAAGGCTATCTATGAAGTGAATAGGAAACGTTTGGCAGTAGACTTATCTGGAGTCATGCAACTCATGCATGAAACGCTCACATTCGCATATGAGTGTTATTAATGAGACACAGTTACTTTTTCTATTGTTACAGACTTTAATGAGGCTTCCTGACGGACGAGTTTTATCATTAAATGGTAAAAAATAAGGTCCACATTCGTATAAAGCGCTTATTCAGCAAAGTAAAATCAAAGTGCGGCCGGTGAATCTTACAGTAAGTAGGTAAGGGTATAAACGGGATTTGATTAAAACCGAATTCATTCAGGATTTTGATACCACGGTCAGAGTACTTATTCCACTCCTCTTTATCAGTCTTGGGAAAAAACAATTTGTGTTTATTTGACAATATGACAATATGTTGTTGTGATTGACTAAAGCACTTAATTTGTAAGTGGTATTGTAATTGGCATCTATAGGTACGTTTACTGATCCATTTGTTTACATTTTCATCACATACTTTTGGAACAAGGTTCTAGGTTATTATCTTGCAAGTGCGATCCATGTATTTGCATTATTTGAGTTGTTATTCGCACGAACATTGTATATAAACATAAACAACAAATATTAAACAACCTTAGTTATCATTATTAGTAGACATCAGAATATGTTTAAAATAATAGTTATTTGTCATTAAGTATTTATTTCGGGATTTTAGAAATTACAAATAATTTATTGCATGTATTTTGACGATATTCGTTACAAAATATAATTATGAAGAATTTTATTACGTTTTTTAGGGTTACGTAAAAAAATTTGGATAAATACTTTTTAATTATCACGTGATGATAACTTTTCTCTTTTTTTCCCACTACCTGTTTATTAAGATGTTTGTGTAACTGTTTCTTTTCCTGAATTAATTAAATAATAAATAACATCCATATTCATTCCGGGATTACTCTCTGATTCAAACACAAATACACTTACGAGGTGTACACTTCGGGGAACCCTTCGGGGAAACGAAGGCGTGATTGTCTTGTTATGTGAAATCCACTTACATCATTAGAAGTAGGTCTGTGGTGCGTGAAGACAGCCAGACAAGCCAGCAGCAGGCGCACGGCCCCGCGCTGCAGCAGCGCGCGGCGCAGTGCGCGTGCGTCGTGCGAGCGGCGCGGCGCGCGCTCCAGCAGGCGCGCCACCACGCCGAACGGCAGCGTGCCCAGCGACCCCGCGCCGCCCGCGCGGGCCTCGCCCACGGCGATGCTGCCTGGTGCACGGAACGAACACGTCATGAAATCATTTCATACATTTCCCAAATATTAAGCACTTCACATCTCTCGAGGTGCTTGACCATTCCGACCTCATCAAAACATGACCCGTTAAACAAAAATTTATTGCCACATGTTCGAACTTTAAACCCACTGATTTTCATATGATAACAAGAACCGTCTATTCTGACAAAAACAATTTCATCTCCCAAATCTATTGTGTCTACTCAAAAAGAGCCACTATCCTTACACTACGTCTTGCCATAAGTTTTAAATGAAAAAAGAGATTTTTGGCTAAAAATTAATCAATTATTCCAAAATGTTCACTTACGTCCGTCCTCATCATGCGTAACTCCGAGCAGTAACCTCAGCAGGTGACAAGCGCGGGCGCCCTCGTCCAGCAAGGCGTCTGCATA
The DNA here is from genome assembly GCA_963669345.1 of Gortyna flavago. Lineage (NCBI taxonomy): Eukaryota > Metazoa > Arthropoda > Insecta > Lepidoptera > Noctuidae > Gortyna > Gortyna flavago. The sequence goes on along the minus strand of OY770142.1, from coordinate 4,236,894 downwards.
GCCCGGCAGCTTCAATAGCAGTCCCAATGCGATCAGCGCATGCGCGGGCACGCCAGTACAACCACTCTCTTCTATTCCCGTGTTGGCGGTAGTGACCCCGAGTTCTACGACCTCCTGCAGGTAGTATGGACACTATCAATATACATACAACTGTCCTTTTAGTATAGCGATTTTAAGCGGGATGGGAATTTAAAGAGAGAGGAGGTTAGAGTGCGTTTCGATTGAAGCGTGGCATTCAGGAATCGACCAATAACAGACGTGTCGAGAGACGCGGTATGGCTTTCATCCAATGGCGTTAATCGATTTCTGGCTCCGCTCGTCTACGCATCAGTGAAAACGCATCCTTAGGCCCTTGTACACGGTACGTTTTCTTTGCGGTACCGCATATAAACCGCGCTGTAGAAAAATCGTGTCTGTCAATAAGTTTCCATAGTGATTCATACACTGACGACCGTGCCAACACGCGGCGAATAAACTGTAGTTTTTCACGGCAAGAAAAACGTGTGTACAAAAGTCCTTAGGTACCATTAATAGGTAAATAGGTTTAGTGACAAACGTATTTAAAACATCGTTCCATTTCTGTTAATAGTTTGAACATGACAGAGATATAATGACGTTTTAAATATGTTTAGCACTAAACGCATTTAGCCATTTGTGGTGGAAGCCGGGCCTTAGTGAGGGTCTGGGTTGTTAGCAGCAGATGGACAGTGTGGTGACGTGGGTCACATAAGCGCCGACATTTGTTTCTTATTACTAGCAGGTGCATGTCATGTTAGTGCATCACAGGATTGTCGTCAATAGTCGCCCTCGCAATAGGATTCCATTGATAATGAGAGTTTGTGTGGAAGTTCGACATTTTTGTTGATGGTAACCTATCGGGCACGGCTTGTTAAATCATAAAGCAATTCAACCTTCAGGGGAGGCCCACACTGCACCGCATCACGCAGCGGGGCGCAAATAATGCACACACGCGCGTGATTTTTTACATACAAATTCAATAAAAACGCCCTCACGCGCGTGGAATTTGGCTCCGTATTCCGTACATCGCTGCGTGAAACGCAGCAGTGTGCCAATCGCCTTACCTTTTAAATGTACGTAAATGTACGATTACAAGCATGCCACCTTCTGCCCACCGCACAGACGCCGCACTTGGTGCACTTGTCGCACGCGGCGCATATTACCTCATAGGGGTCGTCCAGCTTGACCCAGTCCAGGTCGTGGTGCTGCTGCGCCAGCGCAGGCGGCTCGGGCGGCGGCGCGGCCGGGCGCGGCAGTCGCGCCGCCACCAGCGCCAGGCCGCCCACGGCACCGAAGCTGCGCAGCACGGCCGCGCCGCCCGCCGGTGCTGCCGGGCCCGCGGCCTCCCACGTCGGCCCGGACCACGCTTCTGGAATGGTGCCGGCTTTAGTGGGGAAGTCATTGTTTACTGCGTTTGTACACTTGGTAACGTAGATACATTTAATAAAAGTGGGCAGTGTTGCACATCCCTTCCCTATTTCAAGTTAAACAAATATCAACTTTATTTCAATGACATTTAAGTTGATTTCAGAGTGACTAGCACTATTACCCTGCCGATTATTTTCCTCCTGTACGAGTCGCAATAAATACTTTTTCTTTCTTTCTTTATTAAAAAATTTATAAAATTGTTTAAAGTTGTAGCGTAAACTGAACTTTATTGTGTAGGAATTAAAGTTATTTTACCATTATTTCATATTTGTTTACATTTTTGGCAAATAAATCGCGAACGTAGATTACCTCCGTTGGTGTTGAGATGTAACGTGAGTGCTAGATGTGGTCCGAACACGTGCGGCACGGCGGCTGTGAGCTGCGCGAGTGTCGTGCTCGGCGGGATGAAACCCTCCAGTCCCGGCACTTGCACCCGGATCGTGGTCTCTATTAGATCTGAGAAACATTAAAGTAAACGTCCATATTACTCAGAAACTAAATAGGCTACACTCGCATCCTTGGGGAACAACTAGAAAGGAGGATCGCATGGTATCACCACAGTCTATAAATCATACAGTCGTCCGATGAAGACGTCTAGACATGGCAATCGCGCGGAGTGTGAGGGGCGAGACGCAGGAGGCGCGAGCCCTAACTGCATACTGCCACCGTGTTGGTAGTTCGGGAAACGACTTTCAGGGTTGACGATTTCGACTTTTCGGTGTTGATTTTATTAATGTTTTATTTATGCATAATAAATAATTAAAATGGTGCATACGACGTGTGCTGTGAAAGATTGCAAGTCGTCTACATTCTAGTACTTACAAAAAAAGGAAAGTTAAAATCAACATAAAAAGAACTAGCCGAACTAAATGGCTAACGAAAGGCATAAGGATATCCAGCAAAATGAAGAGATTCCTAAATTCTATAAATAAAGCTAATTGTGACCAGTCGTTATTAAGATATCGTGAACAGTATCTCAGAACTTATAAAAAGGTGATTAGGAAAGCTAAAAAGAAGGAAGTAACTAATCAAATAAATAAAGCAGCCAATTCTAGCAAAGAAATTTGGAAAATAGTCAATAAAACTCGAAAAAAAAAATTGACAATAATTGTAGAAATGATAACATAGTACTGAAACATAATAATAAAATAATTTTTAACCCTACAGACATTGCTAACATTTTTGCGGAAAAGTTTGACAACAGTAAAGATGGAAGCACTGGTAATCCAGAACGGGCTAAAAAGCATTTAGTTGAAAATACTGCCAGAGTTGATAAGTCTATGGTTTTTAATCCCGTCACGCCGATTGAGATTTACAAAATGGTAAAGAGTATGGACAGTAAAAAGTCATTTGGACACGATGAAATACCGCTGAGTTTAATCAAAGATAATATCGATTTACTGGCACACCCGATATCTGAATTAATAAATAACTGCGTCAATGAAGGCGTCTTTCCTGACCAATTTAAGTTAGCCAGAGTTCTACCACTATTTAAGAAAGGTGCTAAAACAGATCCGGGCAATTACAGGCCCATTTCATTGTTACCGGTGCTGTCTAAACTTTTTGAAAAAGTGATCAAATCTAGGCTTGTAAGACATCTGACTAGTCTAAAAATTATAAACCGTAACCAATTTGGATACCAAAAAAGTAAAGGGACACTAGATGCAATAGACTCGTTAGTTAATAATGTGGTTAGTAAGCTGAACAATAAACTTAAAGTTGCTGGCTTATTCCTAGACTTAAGTTCGGCGTTTGATACTGTAGAACATTGCATTTTATTGGATAAGTTAGAGCATTATGGTGTAAGAGGAAATGTTTTAAAAATTTTGAGTTCCTATTTGTCGAAGAGGAAACAGTACGTCGAAATTAAATCTTTTCACGACGGTGTGGAAGAAACTCATAAATCGAAATTATTTACTATAACTAGAGGTGTTCCGCAAGGTTCGGTGCTGGGCCCCATTTTCTTTATAATATTTCTTAACGATCTAACTGAATACATTAAAAACATTTTACCAGATGCTGACTTGATTATATTTGCTGACGATACGAGTGCTGTTATAGCTGATGACAATATAGAGACCTTAAAATGTAAATTAAATGTAATAACAGCTGCTTGTGAAAGCTGGTTTTCTATGAACAATCTTAAATTGAACGTTAGTAAGACCAAATGTATGGTATTTAAATCTACAGTTAGGAACAAAGTTTCAGTAAACGTAGAATCTCTAGGCAGGAAAATTGATACAGTAGAAAGCTTAAAATTGTTAGGAGTACAAATTGATAATTTACTCAATTGGAAGCCAGCATAGCTATTCACAAAGCTACGACACGGTTTGGTACCGTATCGAATGTCAATGTTATCGACGAAATCCTATAATCGCTATTCACAAATCCGAAACCGTAAAATTTTGACAGTTCATATACGGTATGAAGACATCAATTCTTCCGACAGGTATTTGCTGTCGGAAGTGTTATCGAATAATAAAATATTGTCTAAAAAAGAGTAATCTAAGCAATAAGTGTCAAAACACGGCTCCGGGCAAGGTCCTCATGCCCTTTCATGAATGCAAAGAGCATCTACCGCTGCTCCAATGACACTCTTTTCTGAAAATATGCATTTTCAATATTAGGTACCACGTTTTATAAAAAGAAAATGAGCAAATAGTAATTTGTTTAAATACTGATAAAATACATACAACCACTTTTCTGTAAAAAAAAAAAACAAGGTTTTCACTTCTCAATATTTTTTTTTTGTAATTCTCCCAAAGGGCAGGCTATAATAGTCTTTCGACCATACCGCCTTGTCTTCAGTGTAGTTCTCAATTGTCTTTAGAGCTCAAAACAAGATTCAGAAAAATAATTATTCCAGATTTCCAGGTTTGACAGAAAGTTGAAGTTTACAAAGCAAGTTTAATAGAAATCAGGTAAATTTTATTTATTAATAAAATCATTGCTTACTGTTTTTTATTTGTTAATAGTTACTGAATGCATAATCTATAGTTGCCCATAGTGAAATGCTCAATAAAAATCATTTATGTACCACCTAAAATTTTCTACCACGAATATCTATTTACTACCATTTTGTAGCGTTCCCCATAAACACGTCTAAAAAAAAATCCTTCCACACGGATCTGTGAATAGCGTTTTGCCGGTCCGTCGGTTCAGAAATCAGGTTATCGAACAAGTGTCATTGTCGATACGACAGTGAATCGTATGTTTGTGAATAGCTATGCAGAACTAAATTCGATTACGAATACAATAAGTAGTGCGTGTTACGCTATCAGATCTCTCAGGGATATTTTATCTATTGCCCAACTTCATTCCGTCTATTTTGCTCTAGTTGAATCTAAACTTAGATATAGCATTAAATTTTGGGGAAACAGCTATAAATATAATATTAAGGCAGCCTTTACAATACAAAAACGAGCATTAAGAACCATGCTTCGTTTAAAGCAGATGGAGTCATTTAGGGAGTACTTTATTAAACTTAGAATTTTAACGGTACCATGTCTTTATATTTTGGTTCTCCTTACTTATTTAAACAAAAACTTAAACGAGTTTGAAACAGACAATGAAAGAAAAAATAGAATACATACACGCAGAAAAGATCTTCCTAGTGTCATGCAGGCAAAGCTTAATGTTGTCAAACACTCGTCACGCGTACAGTCTGTTAATCTGTTTAATAAATTACCAGCAGAATTAAAGAGTATTCAGAATGTGAACATATTTAAAACTAAACTCATAGCTTTGCTAATCAATAAAGCCTATTACAGCATTGACGAATATTGTAATGACAGAAAATCTTAAAAACTAGTATTAAATTAAACTTAAATTAAATGATGTGCACCAATTGCCTTTTGACTTTGTTTATAATTGTTGCTTCATTTTATTTATTTTTATTAACTTCATATTTTGACATTAAATGTATTTGTATTTTTGTAGCTTTTTAATAAGAATGGTAATATTTGTAGGGTTGGTATTTTTAATTTGGATAGACTTACATTATAATTATTTGTGTGCTTATTCGTGTGTACGTGCTGTGCAAATATTTCGACACAAATGTATTTTTGTTATGAAATAAATAAATAAAAAAAAAGTAGAAATGTCATCTCGAATTAACAAAGATCTGCGATTTCAACAATTTCCGCGCACTGATGAAAGGTAATAAATAAATATTGTTATTTTATTATTTTTCTTTAAGTTTGTTTTTTTTTTTTCTTGTCGACATGTGTGCCGTTTTCATAGTTTGTGAGGTGTCGCTGATAACGCTAAAGGGGTCAAAATCAAAATTCAAGATGGCGGCTGATGCGACAATTTTCAAATTATTCATCATGGGTGTCGTTTCCAAGGTTTTCGAGTGTGCTAACATCAAATATGAGGTCAAAATCAAAATTCAAGATGGCAGCTGCGAAAATTTTAAAATTTTTCATCATGGGTGTCGTTTCCATGGTTTTCGAGGACGTTAAAGCCGATAATAAAGTCAAAATGAAAATCCAAAAATTTTAAATTTTTTTGTCATTTTTGTCGTCTCCATGGTTTTCGAGGGCGCTGAATTTTGATTTTGACCCCACTATAATAATAATGTTGATAACGATGTTGATCTCAAATAAATAAATTAATATTGTTTATTTCAGACAACCCTAACTGTCGCGACAATGCCTACACGTCGCGTCGTCGGCATTTACCAAGAGATCAAAGGCATCGTAACATTGTATCTTTTTATACAGTGGTATCACGATACAACACACGTCCTATGACAAATCAGAATCAACCGCAATAGAAAATTAGTGCGCATGTTACCTCAATAAGTGCGCTGAATATAATTGCATATACAGGAATTACTAGGTTTGTAGATATAACCTACAAAAACATAACATAACTACTGTATACGTATCTCTGACAAACCCAAATATCAAATTAAATACAGTCATATATCACTTGCAGCCTGTGGTGTCCCTACGACTAGGATACATGTCTCCTGTTTCTTTCTCGCCAGAGAGAGAATGTATGAAATAGTCCAGTACGCATACCCAGGTCGGTGGGTAAAAAACTGGGTCTTAGCTATAAACTCACCATCAGTAACAGACAACACGGACGCATCGTTACTCGTCTTAGTCTGCCTCTTCTTATTATTCTGCTGTTTCAACGACGTATTTTTCACATCCTTTACTCTTTTGTCTTTAGAAGCGCTAGCAGCAGCCAGGCTTAGTTCCCAGGCCTCCGCTACTGTAGTAATAGCGGTGTCGGAGGCACTGCGCAGAACGGAGGTCCCGCCCGATGTAGGAGACGTGTTCATGCATACTTTTGCTGTCTCTTCCATTATTGGTACTGAGGATGTGAAAGGGAATTAGTTAGTGATAATTGATAATCGTATGTTTTTTGACTTAGAAAAATATTATCTTGAAAAAAATATTGTTGAGACCTTGGTTAGATCGACAAGGTAGGCGCAATGGACCGCATTCTATTTAGCAAAATAGAGTGCAACAAGGATCTCTTCCTGAATGACATCGATTGGGGCGTTGTTAATAATCATTTGTAGAATTGTCACAGAAATTGCTTTGAAAAAAAAGTTCCGATTTAGGCCACGCGCCAAAAGTACCTTGAAAGTACCGTAACCGACCAAATTACTCGCGACAGCTGGCAGTTGTAACGTCATTCACCAATATCAAAATATTTGCCATAACCACTGACTGTTCGGATACTGCATTATGACGAATGCGGAACTAGATACATTCAGCGAGCTCCTTCCGAACCCGCAGTCTACCCTGTTATCTCATTTTCTTAGTCCATTAATACATGTGGTGTTCACTCACGCGGCGGGCGATGCTCGGCCAGCAGCTCGCGCACCGTGCAGCACAGCGGCAGCGGCAGCACGGCGTGGCCCAGGTAGGCGGGGTGCGCGCAGCCTGCGCCCGCGCCGCCGCCCTCGGCCCAGCGCAGCGACACCCACACGCGCTCCGGGGACAGCACCAGGCGCAGGATCAGCGCGCGCGTGAAGCCCGAGATACCGTCTGCAGACCAACAAATTTGGGTTGTACGATAAAGGATTTATAAGGAATGCTTGGTTATAAAAACCGTTTTAGTTTCCGATATGAAAAGTTCGGGTACAAACGATATTCACGAGGCGTAAGGGCAGTTACAGACAGAGGCGATATCAGCTCGTTTTAACATCAACGTCAAACACACCCCCGCGTACACGCCCCTACACGTTTGCACGAACTAGTAAGTTAGACACAGGGCCGCCATTTAGTTCAGGGCAACAGGGGCTCTAACCCGGGGCCTCCACAAGCAAGGGGCTCTAACCCCGGGCCTCCACAAGCAAGGGGCTCTAACCCCGAGCCTCCACAAGCAAGGGGCTCTAACCCCGGGCCTCCACAAGCAAGGGGCTCTAACCCCGGGCCTCCACAAGCAAGGGGCTCTAACCCCGGGCCTCCACAAGCAAGGGGCTCTAACCCCGAGCCTCCACAAGCAAGGGGCTCTAACCCCGGGCCTCCACAAGCAAGGGGCTCTAACCCCGAGCCTCCACAAGCAAGGGGCTCTAACCCCGGGCCTCCGCAAGCAAGGGGCTCTAACCCCGAGCCTCCACAAGCAAGGGGCTCTAACCCCGGGCCTCAACAATCAAGGGGCTCTAACCCCGGGCCTCCATAAGGGGCCGACCACAATTTGATTATTTTTAGATACAATTAAAATATATGCTTTGTATCCATCAAAGAGTAAAAAGGTCACAATCAAAAGGCACCTTTTATAACCTACACTACCCTTGAGAAGAAATGGCGAAGCAAACTCAGGGGTCAGTTTCTTTTAAGTTAGTCTGTGAGTACGTCTGTGCTCTGTATTACCAATCCAATATCTTTATCCTCTTGTTATAGCAATTGTTTCTCCTGTACAAATAAAAATATCTTTCATAAAAGCCACTCACGTTAATCACAGTAAAACTTACCGGTACATTGCAGCCCCTCTAATATACTGTGTAGTGTGGACGCGAACAGCTTCTGATTGGCCGGATGGCACACGGTCAGCTCGGCGAACAAACGAATGGTGCTCTCTTCTAGCTGGGCGTACTGCGCGTCTTCTTGCCAAGTACTGCTAGGAAATTGTATCGTTATAAATACATGTTTATGTGTTGGGTGGAGGAATTTAGCGACGTTTTTCTTCAAAGTAAATAGATGCGACCTCTTCCAAGTTAAAAATGTTACAACTGTGACAACATGAAATGTCAATTTATATAAAGGAGACTATTTTCAAAAGAGAAACTAATCTGGTGACTGATAACAAAGTCAACAAGTTAGTTTGTGACTAACTTTTAATAGTCACTGTTCTCCTTTCCATTAGTTTGTCATCCTGCTCAGCAAAGGGCAGAGGGAATTTACCGAATAGATGATTATTTTTTCATAAACATAGAAGTTTCAAAGTTATTTGTTTCGACAAAGCAAAGGACTTACCTAAGCACATGAATTACTATCGCTAACTGAAATACCTGTAATGCGGTCTAGGATGGCACAGTAACGTGAGCAGCGGTTTCCAGAACGTGTTGCCAGGTCCTCCGAGCCAGTCCTTGAGCCGCTTGGACCAGCACACCGCCCTCGCCCACTCCACCAGTTGCCACACACTCTTCATTGAAGGAAGGTCGGACTTGGGTTGGGTGGACTCTTTGTCAGGGTCAATCATTTGCACGTCTTCTAGCGAGCCGCGTTGCTCTTTGATTGTTTCTAGTTTAGCTTCGCTGAAGTCTGAAATGAACGGGTTCATTAGAAATGTAAATAATGGGTAGTTAATTTTATAACACTGTGTAGTTTATGACATGTAACAAATAATTAGACGGCGAAACATTTCAGTCAGACGCAAATTTAACTTGAACCTATTGCACTTCACCCGATCCACAATTGTGATTGTCTGTGCGTCGTGCCTGCTCTTTCAGTCGAACACGTACAGGATTCACGTTGTGTTTGTATGCCGTCCACACTATTCGCATTACATTACATGTCACATTTCACAAGTCTGGACACGGCTTTAGTTGCAAGTTTGCCAAGAGACTTCGTGTATTTTCGCAAGTATCGACGAGTTTTGCACCAGGGCTTGTTAACGTTACCAAATAACAAAATAATAACCGTTAAGTAACGTTAATTTCAATTTGATACCTTAATAACGTTCACAAGAATGTAACGTTACTTGGTCACATTACCAGTAAAGTAACGTTAGCGTAACGTTACCGCAAATACATCAGTAACGTTATATTTACCGTTAATTTAGCTACGTTGCCGTTCCGTCTGTTTACATTTTTGTGCGCTCGCGCGGGCGCCTCGCTTAGCATTGGATTAGATGCACTGTTGCCGCTCCGCCACGCGCTAACCGTGCCGCCTGCGCCGTCGCCACGTAATACGTAATACGTGTCGCGGCGTAATACCATGACGTTCGACCTTCGCAATTTATCACCCTAAAGTAGGCATGCCTACTCAAATCCAAACGAGTATGAATGTTAAAATCGTAATTTGTAATTCGTTCGTAATTTGGCCGTACGAAGAAAGAAAGGGATGGATATTGAGATTGGCGATAGTGAGATAAAAATGAAAATCCAAGATGGCGGCTGCACAATTTTTTTTTATCATGGGTTTCGTTTTCATAGTTTTTAAGGGTGCTGAAGCCAATAGTGAGGTCAAAATGAAAATCCAAGATGGCGGTTGTAATTTTTTTATAATTATTCATCATGGGTATTGTTTTTATGGTTTTCAAGGGCGCTAAAGTCGATAGCGAGGTCAAAATGAAAATTCAAGATGGCGGTTGTAATATTTTTTTAATTTTTCATCATGGGTGTCGTTTTTATGGTTTTCAAGGGCGCTAAAGCCGAGAGTGAGGTCAAAATGAAAATCCAAGATGGCGGCTGTAATTTATTTTTATTTTTTCATCATGTGTGTCGTTTTTATGGTTTTCAAGGGCGCTAAAGCCGCAAATTCCGTGGTAGTTAGACGTTGGACGTTGGCGTTAGACTATTAATTCCTGCATGTCTAAACAACAATTGTAATAACCATAAATAAGAACAATTAATTACCTTGATTATTGTCTTCTGCATGAAGTACGCCACATCATAAATGTAAAACATAAAAACACAAAACAGCCGCTACCTTTATTCTATGTAGATCTTGAGCACAAACACAACAACAAAGAAATCTTTAAAATCAACAGAATGAATTACGTAAAAGTTTCATTTGAAGCACCATACAAAAACATGGACATTTTACAGTGTAAAAGATGTCAAAGATTCGGACACGCAAAAAACCAATGCAACAGACCATTTAGATGTGTAAAATGCGGGGAAGAACACTCAACAACAAGCTGTTTAAAAAGACCGGATACCGAGGCAACTTGTGCCAACTGCCAAGAAAAACATCCAGCAAGTTACAAAGGCTGCACAAAATACAAACAGTACAAAGACCTACTTACGAAAAACAAGACAGGAAAGGGCAAAGAAACTAATGAAAACACAAACAACATAACACAAAATCAATACCGCAAAACCCCAACACAAACTGTACAAGAAAAACATCAAACTAAGAACCTCTTCAATCACTCGAAACCAAATATCACATACGCACAAGCGACAAAACAAGAAAACTCAGCAGGATCATTAACCGACATCAAGGACCCAAATAATTTTGGGGAAGTACTGGACGCCATGTTCAACAAATTTCAAAACATAATAAATATTATGATAAACAACATGATGGATCATATGATCCAATTAATCACATTAATCACAAGCCTTATAAAACACCCCTAAACCTTAGAATCACCTGGAATGCCAACGGGCTGACAGAACGTCGACAGGAAATTGAACTGTTCTTGAAACTTTAAAGAGTTGACGTGGCTTTAATCTCGGAAACAAGGTTCACGCAAAAAACCCATTTCAGACTTAAAAATTACATGGTGTACGCTACAAACCATCCTTCTGGTAATTCACATGGAGGAACTGCAATCATAATTAAAGAGAACATCAAACATTATTTTTTTGGGGAAAACAGAACTGATAAAATACAATAACAATATAGAAACAACAGTGTCTGCTATCTACTGCCCACCTAGGCATGTTATTACAAGAGATGAGTTCAAGAATTACTTCAACACTCTAGGAAACAGATTTATTTGCGGTGGCGATTGGAACGCAAAACACGCCTCCTGGGGCTCCAGACTAACCTCGCCACGGGGTCGACAACTCTATATAGCCAGGAACGAACTTAACCTATATTGCGCTTCACATGGTATTCCTACATACTGGGCTGCGGGCCCACAAAAGGTACCAGACCTATTGGATTTTTTCATCACCAAAAATATTTCGCTTGGACAAATAAATGTAGAGGAATGTACTGACCTGTCGTCAGACCATACACCAGTAATTATCAATGTTCACTCTAAGGCCATTCTAACTGAGTACCCACAAAGACTGTATAACCACACAACAGACTGGGGCAGATACAGAACCAAAATATCAGAATCCATTAACTTGAACTTGCCATTAAATAATGTAGATAGCGTTGAAACAGCTATCGAAACGCTCAATAAGCTTATTCACATAGCGGCCAAAGAATTTACGCCTTTTTCAAGACCAAAAACAACACAAATTACCCACTATTCTAAAGTAATAAAGGATAAAGTAAATGAAAGAAGACTGCTGCGGAAAAAATGGCATTCTACGAAATATCCCCGTGACAAAAAGTTTTCAACATGGCCTCTGAGGAACTTCAACAAATGATCTGCCAAGCAGAAAACGAGCGTCTACAAAAACAATTAGCAGAACTTACTCCTAATAAAGACACCAACTACTCTCTATGGAAGATAACAAAAAGGCTGAAATGACCGAAAGAACATATACCACCCATAAAAGCTCCTGATGGCAAGTGGGCAAAAACAGATCTTGAAAAGGCCCAAGTATACGCGCAAAACTTAAAAACTTTCAGCCCCTTACCAAGCAAAAATCCTGAACACGACAAGGAAGCCTCCGAATATATGGACGCACCACTGCAAATGAACCTACCACTAAAAAAGCCCCAACGAACTATGGAGAGAAATCCTAAAACTAGAAAAGGGTAAAACACCAGGCTATGACTTAATCGACGCACAACTTCTCAAGCAGCTGCCTAGAAAAAGCATAATTCACATCGCGGCCATCTACAACGCCTGCCTAAGACTAGCAATTTACCCCGCTCAGTGGAAAATTGCGCAGGTTATAATGATACCCAAACCAGGCAAACCGCTCCACGATGCAAGCTCCTACAGACCAATAAGCCTACTCCCCGTGTTGGGTAAACTCTTCGAAAAAATATTGCTGAACAGGATGCGCCCCTATCTACCGGAAGTTATTCCTCTTCACCAGTTTGGCTTACGAGAGAAACATGGAACTATTGAACAGATACACCGTATTACGGATACTATAAGTCGTGCACTAGAATGCAAACAGTTCTGCTCTGCTGTCTTTCTTGACAATAGCCAGGCGTTCGACAGAGTGTGGCACGAAGGACTTCTCTTCAAACTTAAAAAGTTACTGCCTCACTCTTTCTTTCCGATTCTACGATCGTACATACACAGTAGATGCTTTGAGGTGAAATTTAACAATAAAGTTTCTTCTTTAAATGAAATTTGCTCAGGAGTACCACAAGGAAGCATATTGGGACCCATCCTATACTTGCTTTTTACCGCAGACCTTCCAATGCACGCTGATACTATAACTGCCACCTATGCAGATGATACAGCCCTTTTGTAGGTACATGTGGATCCGGCTATAGCATCAGCCAACATACAAACCCACATCCATGAAGTGGAAAAGTGGCTAGATAAATGGCGTATTAGTGTTAATCAAGGAAAATCTGCTCACGTGACCTTCACCCTGAGAAGGCAGACTTGTCCCCCAATAAGACTTCATAATGAAGAGGTTCCTCAAGCTGAAGGTGCCAGATATTTGGGTATGCATCTGGATAGAAGACTCACCTGGAGAAAGCATATCTGGACCAAGCGTAAACAGCTGGATACGAAAGTCAGATCAATGAACTGGCTGATAGGTCGCAAATCAAGCCTGTCACATGAAAGCAAGATAGCTATCTATAAGACCATTCTCAAACCAATCTGGACTTACGGAATCCAGCTATGGGGTACTGCTAGCAATAGCAACATAGAGATTCTTGAAAGATTTCAAAGCAAGACACTGAGAACCATGCTAGATATACCCTACTATGTAAGCAACAAATATATACACGAGGACCTAAGTATCACTACCGTCAAACAAGAGATCGCTAGATATAGTGAAAGCTATCAGACGAGAATATCAACTCATGTCAATGAACTGGCATCCAAACTAGAAGGCACAGGAAGTATTAGACATTCCCGATTGAAACGGCATAGTGTCTCTACACTTACCGTGAGATTTGGTGACATATGATAAAAGGGATTCATAGGAATTCCTTACGCTATTAAGACATAGATCGAGATACCTCATCTGAATGGCTTATTGTGTTAACACAGATTGCCAAGTTACTGTATTCATAATAAAAAAAAAATAAAAAATATTGTCTTCACTCATCTTGATGTTGGATAAATTATCTTATCAGTTAGATATCTCACTTATTACTTCTCACGCGTAAGAATCGGCAATGTTTTGATCGGCACGGCATCACAGAGCGGGGCGACGGCGGGTGGCCTGCCCCCGCGCGTCTCGTCCCCCTCTACTTCAAACTCACTAGTTTAACCGTTCTAAAAGTATCGATAAAATTAACGTTAATAAACAACTAACGTTAATAATGATTACCGATAAAATGGAGCTAAAATAACGTTAAATCCATTAACGTTATTTTAATATTAACGGTAACGCTGTCAAATCAAGGAAACGTTATGAAAATTTTACCGGTATTTAAAGCCCTGTTTTGCACACTCATATGAATATACTATAGTATATACTCATATGTATATAGGTACTCACATGAACATACTCGTACTATAGTAATATAATATAGTATAAGTATCTCATTTGGCACATAACCCATAATTATGTATAATAATGAAAATAAAAGCTTAAGCCTTGCTTTATTCGTACATTTTTCGTGATGGCCTTAAAATTGTTATGCATTTTAGAGGACGTCCATCCAATATTCTCCTTTCTTACCAGCAATAGCCTTAACAACGGCAGCGGGTAGCCTGGAGTGTAACAACGCCAGGGTGGCTGCAGGCGACATGGCGGCGGCCGCGATGGTCTGCAGCTGCCAGCCTCTCGCTTCCCAGGACACGGCGCCCGTAGGAGCTGATGATGAGGGCAAGGGACTGCTACTGCTTGGAGACTGGACCTTTGTGTCGTCTGTTAGACCTTCCATGCTGGAAACAAAACGAATCATGGGATATAGCAACCCTGTGCGCCCGACTATGTTTACACAGCGCTGTTCGACATTTTACTGTAAAATGTTGGGATTACAAGTCAACATCTCACTGTTTTTGATGTGAAAACTTCTTTAGGCGAGGTGTACATTTTTTGAGATGGGAAAAAACCATTGAACTCGCGCCACTGTTACCGTAACCGACACCGCTTCGGAAGCGTTCGGCTGTTCTCGAGATGTCCTCGATTTTAATGTATATCCGATAAGTCAGTGAGTGCGGCAAAGTATTCTGTTTGTGTTTTGTTTTCACTTCTGTCGGCACTCCCGGAGAGCCACTGTTTTTTTTTTCTAGCCTTCGCTATACCACTCCTGGGCAAAGGCCTCCCTGGACTCTTTCCAACAAACTATTTATATGGATAAAAACAAATTACTGCATAAAAACTACCGTTTCATCCTAAAATTATAAAGTAAAGAAGAGTTCGTCGCCGTGAGAACATGGATGAATATCAAAAAAACATCAAGACAGCAAAAGAGACAGGAATTTCATAGTGATATTTTCATAGTTTTACATAAATACATGAACATACCTCTCGTCTTGACCCATGGGTATGTCCATATGTTCTAGTAGCATCCTGAACAACTCCGGCCTAATGTAGCACATCGAACATAGAACTGCAAAACATATAGAAAATTAAGAAATGCTAAAAATGATACCGTACATAACTGGAAGCTTTATCAAGTCTTTGATCCGAAAAATCTTTGTTAGATTTTTATGATTTGTTGAATAAAATACTAATAACAATAGTGTTAAATTTATTTTTAGTAAATATTAGCTTTTAATGTGGACTAAAAGCTAAAAGAAGCTAGCTGAATGAAATTCACATAGGCAATCATATTAATCAGCGCGCAAACGCGGCGTCGGAAAAGCATCCTCTTCTTAGCATTTCTATGGCAAAGAGTTCAAAGATCTTTGGTCCAAAATTCAGCTGCGCGTACTCCACGCACTGACGCAGTCATGACATCATCAAGTGTACAGGTGACAGGACAAGCATCCTTGGGAATGAGGACTTATAGCAGGTTTATTGAACCATAATTTACAAAGGCTATTTTCTATCCAAGAATGGGTTACGAATTTATCATCTAAGTGTGGCCGAAAGACCAGTACTCACTAGCATCGAGCGACTTTTTCAGTAGGCTAGATTCAGGCACATCTTTGACCCACGTGTACACCAGCTCGAACAAGTCGTCTGTTATCAATTCCTCCAAGTTGTCTAGGATGCGCTTCTCCTTCAGGGTCCATAATACCTGTAAAAGAAAAATATTTTCTAATTATGTTCATTGGACTACAATCTTTCAGTTAATTTCAATAAATGTAACTACGAGGTCTGTCTGTAAACCATTATTTTATCTGGAATTTAGGTTGGAATCAATTGCAAGCCATAATTGGTATTTTTCGTGCTGGACATGGCCACATGGGCATCTCGTATCGCACGTCATTTAATTAAGTACTGTTACTTTGATTTAGCTGCTATCAGCAACAGTTACTTTCAAACGTATGTTGGAGGCGAGTCAGGCAGGCGTCGCTTGATGGGCTCGCTCTGTTTTCACTCGGTTTGTATCCTTTTTTTTGTGTGCGTAGCCTAGATTTAGATGTTTTGACAGGGAAGCGAAGTAAAACTAATATGGAGGATAAAGTGATAAGTTACTGAAGCCAGCGTGTGCGTGAGCGCGGCGGAGGGCGGCTGGCGCTGGCGCAGCCACAGCTCGGCCGCGGCCGCCAGCCACGCCACGTAGGCGCCCAGCGCGCCGTCCGCGCAGCTGCCGCACAGCTGGCGCACCAGCTCGCACACCGCCCACATGCTGCCGTTCACGCGCCCGTTCGTTGATACTTGGAATGCTGCAAAATATTATAATATAATGGTTGTATTTTCTGCATAGCAATCATAGGTGCGATTTGGCTGTCACTTGTTGCACGGCGGGTATTGGCTGTCACTTGTTGATATTTGACAGACGTTACGGGTAGTCCGAAGGCCTAAATTCTGACAACCACCAAAGAATATCGTATTACTCAGTAACTGGATTGAGGACGACGGATTGGTAGTCAACCCATGTATAATACGAGTAATTAGTTGTATCTGGTTGGAACCTGACCCCAATATATTTGCGAAAGGCCATAGATCATGAGGCAATTTGCGTAAATAAATAAATTTAAGATTGAAGGTCTGTGTCATGTTTTTGCTTCTACGTTCATTGTCCTAGTATCTTATCAAATAATATGAATATCTGGCGTCAGTCTCACCGTGCGCATGCGCGTGTGCGTCCATGTTGAGCAGCGCGGTGATGAGCGGCGCGCGCAGTGCGGGCGCGTGGCGCGCGGCCGCCAGCAGCGCGGCGTGCGCGTGCGTGGCCGGCGCGCCGCCCGCCGCCACGCATGCGCACAGCGCGGCCACGGCGCCGCCTGCGCGCGCGCGGGCCAGGCGCGCGCCCGCCGCGCCGCCCGCGCGCGTGCACGCCGCCACCACGCACGCCCAGTTGTTGCTCCTGGGGGGTATCGTGTCACAATTATGGAGAAAAAATCTTTAATAATCTAAATTATTCTAAATAAAACAAACAATACATACACTTACACTTAAAAAAAAAACAAGTAATCCTGTCTTTTAATACTAATTCCCACAATTCTAACATAATGGGCTGATACTGCTAGTTGACTTACAATAAATATTCTTCTTAGTAAAGAAAAAGAATTTTGAGTCCAACTTGTAGCACTTGTATTCTGAATTAGACAGTAGTGCAAATAATGGATCTGAAAGCGACAACTAAGTACCCGTAATTGTGGCAAAATGTAGGGGATACATATTTATATTATTATTAATGAAGGGGTCCGTAGCTAAATAATAACAGACGCACAGGTCTATCGATCAGGTTAAGCTACGCTTGCCGCGGTTGGTCTGTGGATGGTTGACCATCTTTACATATTGAGACCCCTCCTAGGTTAAACCGATGGTCCCGGCTGTCATTCGTGGATCTTTGACAGTCGTTACACGTAATCAAAAGCCCAAGTCTTTTAACCAGTCTTACCAAGGGGTATCATCTGTATTATTTAATAACTGAGTTGTGGAGATCAGATAGACAGTAGCTTCATGTAAATGCTGGTATTCAGCTGTATCCGGTTTGACTGGAAGCCGACCCCAACATAGTTGAAAAAAGTCTAGGCAGATGATGACATATTAATTATATTAACAGGACGTTTTTGAAATGAAATGATGATAATAATACTTACGTAATAGGGGTAGAACTCGCGTGACTGTTGAACGCGGGAGCAGCCAACAACCTCAGCTGCAGTAAGCCCATGTTGGAGGAATCCCTGGGCTTGTAGAGTCGTATCTGCACGGTGGTGCAGACGATGGGCCGCGCCACGACCAGGCGGATGAAGGTCATGCCGGCCGTGTTCTGCGGCGGGCCCAGCGGCGCCAGCGTGCCGCCGCAGCCAGCCTCCACCGCCACCGCGCCGGGACATGCTGGAACACACACTGTTACTGATCCTCCGCATACCATACTGCCTACCAATTTACATGGTTTAACAAAACTAACTTTACCCCTTTATTTATTTTTAAATGTGGCTTAAAGTTTTAGTAATGATTAACGACCGTTTAACCATTTTGACGTTTAAACGTCTCATTATAAAGGCCAAAGAAAAGCTGGATAGATTGTGTGAGGGTTGATAATTATGAAAGAAGAAGAAATGAATACTAGCGTGCTGGTGGACAGGGGAGAATGGAAGAAGAAAATGTGTTGCTCCGACCACAAGTAACATAGTACAAACGCAGGAACATGATGATAATGAACCTGACTCAAATGAAATTATTTTCATTCTTTCAATACTCACTAGCTAGACTAGTCAGATGCGGCTGCAGCTGCACTTCATGTAGCTGCACGGCGTACGGCAGCGTCAGCGTCAGCGCGAGGCTGGCGTCGTCTGCGCTGAAGAAGTGGTAGGACCACGCGGCCGCGCGCACGCGCCGGGCTGCGCACGCGCCGCGCACGCTCATGCCGCCGCCGCCGTCCAGCAGGACGTCGGCTGCCTGGGCGGTTGGGTTGCCGCAGGATACTGTGCCTGAGGGAGGAATACACATTACATATTTGTGAGGTTGATCATTCTTTCAGTTTAACGGTCGAAACGCTGCAATTTGAGTAGTTCGGCAAGTGATGCGACCAGTAACATAGTCTCAAATGAAATATACGTGCATTTATTTCGACACGAAAAGCATTTGGGAGCTCAACTTTTTATAACAAGCGAAATTGTGGGGACCTCGTGCCGAAATGAGCTAAATATACAAAAGTATAGGAACCACTCAGACCAAATAAAAAATCAAGACAGGGCTGTCAACAGTAAAATAAAACCGTAAGCATGTGTGCACTTAGATGTAGTTTGATTGTAAATGGTTGTAAATGTGTGCGTGTGAGTGTGTATGCACAGAGCGAAGGTGTAGTTTTGGCATACTTCACTGTATCGTTCTCAGCGCTGGTTTTTTATTTGATCTGAGTAACACAACAGACAAATATCTGAAGTTTGTTTTGATTCTTAGAATACGAATTTTTCATTTAAAAAATCTTTCAAACATGACTCACAAAGCGGCGCAATATTAACAAGTCCATTCGCAGTCTCAATAACAGGCGTCTGGCTCTTCTTGTTGCCAGAGGCCGGCGTGGACATGTTCATCATCTGCGGAGGCAGCTTCAGGTAGTTCATGAGCGAGGACACCAGGCCTTGCCCGCTGCTTGGACCCGCCTGAGGACAATATATGTAAGTAACAAGACATGATTTTTTAGAGCTCCAAGGGACTATATACCTACGTATTTGATATTAATTTTAACTTGACACCTTCACGCGTTTCTGAGAAAAAGGGTCTTGACAGAAAGACGAATGGACATCGAAGTGATCCTATAATGATTCAGTTTTTCCTTTTGAGGTACTCAATCCTAGATAACTCTGGGAGAGTTAATAAGTACGAGTTTAATTATCACATACCTGATGACAAGCAGTAAGTTTCTCGAGCGCCAGTTCCAAGCCACCTGCATCTATAAACGCGGCGAGCGCTTCGGGGTAGTCTAACACGCGAATGATGAGCTGCTGCATCGCTTGCGACAGATTCACTACCTCTTCTTTCCCTGTGATGAAAGATAGTTGATAAGTACACAAAAAATACTAACAGAACAGGAAAAAGTAAGCATAATCATAATCAGCCTATAATGTTCCCACTGCTGGGACACAGGCGAGGAGGCCTGTGAGAGGGAGTGGACGATAATCCACCTCGTGGGCCCAGTGCGGGTTGGTAGATGTCACATATCACCGAATTTTTTACTTTATGATATAACAGGATTTTATTATGGAATCCGGCTACGACCTTGTGTGGTTTGAATGCGTGTTATTTGCTGGATAGTATCATTCATTAATCTGCACTGTTTGCATCGCAACATGCCGTGGTCTTCCTTGACTAAAGACTGATTTTACCAAAGTCAGTTATATTTTATCTGTGGAATAACATTGACATCTGACAGTTTTTGTATGGAAAAATTACTGTCGGAAATTTAAAATTTATTCTCAGGGT
Source organism: Gortyna flavago (assembly GCA_963669345.1). Classification (NCBI taxonomy): domain Eukaryota; kingdom Metazoa; phylum Arthropoda; class Insecta; order Lepidoptera; family Noctuidae; genus Gortyna; species Gortyna flavago. Next base: position 4,216,493 of record OY770142.1, on the reverse strand, counting down.
TCATTCAAGAACTTACTATTCTTTTATTCTAGGTATAAAAGTTTGGTGGAAATCGCCAAGTATTTATTGAAAAACAGCTATAATAATAAAATTACTTTTTGAGGAAGTATTTTATCAGTATAACAAACACAATTTTATACATCTTTTTTGTTTTTTTGATAATTTCGCCATGAAATTATTTGTTTATACACACGGCTACAGATCAAGCTATACATTTCCAGTTTTAGCTGACCTCGCATTGTATAGGTTTTTCTTACAACTAGAAGTCAGCTTATACTGGTTTTAAGTGTATAGCTTGAAGTGTAGCCGTGTGTACATAAAACGTTAAGTATTTGCTACTCACTGAGGAACTCCATGAGACTTGTGACCATGAGCGCAGGGTTGGAGGCCACGGTTGCCATGTGAGCAACCAACCAAAACACCTCTTCCTTCAGAGAAGACGGCTCCGAAGACATTCCTGTAACATACACATAACCATAGTTAATCAGCCTATTGAGAGTTGACAATAATAAACAATAATACTATTAAAGTTATGTAGTTACCAGAGTTCAATGCAACGGTGTTCATTCCATCGCAGATCGAAAGCGTCCTGTAGAACTTCTGCATTATTTGTTGATGTTGGAGCACTGTTGATAAAAATAATACAATGTAAATAAAATTAACAATAATTCGCACGTGTTTAAAATCGCTGTATTGTTGATAACATATTCCTGATAACTTATATTATTTTATATGCTGTTGGTGTAGCTTAAATAAAATAAAAACACAGAACCCCCTACCTACCCGCAAGGTACTGTCATCAAAAACAAGGCGTTACATTGTACAGTTCTGTCTAACTAAACAATTCAAGATGGCAAGTCCAAAGGCAGAAAAGCTATGTAAAATGAATAACTATGGGTTAATCAACACGTTTACAACAGTCAACAAACATAATAGAATCATTTACCTATAGCGAAAATTACTAATCCTGCAGTGCTGCCTGCTCATAATTGTGAAAGAAAGGCATCTTTTGAATACCTACAAAAATATTGGAATTGCCAAAACTAAAAATGGCTACAACCGTAAACAAACGCTGTCTCACAAAGTTAAAATAATAAATAAATAAATAATCAGCCTGTATTGTTCCACTGCAGAGCAAAGGCGTCCCTTTCCATTTTTTAACCGACTTCAAAAAAAGGAGGAGGTTCTCAATTCGGTTGTATGTTTTTTTTTTTTTTTTTATTTTTTTATTTTTTATGTTTGTTACCTCAGTACGCCGTCATTTATGAACCGATTTTCACTCAACTGAATCCTGAGTGAATATGGTCAAATCGCTCATATAGGCTAAGTTCGTCCCGCCATCTACGCCCGGATCTTCCGCGATGCCGTTGGACGTTTTCAGGGACCCATGCTGTGGTGGACTTAGCCCACAATGCATCCGACATGCGGCAAACGTATCCGGCCCAGTCCCATTTGAGCTTGGCTGACGTTTTTGGATAACGTCTGCGATTTGTATATCAAAGTAACAGTTTTAATATAATTACCAGTGTCAGCGAAGCATGGCGTGCGTGCGGCTTGCTGTTTCCTCTCATCCTCCACATTAGTAGCTTCGGCAGTGCTGCTGTGTTGAGCCTTGCTTTCATCCGTCTGTGACTGTTCGCCGCTTGTGGATACTGACGGGCTTGAAGACGACTGTATATGTATAATAAATAATACGAATGAAATAACAGAAGAGGCAGGAAGTTGCAAGTTCTTAGAGAATCTCAATTAGTTTTGAACTTGTAAAATAAAATAAACTTTATAAGAAGACTATAAGCGACCCGACCCTGCTTCGCACGGTATTCATTTTCACGTCTTGACAAACCATCGAGATGTCATTGTTACATGTTTAGTATTAATGTCTAATACCTATACCTTCTGGAATAAATTCTATTATTTAAATAATGAATATCAAGAGACATGTAAACTTACCATTATAGACAAAGTATTGAGTTAATTATAATAAAAACACAAGCTATTTTATCTAAATTTGTTTAGAACAATGGATCACTGTTCTCTTACAAAAGTTTACTTAAAAATGTCCTGTTACATCGTATGAGTCATAATTACTATGTTGTTATGCCTTCTCATTAATTACGTAGTTAAGGGAATCCCAGATTAAACATCAAAGCAACTTTTTTTTGCATTTGTGTTGTAACAGAAGATACTTTCCTGTTAGCAGATTACTATGATTCAAAACGAATTAATAAAAAAAATATAAAGTATATTTCATTGTAACATTTTTTTTTTTTATTATGCTTTCAATGAGTTACATCGAATGCATATTAGCAATGTTTAGCAATGTTTTAAGTTGATTAAAAACGGTGAAATTGTAAGAAATAGAGGTGAGTTTGGTGTATTTATCGATTTTAATTTTCTATTTAGTTTTTAGAGTATATAGGAAATTATGATATTTCTAGCAGGATGATGATCAATTATTCAGTTCAAAGATTCAAAAATATTTCATCTGTGTCAGGTTTCTAAAATCTTATTTCCGGGAAAATGAGGACAGGATGTCAATAATAAGAACAGAAAGAAGAAAAGTGCTATTTTCGAAATAATAAATTAGGATAACAGTTAAATAAGTACACTGTCACAGCGAAAACCCTGCAATTATAGACGTAAGATGGACAAAATAAATAAACATCAGACTCACGTTCTGCGGCAACTGCTGCGGCGGCAGCGGCACAGCCAGCAGCTTCCTGCAGTAGCCGAGCAGCTGCTGCAGCACGGCGCGGCGCAGCGGGGCCCGGCGCGCCGCCCCGCCGCCCGCCAGCACGTCGGCCAGCAGCCCCGGCAGCCGCGCCTCCGAGCCGCCCGCGCCGCGCCCGCCCGGCGACTCGCGCACCCACCACGCTGACTGGTGCGCTGCGGGGAAACTAGCTGTTAAGGTGATGCACTAACTTACATGGGTTCCGCTCTCGATCGGTCGGTATAGATCTTTTTTCTATTCATGCCGATGATAATTTATATTTGCATTGTTTGAGCCTAGTAGGTGGCCACTATGATTTCGGCATCAGTGACATTCTTTAGGTCATCATAGGCAAGACCAGGGCGGATAATAATAACAAAACCCAGCTTATTGTAAAACTTACCAACAGTAAGGAAAAGCGGCAACGCATGATGCACATGCCTTGCACTTAGAACCTGCAGCATGGGATGCGCCAGCCTCAGCAGCGTAGCTTGCAGGTCGTAGGCGTGTCCCGGGTCTGCGTCGCGCCGCCACACGCCGCACACGGCCCGCAGCGCGGCCAGCGCGCCGCCCGCGCCGCGCGCGCACACCACGCGCGACACCACGGAGTGCAGCGCGGAGGCTGCGCCCGCGCCGGCGCCTATTTGTGCGCCGCCCTGTAGAATAAACACAGTTTTTTGCTCCTATAACCTACCCATACAATGAAGATTTATATTTGCTATAAATATCGATTTTTTTGGTTTTAAAAATTCCACTTTTTAAATAAATTGTTTTCACTACGTTTTCTTTTTAAAACTTGAGAATCATTTTTATAGCAAGCAGCATGCATTACTCAATAATTGGACAATGGCAAAGGTAAATGAAAATTCACTTCATACAAAAGCTCGCATAGCGATATTATTGAAGTCATGTGCAATTAATGCAATTTCAAAAAAGACCATAATTGATCACTTTGAGCACCACAAATTAGCAACTACTGCTTACCAAATAAGGTTCAGAAGAGGCGACAGCGCCATCGGTGTTCACATTCATAGTAATAAACTTGACGAGAGCCGGCACGAAGTGCTCGCACTCCAGAATAACGCGTCCCATGGTTTGAGTGCTGCTGCCTTCCGTCTACAAATAAAAAAATGATTTTATTATTTGACTTTGTAATGAGAACAAAAAATATCAATAAATTCTTGTAAGTGATAGGGTATGTACCTGTAATGGTAAGCTCGCAATCCACGCCAAAGCCTGCATTGAAAGCACCCAGCATCGTAGTGATATGTTTTCTAACCTGTAAACAATACACAGTCGTTTAACATCAAATATTTCTCATATTTCACACGAGACATGTCATGTTAACGGAGAAGCAATTTCGGCATAACTTACTGCATTAAAAATGCTTCCACAAGCGACGATTCTTGAGTCAACCAAAAGGGTAATTGTGTAACACACTAACAATAGGAATGGCTTTCAATGTGACAGTTCAAAAACATTCATTGAATTATTTACAGTTTTGAGCAGACAAATTATTTGTACATATGAAGCAATGTATTAGCAAAGTCCTTCAAAATTATTCGGACTGTGATTGATAGTGTTACGCAGTTAGCCCTGATAGCAACTTTCCACCTTGTTTTACTTATCTTTTCCACTTTTTATAGTTTCAACAAGCCAGCAATCGTCAAATACTTATAACAAAGCATTACTCACGTGCAAAGCGAGTGCAGTAACGCGTTGACGGTGTCAGAAGCAAGTCGTATGCGCGGCGTATCGGCCGGTACGGCGAGCGTGGCCAGCGACCACGCGCCGCCACTGCCCCATGCTGAGCCGTTCAGCGTCAGCCATAGAGAGATCACGTTCTCCATAAATGTGCAGTCCATCTGGGTGATTAAGATATAATAATAATAGTCATGTCTTGTGTTGGAAGAATAAGATAAGTTGATTTAACAGCCCGATTCAAACTTGATGGCGACTCTGAAGTGCGCTACTCGTTGCGCAGTACCCCACCCTCGCAGCTGACAGGTGAATTTGTTACTGAGCAGCGACTCGTTGAGCCGCTATAGATTGAATAGGGCTGTAATTGGGTTAAGCAGCTAATATAAGATAGATTTACTTATGAGAAAATTGATCTGGTGATTAGCAGCTGCAAGACTTTTTTGAATAAAAGTTTCAAATAAAGTCATCAATTTAGTTTAATTTATAAAACATTGTAACACCCACAAACCTTAAATATTAACTATCAATTTTAAAAAATCTCATTAAATCTCGAGCTTAGAAAATCGAACTTGAAATATCTCTGTCACCTGATAATGGAACTCCAACGCCAAATGCCTGAACACATCGTACAGCGTGTGCGTCAGCGGCGGGTGCGGGCGGTGCGGCTCGGCGGGCGCGCGCGGCGGCGGCGCCTGCGCCGGGGGCGGGGCCCGCACGGCCGCGGCCAGCGCGCCCGCCGTGCGCAGCAGCGCGCGCCGCGCCTGCGCCTCGCCCGCGCCGCCGCAGCCGCCGCCGCCCGCCTCCACGCGCGCGTCCCAGCACACTGACACGTTGCTGCGGGGACAAACATTGCCATTGTGAACGAATGCATCTTAGTTAGTTAAGCCTAAACTAATACACTAAATCTAAATGAATAAATTGTCTTTTTCGTCTCTCTACGTCATTAAATCCTCCAGTCTTTATCCTTATTTATCTGTGGCCGGGGCAGCATGTCTTCTTTTTCCACACATCGCTATCATTCGTGACATCAGTATTCAACCCCTTTTTATCAATATTATTATCTTCCACACGGTCCATTCGTCATTCATAGAGCCAAATTCATACTCAAAACTTTCCTCACAGCATGGACCTCACATCATTTTCGTCATGCTATGTTCACCCAATTATTTACCTACAAAATACTACGAGACCACATTAAAATTACTTCCAACATTAATGAATTACCTGGAACTATTATCGACCACAAGTTTTGTCCTGGTTTCCTTCTTAACGGCATCAATGAAATATTGCTCAAGCTTCTCTTCGGAGGATTCCGAGTCGTCAGATTCCGCTACTTGCGTCAGTTGTTCCTCCACGTCAATATCTAAGGAAAAAGGAAAGAAATAAGTATTTAGTAGCAAGAATATGTAAGTTATACCCCTTCATACTAAAACGAACCAAGCCACAGCGAATTTTCACTCTTTTTTCGAAATAAAACTAACATTGATACAAATTCATTTCATTATAATCAAAAGATTTCGATATTTACAAGATTTTGCTGAATAACAACATTTTTAATTCAATTATGGACAAATTGCGGTTTGGTTCACTTTGGCAATACTAGGTAGTTTATATAAAAAGCCAACTCATATAAAGCTAAAACTTAACAACAGTGACATAATGTAATGCTAAAAACGGCGTGTTGATATAATTTTATTTGTTAAAATTTTATATTTATTAAGCTGCTGTAACAGTGAATGTATTATGAGTTTTTAACTTAAGCGTGCTTCACGTCAGCATTTCGTCAAAAGCATATTATGCTTTTGACGAAATGCTATGATCCTGCTAACTCCTCATGAAAGCTTTTGCAATGTTTATAATTTAAGAACAAAAGCGAACTGGATTTGTAGTATCCTCTCTATATTTGTCAAAAGTATGAAGCCTTTTTAGTCAGACCTATATTGATAAACCTCGATAAAGTCGTTTTAAAAGCCCATCTAGAGCCCGCAAAAAGAAGCCCGTTCGCGGTTTAAAAAAAAAGGCAAAATAAAGACATTTAACGCAATCATTTCAATGATAAATAGACACGCAAAAGCGCATTCGATGTTCACATCGTTCGTAAAGGCTATGGTGCTATGCAAATGTGTAGCGGTTAGGTGTGGTCTGTCCCTATCACACACACTAAATATCAGTGCAAACCGAACTAAGCCCGGTCATTGACCTTAAAGATGTATTATAGACTCGTTATTTTATGTATAATGTCCTTACTTGCTAAATTGACACCTGCTGTGGAAAATAGTTTGGGCTTCAAGTTGGTAGTCTTCCCCAGACCAAAACTATCCGCTAACAAATCTGCAATGACAATAACACAGCAAGTCAATTCTGCTAGCTCTTTTAGAAAACGGGCTTAAGTTATTCTGATCGGTTCCGAAACAAATATTTTAAAAGACATGATTTAAAAATAAACAGAAGAAAATAATTTGGACAATAATTTTGTGTTCTCATAATAACTATTTGTTGGTTGTCTAACTGGGTCATTGTGTTAATTATGTCAACTAATTAAAGTTTGCAAGGACTACGTCTCCTATGCGGTTTTCACTGATGTGTAGGATAATAGGGTGGGTTGCATGATCCGCGGCCATCTTGCGATAACGAAATTCAATAGCACATTTTCTACAGAAAATAGTGATTAGCGGCTTCACTTGAACCTCGTAAACGCTTTAAAAGAGACCTTTCTGTTTTCGATATATTCTCGTTTTTCATGTGAACATGACATAAAATATTAAAAGTTACATTTCCACCCATAACATAGAAAATGTTTTTCTTTTCATTTCAGAATGAATAATGATAATCTAATTTATAAAAATCATGCCAGATAGAGAATTTTTTTTTCAGTGAAAAATAGAAATGGAATAATTATATTTGCAAAATAAATTATTTTGTCTATTTAAATTGTATTCAAACAAATCGCAGATGGTTTTTAATTTTTAGGCATAAGCATAATCAGCCTATAATGTTCCCACTGCTGGGACACAGGCCTCCTCTCTGTGAGAGGAACTGGGCCGTAATCCACCAAGCGTGCCCAGTGCGGGTTGGTAGATGTCACATGTCTTTGAATTTTTGGTTCTAGGACATGCCAGTTTCCTCACAATTCCGATTTCACCGTTTTGAGAGCTACTATAATATTTTTTTTTTTTTTTTTTTGTTTTTTGTAATAATCCGCGATCAGTTTCACTTTTAGCGGATGAGTTGGGCATAAATATTGGCGGGAAGAGCGTGACTCCAGCGAGCCATCTACTCGTACGTATACGTGTTTAGGTCCACACAGATGTGGGTGGACTACACAATGTCTTTCCTTTTAAGTCTTTTCCTGTAACTTCTTGTTTTCAGTGCTGCAGCCAGATCATTGGGGTGCCTTTGCAGTCTTTCTTGGTACCTTTTTGTGAAGTTCTTAATCTCGTCCATGACAGAATTCATAGATAACTTCTTGTGTATTTCAGCGTTCGTGACGAACCAAGGAACGCCACTAATTGACGTCAAAATAGCATTCTGCATTCTCTGTATGATGCCAATGCTTGAGTTACAGGCGCTGCCCCATAGTTGGATTCCATAAAGCCACACTGGCTTAAAGATCACCTTTGTATATTAAAAGTTTGTTGTCGGTACTCAGCTTACTGTTTCGTCCCATGATCCAGTGTAAGTTAACGTAAATGTAAGTATAACTATAATATGAATACTATAATATGTTTTGAAAATTATGTTGTGGCGGTGAAAATGTGTTTTTACAAAACATTACAGTCAAAGTGCGGTCTGAGGTCATTGTTTTAGCTGGGTGCCAGTTTTCATGAGATAAAGTGCTCGTGTATAATATGATCAGGCTACGTTTTGTTTATCGACTACCTTTGTTACCTTCCAACTTCTGCCCAACATTTAGGGTAATACTGGCAAGACAGTATTCTTATAATATCATAATATGCAGGATGACCTCTATCCGGGCATAATTGAAGAATACAATGTTCCAAAGTCAGTTTTGTTTCTCTTTTATAATACAAATTCAATCTAAATTACCATAACCTTCTGATAAGCTACACTTAAATTTTCTAGCTAGTTTTTATAATATGTAGTGCCCAAATGGACACCATAAACCAGGCCTTGTCATTACTATAAAAGGTTCTTATGAACTGCGTATTTACTTACATCAGTAGACTGCGTAAGTTTATATTGCACGCCTCTCCATTGCATGAACAGACAAGCGTACTATCGCGGACACTCCCGCCTGACCACTACAAAATTAATTTTTCCTTGCACTCAAAAAATAGAAGCGCTCTCTAGCCCCGCGCGAAGGTCAAATAGTTCGTCCGTAAAATTCCCATAAGGAGTACACGTGGTGCGTCACTAAGCTGCGCAGTGCAGGTTGCAACGAATTGCTTTATCGCTTTCCTAATAGGCGAAAACTTTAAGGGGGCGTGGCTTGGCGCCGCCGCAGTATTTAGGCGAATTTTTTTTAAGTGATCTAGTGGAAAAGGCCGTGATGGTACGTCAGTGATAACAACACCAGTAAACTGACTTCTTATTCTATTGAAACTCCGTACTACGCTAGGCCAGGTCAAAGTCAAAGTATAACAATTTTTTCAAAGACACACATGTGGGGTCTCTCAGTCACGAGCTAGATATGAACATGGAAAATGAGAAATTGGTGCAAACAGAGGAGCAATTCTCGTATTTTAACACCTTTTATTTCGAAAAAAAGAAACACAAGTTTGGTTTATTCCAAACATCCACCCCAAAAAATCCACCTGAAGGTGGATACGCGGAAACGCATGTTTTTGTTTTTTTTTAAGGATGGGAAATCATCAAATGACCCCTCCCGCTCTGGGTGGAGCGGAAGGGAGTGTCAGACTCTTACTGACTAAAACCCATCCGTGTTCCTTCCTTAGCCCTTTATGTTCCGGGGCAGCGGTAACCCTTTCAGACAATCCCGCTGCCCCGGCAGGCTTCGGCCCTGTCGGGCCCCTCCTTACCTGCTGACATCTCTTTGAGGCGCGCGTGGAACACATACGCGCCGTCCGGCACGGGCCTGGGGGTCTACTCCCTAAGCACGAAGTCCGTCGTTTCGGCCTTCGTTACGGGCGTTTCCTACTCCCTATGCCCTACGGACGGATGATTCGTTCGGGGCCCGAGCGAAGAATGAATGACAACGCGATTTGATAGTTGTCCCTACCCCCGATGTGTTTTAGCCCGTCCGAACAATTGAAGTTGACACTGGTTTTGACGGATATTTATGTCAGTTGATACGACACCAAAATAGTTGTCGTGCTGTCGACGAAAGTTACCAATTTAAACGAATTCAAACTAAGTATGACTGCTTTTTTAAATATTAAAGAAGCTTTACAGGAATTTGAGCGTTCCTAAACCCGCACCGAATTAGCGTGCGCGATAACGATTAGATTTTCTAACTAAATCTGACTATTTTTAATCGCGACTAAAAAGGTGTGGAATAAAATTAGTTGGCACACCAACAAAAACAGTACTGTATCTTTTTTCTTTTCTTTTGCTTATATCTCGAAAACGGTGTGTCCTATCGTAAAAATAATGAAAATTTCGACCCCCCTTTATAAAACCCGTAAACCCCTAAAACTCAACACGTAGGTAATAATTATTCATATTTTTCATACAAAAAGAGAAAAATTCCATATAAAAGACGTCGAGGCTCCCACCTGCGCGCTTCCGGCTATAAATTCCGGCAATATTTTCCACGTAGTGTCGCGATTGTCAAATTCGATTAATTTGTGTCAAAATTATTTTTGAATGTAGAGGTATTTTTTTTTCTTCTGGCTGACTGTCGCCACCTAACTAAAGAAGAAGAACTGAAGAAGAAATGTGGTGTTTATACAAAGAAATACTGTAATAATATCGTTTTGACATTGAGTAAGCTGTGAGCGCGTTCACGAGCGTTTCGAATTGTTGACAGCTCTTAGCTGTCATAATCGTAATAACTAAATCGGAACGCATGTGAGACGATGAGACAAACTAAATTCGGAATGCGGCCTTTGACATTTCATTATAAAATTTCCTTCAAAAAATAAACAGGTAAAGGTATAACAGGATGATGCCAGTTTCCAGACAAAAATGGCAAAAATAATTCAATTCTATATTTATAGACATAATAAAAGGTATATTTTTTTAATGTGGTCATTTTCTAACGACAAAAGTATTAATTTTTGTTTAATAAGCTAGAAAACTACAAAATAAGTAAACCGGTAATCGACCGATAAAATAGTGCAACTGTATCGCCATGCGTCGTTCGTTCACGAATATTGTCTATGATTCCGTTTGAAACTGATGAGTCCGAAATCGTTAGGGAGTAGGGTTCACACCGACGTATCGGACTACTGTCGGACGGGCCGACAGACGGACGGACGGAGTTAGGGAGTAGACCCCCTGGTCCTGATCGGACGGCGAGCTACCCATTACTCGCCGTCCGCAGGCCCGCGCCTACGGTGGCCGGGAGTCGTCACGCGGCTCCCGACGCCCGGAGCGTCTACCGCGGCGGCTGGGACGGGCGGCTCTCTCCGCTCTCTCCCTCGCCCATATCGCCACCTCCTTCGCTAGCATGTCTGCTTCGCAGAAGGAGGTGACTGCCTCCCACTCCCTCTCGGCCCGGACCATGGCTTGGACCAGGGCCGGGCGCGAGAGGTCGCCGCCGCTGCCGATCGCCTCTACGAGGACACGGCGGTGCTCTGCCCAAGCGGGACAGACCTCCACCGTGTGCTCCACCGTGTCCTCTGGGCGATCCTCGCAGTGGTGACACCCGGGCGTTTCCTCCCGCCTGATGATGTGCAGGAACCTCCCGAAACATCCGTGTCCGGTGAGGACCTGCGTCAGGCGGTAGGTGAGGGCGCCGTGACGCCTCTCTAGCCACTCCTCAAAGAGGGGCCTTACCGCCGCTATCGCGGCGTGCCCTGCGCTGGGTTGCGACAGTCGCGCTTTCCATGCCGCCATGAGATCGCGCCGGAGGTCCGTCCGCTCCGCAGCAATTTGCCGCGGAAGCGGGTTTTCCCCCCGGCGTAGTGCCTCCGCGCGCCACTCATACAGGCGCGCGAGGACTATCGCCTCCAATCAAACAATCCCATGGCGGCAGTCCGGCAAGTAGGCTTGCCGCCTCGCCCGAGATCGTGCGGTACCACCGTATTAGCCTTATGGCTACCACCTTTTGGGGCGCGTTCAGGTAGTGGGCGGCTCGAAGCCGCAGTGAACGCGCCCACACCGGGGCGCCATATACGGCCATGGACCGCACGACCCCCGCGTAAAGCCTCCGGCAGGAAGCGTTTGGCCCCCTCAGGTTGGGCAGGAGCCGCTTGAAAGCGGCCCCAGCCCGTTCCAGTTTGGGGGCCAAACGTCGGAAATGCTCCACGAAGTTCCACCGGCTGTCGAGGACGAGACCCAGGTATTTCATCGTCGTCTCGACGCCGATGTGAACCCCTCCTACCGTTAGTTGGGATCCCGATGGTGGCCCGTTCCGAAGCCCATGAAAAGACATGGCCTCGGATTTGTGCAGAGCCACCTCGAGACCCAACTGGCCCGCTGGACAGCCTCTTGGAGGGCGGTCTTCGCCGCTCTGTACCCCTCGTACAGCTCCGCCTCCGTGGCTTCCGCATCCGGAGGGCGGATGCGGAGTCTGCGGTGCCTGGTGTACAGGTGTCGCGCATCAACGCACGCCTTGCGTAACACCTCTACCTCCTGTGACCACCAGTACACCTGACGTCGGGCGCATCCTGGCCGAACTCGGGGCATTGCCACGTCACAAATCTCGGACATGGCCTCCCGGAACCACTCCGCCTCGTTGTTAATGTCGGCAGGCCTGTCTGGTGATGACACTCATGCCTGCACGATTGAGGCTTCCAGGAGGAGCTCCCGGTCCAGCTGCTTCAGCGCCCACCGCGGACCACTCGGGGTCTGTTGGACCGGCGCGCTAGAGCTCTGGGCGGAGACGTCGATCCGGATATACCGATGATCGGAATAGGTCTCCACCTCCTCCATGACGCGCCAGTCAATGACCCGCTGTGACAGAGCGGGGCTGGCGAACGAAATGTCCACCACGGACTCACCCCGCATCCGCACACACGTAGGAACAGAGCCCCGATTTAGGACGACCAGGCCTGTTTCCAGAGCCCAATCCTCCACCATCCTTCCCCGCATGTCCGTGTAACGGGAACCCCAGGCCAAATTTTTGGCGTTGAAGTCCCCGAGCACTAACACGGGGAAGGACTGGTTTCCGACGACGACAGTCAACTCTGTTAAAGAGTTGTGGAACTCGGCGAGAGTTCGGTTCGGAGAGAAGTACACTCCCACTACTACTATCACTCCGAACCGTGCTGTTAGGCACCCCTGTCCCTTCGTGACACCTTCGAGGGACGGGGTACCGGCGGCAGCCGACGATAATATGGCCACTAAGCCGCTCAGGTCCTCCACCCAGTCATCCCTGGGCGGGACAAACTACGGCTCAGCGACCACGGCGAGAGAATCCACCCTAAGCCTTGTTGGATAAACGGAACTTACAGGCCACCTTAGTGTGGATACTTTAGGGTAGATAAACGGAATAACCGCCAAGTTTTGACAAGTTTTACGCATTGAGATGAGCTTGCGAGTTGAATTAGCATACAACATTTTTTTAAGTACGAGAATTGGCCTTCATTTTAGTAAAAATAAATTTTGTGGAGAGGCGTGCTATTTTATTTAAGACGATCTTTATTCAGATGTTGTATGTCTTTGTGATCAAAACAACAAACCTGCAACAGTAGGTCCTTTGAACTTCCTCGCCTTGACCCCTGGCGGCGCGCTGAGCATAGAGTGAACAGTGATGACACGGGAGGAACCCGCGCCGCTCCATGACTCTTCATTCGGTGGACTTGAGGGAGAGTCTCCGCTCTCGTACTCGACTAGATCCTGGTTACGGAATGAGTGAAAAAACGGTAAGGGGAGTTGTTTTCTGTTAATTTCTTTTGATGCTGGACTATTTCTATTAAATATCTGTAAGGTGCAGCGTTAAGCCTAACCTTTTAAGGGAATATTTTAAGATAATTTTCGGCTGATTTTCCCAAAGAATATTACCAGTTTTTCCATTTAAAAAAAAACAGTCGGCAGTCCATTTTAATCCACAAATAAAGGGCCTTGCAAAATCAGCCTTTAATCAACAAAAACCGGTAATCTTTTGAATAATCATTGTTTACATGCTGGTATGTAACGGCTAAGGAGTGTCAACAAATTTCCTAATAACTTTCGATTATTCTTGTACAAAATCACTTACGATTTATTAACCTCTTTTGCACAACTTACTTACAAAATCTACAGAAGTAAATCTTGCAATTGCAAAACGCATTTCTATTTCTATATTCGAAAGTTTTTACTTATAAAAATATTGCAATACATACCTGTAGTAACGTAGTGAGTGCATGTCGTGGCCAGGGCGGCAGAGTGACAGCCAGCCGCGCCAGACCCAGGATACATGAAGGGTCCAGCAGGCTTGCACCGCCAGATAACGCGCATAACCGTCCCACTACCTGTGAATGGCAAAAAGACCACATGCTATTTCATACGTTTTGTATGGATTCGTCGCACACGTGGGGGCTGATGGCGTCCACTCGCTACAGCAGTGCTCGCCGTTGCAGGTCGCGACAGCCGCCTGTGGTTGTGGCCGGTGGCTCGTGTGCGCTTACCCTAAGCCTCACAATAATTAGTAGCAGTAAAGTGCCCGGTAAATATGGCACATCCGAGTTTTAGAAGAAAGTTTGGTGTAGTAGAGCGTCGTCTTTGCCACTCATAGCTGTGTGAGTCTCTTATTCCAATCGTAGTATGGTCATCAACAGAGTTAAGTAACTATAATTTCGGATATAGTTGATGTTTAGTAAGAAACTGATGGATGTTTTCAAATGAAATTTAATTTAATTAATAGAAAACAAACAGTTCACTTATCAAATTAAATTACCATTATCTATTATTTTGTTGATTTCTCAGAGTAGGGAAAAGGCTTAGATAAAAAATAAAAATATGAAATTGTATTTCTCCAAAATGAAGAATTTTTTTCATAGACTGCAAGCTATTAATTGTTTATTAATTGAAGTTCACACCAATAATATACACTTGTAATAGCTTGCAGTATCATATTTGCGGCCGGGTACAGCTGTCTACATTTGTTTTAATAGGCATTCAACCTATTATTTTTTAATTACAAACCTTAGCAGCCAGCATGAGAGCATCAGCATGTGAACACGTATCGGCCGCGAGCATGTGTGCAACCAGTGCGTGCGCCAGTCGCGCGGCCAGAGCGGCCGGGAGCGGACGTGGCCGCGCGGCCTCCGTGCCGCCGGAGCCCGACGACTCCCCGCGGGACGCGCCGCGCTTGCCTACCATCGCCATTCGTGCTTTCAGGCTAAGACGGGCGCGCTGTGTGAATAGATAAGTATTATTAGTAAATATTATTATAGCATAATTATTAACAGCATGACGGATTCTGTCCAAATCGCTCAATCACGTCTAATCTACCTAACATTACTATACTCTCACCCAAAAACATTAACGACAAAAAGCTGATCGATGTAGCCTATTTTGATTTCCAGAAGGCTTTTGACAGGGTTGACAACGACATACTTTAAGTAAACTGGCATTGGCAGGTTTCTCTATCTGTTAGTCAGTTACTCGGATCACTTCTGGCATACGTCAAGGCACTAACTTTGGGCTTCTTCTTTTTTTTATGGTAGTTAACGATCTTCCGACATATGTAAAACACTCTACAGTTATAATGTACGCTGATGTCAAAGTTGCTCTTCCAGTAGCTACCTCTAGTGATGCAGCCACACTTCAACTCGATATCGACAACATTCACACTTGAAGCACTATACAAACTTAACCTAAACATTACACAGTAAATGCGCGGCTATGACCTACTCAAAAGCCACACACCCCATACACAGCACATGAACAATGAGCCCCTGAAACGCGTTTTAACCGTACGCGATCTGGTTGCTCACTTTCGTCCAAGCCTTACCTTTGTCCAGCACATAATACAGACCTGCAACAAATCCCACAAAAACTTATAGTCTAAGATCCGAAGTAAGATCAACCTTCATACATATGTTTACCGGATGAAAATTATTTATTATCAAATGTAATATGTTTACTAATATATTACAAATGGGTTATCTAATTAAATATGTTCATGGCTATCATCATTTCAGCCGAAAGGCGTCCATTGCTAGACATAGGCCTCCCCCAAGAAGCACACACATATCGCTCATTTGGAGAAACATCGACGTAAATGTATTTTTCCCAAAAATTTGTTAAATATGCCAAAGCACTTGGAAAGCATATTTACGCGATATGTTCATGGTCATACATATTTCATTTAAAATACTGGTAATCTTTATCTCTGACTTGTTTATCAAACGAATTAATTCCAATTTACACTATACAGCATACAGAACCATACAGAACATATAAGAGTAACAACCTTTTTATACTCCCTGTTACCTGGTTGCCAGGTATATAAACAGGTAAATTAGGTTAGGACCAGAAAAAGGTAGGCAACCTAACTGTTAAGTGTTCTGGAAACAACTCGTTTAGTAAATAAGTAAGTGAGATATTAAAGTATTTTTTTATTAATTATAAACATGAACATATTTAATTAGGTAACCCATTTGCAGTAAACACGGTGGCAGTACAATCATGTACTGAACTCATGGTAACAGAGGGGCAATCCTCGTAATTTTAAGAACGTTCCCAGTCTGATCTCATTCTCATCTGTCAAAAATACTTCTAATTTCCCTAAATTTTTGACAGGCTTTTGACATTGATTGTCGCTGAGATGAGATTTTGACTAGATTTTGAACGTTCTTCGTTACGGGAATTGGCCTGCAGGTTGCGCGTCAAGGTCCCTGCTTCCCTGTATTTGTAAACATATTTTATTCGCTAAAAAATAATTGCCCGTAAACAGATGCGACAGAAGGTCGATCTTCCTTCGGATTCTACAGAACGATTTTTTTTACCGGTTCCAAATTTTTACAGGGTGTTCTACCCATAAATATGAACAACTTTCACTATGAGACCACCTCTAAAATCACGAAAAAATAATCTACTGTGTCATACATTTTAGTCAAGTAGGTATTGCACTTTTGCTTGAACTTTCGTATTAAGCAGCAGATTTTTTTTTTTTTTCGATTTCAGAGAGAAAGTTGTTCATATTCATGGGTAGAACACCGTGTAAAAATTTGGAACCGGAATAAAAAATCATCCGGTATACTATTAGGTTTTGTCTTGCACCAGGCGTAAATTTTCACTAATCGACAAGCCTTAACAATACTGTACAACTCATCCATCCGCAGTTTGCTAGAGACTAACAGTGCAATCTGAAACCCCCGTGAAGGGACCACACCAGTCAACAATAGGTTCAGAAGTCTTTTGTCCGGTACTACCTTTTTTCATGTACCCAACACCATTTAAGTATGGTGGTTTACCAATGTTTAGAAATAAAGAGAAATCTTAGTTCGTGAAATATTTCGTCCGCCTAATTCATGGTACCCACTTCAATTCCTCGTTACTACAGTACATCTCCTTTAACATCCCAATTCCCATTACTTATTAGATAAAACTTCGCCCTCGCCAAAATCCTCTATTCTCAATACCTCAAACCAGTACCATAAACTTAAGAGCAATCCATTGTACAGTCAGCCTCAAAAAGACGTATATACGGACCAGGAACTATTTTAATGTCTATGTCGCAGCCAACTGGTTAAATTAGCCGTTCAGTTAACTGCCTGGCCTTTAGAAGTAGTGCTCGCCTCGCTTCGCTCTCTCAGCTCGCACGCGGTTGTTCACAGTTCTAACCTAACCTAACCCATTTGATCGGGGTACCCTGGCTTAGTTACAGCAACCAATTCGGCTCGCGCGTGATTGGTTACAGACTTCCAACCTAAACTGTAATTGAATATTATTCAGGCCGTTAGTTGAACGGCCGCCGTTTAGTTAAAAATGGCAAATTTAACCAGTTGGATGCGACATCTACATCAAATGTTCCGTAACATTGTATCCACCATTGTATACGGTGGATACAATGTTATGGAACAAAGGTTGTTGGCGTTAAAATAGTTTCAAGTCCGTGTATATATCTTTTTGGGGCTGAATGTCCCCAGCCCCCCATATTAACAACATTTTGCTATGTGACGAATCCAGAGATGTCTTTCCGAGTACTGAACTGAGATTCCTGAATACTGCTACTCGATACCATGGCCATATACCACAAGACTTTACAATAACAATTTGTGATTTTTACAAATCCGTGTACCACAAGCACACAAATTGCAACGAAAAAACCTTACAAATATGTAAGTTGTAGACACAAGTCTACAATTTTATACTTTGTATTACGAAGAATGCGAAAGAATTGTAAATTGTAACTCTTGTAATTACTGTGTTACACAATTTTTTCTACAATTTAACCATTTTGTAGTTCGCTGAAGTATATTACGACTCCCAGTACAATCTTCTTGAAATAAATAAATTTCATTAATTATTTTAGTATCATCATCATCAGTCTAATAGCAGTCCACTGCTCTCCTATTGCACGCCATTCAACTCGATTTTCGGCAACTCTTATCCAGCTACTACCAGCCATCCTGCGAAGATCGTCGCTCCACCTAGCCAGAGGAAGTTCTACCTTACGTTTACCGATTCGCGGTCTCCACTAAATTTTAGTCTAATTCTATTTAATTTTGTTTAATTTCATCTAAATTTAATTTACCCTAGATTTATGACTGTGTTTGTTAGTACTAGTATTGACCGATAACTTGTACGTGTGGTGCTAACTGTATACATAATTTGGTTACTAATAAATAAATAAGAAACATGTAATGTTTCTATAGTTATTAACTTTTATAATTTCTCTTATTCATAAACACAGCTATAAATCATCAGTATTTCCCAATGTAATCAATTTAACTTGAATTTAAGATTACATTGCAAAAATACTAGATTAATAAAGCTGATAATGCTCTCCGCGTTCAGTACAACAATGCATTCAGGATGCTGTTGGTGCGGCCACGCTACGGTAGTGTAGCGGGTATGTTCCCGGACGCGCAAGCTGACAGCTTCGCGGCCATCAGACGCAAGCGCAGCATTCCTGTTGCACAGAGTGCGTGCCAGCCCCAACAGTCTCCTGACCAGTGTCATTGCTAACCAACTGGATTGACCAATCTTGCACTATTTAAGCCAACTACGTGTACCTGCTTATAAGTGAGTTGTATAAGTCATAATTTGTTTTTGTAAAAATGTTTTGGAAATACTACTAACATAGCTTGTAAGTGAATGGTCACTAACGCTATAATTATGTCGAAAATAAATGTTTTTATTTATTTAAGTATAGCCCATTTCACTACCACCGGATAAGTTCCGGCTAAATTATATGGCAGATAATTCATATTCAGCTGTTAAGTAAATTTAAGAAAAGGCAAAATGGGTCTAAGTTGGAAATAAAAACATCAACTTTCTCAAAAACATTTCTCCATATCCTTTTGGAACTAACGTGTTGATCCTCCAAAGCGACTTGTATCCCTCTCCTAGCAGCTTCAAGCTCCTGCATTTGATGCAGCAGCTTTTTGTGCAGCTTGCGTCGATGCAGCTTGCACTCGTTGTTGCGGGGAGAGCCCTGAGCTTCGCCCCCCGGGAGGCTACCGCCCGCACGACCACCTGTGACCCAGTCCCATCTAAGAACAAATAAAGAAAATGAGGGACATCCAACAAAGTAACACACGAGAATTTCTGCTTTGCGTGATAATAACCATAAAACCAGCTGACTGCAGACAGTTGGTATCCAAACCTTGTATTCATGCGAATCCAAAGTTGTATTACATTGTTTCCCGAACAATAACTGAAGGCTAATTCTCGTAATTTAAAACGTTCAAAATCTAGTCGCAGTCTCATCTCGGCGACAAACAAATGTCAAAATCGTGTCAAAATGTAGGGAAATTGGAGGTATTTTTGACAGATTGAGACTGAGATCACACTGTGAACGTTCTTAAAATTACGAGAATTGCCCCTCTGGTATGTTTTAATGTTGCGGGATATTTGTTGCAGAGTTGCTGGTTGCTGGTAATATGCACGTCTCATATTTGATGGTGCATCGCTCGCCCGCGCTATTATTTCGTTTTCGCTTACCGTTCTGTCTCACTTTTTTTCTTTTGCCCGGCTCCTATGAGTCGTAGAGTGGTGTAAAATATCCTATAACATTCCTCAAGGATTGGGTTATCAGAGGCGAAAAGAGTTTTTCAGATCCGACTGATACTTCCAGAGATTAGAGGGTTCAAACAAACAAACTCTTAAGCTTTTTTATTAGTATAAATAGTTATAGATTATTATTCGTATATATAGGTTTATTAACAGATATTTATTACCTGGCATGTCTATTAGAGTGTGCAGCCACAGTATCCAACACAGAGGCGAGCGCAGTGAGCAAGGCGGCCGTGACCGCGGGCTGCGGGCGCGGCGCTCGCACTAAGTCTAACGCGCGGGACGCGAGGGCGGGACATACTCCGCCTTCTGCTGTGGTGTGTGAGTATAAGCTCTTGCGACACATGTAGATTATCAGGACCAGGCATCTGTGGAAAAAAAATACAACATTATTCTAAGGTTTCTATGAAAAACCATGAATTAGGTGGCTTTAGGGGGCCATACATATCAAGCTTCAGAGCTGTATGAAGCCTTTAGGTTTTCGAAGCATGATTTGATTCACACGAACTTTAAGCCCGGACGCCGTGTGCCTCGAAGGCAGTAATTTGAAACTGTCTGGCTAAAACTTTTGAGTTTAAAAATGTCATACACCGCGAAGGCCGCGGTGAGCGTGTCGGCCAGGTGCGCGCCCCACCAGCGTGGCCAGTGCGCCTGCGCCGCGTCCGCCCCACTCCCACACTAGCGGCAGCAGTGTGGCGCACTTACTTGTCGAGCGACGTGGGCGGCGCGTCATACACCGCGAAGGCCGCGGTGAGCGTGTCGGCCAGGTGCGCGCCCCACCAGCGTGGCCAGTGCGCCTGCGCCGCGCCCGCCCCACTCCCACACTAGCGGCAGCAGTGTGGCGCACTTACTTGTCGAGCGACGTGGGCGGCGCGTCATACACCGCGAAGGCCGCGGTGAGCGTGTCGGCCAGGTGCGCGCCCCACCAGCGTGGCCAGTGCGCCTGCGCCGCGCCCGCCCCACTCCCACACTAGCGGCAGCAGTGTGGCGCACTTACTTGTCGAGCGACGTGGGCGGCGCGTCATACACCGCGAAGGCCGCGGTGAGCGTGTCGGCCAGGTGCGCGCCCCACCAGCGTGGCCAGTGCGCCTGCGCCGCGCCCGCCCCACTCCCACACTAGCGGCAGCAGTGTGGCGCACTTACTTGTCGAGCGACGTGGGCGGCGCGTCATACACCGCGAAGGCCGCGGTGAGCGTGTCGGCCAGGTGCGCGCCCCACCACGGCGCGGCGCCGCACGCGCGCGCCACCAGCGTGGCCAGTGCGCCTGCGCCGCGCCCGCCCCACTCCCACACTAGCGGCAGCAGTGTGGCGCACTTACTTGTCGAGCGACGTGGGCGGCGCGTCATACACCGCGAAGGCCGCGGTGAGCGTGTCGGCCAGGTGCGCGCCCCACCAAGGCGCGGCGCCGCACGCGCGCGCCACCAGCGTGGCCAGTGCGCCTGCGCCGCGCCCGCCCCACTCCCACACTAGCGGCAGCAGTGTGGCGCACTTACTTGTCGAGCGACGTGGGCGGCGCGTCATACACCGCGAAGGCCGCGGTGAGCGTGTCGGCCAGGTGCGCGCCCCACCAGCGTGGCCAGTGCGCCTGCGCCGCGTCCGCCCCACTCCCACACTAGCGGCAGCAGTGTGGCGCACTTACTTGTCGAGCGACGTGGGCGGCGCGTCATACACCGCGAAGGCCGCGGTGAGCGTGTCGGCCAGGTGCGCGCCCCACCAGCGTGGCCAGTGCGCCTGCGCCGCGCCCGCCCCACTCCCACACTAGCGGCAGCAGTGTGGCGCACTTACTTGTCGAGCGACGTGGGCGGCGCGTCATACACCGCGAAGGCCGCGGTGAGCGTGTCGGCCAGGTGCGCGCCCCACCAGCGTGGCCAGTGCGCCTGCGCCGCGCCCGCCCCACTCCCACACTAGCGGCAGCAGTGTGGCGCACTTACTTGTCGAGCGACGTGGGCGGCGCGTCATACACCGCGAAGGCCGCGGTGAGCGTGTCGGCCAGGTGCGCGCCCCACCACGGCGCGGCGCCGCACGCGCGCGCCACCAGCGTGGCCAGTGCGCCTGCGCCGCGCCCGCCCCACTCCCACACTAGCGGCAGCAGTGTGGCGCACTTACTTGTCGAGCGACGTGGGCGGCGCGTCATACACCGCGAAGGCCGCGGTGAGCGTGTCGGCCAGGTGCGCGCCCCACCAGCGTGGCCAGTGCGCCTGCGCCGCGCCCGCCCCACTCCCACACTAGCGGCAGCAGTGTGGCGCACTTACTTGTCGAGCGACGTGGGCGGCGCGTCATACACCGCGAAGGCCGCGGTGAGCGTGTCGGCCAGGTGCGCGCCCCACCAGCGTGGCCAGTGCGCCTGCGCCGCGCCCGCCCCACTCCCACACTAGCGGCAGCAGTGTGGCGCACTTACTTGTCGAGCGACGTGGGCGGCGCGTCATACACCGCGAAGGCCGCGGTGAGCGTGTCGGCCAGGTGCGCGCCCCACCAGCGTGGCCAGTGCGCCTGCGCCGCGCCCGCCCCACTCCCACACTAGCGGCAGCAGTGTGGCGCACTTACTTGTCGAGCGACGTGGGCGGCGCGTCATACACCGCGAAGGCCGCGGTGAGCGTGTCGGCCAGGTGCGCGCCCCACCAGCGTGGCCAGTGCGCCTGCGCCGCGCCCGCCCCACTCCCACACTAGCGGCAGCAGTGTGGCGCACTTACTTGTCGAGCGACGTGGGCGGCGCGTCATACACCGCGAAGGCCGCGGTGAGCGTGTCGGCCAGGTGCGCGCCCCACCACGGCGCGGCGCCGCACGCGCGCGCCACCAGCGTGGCCAGTGCGCCTGCGCCGCGCCCGCCCCACTCCCACACTAGCGGCAGCAGTGTGGCGCACTTACTTGTCGAGCGACGTGGGCGGCGCGTCATACACCGCGAAGGCCGCGGTGAGCGTGTCGGCCAGGTGCGCGCCCCACCAGCGTGGCCAGTGCGCCTGCGCCGCGTCCGCCCCACTCCCACACTAGCGGCAGCAGTGTGGCGCACTTACTTGTCGAGCGACGTGGGCGGCGCGTCATACACCGCGAAGGCCGCGGTGAGCGTGTCGGCCAGGTGCGCGCCCCACCAGCGTGGCCAGTGCGCCTGCGCCGCGCCCGCCCCACTCCCACACTAGCGGCAGCAGTGTGGCGCACTTACTTGTCGAGCGACGTGGGCGGCGCGTCATACACCGCGAAGGCCGCGGTGAGCGTGTCGGCCAGGTGCGCGCCCCACCAGCGTGGCCAGTGCGCCTGCGCCGCGCCCGCCCCACTCCCACACTAGCGGCAGCAGTGTGGCGCACTTACTTGTCGAGCGACGTGGGCGGCGCGTCATACACCGCGAAGGCCGCGGTGAGCGTGTCGGCCAGGTGCGCGCCCCACCACGGCGCGGCGCCGCACGCGCGCGCCACCAGCGTGGCCAGTGCGCCTGCGCCGCGCCCGCCCCACTCCCACACTAGCGGCAGCAGTGTGGCGCACTTACTTGTCGAGCGACGTGGGCGGCGCGTCATACACCGCGAAGGCCGCGGTGAGCGTGTCGGCCAGGTGCGCGCCCCACCAGCGTGGCCAGTGCGCCTGCGCCGCGCCCGCCCCACTCCCACACTAGCGGCAGCAGTGTGGCGCACTTACTTGTCGAGCGACGTGGGCGGCGCGTCATACACCGCGAAGGCCGCGGTGAGCGTGTCGGCCAGGTGCGCGCCCCACCAGCGTGGCCAGTGCGCCTGCGCCGCGCCCGCCCCACTCCCACACTAGCGGCAGCAGTGTGGCGCACTTACTTGTCGAGCGACGTGGGCGGCGCGTCATACACCGCGAAGGCCGCGGTGAGCGTGTCGGCCAGGTGCGCGCCCCACCACGGCGCGGCGCCGCACGCGCGCGCCACCAGCGTGGCCAGTGCGCCTGCGCCGCGCCCGCCCCACTCCCACACTAGCGGCAGCAGTGTGGCGCACTTACTTGTCGAGCGACGTGGGCGGCGCGTCATACACCGCGAAGGCCGCGGTGAGCGTGTCGGCCAGGTGCGCGCCCCACCACGGCGCGGCGCCGCACGCGCGCGCCACCAGCGTGGCCAGTGCGCCTGCGCCGCGCCCGCCCCACTCCCACACTAGCGGCAGCAGTGTGGCGCACTTACTTGTCGAGCGACGTGGGCGGCGCGTCATACACCGCGAAGGCCGCGGTGAGCGTGTCGGCCAGGTGCGCGCCCCACCAGCGTGGCCAGTGCGCCTGCGCCGCGCCCGCCCCACTCCCACACTAGCGGCAGCAGTGTGGCGCACTTACTTGTCGAGCGACGTGGGCGGCGCGTCATACACCGCGAAGGCCGCGGTGAGCGTGTCGGCCAGGTGCGCGCCCCACCAGCGTGGCCAGTGCGCCTGCGCCGCGCCCGCCCCACTCCCACACTAGCGGCAGCAGTGTGGCGCACTTACTTGTCGAGCGACGTGGGCGGCGCGTCATACACCGCGAAGGCCGCGGTGAGCGTGTCGGCCAGGTGCGCGCCCCACCACGGCGCGGCGCCGCACGCGCGCGCCACCAGCGTGGCCAGTGCGCCTGCGCCGCGCCCGCCCCACTCCCACACTAGCGGCAGCACTGTGGCGCACCACGAGCGACTCACGTCTTCGTATTGCTGAAAAGAAAGTGACGTTAGTACAAATAAATAATATTATTTTTACCATTGCCACTCGAAAAAGGGCATTTTATTCATCGATAACAGTGAATAAAACTCTCTTTTAGTCACTGAGTGAATAAAAACTTTTTGAATTTGGAACAAGCACGAATATACGAATTATGTACAAAAATAAATAAAACGTGCTGAAAGTACGTACTGGCTGGCTTTATGGAGCTATCCCATAGAGCAATAAAATTAAATAAAAAAAAAAACCGCCAATATAGGTTCTTTTCTATCTGTTATCGTGGTTGTTTTAAGTCATTGGAAAATCTAATAACATAAATTATAATAAAATGAGTTCTTTCAGTGATGAAAATGAGACACTGACCCCGCAATCATTTCGAAATAAACCAGCAATTATAGTAGATAATTTGTTGCCGCCAAAATCTCGATAGTTGTACCTGAAAACATACAATTTGTTCTGCGACCAATTGGAACCACGAATGGTGCCAATTCCTTCTCAGAGTCCGTATTTCTTAACTATTTCAACGAATTAACCAAGACTAAGGCTACCTTTCCACCAGAGATGTGCAAGGATGCGTAGCGAGGGATGTGTGTGAAACAAGCCAATAACATCGCTTCATTTTCATACCTTGAACTAAGTTAGCGTTTTTATTGGTTAGTTTTTTTAGTTAGTTAGATTTTGGCTGCTTTATTTCGAAATGATTCCGGAGTCAGTAAAACCGTCTTACAGTTGAAAGGACAACCTTGAAAGGTCAACCAAACATCGAAAGGACAACCTTGTGGAACGACTACATTATAGCTTTCTCAGCAACAGCAACCACAAAATATGGTGACTTTGCCAAACATCCAAGTCTTATCTAATACAACCGTTTCAAAACCAAAAAAGAACATTACACTGAATTCCGAAAACTGTTCTAATTTCACTTTTAATGTTTATAAATTAATTCTTTGTTCTCTTATTACCGATTATAAAATAAAATTTGATAAATAATAAACTACTATTTATTTTCTCGCAGTCAATGGTAAAAAGTAGAGTACACAACTCGTGAAAAAAATAATTCATCTCGGTCCTTGTATCCCTCGAATTAAATTCCCCGTTTTTCACTTGTTGTATAATCTACTATTCCTGAACGGGGTAGGGCAGTGGTTGTCCCAAGTAATGTTTTCAGTCATAATTGTGAGCTAGAGTATTCCTTGTAAAGTACGTGACAAAAAGTAATTTTTTGTCACATACTTTTGACTGACATCAGAACAAAGCTTTTGAAGCTCAAAATATAATTAATTCTACTCTTTTCGGGTTTCAATGCAATAGTGTTGACTCAGGTAACTTAATAAGCTCTAAATAAAAACAGACGTAATAATACGCTGTATAAGCAAGACACAACTCTTCAAACAGAAAAAACTGGCACTCCGGGAGTGCCGAAAGAAGTGAAAACAAAACACAAACAGAATACTTTGCCATCACTCACTGACATATCGGATATACATACATTAAAACCGAGGACAGCCGAACACATCCGAAGCGGTGTCGGTTACGGTAACAGTGGCGCGAGTTCAGTGGTTTTTTCCCATCTCAAAAAATGCCCAACGCGCCTAAAGAAGTTTACACTTCAAATATATTTCTAAATATGAAAACAGTCCGTCTATTCTATAAAAAACTCACTGGTAAAGTGAGCTGTCATTCCAGCTGATGCTAGGGATTGACACTATGGACAGCTCACTTCACCTAAGTTTTCACGGTAAGATGTTTACAGAATAGGTCGGCAGGATTGAAACTCACCACATCCCCGACTTGGAAATAGAAATACAGCAGCATATCAACAATTGTTTCACTTATAACTCTCAGTTTATCAGTCGAAGCCGCTTCTAACAGCGCTTCAGACGAAACCTGTCCCTTATCTATCAAATCAGGCAGATTCCTTTGCCCTTCTGCATTGTTCTGTAGCTTCTTTGATATAGAAGTGCAAGTGTGCAGTTGCTGCTGTAACTCAATGCACTCCTGGTAGGCTGTGACGACTTTAGTGTCGGTGTCATTGCTAATGTTTAGGTATGACATCATGTGGGCTGCGTTGCCATTGTAAAGTTCGAGGTATGGATTAAGAAGGTCCATTAGTTTGCCGGTTGCTAATCTGTAATAGAAAAGTGTGTTTTTGTTAATTGTGGTAACAAGTGTAAAAACACTCTCGTGCTTCTGCGCTTACACACATCCACAGAGTGTTTGTACACTTGGCAAATACAAGTAAAGCTCGCGTCGCACTTCCTGAGATAAAAATACTCATCATCATCTGCCTAGCCTTTTCCCAACTATGTTGGGGTTGGCTTCCAGTCCAACCGGATTCAGCTGAATACCAGTAAAAAAACCTGAGATACCTGAAACCTGAGATAAAAATACTATACTGAAATAATGTCTTATTTCGCCATTCCGAGGCTTGCCAGCAAACACTGTGGTGTTTGCGATAAAATCTCATTATTTTAAATTTATATATTCCTATTGCGTAGCGGCGCTCAGCAAACTTGTTTTCTTTTCATGTCATAACAATTATTAGTATGGAAATGCAGTCAACGACGACGCCGTGGAAGTGGCGAAATTTTGGGCCACCAAGATCTGTAATACTGTCACCGTACATGTAGTTAAGAAGACTAATAAGTTTCAAAGCTTCCTCTCTCCTACTATTTTGTTACATAGTCCATAATGATGATGATGATAAATTTAAATTTACCACCTAAGTTCACGCAAACATTTTGAGTATTGAAAACAAGAGAGATTGAGTGTTAAGTTTGCACAGCATATTATTGCCATGTTTTAATTAAAGACCATTACGGATTTTTTGTGTTTCTTATAAACATTATATTTTGACAGAACAGCCTATTTATTTGGGAATGTGGAAGACGTAAAATCCTATTACCTGAACCGGCACGTCAGGTCCTGATGCAGCGCATTGAGCGCGTTAATGGACGGCTGCACGTGCGCTATCTCTGCCACCTCGCCGTAGAACCAGCCCAGCGGGATCTTACACTTCATTGCCGACATGCCGTATCGGCCTATTGTAGTTATCTAAAGGAACAAACAAGGATTATTGTTGCGGGGCACGCGAAGTAGTTGCTCTTGTGTTATCTAGGTGTTTCTATATCTGTGGTCTATTGCCTATTTCTAAGGCAAAGTTCAATAAAAACCTTATTTTTTTCTAATACTACCTTCATATATCGGCAAATCGGCGCTGGCTGTATATCCGTCAGCACTAGATGCTTGGTCGCGATGTCAGTCGCGAAGGCAAGTTTCACGCAGTCAGTCTCTTCGCCGGTCACCCACAGGTCGATGCAGAGAGTCACCAGGTCAGAACATGATGGTATTATCTGGGGTAAAATATACATGAATTGTAAAATTTACGATCCTGTTTAGTGTATGACTAACTTTAAGTAGGTGTTTCTCTTTGTACAATAAACTTATTATTATTATTTTCAGACTTGTTCAATATTTCAGGAGACCTTCTTTCGCTGTGGTACTTACAACATCAGTCAACCGCACAGGGTGTCCAAAGTCAAGCACGATGTACCGCCGTGCGCCGGAGTGCATGCGCTCCACAACCAGCGTGTGCTGAGGTGGCCGCGTCACTAGTGAGGCCCATGGTATGCCGCACTGTTCTTGGTCCTAGGGATAAGATTTATATAGATTAGTTTTAAGACGGAATATAATTGAATATTTCTTTAAATCTCACACAAAATATAACAGTTCTATACGACCGATATCAGGCAAACAGCTTCAAACAGTCCATACCTGCTAATGACTGAATAGAAATTCATAGCATACGGAACTTTAAGAGATCGAACTGCGTTCCAAATTCCCGAAAGTAAAAGAAAATTAATATTTCAGAATTTTTTGTTTAATTATTTATTCCAACTCTTCGTAAATTTTTGACAGCAACTTGAAGTTGGATTATCTATACGGTTGGTAGTAGGGAATGCAATCTCAAGTTGAGATCGCCAACTGAGATCTCGAAAAAAAATATTATCTAAAAATCAACATCTTTTATGTAATAATCATCTGCACAACGCGTACATAACGCAACAAAGCAGCACACTTACATCACGCACACTATGGATCCATAAATTATTATATTGAGAGTGGTTTTTAAAGAAGCATAGTGCACTTCTTCTTTGATTCCCTGTGACAAAAACTGTGCCACTTCCATAGTGCACCTACTAGCGCGCGCTGTCTCGAAATCATTGTCTTTCCACGAGATTGATATTTGAAAAAAAGGCTCGATGTTTTATTGTGTTTCATATTTGCAGTCACTTGTTATTTATTATCTGTATGCCATAAAATTTTACCTTAAACAGTTTCTCCTCTGAGAACTCCATTTTCTCCTGAGGATCACACTCCATGAGGGAGCTTTCAACGTCTTCCAAGGAGTCAGGGTCTTGCGACGACTGCTTCATCTGACCTTCCTTCACGACCGACCAGAGTTGCTGGATAACGTAAGGACAAAGACCAAATCAATTACCAATCACCAAAGAAACATAACTATGATAACTTTACCTTTACTATAACTGGCACTAGGACTACAACTTTAAAAAGACTAGGAATATTGGAACAAACGTCCTTAACGCGGCTTGCGGTAGGAGTTGACTGCTAAGAATCGTCACTTAGCGCAAAGCCGTTATGCCCCCTCCATGCGACTTTCTCTGTCTGCATCTTTCACGAGTGTGTGTGTGTGTGTGACACACGTGCACGTGCGAGTGCCGCTTAGGGAACTTTGTTCCTGACAGGATTTTTTTTTTATTCTATCGAAATATACTTGTCAAATGACAACTTTATTTCAGCCAGTAGGTTGTCTGCTATGAGGCCAACCAACCGGCGATTAACTTGACAGCAGCTAAAACTCCGTATTTGCGCATCTCCCACTGGAACTCTGCAGACAGTTCCAGTGGGATACCAACCCCAGTGAGTCGGAGTGGCGCTGCGTTATGCTCCAATAAATAATAATTATGATATAGTACGTGGCTGGGGTCGGCCGGGCCGGCTCCCGGCAGCGAGCTGACCACAGCGGAGTGGTGCCGCGCGCCGCTGGACTCCAGCTTGGTGCCGTCCGAGGCCACGTGGCACGTGACGTGCAGAGGCATGGCCTCGCTCAAGCCAGCACCGAAGACGCCAACGCCGTTGTTTTGAGCCCACCATGCGGTTGATGAGGTTGCGCTTTTTGCGTCTGTTGAAAAGAATTTGTTTTAGATTATGATAAGTTTGTTTTTATGAAAGTCGTTTATTGACACTTAGGCCCTTTGTACACAGTTTTTTCTTGCCGTGAAAAACTACGGTTTATTCGTCGCGTGTAGGCATGGTCGTCACTGTTGTATGAAGTTATCCATACAACCGCGACTGTGGATGCTTATTGACAGACACGTTTTTTTAGGGCGCGTTTTATACGACGTACCGTAAAGAAACCGTGCCTTGTACAAAGGGCCTAAGGCCTGTATTCTAGAACAATGCTCAAGCATGAATGTCGATTTAAGTCTGATGACGAGAGAGACAGATTACTATGGAGCTATGATTGAGTTGGGATTTTAGAAAGCATCATTCAAAAATATAAAAAAAGCGATAAAATTATTCATTTATTATTATTTTACATGTTTAAAATAATTATGACTTCTACGTCGATTCCTGGTCTGTCAAGACGTTTTAAATATCTTCAATGTCCTCATTAAAATTCTGGTGCAAATGGATATAAAAATCTATTTTGGATTTCTCACCCATATCCAAAGGTAAGTTGAGCAGTTCCTTGAGCTGGTAGTCAGGTTTGGGCACGGGTGGTGTAGTGGTATCACCAGCAAGCACGCTGGCGTATGTAACCGGGGTGGACGTGCCTCGCCCTAGCTCCGGTATTTCAGTCGCGAATATTGTGCGCTCCAAAGGTAGACCATAGAGGCCGAACCTAGAAGAAAAATTAACGATTATAGAAGTTATTTCTCTTATATAAACTACGGGAAAGAGGTTGTGAAAGTTATACAGTATATCTTTGCCTTTGCAACGTAAGGTTAAAATAATTATTTATAAATTACATGGCATTTTCTTTTAAGAGAACTGTAATTATATTAAAATATAAAAAACTAGCGGCCCGCCCCTGCTTCGCACGGGTGCAATTTTTTTTTTTCGAATTTCCTAATTTTGTTTCATGCAAACCTTGTCCTGACAATACCGAACACGACAAAAAAAGAATTAGCGAAATCGGTTAGCAACACATTCAGCGATTCATTTTTATATTACAGATACACAAAATTAAATTATTTCACTCTGTTTCTACACGAAATTCAACAATAACAATGATTGAATAAAATTACACTAGAATACTTTACCTTGCCCTCAAAAGACTGTGATACACATCAGGACGATCTCTCAGACACCTCGCCGCTCTCTCCAACAACGCTAAGCATTTAGCCACCAGCGCCGGCGCCATGGCCCTCGCCGTACATTGCTGCGCTAGCGCCGCTAGCCAGCGCACGGCACCGGCCGACACGCTAGCTCCGACGTATGGGATGCAAGCGCACACGCTGTTTGATAATGTGGCCTCGAAGGTTGATTTCCATGGTTTTGGAAGCTGTTTTTCACCTCTGTTAAGAAAAAATTGAAAGTGTGAAAATAGGTCGTAGGTAAAAACTTCCGCTCCATGTAAATGATATTTATTTTGTTAATGGGTTGTAAATAACACTTTTACACTTCAAATTACTTTTTTGAGCTAGATGAGGTTGTTGCATGTATTTCCACCATGCACTAACTCCAGGTTTTAAGTTTAATCAGTAAATCAGCTGTAAATAATCGTGCCTGTAGTCAGTAACTTAGAGGGTGAGATAAGTGGGACAAAATATTAACTACGAATTTACTAAAGACTGAATTTAATCGGCTTTTAGGAACCGGATGTAAGTATAAAAGATAATGCTAGAAATGCGACAACATTTCTAATGAAATGGGACAAGTAGAATAATTAACACTAATTAATTACAGGTAGAGTAATAGAGGGGGAATGTAGTCATGAAAAAAATTGATACATTTCGTAACAAAATAGAAAAGAATACTCACTCGCTAGTAATCAGAAGAATCTTGACACACTTCTTCGCCATACTTCTACTGGCGCACAGGATACAGTTCTTGATCAAAGCATCAGTGTGCTTCTCAATAATCTTCACACACTCCAGCTGCTGAGTTTCAACCGTCTTATCCTTACCTTTCTCGGTCTTTGCCAGTCTCATCCGTTGCAACCTTATCGACACCACCCAAATCATAAGGTCCATTGCTATATTCCTCATTTCAAGATCAGCATTGTTTATTGAAATCTCACATAACGTATTCAAGAAGCTGTTAGATTCTAACATTGCTATCCTTTGCTGTCTTTCCATAGCGACATCTGTATGAGGACTAGAGCGAACGGTCAATGAGATTTGATGTAACCAATCACAGCCAATAAAACCTGTTTTCTTTGAACTGCTTTCGCCTGTCTTGTTTGTGCCTTTACTCATGTCTTTTGCAGGGTCAAAGAGTGTCTTTATATGAATAAGGAAAGTTCTGCCTCTGGCTCTATATAACCGAGGGCTTGTTAGTATCAAAGTCCCTGATTGTTGTGTCATATCAAGTCCAGAAGACAGTAATAAAGGCCCTGCTAGGATCTCAGCGTTATGTGCCTGTAAGTACTCTTCGCTGTTGACAGGGTTCTCAAGATTTGACATGTCTGCGTCTATGACGGGAAAGTGTATCGGTGATTCGGATCTGTGACCGAAAGACGCATCTTTTTTGTACCCTATTCCGTGTAAGTTCTGTTTTAGTAGAGTGACAAGTATGATCGGAAGATTGGCTGAGCAAGCCGAGTGTAGGGTAAAACCAAACTCTATATGAGCTAAAGAAACGCTGTACGGTAATGTAAGCTCTAACACGTGCTCATCCCACGTCGATGAAGTATTTTGCAACCTCCAAGTCCTGTTATTCTGGTGGTCAGATCTGGATCGTTGAGCTGGGGACAACTCGCACCAGAAGCCTGGCACAACCGCGCTATAAGGCACTGTTGTATTAGTACCGTAGTACCCTGTTAGGTAAATCAAAGTTTCTAAGTCTGACAAGTCTAGTTCAGTCTTATTGGCAATGATGACGGGCGCAGGCGACGGCCCGCATACTTCGTCGCGAGGCGCTCGCTGTAGCATGTCGAAATCTATATTAGCGAACTCATCCTCGTCAATATCTCCTGTGTTATCCTTCTCGCCGTTGTTCAACGCATAGAAGTATATCATTCCGTGTTTAGTTGAAACACTTAGCCGTTCCACTGAAGCACAGAACACTACTGAAGTAAACTGTCCTTTGGGTACGCGTTTCTCAGACAAAGTCTTGAAGTCTGGTAACGAATACAGTCTTAGACTGCCGTCAACTCCTACGGCCGCGAACGAATACTGATCGTGCTTATCAGTCGGTAACAAACACAGGTCCACCGGACTCTCGTTGAACGGTAGTTCTTTGAAGCACACCGGGTGGTCATCTAGTGTGTATATTGACGTTTTATTGTTAATTTTATACAGGAGGAAGTAGGCTTTAGCATCAGATTTAGGTTTGTCACTGGCTTCAGTGACCTCGTCGACTTCCATCTTGGTATCACCATCGTTGTCAGTCTCTTCTTCAACTTTGACCTTTTCAGGTTCGATGCTTGATATGACTACAAGTAAATGTTCTTTATCTTCCGTTGGTAGTAAATGTGTTACCTTGGCATCATCTTTGAAGTTTAGTTTTGGCGGGAGAGACAAGCATTGGACTGCTATGCCCTGTGAGACGGCCTCTTCTTGAGGCGGGTCGCTGTCAAAACCGTCATTATTACTGTTAGTGATAGCTGTTTGTGTGCCAGCCTTACTTCCGCCTCCGAAGGTGGTAACCTTAACTTTTTCCGTTCCATCGCCTCCTTCATACCACTTCAAGTCGGAGATCTCTAGAGGTCCATTCATGTTCAGATAGTGTGTTATAGGGTCCGCTTGTTGCAACACCGCGTCAGTTTGGTCTGCTAGTTTAGTACCAACAGAGTCGAGGTTGCCGCTCTTCCAACTTTTGAGCTGTGAGATCTTGCCTACAAAGTCTAGCATCGTCGCTTGTCCAGCTTCTTGTAACTCGGGTAATAGAGCTGTAGGAGGCGGGGGCGGCATCACTTTGAAATGTTTCGGCAGTATAATTTTCTTGGGTTCCCACATTTTGCAATCCTCTTTGCTAGAAGACGCGTTTAGGTTGATAACATTACTGATTTGTTCGTCTAGTAAGCTATTTGTGCATTGCGGAAGCTCCGTGTCCTCGTCAGAGTACTGGAAGTATATTTCGTCGTATATATTCGCGTCGTCAGGTCTGGCGACGGTGCATACCTTCTTGCTTCCACCTGGTTTAGAATTCCCGCTACTGTTTGACGTGTGTACTACTGTGGTGATCGAGCCGGCTAGTGAGCTGTGTATGTCATACGTTAGTAGGAACAGCATTTTGTTTGTTGTTAGGTTGTTTTTCGCTTCATTTTGGTCGTTCATTGCTTGAACGCTTTCTTTATCTGCTCCTGAGTCAAAGAGTGCTTTGCTGGAGTCTTCCTTGATTGGCTGGTCAGTCTGTGCGGAGTTTGTCCTGGTGATGATGACGGCGCAGATTAGGGACGGCTTTGTCTTGTTCGTGTTGGTCTCTTTCTCTGTACTCTCCGTGTTCTGTGTTTGTGGGTAAGCCTCTTGTTTTGACGTCATGCCTACGAAAGCCATCGCAGTTAGCTCGACGCCGTACGTAGCTACGGAACAAAACCAAGTTATTATTACCAGGTAAATGCACGAATGATTCTTAAATAATACAGTTCAATACGTAATTAATCATTAAAAATTACTGCAGTAAGAAATGTTATAGCCAAATCAAAACAAAAGAGGTTTCATTTAAAAAGGTAAAGGCTGATTAACTTTTAAACTTGAACAATAAACTTACATCCATCCATACTAATATTATAAATGCGAAAGTATATCTGTCTGTCTGTATGTTACCTCTTCACGCTTAAATCACTGAACCGATTTAGATGAAATTTGGTATACAGATACATTGAGTCCCGGGAAAGGACATAGGATAGTTTTTATCCCGATATTCCCACGGGATCGAAACTTATGCGGGTGAAACCGCGGGGCACTGCTAGTCACATAATAAAAAAAAAAACAATAGATACCAAAACAACAAAAAAGTACTCACAACTATCCTTCTCCAAGCTAGCAGACCACACTTTATTACTATCGGTAGCTAGCATACCGCTGAATATCGAGTCATACGGCGACAGGTGAATGAACTTCACCAGTTTGAGACCGCAGTCGAACCGCCAGATGTTGACTTTGCCCTCAGGAGTGCCCGTAGCGATCAGGTCCCCTGTATTGCCTTTCGACACTACCGTGACGTTGGTACATGGCACTGCACATGCTGTCGCGTTGGTCACCTGTTGATTATAAAGGCTTTTAAACTATGACACACAGAGTAGCTTCTATCTTAACATTAGGGATCATGTTCACAGTCGTACAAGTAACGCATCCTATTTTCTGCAACGTCATGTCAAGGGAGCAACGGTATTTGAACTCTAATCTATGTTAACCGGACAAGCTCCGCGCGTAACCTATGTGTTACGATACAATAGAAAATGAATTGTGTCTCATTAGCGGAGCTTAATTAGTTAAAAAAAATAACAAATAAATAGAACTAAAAATGTACAGACGCCAGCACATCAAGCTACTACAATCTGTCAAATTTCTTTGATAGATTTTCAACTTTATCGCTAAAGCATAAGGTTCAAAGTTGATTGGGAAAATTTGACCGTTTCGGGTAGGTTGATGTGCTGGCGTCTGTACCTAAACACTCATCATAAATTGCGTAGACGCGATTACTAAATATTATTATTTTAATACGAAGATATGTATGACGTGTTATCGCAAAGATACGTAGGATTTCCGAGTCAGTGTGCGAGCCCCGCCCCCAAACAGAAACTGATAATGAGTGATCTGTTGTCCGAAGTACATAATTAACCGGCAGTTACCATAGCGCGTCCACTGTGAGCATACAATATGTAGCATGAGCAAATTTAGTTGCGAACCAGTGAACTTGGAAACAGGTTTAAACAGGAAGAAGTTCAGTTAACCACGAACCAACCACGTCTGAACGAATCTGGATGAAATTTGGCACACGGACCTGACCTGAGTTAGGACATATTTTTATCCCGACAGGACGTTCTCGTGGGATAATTTCCGACAGCTTCGCGGGAGAAAAGGAGGGGCGCTAAGCTAGTAAAAATATCCAACTCACCGAGATAGGCACATTGTGCGTGTATTCGCCCCTAACGAAGGGGCAGTTGGGCGAGTGTCTCTCATGCTCCACCCAGGGCTCGTCCGACTTCTCCCAGCAGACCAGACACACGAGGCATGTGAAACACATGGCTCGGTCGTCGCCGCTTGGTGAAGGCTGGTGGTAGAAACCAGCTTGAGCCATTCGAGCTGGGAGCGCCCATCTGTGGGAATAGGGAAATGGTTAGTATGAGGAAATTTTTCCCTTAAAGAGTACATCCTGAAAGTTGGCAACTTCAAATAGCTGTCAAATATTTGTTTTTTGTAATTATCGTAACACTGAAAAATTTAAAAAAAATGAGCTGTTTGTTTTCTATTAATAAAATTTAAACTTCAACTATATCCGACGATCCTGCATACTTATCTCTTTTGTTGACTGTACATAATAAAGAGTATTCTATTCTTGATGTGAGCTGTGATTCCACCTGATGCTTCGGATTGACAGTATTGACAGGTCACTTCAAACTCACTTCACATGAGTTTTCAGCATGAACATTTTTACAGAATAGATCGACTTGTCTGCTCGTCGCGGTGGCATGGCACCAGCTCGCCCACCCTGGCTGTTGTGACAGTACTCACTTGTAGTCCATGTGCGGCCACCGCTTGAAGGTCTCCTTCCTCTCGGCCTCGCTGTACATGAGTGGCCTGCTCTCCTCGTCGCGGGACATTGGCACCAGCTCGTTGGCTCGCTGGCCGACCGCGGACGCGATGGCCAGCGCTGGTATCCGTCGGTTCTGGCCCTTCAGCTCCTGAACCACGCCGGTGGTGACCAGCCGGAGCGTGGAATGCGGTAGGCAGATCGTTACTGTGCTCCACTGGAAAATTTTATTTGAAGTTAGTTGGTTCATGTTTAAAATAACATTAAAAGCGGAAAAAGAGCTTCTAAAAAAAAACTCCGTGGGTTCTGCTAATACCATAATTAACGCTTTATTAATTACTCACAACTAGGTAATTATAATTACGTTTGAATCGCCAAGTGCCCTGGGGCATTATTTTTTCCTTTAGGCTGTGCATTCTGAACGTAGCAAATAGCTGCCAGATATTTCGTTGTTCTCATCAATTAAGTAATCAGTATTACTAAATGAAATATCGCTGTGTTGCAATATATTAAATCAATCTCAATTTGCCTAGCTTTTTCCCCACACTATGTTGGGGTCGGCGACTTCCAGTCTAACTGGATGCAGCTGTAAACCAGTATTTTACTTGGACCGACTGCCTATCTGAACTCCACAACCCAATTACTGGGTAACACAATACCCATTAATAAGACTGGTTGTCAGACTTTTAGGCTTATGACCACGCGTAGCGACTGTCAAAGATCTACGAATGACAGCCGGGACCAACAGCTTAACGTGTTTTCCGCGGCACGGAGAGGTCGTATGTAATGGTCACCCATCTACAAACCGACCATGGAAAGAGTGCTTAACCTTCGATCGAACCGTGCGGATATTATCATTTAGTCACGAGTCCCTCAATATGTATATTGAAAATGAATCGCAATGGAATAGGGGTTGTAACAGTTTTAGATGTAAAAAAAAGCATTTGGAAGGTCCTAAAACTAAATATTAAGTGCGATTCATCCCACGCTATCGCGCCAATATTATAAATGTGACAGTTTGTATCTTTGGATATTTGAATGTTTGTTACTTACTTAAGCACGCCAAACGGCTGAACGGTTTTGAATAAAATTTAACACACCGATAGTTTATAACCTGGATACTTTTTGTCCTGGTAATACCTTCCCGTGGTATAATTTCCAACCTCTAGGCGGGCAAAGTCGCGGGTAAAAGCTAACAATCAATGTTTTAGTGCGACACAGGAAGATATTTCACAATTTCATTTAGTAATAACATTTTACGATCTAAACAGCGAAATATTTGACAGCTATTTGCGACGTTGCCAACTTTCAGATCTTAAAATTAGAGACGTAATGTAGTTCAAAATGTCTCATTACCTTTTGTGCCTTGACCCCTTTTCTAACAGGCTCAGCGTCGATGGAGTTCTTCAGCTCATTGATGAAGTCTGTCAGACCCTCGATGGAGTGTGCATCTAGACTCTGAAGACATTGGTACAGAAGCACCGCCTGCAAGAAAGCAAAAGAAAGATATTTTATCCATTTGTATAAGAGCTGTTTAATCAGGAGCCGTGATGGCCGAGTGATAACGGCCCCGACTTACGTGCAGTAGGTTGAACCCAAGCAGGGCTTTACTTTGTATAATTTAACTTATCACTACTGCTCTCAAAAACGGTGAAGCCAGGTAGTGGTGGTACCAGGGTTCGTAAAAATCCGATATTTATAATAGATAAGTATCAAAATATCCGATATTTTATATCGTCTATAAAAATGACGCAATTTTCATTCTGTAAATGGTTTGTGTGTTTTAGTATATAAGTTTGAGTTTGATTATTTGATGTTTTTATTATAAAAGTAACAAACAATTACGAGTTTTTGATAAATAATAATCAGTTTAATAAAAAAACACTTAACAAAATTAAAATTATAACACTATTTTAATAAGCATTCATTAACAGTACATACGCATCAGGGGTTTCACATGAAATTTAAAATTTTATACTTTAATATTATATTGTAGGTTACGTTAATATAATATTAAAGTATAAAATTTTAAATTTCATGTGAAACCCCTGATGATGCTTATTAAAATAGTGTTCCGTGCCTCGGAAAGCACGTTAAGCCGTTGGTCCCGGCTGTCATTCGTGAATCTTTGACAGTCGTTACGGGTAGTCAGAAGCCCGAAAGTCTGACAACCAGTCTTACCAAGGGGTATCGTATTACCCAGTAACTGGGTTGTGGAGGTCAGATAGGCAGTCGCTCCATGTAAAATACTGGTATTCAGCTGCATCCGGTTAGACTGGAAGCCGACCCCAACGTAGTTGGGAAAAGGCTAGGCAGATGATGATGATTGTAGGTTACGTTAATATACCTTATACTAACGTAACCTACAATAAACCTTATGTTATGGATATAAGGTTTGAATTGCAATAAAAAGCTAACCGTACTTGCACGTTATTTGGTGAATCCCCGTAACTTATAATTAGATTGCCATTTCGGGAAAGGTAATCCAAATTGTAGTTTTTTGTCAAGTGTTGATATGGTAAATTTTGAATCTGCTTCATTTTTAGTATTTATAT
Source organism: Gortyna flavago (assembly GCA_963669345.1). NCBI lineage: Eukaryota > Metazoa > Arthropoda > Insecta > Lepidoptera > Noctuidae > Gortyna > Gortyna flavago. The sequence continues at coordinate 4,177,710 of OY770142.1, read as the reverse complement.
TGATACTTATATATCCACATAAATATCAACTGATATATTATATCCAGATACTTATATATCAGCGAACCCTGAGTAAAAAAACATCGTGAGGAAACTTAGGATTGTCGTAGAACCAAAAATTCGAAGCCATGTGACATCCACCAACCCGCTGGGCCCGCGTGGTGGATTACAGCCCACTCCCTTCCTCTCACAGAGAAGAGGCCTGTGTCCCAGCAGAAACATTATAGCGTACAAAAAAAAAACAATGAAATCCTTTAGCAGTGTGCCAGTGTGATATCTGGGGGCACGGCAGAGGCCCGCCAAGACGAGCCAAGCGAAGCGCACCGCTACCGTCACATGGGCGTAAGGTGAAAAATTTATTCACTGCTCATTACTTTTCTGTTAAGTATACAATACTTCTTGTAGTAACGAAACGGCCAAACCTCATATTTTGACTAAGGTGTAGAGTTTGTGAAATTAGGGCTTGTAGAGTTAGGGCGTATAGAGTTAGAAGCTTGGCTCTACATGAAATCTGATAACTTTTTGACAGTGCGAGCCATATGGTCTCGTCGTAGCAACATGTTTTTGGTGGGTACTATTAAATGTAGCACACAACTCAATGATAGCACCTCAAGAGAGTCCCGCTCTATCCCCTGTGGCGACTAGACGTTCCCATTGAGTTGTGTGTGACTTACTGACAATTCGGTGGTTTTACTCTAAACTTCAAGCCTAAAATAAGTGATTCTAGTGAACACCACAAGTAGTCTGTACATAAACCGCAAGACGCACCGCCCAATGTCGTGGCTGAGGCCTAAATGTGCAATGGCATTATGTTATTTACCTCCGCAGAGCCTACAATGAAAGAAGAGTTGTGAATACTTCAGTTCTTTTTAACCGACTTCAAAAAAAAGGAGGAGGTTATGCATTCGAATTTTTGTACTTGAAAAACTAAAATTATTGTTCACTCTGTAGTCGCTTTTTTAAGTCTGGTTTTGTGTTTTTGTAAAGACGTTTTTATTACAAAATAGCTTCTGCCCGCGACTTCGTCCGCTTGAAATTTCACCCTCTTAGGGGGTGCAATTTCGAAAAACACTTTCTTAGTGGATACTCTTCACAAAGAACACACCCTCCAAATTTCATGTCTCTAGGACCAGCGGTTTAGGCTGTGCGTTGATATATCAGTTAGTCACAGTACTTTGAATTTTATATAGTATACATATAGATAATGTGTATTTTATTTACTTTTTGCGTGTTTAACAAATATTATCTTCCTTAATCGTAAACACATTTCCCCGAAAACTTTCACCCCACCAGCCCACTCTTGCATCGGATTTGAATAAATTAATTGTTTACATAACTAAACGCATTACGTTATACGACACTCCATCGCTACAACGTATACATTGAATAGTATATCGATTGTGCGGTTTGCCCGTCCCAACGCGTAATGTCGTCATCTAAACATTGAGTCATGAACGAAAACATCTTGACTTGATAATATTCTAGCCTTTGCTCGCGACTTCGAGATTTCCTTAACATACTTTCATCCCCTATTTCTGGCTTTACCTGGTACAATTTAAAGCCATCCTTGGTTTTCCCCACTTACCATATAAAAGTTCACATTCAATATCATTCTTCTTCGCCATTCTCTTAATGTTAAGTAAGTATCGTAAACACAAACGACGCGTCTCCAACTTATGCGGTTTTCTGCAGTGTGGACCGCTATAAAAGTTATGGCATGTATCTAAACCCAGTGGTCGGTCGGTCAGTTTCATACAGACAGGAATAGACCTCGATATTATAGAAGGTTGTATTGTTAACCCCTTACGATAAAATTACCTTCTAAATCGTTGCGTCAGAGCAAAATAGTGCGTGGGCAGTAAGTTCATTTAGCATGATTTAGCGGTCCCCCGGCGCCTTTAAGGATAAATAAATCATTTGCAAAAAATCATAACATAAACATAACATCGCACCCATATTCTCCGAAATGTTAGGCAGAGGTAAATCGTATTATTTTCAGAGGTTTTATACATATGAATAATTCTGGTATCATAATCATTATTTCAGCCATAGGCCTACCCTAGCATCACATACGGCTGGTCGGGGGCTACCAGTATGCAGAGTATTCGTATGTTATGGTTTACGTATGAAGTCATGATTTTCAAAAGTAATGCCGAGTTCTACGGCATACTGTGCAAATCTCTAAAGCCGATATCAGACGCCTGACTTTTTGTTCATGTTTGCCTGTCATTTCACTCGAAGTGAAAAGTCTAAACACAAAATTAGTGAAAAATAAATTCATTAGTGAACTGATCCGAACGATGTTGTATATTTTCGCATATATTTCACTCACCGAATGATCGAAAAATTATATGAAATGAGCAGGTGAACCTTTATTCATGTGTAATTTTTTCGGTGAAGTCGAACTCGAAATGAAATTAAAATGAACATTCACTAGAAGAAAGCGTCTGATAGCAGCTTAAGAGAAAAATCATAACATACAACTATACGTTCCATTAAAATGTAATGTTAGTTTTTAATTAGTTAAATAGATTGACGTCATCATGCGTGGTATCCTGGCGCATGATGACATCAATCTATTTAAGTAAAGTAAGTTAAGTTCCTCTATAAGGGCCTTATCACACTGACGATTTGCAAGCGAGTCCAAAAGCGAGGCGAGTGCGCAGCGAATAACGCCGTCGACGCCAGAGCGGTTAGTTAAGATTAAAAAGTTATTGCGGAAGCAACAATCATGAATTTCGCCTACGTAGTAGAAAGATGAAAAATACTAAGCTGGATAATAAACTCTTAAGTTGACAGTACATTGACTTTTTCTCAGTAAAAGAGTGCTTGTTTTATTTGGAGGGGTTGATACTATTTCAGTCAAGTGCAACAATAATAATGCATGCATGTTGTAAAACCTCTTTTCTATAATAATCAGAACCAAAGGCAAAACATACTGGTGATAAAACCGCATGGCTGACACTGCACTCTTTTGTTAAAAAAAAATCTCTTATCTATATTCTTCCTCAGATCTATGAAGGTTGTGTCGCGTTGTCACTCCTTTATTGGAGCAGGCGGGAATCGAACTTACAACCTTTCGCCAGACTGCGCGTACTTAACCTTTGGGCTATGGCGCTATTGAAATGTTGAAGAGAAGATAGGTAAAATCCCAAATTAATAATGGGCCTCAATTGCATTCTTGTGTAATAATTAAATAGTTTTTAGTTAAGTGGTAGTTAGGTCATTATTTCTGAATCCACTATCATGCCGCATATACGTCACCTAACATATTTTATTATCACAAGCCGAGGAGACGATAAGCCTGCCCTAAAGCAGCGTGTGTGCTGTAATCAATCATATCCTGTCACAGCAACTGGTTTTCCTATAGTAGCACAATGCATCGATTGTTATGCATATTTCTAATTAACTTGCCAAATAAAATGTTTGTAGACGTGTGTTTCACAAGTTAGGTAGTTTAAGGCCTTTAAGGCGTCAGAGTAGCCCGCGTAATTAAATTATCTTACGTTTTTGTTACGGTCGCGAATCATATTTTAATGAAAGAAAGAAGAAAGAAAGAAAGGAAAGAAAAAACGTTTATTTGAGGTGAACATGACGCAAAAAAAACAAAAACACAAAAAATAAAGTAAAAAAAAAGGTAGGGAGAAACATGCGTCACATTCAGGCAAAACGGCTATCGCTCAGCATTATGCTGCGACCCTATGCAAGACAGAGCCCCAGCGCTGGTTTTCAGCGACAGCCGGCGCCGACGTAATGACGTCACCCGGTACAGCAAACAATTATTAGGATACTACCGGTACAGCGTACTTAAAGAAACATAATATAAACTAATTTAGAAGTGATAGAACAATAAAATTATAATAAAGTAAACAGGAAATAGACATAGGTACATACTATGAGAATAATCATCCTCAGTAAACGTTTTACACTTTATGTAGTGGCAACATTTCGCAGCGTCCTCTTAGATAATGACCAAATAAATTGTGATGTAAGAAATTACAAAATGGCCATTATGATGTTAATCAACATACAACTGACACTAACCTGCAAATTGCAAAAAGTAAATTTGAATTTCGCGAGCTACCAATGGCGCCTATATTTCCGTACTCAGATTCCTGGTACCTAAACATCCTGATAGAAAAACTGAATAACAAAAGTCATATCATTAATTTTGACAATCAAACAATTGTAATACATAATAATGCATACTTAAATATGGTTAAAAGTAAATACACCACACATTTGTCTTTTTTTGACACCTGGCTCTTATGACCTTACTTAACATCTTTACATACAAACGTGCCACGTGAAATATGATGACGATCTAACTCCCGAAAATCTACTGTAATGTTTTCCATTAAGGTGCAAAGGAGAGTCAGTCTTCTTGGAAGACCTAAGGTGCCACGATGACTCAAAAAAAAACATAAGTCATTTAATCAAACTAGGCTGAGAATCAGCACATTTTGAACGTCAACATTACTTGAAGACAGTCCCTCAAAACGCCCGCCCTTCACCACGTGTTTTGGCTGGAAAGAAGTGGCGCAACAAAGTGTCTACCCAAACCCAGAAGCACAGCTGTTGTCTGATAAAAAAACTTCATTATTATTATCTCATAATGCAAAATACTTTTCTAGCTCTTGAAATTTAATTTACGTTGAACTAACCCAATCGATCAGAAATTCAGAACACTGTTCACTGTTTAGATTATGGTAATCACATTATTCATAAGGCATTATGCGATGTTTTCATTGTCAACCATTGATTTATTATTGAGATCAGAGTCTGACCGAATTCGTTTTTGGGTATTTTTCAGCCGAAATATCCATTTCTGACAATTTTCGTTTTCGGCTGAAAGAAAAGAACATTGCATGCATACAGTTACGATACCTTGTTGTCAAATAGGAACTTAATAATTATCCTCAAGGATTGACCTAAGTATATATGTCACATTTATGGGATATGGATATTTTAATTGACCTTTGATTGTTGCCGCCAATCAGCAGCTACGAGAGTACGCTTTGCGGCTATTTGTAGAAGCTGTGGTTGTGGTTTTGCCACCAGTAACCACACTAGTTTTATATATAGTCTATTCAAACTTATGTTTCAAATTAAACAAATATCAACTTTATTGTAATGGTAATTTAGTTGATTTCGGAGTGACTAGTACTGATGAAACAGTTATAAAAATGTTTGAAGTTGTAGCGTAAACTGAACTTTATTGAGTAGAACATAAAGTAATTTTTCCATTAACTCATATTTGTTTACATTTTTGGCAAATAAATCGCGAATGCAGATTACGTAAACTCGTCTTCTACCCATGGGGTAGGCCATGGGGCTAGGCACAAACTTCAGAACGCCACCTGCTACCATCCTTACAATCCTTTTGCTTCGTTTACGTTCATACATCTGGTGCACTAGTTTTATTGTTGGCACAGAATAACTAATAGTACCGTCACCACATGACGCTGGCAGAATAGTCGACATCGGCTCAGTTGCCATATTTATAAAAAAAATAAAAAAAATAATAGTACTTAGTTGTTGGTAAATATTTGATGGTTAAAGGTAAAGTTTACATTTGAGTCACATGTCTCCAGCCAGGAAATTCTGAGCAGGCAGTTTTGCACCCAACCTCACTGGCTGGCTTAAATCTTTTCACCATGGCACCAGCTAAACTCGCTCAATATGACTTTAATCTCAAATGTACATGAACAGCTACTAAATGAATATATATAATCAAAATTTTGCCATAAATATAAACTCAAACAGACACATTATAATTACAAACTCACTAAATCAGCACATTTTAATTAGATCTGCTGGTGTTCATATTTATTATGTGCTACCACAAACTAATAATTATGTTGAAAGTTATGTTCATAAATTCATGTTTATGATCACAGATGAATACAATCTACATTTTAGGAATATAGCACTATGTACTGTTCTTTGAATGGAAAAAGGTGTATTATGGCATGAATTTCACTATTTATATGGCATAGTGAATTGATTGATTATCCATAAACTACTACTATATCTAACTATACTAACTAAAATATCCATATTTATTTATGCACAAATAAAATAAAATAAAAAACTGAACAAAGGCTTAATGCCTGAGGCATTTTCTACCAGTCAACCTTAGAGTGATGCAGAGACAAAACATGGCAGGTGCAACATACGGGATAAATAGCTAGGAAATGACTGTAAAATACCAAGAATAAATACTAATACATAGATAGAACAAATTGAACTGTCAGGAGAAAAAAAACCAATCCAGCAAATCAGCGCTGGGATGCTACGGCCAACTTCAGACAGATATGTTCAAGTGCCTTCACTTTAAAAGATAACCGACTGGTTGCCGTCCTGATGTTCAGAGAGAGTGCATTCTAAAGAAAGTCCGCCTGGACAAAGAAAGAAGAATGAATGAAGCCAGAATGGTGAGGACATTGTAGAAGACATATTATTCCATATTCTTCTACTGCTGGCCAAACATTTCACTAAATTTTCTCCATAGCAGCATCTTATTAATCAAGATTTTCAGATTGTCATGCAAACAATTTAGAAATGACAATTTCAAGTTAGCATACTTATTTGCATTATTTATCTTGACAGTGTTAAACCTTAGAGGAATATGATGCAAATTTTGAGTTTAAAAGCTAAAACAGTTCTAAATAAGCTTAAGAGTAAGGTATGATTATCTAAACTAATATTATAAAGAGAAAAGATTTGATTTTTTGTATGTCTGTTTATTACGCTTTCACACTAAAATGGCTCAACAGATTTGGATGAAATTTGGCACATAGGTAGACCATGACTGGGATTAGGACAAAGGATGCTTTTTATCCCAATATTCCCACGGGATCGCGATTTATGTGGGTAAAACCGCGGGGCGCAGCTAGAGGTTCATAAAATCAACAAGTTCTCTTATTTTCCTAGAATCTAATGTTTAAAAATGTCGTTCTATTTCTATTACAGTAACCTGATGAATAGAACTCATCCATTGAGTTGTATGAGACTCGCACGGACCAAGGAAGCATGTCACAAATGGAAGGAGGGTTATACTAAACAGTAGGTGGAACGGGGCTGCCGATGATGATGATTAATTAAGTTGGGAGATGAATTTGCCTTAATGACAAAGAAACTAATTGTAAAAGCAAGCTTTCACATCATACTTTTATTAACAGTTATTTTTTCTGCCTAGCCTTTTCCCAACTATTTAGGGGTCAGCTTCCGGTCTAACCGCATGCAGCTAAATACCAGTATTTCACATGGAGCGACTGCCTATCTGACCTCCACAACCCAGTTAGTGGGTAATACGAAACCTTACGACTTTCCGGCTACTGACGACCCGTAACAACTGTCAAAGAACTACGATTGACAACCGGGACCAATGGCTTAACGTACTTTCCGAGGCACGGAGAGGTCTTGGTATGTAAACATTTTCACCCATCAACGGACCAACCGCGGCAAGCGTAGCTTAACCTGATCGATCGACTCGTGCGGCTATTATTACTTAGCCACAAGCCCCTCTTTATTAACAATTATCTGTCAAGACAAAAAAAAAATTCAACCATTATTAGAAAAGTGATTAACAGTCTCAACCAATAACTGCAATCTACACAGTGTTAGGTTAAGAGAACAATCTACAAAGAAATTGATAACAGATGAATCTTTATTTAACTTCAGATGCACAGAATATAATCTAATAGAGAAATAATTAGTCTTTGTTCTATTGGAATTGATTACCAGAGCTGCAGCAACATTTATTTTTTAAATGTCACAACATCATGCTGAGATAGGAGCCTTTTGGCCTCAGAGTTTCTGTTCCATTTTGTTACCTTTTTTTTATAACCTGGTTTTTATTTTTCACTGTGTTTAGTTTGGTTTGTGATCTTGCTGTACGAGTTGCAATAAATACTTTTCCTTTCTTTATAAATTTCTTAAGTACATTCAAGTATTGTGAAATTAATTACAGGAAGAATAAACAGTAAAAATAGTTTGTTACAATCCAGATAAGAATATTGATAGACATCTATTAAAGGTAAGTATCTAGGTACAACACCATCATTTGTATTGTTTTCTTCTTGCATAATTTCAAGTAAGTAATTAGTTTTTTTATGATTGTTGTGTGCAGTGGTGCACTGTGATAGGCTTTGTTGATACTTTTGATGAATGTTTAGACCTCTTTATTTAGTTTTACCATGTAACAGTATAATCTCCTTGTGCAAACCTTAGCATTGGCACATTTAATCAGATTGCTAGCAAAATTTTGGTAAGACTGTTTCTCATTAAAACGGTTGATAAAGCTGGTTCTTATTGTTTGTTGCAGGTACAAATTAAAAATACTAAAATATTGAGATTGGACACAACATTTCAAAGGAAAAACCTTAAAACTTATAAAAATTAAAAAGTTCACATAAATGACTAAGGATATTGACATTAGCATCTAATTTACATCAACTTATTGTTAACATGATTGCAATATGTGCATCGTATTGATGATTGGTGATACCAAGTGTTGATCAGTAATGTAAATGTGAACATACCTCGGATAACACAAGCTCGATCCTTATGATTTTATCGGGCTGCGAAGACGGCAGCGGGCGCTGGAGTGCCGTGTGGAGAAGCAGCACTCCATTGTAGTCGGTGCGCGCACCAACCCCGCTGCTGTCCCACACGAACACCCGGTCCGCACCCCCAACATACTCCACACCAAGCGTACCACCGTCATCTTCAAACACAAGACAACACTTCAATCCGGCATAAATGGAATTGTTTATTGAGAACTGTCAAATCGAGAAACAATGTAGGGCACCGAAAAAAGTTACTGCCAACTATCCGTGACTAAAATTACCCCTAATACTTCCAAATACAACATGATTAGTAACACAAATCAGTATAAATCTTTTGTTCGCAGATTTTTAGCGTCTTACTTACCCGCTGACAGACAAGAAGACTGCAGTATCACACCCGAGTTCACATCCAAAACGTGTACACCACCTACGTCAGTCTTCACCAATATTATATTTAAGTTGCTATGATAAGTTAGAGAAGTAACAGGAAAGTTCATACGTATATAACCATCTTCTCGTAATATCAAAGAATCATCGCCCATCGTGGCCGTGAACACATCTGTCTACACTACGTAAACGCCATTTGTAATTGTATTTTTTTTTGTGTCAAATATTTTAAGAGTGAGTGGCCAGCTACAAAATTTAAAAAGAAAAAACAAAGAGAAGCTTCGAAGAAAATATTGGTGAAGATGTATTATTTAGCAAAAGATACCTCTTAAAATATGCGGTTTACGTTGATTAAATCTTTGCTTGCGAATAACAATGTTTTCTTTGCGTTTTATCACCAATATAGCCCAATATTTTGAACATGGTTGATGTTAGAGTTGCTAGTAAAAAAAAGCGCTTTTGGTTATATCATAGACAAGAATTGTTACCTTTTTTCACTAAAGACAACATTTTAAATGACTTCCAGTCTTTTTAGGGTAGTATTTCAATCCTCTTTATCTTTGCCATCTTCATACGATAGACAGAAACAGAATAAACTACCACGCATCAGCTTTTAATTAGCTGTTAGTATCTAACCAAATAAATTATAATAAATAAATCCTGTAGAGTAGACGCCTTAAGGCAGGCGGTCCATTTTTGTGTTTGCGAACAGTACTAGTAGCCCTACTACTCTCTTGAAAGAGGGATATATATAAGCGTCATCGGAAATAGAGTATGCCTCGGTAGGAGAATCTTGCTAAAGCTGCGAGGGATTGTAACGGGCGGCTGCCGCAATCAGGGGTATTTGGGAGCTTTACAGCAGTCTAAAGAATACATAAAGTAAAGAATCACTTTGAGAGCATTTCATTAAGGCATTGACTGCCAACGCGGTCACCGGTGACCGCGAACAATAGATTTTCTATTGTGTCTGTTGCCTGGCAGCCAACGTGTTAACTGCTGGACGATAGGCATTCTGAGATCTATAAGACGATTTTCATTGGGGGCTCCCGTGACTGAGCTGCTTCCTATGGAGATGGCGTGGCTTAGCGTGTGCAAAGACGACACAACACAAGAGTAGGTCATGATAGGAGGGATTTACGCGGTATGGATGCGCAATTTGCACTTGAATGACAATTTGCTGCGTGCGGTCAATATAAAACTGAGCCTACTGAGAGCGAAGGGACCGCGCGAATGAGCCACCTTTATGTGTTCACTGAAGGAAAGTTGGTGGTCAAGGATCACACCTAGATATTTCGCTCACTTCTACCAAAAGTCGGTTTGCCATTATGTAGTCATCGGTCTGGGAATGGGGGATTGAGATTCGGTCTCGATAAGACAACCGCCTGATTCTTATTGGGGTTTACCTCGATTCTCCATTTCCGGAACCAATTGCGGAGGTTTGGAGAGTGCGAGCGATAGTCCTGACAGCGACCAGTGTAGTAAATGGCCGTGTCGTCGGCGAATAAAGCCAAACTAAGCCTTTACACTCATGGGAATGTCACTGATGAACAGCGCGAAGATGAGGGAAGATTGCACGGAACCCTGACCGCGCGTATGGGGGGGCGACGGAAAGTGAACCTCGATAAAAAATTGTGCCAGCATTTCATGACCTGTATTATACCTTGTTTAATAGAGGTCAGTGCAGCCTTTTGAACCCCGATCAGCTAATGCAAAGCTTTGGCCGTCACGTGGCAGACATGACGTCATGAAGCCTTTTTTAATCAAATAAAATGCAGTCGTTATCACTAGATTGAAGTAAGATTGGGGCGATATTGTGTGAATGTGATGAACAAAAACTGCTGGAATAAAATTTAATATAATATTTATTAAAAAGTCTTCATATAAAATAATATTATGCATTTAAACATGGACGGAGTTTCTTAAAGCATTCGTTATTGAGTATTTAAAATATTCGATACAAGTTATAAATTACAAAATAAATTAATTACAAATACTTTGATCTGCTGGCTCATATAAAAATAAATTATTTTATCTTAAAATACACATTATCATAATGATATTTTATACCAATTCTCGAAAAGCAGTCATTATGTAAATCCTATGACACTGGTCTAGGCGCATCACAGATAATCCAGATTTAAATGGCAGTGCATCAGCACATAGAAATGGCGCGTATCCTTAGGCCCTCTAAGCACACGCGTTTTTCTTGCCATAAATACTACGGTTTACTCGCTGTGTGTATGCCCGGTCATCGTCAGTGTTGTATGGATCACTATGTAAGCTTGTTAGCGGACACGTTTTTTCTATGGCGTGGTTTATATTTTGTAAAGAAACCGTGTCGTGTACAAAGGGCCCTAAGAACATGGGCCGATCTCTGGCAGGACAAAGAGTACGCCGTATTTCAATGATCAAAAAATCAGTATAAGCTGGCCTTTTATTCTATTGAAACTCCATACTACGCTAGGCCAGCTTAAAGTCGAAGTTTACCCACCGTTTTCGATTGACTGTACATTTTTTTTTTATAATTGATGTACTAGATGTTTTTTTTTTCCGTCTCAAAATTTTTACAGGGTGTTCTACTCATGAATATGAACAACTTTCATTATGGGACCAACTCAGAAATCACGAAAAAAAATAAGCTGTTTCATACATTTCTGGTCAGGTCTAGAGGTAGGTAGAACTTTTGTATTAAACAGCAGATTTTTTTTTGTGATTTCCGACTTGTTACCATTTGTGAAAGTTGTTCATATTCATGGGTAAAACAGCCTGTAAAAATTTCGATACGGTAAAAAAAATCATCCGGAATATACGCACACATTTGTCCTCTGTCTGCAATGTGCCTAGTTTTAACTTGTAACTACTCTTCTTTCTAGAACTCCCAAGTTTCAAGCCATTTTAAGCCCGACATGGTGGAGTTAGGCTCATGGGCTAGTGGGCCATTCATGCCGTAAGCTAGCGGCGCAAACAGGTAGAAACTGTAGATGGTCGTGGACACCACTACTCCTATGATGCAGTGGTACACTGTCCTGCCTAGCTCGGGGCTCAGGAAGCTCTTGATGCTGTTCAGCAGGTATTCTGTGAGGATACCTGGGAAAAAGAGGTCATTACTAGGTGAGGTGTGGTGGTGACATTTTCGAAATGTCTTATTTAAGAAAAAAAGATAACTGGAAATCTCTGTTTCTATGGAAAATGCAAAATCGGTCTAATTTGACTGTAACACTATTTTTCGAAAATGTTCTTTACTAACTTTTTAGACCTTTGTATCCTGCTTATGCGCACGATGTTTCATTAAAATCGGTTCATGCATTTCGAAAAACAATGGCTTGAAATTTGTATGAAATGCCGTACGTCGTAAATGCTCCTAATAGCCACAGACTACAAGGTTTTTACAACCCTAGTTGGGCCTAATATTCTCCTTCCATAGATAGTACAGACGCCAACACATCAGCTACTACAATCTGTCAAATTTCTTTAATACATTTTCAGTTTTATCGCTAAAGCATAAGGTTCAAAGTTGATTGGGAAAATTTGATAGTTTCGGGTAGCTTGATGTGCTGGCGTCTGTACAACTATGGAAGGCCTCGTTTAACTAAGTGTTTCTACCTACAAAGTCGACTATGTTACCTGTCAGCATAGAGCTGAAGACCAGCGCTGGGAAGTAATGGTGGAAGTACAGGACGCGGCCCATTGCCCAGAACGGCACATAGTGGAGGGCCCAGCCAATGAATGTCCAGCCTGCTGCGTTTAGAAGTTCTCGGGTTTTACCACCTGGTAGACAAAGTATTATCATAACATAACATCAAACCTGTTCTCCCCGAAAGGAAAAAAATCCATTAAATTAAAAAAAAAAAATCCAGTTGACTTCCAAAAAACCGAAAATATAAAACTAAAGACAACTTCCGAAATTAAAGTAATTCTTCACTTTGTAGTATTGTTTGGAAGTCGGTTGTTTTTTTTTTTTTGTTGTTGTGAAGTACCACAACTAAATAATAACCAAATTGCTGTAGGTGTGACTATAATATTTGTAGAGTTCCCTCGATTTCTCCAGGATCCCATCATCAGATCCTGACCTGATGACAATGGGTCTACCTGGGAAATAAACCCTTTCAAACAACAAAAAAATACGAAATTTCCAAATCGATCCAGCCGTCTTCGAGTAACCAGGGATACATACTTAAAAAAATCCGACGAACAGAGAACCTCCTTTTTTTAAGTAAGTTAAAAACAGGATAATTTAAGTATCGTAGACTAACACATAGGTTGTGGCTAAGAAATAACAGCCGCACGGTTCGATCTATCAGGTTAAGCTACGCTTGCCGCGGTTGGTCTGTGGATGGGTGACCATCTTTACATACCAAGATGCCTCAGAAAGCACGTTAAGCCGTTGGTCCCGGCTGTCATTCGTAGATCTCGATCACGATTCGTTTTCATGGATCTTTGACATTCGTTACGAGTAGTCAGAAGCCCGAAAGTCTGACAACCAGTCTTACCAAGGGGTAGTGTATTACCCAGTAACTGGGTTATGGAGGTCAGATAGGCAGTCGCTCCGTGTAAAATACTGGTATTCGCATCCGTTAGACTGGAAGCCATCCCCAACATAGTTGGGAAAAGGCTAGGCAGATAATGATGAGACTAATAGCACATACGGTTTCTAGTATCTGCCTTCCCTTATACGAATAAGGCGTGAGTTATAATATAAATAGTTCGGCTTAGTCGTTACCCCATTGCAACAAGATTATCTGACGACACTAATCAGCTACGCTCCCTCATCGTGACTTAATTTATTATTCTTATCATCCCCTATCTGCCCATGAAGATTAAGAGATTTGTGGCAAAAGTCACGAAGTCACAATTTTTTACCATTAACATTTTCTACTATTTGGACTTGGACTTTAAAAGAGACTGTGACCTCTGAGTTTGTTTCGGCCTTTCTTCTCAGAGTAGTCGGATAGGAAACGCCGACCTCATCTAGTTTTATAAAAAATATGATTGACGTGTAAAAGTGTTTGTGCAAACCTACTTACAAAATAAAAATCATTTATCATTTATTAAAATAACAAAGCGAACACAGGAAAACTACCCTACTTAAATAAATCCCTTATTTTTTTCTTCATGTCGTGTCGATGACGCGTATTTTGTACGACTAGAGCGTAGAGACCTGAAGGCAAATTCTCGTAATTTAAAACGTTCAAAATCCAGTCGCAGTCTCATCTCGGCGACAAAGAAACGTCAAAAACATGTCACAATGTAGGGAAATTAGAGGTATTTTTGACAGATTGAGACTGAGATCAGACTGTGAACGTTCTTAGAATTACGAGAATTACCCCTCTGCTCTGGACAGTGCACAACGGGCAGGAGAGAAGTCTCTTATTCAAACTAAAAAGTAGTCGGTTATATCGCCATCTCACTCTAATGGCCCCAAAATGACAAGGACAGGTAGTATTTATATAGCCTTTCAACTCACCTTGTAGAGGAGTACCGAAAGCCTCCGCCCTCTTCTCTCTAATGGAGTTTATGACGTATATTACGAAGAAGATTGCCAGGAACGCCAGGTTTCCCCACCAAACTACCGGGTTACCGAGCAGGTAGATTCTGTGAGTGCTGCCTGAGAAAAACTGACCCTGTGAATAATATAGTTTAGTTAAATTCGGCGTATTATGATAGAAGCTAGGGCAACATGTATCTTGTGCAACAGAACCATTCATGTGTACTCACAGTGTCCACTCTTATTTTCAAATAAATACAGCTGATAATGAGGTCAACGGCCGTTGGTAACTTGAAATTATTTAACGAAAATTGCTTTTTTCGTTTGTTTCATCGTCATTAGATTGCGTTAGAACAGAATCTGACATTTTAGTTTATACAAAAAAATTAAGAAATCGGTCACGAAATAATCAGCTGTTACCTACATTTTGACAAGTTATGCGAACTTAAATGTAGGGAACAGCTATTTTTTTTCGCGACCGATTCGTTCATTTTTTGTTTATCGTCAGTAAAGGCAATAACAAGTATGTGGTATTACTATAATTTATTGCATAATGTGGTTTCCATACTGTATAATAAACAAGGCTAAGGCGGAGATGGGCGGGACGAGCTTGACTTCTATCGTAAGGACTAGCCGGCACTAGTAAAAGTCAGAATTGTGTGGAAAAGGGAGAGGGACGCCTTTGCTGTGGGGCAATACAGGCTAGTAAAATTAAAAACAAGGCTCAGAGCTGCCAGCTGACTGATACAGACGCCAGCACTAAGCAACCCAAAACTGTCAAATTTTCCCAATCAACTTTAAACCTTATGCTTTAGCAATAAAGTTGAAAATCTATTAAAGAAATTTGACAGATTGTAGTAGCTTGATGTGCTGGCGTCTGTACTTGCCATCTCTGAAAGGCATTAAAACAAAACTGGATAAGTTACATACCCTATAGTTGATAGGCCACTGCCACGGCTGGGAGGTGACTTCGCCCTCCTTGGGTTTGAGTCCCGCATTCCCCTGGAACATGACTGCATGCGACTCCAGAAAACGTTCGATGAAGCCCGAAGCGTAGGACTCGAAACTCACTTTCGGCACTACAAGTAGTAATAATATGTAAGTCATCATTGCATTAACAAAAAGGGTGTATTTAAACTTCAACACTTGAATTTTCATCGTAACTGGGTACTTTAAACCGACTAAAAGTTTATACTTACTACAAAATGTACAAATACAGGGTAACCAATGAATGCAGGTAGGTTTGTAGCTGCATTGATTGGTACGGAACCCTAAAAAGAATCTTCAAAACGAATTAATCTTTAACACCTCGACCGGTGTCAAATCTATTTATACTGTAACAATTTATACACCCTTAAATACTTACAGTCATCAAACACGTTGTCCTCTACATTCCAAAGCGCGTTCTTGTCTCTCAGATTAGGGTTGCAGGCCACTTCTTGCTGTTCGTAGCCCCACTTTGGAAGCTGCTTCCCGGTTGTGGTCAATACGCAGGCCTGAGTAAAGAAACATGTTTTTTTTTTTTGTTGTAATGTTCCATATTCTTCTTGGAATTGAAGAGACCAACAAAACGATGGATGAATTGTATAAAATGATGATTAGATCTGGCTAGAAAATGGGTAAATTCTGAGATAACGAAAGATATAAAAATTGGCATGAATGCATGATGATTCCGACTTCGTCACGCGTGAAGGCTCTTTTAATGCGATATTCAAGTAAATAGGTACTGTTTAATAAAATGCACGAAACCAACCTAGTTGTTAAAAAAGCATTTACTTTTAGAAGGCAATAGATAAAGAATAATAGGTACAACAAACCTGTAAATAATGCACCAGCATAAGTTTGCTTCTGACAGTCTGCAATTCGTCACCATCTTTGCCCCCAGATATAACGACCTTCCAGACATCGTTTGCGTCGCCAATACCGTCCTACAAACCCATATAAAACGTTTTGGAATAAATTATCTACATTCCTTTGTAAATATTTTAGGCTTAATTGGCCTAAATTGAAAAGAATTAGTCAATCTTGGCTACATAACGTTAGTTTTCTGATTTTGTAACGTGTTAATCTATTGATTGACGAGTGACATATGACTAATATGACCAGAGTATGTAACCTAACAGAGAGAAATCTACATACAAACGCGCAATAATAGGTGCACTACCACAAAACGTGGCAGTTCAAAACTTAGAAGCTTTGGCTCTGTGGGGGGTTACTCTGTGGTTCAACGTTCGTGCTAATTCGGAAATACGAAGATTATCGAAGCGCATACCTTCTCTGGTTTAACTGTACTTTGTTGACTGTATATCTACAAACATTAAGTACCTCTCCGTATCCGGTGACCTGCATGTACTTAGTGGTGAGTGGCGCCCTCTCGCGGTGCGAGTGCAGGTTGCGGCCGGTGGGCGCGTGCGTCAGGCGCACGAGGTCACCACTCCTGACTACTATCACGCCGTCAACTTGTTCCTTGTCGTACGGCTTTATGAGCCAGCGGTTGTTCTCGTCTTTGTGGGTGTATGTTGTTACCTGGAGGAGATTTAGAAAGAAATAGGTACATAAATAGTTAAGCAACACTTTTTTTTATTTTATTTCTGGTGGTTAATTAGTGTGAAATATTAGAGAGTAAGCACTCAAATTCCTATATGTACAGGCATTGAAGATGAGCTTCTAAACGTGAAACATAGATAAAGCAAGGCTTCATAAATATATACTATGGTTATGCTATAATCCAATTTACAGACACATGAAAAGTCAGAAGGTTATCAAACACTCTGAGGTCTTAATTCAATCAGAAGATCGAATTAAGACCTCAGAGATGAGGACAAACATCACATACTATGAATCCTGGTGTCATGAAAGTTAATAATTAATTACAGACCATTCGACACTACCTTCACTTATTACAATTGTATAAAAAAATTAATTCTCGAAAAAAATAAAACATCTCTGCACTAACTTGCTGCTGCTTAGCCCCAACTCCCGACGGATACAAATGATGATGAGAATGCAGGTACCCTCCTCCAGTGCGATGGTTCTTGAACGATATAAGCGCTCCGTAAGCGACGGTCTTAGGTGCGCTTGCGTTGTGCAAGCTGTTGCCTTCAAGTCGGGCTTGGAAACCGGACGAGTAGAAACCGTCGCCGTTGCCACTGTATGGAGAAAGATGCTGTTATTTATTTTACTGTCATATTTCTGCAAAGACACTATATTTCCGTGTCTCGGACAGCAGGTTAAGCCGTTGGTCCCGGCGGTCATACTTTTGATCTTTGACAATAGCTATGAGTCGTCAGAAGCCCGAAAATCTGACAACAAGTCTTACCTAGGGGTATAGTATTTATCCCAGTAAAGGGTTGTGGAAGTCAGATAGGCAGTCGCTCCATGAAAAATGGAAATGGATGACATGGTAATCAGCTGCATCCGGTCAAACCGGAAGCCGACAAGACACGAAAAGGCTAGGCAGATGATGTGAATGTCTGCAAAGACATCACTGCTCGACTGCCTAAACTAGTGGTCGCAGCGGGCAGACTTATTAGGTTTTTCATTTTTATCAGTAGTTGTTTGAAAAATCATTAAAATTGATTAATTAGTTTTTGAGAAAATCGCAATATGCATAGGGTCGAATACAAAAATCAGAAGTCGTTTAAAAGGCTCACCTTTTGTTGAGAACAGTGAGATGTATCCAGAAAAAGAGCACATAGAGCAATGTCGGCCACAGAATTAGAGTAACTGATCGTCCTAGTAAGTGTTTCACTGTTAGACTCTGGAAGAGAAAAACAATCATTTAACTAAATAACGAGTTGCGTGTTTACCAAAGTTAACTGTTAATTCGATTGCAAAGAAAATAAGTGTCGAGAGAACGCTGCTGACGCAACTCCATATTATTATAGAATCTGCACAAACATCTAAACCCGTCGGAACAACTATCCGTGGTCCATTAAAATATTTGTGTCGTGCGGGGGATTGAACCGGTAGCCTCTAGCCCAGAAGCCGTTTGCCTAGTCACTCCACCCTGTGCGAAAACTTTTACCCGACTGCGTAAGGAGGGTTATGTTTTTCGAGTGTATGCAGTATGTATATTTTGTCACCATCACGAGACCGATATTGACAATATAATTTTTTGTACTTACTATCGCACTGCTAGGCAAATGCTCTATTCCCGCGTCGCCTCGAATCATTTTTGCGGTAAGCGTCCAGGTCTTCTAACCATGACATTCTGGGCAGGCTTCAACGGCGCCATCCATTACGTGCATATGAAATTAAACCCACCTAAACAAAAACTTAAATACTCACAACAGGTTTACTCAAATCCCCGAGCACGTTCCAGAGATCAGCAATAGTCCGCAAACCGACAAACAGGACGACGAACAAGCCGACAAACTTGACGGACATAGTGCAAGCAAGTGACGTGCCTAAAAACAGCTGCCATGAGACCATTCGGATCGAAAATGGAGGGAAACCATCATCTGTTAGTGATCGGACCTGAGAAATAATAGGCTCATTAAAATTTACTGAAACATAACAAAAAAACACAACTAATAAAACTGACGAAATGTGGGTGTATATTTCGCAGCCAACTGGTTTGATTAGCCGTTTTATAGTTAATCGCCTAGTCTTTTAACTAAACGGCGGCCGTTCACCTAACTGCCTGAATGATATTCAATTACAGTTTAGGTTGGAAGTCTACCAATCACGCGCGAGCCGAATTGGTCGCAGTAACTAAGCCAGGGCACCCTGACCAAACGGTTTAGGTTAGAACTGTGATCAACCGCGTGCGAGCCGAGAGAGCGAAGCGAGGCGAGCACTACTTCCAAAGGCCAGGCGGTTAACTAAACGGCTTATTTAACCAGTTGGCTGCGACACATAGATAGTTTAACGTACCTATAGGTGAAATAGTGTAAATTATAAATTATGTATAGGTACTATGACTAGATAGTTTAACGTACCTATAGGTGAAATAGTGTAAATTATAAATTATGTATAGGTACTATGATACAAGAAAGCAGGTACCTTCCCGTGGTCGCATGCCGCTGTACTAACATATCTACTTAGATAAGCTAAGCTATGGTGGCATGCGACGAGTTTTTAAACTTATTTTTTATTTAATTATTTTGGAGTTTATTTCAGTAATATTTAATTTTTTTAAATGTGCCCTTTCATTTGATACCCAACAAGGCACCATCCCAAAATCATAATAGGTACCCTCCGTAGTCGGGTAAAAAGGAGCTACGTCTGCCATCTGCTTTGCAGTTTGGCAGAGGTCTTGGTCTTGGTTCAAAGATCAACCAAGACACCATACGCAATACACACAGAAATATTTTTTTAACAAGAGGTAAAAAATATTTCTTTGAATTAATACATTTTTATTTTTAAATTAATTTGCATCTTTGAATGTGAGTTTGAAAAATATAAAATAATAATTAGGTAAATAGTATTGAAATCGAGAATTTTATTCAACAAGCAGAAATACTTGAATAAAATTAACGTAAAACTCACTTTATAATAAAATCATTTTACTAATTTCCGTTTTAATTTCACGAGATTGTATATTTTTTAAATAGACGACAGATACAAAGTTTGATGACATAAATCAACAATTCCTCTGAACTATAATTTAAATATTACACATAATGGGAAAATTCCAATAGGTAGGTACAAGATAAACCAACAAAAGAATCTTAAAGCTAAAGATTTATGTAAGCACGGAAAGTACACTCAGGTAAATTAATTGTTTATCAAACTGTCACCCTACGTCAATTTTTCTTGTTGTAGCCATTTAATACAACTGTCAAAGACTGGCAGTTGTAATTTGAATATATGGGCAATTTAAGTTGATAGTCAATTTGGTAAACAATGAACTTCCCTGACTTGGTATACCTTGAAGGCTCCATATATGGAACAGCTCATAAAGAACAATAAGATAGGATCCAGTAGTATGTACCTATTCAGGGTAAGAAATCCCACATCTGAAACAGAAGCATTGCATCATTATTCTAAATAATAATATGTTATTCAAACTCATAATGTGGTTTTTACTTGGGTAAACCCGTAGATTTAGTGCTAATAGGTAAACCACCGTATTTTTACGTATTATAGATTTATGGGGTATTTTTATAAGACTAGGGAAAGACCAAATAAACGATGAATGGACTGTGTGATTTGTGTGAAAGATGATATGGATTATAAGGGAGTGATTACCGAGATGACGACTAATAGAGAAGTAGATCTGGAAGTAAAAGACATGTTACGCTGACCCCTAATGATTTGAGATGAGGGCAAGAGAATGATGATCAATGATGATCGGCTTCCAGTCTGACTGGATGCAACTGAATACCAGTATTTTACATCGAGCGACTAAATATCTGACCTCCACAACCCAGGTACTGAGTAATACGATACCCCTTAGTAAGACTGGGTGTCAGACTTTCGGGTTTCTGACAACCTGTAACGACTGCCAAAAATCCAAGAATTTAACGTACTTTCGAGACACCGACCGCGGCAACCATAGGACCTGTGCGGCTGTTATTTTATTATTGATGGAATAATTTCATGTCTTCTGCACGTAGCCCGTTAGGTACAGTATACTGTACCCATAGACTTATAAAAAAAGGTGGACTCCGCGCCACGCATATCGAAAGTGAAGCACAGTAAATATCGGCCGGGACCGCTTGTACAAACACGCCTCACGCTCACATTTACATCATAGTATGCCGACACGACAGCGTCAATCGTCAATCACGCACACATAGATCGGTAGGTACGGTGCTTCACTTTCGATATGCGTGGCGCGGAGTCCATCTTTTTTATAAGTCTATAACTGTACCATTGCATTAGCACAAACTTAATTGTTTGAAGTCATAGTTATCTTGTCGCGATGCATTTTGTATATAAAGGAGATGAATGAAATCATCCATAATAGAATAATGTCTTAGTTATGGCACTGGTTATCCCAACATTGTTACTTGAGATTGTTGTGGGTACTTTTCTGCGTTCGGTTCGCACAAGCGAAACATTCACAAAAAACATTTCGTAATCTCTGTTTTCTGTCGACTTGCGTCTTGCGTTTCTACTATCACATATCTTGTCGATTCGAAATCTGTTTGACGATTCATATCTCTTGTTAGACAATTTAAAAATATCACGTAATTAGGGGAAGCCTAGCGTCTTCTCGAGACCCCCCATAGCTGCCTTCATGGCACCCTGGGGAACCCCTCCCTTTGAGAACCCCTGCCTAATATTATTATATTTTTCGGTGGGATTTTTTTTTCAGGATGGGAAATCATCAAATGACTCCTCCCGCTTTGGGTGAAGCCGAAGGGAGTGTCAGACTCTTACTGACTAAAACCCATCCAAGTTTCTTCCTTAGCCCTTTATGTTCCGGGACAGCGGTAACTCTTTCGGACAATCCCGCTGACCCGGCTGGCTTCGGCCCTAACGAGCCCCTACTCTGCTGATGACATCTCTTAGACGCGCGCGTGGAACACGTACGCGCCGTCCGGCACGGGCCTGGTCCTGATCGGACGATGACCTACCCATTACTCTCCGTCCGCAGGCCCGCGACTAGGAGTAGCCTAGTCTTTAAGATGACATGACAAATACAGAAAACCCAGTTCTACTATTTCATTAAGTTTTTACCACAAATATTCCTTTGTAGGTAAGTAAGTAAGTACCTACTTAATAATAATACTTACCACACAATAATAGAATAGTTCCAATAACTGTTGACTCTAGTGATTTCGTCATCTCCCATATTGTTAAAAACGTCAATGGAATTATCAATGCACCAAGGGTAGTACAGAACTGAAACAAAACATCAAAATGCGGTTTTACTTATTTTTAATACCATTAAATTTTTAAACAGAGGTTAATAAAAATCTGTCCCAAAATAGGATCCCTAAGACGACCCACTGACCAAGGATGGAAAGTAAAATGCTGGTTGAATCCACATTTAGATCAAGAATTAGTTAAAACTAGTTTCAACGAATTAAATGACTTTAAACAAGTTTAAAGTAATGCTGAGCCTTGAGTGAGGTTCTGTAATACGGGCCTTGGTATTTTGTACCTTACTTGAACAGCTTTACAGTTTTTATTGGTAGTAAAGTAATAATACCATGTACTTAGTTGTAATAATACTTACAAGTCTCATTCCCTCATATCGAGCTCCTTCATACTTGTCTCCAGGCTTCTCAAACGGGAATGTTCCATCATATCCGGTCAGTTTTCCAGATAATGCTATTAGCATCTGATAACAATTTCATAAAGGCAACTTTATAATAAATACGAATGTGAGCTTATCTGATTGTAACATTATCAGGAAGAACATACTTTTCTCGTCAGAGAATTAATCACATCATATCACACAGATGAATCAGCAGGGTATGATGAGATGTTTATTTTAAATACAATAAGGTATGCAATAACTATCAGTTTGATGTGTACAAAATGGTAACATGTTAAATATACAGGATGAAATTGAAAACATGCGACAAATCAAAATGGGAGATGGTATTCATCAACATGAACAACTTTTACTATGGGACAAAATCTGAAATCGCGAAACAAAAATCCATTCCCTACATTTTGACAAGTTATGCAAACATAAATGTAGGGAACAGCAGTTATTTTTTTCGCGATTTCGGGTTTGGTCCCGTAGTAAAAGTTGTTCATAATGATGAGTACAATCTCCCATTTCAATTCGTCCCATGTATTTAATTTCACCCTGTATATTATGTTAAATAAATCAATAATTGTTATAATGATAATTATCATATTAAGTGATTGTTTATTTATGCAACAAAACACAAGATATGTGCAAATACCTAAATATACCCACAATCAGGAAAGTAGATGCACAGATAGTTGTGCACCCTAATTGCTTGATCAGTCTCAATCTGAATCATTTTGAAAGATATTGCAAATCCATTGCTTCATATGTTCGAAAAATTTGTCTACTCAACAATGTAAATAACGCAATGAATGTTGTTAAACTGTCAAAATAAAAGTCATTGCTACTAATAGTGTATTACGCAATTACCCGGCTGTTTATAAAATTGGCTAAGAACTCAAGTACTGACTAAAATAAGGAATTTTTATAGCAATTATCCCATGTACTTATAGATTAGTCTCTCTGTTTGAAGTTTTATATGATAAAAATATATTTACCTTGCCAAGCGGGGGATGGACGTCAAAGAAGAATGTTCGGTTTATGTACCAACTAGCCATTTTACCAAAATGAGTTTCATCCCAACTGAAATAATTAATTAAAGTTTTCTACATAAATTTCACATGTTTACAAAATTTTCATCATTATTTAAGAAAATCTGATTAATATTTATGGTTTTAAATGTATGAAAATTGCTACGAAGAACAAATACTTGTGAGTTTTCTTAATATTTTAATATTTCTAAAGTCTTATTTGAGATAGCGATAAGTAGCAAGCAAAACATAACATTTAAAAAAGTACTTTTCCATACTATTTACCATACATGATCAGGTTCCAAAACTTTGTAAAATCTGGTTACAAATGTGGCACCACACAGTATGCCGAATGTGACCCACCATCTACAAAGAATTTGTATTTTTAAATATTAATATTTCAGCCGTAAAAGTTTAACAAACAAAAACTATGTCCGTGAAATTAGAAAGTACATTTTGTTACTCGGCTTCGTCGTAATACTACTTTTCTTCTTTTCTGACATTGATGCAGGAATGATTAATGTATTAGAATGTTAGAGCTAAATACAATTTAACATTTTCATTTATAATTTTATGTTTAAGACTACGAAAAAAAATAACGGTATAACAACAAGGCAGATAAACGTCACACACAGGTGACAGGTGGGTGACGGGCGGGGGCGGAGCGGAAAGGACACCGGCCCATTGAGATAGGAGAAGGATGGAGACGGCATATTCTACTATAGAAACAATAGTTATACAAATATCTATCATATCGACACACACATGTCAAAAAGCGTTATGTTTCTTTTTAACTAATCAAGAGCTGAATATGAAAAGAGAGATCTAAATGTTTGTCAAGTACTTTTGGGAACACTTTTGTATGACGTCAAGATCGTGTCTACGCGTGACCGGTCGCCATGTTGAGTGCGGAGTTTTATGAATGTGTTTGTGGTAGATGTGCTGTCAAACGGTTGATTGTACAAAATATTTTTGTGTTGTTTTTGAGAGAAATACTCATGTTGTATAAAATAGTGTGCGATAAAAAACAAAAACAATCCTACTAAAGGCGGCCATCTTAAGTACCCGATTTTTGTAAGTCTGTATACACGCTAATTTTGTAGGTATGCCCAGTCCATAGGTTTATTTAATCACTGCATTGGCCACAGAGTTTTTTTGAAAGATTGGCAATGTCAGGGAAAAAAATAGAAAGGTCATGCATAGTGACAGTTCTCTCGGGTGCTGCCATACTTGTTTTTTTTTACCATTTCACTACATACTTGGCACTTACGACCTCATTGTCGAACTGTGCTACTTTGATCTCAACTTCTCAAATATCCGGTTATTTCAAATTTAGTCTTGTGTATTTGTTGTAGTATTTGTGGTTCGAATTTAGTGATTCATTAATATTACTCTCTGTTCAAAATAAGGAAAATTTAAAATATCGCGTTATTTACGAATACGAGTTCCACCGTGGGACCAGCGCTACAGAAACAGCTCGAAGGTAAAAGGTTACATGCTCTGTGGGATTAATGATGTGTATCGTATAAACCCATACATATCATTAATCCTTCGAGCTGTTTCTAAGCTGCTGTAATAGAATACACGGTAGGTTTTTCGTTCCAACGTTTTCGTTCGGGAAATTTTGATCTACAGAACAAATCCCGTGGACGGGCAGAGACCCTAGCTGATAATGAAACATTTAAAGTGATCGTGGAAGCGGATCCATTGCAAACCACGTTAGAGTTAGCGGCAGGTTTCGGTGTGACTGATAAAACAGTTTTAATTCAATTGGAACTGTAAAAAAGCTTGAAAAGCGGGTACCTACCACATGAACTGAGTGAGGCACACGCACCAACAAACACGTGCGTCGAGTGCTGCGTTATCTACGCACGTCACTAAACCATCACAATAACGAGGAGATTTTGAATCGTATCGTTACTCGTGGATCCCGTACGATAATCGAAAACGCTCATCACAATGGTTGAACTTGAACCCAGGAGAACCGACCAAATCCTGCCCCAAGCGAAAGTTGAGAAAAAGATACTGGTACGTGTCTGGTGGACCAGTGCCGGTGCCACTACAGCTTCCTTAGATCTGGCCAGACGATTACAGCAACAATAGCAAACCATGATGGAAAAGCTAGCCGTTAAACAACCGACACTGCTGCATCAGGACAACGCTAGACCATACACTGCAGAACAGGCGGTTTCTAAATTAGAGGAGCTGCGATTGAAATGCCTCCGACACCCACCATACTCTTCGGACCTTGCTCCAACAGATTACCACTTTTTCCGGAATTTGGGCAATTTCATGCACGGAATAAAATTCAATCGCGATGAGGCAGTCAAAACCGCCTTCAAAGATTTTATTGATTCTTGCTTCCACATGTTTTTCAGCAAAGGAATCAATGATAGATCTACTTAAATAAAAACTGTCTGTGTTTTTGTCGTTGGTTCTGCATTTTCGTTTATTGACACCGACTTCCGAAATTAAAGTTATTTATCACTTTGTTGTTTTTTTGGAAGTCGATTGTTTTTTTTGTAAAAAGTTTTTATTTTTCACTTTTTAGTGAGAGAGTTTGTAATTTATCTAAGTTACAATAGCCTAACGTCAACTGCTCATCATCTTTTACAAAATATTGCTTTTCCCGAAGCTGGGACGTTAATTGTTGAGGAGTTCTCCTGGTAAGAACCAGGTGAACTCCTCAACAACCACTCACCATAAGCATTGTGACGAGCATAAATTGCTTAGCAACCATATTAAAGTAATTGAATCGCAACCCGTGAAATATTTATCATTGAGTAGTTCCGATAGCCGTCTGTGGTCTTCATCATCAGCTCCACTTTACCAAATGATGATTACCGAGAGCAAATGCTCAAGTGACTCTAAAAAATATCCAAATCGCTATAGGTTTGCCAATAAAATTTGAGGGTTTCCCTCGATTTCCATGGGATCCTCTCATCAGATTCCAAACATGGCGAAAGTGCATAAATTAGTTAACAATGGTACGCACGACGCCATATCAAGCTATTCATTTCTAGTATAAGCTGACTTCTCATCGTGTGTAAGAAAGCCTATGCGAGGTCTACAAATAACATGTAATTTCACTGAAAAAAAAATGTTTTGTTTTTGCCATTTATAAAACTCCAATTTTATACGTAAGGACTAAGGAGTTAATATAATTCCGGTCCAAAACATTTTCATGATATACCGTAGGTACCTAATACAATAATTATTTCGTTAGTAACAAATCGCTAAATGGCAAACAAAAATATTGATCCTTGGCGGATCTGGATAGAGGTCGAACCTAATTTTTATTGTACAGAGGCCAGCACATCAAGCTACCCCAATCTGTCAAACTTTGATAGATTTTCAACTTTATTGCAAAGTGATAAGATTCATATTCAATTGGGAAAATTTGACATATTTGGGTAGCTTGATGTGCTGGCCTTTGTACATACTACAACCTACCTAAGATTATATATTTTTTTCTTAAGTACCTAGCTTTGTATTTTAGACATCCTACCTCGTCGCTCTTGCGGTCGCAAGTACGAGATATAAAAGTACTCTGTGCAAGTACGAGTGCCTAGGTAGCCCAGCCCAGAGTAAAGATTTGTGCTGGACAGCAATTGAATGACTGTCGCTTTATAAAAACAAACGCAGCTGATTCTCATCGAAAAAATATTCATTGTGGATACTTACTTAAAATAAAAAGTTTCTGTACAGTTGAATAATTAGGTATTACAAACAATTTTATTAAAAAATGTCCTAATTTATTTATTTGCATAAATATAGAACTACAACACAAATGCTCTGCGTTTATCTAGCAACATTTAATACATTCCTTTTGTAGTAATTTTTAAAAATGAAAAACACATTTAATTCATAGTTATTACTTATTATTCATTAGATTGTTATTTACAAAGGAAACGGAGTTTAGTTATGAAATGCAAAATGTCCATCCATACCCATCATAGCTAAGCATGTTGTTATGCTAATCAGTAAACTTGAATGCTTGAAAAAATGTTATATTGTTTCGAATTAGAAGGCAGCTTTGGAATGTGGGGAAAATGGAACGGAATTCCTACGGTTCCTAGGAATAACCAATGAATAGGGATGTTCTTTACTTTTGATAAACTTTGCTCAACTTTGCTGAATTGTTGCTTTGTGCCGACCTCAAATAAATTTGGATAAAAGCAAGATATTGATGGTGATAGGTTGACGTCAAGATAAAAAAAAGAAATCCTGAAAGAGGAACACTCTAAAAATAAATTATGTCGATTATTGCATAAAATTAAAGCTTGTTATTAGGTACTGAGAGAATGTTTTGACAAATAACACTAAAGCTACTTCTAGTCCGCATTTAGGTGATGATAAAAATAAATTAGGAAACCAACATTGTTACAGCAACATGTTATTATGTTGCGGAAACTTGTTGCTGGTGGCATGGAAATTGGAATGTTGAAGTACTGCTGGCAATATGCTATGCGTAGGTTCCGTATTCATGATACATAAACAAACGCTTCATAAGTTTTTCTCAAGTACCTAATTCATAAAATAGGTAGGTATACCTACATAAAATCCGTTCAGTGGTTTAGGCGTGAAAAGGTAACATACAGGCAGACAGACAGACAGAGTTACTTTCGAATTTATAATATTAGTATGGATTATACAAATAATAACGGCGAAATAACGATTTTGATTGTGTTGAAATGACCGCATTTTAGTGTTTAGATTCATTTGCAAAAAGAAAACAGATTACATTACCTACTTTGTATGATTTTATAAAGGGTCCCCGAAACAAACAATTGCAATTGACAATATTTACGTGATTTTTACACGCAAGACGATCAGTCTACAAAATGCATTTGAAGCACTACACTAGACACTAGATGCCTAAATGCATTGCAATGCTATTTTCATTTTTTTTAATGCTATTTTCACTTACCGCAACAACATTCACCAAAGTTTAATCACAATCGGTCGAGGAGCCGTTTTAGAATTTTCGCGAGATTAAGATAGAAATTTTAAAATAGTGTGATTTATACTAACGTATAATTTAGACGCATCGTAAAACTTGCAACTGCCCATCACTATTGTCAATTTGACGCGAACGTCGTAATCGTGAATAATGTCAACAAATAAAAGTTTGTCCGTCTTCGTTGATTCATGTGTCGCTGGAGTAAACAAATAAATATTGCTAATTCGCATCGCCTTCAGTCCGCATTTATTGTTCATGCTTTGTGCACGACTATGACGGAGCATTAACGATTACATCATGAATAATATTAAGTATTGTTTAGTTGTCCAGTTGTTATTTTCTTATTGTTTGTGCGAAATAAGCAATGGTCAGAGAGAAAAGTTTTTGAATGGCTTCAAAGAGTATTATAATAGTTTGCCTAATCAAGTTTACCGCAGTGAAGAGGGATCTTTGCTAAGTACGCAGCAAGTGGTGAGTAAAAATTACGTATTATAAAAAAAAAAAAAATTTTAAGCTTATAAGTGTGGTGAGGGTTATCATAACCGAGACCTTATCTAAAGTTATCTTAAACTTTGTTGATACTAGGTGCAGTGTTTTATTTTCCAATGCCCCAAACATATTTGGATTAAAATTAAAATATTATTTTAGAAAGCTTCTTAGTGTGTCGACTATGAGCTGATATATGCAGGGTACTTTAGAAACTTATTTTTACAGGATGACACTACCTACCAAATAGTAGCAAGTATAAGAGTTGCAGAAATCAACAATGTCGAAGAAACTAAGTTACTAAAATGTACAGCAACCATAAAGGATTCAGATAATGATGTTACAATTATAAACAATAATTGTGAAGAGGTTGTGGAGCAAAAGCCAAGTACTGATGAAAATCAAGAAACTACGCTGGAAGCCCAAGTTGTGGTTTCGGAACCCACTGTTGAACGAAAACCTGTGCAACTTGCCAATGAAGTACAAGCCGACACGGCTGTAAGTAGATAAAAATTCAATTGTTTGTACAGGTGCCTAATTTCTCATTTATGTACAGACGCCAGCACATCAAGCTACCCTAATCTGTCAAATTTTCCCAATCAAATTTGAACCTTATGCTTTAGCAATAAAGTTGAAAATCTATTAAAGTAATTTGACAGATTGTAGTAGCTTGGATGTGCTGGCGACTGTACAGTGGCCTTCAAAAGTTAGTGGACATTTTTTCACTTCAGCTGTGATACACCACATTTTGATTTAAAATTCTAGTTCCAGATGTTTGGACAATACACTATAACGTTTTTGTTGACTAAGTCAACATATGACTTATCATAAAAAATAATCAAGTAATCCCTCAGGATAACTTAATAATTTTTTTATTTTAAATCATAACAACTGTCATCATAATTATCCACAGCTAAAGTGAAAAAATGTCAGCTAACTTTGCAGGCCACTGTATTTCTACAAAGGAATTCCTTGAGAGTTTCAAGTTAAATTAATAAGTATTAATAATAAAGCTGAAGAGTTTGTTAAAGCACTAATCTCTGAAATTACCAGTCTGATTTACTGGCTAGGACCTGCACTGGCCCCTGAGTAGCCGAGCAACAAGAAAAAAAAGTAACAAAAAATGCTGCAGCAAAAATGCGGGCAGGCGATACGATGCGATGCGACAGGGTGGGTCGGAGGGACAAAAAACTTTCACGCGGCGAAGTCTCGACCAGATGCTGGTGGCCTATAATTGGAGAGGCCCATCTCTAGCTTTGTACTAGTACCACGCTGACGATAATTTAAAAAACCCATTTATAAAAATTATGTTGCCTACAGATCTTTGTTTGCCAATTACTTACACACGCTTGACATTGTTATAATTAGTAAGTAAATAAAATATTTGCAAGTAATTATAAGCAAATATAAAGTTGAGATAACCCTTTATCAAGTCAGTGTATGCTAAGTATGAATGAGGTCTGAGTGACCCAGAAACGTCTTTATGTGTCAAGGATAGCACATTTAAATGTAAGGTGGGAATTAACTGTTTCATAAATGCAGGTCGTAAAAAAATTGTATTTAGGTACAGAGGCCAGCACATCAAGCTACCCCAATCTGTCAAATTTCTTTGATTGATTTTCAACTTTACCACAAAGGTATAAGGTTCATATTCAATTGGGAAAATTTGACAGATTGGGGTAGGTTGATGTGCTGGCCTCTGTACATAAGTTTCCAAAATTTTGAACATTATGTTAATAGCAAATATCGCGATGTTTTGTCAAGACGTAAAAACGTGCGGAGTAGGGGCGAGTAGCTGGTAATAAAATAAAAAGAGTAGAGGTAGAAGATTGATATAATTAAAGATAATTGTGTCTCTTTGTTTGAAGAAGTATTAATATAACTTTTACAAACTTAAAATTAGCAGCTAATACCTAAATTGGTTATCATCTCGCACTTAAATGGCATGCAGCCAGAAAATGCGCTCGTTGCAGTTCATTCACATTGTTTATTCTTCATGTTTTTTACTAAAATTGCGAACAGCTAAAAACGCGACGAAATTATGCGTGTTTAATTGTGCCGATCGTAGCTACTTACACACATACGCTACTTTTAGCATCGGTGATCGGCGATTTAGCCGCTTTTTAGAAGCTAAATGCATCGATACAGTCGTAAAATCGCAGATCGCCGATGCTAAAAGTAGCGTGTGTGCTTTGGCCTATAAAGGACATTTTAAATACTTTCGTTTTTTTAAGAACTTGCCTCAAGTCCGGGTACAGTAGAGTAGCCGTCGACGGCTGCAGTTTCCTTTACCGTTGACGCGTGCTCCTGTGTATGCACATTTATGGGGTCACTACGGGGTCTGTCTGTCACACAACAAACAGATGATTTTCTCTCGCAGATATATTGTATACTAGCTTCCGCCCGCGGCTTCGCCCGCGACGTATGTCGATAAAAACTATCCTATGTCCTTCCCCGAGATGCAGTCTGGATCTCTCTGCCAAATTTTATGGAAATCCGTTCAGCGGTTTAGGCGTGAAAAGGAAACATACAGACAGACAGACAGAGTTACTTTCGAATTTATAATATTAGTGTGGATTAGCTTCTGCCCGCATGCAATTTCTTATTAATCTATGACACTCGGCGATACTGTAGCTTCCCATAAGTGAAAGAATTTTCCGAATCAAATCAGTAGTTACGAAGATTTTATATATAAACTTATTATTACAGTATAAACGTTTCTTCATGATATTAGTATAGATTAGTTTGGTATACTACGGTGTGGTTTAGTGGCACTTTTATAATTTACACTTTGGTTGTAATTTAGATTTTACCGTGCTTTGGACTTTATGTTCTTACAAGTATCTAAACATAACTTAAAATAATTGAATTTAAAGATTAAATTTTTAACAAGTTTGTGGGTTAAGCACACACACACACAACACACACACACGAGGTTACACACACTGGCTCGAGGCTCACTGTGTTTTTTTAACACATTTTTATAATACTATGGTCCTACCAAATTAAGTATAATATAGTTCTCTCTCGTTTCATATCCAAGATAATTACTCGTTATACTGATGGTTTTTTTTTACCCTCTAGAATTTTTACAGGGTGTTCTATCCATGAATATGAACAACTTTGACTATGGGACCAAATCTGAAATCACGAAAAAAAATCTGCTGTTTAATACAAAAGTTCAATAACTACTAGACCAAAATGTATGAAGCAGCTGTTTTTTTTTTAATCATCAGGTTTAACCCTGAAAACATTGAACAAGTATAAGGGATGTATAGTATAGGTATTGAATACTATAGGTAGTGGACCTGCTTTTACAGTTTTCTCGAAAAGTTTGTTACGAAGGAATTCCCACTGTGGGAGTAATGAGATGCCCATTAGAAAAAAAAAACAACACAGATTGTATCAATATGTGTATATGTATGTGTTTTTATGTTCCACTGTCAAAAAAATTCCTTTATTATGTATTTAATTTGTTAGCTTAGGTTGTTCATTTTATTGTGCATGCTGTGGTCTCCTGTAATTGAAAGACTACACCTACCAAATACTAATTGTCATCCATTAACTATATAATGTTTAGTGTATATCTTTTGTTAGAGATCCTAAAATAAATAAATCAATAAATATAAATCCGTGAGTTAAAAAGATTGTCATGTCTATCGAATAAAATAATTGAACGAAAAGTTTGAATAATCGATCAGCAGCGATAAGCCGTGACCGTGCAGAGAAGCACACAACACACAAAATTTATTGAAACAAGAACTTATAACAAATACGATTCACAATGGCGTACATAATTTTGCACAACATGTGTGATTAGTTTCAATCAGGAAAACATTGTTCGTTATTTACACGTTTGTTATCCTAATAATGGAGGTGTGTAACTTATGATATAACTAGCTTTTGCACGCGGCTTCGCCCGCGTTTTTTATTAGCCATTATTGTCTCACTGCTGGGCGAAGGCCTCCCTACTCTCTTTTCACCTCCCTCTGTCCAGAGCTGCCAAGGACTAGTCTTTGTTAGAGGAGTCCAGCTCATCCTGCCATCTCCGTCTAGGCTTGCCACGGTATCGTTTGCCATTAAGCGCGTCCCACTTGGTCGTATGTTCAGCCCATTGATCGTCTGATATGCGGCATGTGTCCAGCTCAATTCCATTTAAGCGTGGCAGCTTTTCGAGTGATATATCAGTAATTTTAGTGAGGGTACGGATTGTTGTGTTCTTAACCCGTTCCACAAGGTATCCAGAATACTCCGTTCCATGGTTCTCTGACAAACCCCACAGGAATATACCATCGGTAAATACCAGACGGGAACACACTACCGAAAAAAAAAATGGGTATGTAATATCCTAACCCGCGTCATTGTCTACTTGTGTACCGACCGTCTATGAATAGTCAGACCCCGCGTCCTAACCGAAAGCGGCCGTCGCGTGAGTACGTGATTGACGCGATCGTTGGTATGAATTATGATGTACAAACGCGACTTGAATGATCGCGCGAGTAAGTCGTCTTATCATCCATACTACTAAATAATAAAACAAGAGTTCGTTTGTTATTTTGTTTGTTTGAACGCGCTATTTTCTGGAACTACCAGTCTGATTTGACACACTAGGACCCTTAGGAGCCAAGCGAAAAGAGAAAAACGCTAAACGAAATCGAAGTCATTGCGTGGGCAGGCGATGCGATGCGACGGGGTGGGTTGGGGCATCGCTGGCAGAAGTTAGTATTCATATAAAAGAGCGCGGCGATCGCGTCCTCGCGCCACAATCGCTTTCGGTTAGGACGCTGTCAGAGGCACTACAGGATGTACTTTCATCTATCATATTACTCGTAGTCATTGTATTGTTTGTGTATGTTTGTTATAGATAACATCAGGCGAACAGTTTATTGCCATTCCTCGAGACCAACCAAGCGCACCGTGCGTTGGATGCGCCTCGCACGTGAACCCACAGGCCCCGGGCGTCAGCGACCTCGCGAACCTTGGAGTGAGGCATCTCGAACTCCACGAACCCTCGGTCAAACATAGCCTGGATAGTGTTATAGATGTAGAAAGACAAGTTCAAGTAAGTAACAGCATTGCTAGATAGGAATATCAGATATATTACAGTTACTAGAACTACAATCCTTTGAAATTTCCTTCGCAGGTGGTAAACGGTGTCCGATATGTTTTAACTCTATCAATTAATTCTAACAATTGTACTGAAGTAGAATCTGAAAACTGTGCATCCACTAAGACCTGTAAGATAACTATTCTAGTGAAACCGTGGGTTAAACTGTCCAACGGTGGAAATTACAGAGCAATCCTAGCAAATAATTGTACAGAAGAATGGCAATACGGAGATGATGGTGAAGTTTTGCCCGAACCGTCTGCTGATAACAATCAGATTAAGGGAAATACATCTGTAGATCCTAGTGACAGTACAGCTTTTGATGGCGATATACAGGTTAAACACAATACAAATGTTGAATCCCAGCCTAATCAGGAAAGGACCCTTACAGACGAGGATATAAAAAAAATACAAGAGCAAATAATTTCGAATACTCAATTTCAAGAAGTAACTGAATCATCTAAGCAGTCTTTCACATTATCTCCTGATGCGACTGATGCAAGCAAACAACATGTTTTCAAAGTTGAATCTGGTAATCATAATGAAAATACCATTGCCGTTACTGAATCCGAAAAAACAGAACAAACTAGTAACATAAATCTGGATAAAAAGAAAGCTATTGATGAAATGTTAGATTTTTTTGACTTTTCTGGATTTAAACCTAAATCTGAAGCTGAAGAAGTTGCTCCAAGGGTTAGGCGAAGTTATGATTATGATTTGCAAGTACTGTCACTTGCGAAAGATTATCATGGCATTAAAAATAGTATAGAAAATGCTCGTTTTATGTACGAAATGGCCCAAGCTATGGTTGACTACTTGAATGAGATGGATATGGAGGTAAAAAATAGAGCAGTAAAAAATGTCATGAGAGCTGAAGAAGAA
Organism: Gortyna flavago; assembly: GCA_963669345.1. NCBI lineage: Eukaryota > Metazoa > Arthropoda > Insecta > Lepidoptera > Noctuidae > Gortyna > Gortyna flavago. Next base: position 4,142,635 of record OY770142.1, on the reverse strand, counting down.
ACTGAAAATCTTCAGCGTTTTGTATACATACAAGCTCGTGTTACGATACCTTGCGATAAAGTTGAATGTGAACCGAGAGACGTGTATACTCAAATTTGTAATGGTGTTATTGATTGCTCGAACGAAAACAGTCCACAAATTCTAAATACTTTCTGTTACAACGATAACAAAGAAAGTGAGTATAGAAAAGACATTAAAGAAATATCTCTCGATGATCCTGTTCTACGCAAAATGGCCGAAGAGGCCGTAAAAAAAATTGAATCTGATTCAAAATCACAATATGCCATGAAAATAAATAAAATAGCGTCGGCTATCACTCAGATAACATCTGGAACATTGACAAAATTTTCAGTTATCGTTGAGAACATAAAATGTAATAAAAGCGTACCATTGCCATTACGAATAAACTGCACAGTTCTAGAACAATTAGGATCAAAAATTTGTGACGTTATTGTCCATGAGAGACATTGGCTTAAAGAAAAGAAAATATCTTATACTTGTACAGAGAGGCCGTCTGACATGAGAATATCGAAAAGCAAAAAAGTGAGCAAAAACGTTACTGTAGAGGACCCGGAAATTATTGAAATGTTGCAAGAAGCCATACAGTATTTAGAATCGCAATCTGATAAAACTAACAAACAAAAGATTGTAAACGTAAAATCTATTTCTTCTCAAATTATTGCTGGATTCTTGACTAAAATAGAATTTGTCGTTGGTTATACAGATTGCACAGATGATAATTACTCAAGAGATCAAATAAATAAATGTGAACTGTTGAAAGGCGAAGGACTTCGTTCATGTCGAGCACAAATATGGGACAGATCATGGATTATGGATGGGAGACAAATTGAAGTTTCATGCGATGATGCGTCGAAGGCTAACGAAATTGTCAATACGAGAAGGAAAAGATCTATTGATTCTGATAGTGATCAGGAACAACGAACTTCAAGTAAAGATAATGATATTGACTACAAAAAATTAGCCAATGAATCTTTATACAAGTTTATGCAGTCTTCAGCCAGTCACCAACATTATGAAGTCGTCAAGGTTGACAAAGCTATAGTTCAAGATATTTCTAGAAAATTAATAAAAATTGATTTTTCAATCTCGCCCACAGACTGTCTGATTCAAAATGATGGAACTTTGTCGTCGTCTGAATGTGAAATCGTGAATCCTAAAAATATATTACACTGCCATTCTAAAATATTAGAAAATACTTGGATTGATAAAAAACAATATTTTGTTAAATGCAACATAAAGTACCAACAGAAAAAAAACAATAACGTAAAGGAACGCAACCCAAGTGATTCGAAATATTATCAGCTAGCTGAGGAGTCATTAGCAAAATATCTCCACGATACTGGCAATCCTCATCACATAATTGTTAAAGTGGAAAAGGTTACGACACAAATAGTTTCTGGACTCCTAACAAGGATCGACTTTATAATATCTCCAAAGAACCATAGCGTCAGTAATAGCAAAACTGTACGTTGTCATTCCGAAATTTTGGAAAAACGCTGGCTGGAGACAAAGGCATTTAATGTTTCTTGTCAGATGAAAAAAAAAGAACGCTTAGTTAAAATAAATACGGATGATCCCAAATACATGCAAATTGCTGTGGAGTCCTTGCAGAAATACTTAAAAGATAAACCGAAATCGAACCTTGTGCGTGTGGCTTTTGTAGACAAGGTGGAACAGAAAGGGGATACAATTAAAATTGGATTTATTGCGTCTCATGCAGAAGAAGGTGATGGGGATACTTTTTGTTATGCCGAAGTATCCGAAACGAGAGAGTCTAAAAGTGACATTGAGGTGAAATGCCATTTGATTGGCAAAATATATAGAAAAGCCAAAATCACAGAAGATGATCCAAATTACTACAAGTATGTACAATTGGCAGAGGATTCTCTCCGTAATTATCTTCAGAAAATTAACAGCTCTCTTTACACCCTTGTAAGTATAGAAAGTGTAACCGTGCAGTGGGATGGAGGCATTAAGACTCTTATTAACTTTACCATAGGTTCAATAGATTCAGAGAACAGCGAATTAATACAGGGTAAACAATGTATTGCTGAAATACTAGAACAGCCAGGGTTACATAAAAAGAACATTGACATTAAATGTGAATTAGAAAAAGACTTGTACAGGACCAAAAGACGGGCTTCAAATTCTAGGGTCCGTAGGCAATTGAAATTAGGTGGCGTTAAGGAACAGGATCCATCCAAACCTGAGTACAAAACGCTGGCTGAGGAATCCTTGCGAAAATATGTGGTTGATTCTGGTATCACGCAACCTCTGCAAGTAGCGCGGATTGAAAAAGTGACTACTCAACTTGTTTCTGGCACGCTGACTCGCATCGATTTTCTAGTATCTGGCATTTCAGATTCTGAAACAATTAAATGTCACTCAAAAGTCTGGGATAGGCCCTGGCTTAACAGTAAAGAAATCGATATTTCTTGTCAGAGCGATAGTCATCTAAGAGGTAAAAGGGAATTAGTCGGTGGTCCAAAAGATCAAGATCCAAACGAACCTCGGTACAAGGCGCTGGCTGAGGAATCCTTGCGAAAATATAGAATAGACTTTGGTATATCAGAACCTCTGGAAGTAGCATATGTTGAAAGAGTGACTACAGCAGTCGTTGCAGGCTCACTAACGCGCATCGATTTTCTAATGACCGGCAGCCTAGATTCTAAAATAATTAGATGTCACTCAGAGGTTTGGGAACAGCGCAGGCGAAACATTAAAGACATCAAAGTTTCTTGTGAGAATGATAGTCATAGAGGTAAAAGGGAATTAGTCGGTGGTCCAAAAGATCAAGATCCAAACGAACCTCGGTACAAAGCGCTGGCTGAAGAATCCTTGCGAAAATATGTGGTTGATTCTGGTATCACGCAACCTATGCAAGTAGAGAGGATTGAAAAAGTAACTACACAAGTTGTTTCTGGCACGGTGATTCGCATCGATTTTCTGGTATACGGTAGCCCAGATTCTGAAATAATCAAATGTCACTCAGAGGTTTGGGATCGGCCTTGGCTCAAGCGGAAAGGTATAAGTATAACAGTGTCTTGTGAGAATGATGGTTACAGAGGTAAAAGACAAATACCCGGTGGTTTAACAGATCAAGATCCAACTGAACCGAAGTACAAAGCGCTGGCGGAAGAATCCTTGCGAAAACATATGATAGATTTCGCAATCGCACAACCTCTTAAAGTAGTATATGTTGAAAGGGTGACAACGCAAGTAGTTGCAGGCTCCCTGACGCGCATCGATTTTATGGTATCCGGTAGTCCAGATTCTAAAACAATGAAATGTCAATCAGAGGTTTTAGAACAAGGCTGGCGAAACTTTAAAGAAATTAAAGTTTCTTGTGAGGATGATGATCACAGAGGTAAAAGACAAATACCCGGTGGTTTAACAGATCAAGATCCAACAGAACCGAAGTACAAAGCGCTAGCGGAAGAATCCTTGCGAAAACATATGATAGATTTCGCAATCGCACAACCTCTTAAAGTAGTATATGTTGAAAGGGTGACAACGCAAGTAGTTGCAGGCTCCCTGACGCGCATCGATTTTATGGTATCCGGTAGTCCAGATTCTAAAACAATGAAATGTCAATCAGAGGTTTTAGAACAAGGCTGGCGAAACTTTAAAGAAATTAAAGTTTCTTGTGAGGATGATGATCACAGAGGTAAAAGACAAATACCCGGTGGTTTAACAGATCAAGATCCAACAGAACCGAAGTACAAAGCGCTAGCGGAAGAATCCTTGCGAAAACATATGATAGATTTCGCAATCACACAACCTCTTAAAGTAGTATATGTTGAAAGGGTGACAACGCAAGTAGTTGCAGGCTCCCTGACGCGCATCGATTTTATGGTATCCGGTAGCCCAGATTCTAAAACAATTAAATGTCAATCAGAGGTTTTAGAACAAGGCTGGCGAAACTTTAAAGAAATTAAAGTTTCTTGTGAGGATGATGATCACAGAGGTAAAAGACAAATACCCGGTGGTTTAACAGATCAAGATCCAACAGAACCGAAGTACAAAGCGCTAGCGGAAGAATCCTTGCGAAAACATATGATAGATTTCGCAATCGCACAACCTCTTAAAGTAGTATATGTTGAAAGGGTGACAACGCAAGTAGTTGCAGGCTCCCTGACGCGCATCGATTTTATGGTATCCGGTAGTCCAGATTCTAAAACAATGAAATGTCAATCAGAGGTTTGGGAACAGGCCTGGCGAAACTTTAAAGAAATTAAAGTTTCTTGTGAGAATGATGGTCACAGAGGTAAAAGACAAATACCCGGTGGTTTAACAGATCAAGATCCAAGAGAACCCAAGTACAAAGCGCTAGCGGAAGAATCCTTGCGAAAACATATGATAGATTTCGCAATCGCACAACCTCTTAAAGTAGTATATGTTGAAAGGGTGACAACGCAATTAGTTGCAGGCTCCCTGACGCGCATCGATTTTATGGTATCCGGTAGTCCAGATTCTAAAACAATGAAATGTCAATCAGAGGTTTTAGAACAAGGCTGGCGAAACTTTAAAGAAATTAAAGTTTCTTGTGAGGATGATGATCACAGAGGTAAAAGACAAATACCCGGTGGTTTAACAGATCAAGATCCAACAGAACCGAAGTACAAAGCGCTAGCGGAAGAATCCTTGCGAAAACATATGATAGATTTCGCAATCACACAACCTCTTAAAGTAGTATATGTTGAAAGGGTGACAACGCAAGTAGTTGCAGGCTCCCTGACGCGCATCGATTTTATAGTATCCGGTAGCTCAGATTCTAAAACAATTAAATGTCATTCAGAGGTTTTAGAACAAGGCTGGCGAAACTTTAAAGAAATTAAAGTTTCTTGTGAGGATGATGATCACAGAGGTAAAAGACAAATACCCGGTGGTTTAACAGATCAAGATCCAACAGAACCGAAGTACAAAGCGCTAGCGGAAGAATCCTTGCGAAAACATATGATAGATTTCGCAATCGCACAACCTCTTAAAGTAGTATATGTTGAAAGGGTGACAACGCAAGTAGTTGCAGGCTCCCTGACGCGCATCGATTTTATGGTATCCGGTAGTCCAGATTCTAAAACAATGAAATGTCAATCAGAGGTTTTAGAACAAGGCTGGCGAAACTTTAAAGAAATTAAAGTTTCTTGTGAGGATGATGATCACAGAGGTAAAAGACAAATACCCGGTGGTTTAACAGATCAAGATCCAACAGAACCGAAGTACAAAGCGCTAGCGGAAGAATCCTTGCGAAAACATATGATAGATTTCGCAATCACACAACCTCTTAAAGTAGTATATGTTGAAAGGGTGACAACGCAAGTAGTTGCAGGCTCCCTGACGCGCATCGATTTTATGGTATCCGGTAGCCCAGATTCTAAAACAATTAAATGTCAATCAGAGGTTTTAGAACAAGGCTGGCGAAACTTTAAAGAAATTAAAGTTTCTTGTGAGGATGATGATCACAGAGGTAAAAGACAAATACCCGGTGGTTTAACAGATCAAGATCCAACAGAACCGAAGTACAAAGCGCTAGCGGAAGAATCCTTGCGAAAACATATGATAGATTTCGCAATCGCACAACCTCTTAAAGTAGTATATGTTGAAAGGGTGACAACGCAAGTAGTTGCAGGCTCCCTGACGCGCATCGATTTTATAGTATCCGGTAGCTCAGATTCTAAAACAATTAAATGTCATTCAGAGGTTTTAGAACAAGGCTGGCGAAACTTTAAAGAAATTAAAGTTTCTTGTGAGGATGATGATCACAGAGGTAAAAGACAAATACCCGGTGGTTTAACAGATCAAGATCCAACAGAACCGAAGTACAAAGCGCTAGCGGAAGAATCCTTGCGAAAACATATGATAGATTTCGCAATCGCACAACCTCTTAAAGTAGTATATGTTGAAAGGGTGACAACGCAAGTAGTTGCAGGCTCCCTGACGCGCATCGATTTTATAGTATCCGGTAGCTCAGATTCTAAAACAATTAAATGTCATTCAGAGGTTTTAGAACAAGGCTGGCGAAACTTTAAAGAAATAAAAGTTTCTTGTGAGGATGATGATCACAGAGGTAAAAGACAAATACCCGGTGGTTTAACAGATCAAGATCCAACAGAACCGAAGTACAAAGCGCTAGCGGAAGAATCCTTGCGAAAACATATGATAGATTTCGCAATCGCACAACCTCTTAAAGTAGTATATGTTGAAAGGGTGACAACGCAAGTAGTTGCAGGCTCCCTGACGCGCATCGATTTTATGGTATCCGGTAGTCCAGATTCTAAAACAATGAAATGTCAATCAGAGGTTTGGGAACAGGCCTGGCGAAACTTTAAAGAAATTAAAGTTTCTTGTGAGAATGATGGTCACAGAAGTAAAAGACAAATACCTGGTGGGATAACCGAATTAGATCCTACAGCACCTCAGTACAAAGCGCTGGCTGAAGAATCCTTGCAAAAATATATGATAGATTTCGCAATCTCACAACCTCTTCAAGTAGTACAAGTTGAAAAAGTGACAACGCAAGTCGTTGCAGGCTACCTGACGCGCATCGATTTTCTAGTATCCGGTAGCCTAGATTCTAAAACAATGAAATGTCACTCCAAAGTTTGGGATCGGCCCTGGCTCAAGGAAAAAGACATAAATGTTACTTGTCTCGCAATCAATGGAAGAGTAAAAAGAGATCTGAGATTGCCTGGTGGTTCATCAGAAGATAATCTAATCACATCTCAGTACAAAGTGCTAGCCGAGGAATCCATCCTAGGAAATAGCGGTACAAAAGGTCATCAGCATGTTGGTATTTTACGAGGTCAGGACGAAGAAGAACAGGATCCAAATAAGTCTGAATATAAACTACTGGCTGAAGAATCCTTACGTAAATTATACCAAAAGAAAAGCACGGTTTATCATAAAGTAGTCGAAGTGCATCGCGTTGTGACTCGTGTGGTTTCTGGTTTAAGGTATAAAATAGATTTTACTGCTGCACCGACAGCGTGCTCGGTAAATGTTTCCAGCGCGCGCGCACGCAATTGCAAGGCAGATGATGATGCTCTTCTGTATTGTCACAGTGACATTTGGGATCAACCTTGGTTGAAGAAGAAAAAGATTGGCATTCAATGTAATGGCCCTACGTATGACAATGATGACTTTGCAGAATATGAATCGGATAATGAATTGTCTGGAAAGCCATCTGATCCTCATAAAAATAATGATGATAAATATATCAAACTGGCAGAAGAAGCTTCTGAAAAGTATTTAACCACATCGAATAGAAAATACGTCCACAAGGTTACAGAAATTCTCAGCGCTAGTGAACAAGTCGCCGACGGCACTCTTACTAAAATTGATTATTCACTTTCGCCAACGACATGTTTGCGGAATGAAACTACAAATAATACGTCTTGTAAGTTGAAACAACCATTGGTTGTCTTTAATTGTAATGCAAACATACGCATTCGCCCGTGGTTGCATGTTGAAAAAGAAATTACAGTCACATGTAAAAAAATTAGCAGAACAAATGGTAAAAAGCGTAAACGCGAATCAGGTCCCAGAAATATTAGAGAAATAGATGATGATGATGAGCTAGATGAAGATACTACTTACTACTACGCCGATCGTGCTGTTCAACATATAAATGACAAATCGAATTCCAATAACTTACATAAACTAATATCTATACACGCCGTGCAAAATAGTGTACAAATGGGAACTTTGACGGTAAAATTGTACATTGAAGTAGCTGAAACATATTGTTTACGCCATCACAAATCAAAGGATCTTCGAAATTGTGAAGAGATGGGTGGTTTGAACCATAGACTATGCTTAGCTAGATTGTGGCCTTCACCAGATGATGAACTGATAGTAAGACACGTTTCTGTTATTTGTGACGATGAAGAAGATTTTGTGTCAATTACTGGTGTGAACATACCCGAACTAATCAGGTTATCCGTTGCTGTTCTTGAGAGCCATGATGAAAATAAATTCAAATTGGTCCATCAAGGTGAGCCACAAGTTATACCAAGTCTTGATTCACGACGTCCTTTTAAACTTCATTTTATAGTTGCTATTACGAACTGTTCAAAAGAGGTCGATCTAACCAAAAATCCCTTCCAATGTTACCTTAAACCAACTGTACCCGCAAGGAGCTGTCACTCTTTTATTTGGTTAAAGGCAGAAACCAAATATATTAGTAACGTTGAAGCACAATGTACGCCAATACCAGCATCACGTTTCAAGAGATCAGCTCTGGATTCAGAAAATGTAACTTTAAACTATTGGGAAATACAAAAGATGGTGACAGCATCTCTAGAGAAATTAGAAATGCAATCGTTGCACAGATATAAACAGAGAGTTCTTCAGATTAACAGCCACTCTACAAAGATAACATCGGGGAAAGTAACCACTATTGATTTTGATGTTGGATACACGTCTTGTTTAAAATACGAATGGGTTGCAAACATAACTAATTGCAATTTTCTCGATCATTTGCCGCGAAGGCGTTGTGTGGCGCAAATATGGGAAAGATTATGGATCAGCAACGGAAAAAATATTGATGTGAATTGTGTTGACGACGAGACACCTTTGGAATCTCATATTGATTTTGAAAGTGCTGAAATGGCCAATGAGTTGGCGAAACAGGCTTTGAAACACATCGAAGCAAAGTATCCTCACCCGAGCAAACAGAAAGTTGTTAGGATATTTTCATTGGAGAAGCAAGTAGTTGCTGGCATTCACTACAAAATGAAAGTAGAAGTCGGCTTCACGGATTGTTTAGCATTGAGTGATCAAAAAGACTGCAAGTTAGTAAAGAATCACGGTATGAACAAGTTCTGTCGTGTTAATGTATGGGTTCGACCATGGACAGACCACCCTCCTAATTTCCGAGTGTCGTGCGACTTCCAAGAAGGCACTACACGCGACTTGTACCACCATGTTCAAGCTGAACATTTGTTTTATAACTTTTTGACAACTTACAGCCCCAGTTATATAAACAATTATTCTCAAATGCATAAAAGATTTGAGATATTTAAGAACAATATCAAAAAAATTCACGAGTTGAACGTTCACGAGAAAGGGACAGCTGTATACGGGGTGACTCGGTTCACTGATTTAAGTTATGAAGAGTTCAGTAGTACATATATGGGTTTGAAAACGAATCTAACTAATGAAAACCAGGTGCCTATGAAGCAAGCTGATATTCCAAATATTAAAATTCCTTCAAACTTCGACTGGAGAGAGTACGATGCAGTGACGGATGTGAAGGATCAAGGGTCTTGTGGCAGCTGCTGGGCGTTCAGTGTCACTGGTGAGATTTCATTATGTTTTTGCGAAACAAAGGACAATCTTCTATGATCTCCGACCAGTCTTGTTTTAATACGAACATTTCTTTTTACAGGAAACATTGAAGGTCAATGGAAGATGCAGTCGGGCCATCTTGTATCTCTCTCTGAACAAGAGTTGGTGGACTGCGACAAGCTAGACAACGGATGTAGTGGTGGATTGCCTGATAACGCTTACAGGTAAATTACTAGGTACCGCATAGATAAAAGCTTAATTTTAGGTGAAGGGATTGGCCACGTCTGTACTCTTCCAACAGGAAGGCGGGGAATAATACAACTATATTGCATTACATGCAAGTGTCGTAACGTATCGTACCTGGATATTTATCCGACGCCCATCTCTAAACAGCTGCGACTTAGTTCTAGGTCCTGTTATAAATTCTCTCACAATGTGAATTTATATAGTTTTAAAAAACTTTAAAGTGCCACAAAAACATCGTGAGAGAAATAAATAAACATATTATTATTTATTCGAATCCAGACAGGCACATTACTTGGTGTAAATTATTTAATCACTACTGCTCTCAAAACGGTGATGGAAAACATCGTGAGGAAACCTGCATGTCCTAGAACGAGAAATTCGTAGACGTGCCATCTGCCAACCCGCACTGGGCTCGCGTGGATTATGGCTCACTCCCTCTGACAGAGAGGAGACCTGTGTCTGTGTCCCAGCAGTGTGAACATTATAGGCTGATTATAAGTAGGTAATAGGTAATACGGGCTGGTGTCCGCAACTCCACGTCAATGAGCGTATTTTGCGTACGGAAAGTATCTCATTATAAGCTCTTCCGTACTGTTTAGATGAGTCAACTTTTATCAAGAAACTCTCGTCGTGTAAATAAGCCTTTTATGTTATAAGTCTTATATCACAGGTATTAAATCATGATACCCATCTGAGGACAAATTAACTTATTTGCTGATTGCATTGCGGTTTCAGCAAATAAGTTAATTTATTATGCCCTTTTTAAGTTGCTCGCCGCAACACGTTAATAATAATTTAATTGGATATTGATAAAGTAATTAAATTATCATTAGACAACTTAAAAAGTTGAGAATAATATAAAATTAACATACTTTTAATGGATTATGAAAATATCATTAAAAAAAAACATTATTACATACTTTATTAATCACTGTATCGGGACATTTTGTGTACAATGTTATACATAAAAAACATATTAATGTTCGACTTATGACCTTCGCAGACTAAGGATTGTGCTGAAAGTTACACTAGGTACAGTTTTCCTTAAGACCCGTTATTGCAATTTGAACCTTATATAACGGCAACAAGGGGGGAGCTCTTCGTGAAATAGGTTACCTATGTTCTGTTTTGCATCTACAGGGTCCAATTTAATAAGTTAGGGAAATACCGCAGACGTAATGGACGTGGGTATCAATATCTAAATAAGAGAAAACAAAAAAAAAAACTGAAATCATAGGTCTACTTTATGTACACAAAGTTTTTTTTTTGCAATACAAACATTAATTGCAAAAACAATACTTTGGGGGTATAGTCAGGTTATTAAATGAATAAATGTAGTCTGTAAACTCGGTGTCATACAGAATGATTTTTTTACCGGTTCTAAATTTTTACACGGTGTTCTACCCATTAATATGACCAACTGTCACTATGGGACCAACTCTGAAATCACGAAACAAAAATCTGCTGTTTTATACATTTTGGTCAAGTAGAAGGTATTGAACTTTTGTATTAAACAGCAGATTTTTTTTTCGTGAATACCAACTGCTCGGTGTGAAGAGCTCCTAGAATTTGTAATCAAAACTCATAAAACTGCATCATTATTAGTTCCAATTAGTGTTGACAGTTTTTAATTAGTGAAGTCAGACGCATATCTGTCAATCTATCTGATATGTTTATTTGTGCAGGCATTTTAAAATACATAAGTAGTGTTTCATTACAATCATTACGCGCTTCTGTTTTACAACGCTTTTACGACAACGCGTTTTGCAACGAATTTATAACTCATTGTTTGTTATTTTTTAACCGACTTCCAAAAAGGAGGAGGTTATATGTTCGACTTTATGTATGTTCAACGATTTCTCCGTCAATTGTGGACCTATTTTTTTTACATAATCCTTGAATGCTTAACATCCATTACATATACAAAGTATGAAATAAACTCGGTTTTTGTGGATTTTGGTGCGGTTTTTACCATAATTTAGAGCATTTATTCCGGAAGGTTGACTTGTTATTTTACTTAGCATAGAAATCTCGATGCATTGACATGATGTCGCCTTTAAACCCGTGCGAAGCAGGGGCGGGTCACTAGTTAGGCATAATAGCCAGCAAAAAAACTTGAAAAATCATGGCGCCACACTATTTTGAGCTCAAATCAAATCAAACGTTTATTTGCGTGTTTTTCCTTAAGTTCTGAGTTGAGCTACATGATTACTGATAATTGCTTGTACTCACCTCAAAACACCATTTCAGACACTAATCTACACTGTCCTCACGTGATCTCTCCAAGATTATACCTGGACTTTAAAAGAGACTGACTCTTGAGTTTGGTTCGCCATTTCTTCTCTGGTATAGTTCAAGTTATTTGCGACCACTGTATAATTACTGTTTATTTGCCAAGCTAGTAGAGGGGGTTTTCTCAACTTTAACAGTATTTTTCAGTGAATAATCATGACTAATGAAATAAATCAATCTATCTATCCAGACGTGAACTCTGACGTGGTTATTTAGGTAATATACCGCCGTCATTACTGTGTCATTGTAACGTTTGGGTTCTCCTAAGTGTCTCTCTCACAGCAACAACTTTATTGTAATGATAGTAAAGAGCTCTGTGAATTTGACAAAGTTGTCATTGGCAGCAACCCAACAGCGACCTTATTGCAATGGCAATAAAGATTACTGTGATTTTGACAGTGACGCAACTCATAGGTAAAATAACGTGACCGGACTGTAATTATAGACGGATGATTCTCACATAAAAGTGACGTGGTGTATCGCATAGTATCATGACGCGATATGGCGTCATCCAAATCTGAAGGCGTTTTTTTGTGGGTTCACCATTTTCATGAATATTCTGCCTTTCCATTATGACAAAGGCAAATAATGCGCATTCGATGACTCGTGTCATTTATACGCATCAAACAATTATGAATCCAGTTATTAAGACTTCAGACCGAGCTATAAAAAATATAAACATCATTTTATATTTATTAAAATGAAGATCACAATCATGTTATAAGAGACTTGGATTAATTTAGTGGTTTTATAACATAACATCACGCCTATAGGCACAGTTAGGGATAGAGGGGGATAGGTAGGTACACGCACATTAAGCCGGTTTTTAACCTTTTAAGCGCTTGGCTAAATATCGAATTGCTGTGCCCCTAGTGCGCGGCTACAAATCGATAAAATAATACCAACAATAAATAAGGAGGTGCAATCGTTTTATCGATAAAAATATAGTCAAAATGTTTTTATCTCTATTTAATAAGTTATGGTTTTAGTTGTACTACGCAGTTATATAGGACAAAATAGAACGAAAAAAATCATGCATGTTCTCTGTCGCAGAAATACGACACGAGCGGTAGGGGCACGGAAATATGTGTCGCATAAATGCGACACAAGCGGTCAAAAGGTTAACCGATTTCAAAAAAGGAGGAGGATTTTTTTTAATGTATGTTCGGGCATTTCTCCGTCATATATTATATAGACGGATTTGCAAAAATCTTTTTTTAATAGCCTTGGGGGTGGTCCCATATAAATTAACTTTGCTTTTGTAGTTTTAGCTTCAATAATACGATTTTTTATTGATTATGTTTTAATAACTTTCTGTCACTGATATTTACATAGCAAGTAGTGTTAAGTATATGAAATTGTGTGGGGTAGGTACAACCAAAAAGTGAAAAATAAAAACGTTTATACAAATGAAAACAACAGACTTCAAAAATAAAACAATCGACTTCCAAAAAAAAACACTACAATGTGAAAAATAACTTTGATATCGGAAGTCTGTGTCAAAAAACGAAAATGCGGAACCAACGACACCGACTTCTGAAATTAAAGTAATTTTTCACTGTGTAGTGTTTTTTTTTGGATGTCGATTGTTTTATTTTGTAAAAAAGTTTTTGTTGAAGGCAGGGTCAGGGTAGCCCGCGAAATCCAAATTTTCTTACGTTTTTTTTGCAATTTACAGGTCATTGTCAGGTTATCTGTTGATCTAAATATGATTTGCGGCTGTAACAAATTTCTATTTATAGACTTAAAATCATAAAAATCGTGAACACGAGGTGTCTAAGCTCATATTACCCTATTGAATGACTATTTCATGAAATCATGACATTTGAGGTCAATGGAGTTGTATTGCTGATTCTAATTATGTAAAGCCATATTCTGTCCTGCAATTTGCAAAAAACGTAAGAAAATTTGAATTTCGCGGGCTTCCTTAGCGCATCCCCCTTAAGTCCGAGCACAAGTCATTACCAGTAAGTCGGGTCAATGTTTTTATTACACAAAATGGGTTAAAAGCTCAATTATTAACCATTCTAATAATGTTCAGGGCCATTGAACAAATGGGGGGTCTGGAGCTAGAGAGCGACTACCCATACGAAGGGGCTGACGACAAGTGCGTGTTCAACAAGACCTTAGCCAAGGTGAAGATTAGCAGTGCCGTCAACATTACCACCAACGAGACCGGCATGGCCCAGTGGCTTGTACACAATGGACCCATTTCTATTGGTAAGACTTTGTCTAAATAGTGCTTACACGACCTAATGTCTGTTCCAAAAATATCTGATTTTAGATTTAAGTGTAAACAAACCGTGCACCCTAAGTGTCCAAACACACTATGCCGAAAATACGCGACCGAAGTTCCGCGGCTGATTTTACTGTACTCTATAACGCAACGTAATTTCGACACATGTGTCGTCAGTAATTCAAATAGCATTGCAGGCGTAATCATGCCGAACTTCGGTCGCGTACCTTCGGCATAGTGTGTTTAGACACTAATTGCGCAACACATTCTCAATAACAGTTCGTTTGACTTTGAAGGATATTACCAATCTGTTGCTTTATTATGTTCGAAAAATTTGTCTGCTCAACAACGTAAAAATGAAAGCCATTGCTACTATAAAAGCCTTACGCAATTATCTCGCAGCTTAGCGAACTTGAGACTAGAACCTTTACAAACCGAAGAATATTTTTACATAATTTGTATGTCCCCACAGGCATAAACGCGAACGCGATGCAGTTCTACATGGGAGGCATCTCGCATCCATGGAAGATGCTGTGTAATCCTACCAACTTGGACCACGGCGTGCTCATCGTAGGATTTGGAGTTAAAGGTAATACTTGAACACATGTTCTATTTCACGAACGCGCGACAATCATTCATCAGCGCACCTCAGTAAATACTGAAGAGTCTTCTAACCCTTAACCGAAAAGGCATCGATTGGGGTCATAAAAATTTAACGACGAGAATTGACGTTTTTCTCGCTTAATGTACCATTTTTCTATAACTCTATTCAAAAAGTTAATTATAGTCTCCTAAGAACGTTTTTCTGTAGCGACAAAAGGTAGGCTACCTGACGTTACCGTCCCGTCGCAATAATCCACCCTGTATACAGGCTGACGGGACATCGACGCGCAAACTGAAACCATGAATTCAGCACATGATTCTAGAACCCATGCGTAGAAACTTTCAGAGTTCTCAAAAAAAAAAATGCTGTTTCATAGAAAAGTGCAATAAGTACCTACGCGGTCAAAATGTACGAAAAAGCAATTTTTAGGGGCCCGTAACCTCAAAAGCGGAACCCTTATAAGATCACTTCGTTGTCCGTCTGTTTATCCGTCAGTCAAGGCCCTTTTTCTCAGGTACGTGTTATCAAATTGAAATTAATATCAAATACTCAAGGCTGCAATCCCTTATTGCAGCCTTGAGTATTTAATATTAATTTCAGTAGCAGTGAAAAATCAAACTTTTAAGTCATCGCAATCAAAAGATACGGGCGTTTATGTTCCGTTATGCCGCATATTTTGACACTCGAAAATCAAAACCTATATACAGGAATATTTTTTAAGGAGTGCGCAAAAAAATTTTGGTGGTTCAGTATCACTAATAGAACACATTTCCATTATTTTTTCAAAACTTTTTTTCACTTTTTTATCCGACTCTAAATCAGCAAAATATGGACACTATCTATTCAAGATAATAACAATGGGCGCGCGCGCCGGGCGGCGCACGTGGCGGTGTTGCAGCGGGGGAGTCCCGGGCGGCAGAGTTGTGCCAGGCACGGCGGGCGCCCGGGTTCCGAACTCCCGACCCCGATACTCGACAGTCTGCTCATCGCAATCATCGCATGCGCTAACGTGACCTCGCGTCCAATCGCTTTCCCGTGCAACCCCCGCGCAGCAAGTGTGTCGAACTCGTACTTACCTAAAGGTCACGATGTCGGACTTCAGTAACCGCGAGTTTTATGAGATGGTGCGAGTGTATTTACTAAGTGGTGAAAGTTTACGAGCTGCTCGCAGAATGTATGCGACGGAGAGCGTACCTCGAATGCGAGCCCATGGTATCCTTAACCCCGCGGTCCCTAATGAAAGGACCATTTTAGCAGCCACTCAAAGGCTGCTAGATCACGGTCAGTTCAGGACCCCGAATCACGCACAAGGATCTGGCAGACCTCGACTGGCGGTCGAAATCGAAGAAACCATTTTCGATTTCTTCGAGCGAGATCCAAGAGCTACGCTAAGAGTACCAACGATGCGGCAGGTCGCTTTGGTGTGAGCCAGTGCGCGGTATGGAAGCTGCTAAATACAGCCGGACTAAATCCATACCACTTTCAGCCAGTACAGCAGCTCCATGACCCAGACCCAGCATCACGTCGAGCCTTATGCGAGTGGCTTTTAAATCATCGCGAAGTCAACATCTTGTGGACGGATGAGGCATTGTTCACACGCGTGGGACTGTACAATGTACATAATGAACATTGGTGGTCATTCAACAATCCCCATTTGGTGCGAGAGACACATCACCAAGTGCGTTTTAGCGCCAATGTATGGGCTGGGGTTATTAAAAATAAAATAATAGGGCCCGTTTTTATTGACGGCACCTTGTCCGGACCAAGGTATTTAGAAATGTTGGAAACGACGATAGTAGACATTATGGACGAAGTTCCGATGTGCTACCATAGTAATTTATACTATCAGCACGATGGCGCTCCACCTCATTACGCTATACGGGTACGTAATTACCTGAATGAAAAATACGGGCAAAATTGGATCGGTCGTGGTGGCCCCATACCGTGGCCTGCTAGGTCCCCGGATCTTACTCCCTGCGATTTTTTTCTTTGGGGTGAAGTGAAACGCCGGGTGTATGTAGAGGAGGCCCAAAACCTAGATGACTTAAAGTTTAGGATAATTAACGCTTTTGAGGAAGTGAAAAGTGAAATTAGTGTTCTCAACAAACTAAATGACAATTTATTTAAACGTGCAAGTCTATGCCTAGAAAGAGGAGGACTTCATTTTGAACAATTATTAAAATACAGTGATTAGTGACATGTAGGGTAAGCAATTATTTTTAATTAACAATTTTAGCGAATAGGTTATTTTTGATTGAACATTGTTGTAAATACTTAGTTGATTCCAATTTTTTTAATACGCCCTAATGCAAGTATGCATTATGTAATGTCAATAATTTTCATTAAGTTTTTAAAAGTGCCTTAATTTAATTGAAAAATTCTTTATTTTCTGCATTTTGATGGTCCTAAGCCCATGAAAGTATGAAGGAAAAATTGGAATTACTCTTCAAATAACTTCAGATCCCGGCCTAATCTTATAAAGACTAGTTCGAACCTGATAAAATGAGCGATCTGTAACTAAATTGTAACCCACGTAAATACCTACCTAAGCCTGTGAACGAAAATCGAACGAGCGCACAGCTGATAGGTAGGTACAGACCATCAAGCTACTACAATCTGTCTTTCTTTAATAGATTTTCAACTTTATTGCTAAAGCATAAGGTTCAAAGTTGAATGTGCTGGCTTCTGTACATAGGCGCGTTACGCTTCCCCACGCGCCGGCTAGTAGCCATAAAATCAGTTTCAAAGTAAACATCTTTCGTAATCGATAACTTTATTTTTTTGTACTAAGACATATCAAAATAGGTGTTTAATAAAACTTATCATCTAAGTTTATTTTGTCAAAGTTTGCGCACTGAATAAAAAATATTCCTGTATAGGGTACTTCCCGTTGACCTAGAATCATGAAATTTGGCAAGAAGCAATGTCATGTAGCACAAGTAAAGGAAAACATCCGAAACCCGTAAACTTGTAGTTACATACCTACAAATTTGTACGGAACCTTCGGTGCGCGGGTCCGACTCGCACTTGACCGTTTTATTTTTTTAATAACAGGCATAAAATTTCAACGCATGGGTTTCAGAATCGTGTACTAAATAAAACGGGTAACCGGTTGCGCGTCGATGTATCTGGCATCCTGTATACCCTGTTATCCATTCATAGCGCATTTACTATCAAGATATGCCCGTGATTCATTTTGTAAACATCGAATGAAATTATTCAAGGAATTTCTGCTGTATCATGAATTCATGAGTGCGTTTACAAACACAAATTGCACATGGTATACAAACTATCTGTAAGTGATACAAATATTTGTCCGTGCCTGAGAGATGTTCGCGACACGGAATGCAGCAGCCATAGCGTGGCTGCGTCAAACGTCATCTACAAAGAAGAGAGAAATGCATTTGAAACTCATTCATTCAGACTCATCTGCGTAGCCTTTTCCCAACTATGTTGGGGTCGGCTTCCAGTCTAACCGGATGCAGCTGAATACCAGTATTTTACATGGAGCGACTGCCTATCTGACCTCCACAACCCAGTTACTGGGTAATACGATACCCCTTGGTAAGACTGGTTGTCAGACTTTCGGGCTTCTGACGACCCGTAACGACTGTCAAAGATCCACGAATGACAGCCGGGACCAACGGCTTAACGTGCTTTCCGAGGCACGGAGGGGACACGGTATGTAAAGATGGTCACCCATCCACAGACCAACCGCGGCAAGCGTAGCTTAACCTGATCGATCGACCTGTGCGGCTGTTATTATTTAGCCACGGGCCCCTCAAACTCATTCATTCAGACGTTGTCCAAATTTCAATTTCCAGTAAAGAAAGCACTTTCAGTTTTTCCCGAATTTTCAAATTTTCCAGGCAACGTTTCCAAGTTTCCTTTCCCTAAAAGCCTGAATATTATGAACATTAAAAAAAAAACAAAAACCAATTCGGTCCAGCCGATCTCAAGTGATGCGCTTACCAACGATAAGCATATTATATATTTAAGTATATTTTTATTTATATAGATTTTCAACTTATTACTTAATGATTGACTTATCCGCCCGATGGGACAAACTTTTGTAAATTAAACCCCTTCAGGGGGTTTCAAAAATTTTCAATTTTCATAAATCCTTCCTGAATGTTCACTTTCTTAAAATAAGAGGCTCTTGTGCAACCTTTATGCTGCTAGACCAAGCCGTTTTGGTTGCGAGTTGTCTCTCAGTGAATGTATAAAATTACATTTCTATGACGTAGAATATACAATATCTTTGTCTTTCCCGTAAACTGTTCACCGTTGATGAATAATATTGCACCTTCTATAACCTCTCTATTTTTAACAGAGTACCCGCTCTTCCACAAGCAGCTTCCCTACTGGATCATAAAGAACTCTTGGGGCAAGTCGTGGGGTGAGCAAGGCTACTACCGCGTATATCGAGGAGATGGCACCTGCGGCGTCAACCAGATGGCAAGCAGCGCTGTCATATAGAACGGGGTCAAAGACGTAAAGGCATTTTTTATTTCTTAAGCTGGGCAAGGAGTTCTTTGTCATATACGTTTTGATTTAAAAAATATAATTGTCTCAATCCAATGTTTCTAATGCTGGCACTTCACTTGGCGTTTAAAAAAAATATAATTGCGTTTATTGGGTGATACAAAGTATGCCCCTATTGTTATTAAAATAAAGTTTATTTTGTGTACACTAAATAAAGCGAATATGAGCGCAAATACGCCAAGTGTAGTGTCAATATAAGATGTGACTCAGTAGTCAATGTGACACATCGAGTTTCATAAATATTTCGGTTTTATTAAGCGTCTCTGTACTTACTTACCTGTAACTTTTGTATAGTCTTTTTTAAAGCTCGATATATCACATTTACTCTCGGGTACAAACGCATTTCATGATCGCGCGTCAATCATTTAGTCATCCTCATTGTACTGACATTTGAGTCTCATGCTCATGACGCGCGCTCGTGAATTGCGTTATTTATGACAGTCCTTGTTTGATATAGTAAATTGTTAAGTTCTTGCTCGGTGTTTTTAAGTAATGCCGTTGGAAATTCATGTATTTTAGAGTCGCCAGATAGTCTAGATTTAAGTATAAGTAAGACGTAAAGAGACATGCAAAAATGGCTTCTGTCCATTTTCGACACTATTTAACGTCCGTCTACCCATTTGTATTAAAAAAATCCATCTAATTAGGTTATAAGTCATCAATGGACGATAAATTGTGTTCAAAAAGATGAATAATAAGCAGCTAAAATTGTGTCAAAGTGATTCAAGTGCAGGTCAATATTGCTAACGTATGCTTATTTTACGTAGTCAAATTAAATTATCTAGTGAGACATCCAAGAAGTTATGGGTCATCATCTGCCCACCCTTTTCCCAACAATATTGGGGTCGGCTTCCAGTCTAACCGGATGCAGCTGAATACCAGTATTTTATATGGAGCGACTGCCTATCTGACCTCCATAACCCAGTTACTGGGTAATACGATACCTCTTGGTAAGACTGGTTGTCAGATTTCGGGCTTCTGACGACCCGTAATGACTGTCATAGATCCACGAATGACAGCCGGAATCAACGGCTCAACGTGGTTTCCGAGGCACGGAGGGGTCTTGGTATGTAAGGACGGTCACCTATCCACAGACCAACCGCGGCAAGCGTAGCTTAACCTGATCGATCGACCCATGTTCGGCGTGATTACGCCTGCAGTGCTATTTATAACGCAACGTAATTTCGGCATAATGTGTCGTCAGTAATTCAAATAGCATTGCAGGCGTAATCATGCCGAACTTCGGTCGCGTACCTTCGGCATAGTGTGTTTAGACACTAAATGTCGATACTCTATCACGACTGTGAAGTTTCGCCAGTAAATTAATTTCACCCTGTATACTCATTTACCAACATAATGAACTATTCTGCGTTGCATAGAAGCCATTTAATGATCCAGTACTATGACTTCTCCCTTTAGAAAACCAGTGATCTCAAACACTTCCAAATTTTCTAAAGGGTTAACCCTATTTATTAACATTATTAATCGGTCAAGGCCCGCTAATGAGACACAATTGATTTTGAATTGTATCGTGCCACATGTAGTACGCGCCGGGCTTGACCGGTTAAAACAATAATTTAGCCTTTTGACCGCCACAATCATGCATATATGACAAACCAAAATGTGCCCAGTACGCCTCGGTTTGACTACATGACAGACTGACGCCGAGGGCACGTTTTTGATTTTTTTACGTCTGGCGGTTGAAAGGTTAAAATAACAAAATTTTCATTAAAACTATGGTTCGTTATAATGTCTCAATTACGTCCGCAACCTTATCGAAAACAAAAAAAAAACTAAATAAAAAAAAAAACATTTATGTAATTGGTTGTGAATATAGGTATTCGTCACATAATTGGCAAACATTGGTCATGCAAATGTTGGTTCAAATGTGATATTGAACTTATGATATTATGTATGGCCTTCAATTTATTGCAGTTAAAAGTCAAAGGATTAATCATAATAATTATTCTAAATGTAAAGCATTTAGAAATACAGGTTTTGAATAAGGATCAAAATTGTAGTTATCAACCATATGAGATAGAAAAAAATAATTTTAGAAATCCATCAAGACTTAGGAGATTTTGGCAAATAAGGTCCAAAATACTTTAATTTTTGTGAGTGATTCTTAAATACATTTTAATACGCTTGCAAACAGGATGATTTTCTAACATGCGTTTTTAACATAAAGGCTGCCATAGTGATTCCTGTTCATAAACTCGTCCTGTGCGCATACGCATTGAAACTGGTCATCCATACCGGCACTTGATGTCCATATAGGGCTTTGAGGATCTACTCTTACCTAAACTAAGATGTTATTTCCATCGTTATGAATACGACGAAACGCGGGCATAAAATGCAAATGTTTTACTATGTTTATTGACACATCATATTATCGAAGTGTTACGTAGGTGTCTTATACATAATTCCTTATGTTTTGTTTCTATTTACTCAACCAACACGCTTGTGTTGTTTTAAAACATTAATCACGCACTCCGTAACAATTACTTTAATACTATTTGCGTTAACCGACACTAATCAATTATTGTTTTATAATCATAAGTTATTGTTAAACTATAAAGGGGGGAGAGGCTTCTGAAATTGGTTTGCCATACTTTGAATTAGTTATTTTTAAGTTTTACTAAGTAATCAACTGACATTTTGTTTTTTTTTTTGTGTATCTGTTTACTATGAATCTCTGTTTTTTTTTTGCATGTTATTTTTTGTATTATGCAATTAGGTTATTTCTATCAATTAACTAAACTGTCATCAATAATTTAATTAGCTATTTTAAAACTAAGCATAAAATACAGTCAAATAACCAATGCTCTCCATTTTATTTAGCTTTATGATTAACAATTTCATTTATGTGATAGGCAAAGACTCAAAATTATACTTATTAATTGGTTGGTGAACCATAAAACCTGCAGCGTAAGCCTCTACACGTTGGCAACTTGACACTCTGACAACATGCATCATAATCGGGGGATAAAGCTTTGAGTAACCTATGAATAAACAGCTCAGCTACGCAATAAGTCCTATTTTTTTACGCCGATATTAGTAAACGTTACTAAAGCACATGCTTTTGTGTTCGATATGTTCCCGTCTTTGTCTGTACACTTGTAGTTTCGCAGGTGTGTGACAGTAACAGGAATAATATACAGCCGAGATACAGCGACACATCAAGCCAGCCAGCCAGCTTCATTTCCAGTTTTAGCTGACCACGCACTGTATAGGTTTTTCGTACAATCAGAATTCGGCTTATACTGGTTATGTATAGCTTAATGTGTAGCCGTGCGTACGTGTTAAGTAATATTTATTTATTTTGACCAAGTGTGCGTTAGCTCGTCCTTTGATTCTATTGAAACTTCAGCACGTTGAAAAGACGCGCTGCGTATGCGTTCGCTGAACGACTGGTGGCTGCGAGCAGTGATCAAGCGGGCGCGGACAACAACACAAATGTTTGCCTCGCTGCAAACGTAGCCTCTGTAGAAAGTCAATATTCTATATATTTATTATGTAACTCGAGTTTGTGCACTCACTGGGCCTGAACTCGTCCCCCCGCTGTCTAATTGCAAGCTGCAGCCTAACTTCAGAATATTCAATGATTATGATGATTCGATTAGAGCTCTCCGTAAAATGCTTAACTTTTATAAAGTTATGCCAGCGTGTTAAGGTAGTTCAAAGAAATTACTAGAGATTTAAAGATATTGCTTGCCACTTAAAAATTGTACTTTTGTATACTAAGGGCGAATTCCACCTAACTTTATACCTAGAAAAAGTCTTATCCTGAGAATAATTTTTTTTACAGTTTTTCCATACCAGAACGTAAATTTTATTCCATGGATAAAAGATATATCTGACTTGTGAAATAAGCCTTTAGTGAAATAAAATATGAAATTGAACTACACTGCATTAGATTTGTAGCAGTTACCTTACTTCTGCTTTTACCTGATATTTTGGCATAATAATTAACTGTTGCTTAAGTAATTTTATTGTTCCGATTTCATTACTGTTTGTATGGAATTCAAGTTCGGCCATTCAGTAAATTATTTTAATACTAAACAATATGCATATCGAGTGCATAAATAACTAAAAAGAGTGCCTTCAAATCGTATTTGTTCCGGTAAAAATGTACATAAATTCTGTGTTATGAAAAATTACGGCATTCCACGATCACGCATTTTGCAAAAGGTTCGAATTTCAATGAATCTCATACCGGCGCAAAATGCAGGAACGTTGCTTGGAATTTAAATTATATTGGATTGTTAAAAATGTCTACACATTACGATTTAAGTGTACTTACAAATTGTTTTTGTTTTATTTAATTTTCTGTTATTTTTTGTTGAGTATCGTCAAATTTTGTTAATTTTATAACTGAGTCTATATGTGCTATAGCATTTCTTAATAATTTAGTGCTAAATTATATAAAAGCCAATGTAATTTCGTAAATATTAAGCGGAATATTTTGATAAATGCACCATTGCAAACGAATTTGATACTAATTGTGTTTATTGCAATAAAGATATTTTATGAAATCTAAACGTTTTATTATAACTGAACCTTGTACATGGACGATGAGACAGTATAGCTGAGTGTAGTCACCAGCAAAAGATTTCTATATGTACACACTCCACAGAAACCGAAGCTGAGACAGAGGCCTTTTCTCTTTGAGAAGTACAAAGAGTACTAAGATGCCAGGAGAAGCAGTGCGGGTTGGTAGATGTCATGTCATTATCTTCGAACTTTTGGTTCTAGGATAGGTATGCCGGTTTCTGTACGATGTTTTCGCTGTTGGCGACGGAATCGACACGCCTACCTGGCACGTGTACATCACCTGAAACGTGGTCGACGTCCCCCAATAAAGAACTTGAATGAATATTATCTGAACTAGGCGATCTAAATATTAATGCGACCTTATCCTACCCTAATAACTGCAGATGTGGTTTATATTTATAAATAATAGGTATTTAATATAATTACACGCAATAAAAATGAGCTTTCAAAATATTTTATTTTTACAAATCTTTATCGGTTTGAATAGGTGAATATTAGAGATTTGGTCGTGGTAGCGCGTGATATTCGAGGTTACACTTTTCCACATCCCGTAACACACTCATTTAGCACGCATGAGATATGCTTCAAAGAAGAGCTCTGCCAAATAAGGATGCCGTACACACGCCCGAAAACCTTTTACGCCTTTTATTACGGCCGTGGGCGGTCATTCCGCAACGTGATTTGGGTGAACTCATATTGAGTATGCCGAATCGCTGCGATTTTGTTACACGCATGGTATAATAATATACTTACTGGAAGCCGACCCCAACATAGATCGGAATGATGATGATGACATTAATATATATATGATGTTAATTTATGTATGCACCTAATAGTCCTGTCGTCAAAGTGGGTACCTACCTACCTAGTGCAAAACTTTTTTTATACTAGTACCTCTAGAAGCATATTGTTCCCTTACAAACTATTCCAACTGAAATTTTACTGACCACAATAATTCATTACTAGGGCGTGATCCAAACTCCGAACAACTAGCTATTCAAACCAGCCGGGACCGTGTCCGAAAATTTATTCCAACGCGAACGCTCGGCCGGTAACCGGTGAGGTTTCAGACCGTTCGACGAAATTCGATTCAGATTACCAAAGTTACACAATTATTTGTGACCCGATACCAGTTCGGTAATTGCTGTCAGTTTCTCGTCTTAATTGTTAACGATAGAATGGTTTGGAACAATGGCGGTGTAGTTACTATGTCGGATTGTTTTGGGGTATCTATCTACAGAGATTGCTACGAGACATATCTGGGCGTGACATTGATGTATAGATGAGGCCTGTATTATCATCATCTGCCTAGCCTTTTCCCAACTATGTTGGGGTCGGCTTCCAGTCTAACCGGATGCAGCTGAATACCAGTATTTTACATGGAGCGACTGCCTATCTGACCTTCACAAACCAGTTACTGGGTAATACGATACCTACCCTTTGGTAAGACTGGTTGTCAGACTTTCGGGCTTCTGACGACCCGTAACGACTGTCAAAGATCCACGAATGACAGCCGGGACCAACGGCTTAACGTGCTTCCCGAGGCACGGAGGGCTCTCGGTATATTGTAAAGATGTTCACCCATCCACAGACCATCAGTGGCAAGCGTAGCTTAACCTGATCGATCGACCTGTGCAGCTGTTTTTATTTAGCCACGGGCCCCTCTAAGGTATTCTTTATGTTTATCATAAAATATAACATCTCGCCTATATTTTCCGAAGGGCTAGGCAGCCGCGCAGGCAGCGGTCCCTATACTACACCCACATGTAGCCAGATATTTTAAGCCCTATGTGCAACCAGAACAAAAAAAAAATCGTATTTGCCAGGTATTAAACCCCACTTGAAAAGCCGCCTCAACCTCTACACAGCAACAACGTCACAACCAATACCTACTTATAAAGCTTCATATTTAAAACTTGTAAATAGCTAACCAGTACATTCCACGAAGTACCCATAGATATAAAAGTACTCTGTGGTACGGGTTGAGTACGCACCGTGGTCGGTCACGTTGGTGGGCCGCAGGTCACATTGCACATACGTGGGCCGGTGGGCCTGCAGCCGACACGTCCATAATACTCCTGACTCCCCTGACCCCCGTCGGAAGGGGAGAAGGGAAATGTCACTCAACGTTAGAACGACTGTTTTTGTTTTGTTTTATTTATATGTAGTTGTTAAGGGTGGAATGTTCATTTTGTTGTCCGTTTTCATTATGGTTTGTACTGTATATATTATTAAATTTATATTATTATATTTATTATTATATTTTTATTATTTTTATATTATCCATCATGTACTACATTACACCTATGTGTACAAATAAATAAATTTGAATTTGTACATACACACAACGTGTTTGACATTTTAGACCACTTTATTTTAGGGATTGGCTTCAATAATACGTTACCTATTTCTGCCACTTTGTTTATATTGATGATGTTATAATGACTTCCTGTCACTGATATTTAGGTACATAGCAAGTAGTGTTATATGAATTTGTGTCGGGTAAGTACAACTTAAAAGTGAAAAATTTTTTTTTGCAGTTACTATAACAAATCATCGTCCTGATCTGAACAGAAAAACTTTTTTACAAAAAAAAAACAACCGACTTCCAAAAAAGACACTATAATGTGAAAAATAACTTTCGAAATTAAAGTAATTTTTCACTTTGTACTGTTTATTGTAGGTACGCCAATCGTCTTCTATTAGGACATAGCATATTGATTACTTTATACTTAGGTAGATACTTATATTATTGTTTCTTTCGAACATTTCTGTCACTGACACTGCGCTGTGTTGTTGTTGTCGTTGGTTTTGATAATCACTGTGATTTTATTCCACTACAAGGTGGATTTCGCTACGTAAACAAAAAAGCCTTATTTGCTTTCTATGCAACCTGCGTGAAGGCGTTAGTGACGAATTGTTGCGGGTTTTATTTAATTATAAGTAAATCAAGACAAGCTTGCAGTACGTCTTGATTTCTTTTTAAGACAATCTGTAACGGTACGTTTCGTCATAGGCTTTGAAGCAACTACCTACGAGACAATGACAGCGTTAAATATCCGTCGCTAAGAATGTTATGTAGCTTGGCGTGCTGAGCTGCCGCTGCAGCAGCGGAAAACCTCAAGAAGCGTAAATATTAAGACTTCGCTAATCTCCTTAGAAATCGCCATACAGTTGCTTGACTTCCCGTGACCAAAGGGGGCTGATTTTTACATTGACCAGAAGCTAAGCATTGCCATTTAACGTGGCAATGATGTCATTCATTTAGACGCGCTACCAGTCGACAGGGATACGGAGGATTTTTTCGATGCCCTATTTTAGTTTTACATTAGACTAGCGACCCGCACCTGCCTCACACGGGTGCAATAAATATACTGCATGATGTGGCGACATATCAAAACATTGACATATATATATCTGTGCTTGTAATAACCGAGAGTCACTTGTTCTCCCCTCCATTGTGATCTGTTTTTGTTTTAGACTACTTACCTAAAAATGGCTATACCTCAATTTTTTTTTGCGCCCACGTCAACTTTCAGTCAGCTATATTGTACCAAATTATTTCTTGCACATATTTGAACCCACCACGTCGTGCACATGTTTCCGAATTATCCATGCCTATATATTACATGTTACTCGTTGCGGTATTATAATATTATATATCGAACATAAATTGATTTTAACGCATTAGGAAAACCATTATTTTATGAAAATGCTAATAAAAGAGTAAACGAACAAGATTACGACGTGCGTACCTATAGAATTATACCACAGTAGGTTAACATCTTCAAAATTTTGTACACTTAGTTCGCAATAAAGAATTTGAATTTGAACTTGAATAGGTTTACCTACTGCCCATTCTGTAAGGTTCAGGAGTGGCGACCGCGTACCGGAAGACTTTGTGTTGGAAAGCCTCCCACAAGGTGGACCGACGACCTTGTGAAGGCCGCAGGAACCCGCTGGATGCGAGAAGCACAGAACCAGTCGAAGTGGATGATGATACTGCAGCCCATTAACATAGAGATGAATAGTAGCTCTACTTTAACGGTATGGAACCCTAAAAACATCTCGAGATGGTTCCATATGGTAAGGGTGTCACCCGGACCCTATTACTACGACTCCGCTGTCGGTCCATAGACACTTGACAGTTCAGAGTGCGTACTAGTATATATTATGGCCGCTATAACAAAAAATAAATAAAGTTATGGGGTATACAGGAAAAACGTTTTTTTTTTAACTGTAGCCTGCATCATCCCACTGCTGGGCAAAGGCCCTCATGACTTCCAGTTCTTTCGATCCAGGGCTAAAGTGGACCACTGATCGTTTGTTTTTTAATATTTAAATAATACATTTGTTAGCATAAAGCTCGTGGCTATTATTTAATACTAAAGTTGGGCGGCAACGCCATTCAGCCTGTAGCTGAGAACAAAATACATTTACATCCGTTTGCTAAGGGTAGAGGGTTGCAATATAAGACTTGATGATTTTAATCTTGCTAATAAGTGGAGCACGCTTTTGGGCTAATTTGGACAGACGGGTGAGTACTGAGAGCAGTGGTACCTAACCCAGTGGTATCGGGCCCGAATTACGAGTTTTAGGTCGTAGGTTCGAAGCTCGACAGGCGTTTTACTTCGTGTTAATAATTTCATCAACACAGCTCTTAAAACGGTGAAGGAAAACAGCGTAAGAAAACCGGCATGTCCTTGAACCAACAATTCGAAGACATGTGACATCTACCACCCTAAACTGGGCCCTTGTGGTGGATATACAGCCAATTTACTCTAGAAGAGAGGAGGCTTATGTCCCTGCAGTGCGAACATTATAGGCTGATTCATATAAGCATCATCATAGTTTTAGCCAAGAGACGACTGCCGCTGGATAAAGGCCTCCACCAAGAATCAGAAGAAAAGAAAAGAGATACCTAAAAAAGAAATTACAAAAAAAAATCCAGTTAATGTCTACAAACACCGCCGAACTCGCAAATCCATTAACAGGAAACTCAATAGGTATAGCAAACCGAGACACAGTTGTGTAGACAGATAAAACTAGGGACACTAGCTAGGTACCTAGGTATTGTGGGACTGGCAGCGAGGCCACGGATCTAGGGCGTTGAATGTACTCTCGAAACGGGGTTACAGCTGCATATAAACAAATCTATATATGCGCGAGAATATTTGACTTCGTACAATATTTGTACAGAGTCTGATTGCTCGAAAAGCAAAGTTTTCAATGTAATTGGAGCAATTCGATGCAACCGCACTTTCGAACAGATCCTACAAATATGTTTTAGTTGAATCGTTATGGCAAGCCAAGTCGAACAGTCTCCCCAATGCTCCAAAAAGCTTTAGTTTACGTTTACACAATGGTCGATGCTGGCCAAGTTTCGAAGTTTGGTGTATTATCGAGTACTCTAATGGACCTTTTGGATTGAGCGATGGTCGTTGAGAACTGGGTCACTACTCGCTATTGATTCTGAATCGAACAGGGAGAGTTCAAAGAACGCCTCGGAATATTTTAAGATGTCGACCGTGCGAACTAGTGTCCCTGCAGATATTTCCTTGGAAGATTTTATCTTAGCAGGAGCCCATAATTCAATAACAAGTTTTCTGTAGTTTGTGGATATGGATGACAGGAATAAGGATGCAGGCTTAGAATCTGGATTGCAGAGTACCAAATACACCATAGATATTGTAATAGGAATCTAATCCATACTAATCCATCCATACTAATATTATAAATGCGAAAGTGTGTCTGTCTGTTACCTTTTCACGCTTAAACCGCTGAACCGATTTAGGTGAAATTTGGTATAGAGATAGTTTGAGTCCCGGGAAAGGACAAAGGATAGTTTTTATCCCGATATTCCCACGGGAAACTTATGCGGGTGAAACCGCGGGGCGTTGCTAGTCAATTATGTAAAAATCTTTTACATTTTACTTAAAATACAAGACAAGCAATGCAACTTATACTCGTAGCATACTATAAGCATAATCAGCCTACAATGTTCCCACTGCTGGGACACAGGCCGCTCTGCGAGAGAGAGTGGGCCTTAATCCACCACGCGGGCCCAGATGTCAAATGTCTTCGAATTTTTGATTCTAGGACATGCCGGTTTCCTCACGATGTTTTCATTCACCGTCTTGAGCAGTGGTGATGATAATTTACACCAAGTAACCACTCAACAATAAAACGATTTGAAACATAAAATAACAGAGGTAGAACTGCCGTTTCCTTTATTATTTTGACACACATAAGGAACATGTTACGCAACCCTCAGCTTAGAGTAGAAAATACTTGAAAAACATATTTTTCTCTAGGAATTTTGTAAAGCTTGCTGCATATCCATCATAAGATTTTCAGGTATAGTACGACACAACTTAAAAGTTCCATCGAAGTACCAAAGCCAGTAATCAATCGCTTATTTTTGCTCCATTGAAGAGTTATTCTTGGAGGTTACCATGTTACCTCCTCTTCAGGTGAATAAGATGAAAAGTGTTATGCAACATGATTGACTAAATGCGTAGCGAAGAGCCACAAGATCTCAGAGTTACCTACATTCAGGCCCGCTTGTACCACAAATCACTTTAATGTGTTTAGCCCACGGCGGAGTAAAAACAAAGTTTACTCCGTGGTTTAGCCCTAAATATATTTAAAACGTCATTCTGACTCTGTCATCTTTAAACAATTAACAGAAACATAACTATGTTATCAATTTGTTTAGTTGTAAACGTATTGAGTGAGTTGTGGTGCAAGTGGACATTTACGAGTATATTCCTGCTCAAGACTCTAAATGTTTTTTCGTGTCGAGGTTGTTTGATTTCAGGTCGCACTATTTCGGTAATGATCGTGTTTGACGAATTTTGCCGATGGAACCTTTTACTTACGTCGTAGTATAATCGCTGGTTGGCAATCATTCGGGCCAGTAGCTCGACCACTTGGCCGGCACAGGGCACGCCAGCGAACTCGTTAGCCTCTCGATAGGAACTGGGTAGGTAATTGAATGAAAACTTATGTAAAGGTGTAGCAGAATTCATGGAATTAAAGGTCATTATTTTGTTTTGTTTTGTAATAAAATGTTCTGTAAGGTAGTGGAGAAAGCCGCCATGGGATCTGGAGGCGATAGTCCTCGCGCGCCTCTTTGAGTGGCGCGCGGAGGCACTACGCCGGGGGGAAAACCCGCTTCCGCGGCAAATTGCTGCGGAGCGGACGGACCTCCGGCGCGATCTCATGGCGGCATGGAAAGCGCGACTGTCGCAACCCAGCGCAGGGCACGCCGCGATAGCGGCGGTAAGGCCCCTCTTTGAGGAGTGGCTAGAGAGGCGTCACGGCGCCCTCACCTACCGCCTGACGCAGGTCCTCACCGGACACGGATGTTTCGGGAGGTTCCTGCACATAATCAGGCGGGAGGATACGCCCGGGTGTCACCACTGCGAGGATCGCCCAGAGGACACGGTGGTGCACACGGTGGAGGTCTGTCCCGCTTGGGCAGAGCACCGCCGTGTCCTCGTAGAGGCGATCGGCAGCGGCGGCGACCTCTCGCGCCCGGCCCTGGTCCAAGCCATGGTCCGGGGCGAGAGGGAGTGGGAGGCAGTCACCTCCTTCTGCGAAGCAGTCATGCTAGCGAAGGAGGTGGCGGGATGGGAGAGGGAGAGAGCCGAGAGGGCCGCCCGTCCCAGCCGCCGCGGTAGACGCTCCGGGCGTCGGGAGCCGCGTGACGACTCCCGGCCACCGTAGGCGCGGGCCTGCGGACGGCGAGTAATGGGTAGCTCGCCGTCTGATCAGGACCAGGCCCGTGCCGGACGGCGCGTATGTGTTCCACGCGCGCCTCAAAGAGATGTCAGCAGACATGGAGGGGCCTGTTAGGGCCGAAGCCTGCCGGGGCAGCGGGATTGTCCGAAAGGGTTACCGCTGCCCCGGAACATAAAGGGCTAAGGAAGGAACACGGATGGGTTTTAGTCAGTAAGAGTCTGACACTCCCTTCCGCTCCACCCAGAGCGGGAGGGGTCATTGGATGATTTCCCATCCTTAAAAAAAAAAAAAAAGGTAGTGGAGAAAGATGAGAGGAATTCAGTGTTTTAAAGAATAAGACCAAGGTAACGTTGCATGGAATGTGTAAAGATAATTATGGGAAGAAAAGGGTGTGACCCTTTCTGAAGTAAGGACGACGAGCTGACAGGGATTGTAATCAAATCAAATCAAATCAAATCAAATTTATTGCTTAACCAAAAAGTTTTACATTAGTTGGTGATTGGAGCCTCCTGTTAAGCAAGTAATGCCTGTATTAGGAGACTCCGCTCTTCCACAGCAGTATACAATTTATTTATTTTTTTAGTACCTTAGATATAAACAGTATGCGAATGAGTGTGTATGTGTGTATGTGAGGGTGTTTGTGTGTGTGTGAGGGTGTTTGTGTGTGTGTTTGTGTGTAAGGGTGTGTGTGTGTGTGTCTGTGTGAGGGTGTGTGTATGCGCATGCATGTGTGTAGGTGTCTGCATGTGAGTATCATTTTGTGTGTTGCAATAGTTCCTCAGTGTCCACATAATTTAGTGTCTTTATCCAATCTGTTAGAATTTTTTTACACTCGTGTAATTGTTTATTGTGTATATATATCTTTTTATTAATCCTGTTATAAAGTTGACATGATAGTTTACTGTACTGAATGGCAGCAAATTTAGTTTTAGTTTGTGGAACCTGTGTTATGAGATCTTTACGTCTTCTTGTTATTTTATTTGGATCATATGGTAGATTCTTATGTTTTTTTAGAACGGTGTTTATGATGTATAACTTTCTAACAGAAAGCAATCCACTATCCCGATAGAGACTTTCAGTAGGGTATGAGATCCTTTTGAAGTACATTATTTTTATTACTGCACGTTGTCCTCGTTCTACATGTATAAACTTTGATTTTGCTGCGCCGCCCCATATGGGTTTACAGTAGGCTATAACAGATTGGGCTATAGAGATGAATATTTCATTTAATAAATTTCTGTCAGAGCCTGATTTCTTATTAACATTTATTGGAGCAATATATCTTAGGGTTTTAAAAATCCACCCTAGTTTCCTAATCCGTCCAGTAACATGTTCAATATGAGATTACCATGACATTCTCTGGTCAATAATTACACCTAAATATTTTGTTTCCAAAACTTTATTAATCATGGGACAATTGCAATTATAATTGATAGCTTTGTTACATGAGTGTACTTTAATGTTGAACACTTCATCTGGTTGTGAACTTTTGTAGATGGAGAAGCATATGTAGTTGGTTTTTGCAGTATTTAGCGTAAGAAGGTTGTTATCGAGCCAGGTCGCAATTTGGAACATACCTATCTCTGCCTTAATTTTAACATCTGACCAGCTGTGCCCATGGAAGACAACGGCAGTGTCGTCGGCATAAGAAAATATATTTGCGTTTTTAACTTTTAGGTTACAAAGATCATTAATGTAGGCTAGAAAAAGTGTGGGACCCAGAAGCAGGGTAGTGCCTGCGGTACACCAAACGACACATCAGCATCATCACTAATATGCCCTCCAATCTGTAATCCTCATGGATAATGTATCTTCTCAAGCACAATGATAATGAACAGATAAGGAGTTTATATTTTATAATCAATGCTCGCTAATCGGTGAAAGAAAACATCCTGAGAAAACAGACATCATGGAAGAAGCAAACAACTGACAAAGCGTTATTTTTATTGGCCACTTCCTCTTACAGAGTGGAGGCCTGTGTCCCAGAAGGTTACATTACAGGTTGATGCAAGCATAAAGCTACCATGGCAATGTAACAACATGCAATGAGTCTCGCTAAATTTTCTCTCCAATACTGTATCAGTTTGATACAACACGTGTACTTATTCGTAGAACACGTGCCAATATGAGAAGCATTGGCTCATGCTCCGAACCGTGCACCTTTCCTGATTATAATTAAAATATACTTATATCAGAAGTACTGCTTGTTACATAAGCTGGTAATTTAAACGGCGCGTGCAGTTTTTGTCACGGTCGCGGTGTGGGGTAATGACGTGGGTTGATCATGTGTTGCTGCCACAAGAATACGTCATTAGTAGCAATACTCTATCAAAAAGTACTCTGTGGTAGCAATGGATCTAATTTTGTGTGAAATGTTCGTGACTTTAAAAATATTCCGTTACACGTAGATATTGTTTTAGGAGGCTTTGAAATAGAACTATGAGAAAAAAGTTTTAGGGTTTGTTGATTTGTTGAGTGATGAGCTGATTAAATCCATTCTGGGGATCATAACAGTCTGATGCAACTGTCGCTGGGAGACCAGTTTTAAGAAACATATCCAAGAGCCTTCATATTCTATGTCATGTCAAGTCTAAGTCGTGTGCCTGTGTTATCAATTACCTACCCTCTCTTACCAGGGCGGACCGATTCTTGAAAAACTAAGAAGAAGGCAAGGCCATTTTCAGATTATTTATAACCTTATTTTGCAAGTAGGTAACTATTGCAACTAACCTGTTTTCAGCCTTGGCTGTCAAAAGTGACAGCCAAAGCTACTTGATAGAGCAAAAAAAATCATTCTAAAAATTATTTTTGTATAATTTTTTTGTGTAAAATACAAGCGTGTGATAAAAATTTTAACGGCTGAGCATAAAATGTCAGAACCTTTCCAGCCCAACATCAAAATGTCTCTCTCTGAAGAAATGTTCTCGAGTTTCGCTTTACGTAACAAAAATATGAAGCCCAGTCACTTCGACTCAGATCCGGGCACATCCTACGAGGTGTTCAGGAATAACACAACAGCAGTTGAAGTTATAGTCAAAGAAGTTCCTAAAGCCAAGAAAAAAACAGCACCACCATCAGAATATCAAGATGTAACACTGATCAAGAGACTCCAAGATGACATTGCTAGACTCAAAAGCGAATTGAATATATCAAAGAATGCGCTGACCAGATCTCGGAAAGGATTCCTGGCGATGGTACGTGAAATGAGAAAGCAATTAGACGCGGCGAACCAAAGCGAAATGGAAATACAGACTAAGAACCTGGCTTTACAATTGGACAACGAGAAATTGAAGAGTATGCTTCTTTCGAAGTCTAATTTATTGAACAAATTGAAGAAGGAGTTGATCAGTATGAAGCGGGTCATGAGGTATGTTATAAAGAGTATTTGTAACGCGCCTCCTCAGGTGTTGGAGAATGTGACATGCAGCTCTGAACCAGACTACGACGATTTCGAGAACGATCTGAAAAGAAATGTAAAAGTAAAGTTTGCGAGCAACATCTTCGACGAAATGGCAACGTTTGATAGCTCGATTTCAAAGGACACTAAATACTCATTTGATAAGCGTCTATTATAATATTTTGAGTACGTTTTGTGTTAGTTTTTACTAGTGTAATTATGAACTTGGACGATAGTAAGAAATAAATTTAGATTTTCTTTAGTTTTCCAGATATTTTATTGAATTTAGTAGAATTTCTATTTTTTTTTTAATCACCGGGAGCCAAGTACAGTTACTTTATTGACCCAGAGAGCGCCCCAAATTAATACCAATTAGTTCTGTTTTGATTATGATTTATGTATGGTCACTATTTATTTTTATTGGGACGTTGATTATGAGCTTTTGTCTAGTTTCGAAGACATTTTATTTCTTACCGGATGCAGCTGAATACCAGCATTTTACGTGGAGCGACTGCCTATATGACCTCCACACCCCAGTTACTGGGTAATACGATACCCCTTGGTAAGACTGGTTGTCAGACCTTCGGGGTTCTGACGACCCGTAACGATTGTCAAAGATCCACGAACGACGTGCTTTCCGAGGCACGGACCAACCGCGACAAATTATTTTGTGTAATAAAATATTTGAGCTGAAAGTTTAGGTACTGTATATGTCTCCAAGAAGCCTTGAAAGCTTCATAAAATTATCCCCTTAATCCTCTAAGTGAATCTCTCTTACATAAGAGCCGAAACCCAGACATAGCTACCTACATTACCTCGACACACATTCTGTTAACAGAAGAGTGGCTGATATTGTGCAGAATCAATCGCGGAATGCAAGCGCGGGGGGCGGGGTGTTGCATACCCGGCTGCACAGTAACCGGGTCAGGCTGTGACCGGGTCATGCGGTCATAGCTACCCGGTCACCGGGTCGTTGGGTCGCCGGTGAGACACGCCCGCCTGCCGGTTATCATACCCGGTAAAGGAGAGGTCGTCTCATCGGATTTGACGGTTTTTGAGTGCCTCCCAGTGCATAACGAGTGGGCTACGAATTAGGGCGGAATTACACGATATTAATTTTGAAAAATATTTTAATATGCTCGGTAAAATGTTGTGACATTCATTTCTAATGCAATGTAGTAGTAGAAGGTTCTTAAAACGTAATTTTAAATGTATTAGGTAGAAAGTGTACGCGATATTGAATTAAGTAACCCTTCGTACTTTGCCAAGCACTTGACCTTGTTACAATGCATTATTACGATATGTAGTGCTAAATGCACATGTAATATAACTAATCTTTGTGTCTTCTGGCTGGTTTTCTTCCTATTTAACCATACAAGTAAGTGTAATAATCTTTTAAATATTAAACTAACGCCGGCGCGGCCTGTGTAATGGTCCGGATACACTATCAAGTTAAGTGTAGGTATATCAAGCAAATGCTGTAAAAAAAATTGTCTGGCATACAGAACCCATTACAAAAAAGAATCTAATGGGTTCTTTCTATCAGACAATCTTTTTTAACAGCATTTTCTTGAGATTATCTACCAGTTAAGTTAACCGGAATTTAAGAGGAGGTAGTGAAACAGTTCACAAGTTTCTATACAGTGAAAACGGGGTGTTTTCTAAGTTAAAAACATGCTTGTTATTGTCAGAAAAATACAGATAATTTACATAATGAACGAAAACCTTTTCAATTAAGTGCCAAGGATGATGTTGGCAGTGTTGGCGTAGATTTTCGTGACGGTAAACAAACCTGAAAGCTTTACTTGTCAAGTTAATAGCTTAGAAGGTACATGGCAAGTAAAGTTAATAGAGTGTAAGCTCTTTTAAAAGCAAGTTACTGAACTTTAAAGCAATTTTGCGTTTTTATTTCCTTTATATCTACTTGTGCTCGTGACTTTGTTCATATTATGGGATATTAACAAAAACTGCGTAAATTTATGCATTTGTGGCTATACGGATTTTAGGCTTGTTTCAAATACGAAGGTGGTTCGCTCTGTAATATTGTTCTTAGTTTAAAGATAGATTGTTATAAAAATAGTGAGTAAAAGAGTAACGGTGGAGTTTCTTGCCCAGTCTTTTTCATGCGAAACTGCCTTTTGGAAGGGGCGACTAGATCAATTATATTTTTTTGTAAACCCTTGACGTACAGGCCTCCTCCCTGTGAGAGAGAGCGGGCCGTAATCCACCAAGCGGGCATAGTGCGGGTTGAGTCTTCGAATGTTTAGTTCTAGGACATGCTGGTTTCCTCACGATGTTTTCCTTCACCGTTTTAAAAGCTGTGGTGATGAAATAATTCACACACAATAAAGAGCCTGCCTGCGTTCGAACCTACAACTCGCGGCAGATACTGTACCACCACTGCTCAATAAATTACTACAGTGTAAACTAATGTAAAACTGTACAGCACACTTCAATTTGCGATCACGCTCTTCTTTAACTAGGATCGATCAGATCGGAAACTAATTAGGGTTTCTTGAAACGTGAACACGTGAAAAACAACCTTAGCAACTGCTAAACTTAAGCCCATGCGTCCACGACGCTACTCAAAAGGTTACAAACTCAAATCACAAATGAGTAGCCAGCATTATTAGCAGTATTTCAATGGCGGTGCGTACCTACACAACGTGATTTCATTATCAGCCTATAATGTTCCCACTGCTGGGACACAGGCCTCCTCTCTATCAGAGGGAGTGGGCCGTAATTCACCACGCGGACCCAGTGCGGGTTGTTAGATGTCACATGTCTCCGGTTTCCTCATGATTGTTTCCTTCACTGTTTTGAGAGCAGTGGTGATGACATAATTGCAAAGAGCTATATCGCTCACCTAGTAATATGTCTAGTAAAATGTGAAATTGAGTTTCTACCGTATAAGTACCGTATACCGTTTTTGTAGATGTGCCGATATATTACTAGGTGAGCGATATTATAAATATTTATACGTATAAAGAAGTTAAAGGAATACACCGGATGATTTTTTTTACAGGCTGTTCTACCCATGAATATGGACAACTTTCACTATGGGACCAACTCTGAAATCACGAAAAAAATCAGCTGTTTCATACATTTTGGTCAAATGTACTTTTGTATTAAACAGCAATATCTCGAAAATATTGAATTTCCGCCATACATATGGGGGGTTCAATTTATTGCATTTTGGCCCCCCTTTCAGCTCCTTACGGATATACGTCGAATTAAAAGTAACCCTGTATAGTTATATTATTATTGAAATACTAGTTCTGTGACATTATGGCTACTCATTGGTGCTTTGAGTTTTTAACTGGTAACTTTTGAGTAGTGACGTGGAACTCGTGGACGGTGGACCTCACGTACACTGTTGAGTAAGTGAGTTACTTTCAATCATAAAAGTAATTACAAGGAACAATATGAAACAATTTGGAATACCCACAGCTTTTCAATTAAGGCAATTTTTAGGTACTTAATAACTTCTTACAAAAAAAACAACATGAAGGAGGTAAATAAGTGGTTTGGTATGTCTAGAGTAGTTCGGAGGTCAAAAGTGTGGGAGAAATGACTGAAGTGCTGGAATCAATTTTTTTTTTGTTATTTGCTTAGCTGTTGAAAAAAAAACGGTCTGGTAATTGGCAATAGGCTGAACCTCTATCATCATCATCAGCAGCCTATAGCAGTCCACTGCTGGACATAGGCCTCTCCTATTGCACGCCATTCAACTCGATTTTCGGCAAATCTCATACAGCTGCTACCAGCCATCCTGCGAAGATCGTCGCTCCACCTAGCCTGAGGGCGTCCCACCTTACGTTTACCGATTTAGGGTCTCCACTCAAGAACACGTCTACTCCAACGGTCATCGGTTCGAACCTCAATAATTTTGTTTATTTAATCTTAGGAAAGCTTGCAGATAATATAAAGTGTGGCGATTATATTATCATATTAATTGGAACCACGTATTCTACATATTGTATTTTAAACATACACAATTAAAATAATTAATAACAATTAACATTCTAGCCGTGGGTCCCTTTATTTCGTTTGAGTAATAAACAATATCAAACTTAATTTGGTAATTTAATTAATTAACTTAATTTATTTCGAGACATCGCCAAGCGGTTGGTCGACTCTTCACGTGACCAGAGGGCTGGCCTATTTTTTGGCCAAAGAATCAGCATTGCCATACAAAACGTGGCAATGCTGCCAGCCTTTTGGGCACGTTTCCTGTTGACAGCGATGCGGACGAATTTTTTGATGCCCTTTAATTATTTCCCCTCCCCTTTTTATATACTTGTAAATATTATTATTTTAAGACTGTTAGCTTTTAAATTATGTAAATATTTGAATCTCTAATGAAATAAATCTAAACTAATATTTGGTAACAATACCATAAAGTTTGTGTTGAATTGTTGAAACTCGGCCCCGCCCGAGTCCAATGCCTTATTATCAATTGGCACGAAATAAAGCATATTTTATCATCCTGCCTAGTCTTTTTCCAACTATGTTGGGGTCGACTTGTAGTCTCACTGGATGCAGCTAAATACCAGTATGTTACATGAAACGACTGCCTATCTGACTTCCACAACCCAGTTACTGGGTAATACGATACCTTTTGGTAAGACTAGTTGTCAGACTCTCGGGATTCTGATGGTGGTATTATCCTTCTAATTAATTTGCATTTAAGTAGGTACCACAACTCAGCACTTTTGCTTATCCCATACAAGCTTGAAGACGTAATAGACAAACGGGTCAGACGAGTATCGTTACGCAATATCGGTCATGGATAGCCTTCATTGTAATCTAGGATGGAACCTAGATTGCGTCTAGTCTAGGCTAAGTTCAATACTAACGCCTGCCGCTAGTTTTTAGCGTAAGTTTTAAACTGCGGCTATGTAATACATGGATAGGCGAAAGCATTAGAATATCATTATTAATTTTTCTTAAATTTTTCGCAATTTGCAGGTCAGTATCAGGTTGTATGTTAATATAAATATGATTCCCGGCCGTAACAAATATTTATTTATAGTATTATAAAAATCTGATGATTTTTATGATTATAATAAAATACAATAACAATACATCTCTTTGTTCATATTACCTTGAATGACGAAATCATGACATTTGAGGCCTGTTTGAGGCCAATTCTAACTTAAAGTGTTGTATTGCTAATTCTAATGATTACAATTCTGCAAAATTCTCTCATCGCAACCATTGCCCCACAGAGTACTTTTTGATAGAGCATTGCCCTACGGCAATTTCATAATTATCTACTCTGTCAAAAGTCAGTCCGATTTAAAGGCTAGTTTCTCGTACGAAGCCAAAGTAATGCCAGTCCTGACTCTAATTAAATTGCCCTTGTGAGACACGTGAACTTACATTACGCACAACTTTAAAAGCTGGCAGCAGGAATTCGTACTTACTCGTACATTGTAATTTACTTTAATCTGTTTTGTTGCTGAATGTTTTTTTTAGTTGCTGAATAGGCTTTCTCTTGACCTCGAATATAAATTACTTTTATCGACACTCTTATCGAAAAGTTCTTATTTTGACAAGTCTTCATGATGTCAAACATTATCCACGTAACATTAAAAACTTTTATTAAAACCATTGACTGAGGCGGATCACACACTGCAACGCGCCACGCGACGGACCCCAGGGCGCTGACAACACGGGGCAGCGGGATTAAACCGGGGCAGCGGGATTGTCCGAAAGGGTTACCGCTACCCCGGAACATAAAGGGCTAAGGAAGGAACACGGATGGGTTTTAGTCAGTAAGAGTCTGACACTCCCTTCCGCTCCGCCCAGAGCGGAAGGGTTATTTGATGATTTCCTACCCATAAAAAAAGAGGACGCTGACAACGCGACCCCGCGCGTAATTTTTTACATATCAATGAAAATGTGGAATTTGGCTTCGTTTCCCGCCCCCGTTGCGTCCACATATAACCAAACCTTTAAAGCCAGAGTGAACATGCATCTTCTGGGCACGCTCGTTCCATTCTAGACCTCATCAATCGCTTTCCATCAGGCGTGATCGAGATCAAGAGCACATTCTGAGTACATCATGGTAAGGATAAATAACGATAAGCAGGTAGTTTCTTATTAGCCGGGATGAGAGTCTATGATAAATCTCGGCATGTTTTAGTTAAAGAAACGTAGACATTAGGGCTGAATTTCCCGTAACAACCCAAAAAGGATATTTTTCAACAAAGGTCCAGAGCATCTCCTTCGATTTTAGTTAACGCCCAACTTCTACCACATCTTACGATTTGGTTAGGTGATCCAGTTTTCTATTAGGATTTATTCCTATAAACTTTTATCCGTGTCTCTGGCTATAATTGTGAAGATCTAAATGTACCTATATAGGTCGTTTTGGTGCAGTAGGAAAAGGACTTTGTGACTTATTTATTTAAGGCAACAGTTTTGGGGATAGGATATTTTCTTGGAATAATTACTTTGGTTTTAATAGTTTTTTCGAGAAATCCTGAGAAATACAAACCTTATTTTTGGGGCCAATAAAATCAATACTGTGCATGCGTTAATATTCATTCCAACTACGGAATCTTTCTTTGTGAGTGTTCTGACACGCACTTGACAGGTTTTATTTCTGCTGCCAAGAAACGCTTCTGTTTCAGTTTGAAAATATTGTGATGGATACCAGTAAAATTGCAGCTATGTACGGTTACTTTTATCTCTGTTGGTGACTGCACATGATTTTTTTTTGCATTTTTTGTCTTATTGTCGGCATTTCATTGACAATGCCACAAGTGGTAGTGTAGTAGGCGCTGATTTTATTATTAACTTCTCATCAGACAGCCTTCAGCCTGTTTACCAATTAACAAGCAGAAATAACCTCGGAAAGTTCGAAAAACTGTATTTTCGTGTATAGTATGATGTTATTAAGAGATATTTACGGCTCATGTACCGTCCATCCATTGGATTTAACCAGCCGTCTTTTATGACTCCCTTGGGATTAGAGGCAGTTATTCACGACACGGCACATACCTGTGTTACATAAGGCCCCGTTCACGGCTACGAGCAATGCGACTTTCGTCAAGCGACACGCGCGCTTTACTTGTTCCGTCCGTCCATCGTTCATTTGGTTTCTCCACAAACGCTGTCACAAGACGCGTGTCGCTTCAGCGTTTAGCTCGTGGCCACGGGGTTAAGTTTTGGTTTATTTATTTATTTATTAAGGTACACCAACTGCTTCTATTTTCTTTTTGTTCATTTTCCCCATGTTTTAATAGTTATTCTGCTATTCGGGGCGGAGACAAATCCAACAAATCAAAACATCATAAAAATCTGTTCAGCCGTTCTTGAGTTATAAATGGTGTAACTAACCCGGCTTTGTTTTATTTATATAGATTTATATATATATACTTAGATATAGATTTTATCTTATATACAGACGCCAGCACATCAAGTTACTACAATCTGTCAAATTTCTTTGATAGATTTTCAACATTATCGCTAAAGCATAAGGTTCAAAGTTGATTGGGAAAATTTGACAGTTTCGGGTAGGTTGATGTGCTGGCGTCTGTACTATAGATCACAATAGTCTCAGTCTTACACAGTCGTTAATTATAGGTTTACCAGCAATCTCAGATGATCACACATAATAATAACAAAACTAAAGGCTTTTTTTGTTTTTTTTGTACATACAACGATGGTCATGTCGCAGGCAATTTGTATGAAACCGCGTTTGACAAACGGAGTCGTTCGTTTAAAAACGCTCGTCCGTTTAAAAACGCTCGCTGTTTTAGTATATATTACGGCTAATAGCCCAAGTGCGGCTACACCTAGTTTTAGCCGGAACGTCGACGGAGCCCTATTCCTGTGTGAAGGGTTTAAAAAGTAACCTAACCAAACCTAACCTCCGGTAGCCAATTTGCCTTCTTGCCTTTGCGGCATATTTTAAAACAGCGAGCGTTTTTAAACGCACGACGCCGTTTGTAAAACGCGGAATCATACAAATACGATAGTCATACAACAACGGCTGCCCAAACACAGAACGTTTTTTGACACCTTAATATCAAATACTGGTGAAACTGAGATGACGGAACCGCTTTCGTAGGAAACGGAGCTTTAGGGACAGTTGTGACGAGCGATTTACCTGTGTCATATTAATTATGAGAATTAATCCAGTTGATGGCTGAGCCGTCGAGCCGTCGGGCTGTCGAGCATTCGAGTTGAGTATTCGTTTCAATTTTCATTGGACTGTTTACGTCGGGCTCTAGCGGTATTGTGAAGTTTGACTATGGTCCACCGAGCTAGTCTACCTGGAAGTGTCACTGCAATAGTTTAGGAAACTCTCTTGTTATCGTCGTCGTCATCTTGATGTTGTTGTATATCTAGTATCCGTGAAAAATGTTGTTGACCTTTTTCAATTGAACATTACACTGTACCACAAAGTTTTTTGGATTCGGTAGGATTTTACATTGTTTTATTTGCAAAATAAAACAATAAATCCTAGCGAATCTGTTCCACAAAGTTTTTGGAAGTTGTATTTAATTCGAGTAGTTGCTAGATTTTGTTGGTTTGGCTTTTGATTTAGTTCGTAAATAAAAACCAATTAGTCGCTTCGTATTGTCTATAAAAATAAACACGTCAGGCACACTTTCCTGTTCCATTTTTTTTAACAGATTTACACTGTTTTGTATGCCTTTTAGTCCACGCTAAATAAAAGTATATTCTTTATTCTTTTTCAACAATAGGTACCTAAAGAATTCAAAAAAGATTCCTTTCAACTTCCCTGCTACATACTTTACCATGTATATTTAAACCAGCTTCCATTATCAAAACATCTAACCCACCCTGCTAATGCTTCCACAAACAATATCCGCCATCCAGCACCACTGTGTATATGAACACAGACCATTTGCTCACGTAACTGTCGCCTCGAGAGCTCTACAAAAGCTTAGTGCAAACGAAACTTTGGTGTAGCCTCGCATGGCCGGTTTGTGATAGAATTTCTAAATTGCGGCGGTTGCCAGTACTATTATAAATGTACAGTTAGGTCGCTGATCAAAATTTGCTAAGTGATCGAAGTTTTGTTG
Source organism: Gortyna flavago (assembly GCA_963669345.1). Lineage (NCBI taxonomy): Eukaryota > Metazoa > Arthropoda > Insecta > Lepidoptera > Noctuidae > Gortyna > Gortyna flavago. The sequence goes on along the minus strand of OY770142.1, from coordinate 4,098,641 downwards.
TACCTAAGTAGGTAATTGTAAATATACCTATGTTTTTCCTGGAAGTTTATATTAAGAGCGTTTACGCCGTACAGCATTTCATTCAAACTTTCAAGCCCTTGTTTTTCGAAAGGAGTGAACCGATTTTAATGAAACTTCATACGCATAAGCAGGATACTTACAATCTAAAAAGTTACTTAAGAACATTTTCGAAATGTCTAATTTGAAAAAAGATAACTGGAAATCTCTGTTTCTATGAAAACCATAAAATCGGTCTAATTTGGCTGTAACACTATTTTTCGAAAATGTTCTTAAGTAACTTATTAGACCTTTGTATCCTGCTTATGCGTATGAAGGTTCATTAAAATCGGTTCATTCATTTCGAAAAAAAGGGCCTGAAAGTTTGTATGAAATGCTTTACGGCGTAAACGCTCTAATTTAATTTGACTAGTATCATCTGCTTAGCTTTTTCCTGATTATGTTGGAGTCGGCTTTCAGACTAATCGGATGCAGCTGAATACAAGTATTTTACACGGGGCGACTGCCTATCTTACCTCCACAACCCAGTAACTGGGTAACACTACGATACCCCTTGGTAGAACTGGTTGTCAAACTTTTGGGCATCTACCCGTAACGACTGTCAAAGATTTACGAATGATATTCGGGACCAACGGGTTAACGTGCTTTCCGAGGCACGGCGGGGTCTCGATATGTAATGGATGATCACCAATCCACGAACGATCCGTGCTGCTGTTATGATTTAGCCACTAGCCCCACAGCACTAATTATAATTAGCTTAAGCATTTTCGGCCTGTAGTGTTCCCAAAGCTGGGACACAGGCCTCCTCTTGGTGAGAGGAAGTGGGACGAAATCCATCACGCGGGCCCAGTGCGGCATGGTAGATGTCTCATGTTTTCAAATTTTTGTTTCTAGGACATGACGTTTTTCTCACGATGTTTTCCTTCACCGTTTTTGAGAGCAGTTGGTTTTGAAATAAATTACACAAAGTACAGCGCTTGCCTGGGTTCGAACCCACGACGTACAACTTGTTAGTCGGGACCGTTACCACTGGGCCCCATTGCTCCCAGTTTGCAAGCAAGGCTGCAAGGCTGCAAGGCTGCAAGGCTGCAACGCTGCAACGCTGCGAATGGCCTTAATAAATGCCTTGTCTCAACATGTAGTGATCATAATTAGTAACTCTTTTTGCATTTACTGCCGACTATCCGACAGTGAATAGGTACAAAAAAAAGTTAAAGAACAGTAAGTTAAAACCTTTGCGTGAATTAAAGCGTGAACGTTGAAAAATCATTATATTAGAATATAGTGTAGTTGTAAAAAGACTTGCTAAAGTATGTCATACCTACATGAAACTTGAACACTAATTAAAGCTGCGAAGCTCTTTCATTACTCATTAAAAATACCAATTACGAGGACAAAATAAATTCTGGCAAGTCTTAAAACTTCGTTCACGAACGCACAGTATGAAAATCATATTTTTATTTGTTTAATGGATACTACAAACTATTTCAATTGTCAGAGTAGAACTCTCGAAGTGCAGATGTAGGTACTTAGAAACGAAGTTACGGCGATTTTTAGTTTTCTATAGAATTTCGAACAAATACAAAATTATGTATTTAAAAACATTTTTATTTGTGCACTACTATAGCCACATAGCAATGATTTTTTGGCACATATTAGACATAACAATATAAAAAATGCTTTTAATAGAAGACGTAAATCTAATTTTTTGTATTTTTTCTTATTTATTTTTTATTTACTTAATCTTAACGAATATGGATTTTATATTAATAGGACATATTCTACAGAACTATATGAATTATTAAAAAAAATCTCGAATCTTTATCTTACAAGATTTTGCATTAAAATGCTTCTAAAGTTTCATATTTATTTCTATGGTTTTAGGGTGCTCAACTGCTCAATACCAAATATTTTTATTATTATTTTTGTATGCGATAGAGATATCGTTGTACATATTACATACCTATCATATGATAGTTCAATAATCTAAATAACATTTGTTTAAAAAAAAATCCGAGAGCTTGAAAATTTTTATCGTACTTCCAGGACTTACCACCTATAGAAAGGGTGCGGTGTGGGAAAGTATTAAATTAATTTACATGATAATAAAAGAGTTTTAGATATAACGACATAATACACAATGGAATGACCAAATTTTTACTTTCTTATAATTAAGTTTTACTGAGTTTATTGTACACAAATTCTATTTACATAGATTTTGGGGAGTTACAATAATACGAGTATATTTACACATTCTCAGGAGAGTTAAACTTATATGTACATTATATATAGTACTTAAACTATAAAATTTTATTTACAAACCTGGGTTGTAACTTTTCTTCGCATAATTAGGGTTATAAAGTATTTAAAAAACAATTTGCGACAGACGAAAAGAGATTTAAAAATAATAATTAAAAATATACCTACACAAAAAAGATGTGTAGAATTCTTCTTGTGTTAAGAACTATCGACATACCACATTATTAGCATGTGTGTTATCATTTTTATGTAAACTCATACTTTTCACAAAAATTAAACGTAAAAAAAATACGATTTGGTGACAGCCCTGACACAGTTTTTAAAAACTTAAATATATCTGAAATCTTGCATGAGTAAGATTAAATATTTTTATGGTTTATAGAAAATATTCTAAGGAACCTCTGGTGAAATAATAAAATCCACATTCGTAAAGAATTAAGAGAAAAAAATTATTAAAGAAATAACACTAAAAACGACATAGTTTTGTTATTATTAAGGATAAACTTATAGGGATTGGTGGATAATGTAGATAATTAATCTTTTCCTAATATTACATATAAAACAACTGTATTTACCTAGTACTTTTACATCACTGGCGTTTCTATGTTTTTTTTTTGTTTCCATAGAAAATAATGTAAATGGCCGTAATTCTGGTTCCAAAAACATCAAGACTTCGTGAGTTCTACTCTTACAATTGAAATAGTTTGTAGTGTCCATTAAACAAATAAAAAGAGGATGGCCGCTTTTAAGGTCATTTTTCACACTGTGGAACGTCCGCGGCAATTAAAACTTAAATTTTTAATATGATCATCGCTTCAAAAGGCAAATAAAAAGACAGAGGCATGCCTGACGACGTCATTCGATGAAAGGCGAAGCTGTAATGGAGCTCGCATACAAATGCAATAACGTCACTCCACTGCATTTTTCATGGAGAAAAGCATCAAAATTCAGTGAGCGGAGTATCCGTCGTCTCGTCCTGTGGGCTCGAGGGTCGAGCCTGCGAGAGGCAGTCGAACCGAGCGCTGGCGAACTCCCCCGAACGAATGTTTGTAATGTTGCCAGGTTTTGTTTCTCTACTTTGCAGCAGGGAATGCATTTGTTGTTTTGTCTATAGGGTTAATTTGTGTTTTTTCAAAGTTGTTTTAGTGGATAAGCTGATTTAAGTTATCAGAAATCGATTTGTAGAGGACTTTTTGTGAACGCAATAATATGGGTAGGTGTGATAGAGTTTCTAATAGATGTAAGATTTAAATGAATATTTGGCTATTCCTGGTGGAGCAAACATGAGGATATGTCTCAAAATTAGAGTGTGACACAGGCTTATATGCTAATTACATTAAACATCCCACCTCATAAAGTAAAAACATTTCAAACCAAACAGTTTCCTTAGCAATGCCCTTCACAGTGTAACAAAAGATACATAATGTTTATCAAAAGCTAATAAGCTCTTCCAACAAAAATTCCCGACCACTTATACCTATTCTGGGGAATTTAATTTCAACTCCATTCCCGTTTGCGAGCTCGCCACCCCGACGCCCGTTCTCGACTGTCAGTCGTTAAACATCCGCCGGCACAACCGCTCGCTTCCACCCCTCGCACTCACACTACACATGTGAACTTTTTTTATAAAATAGTGCAGTGCTATACAGATTCCGAATTTGAATTTTATTTGACAGTTTATTTTTTATTAAGTGTTTATGATAATGGGTTTTTATCAAGTAGCCAGGCGGAGTGTTTAGACCAGCAAAAGGTTTGTTCTTACTCTGTATGAATTACTTTTTTTTACGTAAAAATGCTCACTTATATTAAGTGTCATTTTCTTTGTTATTTAATAAAGCATTTTCTAGGTGCTTTGCTTCAGTTTTAGAAACATTTTTCTTGATTTTAATTAAGTTTTTTCACGAGTGAGAGCTTGCGTATGAAAGCTTTTATTCAAAAGATTTATAATACAAACTACTTACTCTTTATTAGTTGTTTTGTATTATTAGTTGATTAGATTTGGGTATTATTTATGTAAAATTAATTAAATATGCTATAATAATTTATTAAATAAAGTTGTAACCTACTTCATTAAACCTTTTTACCATCGTAATAATTATAAGGGGCATTGTAAATAAAATAAAATATAACAACCTATTATTTTGCAAAAATAATTACGTTTATAATATGAAATTTCACCCTAATTAATTTCCGTGGTTTGAAATAATTGAAACATTGCACTACATAATTAATGAGCCAGGTATTCGTGCTCAAATATTAATTTGTGTATGAGCAAAATATAATTAAACACTAACGCCCGTTACAAGTATGTCATGAAAATAGGTCAAACGACGACTACCTACATACTTTTACAAGTCGACGTTTTCAAAACGCACAACAGCGCACAAACATAAAAATAAAACGACATTTACGCTAGACTAAATAATTTATACAAAAGCAATTTCGAATAGTGTTAAAACTATTTCTTGCAATAGAGGCGAGACTTTCATGAAGTTTTATAGTTAACATTTTATTTTGCCATTACATAGACCTTTTGGCGAGTTTGTGGTACCGTGACCACAACGCTGTGTGGTCCCACTAAGGGTCAAATTTAAAGGGAAGTAAAACTTGAACATGGCACCCTTAACAATGTTATGTAATGCGGTGATCAAAACTTCAATTGTTATGATGGAATAGTGTGAAAGAATTTATTGATAAAAAGTAACAGATGTGATTCTGACTTTTTATTATACATATTACTTTAAGGGCTGATTTTTCAATCATCTCATAACTTTATTCGAGGAAAATTTTGAAATTTTGACAGTTATTTTCTTCAAAAACTGTCAAACGTCAATTTTATTCCTCGATTAAAAGTTATCTGGCGATGGGAGCCCTTAGTTTATAATATTGTTAATATTTCAAATAGATACTAAACCTTAATAACCAGTGTTATTATACAAGTTGTAATAAAATTTCAAAAAAATTATGTGATGTATTAATTAATTACATTTAAAATGTTTTAATATTAGTAGGTACATGGCGAAACATGTGCGATGATAATTCTATTAATAACCCCTTAATTTATACCATGTTTTAAAGCATATTTATAAAAAACAATAATTGTGATATAAAAGATTAAGTACACAAAAATGCTCGTCAAGAACAATTTTACCCGACTGTGGGAGAGCCCTAAAGGAGGGTAAGATTTTGCTTCACCGTTGTGGAATTAGAAAAAAAAAATCTGGTACTTCTCTTCTTTTAAAATTGATAAGAATATCTGGTTTGAATTGTACAACGACTGAATTGTAAGGAAAGTCATACATTGAAAGAATGAGCTTTCACTCTTGCTCATTTCGTGTTGTTTTAGACCGTCCGACCCGTCCGTCCGGTTGCCTTACGACGTTTTCCCCACACATCACTTAAGATACGGTTTTCTAGAAGCACGTTGGCCGACGTATTATATCGGCCGTATAATCTGTATATCTGTGTGTATCTGAGAGCAGTGGTGGCCCAGCGGTAACGGCCGCGACTTACGAGTTGTAGGTCGTAGGTTCGAACCCAGACAGGCGCTTTACTTTGTGTAAATTTTTTCATCACCATTGCTCTCCAAACGGTGAAGGAAAACATCGTGAGGAAACCGGCATGTCCAAGAACCAAAAATTCGAAGACATGTGACATCTACCAACCCGCATTGGGCCCGCGTGGTGGATTACGGCCCACTCCCTCTCACAGAGAGGAGGCCTGTGTCCCAGCTGTGGGAACATTATAGGCTCAATATGTATGTATGTTATGTATAATCTGTAATTTTCACCAGTACTCGACGTTAAGGTGCAAAACTTGCTCTGTATTTGGACAGCCGTTTTAGTTTAACCGTTCACCGTTTTTTCAGGAAACTAAAGCATTAGTATTATCTTAGATTGATTCTCACGACCTTTTAATTATTAACCAATGATACATATTTATAAATTATAGATAAAACATTATAATTATTTTTAATTATTAATTATTGAACTTTTATTTTCTCATCAATAATAATAATTATAAATAATTAATAATAATTTATTAATAACTTCACATATAAATTTCATAGAAGTTACATTATTGGTTATAAATAATTAATAATAATTTATTCATAAGTTCACATATAAATTATAAATTACATAGAAGTTACATTATTACAAAGTTACTTATTAATATTATGGAAAAAATATTAAACTTGCATAGTTTAATATTTTTTCCATAATATTAATAAACTAAATCTAGTGTATAACTTATATGTATGTATTGGTTAGAGGCCTAATAAGTACTGAAGAATAGATAAGAACTGGCAAGAAGCATCACGGGAAGAGGTTCCAATTTGTCGTATTCTATTGGATACCTGACAGATTGGAACCATTTAGTTTATGAGAAAACGAATCTACCAGATATTCGTACTAGGTTTTTAATCCCTAATAAATAAGTGAATAATGTAAACTTTTATTTTATCTATTGGGAAAAATTGACAATTACACAGTATCATTATCAATTTCTATACATATTCTAAATTAAAGTCGCTTGTGTATGTTCTTTCTCTTAGTGTATGTCTGCGTGACCGCGGCGTTCTTCTAAATTACGCAACGAATGTCGAGAATTTAGTAAACCTTCCCAGTTTATGTGTATAAAACATTATTAATAGAATAGAATACTCTTTATTATGTACACCATAAATATTACATACATAAATATAGAAATTTTACAAGGGGTGACACAATGGTCGGTCTTATCGCTAAAAGCGATCTTTTAAAGATAACCTTTGGATGGATTAACCAGTTAGCCTATGGTGTACTGTTTACATAACAATAAATACATAAGATTAAACTCACTTATAATAAAAAATATTGATGTTTTGTCGAACCGTACGAAGCAGGGTGGGGTCGGTCGTTACAAATAAATAGAACATATAGGGACAACGCAAATAGGGTATCGCAATCGCCAGTCAGCCAACAAAATGTTATCAGACAACATAATACAGGCTTTAAAGATAACATAATCTGTAATGCACTAATTAAATTTAGTCATAATTGAGCGCAATTGTCTCCGAGCGCGTTAATTACGCAGTAATTAACTATTTAATTTGGTTAAATCTACATGAGTAGGGAAGGAAAACATGAGGCGTGTGGATCGACTGAGGTTTTCAATGTAGGTATGTGTAGGAATGTTATGATGACTTGTTTTGTTCTAGAAAGTTAGCTGTACGGGGTTTACACACATGTTCGGGTCGGTATTATTCAGCTGGGAGGCAAATACGAGTTGTGCCGGCCCGACCCGAACATGACTAAGGACTGATTTTTCAACAATCAGATAACTTTTATCTGAGGAATAAATATTGCTGTTTGACAGTTTTTGTATAGAAAATATGTCAAACAGTCGTAATTATTCTTATCGTATTAGCCAGGCTAAATGTCTAACAAAGTTTGCCGATCGGCACGAGCCGAATGGAAGTCAGTATATGTATCGTTGCTTCGGGTCGGTTTTATTGTTCAACAAAATCTTGCTGAATCGAATGTGCTGACTTGAACATGTGTGCATCCCTGAGAAACTTCTGAAATGTGCTTTTCAACGTATAATAGTTCAGACACCATTTTGTAACTATTTGTGATGAATTTTTACCAATCTTACCAAGGGGTATCATATTACCCAGTAACTGGGTTGTGGAAGTCAGATAGACAGTCGCTCCACGTAAAATACTGGTATTCAGCTGCATCCGGTTAGACTGGAAGCCGACTTCGACATGGTTATGAAAAGGCATGCATATGATGATGACTTGTGAATTCTAAGCTCAACCATGGTCCAGAACCAGGATCTGTAAATGTTGACAACACTTCAAGTAAAAGTAAAACATTTATTTGGCACGAATACTTATAAAGCGTCACCCCTGATCATCTGTCTAAATACATATGTATGTTACGTAAAATATTTGGTGAGTAACTAAAAGGGATTTTCATGTAAATACAGATTATAGACGGAATGTTAGTTTCTTGTTTTGGTTTTGCTTAAGAGCGTTTACGCCGTACGGCATTTCATACAAACTTTCAAGCCGTTGTTTTTCGAAATGAATGAACCGATTTTAATGAAACTTCTTACACATAAGCAAGATACAAAGGTCTAAAAAGTTAGCAGAGAACATTTTCGAAAAATTGTGTTACAGCCAAATTAGACCGATTTTAAAGTTTCCATAGAAGCAGAGATTTCCAGTTATCTTTTTTTAAATAAGACATTTCGAATAAGACATTTTTAATTATATATATATATATTTAAATTTCCTCTTAAAATTACATACCTACCTACATACACAGTCTTTTCTAATTCAATCGAAAATATTCGCTACGCGCTTGCTACGGTAGTGCTACGACAGCGCTACGGCGTAGCGCGACCGTAGCAAACCGAGTAGAAAAAATAGCCAATAACCGGGAAGATAAAAATATATGGTCGCTGTAACATCAGACTGGGAGAATGGTTAACACTATTATACGACAATCCCCTTCATTATGCATCAATTTACTCTTTTGTTTTGTCACTGGGCGAAAACAACAAAAAAGTACGTGTAATTCATTTATTTTTGCGTACGATTCTGCGAAACATTTTTTGCTAACGGAAATAATAGAATTTTAAGGGTACAAAGGTTTTTGTGTTTTATACATATGTAATGTCTGCTCGTTCTCCAATGTGGGTGTAATTATTACTCTGAGACACGACTTTGTAAATAGTTTTTGCCCGCGACTTTGTCCAAGTAAAATTTCATATTTCGACATAAAATAATATATTCTATATATTATTATATCACTCGGCAATACTGTAGCTTCCCTTTACTGAAAGAATTTTCGGAATTTGATCAGCAGTTCCTAAGATTACCCCTTCATACAAGTTCATACTACTATAGAGGTATGAGGAACAGGGTGTAAAGTTCAGTCATCCTCTATAGAAAAGGGAGGATCTTCCGACCAGACGGGTGTTGCGTCTGGCGGGCAACTGCCCGATGATGGATTTCGGGCCGTTGTGTCTATGCTAGTTGCGCGGTAAACTTTGCTTGCGAGATGCAGGATTTTGCGTGACGTCAGTATGACGCGTTGTTCGCATGTGGCGTTGTAGGTACCGCTACACTACAAACACTCACCTCTTTATAATATCTGTACAGACGGTCCACCTGAAGAACTAAGGGCGGAAGCCAAACCCTTTAACATAGAACATATTATTTGTATATATACGAGCACAAATGTATGTGCTTTGTGCAATTCCTATTTACCGATAGTTATTGGGTTAAACAGTTAAGTTGTTTCGATGGCACTATGACATGTATTTCTAACATTTACGTTCTGTTCCTGATACTAGTTGGTTTTTGAATTTCTAATCGAATTTTAAAATTGGTGCAGGAACTATGTGCCCGTTCAAAATGTACCCTTGTGCAGAAAATGGTTCGCACTCTTGCACCGTTTTATGAAATTTATCATCTGCCTAGCCTTTCCCCAACTATGTTGGGGTCGGTTTCCAGTCTAACCGCATGCAGCTGAATACCAGATTTTACACTACAGCGTTTTAAACTTTTTTTGTTTTTATTTTACCTTTTCATGAAATTATAGTTTGAAATTGCCACCAGCTATTTAACAAGCCCTCAGTACCTCATTTCGAAAACTTACCATCCGTTTTCAACGCTCAGCTTTAATAATAATATACGTAATCAGCTTTCAACGTTCCCACTGCTGGGAGTTCCCAGCAGTGGGAGGACAGTGGTAGTTACCACTGCCCTCCATTTTGTGATAGGGACTGGGCCATAATCCACCACGCGGACCAACTACGGGTTGATGGATATCAAATGTCATTCTCGTGGAATTTTTTGCTTCTTGGACATGTCGGTATCCCACGATGTTTTCCATCACCGTTTTGATAGCAACAGTGATGAAATAAATTACACTTAAGTACCATTGGGCCACTAATGCCCTGCTTTATTAGTTTTGAAAAAACTTAAAATTATCTGTCTGTTCTTAGATCTTAAAAACTGCAATCTATTGCCCACCTCAGCTAAACATTACTATAGAATTTTATAAATGGCTCTAGTCCTGACCTATGATTGAATTGAAATAAAGCTTGGTGTATGACCTTTGTGGAATGCAGACGACTCTAGGCCGTTGCTCTGAAGTCCTGGACTGGAATATTTATGAAGCAAAACCAAAATATTGCTCGCGAGGGAATACAATTTCGTAGTAAATTACGTGAAGGAATAAGGGAAATAAATCACTTGCTAGTTTTAAACTTGCAGTATATTTACTTGCATATAGTATATTTTAATGAAAGCATTTATTTAGACTCGAACCAAAAATGAAATTAAAGAAATAAAAGAAAGAAAAATCATTTACTTAGCACAGACTAAAAAACACACAATAGGTACACCAGATACATACATCAAATAAAAACAAATAAAAGTCAAATAGAAAGGTCTTAGATGGCTTATCCGGTTCACATAACATCCGAGATATTGTTTGAGACTTTTCTGAATAGTGAACGAAACCGAACCGTCACGCTCGGGTCGGTGACACTGAATCGGGTAGGTATACTGGGCTTCAATCGGTCGGTGACGTTGAATCGCGTGTACTCGGAGATGAATCGCCTATACTCGGCTCCAGTCGTAAGATTTCGCTACTATCGTGAGATCATAAGCACACACCTTTTCTTTTACAGTCCCACTGTTGGGCAAAGGCATCTCATGTCCTTTTATGAACTAGTTTCCCTCGCCTCCTCGAAACAGCCCTCGCGGTAGGTACACGTTCAGGTCGTCTCGGCACCGCTTTCTGGGTCAGCCTCCATCTATCATTCATCATAGAACATTTTTTTTAACCAGTGGAGTTAAAAGCCACCTAATTTTCTTCATAGTCAGTAAATATAAAATTGATTTAATGCTATCGATTCATTGGGTGTTATAATAATACTAAGTAAAAAATTTCAGCATTAAGAATCCTTCAATTTCTTAAAAAATATAACATTTCAAACATTTAAAATACCTAATACATTTAATATGTTGACCCTGTGTACCATTTAACATTACAGTCATGACTATGTGCTTGGCCACGGGCTGCTAGGCGCGGGGAGCGCGCGGGGAGTGCGCGGGCATCTCACGCAGTCACGCCATAGCTCGTTCATACAAGAGGCTGCAGTGAGGTCGCGGGCGGCCCGCGCGGGGACCGGGTTTCTTAAACTAGTACGAGCTTTTTTCTAGTAAAAATAAGTCTTCTTCATCCATATTATATTTTGACAAACACTGGACACGGCAATACTCAGATCGAAGCCGCGCTCCATTGCGGACAGGCAGATCGCGCGCGTTCCCGCACCCGCGCCGCTCCCCGCTCCGCGCTGCCAGTCTCACCAAACAGTAAATAGAATAGAATTTCTCTTTATTCAAGTATCAAAAGACTCAAAAGCTGTTAGTAAAACTTATGACTATGTTAGTAAACACTGAATATACAAACAACACAACAAATAATGGTGGATCATTGCTGCAACAACCCATGAGTAATTGCACAGCAGCGACCCACATAAACACAGTCCAGGCGACTGGCAATCATGCTTAGGATACTGTTGGTGCTGCCCCACACCCTGCGCACCAGGGAAGCGCACCTTTTACGCATTGTTGTGTAAAAACAATCTACATGCGCATCTGCGAACATCCCCGACGCACTACAGAAGCGGGGCAGCCCCAACAGCATCCTAAACGCGTTATTATAAAAAAAAAAAAAATGTTGAAAAAAAATTGTTGATGTTGTTAAATGGTTTTAATTTACACCAAACAATAAAACTATTCCTCATCCATAACTTAACCGACTGGTTTAGCAATAGAGTAACCACAGAGGTGTGGACAGTCAGAGGAAAAATAACTATGAACGTACTGTAACAAGTTTGTTTATTAAATAAACAAGGAAAAAGCTTGTCAATCATTTACTTTCGCGCGGCATATTGACTGTCGATAACATATGGGCAGACGAAGTATTTAGAAGTAATATTATGCAAGAGTAATAAAGTAATATTAGGATCAGGGTTATTATGACCCAAAAGGGTTTATGCCTCTTGGTGGCAGATGACGGCAGCAAGTTAATATTGATTACAGACTTAGTACAATTCTTTTGTGTTTTTCTTAGAAATGGTATTTATTTATGACGTAATTATATATTTTGAGTAATAATAAATACTTATTTAAACAAATTTATAAAAGGCGATTGATTTTGTCTAAGAAATAAAAGGTTTCATAGAACAATAAATTCTAAGAAACTACTAAAGGTTGTAAGCTGATTAGCAGCGCAGATAGGTTGTAATAAAAACAGCAAGATAAATTGAATTCTATTATGTTTTTGCATACATTATGGAATCAGAATCACAGAATCGGTTTTTATCTGCAGAATCAATTTTGACGTGAAAACGTCTTTTGGCTCTGTGGTAATTTCAATAATTCTGACCTACACAAGATTTCAACCGCTAATAACTACGAGACTTTAAATGCTTAGAGTATTGGTAGAACATTTAAAAGATAGGACATATTTGTGCCAATTTAGTGGCAGGATAAAAATTGTGCCCGGTTGATGGCAATCGATTCATCATCTGCCTAGCCTTTTTCCAATTATATTGGGGTCGGCTTCCAGTCTGACCAGATTCAGCTGAATACCAGTATTTAACATGAAGCGACTGCCTATCAGACCTCCACAATCCAGTTACTGGGTAATACGATACCCCTTAGTAACACTGGTTGTCCAGACTTTCGGGCTTTTGACTACCCGTAACAACTGTCAAAGAATGATAGCCGGGACCAGCACGGAGAGGTCTCGGTACGTAAATATGGTCACCCATCCATAGACCAACCGCGGTAAGCGTATATTAACCTGATCGATCGACCTATGTTACTGTTATTATTAGCCACGGCCCATATGATGATGGCAATCGATTGATTCATTGAATTGATAGAAATTGAGATGCATTATTGAAACAAATGTTTTGGTTTCAGGTCATCGATCGTAGAGCACAATGTTTTCCTTATGCCGACGCTTCAAAGATGATCACGGTAAGCAATAGCTTAAAATATATATATATTCACTAGTAGATTTTTAGCCCGTTTAAAAGCACCTATTACCTGCTTATGTAAAAATCTAAGGGTAGGTTTCACTATTGTCGCGGGATTGTTTGAAAGAGTTACCGTGGCTCCGGAACGCAAAGGGCAAAGATCCTGAACAAGGATGGGTTTTAGTCAGTAAAAGTCCTTAAAAATAAAAAAGGTTTCACTATTAAAGATGCACGATACTTAGTCAATTGTTGTTAATAACCTATTTAAGACTAGCTTCTGCCCGCGGCTTTGTCCGCGTAACTTGTTTTAACATACACCGCCTATGAAATCCACAAATATTTTATTTATATACATTCTATTGGTAGAGAATTTTCAAAATCGGTTCAGTAGATCCAGAGATTACCCCCTACAACCTCACTAACTTTGCCTCTTTAAGAATATAAATTACGGGTCACGATGTTTGTCCGCGATGGACTCCTAAATTACTTAACCGATTTTAACCAAATTTGTACACCGTGTGCAGTTTGATCCAACTTGAAAGATAGGATAGAAAAAAAGAAAATACTATAACGTTAGCCACAGCAACGCATGGCCGGGTCAGCCAGTAATATTATATAATATAATATAGTAAGTAGATATGGCCTTATAAGACAGGGTGTCGCGCAAACTGTAACCGTGGATACAGTACATAATTCTGAAGTCCCCTGCGTTGAAATTACTCATAATCGATTTAAAATCATATAACTGTTCCATACATTTTGACCGCGTAAGTATTACACTATTCTATGAAACAAGAGATTTTTTAACAGACTTCAAAAAAAAGGAGGAGGTTCTCAATTCGGTTGTATTTTTTTTTTATTTGATAACCTAATAAATATTTCTACGCTAGAGCTCTAGAATCATCATCTGCCTAGCCTTTTCCCAACTATGTTGGGGTCGGCTTCTAGTCTAACCGGATGCAGCTGAATACCGGTATTTTACATGGAGCGACTGCCTATCTGACCTCGACAACCCAGTTACTGGGTAATACGATACCCCTTGGTAAGAGTGGTTGTCAGGCTTTCGGGCTTCTGACTACCCGTAACGACTGTCAAAGATCCACGAATGGCAGCCGGGACCAACGGCTTAACGTGCTTTCCGAGGCACGGAGGGGTCTCGATATGTAAAGATGGTCACCCATCCACAGACCAACCGCGGCAAGCGTAGCTTAACCTGATCGATCGACCTGTGCGGCTGCTAGAATCATGTGCTGAATTCATGGTTAAAGTATGTGAGGCGATGTTCCTGTCACCATGTACAATACCTACTATACCTGTTATAATTATGGCTGTATCATGAATACGTAGAACTTGATGAAATACTTTTAACCTTGAAATTTGTTACGGCTTTTCTTTTCAAAAGTATTAAGTTATAAATACCGGCTCCATCCAGAACTTTTGACGAGGAAAATAAATCTTTGCAACTAACTTAGGCAAATGGAAGCCCTATAATATGCATTAGCGATTTATTTGCCAAAAATGTAAACAAATATGATTTGTTTTTATTACTTGTTTTCACGGTGAGTTATTATAACAACTGTCGAAGACCAACACTACAGTCTGTTCACAGTTATTTTACCTCTCATTTTGCATGACTGTTCAAATCACAGTGATCTTTATTCTTACTCTAATAAGGTTGCTGCTGGGTTGCTACCACTGAATAGTCTGTCAAAGTCGTTGTGATCTTTATTCTCATTGAAATAAGGTGGCTGTTAGGTTGTTGCTGTCAGAAGTAAAATATTTTTATTTATTTATTTATATATACTTTATTGTACACCAGAAAATAAATAACAAAAAATACGATTATTAATACAAAACATACAATGGGCGGCCTTATCGCTTTCTGCGATCTCTTCCAGGCAACCTTGGAATGGACAGTGATTGCGATTTGCGATTTTTTTAACGAACTGTATCTCATACAGTATGCTGACAGCAAATCTAAGAACTATGTTCCGTTTTTGAACATTATTTGCTGGTTATTTTCAACTATAAACACTTCTAACCCAGGTAGGGTTAGAATTGTTTTTCACCTGACCTAATCATTTATAATTTACCTACAATATGATGCACTTATTTTGTACGCTGGAAAAGTAATCAATAAATAAAAAAACGTGTCGGTTGGGGGACCCCGGTCAGGTTTCCTTTCGCAATACCTACTCATGATGAAATAATAGATAATTTTCGCTACCGCCTTGCTGGATTTAAATTTTGATCTTCACTATCGGCCTAGAACCCTCGAAAACCATGAAACCGAAACCCATGATGAAACATTTTTAATGTTTTCGCAGCCGCCATCTTGGATTCCATTCACACACATCACTCAACCATCATTTTAACCTCACTATCGGCTTAAGTATCCACGAAAACCATGAAAGCTATTCCTCTGTCTCTCACTAGAAAGAGACAGAACAAAAAAAGAGAGAGAAAGTCTCATAGAGGGGGCATAACACTTTTTCGTTACGCGACGATTTATTTATTTATTTATTAATTTCTACCAGTGTAGGTACTCCTACCGCAAGCCGCGTTATACAAACAATAAATAATTGTTCATATCCGTCAACATATCCAACGAGTTTCACTAGTTACATTATACGTTATGTATACAGTTGATTATGTAGACAAAACGGTCGTATAATTTTGTGTGGTGGCCTCGCAGTGATATTTTATTGACTTAAATCCCTTCCTGCTCGGCAAAGTTCGGCAATAATCGGCTCTGATCGTCAGCGCTTTTGAATTTGTTTGTGTGAATAATCTTCCCATCTTGTTTGAATGGGTTGTTATTTATGCAATGTACCTATACAAAGTGTTTAATAAGAGCGGATGTTTGGTAAATTATGTATTGTACACATAGACATATAAAAAAAGATGGACTCCGCGCCACGCATATCGAAAGTGAAGCACCGTACCGATCTATGTGTGCGTGATTGACGATTGACGTTGTCGTGTCACGTAATGGCGGCCGGTCGGCATACTATGATGTAAATGTGAGCGTGAGGCGTGTTTCTACAAGCGGTCCCGGCATACTTACTGTGCTTTCCTTTCGATATGCGTGGCGCGGAGTCCATCTTTTTTTATAAGTCCATGATTGTACATTTAGGTACAGTAAGCCCCAAAAAGATGTATACCTACACGGACAAGGAACCATTTTAATGTCTACAACTTTTGTTCCATGTTCTAGACATTAAAATGGTTCCTTGTCCGTGTAGGTATACATCTTTTTGGGGCTTACTGTACCTAAATGAATGGATACGTATAGGTAAGTACAAAACATAGTATACAATTTATTTTAACAAAAACAAAGTAAGTAGACAAATTGTCCCTAAACATAGATGTAACACTCTATGACCAAAACAATGTCCACAGTGATAATTCCAGAACTAGGTAAACAAGACTGCGTCATAAGACTTTTATCGTATGAAACGTCTTCAACTTCGTTTAAGAAAAAGTTTTTTTTTGTTTTTTTGATTGCGTCGTGTATGGACTGCCATTGAAATACTAGTGCTGTACATCGCTTGGTGATTTGAATCTGTGACGGTTAACTTTGACTAAAGTAGTGGACGATGGGTCTGATTAGTTTTTTTAAATATTTTCCGATACAGTTTCTGTCGTAGTTAGTCAAATATCACAGCCAAAAAATACGCCAAAGTAAAAACTACATAACGAAAACTGACTAGGCTTACGGCCTTGTATTACACTCAATTTCATCCCTTTTCACCGACATTTAAGTGCACGAACCACAACCACTAAGTTGATTATAAACTCTATTACCTACAATATAGGCGTTTTCAATTTTCCAACCAACAAAGTTCGTTGACTTCACAAGTGATGCATACGCAGCACGTTTCACTAGATTTACATGTCTTAAATTTAAAGCAATAACAGCGCTTTTTTTCTCAAATCCTTTCAGTTTAGGAGCGCTGCATATTTCATTGTTGTAATGAGCGCATTTATTCAGCTCTGCGCTTTATAAATGAGCCCTGGATGTATATCTTGCGTTTGTTCGGGTTTAAGGGATGAACGGGGTTTGTGGTTGGTAAAGAAATAAATATTGTAAAGCCTGTAACTTCAGTCATGTGGTTTTCAGAGAATTTTCGTCGTCGAAAGCAATTTCGCGACAAATTTCATGTTTTCAAGAGAGCCTAATTCAGCGTCATTTAAAAACAACCATTTCACGGTTCGACGGTCACATCAAGATGAAGTACCTACCATCGTTCTAAATTTAAAATGTCTACGTCACCGTTGCCGAGAAAAATGTCTGTGACAGACACTGACGTAGGGCGGCTGGACACATTGGTAACAAAGACTCCGTATTTTCCTTTAGGTCGCACGTGCGCGTTTTCCCGCGGGGACTTTTTTTTCGCGCACTGGAATTTCAACGCACTGTTTAGCGTCGAGAGTTGAAAATCCGACCTGTTTTTTTGAAGCGCTATGATGCGCTCTGTTCGATTCTCAACGCTCGGCTCAACACAGAGTTGAAAATCCAGTGCGCGATAAAATCCTGCCGCGATATTTTTACGATGGTTCGCATGTGGGCTTAGAGGTACCTAGTACAAAACGGTGTAGGTTTTCGTTCAGTGTCTACCTACGACGATCCCGTGCATAACCTATAATACGAGTACCTTATTTGGGTCAGGTTACACCCTCGGGGTGACCTGTTCTTAGCTTCTGAATATAACACGAGCAATGATTTCAAGTAATTATGTGTCAATGAACACGAGTATTTAATAGTAGTGTCTACCAAAATATTTTGCGATAAGTAGGCACTTTGAAATTGGATTTCTAATGATGTCAGGATATCTTTGAATCAAAATATTTTCATTCACGTTAAAGTCGAACTGACTTTTCTGTCCAATAATCAATCAATGAAAAGGTTATGGACGGTACTCACCATTAGCCTTCAGTTAAGCTTTTGTTTCCTAAGAAAGTGGACAACGGTCACGCAATAACGGCTGACCAAATACAGAGCATTTTTTGATACTTTAAAGTCAAATAGTGGTGAAATACGATTGAATGAAAGAATCAAAGAGAGAGTGGAGTGGGTGGAGTGAATGAACACGGTAGATGTCAAAAAACATAGACAAAGACGAAATACAGGCGGGCTCATCAAGCAGGATTTCAATCGCTTCACTTCACTCGGTTGATTGAATCGACTCAAGATGAAATTATGACAGATTTTCATGACAGCCATTGTAATAATGATGGAACTGCTTTTATTTTGTACGAATGTACGTTATTCATGTAACATCGTTTATTGACGAAAAACTGATGTAAATTCGTATAAATGCTTCTAACAATAGTCTGGCACCCTAATCCATGGTACTTACTTAATAGCATATGTGGCGAAATATGTGGGTGTTACAATTTTACCTCTACTTTTCCTAATAAAAGCGTAAATAAATGTTAATTCAGTGCCTACATTCAAATATTTTACCTTATTTTGCATTTTAATTGTAATATTTCTGCCTGTTTGTGAATGTCACATGCTACGATTCGTACACGTGCCATCCACTTCTTCCACCTTCGTGAATTCTTTGATGTCCTGGTACCTGGTACCACGCTTGCGTGGTTTGTGATGTCTGTACGTATGTTTTAGACCTTGTAAAAGATTTACCAAATCTACGTATATAAGGTCTGTCTATTCATACAAGAAATCCCTTAAAAATAGAAAAGCAGTTTTTTTTTGCGATATCACGTTTTGTCCTGTAGTAAAAGTTGTTCATAATGATGATTACAATGACTCCTTCAGATATTTCGTGTATTAACAGATAGAACTTATATAATTTCCCGATGGAGAGGAATGAAGATCACGGAAGGTGAACACATGCTACACCGATTCCCAATAAGTTTGGATAAGGACAGAGGGGTAATTCTCGTAATTTTAAGAACGTTCACAGTCTGATCTCAGTCTCAATCTGTCAAAAATACCTCTAATTTCCCTACATTTTGACAAATCTTTGACATTTGTTTGTCGCTGAGATGAGACTGCGACTAGATTTTAAACGTTTTAAGTTACGAGAATTGGCCTTCAGAAAGATGATTATAATATAACAGTCGCACGGATTGAAGGTTAAGCTACGCTTGCCGCGGTCGATTCGTGGATGGGTGATCATCGATTATCGATTGTCGAGACCTATCCGTGACTCGGAATGCTTTGACAGTCGTTACGGGTAGTCAGAAGCTCAAAAGAATGACAATTAGTCTTAGCACGAGGTACCTATTGTTGCCCAGTAACTGGGTCGTGGAGGTCAGATAGGCAGTCGCTGTGTATAAACTACTTGTGTTCAGTTGCATCCGGTAAGACTGAAAGCATAAATGTCTAAATCTGGGAACGTAAAATCTAAGTTACGGAGTCGTATTCCTTCTTCTTCTACATTCATACAAGTAACCCTGAATAGTTACTTCAAGCAGTTCAAGCTATGTTCAATGTTCTTTAGAAAAAAATCTCTAGAATTTCTTGTTCGAATACACGACACGAACTTTCCCATTATGAATGAATGAACTTCTGGAGCAGAGCGCGTTGAAGTCGATGTTTTCGCTCAATTAACTTTATCGATATTTCTACTTATTGTAAAAATTATGAGTATTACAAGAAACTTTAAATAATGTACATTATAATAATCGCATTTCTGATACAGATTTTGCCATGTATCTTTATGCTGAGCTGAGGCCCTTTGGCTTTATTTTTTGTTTGTATTTTAAAGCCAAAACCCGCGTTTTTATTTTGCAATTTATTTCCGTAAAAAGAATGAAAAAAAAAATAGCGACGCGACCACATATTAAGCTGTTTACAAACATAAATAAAAGTAGATAAATTGTAATTGTATGTACATACATCACTCCCACCTCCCCCGTTTGAGTTAATCGCTTGCCTAATGATCACGTTACAAATCAGCTGGCTAAATTGGTACTCTCTCTTACCGAACTGGCTCCAGGTGTGTCAGGGGCCTGAAGGCAGGGGGAGGGGGGACTACCCAGCGAGAGCGGAGCCCACCATTCATAAAACTAAGCCCGATCGATATAAAACGTCTCACCTACCCCGAAATGTCAATCGAAATTACTACATCGCCCGCCTCGCGTTCATTGCTTGGTCAACGTACTCCCTCCGGTAATAAGACTCACTAAAAAGGCAATAGATTGTGTACATTGCCGTAATATAGCGTCTGAGTGAGGGGGACGTGTTGTTTTAGGTAGATTTATACTTTCTCAAGCTCCTAAAGTACGTTTCGAGATTTTGTTGATATTGGATTGCTTGGTTGGTTAAGTGGGCTCTTCGACCAGTCTGGCTGGCTCTGTATGCTCGGCCAATTAAGTTGGGGATGAACAAAAAGAGTGAAAGCTTCATAGAGAGAGATATTGATATAACTGGGGGATATCGACTCGCTCATTGGAACTTTTTCTTTCAGTTTCAATTCAATTTTCTTTATTGAAATCATGTCTGGAACGATTTATATTATAATACGAGCTTATAATTTTGCCTAGAGACATGGCAAAGTCTTCTCATGCTTACATTGAAGGAACCAGGTTTTAACGAGAATTTTCTTCATATAAAAATTGTTACTTCAACACTGTTGTGGCATTATTAAATGCAACAAAGGGACTCTTATAGGTGGTATTATTATGTTGAAACTGAATCTTATGAGAGCTCACTTAATAACTTACTAGCTGTGCCTCGCGGTTCCACCCGCATAAGTCTCGATCTCCTGGGAATATAGGAATAAAAAGTATCCTTTATCCTAATCCAGGGCATGTTCTACTTAAGTGCCAAATTTCATTGTAATCCGTTCAGCCGTGGGCAGCGGGATTGTCCGAAAGGGTTACCGCTGCCCCGGAATACAAAGGGCTAAGGAAGGAACACGGATGGGTTTTAGTCAGTAAGAGTCTGACACTCCCTTCCGCTCCACCCAGAGCGGGAGGGGTCATTGGATGATTTCCCATCCTTAAAAAAAAAAAAAAAATCCGTTCAGCCGTTTAAGCGTGAAATCGAACAAACAAACATCATCAAAAATAAAATCTTTTCTCTTTATAATATTACTAGCAGCGCCCCGCGGTTTCACCCGCATAAGTTTCCCATTGGAATATCGGGATAATAAAAACTTTTTTACAAAAAAAACAACCGACTTCCAAAAAACACTACAAAGTGCTAAATAACTTTAATCCGAAGTCGGTTGTTTTTTTTTGTAAAAAAGTTTTTATTTTTTACTTTTTTGTGGGAGAGTTTGTAATTTATCTAAGTTACAATAGCCTAATGTCAACTGCTCATCACCTTTTACAAAATATTGGTTTTGAATTTTTAGATTTTTTGTTGATTTTTCAAAAACCGCTTGTCAGATTTCGAAAAAAAATTCATGGGACCGTTTGGGAAGTATACCCTTTCCAACAAAAAAAGAATTTTTCAAATCGGTTGGCAAGCGACGGAGATATGCGCGAAAAAAAAAAACTCCTCCTTTTTTAGAAGTCGGTTAAAAACTATCCTATGTCCTTTACCGGGACTTAATCTCTATACTCATCTAAATCGGTTCACCGGTATAAGCGTGAAGAGGTAATATGGGTGATATGGGCTAATTTTAGAGAGGAATCGTAAAAAAAAAAAACATAATTTCGCACAGATGTATAGCCCGCGGCTTAGTTCGCATGACAAGGTGAAGGGCGGGCGTTTTGGGGGACTGTCTTTTGTAATTTTGACGTTCGAAAAGGATTATTCTCAGCCTAATTTGAATAAATGACTTTTGAATTTAACAAACTCCAACCCTTATAGGCTTATATTTTTCAACATATAAGGTCGAATTTTGAAAAATATTTGCTTCGTTCCACATTCCCCCCTCTTTTCACAACTTCAAGGGGCTGGATAGCTGGCACTGGACGAATAATGCCGGAGCTTTTAAGCATTATAATAATTGTTAAGTATATAGGTACTGGCCACCTAGAATGCACTCCTGTCATGTTGACGACGTGCGACATTGATCACTCATTATCTATCTTATTAAATTATATATTTCTACAAAATTAAAATGTGTATTTAATAATAACAATACATCTCATGCCGATTTCGGCTACGGTGACTGTTTTTGTTTCCGACAACTAACTATATAGGTACCGGGCGAGTAATCTGATGTGGCTAATATTACCTATCTTGACTGTAAAGGTATGTGCACAGTGCGGACACGTTGGAACGCTATTGTGGTAAGTATATTGTACTAGCTGCGCCCCGCGGTTTCACCCGCATAAGTTTCGATCCCGTAGGAATATCGGGATAAAAAGTATCCTATATATCAATCCGGGTTATAAACTATCGGTGTACCTTTCATCCAAATCCGTTCAGTAGTTTTTGCGTGAAAGAGTAACAAACATCCATCCATCCATCCATCCTCACAAACTTTCGCATTTATAATATTAGTAGGAAGTAGGATAGTAGGATAGTAAGATAGTAGGATAGTAGGAAGTAGGATAGTAGGATAGTAGGAAGTAGGAAGTAGGAAGTAGGATAGTAGGATAGTAGGATAGTAGGATATTATGATAGTAGGAAGTAGGATAGTAGGATAGTAGGATAGTAGGATAGTAGGAAGTAGGAAGTAGGATATTAGGATGTTAGAGGGTGGTTTACTCTTGAGGTGATCTCACCTGCTGTCGAGATCTGTCTTCCGCTGGTTTTCGAAGTCATAAATATTACGAGAGGGATCTACATTGCATCTCTTCCTAAAGGTCTCTTTTATGAACGTCTTTGCATCTGAGGAACTGGCAGCCTTGTTTCCGCTTGCCGTCCTTGAGTTCAGAAAATAAGATCAGCTTACTTGCCAATCAAAATACTTTGTAACCCCTCATCGTCGACCACCTGGCAGCGGAAACAATTTGAGGAAAAAGGCTCGTGGAACTTTATTTATTAGGCTTATCCTTGCAACGTCAAAAACATTCCGAACCTTTAAAATACCAAATAATGTGTCCCTATTAACTTATCGTGTTGATTCAAGCCGGCTAAGTGACACTTATCCGCATCTCTATAAAGTGTAAACAGAAAGTTCTCTGACGTCTGCGTCCCTGAGATAACGACAGTCTCCAAACTCCTTTGTGATGGTAATGAATTCCCCTTGAAGAATCATTTTTAGTGATCTATTCCGGCGATGAAAGGTTTAAGAAGATAAGTTGATTTTTCTGAGCTGGGAGATTTTTTACGGGATTTTTGTAAGCTGTTTTATATGGATTTTGTTTGTTTATCAATTAAGTGTATTAGTCATTAGTTCCTTTTGTAAGTATTTTTAATTTTCTTGCACATCGCTTAGATCCAGAGGGTAGAATTAAAAAAACCGGCCAAGTGCGAATTGGACTCGCACACCAAGGATTCCGTACCAATAGACAATATTTAACACTAGATATAAAATAACGGCAAAAAAATCACGTTTGTTATATGGGATCCCCCCTTAAATATTTATTTTATTCTGTTTTTAGTATTTGTTGTTATAGCGGCAACAAAAATACATATTCTGTGAAAATTTAAACTGTCTAGCTATCACGGTTCATGAGATATAGACAAACAGACGGACAGCGGAGTCTTAGTAATAGGGTCCCGTTTTAACCCTTTGGGTACGGAACCCTAAAAATTATCATTTCTTCGCGCTCATCTTTATTCTCCGATGAACACAATATCTTTTCACGTCAATTTGCGTCGTGTGTCAGTCAGATACAAAATTGCTTTTATTTAAAAATAATATGATGTTAGTATGTACGAGCACTGTGTATTTAATATCATCACCACTGCTCTTAAAACGGTGCAGGATAACATCGTGAGGAAACGCATGTCCTAGAGCAAAAAAATCTAAGAAATGTGACATCCACCAACCCGCACTAGGCCCGCGTGGTGGATTACGGCCCACTCCCTCTCACAGAGAGGAGGCCTGTGTCCCAGTAGTAGGAACATTATACGCTGCTTATGCTGTATATGCTTATGAACGAGAAGAAAAAACTCAACTACCCACGAGTCGTGAAGCGCGTAACCGCTATAGTCGGACTTTTAATTAGCTGCAGTAAAATGAAAGCTTATGTGTTACTTAAATGACTGAAATTGGCGTCTTTTTGTTTTTTCGCGGCCATCAACCAAATCTTGTTTTTCTAGTACAGAATAGTGTAACAAACGAAACTTATTTGACATGCATATCTCTAAACGCAGTCCAAAATGAGTTATTAAGAAGTGTAATTTTACTCATCTGCAGCTAATTAAAAATCGGAGTATAGGCGTATCTCATAATCACCATCATTAATCACCAATCTATTAGTAGAAGTTTCTTGTTGCAAAGTCAAAGCATTTATGATTTCAAATAGGCACGTAATAGGCACTTTTGAATGTTAAAGTAAATTATGTCTTACGAGTTACTTTTTAAAATGATGATTATTCGATCATGAATTGTTAGCCCATATTCTTCCCAATGCTGAGACCCAGGTCTCTTCTCTTAAAGAGAGAGTGGGCTGTAATAGATTACAGCCCACTCCAGCGTGGTAGACCACGTGGGCTCAGTGCGGGTTGATAAATGTCACATGTCTTCGAATTTTCGGTTCTAGGACATGCCGGCTTCCCCACGAATGATTATCTAATCATTCAAGTTAATTTAATTAACGTTACACAATTCTGTGGCTGTTGTACTTTCATAGTTGCAATTAGAACAAGCTTAACAAACTTAATTATAAGTTACGTGGCTGCTAATAAGGTTAGAGATAGATAGTTTCGTCTTGATATTAATTACATAATGGTAGTTAGCGGTTAGTTAATGTAATAACATCCTTTTAGGTTACTTGGTAAGTATCCTCAAAAAAGGATATCTTAATTGGTAATAGGTAATACGGGCTTGCCCGCAACTCCACATCAATGCGCGTGGTGCGTATGGGTGAAAAAAAAAAAAAAGATATTTTACAGTAATGTCGAATCTTCTGTCTGTCTAGCCTTTTACCAATTATGTTTGGGTCGGCCAGGGCTGCCATCACCTAAATTACGTACCCCGGATTAAACTTCAAAAACCTCGGACATTTGGGTGAAATAGAGATGTAAGTAATACGGACTCCCTCGAAAAAAACAATACAATTAAATAAAAACATCGTTATGTATCATATTATTTTTTCTTATTTAGAGAAAATTAACTTAAACCTCAACAATACGCTTAATAAACTAATCAATTATACACTCTCCTATAGTTATGTGAGAGGTATAAATTCTGGTAACATAAATAATTAGGAACGCTATTCTTTTTGGCATCAATGAAATTAAAAAAAAAATTACGAGCGCAGGATATTTGCCGCGCGGCGAATTTTTAACTATGATTTATGCTTTAATTTCTTACAAATCATTCAAAGTTGGAAAATAGCCTAACTTCAATATGATTTTTCATGAAATTGATGAGACTTAGGTATAAAATAAAAATAACACGAATAACTACATGATATTTCCAAACTTATTGTGGCACAGAAAGACAAAATAGTAAAATTTTCTGTAATAAAAAACATCACGAAGTCACCTCCAATTTTCACGACTTTTCGATTTGTACTTAATATGCTTATGACTACTAGAATGAAAATTTGATGATTAATTTATTAATATAAAGCGATTTAGATTGTGGAAGCATTTTTTTTTTATTACTTTTATTTGTGGTTTTATTACGACGATAAGCTTATAGCACTTACGACGTTCTTAGTTCGTGGAAGAAATCATCTTCCGTCGCACGTTGCGGGAACTTCAAACATATATGTGTTTTACAAATCAGTCGCCCCCGCTCTGTTGAGACGAGAGGACTGCGCTCAAATTTTCGGCTGCGCTGCTATTATTTAATTTACGTAAACAATATTTTCGTAATTTATCACTTTGTAGGAAAGACACTGTGAAACAGAAAACATGGAAAAATAACTAAAACCACTCCCGAAACGATTATTAAAAACAATAAAACTTGATAAACTAAACAAATACCGAGGCAAAACTATAAAATAAAAATATTGAAATAATTCAATGTTGATATTTGAAAAGTCAAGATGACATACATTTTATTTGACAGATTTTTGACTGGTATAGTACCACTAGCGCCATTCTTCTGCACTTCGGTTCATTTTCTTGCGGAGAAAATTTGCAACATAGCCAACTAGCGTTCATTTGAAAGTTCGTGCTGGAGATTTTAGACCTTACGGTGATTAACTCAAAATCCAAATTCGTTTTCTTCCACTTTTCTTGACAAACTCCGTATAAGGTTTTAGTAAGTACTATTCCCTAAATCAAGTTGAAACTCGAAATTCAGCGTAAAGGGTATATTATTATTGGAGCATACAAAAGAAATATCGGAAATTAAATACGTAATGAGTTTATTGTGGACAAAAGTACGAAACGGTGTGCTCATGAAATATTTCATACAGATAGTGTTCTCATGACTAGCCTTCTTTTTATGGTGAGGATGAGTAAAGGTTGTGACGGATCAACATGTTTGGGATTGTCGGCTTCGCCGATAAAAGAGTTAAGCTCTGAATGGGTGCTAAGTTCTATAGAGTTGAGAGAAAGTCTAAAGTTCATATTATAACTTGGCAAGTTCTTAAAGCCAAAGTTTCAACAGTTACAAAAGAGGAACCTAATGAACTTTAGACTTTGGAACCCATTTACATAGATGCCATGTTGGTAAATCCGACAAACATGTACTTCTTTTGTACCGAACTTGGCCTCGTTTTCCACAAATGTTTTCGGTGGGGATTTTTTCCTACTCGCACTTCGCGCAGGAAAGGCTTTTATGACACATGCCGTTTGACGTTGCATAATACAGTGCAAAATCCACCATACGAATATCATTTTTTATTTGGGTATCACTGTTGCTAATTTATTGACTTTGCACGATCCTGCAAAGAAAAATCCACGATATACAAATATAATTTTTTTCTTGGTCAACACTGTTTTTCATCAAGATGTGGTGACGTCCAACTTGTAGGTCCTAAACAAAATTTGGTTACATTGGAATTTGAACTTTGTCACATCAACATTGAGTTTCTAGTTCCAAAAAAATACTAAGACATGATTCTTAGATTCTGAATTCAAACTTAGCGTATAGTAAGTATATGCAAAATAAACGGATGTTTTTACTTACTAAAGAATTGCACTGAAAATAAAGGGAATGAACAATGATCATATTTCGATATTGTAATTTGAGAAACCAATACGAGAAAATTAAATAGGGTTGCTCATCACTGCGGTGCGACAAGTTTTCTAAGATTTTTGATAGATATTTTCAATCATCTTTGTCCTTAATATGACCATTACAACGTCGTCATTCTAAAAAGGCTTGATTATATAACTCAAAATAAAAAATCATAAGATAAGCGATGTGATTACATTGGCCTTTATATTGTTAAAAAACAAATTAGTTGAGTTTGTTTTCATCATGATTTATCATTAGGAGTATGTAATATAATACTTTGATGGAAGTGCTTTTGCTTTTTAGGGTTCCGTGCCTCAAAAGGAAAAATCGAAAACCTTAGATACAGGATAACTTCGTTGTCCATCCGTCTGTCCCTTTTTCTCAGGAATACGTATCAAGTTGAAATTGATATCAAATACTTAGATCTACGGTTTCTTGGAGCTGTAGAAATATCAAGCCTCAAAGACGCTGACTTAGAAGCTAGCATAAATTGCCATTCATGTCGCGTGTTTTGAAATTTAAATCCTTGGGTGTACCTTATACGTTTTAATTATTCCCGTTGACCTAGAATAATTAAAATTGGCAAGAAGCAAGGTCTCACAGCATAAATAGGTACAGGAAAATATCCAAAAATCGTTCATTTGTAATTTCATTCGGAATCGAAAATGTATAGGTATTCAACTCGGTTTGCTCTCTAATATAAGATTTTTTTTTTTACTGTATAGTAAAGTTAGTCCTTCAATCCAGAATTGGAAATTCATAGATAGGCTTGTATTACATGTATGTCCGTGAATCTGTTACCAGCATCGGAACAGATTCAGGGACATACAATAATATTGCCCTATCAAGATATCTACTTGCACAGCCTGCTATAATACTTAGGTACATTGAATAGAGCCGTTTCATCTGATTATTTTGCATATACTTATTACAGAAGATGGAAATTCAAACACAAATATATATGATTTATACCGATCTGTTCCCATGAGAACCCCCCCCCCTCCCCCCTCGATCCCCTGCTAGTTATTCTTCTGTTTTAATCTCTGGCTTACTTGGCCGGGCGAAAAGTTTCTGCTGGCGGGAAGGGATTGTGTTTTGTTTTTGTCGTGTTTGATGAGAGGGGTAGGCAAGGAAGCGCGGGTGAAATTTGATTTTTTTCTGGCTTTATGCCCCCCCTTAACACAGAAAGTGTTCGGGTTTTACCCGGACACTATTTAAAAACCCCGCCCGGACGTCCTCCAAACTAGGACAAACCCAGACGGATGACAGCCCTCGGCGTCAAGTTTGACCGCATGCAGCTGAATACCAGTAATTTACATTTAGTGACTGCCTATCTGATCTCCAAAACCCAATTACTGGAAAATTTAATGACATTTCACAAAGCAATTACACAAATGTTTTCCACCAGTGCCGTTTCCCCTGTCATCGTCATTCGAATTCAATTTCATTTATTTGTCAAAAATGTAGGTTTACAACGTATGATCTTAAAACTTTAATGGCCCCTTCACATTCTACCATTACGTCTGGTGCGTAAATATTTAATTCGAGCGTTAAAAGATCCTTGCAGCTTGTGTACCAAGAAGAATCACAAAATAGGCCAGTTCGAGTTCAGTTCATGCCATACAAAGAAATAGAACAAATCAATATATGGAACCTAATTATAACATACACGGCCGAACTTGCCTGGCGGTTTGAGTAAACAGGGCAATTCGGCAGAAACGCAAATAACACATAGATACTTATTAATAGCTACTTATGGGAAATTCATGGTGTATGTGAGATATATGGGTTTGTTGAAGATGTGTGAGTGATTTCGTTATACTTTTTTTTTTTTATTGCGAAATGGGCTAGTCCTTGACCTCCATCACGCTTGGTGGGAAACGATGGATGAGGCCTATAACTAGCAAACCCAGAAGATGCCTGTTAACTCTTGCTTTGAAGGCTGACGGGTTATACGTGGAAGGGAACTCAAGGGAAGGGGGTTTAGGGGATCACACACGCACAGATAATATGAGTTATTCCGAACTCATATTATCTGTGCGTGTCTTGTCGGCAGATAGCGAGATGGTCTCAACTCGATCAATCAACTCAGCCTACTGCAGTCAGTGGACTGCAATAGGGTGAGCTGGCTATGTCCAGCAGTAGCTGGACATAGGCCTCTCCCAGCCTGCGCCGCAGCACTCTGTCCTCCGCCTTCCGCATCCAGTCTGTCCCAGCCACCTTCTTTATGTCGTCCATCCATCTTGCTAGGGGCGTCCCAAACTAAGCTTTCCGATACGCGCGTCTCAACTACACGCTGTTTATTTTTTCATGTTTTCAAAAATAAATATAAAATCATGCTTTTTTACACATAAGTAGTACCTACAATATTATTATCGACAATAGCAAGGTTTTCCAAGTAAAAAGTTTTAATGATATGAACAATCGAATGATCAACTTTTAATGAATGTTATATTAAGCTCTAAAAATCGCGTTAAACATAAGCTACATGAAAAAAAAAACAGTAAATATAATATCCCAAAATAAAACGTTCCCACAAAAATAATACACGCAAGTCTACATAAAATCATGCGTAACAAAGCCAGCAGAGTCATAAATCGGTATTTATCCCCAAGGTCCCAATAGGCGTTTCATTGGGCGTATCAGGAAAATACCGGGTATTTCATCCCGGGTATTTTATCCCCGAGCAGCCCGTCCGGGTAAATAAACATTAGCATAAATCCAATATCAGCTCAGTCTCTGGACACCTGCCTTGCAAGTTTCATAAAATTACTTGCTCTCCTGTATTCGTTTGAAAACGGAATTTCTTTCGATTGTTCTCTGGATTGCTTTTCAATTGTTTTTGGATTGCTTTTTTATTACGTGTTTGATATTAGTTTTTGGGATTTGGGATTCAGATAGAAGCTAATTGAATTTTAATATGTGAGATCCTGAGTTCGATCGCAAAGACTCGCATAATGAAATTCGTGAGTAGCAGCCCGGCTGTCTAGATTTTTATCTGGTCAATGGCTATTGGCAATAGACTCGCTCCCTATTACAAAGGACTTAACATTACTTGCGAAATGTGAATTCATTAATACCCCTTTGCCTACCTCTTCTTGGAATATAGCCGTGATGTGATGGTTTGCGGTCTACATCGCCACATGCGAACCACGCATCATACTGGCGTCACGCAAAATCCTGCATCGGGCAAGCAAAGTTTACCGCGTACAACGTCCCAACATCAATCGTCGGTCGGAGGATTCTCCCTTTCCGATAGAGGATGAGTAATTTTTACACTCTGTTCCGCATACCTCAATAGGCTAACAAGGAACTTCAATCTATTATTGGCTTTAACCGCACTGGTGCGCTTCGCTAGACAATCCGGATACCAAGCCATTATGTTCTAAGCACAGGACATTACAGATCCCTGTGATGAAAACACAGTCAGTTGGAATCAAATAATTACCTTTCGAGGGCACACAGGAAGACTTGTCTGTAAAAGACAAAGGTACGAGTACACCACCAATTAACTGGTGCATTCAGGCGTGAGGGTTTACGTCAAATTGTCAGGTTGAGCATAGCAGCAAAGGCCTGCTTTTAGCTACATATCACTTATTTATACTCCATTAAAATAATGGCCAAATAAAACCAGTTATTGTGTAATATTGTTGAAATTACTGCATTTTAGAGTAATTTTTTAAATGTAAATAGTGAATAGATTACATTGGTTTATATTTATCGTTTAATTACGTAACTTAGTATCCGTTTAAATCTTAAAATGTTCCCACTGCTGGATTACAGACCTCCTCTCGGTAAGAGGGAGTGGGACGTAATCCACCGCGCAGGCTTAGTGCGGGTTGGTAGATGTCACATGTCTTAAAATTTTTGGTTCTAGGTTTGGTTTCCTCGCGATGTTTTCCTTCACCGTTTTGAGAGTAAGCGATGAAATAATTTACAGAATGTAAAGTGCCTGTCTGGGTTCGAACCTACGACCTACATAAAACTCGTAAATCGCGACTTCTGGGTCACCAGTACTCCCTATGTAACTAAAGTGTATGCAAAAGCGAGTGGAACTGGGTATCCCACGAGACTTCTCCACTGTTCTTCTTAACTTTATTATCGAATAGCTGCACCCGCGTAAGTCGCGATCCCGTGGAAATATCGGGATAAAAGCATCCTATGTCTTAATTCAGGTTATGATCTACCCATGTGCCATATTTCATTCAAATCCGTTTAGCCGTTTTAGAGTGAAAGCGTAATAAGAGTAACAAACAACCATACAAAAAATCTATCTGTTCTCTTTATAATAATACTAGCAGCGCCCCGCGGTTTCACCCGCTTATGTGTCGATCCCGTAGGAATATCTGAATAAAACTATCCTATGTCCTTTCCCGGGACTCAAACTATCTCAAAACCAAATTTCATATAAATCGGTTCAGCGGTTTAAGCGTGAAGAGGTAACAGACAGACAGACAGACACACTTTCGCATTTATAATATTAGTGTGGATTATAGTTTTTAGACTATGTGATTCCAAAGTCAATGTCAAAGGTTTTATTTCAAATAGGCACATAAAAGGCACTTTTGAACGTCAAAAATTACAATGAAATAGAATTGATTCTAGTCGCCCCTTCCAAAAGGTAGTTTTCGTTTGGAGAAGAATGGGCATGGCATGGGCAAATGGGCATGGTTCCTAAGAACAAACTCTCTGTAACAGTTTCAGATTTGTCAAAACTGACCCATCTCAACGGATCACTGTGTATAGTAACAAAGACTTAGATAGCCTCAACTTACGTAGGTAGGTACTACGTAAAAATCACGGATAAAAATACTACGTAAAAATAAGACGTTTCTATAGCCTCTATTTTTCCTTTATCCGTAGCACAAGACGGTATATATTCCAGGTATAAGCCGGGATTGGGGATTTGAAAGTGATTCCAAGTGTTACAGCCAAATATTGTGGGAGGAAAAAATATTCCTTAGGCCGTGGAAAATACACTTTATTAGTAATTTGGAGACCGGGTCAGGATATAAGAAATAGATGAGGTATATCAAGGGACTGATTCCGGATTTTTACATCTTAACGATTGTTATTCAGGCTGTCTGCGGAAGGCGGTGGACAGGGTGTTGTAGCGTACCCTGGGAGAGGCTATGTCCAGCAACCGCACACTATGCGACGAGACAAGACACTGACCTGTCGTATGCGACTGTCATCGGGTGTGCGCGTGCACCGTGCACACAGCCACCACTTCACTAGCGTGACGTTGGGATTCCGTAACTTGACGACAAGTGTTCGGAACTTTACACAAAATACAAGGTTCAATAGTTATGACCAATTTTTGTTTTACTTCAATCGCTTCGCATAGTGCATATATAACTTTTGAACCTTAAAAAAATTCACCGACATTCTCAGGGTTAAAAAGTTTGGAAATGACCTTGCCCACAATGCCCACAAATCAAATGACACTATTGCATTGTGAATTAGTCGTGGTAGAGCTCTTTGCTTTTTTATCCGGGGCAGTACAACCAACATTCCATTTCTGCCGCTAAGTGACGTCTTTATTATTTAGATTACGTTCTTGTCGTTAAAAGTTCCAGAGTATGTACCTATTATCGTTTAAGTTTTAACACCACGTAAGTCAAGTTTTGATAGTTTGTTTTACTTATTGTTAGCTAGAGAATCGGAAGACGCGTTGTTTCAGACAATCATTAACAAGCAACGTCCAATATTATAGAAAGTCATAAAATTAAGTAAAAAGTAAAAACACGGAATCAACCATCTATGTTTTTTCACTTTCCTGTAAAGTTGCTATTTTTTATTTACGTGTTGTAAGAACTTAACTTGACTCTATGAAATAGGTATCCTTTAGCGGCTGTTAATAATGTTTTCCAAACAGTATAAAAAAAAAAGTAAAAGAGGCTTGCTCAATTTTGTGACTAAACACTGAATTCCCTTTGAAAGACGCCTATTTCTGTAACATTATTGTGATATTCCACCAACAAAAACATTATTTTCTCTCACACAAACCAATTTTTCAATCATCCCTAAATAACTTACACACAAAATGTCAGCAAACATTTTCCGTAACATTCCACATTTCCCGATCCCGACGTTTAAAGGAATTACACAAAACATATTAGTTGTAACAATGATGGATCAAGATTAGCCTCTTCGGCGTCGCCGTCGGTGTAAAGGTCCCTTGACACGGTCGGAGTACCCGGTGATTTTAAATTGTATTCTAACTTGTAATTTGATAGTAAGGAGGGATACCAGTTTCTTAGAAAAAAAGTTAGTGCTGTGAAAATTAAAATGAGCGAAATTTAATGAACTTTGTAATGTATACACGCCAGCACAACAAGCTACTACAATCTGTCAAATTTCTTTAATAGATTTTCAACTTTATCGCTAAAGCATAAGGTTCAAAGTTGATTGGGAAAATTTGACAGTTTCGGGTAGCTTGATGTGCTGGCGTCTACGTCTGTACCTACTTTATATGCGTTGTTTTAATTGAATTTAATAACCTGTAAAAACATGTTATATTCGTTTATAACATGATCTAAAAATATTTTAAGTAAAAAATTAAAGGCTTATTGTAAGATTATTAGACAGTTAAAATAATTATTTGCAATTTTCCAAAAGAATGAACACATTTTCAACTTCAAAAATTTTTATAAAGGAAAGAACTTCTAACTGTCAAGTTACTTTATGGTACTAATTAAAAGTTCAAGTATATATTGTACGCTTTACCGTCGGGCAATCGGTTCTGATTACCCGGCAACCGGATCGTGTGAGTAGGGGCTAAAGGTCCTTTATGTACTCGTAAGTTCAGTCCGTACATCACCACGGGAGCGCGACGGTATTTTCCAGCGGTGTCATTAGGCGCCGTTTCATTTGGCTTGTTGTAAAATATTAGATTTTTGATATATAAATATTTGATATTAGGTTTTTGATGTCTGTTATTGTTAGAAGATTTTATGAACGATTTTTCCAGAAATAGATTCTATAGAGTCCTGTGATCAGTGATCTTCTTTTGCTAAGTGAAGGATTACCGTAATATTTTGTCGTGATAGGTTTTTAGTATGTGAAGAGCCTTTGTTTGGCAGCGGACGTTTGCTGGCTTATTAATACAAGCATTATATGTGAGAACGATGTAAAAAAAGACGTATGTGTTAAAAGCGTCCAGAGTACAGTAAATAGTACTTAACAAAACAACAATCCAAAAATAAAATAATTAAATTACCATACAGTACATTCGATATTTCCCTATTATTATTATCCTCAACCTACAATCACCAAATATTAGGTGTACAATCTTACGTTTAGGTTGATACGTTGTACGATTTTAGTTCCTAATATCTCGATAGATGGCGTTGTTCATTTGACGCTCTCAGCTGAATCGCGGTGTCAAGATTCTCCGTAAAAACATGACCTCTTCGTGTACATTAAAATAAATTGTCTTCGTTGAAGTAAACATTGGCTTTTTATTCATGGTCATTCGAGTCGGATTTTCGGATGCAGCCGTGACTAATACACCGTGAGTTTTGGACAATGCGACAGTGGCGCCCCCTATCGGCGATATTTGACATTTTAAGTAAAAGTTTGTGTTGTGACAGTGCAAATCATTTGGACAAACTGTGAGTACTTTAAAACATTAAAAAAGTTAGTGATTCATAGTGGAAAAGAACTTTAAATAATTAGCTAGCTATCTTGCATTAATGGACTTGTAAAATTTCCACGCTAAAGTGTGTTTAGACGGGGAATCCATGCCCAATTTCGGCAGTGTTCACAAACACTTAGAAGAATTTACCAACATTTTGAACTTATCTTTTTAACAAACATCAACAAGTTTGCAAAATTTGGGACTTGTAATTTAAACTAGTTTTGGAATACAAAGACTTTATAAAAATGGATTCATTACTAAGATTGCAAGTAGACATTAATCAAAAGATGCAAAGAGGATACATCAACTTCAAAAAGTCTCCTAAAGAAAGGATTACCGTTAGCTACGTGGAAACAAGGTTGGAAAGTTTAGAAAAACAGTGGTCGAAGTTTGAAGAGACTCATAGTAAAATAATATCCGAGGTAAAAAGGGAAGAATATGAAAAATCTGAGTACAATTTAGGGGACATTTATAGTCAGGCGGAAGAGTTATACATGGATTACAAAGTCGAATTAAAAGAACGTTTAAATACGAAAACCACCACGTCTAATTGTGCGGAAAACAGCAACCCGATAACTCAGACTGGCGTGAAATTGCCTAGAATAGCAATACCTACATTTTCGGGTCACTATTCTCAGTGGACAACATTTCGGGATCTCTTTCAAACATTAATACACAAGAACCAATCATTAGATAACGTGCAAAAACTACATTACTTAAAAACTTATCTCAGCGGCGAAGCTGAACAACTGTTGCGACACCTACCTATTACTAGTGATAACTACTTGACTAGTTGGAACCTTTTAGAACATAGATTCAATAATAAGAAGTTTATAACGGATTGTATTTTAAAAAGATTCTTTAATCAAAAATGTATAACTACGGAATCATCAAACTCTTTAAAAGAACTTTTTGATACAACCAACGAATGTCTTAATGCTTTAAAAAATGAAGGTATTAATATCGAAAATTGGGATCTTATTGTTATTTACATATTGTGTTCTAAATTAGATAATGAGTCTCGCAAACAAAGGGAAGCTAAGATTTGTAGTTCAACTAAAGAATTGCCTACATTACAAGATTTTTTAGATTTTGTTGAGCATAGATTTAGGTCACTTGAATTTTTATGTACTAAAACAGTAAAGAGCACTAACACAAAGTCACATCATATAGCAAATAATGCAAATGAGAATAAACCATCTTTATGCACCTTTTGTTCAAAAAATAATCATAAGATAGGAAATTGTAAAGATTTTGCTAAGGAAGAGTTGCCAGCACGTCGTAATTTTGTCCAAAATTCAGGTTTGTGTTTCAATTGCTTAGGCGCGAATCACATGGTAACTTCGTGTCGTTTGCCCACAAGATGTAGAATTTGCAAAAAGAAACACCATTCGTTGCTGCATTCGAATAATAATAGCCAATCAACTGAAGAACCAAACACACAATCAGTTGATAGTACCAATGTTGTTGAAACTGCAACAACATCAAAAGACGAGACCGAGGTAAGGAACATTACTAGTTGTATGTCTAACACAAATAGTCAGGTTGTATTAGCAACAGCCTTGGTAAAGGCAGAAACTAACACAGGGTCTTTTATAACACTGAGGTCTCTAGTGGACCAGGGATCACAGGCATCCTTTATAACGGAGTCTGCAGTTCAATTACTTGGGCTTAACAGAATTAAATGCAACAGTGTTATATCAGGAGTGGGGGGTGAGGACAACGCTTCACTCAATTGTAAACATGTGGTTTATGTTAAGCTACAATCTCTCCAGGATCCTAGCTTTACTGTAAAAGTCAAAACATACGTTCTTCGGAAATTAACTTCATTTCTACCTGAAAGAAAAATTGTCGTTCAGATGTGGCCCAACTTACCAGTTATGAAGTTAGCAGATCCGAAGTTTAACATACCAAACAAAATCGATCTATTGCTTGGTGCAGAAGTCTATTGCCAAATTATAACTGAAGGATTGATAAGAGGTCCACCAGGAACACCGATAGCACAGAACACCAGGTTGGGTTGGGTTTTATCAGGCAAAGTGAATGATAGTGAAACCAATACTTTGAGCTGCAATAGTACTATCATCACCATGCATACTAACATTTGCAATGAAGATTTTAATCTTAAACAATTTTGGGAACTCGAATCCGATAACTTCACTCTGAGCAAAAATCAATTCACTCCAGAAGAAAAACGTTGCGAAGAAATCTTTGAGGAAACGACCAAACGTGATAGTTCTGGTAGGTATATTGTGACGTTGCCTTTTAAGGATGATGACCCGAGCTGTAAATATGGCGATTCGCGCAATATTGCTGTAAAGAGACTATTGTCCTTGGAAGGACGTTTCTTAAAATCACCGGATTTAAAAACCAAATACTCGGATGTTTTTTCAGAATATTTAAAGCTCGGTCACATGCAAATAATACCTTCAAAAGAAATTGATAATCCAAAAGCAGTTTACTTGCCTTATCATGAAGTAGTTAGAGACGATAAAACCACCACCAAATTCAGGATCGTATTTAATGCTTCTAGTCGCGATAGAAATGGTGTTTCACTGAACAGTAACCTTATGGTAGGACCGACATTACAAGATGATCTTAGGCACATTCTTATGAGGTGGAGGCTTCACCCTATTTGCTTGGTGGCTGACATCGTAAAGATGTATCGACAGGTAAAGGTGACCGACCAAGATGCAGATTATCAACGTTTAGTGTGGAGATCTGACTCCGCAAAATACATTCAACACTTGCGTTTAGTACGAGTAACATTTGGGACTGCGTCAGCTCCATACCTGGCGGTAAGAGCTCTTCACCAAGTCGCTTATGATGAAGGAGCCCAATTTCCATTAGCATCTGAAAAAGTATTACATGATTTCTACATGGATGATCTTATTACTGGTTGTAAAAGTGTATCAGAAGGAAAACAAATATTCTCAGAAATGACTAAACTACTAAGCAAGGGAGGTTTCGAACTGCAAAAATGGGCAAGCAATGATGATCAATTACATAAGGAAATAAGCAAAGAAAGCAAAGTAATAACAAGCAACCTAGAACTGAAAGAAAGTGAAACAATGAAAATACTGGGACTTACCTGGAATCGACGAACCGATGACTTCGAATACTCCGTTCAGCTACCACCAATCTCGGAACCTGTAACAAAAAGGAAAGTAATATCTGTAGTAATATATTGCAAAGTTGTTTGACCCAATGGGTTGGATATCACCAGCCATCATAAAAGCTAAAATTATGATTCAAAAGCTTTGGCTTGCGGGAATAGAATGGGATGATAAACTACCACCTACACTATTAAATGAATGGATAAATTACCGTGCAGGACTGGTTGAACTTACCAAATGTCGACTCCCACGATGGATTAATGTCAAGGAAAACAGCACCATGGAACTTCATGGGTTCAGCGACGCATCTAGTGAGGCTTATGCTGCTGTGGTCTATATACGTGTTGTCGACGATTCAGGAAACGTCTACATTCATTTGGTAACTTCCAAAACCAAAGTAGCTCCAATTAAGCAAGTATCCATTCCAAGGCTTGAGTTGTGTGGAGCTGTTTTATTAGCTAAATTACTACAGGAAGTCTCAGTAGTGTTAAACGTTCCAAAAACTAACCTACGTGCTTGGACCGACTCAACCGTGGTACTGGCTTGGTTAAGCAGCCACCCAACGCGTTGGAAAACGTTTATAGCCAATCGAGTGTCGGAGATTTTAAATATATTAGACAGGAACCAATGGTCACACGTATCATCTCCTGATAACCCGGCAGATTGTGCGTCGCGGGGAATTAACCCGTCAGAGTTACCGATGTTTGAACTTTGGAAAACAGGACCATTATGGTTGAAACATAGACCTGACACTCATGATAAAAGCCAAATACCAGACACACATTTAGAAGAAAAACCAAAAAAGGTTTGTCATGTAACGCAAAATGATCATTTTCAGTTGTGGACTAAGTTCTCGTCTCTTCGTAAGTTAGTTCGAGTTGTAGCATACTGCAAAAGATTCATCAAAAAGTTGAAAAACGTACATGATCATAACTTACCTGTATGGTTAACTAGTATAGAATTGAATGAAGCTCTTCATATTTGTGTGAAACAGTGTCAAACAGTGAGTTTTCAGCAAGAGATAAAAGATATTAAAGAAAAAAGAATAGTACAAAAGAAAAGCAAACTTACATCATTAAATCCATTTCTAGATGAATCTGGCATCTTGAGAGTTGGTGGTCGTTTAGAGAAAGCGGAAATAAAAACTGAAATAAAACACCCAATAATATTACCGTCAAAATCTCACCTCACTGATTTAGTTTTAAATGAAACTCACCATAACACATTGCACGGCGGACCACAGCTCATGATTAATTATCTGCGAACTAAATACTGGCTTATTGATGCTAAGAACCAAGCAAAACTGTTTGTCCGTAAATGCGTTGTTTGTGTACGCCATGCTGCACAGACTAGGGTTCAACTAATGGGACAATTACCTCCAGCTCGAGTTACACCAATTCGAGCGTTTTATCGAAGTGGTGTGGACTACGCAGGTCCCATACAGATTCGAACTTCTAAAGGTAGAGGCCACCGGGCTTATAAAGGTTATATATGCCTTTTTGTATGTATGGCTACAAGAGCCGTACATTTGGAAGCGGTGAGTGATCTCACATCACAAGGGTTTATTGCTGCTTTTAAACGATTTGTTGCCAGACGTGGCCATTGCGCTGACTTGTTCAGCGATAACGGAACGAATTTTGTTGGTGCCGCTCGCGAACTCCGAAGCTTGTTCGCCCAAGAAACGTCAACCTTGACGATGGAAATCGCTGAGTGTTTGGCAAACAACGGCACTAATTGGCATTTTATACCACCCCATGCC
Source organism: Gortyna flavago (assembly GCA_963669345.1). Classification (NCBI taxonomy): domain Eukaryota; kingdom Metazoa; phylum Arthropoda; class Insecta; order Lepidoptera; family Noctuidae; genus Gortyna; species Gortyna flavago. The sequence continues at coordinate 4,058,609 of OY770142.1, read as the reverse complement.
CCGCATTTCGGTGGGCTATGGGAAGCTGGAATAAAATCCACCAAACACCATCTAAGACGCGTAATAGGTAGTGCGACTCTTACTTTCGAAGAGATTTCGACGCTATTGTACCAAATAGAAGCTTGTCTTAACTCTCGACCACTATCACAAATTAGCACAAATTCGCAAGACCCAACACCCCTCACTCCAGGGCATTTTTTAATAGGGGAATCATTAATTCTAGTGCCTGAGCATAATTATGAAACATCGTCTATTTCATCATTAAAACGTTGGCAATTAACACAAAAAATGCTGCAACATTTTTGGCGTAGATGGTCAAGTGAGTATTTGAGTCAATTTTTACATCGTTATAAGTGGGCAAATAAAACTCCGGAACCCGAGATCGGAGATTTAGTTTTAGTAAAGGAGGATGGTCTCCCTCCAGCCAAATGGCTTTTAGGTAAAATCACTTCAAAACACCCTGGCTTGGACAATATTACGAGAGTAGTCACTCTAAAATGTAAAGGTATAACGTTTAAACGACCAGTAACTAAACTCTGTGTGTTACCTGTCGCTCAGTGAATGGAAATGTGTATGTTACCATTGTTTATGATTTTGTTTAGTTGTTTAAACTGTTGTAAACTGTTTATTTTTGTTTGTGTATTTTGTTTGTAGCCACCATGTCTTACTGAATCAAAATTTAGTTTTTATTTTTAACTATATAATACAGTCCATTTTTTCCGAATGTAGTTGGTTCATGGTGGGCGGGAGCAATGGACATTCTGTCCATAGTGGGCGGAATGTACAATCTTACGTTTAGGTTGATACGTTGTACGATTTTAGTTCCTAATATCTCGATAGATGGCGTTGTTCATTTGACGCTCTCAGCTGAATCGCGGTGTCAAGATTCTCCGTAAAAACATGACCTCTTCGTGTACATTAAAATAAATTGTCTTCGTTGAAGTAAACATTGGCTTTTTATTCATTAGGCATATGGGTTACCATACCCTTTTCTAATATTCTAAAGTTTTTGCATCGAAATAAGGCGATCTCTGCAATATCTTCGGACCACCTGGCGATCTTATATTTAAACACAAAATTTACGTGGAATGACAAACAGCCGATACACCTTTTAGTTATTAATTTATTTTAGTATTTAGAATTTGAAATTGTGCAGAATCTCTATTGTATTTTGAAGAAGATTTAGATTTTGTTTAAATCAACTAATTTTAGAGTCACAAAGAACGTCAGATTGTTGGGGGTATCGCTAGGTAATAAACCAGTAACTGGATTGTGAAGGTTTGATACGCAGACTGGAAGCCGACCCCAACATAGTTGGGAAAAGGTTAGGCAGATGATGATAAAAAAGCTTCAGATTATTTGGTGTGTACTTGCCTGTTTTCTAAAAGCATTATAGATATTTACGATTTGTTGGAAAACGGACCTTAACGATCCCCGGATTTTAGACCATTTTGTTCTAAAATGATTTAGTAATTGAATTTCCGCAGACCTTTCATGTTAAAATTTTACTGAGTGTAAACTAGTTTTAGGGTTTTCAAGCCTTTTCGAGAAAACATTTATATTTATATATTAGCTCTGCACATTTTACAATAAATTACTGTGTGTCTCTGTACAATAACCCTGTCAGGCACTCATCGTCTGCCTAGCCTTTTCCCAACTATGTAGGGTTGGCTTCCAGTCTAACTGGATACAGCAGAATACCAGTATTTTACATGGAGCGACTGCCAATCTGACCTCCACAAAACAGTGTCTGGGTAATACGATACCCCCCTTGGTAAGACTGGTGGTTAGACTTTCGGGCTTCTGACGACCGGTAACGACTGTCAAAGATCTGCGAATGACAGCCGGGACCAATGGCTTAACGTACTTTCCGAGGCACGGAAGCGTTTTGGTATGTAAAGATGGTCACCCATCCACGGACCAGCCGCGGCAAGCGTAGCTTAACCTGAACGATTGACCCGTGCGGCTATTATTATTTAGCCACAAGCCCCTCAAGAACCCTGTTAGGCACTGTAAAACATAAATGTTGGTTTGCTGTTGATTTTGTGAACAATAACTTAACACAAATTGAGTCTAAACCTATCAAAACACAATACAATAAAGGAGAACGGGCACTGACCTGTGGGTTTCTGCCCTGAAGCTCAATAGCCATAACTCTTCAAGTATAACCTTTACTAATAACACGACTTTTGCCAATTATTAGACAGTTTGGAGTTAATGGCCTAAATAGGTGATAGTTTGGAAACCGAAGTTAAGGAATTCTTGGCACCCAATAGCCATAAAATATATACTGGATGATTGTTTTTACCGTCTTGAAATTTTTACAGGCTGTTCTACTCATGAATATGAACAACTTTCATTATAAGACCACCAATGAAATCATGAAAAAAAAAATTTGCTGTTTCATACATTTTGGTCTAGTGGGTATTGAACTTTTGTATTAAACAGCTGATTTTTTTTTCGTGATTTCAGAGTTGGTCCCATAGTGAAAGTTGTTCATATTCATGGGTAGAAAACCCTGTAACAATTTCGAGACGGTAAAAAAAACCATTGGACCATACCAATGGAAAGATCTCCATCTAACGCTATTGGGCTTCAGGACAGAATCGCCCAATCTCATTTTAGAAATATTAAATGTCTAGATTATTTATTTATTTATTTAGGTTAGCCTAAAATTGTTTACACGTTACATTTCATTTAAAAGTACACGATATACATTTATAACTTTAATAATCACTTACAGGCTAACACAACATGCACTATTTTATTTATATTATACATTATATTATAAATATATTAAGATATATTAAAATATTATGATGTCCAATAAACAATATATAAAAACAGTATGGTCCAATTGCCCTTATTCCCATTTATTTGTGAACGGAGCAGCATGTTTTTTTCTCGCATCTCATTCATACGCGATCTCAGTATTTACCCCTTTCCGCACAATTCATCCATCGTTTCTTTCATCCACAAGACATAGACATTCCCTACTATTGGAAAAGATGAATAGGGTTAGGGAATTCACTTTCACAATACCCGTGGGAATAAAAGCTGTATTCAATTCCTCATCTGAAACCGCGCGGTAAAACCGTCCCGGTTAGTGTGGAGGGTCCATTTACCGTGTTGTTGCGTATTCGTCTCACATCGGCTTGACGGTTTTGGTTCGTCTCGTTTCGTTTCGTTTCGTCTCGTGTTGTCTCGTTTCGTTTCGTCTCGTCGGAACTTTCCTGTTTACCACAAATAACTGCTTTTGTTAATATTCTCGGTGGTTCTCTGATACTGTTAAACTTCCGTTTTTTTTTTCCGTTGCTGTGTTTGTTTGTTGGGTATTTTTGATGACTCGGGTTTTTTTTGGGTGTGTTTGTTTTTCGAGTAGTTGGTTTGTTTTTTTTGGGGCCACTATCAATAAGGGTTTCATATTGGTATACGCTGATGAAATCTTCCAACTAATCTATATAAAATGATACTAATAATTTTAAACTGACAGAATTCAATAGGTTTATATAATTGGATAAACTAAATTCCGATCATGCCAGACGTTCAGTTACGACTTCCAATTAAAATTAATGAAATAAATTATTTGTTTCAGAACATGGCGCAACACAAATCAAAGGCGGCTACATGCTGCGGTACAAACGTAAGTATCAAAATAAAGTTGATTTGAAAACCTCATTCTGTTTAAAGACGGTTAAATAACACGAAAAACATTATCTACGACAAACGCGAGCGATATGTGTACATTTATAACGTAGCCCTTTCGTAGCAAATCCGTAGCATTCCCGTAGCGCTCTCGTAGCCCTTTCGTAGCACATCCGTAGCACACCCGCAGCGCTCTCGTAGCCCTTTCGTAGCAAATCCGTAGCACATCCGTAGCACTGTCATAGCCCTTTCGTAGCAAATCCGTAGCGCTCTCGTAACCGTACAGTAGCACTTGTATGAATTCAATATTGTAATCTCTTTTTACAATATTACTTCAATTTATATATTACACATCTTTTTAACATTTATATATACATTTAATAAAGTTAGAGACAATTATTTTTTTGGAAACTTAAAAGCATTCGTTCGTAAAGAAAAAAGTTAATATAAAGAAGATTGCAAAGGTGAACGAACCTAAGAACAAAATGTTTTTAAAAAAGAACTACGGTTTTTCCATTTTAGTCCCGTAACAGCAACCTCGTTGGTACGGAGGCTAGGCCCAACTTGTTTATAGTGATCTCGTAAAACTCTCTCGCCAATAAAAACATCGTCACTCAATCATTTTCTAAGCCGAGTCAATAATGTTGAAGAATGTAGGCGACATGAAAAATAATGTAGGTATATCCTACATTATTTTTCAAAAAGGGTTGGTAATATTCCTTATAATCACCAGGTAGATAAAAGACCATTGTGTAGATTTATTACATTAGCCAGGATTTTGTAATATCTTGATTTAAAAGAGTGTCTTTTATACAGATATCTACGTTTTGGAATGGGTAACTAGCTTCAACTTTGACTAACTGACCGATTGTTTGACAATTCAAAAGTGCCTTGAAATAAACGCTTTAAGTTTTGATTTTGAGATATAATATCAAACTTGATGTGAACGGCAAAATTCTAATATTTTTCAGTGACACGATGATTTATCACTCCTACGCTGTAACGTAATTCTACAGCAATAGAAAGACGACAAACAACAACAAACCATCTTGTATATGGTTGTCTAATCATGATACGGTTGTATGTCGAAAGTTGAGAAGCTATCGATTTTAGGGCGTCGTACGTCCGAATGAAAAAACGGAACCAATTATGTGTCTCTCTGTCTGTCAATCCGTGTGTCACAGCCAATTTGCTCCGAATCTACTGGACCGATTAAGTTGAGGTACACATGTTAACTTCTGTGACACATGAAAGTGTAATATAACAAATGAATTTTGAATAAAAGGTCAATTTTGTGGTGCCAATTAGAAAATTAATTTGAGATGGAACCCTCTGGGTGCGAGTCCTACTTGTACTTTGTCCGGTTTGTTAATTGGGGCTACGTGTTGTGAATGAATCGAAGTTTCCTGCGAAATTGTGGTACAAAAAATACTTATTTTTCTTCATGTCGCTGGCATGACAGTTATTTAATTTTTGTTGGCCTAATACTTCGACATTTCCACGGCGTTATCACTTTGGCTGCATGTTTTGCATGGGCACGATGGGCAGTAACATAGCTCCATATCCACATCTACCTGCCGTTCCCTCAAGGTAGCCCCACTAGAAATACTGATATCATACGATTAAGGGGCTGTCACTGACCTGTATTATATGACTTCTTTAATAGAGGTCAGTGGCTGTGGTCAGAGGGCTATGTTGAAAAAAAAGTGGTTTTTCTATCGTGTAACTTGTTAAGTATGTGGAATAGGGATTTAACATTTTCGTATATGTTTTTTGACCCTTTGGTCTAGTATCGTGTAAAAGGAATACACGATTTAATAATATTTTCTCGATACAAAAAAATTGCAAAGTTATATCTATTTTTTACTTTTTTCGACATCACGGCGTAACGCTTAAGAGTTATTCAATAGAATTTACTTTAAAACATAGAGCATTATCATATCAAAGTTTACTCAAAGTAGTTATCAAAATAAATGAAATAAATTTATTTAAGGAGTATATTCGTTTTTTTCCGAGCGCACGCACATTATACCCATCTCTCTTCTTTTGCGCTTCAAAAGTTATTGCATCACTTTCGCTCGCTTAGTAGGTATTCAAAGATTTTAGATTTGCGAGGTAGGGCCTTTAGATTGTCAAACGTTAAAATCCTCGAAGATCAATCTGCTGAGTTACTATTTAATATCCCTACAAAGTCGTCCGCCAGTCCTACGTTTAGGGTTAATTCTCATTCGTTCGTAAAACAAAGTTTCTTTACGACACTTGGCGAAGGTTTATTTCAACTGTTATGGCGTAGGCAGTAACTCAAGTTTTATGGTATCGCTGGAGAAGTAGATCGAGTTATGTGGAAATGAGACAAAATATGAGAATAATTTACTAATATTCTGTCCCATCATCATAGGATTAACTTGAAAAATACAATTCTTAGTTCTTACTACATTTTGCGCATCGTATTCTCTGTAAAATCCTTTGAAATTTCGCGAGAGCTCCTGCTTTTTATGTTTTTTAGATAGATCATAGCAGATAATATCCACATATAAGGCTGCATTTATATAACATTCTACTTTATAAAAATTCGCATAATTATCTTCATGATTATTTTATTATGTGTTTTTGTGTAATTGTATCAGTAACATAGTTTTAAGTTTATATTTTATAAAGAATTTAATTATTATTATTTACTCCCATCAACAACCAAGCAACACACAAGCCTTCTACGTCAAAATAAATTCATTAATTATTTGTAATAGTAGGTAAGTCCCTAGCCTGTCAATGTGACATGAAAACGTGTTAGATTACTAAAGGCTTGCTTGTTCATTAACAGCCTGGTCTGGATTTGTGCCCGGTTGATGGCAATAGACTCGCCTCCTATTACATGGGACTTAAACATAACTGGCAAAATTTGAGTGAACTATAGGTACCCCTCTAGCTGACCCTTCGGGGAATACATGCGTGATGATTCTATGTTATGTTAAGACTTAGTAAAAGTAAGGTATGATCGAGTACGTTGTGTCATTTGACTTTGTATTTTTTCTACAGTTCTGCTCTAAAAAGTTTTGGCTTGCAACCAACGAACCAACAACCGGCAACACAGACTCGCCCTCATTGTTTCAGTCTTAGATTACAACAATTTTTTTTATTTCAAAGCATTGAATCACTCCTCCCGTCTGCACTGTGCTATCAACTGGCGCGAAATTGCCGATGTGAGTAAAAACGCCAGCTTGCAAGCCAGTTACTCGACTATTAAGTAGCTCTAGAGAGTTATGATCAACCCTCCCTTGCGTGACAGAGATAGAACGATGAGTGAAAGAGACGGTTACTCTCAGTGACGTCAGTCTGTGGTGATAGGGACAAGAGAGCATTTAGTATGCGCACTAGAGCCTGAATGCTCCTAAAGTTTGAATGTTGAGATAGTTTGAATTGCCCCTTAATGACTATTCTATCAGTGACTATTATGCAGGAGTCGTAAAATTTAATTAATATATTAATATAGATCTAGTAACCCTGATGAGAATTTTAATCAAAGAGTTTGGTTATGCCTTGATGTCTAAAAGTATTTTATGAGTATGTTGCTGGATAAAATATTTTTCATTAAAGACCTTAACTTTTGTTGTCGACTTATCAATAATAAACTAAGTTAGTGAAAATACGGAGTTTAAATAAATTATGTCTGAAGGAAGTTTATAATAACAAATATTTTATGCAAAAGTTTTTAATATGGCTTTATTGACTCGTGCCATCTTTTTACAGGGAAGTACTTATGGAATTCGTGGTCAGAAGAATGGGTGGTTCTGTATGACGACTCAACTATGGCATGGTTCAAGGTAAGCACATTACTTTAGTTAACTTTTTTATCATTTATTTGTAAACAAAAGAAAAGACCAGTTCCCGTAATTAAAAACGTACAAAATCTAGACGCAATGTCATCTCAGCGACAATCAATGTTAAAAACTTGTCAAAATTGTCGGAAAATTAGAGGTATTTTTGACAGATTGAGACTGAGATGAGGCTGAACGTTCTTAAAATTATGAGAATTGCTCCTCTGCTTTCTTGTGTTTCTCAAGTTCGTATTGAATTTTAATAAATAAATTAAGAAATAAAAAGACCCAAAACTACCATTTCAGACACGAAACTACGTGTTCCTCACATGATCTGACCAAGATTATGTACTTTAAAAGAGACGGTAATCTTTGAGTTGGTTCGGCCTTTTTTCTTAGAGTAGTCTGATAGAAACCGGCAACCTCATCTAGTTTTAAAATATCGTGTAAAAGGATTTGTGCAAAACTACTAAGGACGAATTTCACCAAACTTTTATACTTAGAATAAGTCTTATCCTGAGAATAAATTGTGAATTTTTGACAGTTTTACCATACTAGAACTGTCAGACGTCAATTTTATTCCATGGATAAAAGATATCTGACTTTGGTAAAATCAGCCCTAAAAGAAATTAAATCATTTATCAAAAACATGTTGATGTATAAACATTCGTTCGAATAATCGGAATGGTTAAGATATCGTTGTGCAAACAAGGCCTTGTCTGAAAAATCACAAACATTTTCAATACTCAATCATCTGTTGGGACTGTCGAGTAATTAACCTGAAACCCTGTAAATGTGTCTCGGAATTGAAAACAACGTTACCCAATTACCTCTACAGGTAGTTACAGGGAACTTGGGGTATCGACAGGAACTAATTAAAATAGTTTGGCGAGTATGGTACACTTCCGCTTTCATTAATATTTGTATCTATGGGGCGGGAGGGACGGTGGAGTGTGGAGGCATGTATGTCTTTGAATTTTTACGAAGTATTTGGTTTACGATTCTATATTTCTTGAGATATTTTTTTATTTATTTATTATAATTATAAAAATACTAGCTGTTGCCCGCGACTTCGCCTGCGATCAAGACAAAAGACACGTGGCGCCATCTATTCTCATATGTACAGAAACGGATATAGGGTACCCCCTATGTGCGCTTCTGTACACCTGACAACGTATATGCAAAATTTCAGGATGATCAGTTCAGTGATTTAGGCGTTAAAATGTAACAAACAAACAAACTTACTTTCGCATTTATAACATTACTTAGGATTATATTTTATTAGAGATTCAAATATTATTTACATAATTTAAAAAGCTAACCGTCTTAAAATAATAATATGTACTTACAAATATATAAAAATGACAGGGGAAATAATCAAAGGGCATCAAAAAATTCGAGATATAAATTGTTGAGATATTGGTTAAACATGTTACTTTCTTACATAGCATTCGTGAAATAAAATTAATGAACATATTAATATAATTTTTTATTTTGTTATCTTATACAATCCCACCGCTGGGCAAAGGGTTCCCCCAAACCCTTCCAGGAACTTTGAACCAGCCCTCGTAATTATTTATAATAATACTAGCAGCGCCCCGAGGTTACACCCGCGTTAGTTTCGATCCCGTGGGAATATCCTATGTGTTAATCCTGGTTAAAAACTATCTGTATACAAAATTTCATCCAAATCCGTTTAGTAGTTTTTGCGTGATTGAGTAACAAACATCGAAACATTTTCACAAACTTTCACATCCATATACTTATAATAAATCTGTAGAAGTGAAAATTCTGTACATTGAAAATATCAAAAAAATAAATGGCAGGGGGTGTTAATAGACCGACACCGAACGTTTAGAAAATCACAGAGAAGTGTCAAATACGTAAATCTCTTGGCGTTCAAGTTCCCTACTGAAACAAGAGTGCTTGCTTAGGAAATTGTTTACGTTAGGCTTCACCTAACTAGAGGGCAGTGGTGGCCCAGTACTAACGGACCCGACTTACGAGTTGTACGTCGTAGGTTCATAATGTGTAAATAATTTCATCACCACTGCTCTCAAAACGGCGAAGGAAAACATCGTGAGGAAACCGGCATGTCCTAGAACCAAAAATTCGATGACATGTGACATCTACCAACCCGCACTGGGTCCGTGAGGTGGATTACGTCCCACTCCCTCTCGAAAGCCTCTTTGCTTGACGTTAGTGAAAACAGGCTTAAGAAATACAAAAGCAAACGCCATTTTTAGGGTTCCGTACCCAAAGGGTAAAAACGGGACTCTACTACTAAGACTCCACTGTTCGTCTGTCCGTCTGTCACCAGGCTGTATCTCATGAACCGTGATAGCTAGACAGTTTAAATTTTCACAGAATATGTATTTCTATTGCCGCTATAACAACAAATACTAAAAACAGAATAACAGAAACATTTAAGGGGGCTCCCATACAACAAACGTGATTTTTTGCCGTTATTTTAAATGTAGTGTTAAATATTATATGGTGGTACGGAACCGTTCGTGTCGGCCGGTTTTTTTTCTGTATTTTCTGCATAGAGAAAAAAAGGCGTGAGTTGATGTACCAATGTAAGTAACTTACGTGATAACACGCAAACATGATTTAAGAGCATGAGTCAGCTACGTTGTAATATCATAATCTCACTCGATAAACTTCATTGTGCGAACTTATGACAACTTTCTATTTGTTGATTAGAAAACTTGCCCGAGTCTAATCGCTGTAGGAATTTACGATGGCGTTCGATCGTTGCTTGTGTGAATGTATGGACCTTTTGTAGTGTAAGGGACTAGCGATTAGCGGGTAGACAATTAAAGATTTAACGTGTGTAGAAAAAGTACTATTAGTACCTAAGTCTTATTTTTTTTGTTAACTTGGTTAAATTGAATTACTGGTAAGTTAAACATAGCTCTTCGAAAGCTAAATTAAGTTTTTGCAAAACTGCTTGGTGATAAAAAAAACTACGGTCATAGATAAGCTTGTCACCATTGGTTCGAACGCAAACAGGCGGTTTACTTTGAGTTTGAGTTTGTATTTAACACCACTCCCTTCTAAACGGTGAAGGAAAACATCGTGGGGAAATTGGCATGTCCCAGAACCATAAATTCGAGGACGTTTGAAATCTAACAACACGCACTGGACCAGCATGGTAGATTACAGCCCACTCCCTCTCGAAGAGAGGAGGCCTGTGTCCCAGCAGTGGGATCATTATGGGCTGATTAAGCATTCCACCATTACCTATATGCTAATTCTGGCAGACATCAAAGCATTGCCAATAGTCTTACCAGTTTTGGCAGATGTTTGAAAGTCAGTGAAGTATCAAGCATGTGGGTGGAACTCCTCATCTTTGTTAATGAGATTTCAGATGTCACAGGGGTCCGCGTTCCATTGAGGGCCTGTCTTTTTGTTCAACGTGTAACAAAACCAAAACAAAAATTGTTTGATCCTTTACAAAAAAAACTTTCACCGCTGTCTGCCATAACTTGCACCATGCTCAATGGTGTGTATACATCGCAAAGGGAACGCTTTATTCACATGCCGAGTTCGGTAACAATCAGGGGAGGCCCGACGTAGGCCAGCGTGGGCCAGCGTGGGTCAACGTGGCCCCTCCCACCTTATCCAACTGTTTGCGTCGCTTATTGTTTCGACAACTCCTCCAAACGTATGTTGTGTTTTTAGGAGATGACATATACTTCGTAATTTATGTATACAGAGGAGCGATTAAGTTGTCAAATTTATAGTACAGCGGTTACTACAAATCGTTATCAGTCTGTAATAAAGATAACTACTTTTTAATTAATTTGCCATCTATACAACTTTAGAATTGGGAGGGTGACATAGTTTCTTTAACATTTACCCTCTAGGGTCAAGAAGCCTGATCAAATCGTAAGGTAAGTTGTGATTGGTTGATCAAAGTACCCAACTACTTATACCGAACTTAACTTATTTCAAGAAGAACCTTGGAGGCAATTAAGTAAGTGGGTTAATATGACGGCTATACGGCCAGGTTAACGAAGAATCCTTGTGTATAATCATATAGTCGTGTATTTGTCGCAGCCAACTCGTTTAGTTAACCGCCTGGCCTTTAGAAGTATTGCTCGCCTTACTTCGTTCTCTCGGCTCGCACGCGGTTGATCACACGGAGTTCTAACCTAACCTAACCCATTTAGTCGGGGTGCCGTGGCTTAGTTACTGCGACCAAATCGGCTCGCGCGCGATTGTTTACTGACTTCCAACCTAAACTGTTATTGAATATCATTCAGGCCGTTAGTTGAACGGCCGCCGTTTAGTTAAAAGGCTAGGCGGTTAACTGAACGGCTAATTTAACCAGTTGGTTGCGATATATATGTTAGAGAAAAAGATGCACAAGAAGTATTTACGACGTCACTTATTTTAGTGGTTACTTAATTTGTTCGAGCGGCAACACTTCGGACTCGTCAGTGTTGGTCTGTCAGTGAAGACGTTGTATCTATCAGTAGTGCGCTCGTTTTATTATAGAGCCTTTCTTCTTCTTGCTCTCGAGACAGCGCCTGTGCCGGTTGTGCGCACTGATTGTTAAAAAATACGACATGGCGGACACACCAACATCGAACACGTCGACCCTAATCCGTCCGAATCTGCGACAGCAGCGGTGGGATTGCTTCCAAAATCACCTACGAGTCTACCGCGATGCCAGCTACTCAATATCAAGAGTAGTTTACGCCGGATTAATATGAAGCAAAAGAAAATGTGGCGGCGGGACGGTCGACATCAAGTGACGATGTACCTGGTGCGCCTACATCTGAAAACATGGGCGATATTTTTTTTTCAAAATATGAATTCGGTCTTCCAAAACTCTAACCAGAAACCTACGAGCACCGTGGAATCGAGGAAGTTGAAGGCAAGTGAGATGTATCTGCCGCCGTTTGATCCAGACGATTGTCAGTTTACCACAGGTCATTGGTGCGAGGAGATTGAACATTATAGGAAAAACAAATCGTGGACGGATCTCGGATTATGAAACTAGGAACGCTGTATTCACTTACTTACAAGGACGCACGAAAAAGTGGGGTGCGAATACGTATCTTTTGTGCCAGACCTGGGAAGAACTAAAGGAACGACTCACTCGACAGTTTGTTGCAACGAGGAGGTTCTACGACCTGTTTCGCGATATGTTGGAGTACAAAAGCGACTAGGCGGCTACGTACTTACATCGAGTATTCTACCAACAAGTAGGCGCTGATAGATCGACTGGATACTGGTTGGGGTGAGTCCAACAAAATCGAAGTATTGATTCACGAATATTCAGGTACGTACCGAGATGCTTAAAAATGTTACAACAATTTTTTTTGGCTTGATAAACATTTAGTACTTAAGGGTACTTACATTAAGAGCTTTAATCAGGGGCTTGAAGGAGGGGCCCGTGGCTGAATGATGGCGGCCGCACGGGTCGATCGATCGGGTTGGGCTGCGCTTGCCGCGGTTGGTCTGTGGATGGGTGGCCGTCTTTGCACGCCGAGGCCCCTCCGTGCCTCGGGAGGTGCGTTGGGCCGTTGGTCCCGGCTGTCATTCGTGGATCTTTGACGGTAATTGCGGGTGGTCGGAGGCCCGAAGGTCTGACAACCGGTCTATCCGGTTGGGCTGGATGCCGGGCCCCGGTATGGTTGGGAGAAGGCTAGGCAGATGATGAATCAAGGACTTGAAAACGAAATGAATTTCGTTCCGAAATCGTATAATGTTCTAAAATTTGTAACGATGATAAAACCTAAAAACATCAATAACGTTACGTTATATGGTGTGCATAATAAAGAATATTCTATCTATCTATCTAACGTTACAAAACCAAAACCTCATATAATATCATTTTCGTAGAACAATAATATTATAAGTAACGTTATTATAGGTATCAGTAACATTAAGCTTATCCACTTATAATAACGTTACAGGTAAAGCGTTACCGATTCATTCGTAACGTTATTTTGTTATACTTCTTCGTCATCTTATAAGTCATGAAGCTGGCAAAGTTGAGTATCGAAATGAATAACGTTATTGTATCGTTATACTAATGGCGATATATTGATAATATTGTTGGTGAACAGCAGAGATCGTTCCGTTTGTCAGTATCGTTACAGCCAAGGAATTAATTTTGTTATGATCCTGGTGGAACGGTACGAATTGTCAGTACCGGAACTACGTCCAGATGTCTTTAAGCGACATTTTGACAAGACGCGGAGTGAACATGAATCTTTTTATTCTAAATCAAATCGTACTAAAACATGTTAGAAATCTATAGATGCCGCGTTGTCATTACTGCAATAAAATAAGTCACCTGAAACGAGAGGGCCCGTGGCTAAATAATGGCAGCCGCACAATGTTTGTCCATCCTCTAATGATTCTTAGATTAAAATATGTTTAGGTGGCCTTAATCTACAAGCACTGATCGATAGTGGTTCAGAGTGCTCACTAATGAAAAAGGAAATCGCAGATTGTTTACCTGATAAGAAAGAAATCTCGTTTACCCGCCTCACAGGTATACCTTGCTTTTCATTTCGGAATGACCATTTATGCTGAGTTTGACAGGTTCCATACTGTACTGAGATAACGTTCGTCATTGTTGCTTCACATTTATTACCGCATGTCGTAATCCTAGTTATGGAGTTATTTAAGACCCATTTTTTTTGATTTTTACCCTTATAGTGACAGTCCTAAAATAGTACGTGACATCAATTTCAATATGTGTCTTATCCAAAATACGAACGTGGAGTTCGATAACATTCACAAAGATTTGACTGAGCAGTGTGATATTCATAAATCCATAATTCGTGAAATAATAGCAGACCTGGAGAGCAAAGGCATAGTGCGTGAGAGCTCTTCGCCTTATTCGAGCCCTGCTCTACTTGTGAAAGACGGCTCTGACCGTCTTTGTGTAGATTATAGGGACCTTATCTCTAATACTGTGCGTGATAGTTTTCTTTTACCACCAGTATCAGAACAGATTTATGCTCTCGGTAAAGCGCTAAAAGGGCTAAAAGACCTTTTTTTTTTCTCTCTCTCTTTCATAACCTTTGTAGGGAGTGGTTTATTGAATTTCATGAAATATGAACAGGATTTGGTATAAACAAGACGAGCGGCAAAGTTTAGGATGGACGAGCAAGCAACGAAAGATAAAATACGCTATGACGCTAATAAACAAATAAGATTTCATATTAACAAATTAAGCGAAAAGATTAGCGGTTCTTGCAAAATCACGAAACTTTGTCCAAACGCACGTTACGTGGTTGACCCATTATCTGGGGGACGGAGCCAATATGTGTATCATGAACGATTACGTAAATATGCAACTAGCCTATCAGAATTTTCTGAATGTCTTGATCCTATGGAATCCAAAGATGATTAATTTAATTTTGACAAATTGCTGGGTACTGTCACCGCACTGAACGAATTAATGAACTGCAAATTAGTGCTAGATTGTTCGCAGAGTTTTAAGTTTTGTTGAAATGAAGAACTGTTATGTTTGTTGTTTTGTTGATCATGAACTTGGATCAACAAATGTGCTGATTGATAAAATGTTTTGTTGATACGCTGAAAGCTGTAACGCTTTGTCAGAGTGATTGACTGAAAGTTGTAACGCTTTGTCAGAGGGCTGGACTGAAAGTTTTATCGCTTTGTCCTGTTGAACTGTTGAAAGCTTCAACGCTTGGCGGTTTAGTCATTGAGCTGGATCATGTATGGACCCATGAATATTGCTGAAAGCTTCAACGCTTTGCGGTTTAATCATTGAGCTGAATCATGTATGGACCCATGAAAATTGCTGAAAGCTTCAACGCTTTGCGGTTTAGTCGTTGAGCTGAATGAAACATGTATGGACCCATGAATGTTGCTGAAAGCTTCCAACGCTTTGCGGTTTAATCAAAGCGCTGTCTTCTTACTAATGCTGAAAGCTTTCACGCTTTGCTTTTGAGTTTGATTGATTTATGAGAAGGTTGAAAGTTTTTATAAAACACTTTGCCTGTAATAGTGTCGTTTAGACTAAACGTGATTTCGAGAAGCAACGCGAGAGCGCCTTGAATAGCAGAATGGCCGTGTTAGAGAAAAAGATGCACAAGAAGTATTTACGACGTCACTTATTTTAGTGGTTACTTAATTTGTTCGAGCGGCAACACTTCGGACTCGTCAGTGTTGGTCTGTCAGTGAAGACGTTGTATCTATCAGTAGTGCGCTCGTTTTATTATGGAGCCTTTCTTCTTCTTGCTCTCGAGACAGCGCCTGTGCCGGTTGTGCGCACTGATTGTTAAAAAATACGACATGGCGGACACACCAACATCGAACACGTCGACCCTAATCCGTCCGAATCTGCGACATATATATCTTGTCATGACACACATCTCAACATATTACCTAAACTAAAATTATAAAGAGAAAAGATTTGATTTTTTGTATGTTTATTTGATACGCATTCACGCTAAAACGGCTGAACGGATTTTGATGAAATCTGGCACATGGGCAGACCATGACCTGGATTAGTATATAGTATAGAATACTTTTTATCCCGATATTCCCACGGGATAGAGTCTTATACGGGTGAAACGGATGAGCGCAGCTAGTATTGCTTTCAGAAATCGGTTATATCAAACAATCACTCAACCTTATGTAGGCGAAAGTAAATTCAGTTAAATTGTTAATTAAGCTTTATTTTAACAGGAAATAATAAAGTTAAATAGGAAATAATAAAGGCAATAATTTGAATCGAGCAAGATCCGCTTATGTACTTAGCCCCTTACTAATAAGCGTCTGTATGGTTACAAAACGCTTTGTCCTCTTCTTTCGAAAGTCAAATTACTGACGATTGAAAGAGAAAAGTCGGTGTGTAACTATTCATCTGAAATAATACGTTTATTAGTAAAGGGGTAAATGTTTTAAGTAAATATTAAAAGTTATTCAATCCATCGGCCTTTGAACTTATTGTTTTACAATAATTCAAGTTCGGAATATTAAAGCAGAGATTTACTAATGAAGTTATTTCTTTTGTTGTATTTATTACCTACTTTCGATGAGAAGAACAGAAACCTGATATGTTATTTATCATAAGATAACATCATACTTATATTTCCTAAAGGATTGGGCTGAGCACACCCGCATTTCGCTAGTTATTTTTAAGTCCTATGTATTAGGGTCTCTAAAGTGGTGAAGGAAAGCATCGTGAGGAGACCAGCGTTCTAGAACCAAAAATTCGAAAGTATGTGACATCCAACCCACGCTGAGAGCAGTGGGGGCCCAGTTTGATGTGCACCCAGACAGGCGCATTACTTTGTGTAAATTATTTCATCACCACTGCTCTCAAAACGGTGAAGGAAAACATCGTGAGGAAAAAGGCATGTCCTAGAACCAAAAAATCGAAGACATGTGACATCTACCAACCCGCACTGGACCCGCGTGGTGGCCGGCCCTTTCCCTCTCACAGAGAGGAGGTATGTGTCCCAGCAGTGGGAACATTAGGTATAGGCTGAGTATGTAGTAGGTGGGCGAACCTACTGCCATCAACCGGGCACAAATCCAGACTCCAGGCTGCTACTGAGAAATTCCTGACTGATATACCCAACTTATTATTTATCATTTCTTTTTTTCAATATATCATCAACATCTGCCTCGCCTTTTCCCAACTATGTTGGGGTCGGCTTCCAGTCTAACCGGATGCAGCTGAATATCAGTATTTTACGTGGAGCGACTGCATATCTGACCTCCACAACTCAGTTACTGGGTAACACGATACCCCTTGGTGTTCGTTGTCATTTTTAGGGTTCCGTACCTCAAAAGGAAAAAACGGAACCCTTATAGGATCACTCGTGTGTCTGTCTGTCTATCTGTCCGTCTGTCACAGCCAATTTGCTCCGAATCTTATGGACCGATTAAATTGAAATTTGGTACACATATGAATCTCTGTGACCCAAACACAGACGTGTAACGTAAATAAATGAGTTTTGAAAATGAGAGTCATTTTTGAGGGGTAAATAGACAATTAAAAAAAAAAGTTTCGCAATCTGTACCGTATGACATATCAGGGCTTACCGTGAGGATCTCAAATATATTTTTTTCATAATTTTAAAGTAAATTGTATTAAAGTTATTTAAGACAATAGACGGAAATTTACCATTCCCCACCCCCTTATCTCCGAAACTACTGAGCCTAAAATTTTGAAAAGAATACAGAAAATATTTCTATACCTATAGATTACAGGATAAAATTAAAGTAGCTTTTCGTCTCAAACTCAAAGCATTTATTTAAATTAAACCATTTACGGGCACTTTTGAACTGTCAAGAAGTCATTCAGTCAGAAAATATGAAGCTAGTTCCCCATTCCAAATCGTAGGTACCTATGGAGAAGAAAGGGCAAGAGACTCCATGGTCTATTTGAGATACCATACCTCGCTGTTCTTCTAAAATACGCGACTTTTAATTCAGTTTTCACCAGCTTTTAGAGAATTTATTGTGGAACGACTATGTGCATAATACATAATTGTTAAACTTAGACATCTTGATGTTTTGTCAAGTCGTAAAGCTGTGCGAAGCAGGGGCGGGTCGTTAGTCTAAAATTAAAGAAGAGGAGTAAAGGAAAGAAAGAAAAAATACGTTTATTTACGTTTACGAAATACGTTCTACGTAAGACAGAGGATTTACTCGTTGTCCGTAAATAAATATGTTAGTCTTTTAAGTTAATAGGTTTTTTTTATCTGTATTATTTAAGGGATTTTTGTACGCTTATGCGACGATGTCAATCCCATCGTGATTTTACAAAATATAACAACATACTAAATAAACTAATCTTAGTCATGCAATTCTTAATTAAAAAAAAGAGATAGTAATATAAAAAAAAAAATTATACTTATACTTACATATATATATAAAAAATATACATTTATATAATATATATAAATATATATATAGTAATAGTAAAATAGTAATAGTAGTATAATTTATTAGTTAGTATTAGTTTTTGATTAGTCTTCTCAGTTTTTTATTTTATATTTTAAAGCTAAGCACCTTTCTAGCCTGAACCACAGGTTCTACCTAATTCAGGCTAATGAGCAACTGTGTCCTCTATAAATTTTAAATTATGTTATTGTAACACTGCAAAATAAATAAAAAAACAAAAGCACAAAAAAGAACAATTTTGGGGAAAATATGCGTCACATCCTCGCAAAAAGGCATCGCACAGCATATATTATATTAATGCTTCCTTCTGCGAGACAGAGCCCCAGCGCAACAGCAACAATGCAGTAGCAACTTCGGGAAGCAACCTTGTACTGTCTAACTAAGTTCTTATGTCTGGAATTCGTCAGACACAGGGGGAGACTACTGGCCATTTCTCAGTCAAAGTTTTCTAGCTGATATGACAAAGTATGCCAAAATGCATACTCCAAGCCACTGCGGATAAGTATTACAATAAAATAAAACTCTTCAACGTTACCTTCATGAAACTCGTCTCAGCGAACATGTAAAAGATCCCGATAAAAAAATAACCTTATTTGCGTAGTTACAGAGTTTAATTTACACTAACGACTGTGTAGCACGTAGTCCCTATTAAATATTAGTTTCTTTATCTCGTCTCGAGAGAAGTTTCTCGCCGAATCGCTGATATCTAAATAATACTAATAAAAAATCTTGTTTGTCGTCTGTCAGACAGTTGTTTTGAAACAACAAAAGTATGTGTGTAGTTATTATTATTGTAACAACAAACATCGAGCTATAAAAATATTAGGGTGAGATTATGTATAAGAATGGCGTGTTTCTTACTTCAGAGATCTTTATGTCAATTGATATGTTTGTCTAAGTTCAGTTAAGTAAATATTCAATCGGCTGATCCTTTTCCCAACTGTGTTGGGGTCGGCTTCTAGTCTTACCGGATTTAACTGCATACCAGTATTTTACATGAGGCGACTGCATATCAGAAGGCCAATTCTCGTAATTTAAAACGTTCAAAATCTAGTCGCAGTCTCATCTCAGCGACAAACAAATGTCAAAAACTTGTCAAAATGTAGGGAAATTAGAGGTATTTTTGACAGATTGACACTGAGATCAGACTGTGAACGTTCTTAAAATTACGAGAATTGCCCCTCTGACCTCTACATCCAGTTACTGGGTAACACGATAATCCTTGGTTGAGCCAGGTTGTAAGACGATGCTTCCCACGGAGTAAACTCCGTGGTGCTACCGTACTCCGTACGATGCAGATTATAATTAAGAATATATTGGATTGCAATAAATTTATTCAAATGAATATTATATTTAATAAATTTTGAAGTGGTTTTAAATGTAATTTAATTTAATAAATTTAAAATATATACATATTGCCCGTCGCTTTCTTATAAATAATAAGTTGAAATAAGTCGTAACCCGTATCTACTAATACACCACCGCTCCTGAGTAGGTAAATATTAAATGATTATCCTCGAAAGAACAAGCAAAAGAATTATAGGGCATCAAAAAATTCGTCCGCATCGCTGTCTACAGGAACAGTGCCTAAAAGGCTGGCAGCATTGCCACGTTGTATGGCAATGCTGATTCCTTGGCCAAGAAATAGGCCAGCCCTCTGGTCACCTGAAGAGTCAACCAACCGCTTGGTGATGTCCCGAAATATTCGATGTCTCCTTAAATACAAGTAATATTTGTTCGTGTAGGATGCATAATAACACAATATTATATAAGGATCTCATGTGTGATGTATTAAAGATAGCAAATACGAGAAGCATCTGCGGATTATTGATTTTACTTTAAAAAAAAAAACTATGATTTATTGTTATAAGCGCCGCCAACTCTTGGCATGCAATTAGAAGAAAATAATTGTCAGATTTTGCACTAACTAGTGAAAAATAAAAATAACCCACTCTGTCAAACATTTTCTACGAGATTTGTTAAATATATCGTTTCAATAACGTAATACGTGTAATAACACATACCGTTAGCCTTGAACTTCTTATCCTTCAAAAATATCTCCTCAGGGATAATATATTTCCCAAAAACGAGGTCACTATCCCTACATTGTCAAACCAGAGTGATTTGTATGTAAGTAGAAAATATCGTCATTATTCTACTGCCCTTACACCCAATATTGGGGACGGCTTACGATAGATTGGGGGCTTACAAACGTCACCAAAATATGATAAAACGCCTCTACGATCGGCTCGTAGCCACGTAGAACGAGCCACGCCGACGCCTACGCCGTAGGCCAGTTACAAAACGTAGTCGAAATAAACTTAGCTTCGGTTACAACACCGTAATTTAGATGTTTTTTTATGTCAATATATATTATGTAGTCTGAGCCTGTCTGAAACCTAGTAAACATGTGAGATAGGCGTTTCGACTTTCTCGGTATTATCAGCATTATTTGGGTCACAGTGATAACAATTTTAATAAATTTTTCTCTCCACTGTCGGTAGGTGTGTGTGTGAGTCTATAAAATAGATAGCATTGTCACGCGGACTTCAGTTGGTTTTTCGACTTCGTCGCGTTCACATCGGCAAAAATGGCTAAACGTAGTCACGGTTCTCGGCGGCTCTTCTTCCCGGATGAAGATATTTCCGATTCGGACGAGTCTTTGCCGCCGCCCAAAGCGCCGCGGCGTGACGCGGGACAGGCGGACGTGAGTGTCGGGGCCTCAAGCACGTCGGCGCAGGTCATGCTTGACTTACCATCGCTGCTGCAGACACCACCGTTGCCGGGCCCGTCGCAGACGTTGCGATCACCCGACATACCGCCAAACGTACCGCGTTCCCCTTCGCGCAGCAAGGACGAAAACCCCCCGGATGTCCTTGACAAGAGGTTTGAACAGTTTAACCGTGAGTTAGCTTCAATTAAATTATTACTTTCGCATGTGCAGCCACCTGGTTTATCCGCTCAAGCAGCGCTTGGGTTTATTAATCCCACGCAACAGGGTCGGCAGAATAATGAATCGGACGCCCTGTCCGATCTTATGCCTCCGGCCCCACCATTGGCGCCTGAGCTAGAAGATTTGGAAACCACGTTGGCTGAATCTATTAAAAAGGCTGATAAGACGCGTCTTGACGCAGTCACAAAATTACAACATTTCGATGATCCGGAATGGACAAATATACGTTATGTTGATACTCAGAAAAAATATCTGGCTACCCCCGCTTTTACACATTTAGATTTAAATGAAGAATTAGTACCGTTCGAACATAAACCTTATTTTTTGAGATCTCTTGACCAATCTTTTGCCGCTATTACGAATATGCTCTTAGCTCAACGTGAAGCTGTGCAAATAGCTATTAGGAATATTCTTGCAATGAAGGATGCTCCAGCTTCTTTGCACGCCACGCTTTCAGAAGCTTTTGCAAGCGGCAGTTTGTTCTCAGAAGTTTCTAAAGATCTGTTGCAGGTTGTGTGTGGCAGAAGGGCCAGCATTCTAGAACAGCGTCGTGATGCGGTGCTCAGCGGCGTTCGGGACAAGTACAATAAAGCCGCCCTTAAACGTGTCCCGCCGAGCCGCGACTGTCTGTTCAACAGAGCAGCATTCACCGAGACGCTCAACCGGTTTGGAGGGGGTTCGAAGATATTCCGCCGGCCGAACTTACCCGCTGAGGGTAGGCAGGCTTCGCCACATCGGACTCAGCTTCCAATGGCGCAGAATTTTCGTGGCTCAAGCTCCACTACCACATTCAACAGGCCGCACGCCCCCGCACCGGCCACTAGATCGAAGGCACCCCCAGCTGGGAAGCGATCGGATGGGCAGCGCAACCGCCAGCAGCAGCGCCGCCAGGACGATGGCCGCCCCCGCCGACGACAATGACTCCTTCAGAGGGGGTCAGCTTCGTCGATTCCTAGCTGCGTGGAGGACCAAGCGCGCTCCCCCTCACATTTTAAAGGTAATACAGGGATACCGAATCCCTTTCATTTTAAAGCCTCCGCTGAGGAGATTTGCCACGCACAGCCAATTTCCAGTCGACGATTCACTGGCGATGCGGCACGAGATTCAAAATATGGCAGCGCAGGGTGTGATCGAGCTCGCTCCAGACAGTGCCGGCTTCGAATCTCACCTATTCTTGGTACCGAAGCAAGACGGCTCGAACCGCCCGGTGCTCAATCTGAAGGTACTCAACAGGTACCTGAGCTCAACAAAGTTCCGTCTAGTCAACATGTTCAAGGTGCCAGGTTTTCTTCAACCCAACGACTGGATGATGAAAATCGACTTGAGCCAGGCCTACTTTCATGTGCCGATCGCCAAGTCACATCGCCGCTTTCTAAGGTTTGTAGCACCAGACATTCAGGCGCCTTTCAAAGCCCAAGCAGTGTGGCAGATGACCTGTCTGCCATTTGGCCTAGCAAGTGCACCGAGAACCTTCGCTACACTCTCAAATTGGGTAGCCCAGCAGCTGAGGCTACGAGGGGTAAGAGTTCTCGTCTATCTCGACGACTTCTTGTTGGTAAATCAGTCCCGGCGCAAGCTCCAGAGACATGCACGCCTTACCAAGGCCCTGCTCCACGAACTAGGTTGGAAAATAAACAACGAAAAATCGTCTTCGAGGCCAGTTCAGAATCTCGAATTTTTAGGTATCGAGTGGAGCACGAGGACGAATCTCAAGGCTCTGCCAGAGAAAAAGCTTCAGAGTCTCGATCGCTGTATAGAGGGGTTGCTTGTCAGGACAGTCTGGTCCCCGTTGGAACTCCAAAAGGTAGTAGGTTGGTTAAATTTCGCCAGCTTCATAGTTCCATACGGCAGAATAAACTTCCGCGGTGTCCTGGTACTCATGCAGAGAGCAGTCCGCGAGGAAACCTCAGTAGCACCAAATCCTCAAGCTCGAGCAGACCTTGTCTGGTGGAGGGACCACTTTCGAGAGGTGAGCAAAATTTGGCCCCAACCACCATCTCACTTTATAGTGACGGACGCGTCGGATCTCGGCTGGGGAGCTTATGTAGACGGAGCCCTCTTGCAGGGCCCGTGGTTACGCCAAGAAGCCTCTCTTCGGGCCAACAGGAAGGAACTCCTAGCTGTTTTGTTTGTCCTACAGAACAAAGCTCAGCTGTTCGCGGGCAAGACAGTTCTGGTGCAGAGCGACAATCGGACGGCTCTTGCTTATCTTCGAAACCAGGGCGGGACTCGCTCCGAAGCTTTGTTAAGTATCGCAAAGACTATTTACAGTTACCTAATACCTTACAAAATCCATCTGGTAACAAGTTACATACCAGGCCCGCTGAACTCTGTGGCAGACAGTCTGTCAAGATTCAAAGAGCTTCCCGAGTGGCATCTACTTCCCGAAGCTTACGAAATCATATTTCGCAAATGGGGAACTCCAGTAATGGATTTATTTGCATCGCAAACGGCCCACGTAGTTCCCCGGTACGCATCGAGGGATCTCAGGGATCTGATGGCAGTGTATCACGACGCATTCAGCAGGAGTTGGTCGTACAAACTGGCATGGGTATTTCCACCACCATGCCTCATGCACCAGGTACTGTTTGCACTCAATCATGCGAAGGGGAAGTACATGGTTGTGTGTCCCCGGTGGCTAAACGTGTTTTGGCGAGCGGACCTCAAGACGAGAGCTCTGTGCCCGCCCTTCACTATTCGCAACCTACACAATGTGTTAATAGATTCAACCACGGGCCGTCCACCACCTCAAGTGGACCGTCTTGCATTGGAGGTATGGCTGATACGGGGTGGGACGACTTATTACGTGACTGGTCATCATCACAAAGATCATTGATCGAGTCCAGCTGGAGGCCATCCACCTTGAGGACATATAAGCAATCATGGCGGAAATGGGTTATTTGGTGTCGATCAGTAAAAACCGATGCCAAGAATCCAGGTCCAGACGACATCGCGAGGTTTTTAATTTATTTGCATAAAACACTGGGGCTTAGCTACAGGACTATTCTCGTGCACAAATCAGTGGTAGCTAACTTCTGTAGACCACAAGATGCCAAGAGCTTATGTTCACATCCATTAGTGCGACAAGCACTCAAGGGTATCGCTAATGAAACCTGTGCAAAGACTATTACCAATAAGCCACCCATTTGGAACCCTCAGCTAGTGGTAGATTGGCTTATTAGTAATAGTCCGCAGGTGGATAGTCTGTTTGATATTTCCAGAAGGTGCGCCACGCTGTTACTCTTAGCGTCCGGAAGACGCATTCATGACCTGACGCTGCTCTCGATCACTGCGAATCACATGATCGACCAAGACGACCATATTACATTCTGGCCAGTGTTTGGGTCTAAAACCGATTCGCTGACTCACAGACAGTCGGGCTGGCAGCTGTCAGTTGGGCCTCATTTAAACATTGACGTAGTCCACTGGCTAAGAAGATTGCTGGAGTTGTCTGCTTCACGGCGGTCGCAAGCTGGCAACACACCTAGTCTATTTATCACAACACGTGGTGCTCCACGTGCAGCGAGCCGCACCGTCATCAGCGGCTGGGTACGCACGGTGTTGCGTGCAGCTGGCATTCATGAAGCGCCTGGATCCACGCGTTCAGCAGTCGCTTCACTAAGTTGGTTAGAAGAGTGTCCTGTCGAAGAAATCCTCGCCCGAGGAAACTGGGCGTCCCTGAACACTCTTCTACAATTCTACAGGCGTCCTCTCGCTCAACCTATAAGGGGTACCAGCTCAGTGGTATCTTCTTTTAAACCGGTTTGATAATTCATGTGCTAATTATTTCGACCTATTTGATTGTGATTTACATAATTTTTGATGAATAAATCTTTGATTCAATAAATACATTAATTTTCTTTTCTACATTCTATACATGCATTCTATATCTGTACTAAAAGGGGTCACAGTTGATTTTCTCCCCACCATGCGATAATAAACACATCTCACATGTTTACTAGGTTTCAGACAGGCTCAGACTACATAATAGAAGCATTTTTCCTGATACAAAAAATGTCATATTATGTGTCTAGCCTGTCTGAAACCTAGTCATTTCTGCATGGTGAGTTAACAACTGAAGTCCGCGTGACAATGCTATCTATTTTATAGACTCACACACACACCTACCGACAGTGGAGAGAAAAATTTATTAAAATTGTTATC
This sequence comes from Gortyna flavago, assembly GCA_963669345.1. Lineage (NCBI taxonomy): Eukaryota > Metazoa > Arthropoda > Insecta > Lepidoptera > Noctuidae > Gortyna > Gortyna flavago. The sequence continues at coordinate 4,033,115 of OY770142.1, read as the reverse complement.
ACTGTGACCCAAATAATGCTGATAATACCGAGAAAGTCGAAACGCCTATCTCACATGTTTACTAGGTTTCAGACAGGCTAGACACATAATATGACATTTTTTGTATCAGGAAAAATGCTTCTATTTTCGTAGTCTGTTTGTCAATGTTATTCTCGTAAAGTGAGATTATTTTTAGTGCTGACGCTGTTTTTTATTTATTTGTGACGCTAATAGATGTATTTATTGCGCTTAGAAGGTTGTATATAAAATATTTATTTGAGAACTTTTATCATAAAAATATTTATATCGTTTTGAAGGATAAAGTGGTATTGGTTAAGTATCTATCTTTTTAATATTTCAATAAGTTTTTCATTATAATTTGGACCAGCCCGGGTATTTGCGTCACACACATAAAATGGCAATCGATCGCAATGTCTTTTATTTTGACAGTTTATCCACGTTCATTGCGTTATTTACGTTGTTGAGCAGACGAATTTTTCAAAGCTATGAAGCAATTTATTATGAATTTCCTGCAAACACATAGACACACACTTTTCTTATCACAGAAAAAGATAAAAACCGATAAAATTCGCTAATGGATTGGCAGGCTGACGCTAGTTATCTTTGTCGGCAATCTTTTGTGTTCCCTCATTAATGCTGCATACATAATGTACTAACGCTGCATCGATTAGTTGACACTTACAATAGGCAGTTTGGCTCAACTGTTATTATGTTTCTCAGCAAGGTTATATTTAGAAAAGAAATTGTTATTATTTTATTAAGTGATCAGAACCCTAATAATTAAGTAATGTTTTCTTTTATTCTGTTTATTTTTATATCGTTCTTTCTAACAACTAGTAAATAATTATGTTTAATTGTTTAGTAATATGTGGATAACGTTGTAAGTAGTGAATTTGTTACTTCTATTATCAAGTTCTTACCTATGTTTAGTTATTATTACACTACTGTTTGTTGTCCCTAAGTGAATAAACGAATAAATAAATAAACGAATATATAAATAGATAAATAAATACATAAAAAAAACTGCGCTCGCGGCTCCACTCGAGTGTGAGTGCTTACTTAACCGGGGAGCAGAGTACTTTATGTGCTAATCCAGGGCGAAATTTCATTCACTACTGGTTAGCTGTTTAAGCGTGACTATGTTACTAACAATTTATAAATTTGTGTGTTTGTTAATGATATCGTTGGTAAGCGGATCACTTGGGAACGGTTGGATCGAATTGAGTATTTTTAGTCCGAATTAGGTTTTAATGGACACAAAAATTGGAAAAGATGCCCGGAAAATTTAAATATTTGGGAAAAACTGTAAGAGCTTTTTTCTTTGGGATTTTTATGTGAATTCAAGACCATATTGTATTTTTGTAATTTTTTTTTGATTCTAGGACATGCCGGTCAAAACGGTTATGAAATTAAATACGCAAAGTAAAGTTCCTGTCTGACATTTTTAACGGCAAAAAAACTGCTATCACTTTTGTGTAGCGTCAATGTATATAAAAGCAAGAGAACGAAAAGCGTCATTCGGTTAAGTAAACGAGTTAGGTCCAGTCGCGCCACCCGCCGAGATTATTGCGACAAAAGTTATAATAACTTCCAGGAAGGGAGTGGTTTAAGGGAGGAGCGGAAGCGATAATGGTTAATTTCGTGTAGTTAATTGGTTTTTAGGGTTCCGTACCCAAAAAAAAGTATGTTATGCTCATCACAATGCGTATGGTGTGTGGTTTTTGAGGAGTTCTCCTGGATCTTACCATGCAAGAGAACTCCTTAATAATTAACCTCCCAGCATCGGGAAAAGCCATATTTTGTAAAAGGTAATGAGCAGTTGACATTAGACTATTCTAACTTAGATAAATTACAAACTCTCCCACTAAAAAGGGAAAAATAAAAAACTTTTAAAAAAAAAAATAACAACCGATTTCCAAAAAAAAAACTGCAAAGTGAAAAATAACTTTAATTTAGGAAGTCGGTGTCAATAAACGAAAATGCGGAACTAACGACACCGACTTCCTAAATTAAAGTTATTTTGTTGTTGTTGATTTTTTTTTTATGTAAAAGTTTTTTTTTATAATATAATATTTTTCTTTCTTGTATAATATGTATGTTGTGTCATCCACTTATAGATAAGTGAGCGATTAGTTTAGTAATCTTTTTTGCTTTTGATTATATTCAATCAACCGGTATTTTATTTATTTATATTTAACCACTAGCTTCCGCCCGTGGGTTCGTCCGCGTGGCATGTCAATAAAAATTGTTATCCTTATGGTTTAGCTGCTGGTTCTCCAATAAATATTCTTCTTCTAATAGTGTCTATGACAATTTCATTAATTTAATTTCACTACGAGTATACATAAAAATGATTTCGAAAATTACTGTATCGCTTCAGCTTGTAACATCACTCAGCACATTTTTAAAATCAGTTTACATGGAACGTTTCTCCGGTAGTCTTGCAGTTGTGGATGCGATATCTACTTCGCTACTATTGCGAGCCCGATTTACCACCAAATGCGATTTTAAATCTTTTGTCGAGTAATGAAAATCGACCCGTGTGGAACGGAGCGTATGATGAGGAAAATATGCGTGGTACAATTTTATTTTCGATGAAATTTTCAGTTTTTTTAGGTATGTTGTGGAGTTTTTTAGGGTAATAGAAATGTGACTTATTTGTGGTGACGAACAATATTTTCATAATCTTATGAACACACTCAAAGTAATTTGGCGGTCCCTATGAATAATCCTATGTCATGTTCAAGTATACCTATATCATGTTCTACGTATTCATATTCCTCTCCTCGGGACAAGCTCACGAACCGCGGTGTGGTGCGTGGTCAACTTGCAGTTCCCGTGCTTACGGCTCGTCGTCCACCCTTGCCCCTCTCACCCCTTCCGCGGCCTGCTTGCAACACCATCAACCAGCGGTTGTCGAGCCGTAAGCGCGGCGTCGCCTAGCCGTAGCCGAGTCGACGTATCAGAGCTGCTGATCCGCTATTATTACGTGCTTACGCTAGGTTGACGCCTGTTTGACGGCGGCGAGGCGAAAGGCAATACGGTGCCGATCCCTTTCCGAGTTGATATGTGTGCTATGACCTTTATGCGGTTGCACATCGATCTCTAGTGATTTTTTTCTTTGAGCCGTTTATTTTACATCAATAATTGTAATATTATGTTGTTTTTTTTTATCTTTTCTTTTACTAAATTAAAAAGTCTCTGGAGCATCCAATTTTATGCTTTGAACCAGAAAATAACGCCATTAATTCAGAAAAGTTGATGACTCTGAAAGCACTGAAACTTACACTAAGTAAACGTTACAGGGTGTAAAGCTATCTCGGCAATTTAAGTTGTCCAACTCTTTCGCAGCGGGTGGCGTTCTTTTATCAAAGAATTAGCATTGCCATTCAACGTGGTAATGCTGCAAGTCTCTTAGGCACGCTTCCGGATGACAGCGATGCGGACGTGTCCTTCTGTTTTGAATTTATTTGTATTAGTAGTTTGTAAGTCATTTAATTTAGTGTAAATAGTTAGTTTTGTTTTAACTAAACTAATATTGTAGAGAGAAAAGATTTGATTTTTTGTGTGTTTGTTTGTTACGCTCACACGGCTGAAAGGATTTGGATAAAATTTGGCATACGTGTAGAACATAACCTGGATACTTTTTATTCTGATATTACCACGGGATCGAGACTTATGCGGGTGAAACCGCGAGGTGCAATTATTTCAGAGCAATTTCACCCTGTACCACAATTCAATTGAAACATGCATTCCTAATATGTTCTCAATAGTCACTCAACTAAAATTGCGAAGTGAGCAAGTAGTTTACACAATTACTCAAAGTTTTCCTCAACCCGAGCGATAAATCAATTCGATTTCCCTACAGAGCTGAGTATTGAAACTGTTCTGCAATTCTGTGCGACTTTATCGGCTTTTACTGGAAGTGCCTCTATTTACGCGTGTTTTATTCGCCTAGAGGTACGAATTGAAAGTAATGACTAGGATATAGTGCGTAGTTTTGTTGGTGATGTATTGCTGGGGCGCTTATAAGAGCGTGGCAACGCGTGGGAATGGCACTTCCATATTATTTTATTTATTTCTTGAATAGCTGTGTGACGTAAATATTCTCGTATTGATTATGAAGAGGCATATGTCCAGCACATGGAGATAAGAGTCGGAAGATTAATTAAAATTTGTTTTTATTAATCTTAGGTTAGTTGCTGTTGCATTCTTGGAGTCAGATTAACGGACCGTGTTAGGATAACACAGTGCTGCGCACATGTCACCCAAAAACCAGCCAAGCTTAAGTTTGAGTCCTGGGCCAAATCTAATCAATAATATATTAATCAAATCAATCATATCCATGTGGGTCCCAGAAAACGTCCAGCGACATCAAGACAGACACAGGAGAAGATGAAGAGGCGGGACGAGCTTACAGGCAGGATTGGTCCACACTAGCTCAAGATAGAGAGGAGTGGAAAGGAGAAAGAGAGGCCTATGCTCTGCAGGGGGACAACATAGCCTAAAAGTAAAATAAACAAATAAAATAGATGCTGTAACTAAGTCGTTATTATCGACAACGTTGGGCAAGTTGCTTCAAATCCTTTGTTACTAATAATACTTGCGTAGTAATTTTTAGAATGTGGGTATTAAGACGGAGGTATTCCACTGAGAGCACTGATTTCAACCGCACTTGGACGAACCGCACCTGAGCATTTCCACTAACCGCACTGAAACAGAATTTAGTACGTGCGGTTCGGTGGAACAATTTATGAAAAATATTGCAAAAAACGGGACATTATTCCTTTTGAGAGCTGAGAACCGGTCATGAGGGTGTATAAGTAATAATCTTAAGTACTATTCATAATGTAATGGAATATATTTTAGTAGGATTTTCCCTCAAATTAACGCGGGTGAAACCGCGGGGCACAGCTAGTAAAAAATAACTATAAACCTAACCTAACAACAAGTATGAGCGTCTCAAGCAATTTATTGCAATAACTCTCGAGTTCCCTCCGACACGCCATGCGCTCGTTAAAGCCGAAGGGGGGTGTCGGCCCATTGTCCGACACTCGACACCGCTCGACACCCGCTCTCGGCGCTCTCAGACACTGCCCTCGAGCTGCGAAGGTGCTGACTTGCGGAGACCCTTGTTGATCAAATATAGAGATGTGATGGTGTATAAAGGGTAAGTGGATGTATGTTTTTGTATTTAAGGGTTCTGGAAGTACGTAGGAAATCTTTGAATTATAAAGTTTACTTTTATCAAAATAATTAAGCCACGGAGTATTTTGAGTTTCAATAATGTCATCATCATCTGCCAAGCCCATTCCCAACTATGTTGGGGTCGGCTTCCAGTCTAACCGGATGCAGCTGAATACCAGTGTTTTACATGGAGCGACTGCCTATCTGACCTCCACAACCCAGTTACTGAGTAATACGATACCCCTTGGTAAGACTGGTTGTCAGATTTTACATGGAGCGACTGCCTATCTGACCTCCACAACCCAGTTACTGGGTAATACGATACACATTGGTAAGACTGGTTGTCAGATTTTACATGGAGCGACTGCCTATCTGACCTCCACAACCCAGTTACTGGGTAATACGATACCCCTTGGTAAGACTGGTTGTCAGATTTTACATGGAGCGACTGCCTATCTGACCTCCACAACCCAGTTACTGGGTAATACGATACCCCTTGGTAAGACTGGTTGTCAGATTTTCTAGCTTCTGACTACCCGTAACGACTTGAGTTTAAATAATGTATGACTTTCAAACTTAGCTGGTAACTGAAAAATAATTATATAAACACGTTGGTATACGGTATACGGTTAGGTACTTGTAGTTTTTGAGGTTACTCTTGGCGGGACTGTTCGGCAATAATCAGGCATGAGTTTTTCAATGTCAAATGATTTTTGTTATGTATTTTAGTGAATAGTGAAAGCAAAATCGGTCGTAAAAAGACCTGGGGGCCTAAAAAGGCCACTTTGGCAGAATCATAGAACAATTCATGTCACGCAATTTCATCTGTATGACAGTTTTGTATGGAGATTCCTAAAATGCTATAGGTACACCTCTGGCCTAACCCTTCAGGGATAAATAGGTGTGAAACTGTCAAACAGATGAATTGCGTGATATGAATTGTTTTATGATTCTGCCAAAGTGACCTTTTTAGGCCCCCTGTTCTTATTCTTTGAAATTATCGCCACCCACGTACTAAACAAGAGCTGCTCTAAATGCTCGTTCTTTCTTCCTTCAAAAAGCCTTTGTCTAGATATAGGACATGAGCACCACGGTAAAATATTAATTGGTGCTCAAATGGGAATAACATTGGTGCTCCATGCTTAATTGCTCTAAAAATAGGTGCTGAAACAGAGCAACGGAAAACAATTAATCACTTTCCCTAAAACGCAAAAAAGTACAGTTCTAATTACTTGAACCTAATTTGTCAGGCCTCTAGGCGGCACCTTAAGCATCTAATTAAAAGTCATTAAAATTCTCTAAGTGTAATCACAAGTTGTTCCGAGGATCCAATGACGCTGCGTGAACGGGATACCTCGTGAGCCTCAAGTTTTCCAATTAGAATATTTTCGTGGCTTCCCGTGAAGGTCGCGAGATTTGTACCTGTTGTCTGCACCAGGGTTTTGTTAACGTTCTGAAGGTTAAAACTGAATTGAAAACGCTAAGCGGAAACGAAGTAATAGGACGATAGATATTAGTCTATACGACTTTTTTAATATAAATAAAGGTAAGAAAAGTTACCTACTGTATAGGTTTCTGAATAGAATTTAAACATGTTTCTTTCAGATTTGAAAATTAAAATGACATTAAAATCCCAAGTCAACAATATGCCTGCAATTCCCGTAATTAAAAACGTTCAACATCTAGTCGCAATCTCATCTCAGCGACAATCAATCTCAAAAACTTGTGAAAATTTTAGGGAAATTGGAGGTATTTTTGACAGATTGAGACTGAGATCAGACTGTGAACGTTCTTAAAATTACGAGAATTGCCCCTCAGGTTTTGCCTACAACTATAACGGAATTTATTTCGCTGTTCTACTTTATCCTGATCACCTTCACTTACTATAATTGAAGAAGTTACAGATCACATCTGCGTATTCAAACTATTTATCAAAGCCTCTTTGATTTTGAAGTATCAATTTTAATCAAGGATTTGCTTGAGTGTTCAAAAACAAACAGTTCTATATACAAATCCATTTCTGATTACAGCCGAGAGCTACCGAAACCACACGAGCTTTGTCTAAAGAGCAATAATACCATTGGTAATTCATGAAAGGCCATGATCAAGGGTTCCTTTTGATCCGTATCTGGTTTACAAGGCATTTAGATGCAAGATACTTAGTTTCTACTTACACGTGTGTGATACAAGATTCAAAACAGATGAATACAGTTTTAGTTAATTAGAATTTTATTTTAAAGCGAGAGATTGAATATAATTCTCTGCAGGTAATTTTCTGTATAAATAAATGCTTCGAAGTTATGAAAAGATCCCCGAAAATATAAATAATAATAATAATAAATAATAATAATATCTTTGGACATTTCACACAACGCCATTTAGTCCCAAGCTAAGCAACCTAATGCTTGTGTTATGGTAACGAGATGGCTGATAAACTACTTATATACATTTTTTTTTTGTAAATACATAAATATTTTAGATAAAACACCCAGACCCGGGACAAATACTTGTAGGTCGTACAAATATTTGTTCCGTGCGGGAATCGAACCAGCGACATGCTGCGCAGCAGTCAATCGCTCAACCACTGCGCCAATTGTGTCGTCAAATAATAATAATAATAATGTTTCCACTGCTGGGACTCTGTGAGAGGGAGTGGGCCGTAATCCACCACGCGGGCCCAGTGCGGGTTGGTAGAAGTCATAATTATGTGTTTGAGTTTTTGATTCTAGGACATGCCGGTTTTCTCACGATGTTTTCCTAGACAGTTTTGAGACAGTTTTGAGGTGATGAAATAATTTACACAAAGTAAAACGACTACCTGAGTTTAAACCCACGACAACTCTCAAGTCGTGGCCGTTACTACTGGGCCACCACTGCTCTCCCAGATAACGGTTTTTTTAATATTATTGAAAATGTAGCAGTATTCGTTTTACCTAATAACGAGCAAGGCATAGAAACGGCCATTTATCAACTAAGAATTGACAACAGTTAAAAACACCGTACTCGTGACAGAAGTGAAACTTCTCAAAAAATAAAGAATAGAGAGATTTTTGTATGAGAAAGAGAGAGAGTGTTATATCTTTTCTTCTCTCTCATGTAACGAAATGTCCTTTAACGCGAAGCGTCCTTCAAATTTCACTCTCAATTTTCATCTAATTATCGAATTGCCGCCTAAAGGTGGTTTTATATTAAACGAACATACTGGTACAACCAGAAAAAGGGCTACAGCATTCTATTGTTAATATTCTTGACATTTTAGTAGGGAAAGACCCACGAAGGAAAGTAACGTTCCTGTTTACACAAAGGGAATTTCGTAGAGTGGGGTTAAAATGCGCATTCGCTCGTTAAGTCTAAATCACTTCAAAAAAAGAATGCTTAACCATTTTACTTTTAATCTCGTTGCGTCAGTAATGGGAACTTCTTACCCGAGACTCCTTAGTCCGCTTCGTTAGCCAATGAGAGCAGCTGAAGTATTCTTGCCTGGTACTCTTGCCTATGTCTGCTCGCCTAGTGCATCTACCTATGTGTTGGTTCTCGTTATCTCCTGCAGGGTCAAGCTAAAGGTCAAGCGTAGTGAATGGTGTGTGACGCACTAAGATGCCGACGCTTGTGACGTTGGCTTTTGCTTACTGACCAACTTAGAGTTTGGTCTCTTCTTTATGGATTCTTCTTAATTTACTGAAACACACTTCATGTTACAAGCGAGTTTGTTGTGTCACTTCTTGCCAGCTAAAACACTAGGAAGTGCGGCGGGCAGGCGTTTTGGGGGACTGTCTTGTGTAATTTTGACCTTAAAGAACTGCAGTGCTATTCTGTAAAAATCTCACCGTGATAATTTGGGTGAAGTGAACTTAAAGTGAGCTGTCATTAGTGTAAATCCCTAGCTAGATGGAATGACAGCTCACTTCACGTAACTTCTCACGGTGAGATTCTAAAAGAATCGACTGGCTGCTCATTCTCAGTCTAATTTGAATAAACAATTTTTTATTTCCATTTTGAAAATTAAGTGCACATAATTATAGTTGTCCCTTCAAACTCAAGGTATTTATTGCAATTAAACAATTTACAGGCACTTTTGAATTGTCAAGGAGTCGGTCAATCAGAAATATAAAGCTAGATGCCCATTCCAAAGCGTACTTGGTACCTATGGAGAAGAACGGGCAAGAAACTCCATGGACACTCTTTGAAATTATATTGTTACTAAAATATTATCATTCATTTAGAATTTATAATTATATGTGAGAACGATGAATAAAAGACGTACGTTATAAGCGTACAGAGTACAGTAAAAAGAAACAAAAAAAAATCTTTGGGTCAAATTAACGAACCTTTTGGTGACTAGTTCCGCAGTTACTTACTTATTAAACACACAAAACAGGCTTTTAGGTGCAATAACAATAAAGGCAGCTCACATTTTTTAACAAAAGAAAAAATATGGCTTTCATCAAAACCCTTTGTTCACCGCCCAAAATGTTCCAGTCAAAAAAAAATTAACCATTCATTCTACAACCTAATAAAACCTCTTGTGATCAACACAGCACCATTAATATTTCTCGAAGATGGCTAGCAGCTAATCAAGAAATTTCTACCTATTCAAAATTAAACCGATTCTCTGTCCTCCGCCTAATTGTGAATTCAGCGCGGGCGACGCGACGCTTGACACGTATCCGAAAGTCCCTTATAATTCGCACATTGTTCGCAGCACCTCCATCAAATGGACTCTTGTTACATTGTGCGAAAATTTAGTCGAATTTTTGAACTTGATCGATCGTTTAGACGTTTTGTGTTCGGGACATGGACACTGAGAGAGTATTAAATGGTGAAGTTGAATATTGGATGTTAGACGTGATAGATTGGTTGATTTGTGTTGGTACGATTGATCGAAACGACTATTATTTGTAGTAGGACTTGACATTACTAAGTACTCTGAAACTGTGTATCTTTTATTGAAATACGTTACACGGATGCAATTTTTATTAACAACAAATGATATGTGTTTAAGTGGTGAAGTTACTTTTTATTTCGCTATAAAATGGTCAATCTGCAGGTAATTTATCCGGTCTTAATTATCAGAATAATCTTTGTAAGAAAACATGTTGATACATTTTCAAAGTTTTTTGTAAGCGTGTAATATGTCGCTGGCTCTTGTTAGACGATTGAACGAATATTAATTATGCTGTTATACGAGTAGCTTATCTTTTACGTATATGCAAAATCTATATTACTTCTTTAAAATTCAAAGTCCTGACTAACTGATATATCAACGCACAGCCTAAACCGCTGGTCCTAGAGATATGAAATTTGGAGGGTGTGTTCTTTGTGAAGAGTAGGTATCCACTAAGAAAGAGTTTTTCGAAATTCCACCCCTAAGAGGGTGAATGGGGGGAGGGTGAAATTTCACGCGGACGAAGTCGTGGTCAGAAGCTAGCTTCATGATAATTGGTTCAGTGGATTAGGTGTGAAAAGGAAACAAACGAAACTTACTTAAGATTAGGATTATTAGGCTTTTAACGATAATTATACTGTTACCTTACAATTTGTACATTGCAAACTTAGGTCTGAGCGCCTCTGCCAGGGCCGCGAGTTGTTCGAAAGAGATACCGTGGCCCCTGGCACAGGCAACTGAAGGAACACGCGTGATGGGTTTTAGTCAGTAAAAGTCTGACACGCCCTCCTGCTCCGCCCAGAGCGGGAGAAGTTATTTGATCATTTCCCACCCAAAAAAAGAAAGCATCTAAGCGCCTCATTCCTAACAAATAACAACATTAATTAATAAAAACAAAAAAATACATACTTAGTAAAATAAAGTGTTCTCCAGGAAACCCAAACCTTCGGAGCATAATGGCAGCATGCTATGTTTATGTTACTGGCTTGAATGCGAAGACAGATTTCATTTATCAGCACAATAACCTAAATACGCATCACCCAGAAAACCAATAAGTTTCCACACAGGTGGGGGCGCCACCGTAGCCGGAGGTAGTAATTATTAGCCTCACCACATATCGGTCTTAATAAACCACAGGGACCGCACCGTCTTCGTTTACGAAATGTCTGGCGTTACAATGAATACGAGCAATGTTGTTATTATGTGTGCTGTTTCTACGAATTGTTATTGTTATTACGTGTGCTGTTTCTACGAATTGTTATTGTATTTAATTAGTGTTGTCATAGATTTGCAAAGGAGTTGGAATAACGAATAAAACAGATAATAAATATCGCGCATAAATCTTGTATCATTAACCGACTTCAAAAAAGGAGGAGGTTCTCAATTCGGTTGTTTTTTTTTTATATTTGTTACCTTAGAACTCCGTCATTTATAAACCGATTTGGAACAAACTTTTTTTTTTACTCGTTCTCCTGAAACTGGAATAAAGCAATGCTGCTTGGCAACAGAATAAGGCATGGTCTTGTAACTGCGTAACACTAAAAGTAGCAATGGATTTCATTTTGACAGTTCGACAACATCCATTGTGTTATTTATGTTGTTGAGCAAACACTATTTTCGAACATATGAAGCAATGGATTAATTATATCCTTCAAAATTATTGAGATTCATGTTGATAGTGTGTTTACTTACAATTGGGGTGCTGGTTGTTGCAGAGCTCACTAAAAGCTTGACTACCACAGAAACCTTTTAATTCGGTCTCCTTTAACGTGGTCTTTATCACTAACAGGACGCTTCGGGAAAATGCATGGCGACTCAGAAACACCTGGTGAAGGAGTGTCCCGAAATGCTGGCCATCTCAACATGGACGGGCCAGGTGCCCCGCAGACCAACCCTGCCACCTGGAGCCAAGCTGTCACAGCTGATGGCACTGGGCTCCCGTCGCAGTCCTGGATCTGTCGTCTGGATGCTGGCAAAATCTGATGCGGAGATGAAGTAAGTACAATGAATATTATACAGGTTTCTAAAAGCTGTAAAATGTGTGCCAGGGTGGTCCGCGAAATTCAAAATTTCTTGCATTTCTGCAATTTGCAGATCAGTTTCAGGTTGTATGTTAAACAAAATATTATTCGTCACCGTAAAAGTATGTATTTACAGAATTATAATCATTCAAATCATCAATACCTACAACCTTCTAAGTTCATATTACCCTAGATAAGATAAGATTTCTTTAATTGTTTAAACATTGTATACATACAAGAGCATGCAATATATTACTTCGTTTGAGTCCAATCATGTTTAGCCGTAAGTATCGGCTTATAAATATTTCCCTAGCAATGAAAAGAATTAACAATACTTACGAAAAATCGAAAAATGCAATTATTAAAATAGTAATATTTATGAACTTCTGTAACGGTCTGGTGGTATCCCCTTGCTGCCAAATTGTTTGTTGTGATTGTTTGAATTACAACGAGCAATCATGAGATTGGACTAACGCTTTTTAAAACCGGTGTATACGAGTACGTAGGTACGATTAAAAAATTATTTAAGCGATTTGAAAATGCACAAGTACCTTAACAATCAAGGTACAAAAAAGCTGAATACGGGACTTCCAAAACAATATAATGAACGGTTAAAAAGGAATATTGACAATTTACCAACAAACAAGCAAAACTTACAATGACATCTAAATATCTGATTTTTAACGTAGATATAGTGGATTGGCGTTAGCTTCGAATGCCAATGCACTAAACATCACAATTAAATGGAATCGCATTTTCCATAAACTTTATTTGAATTAAGAATTTGAGATAATTTTCAAGTTTTGGAACAACAAACTTAATGTCTTTCTTAACAAAACGGTTACCTAACCTTTTCTTTACAAAATGGTCTCTCAAAAATCAACATAGAATACATTATAACTGATTATGTGGCGATGGAATTTAAATATAAATTATGAACACTGCTATAATGCAGATTTCCACCGGCATTGTTTGATCCTCTAACTGGGTGTACAACGAGTATTTGTGCTGAATTAGTTATACAATTTGTGACTGACTGTCACCCCTAACACTGTTCTACCAAACAAAAGCTGTTTACCCTATCCACTATTACTCGCGCGTCGCATTTGTTTTTGGATCCCAAAATTGCGGATAGTGGATACAGTGTGAGCTTGGCCTGTATCAGGAACATTTATCGGATAGCTGTAAATTGCTTGCAAAATATGGTCACGCTGCACCCGGAGTTTCGTCGAAATCCTGTTGCTCTTGTTATAAATTGGAATACGTTTTCATACTGGGACGCCTTCTACACTATACAATTAATTGGAATTTTATTAGCCATCAAATCGTACCGCGTGGTCAGCTTCCAGTCTAACCGGATGCAGCTGAATACCAGTATTTTACATAGATCGACTGCCTATCAGAGGGGCAATTCTCGTAATTTTAAGAACGTTCACAGTCTGATCTCAATCTCAATCTGTCAAAAAAACCTAGAATTTCCCTACATTTTGACAAGTTTTTGACATTTGTTTGTCGCCGAGATGAGACTGCGACTAGATTTTGAACGTTTTAAATTACGAGAATTGGCCTTCTGACCTCCACAACCCAGTTACTGGGTAATACGATACCCCTTTATAAGACTGGTTGTCAGACTTTCAGACTTCTGACAACCGACGACTGCCAAACATCCACGATTGACAGCTGGGTTCCGAGGCACGGAGGGGTCTTGATATGTAAAGATGGCCACCCATCCACGCACCAACCGCGGCAATCGTAGCTTAACCTGATCGATCGACCCGTGCGGCTGTTATTACTTAGCCACAAGTCCCTCAAATAGTTTTTACGAGTAAACTCTAAAAATGTTCGATTATTGCGTCTCTCGACAACGCGCGGTTTTTAATCAATCAAGCTCTATCTTTCTCTGAAACATTAAAAGCCTTTTGACTGCAGCACGACATTTTTAATTAACCACAAAGTTAATGAACATTAAATAAATATTTGCCGTCACACATATCACAATAGAATCACCCACATCTACTATCAATGGCCGACAGATCAAGTGGCTTTATAGCGATTCAGCAGATAAGCCCTAGGCCGGTACCTAACCACAGAATAGAGAGCTACCGAAGGTCGGCTCATGCAACAAGCAAAATGGCGCGCACTCATAGACACTAGGATGGTCCATATTTTTCGACTTTTGAATTATCATCGTGGCAGTTTGTCATTCGATTATAAGATACCTACATCTAAATATGAAACAGATTTTTTTCTTTTAATTTTTGTCTAAGATTTAGAGGTCGCTACCAGTTGTCAGACTGTAAAAAAAAAACAAGCAAACAAAATCTTCAGGTTTGTTAATAGTATAGATAAATAAAATAATAAAAATTACGGATTTTTATTATTTTACGCGTCTGTGTGCGTGCGCCTGTTGTCCTTGTACGGAGTCGACCTTCTGTACTATTCTGTGCAGTAACCCTAGACCAACAGCCGACAATTAAATGGATCCCAGTGACCTTAGGCGTTACCCCTTACTCTAGACTCTAGAGCGAATGAACTCAGAATAAATAAGTTCGCACGAGTCATTACGTCGACGGGACAATATTGGACCAACCGCGAATTGGACCAATCGCGAATTAGTCCAACCGCGAATTGGACCAACCGCGAATTGGATCAATCGCGAATAAGGTGAATTGGACCAATCGCGCCTAAAGGATGATGGCGGGCTATTTCTTTTAATTATTAAAGTTTGAAGTTGGTTGGTTTTCGTTGTCGTTTTTTCTTGAATTGGAAATCGTCTGTAATGTTATACAGGGTGGCAGGAACACGCAAACTGTTAAAATGAATTCACAACATGATAGAAATTTTACTGGGCCGATATGGATTTTTTTTAGAATGTTCGTGTGTCCGAATTACACATTTAAGGCAAAAAAAATAATTGGAAAAGTTTCCCAGTAAAATTTTAAATTCGGGAATAACCGAACGACTTTTTTTCTATGAGATTTTTGCAACTAGGTTTGTAGAAACACTTCTCTACGCCACATTTTTTTTAACTTGTTGAGGTTGGTATAATTAGTATTCACACACACGTAAACTCACGCCTTAGCGGCAGAGACTACAGATTATTTATACGTTCAAAAGTAAACCTGTAAAATAACCATTAATGACTCCAACGACATGCAACTAACATCAATACTGTATTTCACAAAAACATCCTATTTACATTAATAATAATAAAGAAATGAGAGCGTAAATGAAAACCTTAGCAAAGGATATTCATTTTCGAGATAAGACGCTTTTCCACCATCTTGGTTTTATCGTTTATTTCCCGCGCTTCGGACACTGACGAATTACTGACGATGTTTACCTTTTAATAATGTTATTACGCCATTTTGTGCGAAACTTCGCTAAGTGACAGGCTCTATTAATTAGATACGTAGATTTATTAGGTAAAAAAAAAAACATCACCTGCTTATGAATCTCCACCTGAACAGGTTTTCCTTGCTTCGGCCAACCTGGGTCCGGAGTCTGTTTAAAGACTTCCAGATTACCCAAGGTAACTCATGTCCAGGTTAGGTCTTCAGCGGGTGGAACGAACGGTTTGGGTAAAGAAGCACTGTCTCGCCACAGCTTCAATCTTTCTTGTGACGGTTCGTCAGTGAGTGGGGTAAGAACAATTTTTTTTTTTTTATCTCAAACACAATCATAGACTTATAAAAAAAGATGGGCTCCGCGCCACGCATATCGAAAGTAAAGCACAGTAAGTATGCCGGGACCGCATGTGCAAACACACATATTCCGACATTGCCGACCGGTCGCCATTACGTGACACGACAGCGTCAATCGTCAATCACGCACATATAGAACGGTACGGTGCTTCACTTTCGACATGCGTGGCGCGGAGTCCATCTTTTTTTATAAGTCTATGCTCAAACAGAAAAGAAACGCACATTGATCACTGCACTTGCACATTGTTTGTTGATACTACTTTACTAGGTACACTATTAGGGTTCCATACCTCAAAAGGAAAAAACGGAACCCTTATAGGATCACTCGTGTGTCTGTCTGTCTGTCTGTCTGTCTGTCTGTCTGTCCGTCTGTCACAGCCAATTTGCTCCGAATCTTATGGACCGATTAAGTTAAAATTTGGTACACATATCTGTGACCCAAACACAGACGTGTAACGTAAATAAATGAGTTTTGAAAATGGGAGTCATTTTTGAGGGGTAAATAGACAATTTAAAAAAAAAGTTTCGCAATCTGTACAGTGTGACATATCAAATGAAAGGGCTTACCGTGAGGATCTCAAATATTTTTTTTTCATAATTTTAAAATAAATTGTATTGAAGTTATTTAAGACAATAGACGGAAATTTACCATTCCCCCCCCCCCCCCTTATCTCCGAAACTACTGAGCCTAAATTTTTTTTAAATGCAGAAAATAGTTCTATACCTATAGATTACAGGAAAATTAATAAGAAGTCTATGATCTTGAAACAACATGGTAAATCTCTCAATATAGTGCGTACAAACTTACATTTTCAGTTGGAATGTATGGGAGTATTTATTTAAGCATCATATTATTTATCACTGTCAGGTCCAGAAAATACTTTCATCAAGCCATTCAGCCCTAACAAAGTCAATATTGTAAAAATAATATCGATAATAATATAAAAAATTTGAAAGTTTGAATGGTATTTAGATGGGCACACATTAGGACCTTTTTTTTTAATGACCTGGCGTTCAATTCTGGATAAATCTCCCCGTGAAAAATGAGGTGAAAGGAGTTTGTATTCTACCAGATGCTAGGGATTTATTGACAGCTCACTCCACGCTCACTACACCTAAGTTTTCAGGGTGAAATTTTTACAGAATAGCACTGCTGGAGTAACTTAAAGGGTACTTTTTTTCCCGGTAAATGACATGGACCCTATTCTGAAGTTCACGCAGACGAAGTCGCGAGCAGAAGCTTATTAAGTAATAAGTGTGGTTCACTGACCTCTTTCAGTTGTCCTCAACAGTCAGTCCAATTAAGTGAAACACCAAACAATCGTCAATTGTTTTAATGTATATTGCAATTAGAGTGACTTTGATTAAAGTTATAGTTACTAAGCTTGAAAAATACTTAA
Source organism: Gortyna flavago (assembly GCA_963669345.1). Lineage (NCBI taxonomy): Eukaryota > Metazoa > Arthropoda > Insecta > Lepidoptera > Noctuidae > Gortyna > Gortyna flavago. The sequence goes on along the minus strand of OY770142.1, from coordinate 4,015,918 downwards.
CTTGGGAGTTACATTAGGGGTCTCTTGAAATTCTTGGTAATTTTCCAAAGAGAGTAGTTATCTTTGATCTGAGCCGATAGTGTAGACAATTTCTGTTGAAAAGTAGCATTTCTGTTCTCAATGATCATGTCTTTCAGTTCCCTAGAGATCCTATTAAATTCTCTTCTGTCATAATCTGATCTGCTTGCATGAAGCCGCCTCCTCGTTTTACGTTTTTCATCGAGTATACGGCGTATTTCAAGAGGTATGTTATATTTATTTAACAGGAGTTCCAGGGTCGGAGTAGTACTCCATGCCGCCACCTGTATAAGGTTTGTGATGTAGAATGCTGCATCGTCTATTTCTGCCTCTGTTTTGAGACTCACTTGTAGGTTTGTTTCCTCTTGTAGGTATTCGGTAAATGCATTCCAGTCCGTCTTATGATTGCTCAACTTATAGCTTTGTTCTTTTTGTATTATTGTTGCACTAAGTGTCAGCAGTACAGGTGAGTGATCCGATAAGGTGTCAAGAGACGATTCTACTTTTAGATATATGTTTGGGAGCCCCTTCGTAATAAAGAAATCGAGTAAATCTGGAGTTCGGTACGGATCTGTTGGCCAATAGGTTGGTTCGCCTGTAGAGAGGGTTATTAATCTGTGATTATCGACACATTTCTTTAGCTCCCTTCCTCTAGTTGTTGTCAGTCTGCAACCCCAGTCTGTGTGCTTGCTATTCCAATCACCGCCGCAGATATACCTGCAGCCCAGAGTATCAAAGTACTTAGAAAGCATGTCCTGCTTAAGTTTATGCTTGGGCGGACAGTATACAGAGCTTACGTTGACCGGACCAAATTTGTCTTCTATAGTGACAGTTGTAGCTTGCAGCCAGTCTTCCTTAAATTCGCCATGAAAGTAATGTCTAATGTTATTCTTTACAATTACCGCTGACCCTCCATGCGATGTATCGTCAGGGTGATTTGTGCAATATACACAGTAGTTGTTCATTTTGAATGTCTTTCGGTTATTGAGATGAGTCTCCGATATTGACACTATATCTATTTTGTTTGCCTGAATCAACATTTCCAGCTCCTGTTTATTTGGTAGTAAACCATTGATATTCCAGGTGGCTATTCGCAGTGAGGTCATTGTGGAATTTTACTGATGAGTGATGTGATGAGATTCATCATTATGCTCATTTGTGAGATAAGTACATCCATCCTTTCGGTCTGTTTTAATATGAGGGCTTCTAATTTAAAAGTATTTTTATGCAGATTATGTTCTACATTTGTTCTCTGTGACTCTGTAGGGTCAGCTTTATTTGTGGAAGTAATTTTTCTTCTAGTGTTCTCTGTCGTAGTAGTATTATTACCTATAACTGCTTCGCTATATTTTTTATTACTATTATTGTATGTTTGTTTTTTAGGTATATTTGTCATATTTATGTTGTTTGCAGAGTCAGATCTAGTCAATGCAAGTACATTTAGATCTAGATCTTCTATCGGTTTTTGTACTTTTGATCTTTGTTGTTTCTGTGTCTTGTTGGTATCTTGCTTCCTGGAGAGGATTTCCTTATAGATTTTACAACCCTTATAACTGGCAGGATGGCTTCCAGAACACAGGGCACAAACTGCCGGTGTGTTCTGATCTATAGTACACTTTGTGGTATTGTGCGACCCTGCACACTTCACACACCTGTATGGTCCCATACAGTTGTTTTTTGTGTGTCCATATTGTTGGCATCTGGTACATTGGACTATTGTGGTTTTCCTTCTTGGGTCTTCAATTATAACCTTTTGGTTGTAAATATACTTAATTTCTTTAACATACTTGTTGTTATCATGTGGAAGTATGTTAACAAAGAAAATATTTGAAGGCTGCTTGGTGCCTCTTTTACGAGCAGTTACTATTTCTCCTTTCACTTGGTTTCCTGTTTCCTCTATGGCTTCCACAATTGCTTCTTTAGGTGTGCTATAGTGTAGATGCTTGATCACAATTCTCATACATTTTTCATCTTTTTGAGTAAATGTGTAGCCTATTAATCCTTTGCTTCGGACGTGTTCTATGAGAGTTTTGTATTTTTCAACAGACTGGGAAGAGATTATTAATTTATTTCTAGACACCACCTTATACGTATAGTCACTCTTTTCCATAACTTCTTCAATAAAACTCGTTAATTTTTGAAGGTCATCTATACCATACAGTATAATGGGTGGAGGTTTCGAGGGTTTCTTTGGTCTTTTGTCTGGAGTAGGATTTTGCTCTTGACAATCAACACTTAAAAGATTAAAACTATTCGATGTCTCTATTGCTGGTGGTGATATCTGGGTAGTGTTATCTGTGATAATGCCTCTACGATCACTCAAGATTTGTTCTTTCAGCAAGGTTCTTTTTGTCATCTTTGATGATGCTCCCTTTTCATCAGGGGATCGGTACCTCTTCTGCCTTTGTTCAGGAGCTCTTGGCACCTGGTTTGAGGTGGAATGATTGCTCTCTTGCTCCTTTCTTAATGTATGACTAATAGGCATTCGTTGCCAAGAAGGAGGAGCAGGTGCAAGATCCTCTGTACTGGGGATCCCCATTTTTTCGGGTTCTGTTTCTGTAGTAACGTGTGTAGGGATATTTCCTACAGATGAAGATCTGGGTCTTGATATAAACAAGCTCGGGTGGAATGCTTGCTGGACTAATTTTTTGTTGGTGCTGCCAGGAGCATTTACTGACACAGGGGCCTGGTCACCCACCCCTGTGGAGTCTTCGGTAACAAATTTCACACTCGCAGGCCCGGGTACCTGCGAGCGCCGGGGGTTAGCCGGAGCGCATGACAAAACACTCTCATTATTCGACATTTTCATATTATTAGGTTGGAAGGTAAATATAACACTTTTCCAAGGTGCTATAGCCACACTTTTGGAGGGCATTTAACTTCTCCAGGCTTGTGGTAGCCAAGTACAGGTTACTTAACCGCCGCCTGTGGCTCGGCGTTGTTGTTCGTTTAGCACCACCCGGGGGACACGTGTAGGGTGGGCCTAGGTCAGGTGGTAAATCCTACGGACGCGAACAACATCATCCCCCTCAATTCTATACCCCCACTAAAAACGCCCACAGGAACATGGGCTAGGAAGCCAAATCAGAAAGCTGAGGTCTTCGCAGAACACTTAAGAAATATTTTTACCCCCAATCCATCTACAATGGTTGAATTTGAGAAAGAATTGGATAATTGTATCAACAGTGATCAGCAACTCTCACTACCAATTAAATTAGTGACGCCGAGAGAGATGAAGCGGACCATAAATCATCTAAAAAACAAAAAAGCACCTGGTTTCGACCTTATCACTGGCGAGATACTCAAACGACTTCCTAGAAAAACAATAGTCTTTCTGACAATGCTTGTAAATGCTATATTTAGGACTCACTATTTTCCTAAGCTATGGAAAATATCGCAGATATGTATGATGGCCAAACCAGGGAAACCTCCAACTGATCCTAGTTCATATAGACCCATTAGTCTTCTCCCAACTTTATCTAAATTATTTGAGAAAATATTCCTACGAAGATTAAAACCAATATTAGAGGAAGACAAAATAATTCCCGACCACCAATTCGGGTTTAGAGAGAATCATGCCACAGTGGAACAAATACATAGAGTGGTGCACAAAATCAGGCAGTCCTTAGAGAAGAAGGAATATTGCTCAGCGGTGTTCCTAGATATTCAACAGGCGTTTGACAGAGTGTGGCACAAGGGACTACTCTTTAAACTCAAAAAGCTTCTACCTAACTCGTTCTTCATGCTCATAAAATCATACCTGCACCAAAGAAAGTTTCAAGTGAAATATGAAGACGAGTACTCCAACCTGTATGACATCGCTGCCTCAGTCCCGCAAGGATCAGTGATTGGCCCAGTACTGTATGCCATATACACATCGGATCTGCCAGGCACTGAAGAGGTAACGACAGCAACCTATGCGGATGACACTGCATGCCTTGCGAGTGACAAAGACCCCGACGTTGCTACACAAAAGCTGCAAACACAAATTAGCAAAATAGAACTTTGGCTTCAAAAATGGAGAATAAAGCCTAGTGTAAGCAAATCTGTGCACGCAACCTTTACCCTAAGAAAAGGTGAATGTACACCAGTCTATATGGAAGGAAAACAATTGCGCACGACTAACTGTGTAAAGTATTTGGGTCTACATATAGACCGGCGACTAACATGGGCCAACCACATCAAGGCAAAGAAAAAAGAGGCAACAATACTATACAAGACCTTCTCTTGGCTATTGGGACGCAAATCACAGCTATCTCCGAACAACAAACTACTGGTCTATAAAGCCATCATAAAGCCGGTGTGGACTTATGGTATAGAACTGTGGGGTTCTGCCAGTAACTCCAACATAGAAATCCTACAGAGATTTCAGAACATAGCCTTACGATCAATATCAGGAGCAGGGTGGTTCGTGAGAAACTCCGAAATCCATGAATACCTAAAGATGTCTACGGTAAAGGAAGAAGTAAACAAAAGCTGCACGCGATATAAGAAAAGACTACTAGAGCATACCAATCAATTGGCCAAGAACCTCCTAAATAACCAAACCACAACACGCCTAAAAAGATGGCATATACTGGACCTAGATCAGAGAGACTAAATAGCTCTTATCATGCTTTGTGTTGATGTCGGCTCAATGGAGCCACATTGTCAAAAAAAATATATAACTCGCTGAAACCACATCTGATTATGGCTAGATAAGCCGATTGCAGATCATACACAAAACAAAAAAAAAAACAAAAAAAACATTAGGGGTCATATAAATCCTGAAGCAGTCATCTGTAAATATACTGTCACAAGACATTTACCTGTTGTTACTATTTGACCAAAATAAATAGATACTTTATTATCGTATCTCAACTGGCAACAGATTATATAGAATATTCTTTTAGAATTTGGGTTACGTATGGCGAACGTGTGAACGCATGAGGATAACTGTCAATTCCTAGATTAAACAAAAGATTTAACTTTTTCAAATATAAATTTTCTGGCAACCAATCCTATTCTTTATTTACATGGTTTGGCTACTCATTGGTGACTTGAGTTTGTAACATTGTTGTTATAGGCATATTTTATTAGGTATGTCTCTTTTTTTTGCAAAGTGAGAGTGAACAGAAGGCCAATTTTCGTAATTTAAAACGTTCAAAATCTAGTCGCAGTCTCATCTCAGCGACAAACTAATGTCTAAAAATTTTCAAAATGTAGGGAAATCAGAGGTATTTTTGACAGATCAGACTGTGAACGTTCTAAAATTTACGAGAATTGCCCCTTAGGCTTCTTCTGGGTAAGCTCACTCCATCGTCGACTTTGTCTCTGTCACCTCTGACCTAGACCAAAGTCAAGAGCAAACCCATGTCAAATAAAAAAATAAACTATTTAGTTTTAAACAAATAGTCAAACTATGCACTAACTCTCTTACTAATAAACGTTGTATAGCGTCTGTATAGTTACACAACGCTTTGTCTTCTTCTTTAGAAAGTCAAATTACCTACTGACGACTGAAAGAGAGAAATCGGTGTGCACGTAACTATTCATCTGATATAATACGTCCGCCTTTATTAGTAGGGGGGTAAGTATGTAAGCGTTGTGCACATGCACGACTTTAAAAGTGACAAGACAATAAGATAATGCTATCAGATTTTTTTTTTATGAACTGTCATTGGAGTTCTATATAATCTATATAAATAAGCGTGTTAAAAATTAAATACTGTTCGTTGGTAAGCGCATCACTTGAAAACGGCTGGACCGATTTGGCTATTTTTATTTTAAAATGTTCGTAATTTCTTAATAACTAGTCCGAATTAAGCTTTTAAGGAAAAAAGCTGGAAAATCTGACAGGAAAATTGGAAGTTTTGGGAAATACTGAAAGTGCTTTTTTCTATGGAATTTTTGTGTTAACTCAAAACTCTATTGAAATTTTGATAGGACAACGTCTGTCAGATTAGCTAGTTTTTTTTTTAAAGGACTTAATTTTTACGTGACGTCATGGACGGTGGGCCTAACAAGATAAGGAAAGCTTTTGCGACATTAACGTGAAAGATGGCGGGATCCGACAGCGCCGTGCCGTTTCCCCAATATCAATAAACCAAGGTTACTTGGTGAGCAAGTTAACAATGAGAAATCTTTCTTGGCCAAAACTTTGAAAAGCCTTTGAGCTTCCAACGTTGAAAATGAGCCCCTTCATAAATCGTAGTTAGTCCTTTAACTGTTATTTTGTCTCTATTTCTGCATCACTGTCAAAATCAAAGTGATCTTTATTGTCATTGCTATAAGGTTGCCGGCGCCTGAGTAACGTTAACTGTGATAGGTCTGTTCCTACCGTTCAAAAGTATTTCACAGCAAAAACCAAATATATATTGTATTTATGTAAATAGTACACCACAGACCACCTTCAGTATTGTCTAGCCTTCTCCCTTAATCCATCCAAAGGTTGTCTTTAAAAGAGCGCACGAGAAGACCGCCCCTTTTATTACCCCTTGTAAAATTTCTACATTTAAGAGCATTTACGCCGTACGGCATTTCATACAAACTTTCAAGCCGTTGTTTTTCGAAATGAATGAACCGATTTTAATGAAACTTCATACGCATAAGCAGGATACAAAGGTCTAAAAAGTTAGCAGAGAACATTTTCGAAATGTCTTATTTAAAAAAAGATAACTGGAAATCTCTGTTTCTATGGAAACTTTAAAATCGGTCTAATTTGGCTGTAACACAATTTTTCGAAAATGTTCTCTGGTAACTTTTTAGACCTTTGTATCCTGCTTATGCGTATGAAGTTTCATTAAAATCGGTTCATTCATTGTACAATGTAAATACACAACACAAATAACCAAATAAAACACGTAATATGTATGTTTGTATAGCCTAATAAATTACGAATATCAGAACACAGCAAACAGAGATCCACTAGGACAATAAGTTAGCTGATTCACCTCTGCATGGCCCACCGGCCACAGAGACATATTTTGTAAAACAAAAAGTAGGCGAATAAATGATATTCTATTCTATTCTAAATATACATACCGGTCAAAATCATTACCCTCCTTTTTGTTTCGCCATAGTCGGATAAAAAAAACTTTATTCGGACCACAACTAATAAGTCAGTTATTTATTACACACGGAGATTTTAGTCAGTAGAAAGTTTCCTGTTTTTGCCAGCCTTGGAGCGATAGTTTCTTACCTAAAGAAACTTTGGTACACTGTTAAATACTTACTAAACATTGTACTATTAACACGCTCTAATTCACTGAGTTACAAGCCGAGGTTCCGTAGTCTGTCTTGAACATTTAGGTCAGTTAAAGTTATATGTAACTTAAAGTCGAGCTAAAGTTTTGGTGATAGGAGGCCAAAATAAAACGTAAAAACGGTTTTAAATAATTTTGGGAGTGGCCTTTCGTCCATCTTTCAAAATTGGAAGTATTTATGAAACAAATTATGATCAATTATTAACATAGCGTAGCATAATTAACCCCTTACTAATAAACGTTGTACTGCGTCTGTATAGTTACACAACGCTTTGTCTTCTTCTTTCAAAAGTGAAATTACTGATGAATGAAAGAGAGAAATCGGTGTGTAACTATTCATCTGATGTAATAAGTTTATTAGTAAGGGGGTTATCTGGTTAATGTTGGGGACATTACTGCTGGGACACAGGCCTCCTCTTTCTGTGGAGTGGGCCGTAATCCACCACGCGTGACCAGTGCGGGTTGAGTCGCAGTCGGGGAATTCGATGGCTGTAATATCTATCAAAATGTCACATGCCTTCGAATTTTTTGTTCTAGGACATGCTGGTTTCCTCACGATGTTTTCCTTCATCGTTTTGAGCATGTGATGAAATATTAACATAATTTAATAATAACGAATTGATGATCGTATGCAGGCACAACTGACCTAACCTGGTACCTTTCAAATTGCAGCGATAATCTGTCGATTGATTGATTCATGTGTGTTCAGTAACAAAGGCTTGGCTTTCTTTAGAAATATATTGACTTTTATCTCAGTTACTATCCATCATAAAGGGCTCAATGCAAAATGAAAAGAAACTGCCTCCGCGTATCTCCTCATTGTGTTCTCTTTTCAAGTCTACGCAGTACAGTCAAGGCCGATAGGTGTGGCGATTAGGCCACATTAATTGAAACCACGTATTCTACTAATATATTGTATTTTAAACGTATCTACACATTTAAAATAATTAAGCAAGGTAAGGTTCTTTAATATTTTCGCCTCAGAATTAATTTTAACCTATTTATTTAGAGAAAATGGAACTAACTACTTACACTAGATACTAAATTAAATGACTAACTTACTATACAAATAAATACAAAAACAAAGGACACTTAGGCGTCGAAGTTCTTATTAAATAATTAACATTCTAGCCGTGGAACAATTTTTTATGAATATTTTTTTTTATTTAAATAGGTATCATACATACATCAGCATTATATTATATTTTTTTTATGTATATTAATTATTTTAGTATTTACGAACATTAAACTTAATTTGTGATTATTTGGTGTTGAATTGTTGTTAACATCGCCTCGCGCCTTTCTAGTGCCGTATTATCAAGGGTTATTATTTCATGTCCCTTACTAATAAACGATGTATAGCGTCTGTATAGTTACACAACGCTTTGTCTTCTTTCGAAAGTGAAATTATTGACGACTGAAAGAAAGAAATCGGTGTGTAAGTTATTCAGCTGATATAATACGTTTATTAGTAAGGGGGTTAGTATTTATTTTGTTTGAAATTACAGTTTTCTATTTTTGGTAAAATTATTTATAACAGACTGATAACAACTTGTAATAACCGCTGTACTATTTATTATGATAACCTAATCGCCACTCTGTATGTATAATTCAAAAGAGAGTGTCTCGTTCAGAATTGGTTTGATTGTTGGAATGTCATACAATTTAGGTATATGCCTAAGTATGTGTGCCAAGATCCAATATGTACAACACCTTATTTAATAAATCAATACTTTAGGACTAAAGGGTTGTTTAATCTCACCAACTGGGTAAATATTTTTGCCCTTGACTGTAGGTACAGTCGACAAAAGAGATAAGTATGCAGGATCGTCGGATAAACTTAGTTGAAGTTTAGTAAGAAATCGATGGATGCTCCGGAATAAAATTTTATTTTATTAATAGAAAACAAACAGCTCATTTATCAAATTACATTTCCGTCGACAACATCCATTGGTTTCTTACTAAACTTCAACTATATCCGACGATCCTGCATACTTATTTCTTTTGTTGACTGCACAATACCTACAAGCTGTTACTGTTGCGCTTCGTTTACTGAAATTTAAAATCCCTCTATCACCCCTTTACGGGTGGAATTTCGATAAAACTCTTCTTGTTATAAGACCCTTTCTAACGAACACCAAGAAGATAATAAGTAGATACATACTCGTACCTTCTATGTTCTCCTTTACGGTTTGAGCAGTAAAATCAAAATCAAAAGTCATTTAGTCGAACTATGCGGAGAATCAGCCCGTTTCGAATGTCAAAATTACATAAGGCAGCCCCCCTTCACTATTTTCGAGTAAAGAAACTCCACAGCAGCACATCTGTCTGTCCAGTTAGAATAACTTGATTCTATACAATAGTATGGAAAGTATAATTAATATTATGAAACACAAAACATTAATGTCAATTATTTGCCATTTAAACATAAAAAAACTACCTATACTCAAGAAGAAAAAGCTGTGTTAATCATTTTGCATACTTTAATCTTAAGCAAAACATGTATGATCTCATCCGTACCTCATGTAACACCTTTGTATACCATGTTTTATGCAAATAAATAAACAAAGAAAAATGTTAAACAGGACTTAAACCAGAAAAAAATCTAGATTCACCCGCGCCTTCTTGCCTACCCCTCTCATCAAACACGATAAAAACAAAATACAATCCCTTCCCGCCAGCAGAAACTTTTCACCCGGTATTCATCTTCTGTACCCTTTTTTTGTCCAGACGGTAAAAAAGTCAGCCAATATTGTATTTTTTATTTGAATCTTCTATGATCACAAAATAATCAGATGAAACGGTTTTATTCAATGTACAGACGCCAGCTGCTACAAATCTGTCAAATTTCTTTAAGGGGGTGCCGACCAGTGGCGCCCTCAATACTGGCCACTATTTTCCGTTTTTATGATTATAATAAAAGTAGCTTCCGCCCGCGGCTTCGCCCGCGAGGTATGTCGATAAAAACTATCCTATGTCCTTCCCCGGGATGCAATCTATCTCTCTGCCAAATTTTGTCGAAATCCGTTCAGTGGTTTAGGCGTGAAAAGGTAACATACAGACAGACAGACATACAGACAGACAGAAAGACAGAGTTACTTTCGAATTTATAATATTAGTATGGATTAACGTATAATCTTAAGGAGCACAACCACAGAAATCTTAAGATTTCTGTGAGCACAACTTAACGTGTTTATTTTCTGCATTTTCATTCTAAAATAAAAGAAATAACCAAAGAAACGATGAGGGCGCCACTGCGCGATCGGCGTTTGGTCGACGCCGCACAGTGGAACGAATGTATGGGAGCGGTTGGACGTAGACATGTCCGAAAAAAAAGAGTAAAATTATGCCAAACTAATGATGCCATCTTATTCGATTACTTAATGCCTTCATAACTTGTGGTGATGAATTTCTTCATAACTCCCATATTTCGGGAGTAATTTGAGAAAATGTGAAATTTTACTATGAAAATGAGTGTATCGAGCTCTCTCCCTCCTGATTCCGGGCTTGTTTCAAGTAGCGGTCTCTAATATCATAATGCTAATACTAAGAGCTATATTTAATACTAAGACACATAGTGCGCCAAATGTGCACTTTCTGGGATAAAGAGTGATGTTTATTTTATAACACAATTTTTTTATTTTTTGTTTATTTTGTTGATTAAAACCGTTTTTCTAAAGGTTTACCTTATTACAATAACATTTCTGAGCAGCCAATTAGAGAAGATATAAGCTAATTAGGATATATAATTAGGGACTTAAGGTTTACATATAAAACTGATGCACTAATGATTACTGATAAGAACATTGCTATTATTTAATTACTAAATGGCTCTTAATACACTAATTTAGCATGCATCATTTACTAATTATCACAATAACTAATTACCTTGCAATATTTAACAAAGGATACCTGGGATACCTGGATTTTATATAAATAGGTCACTATTAGTAACTTTAAAATCAGTGTTGATTTACACCTCGTTGTATCCAAGCTAATCTCGCAATGTATTTTCCAAATTTTAATACAAATCTTGATATTCACGTTGCTTTATGCGCACGCGCACATAAAGATTTACGCGACTTTAACTATTTGTTCAGTGTTTTAAAAGATAACAGTTATGTGAAAGTGCTGAAACAAGTTTAAAAGACTGGTGTCGTCGATTTTGCTACCGCATTTATGCAAAATGGACACAGTCTGGAAGAAGCACAGATAAGTTTCGGAAGAAACATGAGATTTGGCTACAGGCTGCAATTCAATGGCCGGAATTACAGAATGAAAATATGGAACCTTCTACAGAAAATATAAGTGACGTCATCGAGCCCATAATTTCTCCTGCTAAATCTGATGCTTCAACTTGTACACATCCTAGTCCTCGTAAATCTTTTGAGGACCTTAGTAACCGGCAAAAAAGAAGACGCACTGAAGATAGTCTTTCATGCAGCAGTAGCAGCGCTGAAATTATGTTTTCGGCCGAAAGGGCGCTTCAAAAGGCAGGACAAAGCGATACAGCTTATGTTATGAAATACTTGACGGAGAATCCAGAAGAGGCCTCAAAAATCAAAGCCTTCATTGAAGGTAAATCAATTCAGGTACGGGAAATATCCCCTTTGAAGGCATTGGCTCTTTATGTATCGATGAACTTATCGAAATGGCGCTATAACACTCTTCGGGATTTCAACACTCAAGAAGGAGCTCTTCAATACCCGAGTTACTACATGTTGGTTAAAGAAAAAATTAAGTGCTATCCGGCCAAAGAAGATCTCACAGTTACAGAGAGCTCTGCAAAAATCAAATTACAAGCCTTGATGGATTTAACCTCAAGAAGACTTATTAGGTCGTTAGAAACCCCTGTTGATCCCAATCAACAGCTCGTATTGACCAGCAAATGGGGTTTTGACGGATCATCTAGCCAAAGCATTTATCATCAAAGGACGAGTGAAGATGAGCAAATCGATCTTGCTAGTAATTTTATGATTAGTCTTGTACCACTGCGGCTCGTCTCAAAAGGTGTAACAATTTGGGAAAACGAGCGACCATCTTCCACTTCATTTTGCCGGCCAATATTGTTTAAGTTTATAAAGGAAACCAAAGAAAATGTGCAGAGAGAGATGGCTGAAATCGAAGCAGAGATTGAAGCCTTAACTCCATCCACCATCACTGATGGAATTAGTGTCAAACACCAACTGCTGTTGACAATGATTGATGGTAAAATTCATTCCATTATATCCAATACAGCAGCTTCAGTGTGTGACATATGCAAGGCTTGTCCTAAAGAAATGAATAATTTAGAGTTAATCAAAGATAAACACGCAAACGAGGACATGTATAAATATAGCTTAACCACCCTTCACGCTTGGATTCGCTCAATGGAATGCTTATTACACATTTCCTACAAATTAGACATAAAATCATGGCAAGTAAGGGGTGATATAGCAAAAAGGCAAGTTGATGACAGGAAGAAAAGAGTTCAAGAGGCTGTAAGAAGAGAAACGGGCTTACTTCTCGATGTTGTGAAACAAGGCAGTGGATCCACCAACAATGGCAACTCGGCAAGGAGATTTTTTGAAAACTACACTAAATCTGCTGAACTGACCGGAATAGATGCTATGCTTTTAAGAAAAATCTGTGTGATCTTGCAGTGTATTTCATCAGGAGAGAAGATCAACGTAACTAAATTCCGAGAGTTCTGCTTTGATACTGCTAAGCTTTACGTGGAGTTATACCCATGGTATTATATGCCTTCTTCACTTCATAAAATTTTAATGCATGGGCCAGACATAGTTCAGAACATGTCAATTGTGCCCATTGGTTTTCTATCCGAAGAGGCATCTGAGGCTAGAAATAAAGATTTTAGAAAATATAGAGAGGGGCATTCTCGAAAGCATAGCAGTATCTCATGCAATGAAGATATTATGCACAATCTTTTACTGTCTTCTGATCCACTTGTTACAAGTATCCGTCCAAAAGGAAATAAGTTTGTAAAAAAATCTTCTTTTAAGGAATTTTATGAGCTTACGGATTCTGAGAAAAGTGATATCGAATTTGTTAACATAAATGATTTAGCGGACATCGATTCTGAATTTGAATTAATTGATGATGATGATGATGACGAAGATAATTAAATGATGTTATTGTTTTAAAATGTGTAACTTAGTAAATTAGAGCTTACATCTTAATTATTTATTGTACTTTTAATGAAACTAGGTAATTTATTATCAACTTACTTAAAAGTCATACTCTCATCAGTTCTTGTGAATATTTTTGTTAATATATATTTCTGTATATATATAATATATTTATAGACCTCTTAATAAGTCTGTCTGCGGTTTAAAGTAAATACAAATGGGGAAAAAACGTTTTTTTTTTTAAATTTTCATTTCCTTTTATCCCAGAAAGTGCACATTTGGCGCACTATGTGTCTTAGTATTAAATATAGCTCTTAGTAATAGCATTACGATATTAGAGACCGCTACTTGAAACAAGCCCGGAATCAGGAGGGAGAGAGCTCGATACACTCATTTTCATAGTAAAATTTCACATTTTCTCAAATTACTCCCGAAATATGGGAGTTATGAAGAAATTCATCACCACAATTTATGAAGGCATTAAGTAATCGAATAAGATGGCATCATTAGTTTGTCATAATTTTACTCTTATTTTTCGGACATGTCTACGTCCAACCGCTCCCATACATTCGTTCCACTGTGCGCCGTCTTAATAGATTTCCATCTCTATCGCTACAGCATAAGGTTCAAGGTTGATTGGGAAAATTTGACAGTTTCGGGTGACTTGATGTTGTCTGTACCTAAATAAGATTGCTGTGTAAGTAGTTATACTGGTCAATATTATTGTATAAATTCCGTGAATCTGTTACAGATGCTGATGGGCTACTATTTTAAACTTTTTTATTTACCAGAATATAATTATTATCTTATACTCCGGTGTTTATTTGTTAGTAAGTATTGATTTAAAAAAACCACGCAGGTGCGAGAACTCTCGCCTTGAGGGTTCCACCCTAAAAAGTCGTGCCCAGCTGCCCGCGGGTTTAGTCAAGCGATACAGCCTGTGAATTTCCAATTCGAATTTCTGGATTGAAGGACAAACGTAATAATACCTACAGTAAAAAATATTGTTACATTGGAAGGTAGAGACCGACTTGAATGAAATAAATTATTTTTATTTTTTATATAAGTCTAATCAATTTCATGAAAAACCAAATTGAGGATGGGCAATTTTACTTCCCCCTCTTAATCACACTAATATTATAAAGGTGTAAGTATGTGTGTGTGTGTTTACATGTTTGTTACTCCTTCACGCTCAAACGGCTGGACAAATTTTGATAAAATTTTGTATGGAGGTAGCTGACACCCTGGATTAACATATAGGCCGATATTCTCACGGGATCGACACTTATGCGGGTAAAACCGCGGGGCGCAGCTAGCCTCCAGGCATATGTATAGGGAGTGCCCACTTACATGTGCAATGCTGGATTAAGTATGTTCATATAGCTGTAACTCGAAGTCTCGTATCAATTAATTGCTTCGTATGGCGCATGTTAGTTCCTAAGGGGTTTATGGCTAAGTAATAACAGCCGCACGGGTCGATCGATCAGGTTAAGCTAAGCTTGCCGCGGTTGGTCCGTGGATGGGTGACCATCTTTACATACCACGACCCCTCCGTGCCTCCGTTGGTCCCGGCTGTCATTCGTGGATCTTTGACAGTTGTTAAGGGTGGTCAGTAGCCCGAAAATCTGACAACCAGTCTTACCAAGGGGTATCGTATTACCCAGTAACTGGGTTGTGGAGGTGAGATAGCTCCATATAAAATACGATTTATTCCGGTCTGATCCCCGTTAAACATTACATACATCACGACTATACTCTTCGGAGGGGTAGGCAGTGGCGCACATAGTAGGCAAGGATATTGTTTTGCCACTTATTTTGATGTTTTCCTATCAGGGGTGGTAACCCATTTTGAAAATCCAGACACCGGCGCCCTAATAACACGCTTACAACACACACGTAACGCTCACGTATAACACGCTTTCAATCTCAATCTGAAGGTTTTTGCAGGAAATTGCTAATCCATTATTGTGTTTGAAAAATTCGTCTACTCGACAGCGTAAATACCGTAATGAATGTTGTTGAATTGTCAAAAAGACATTGCCATTTTAAGTGTGTTACGCAATACCCCGAGGAATGCTACTGAGAATGGAAAAAATGACAGAAAAAAGATAAAAATTTTCTAGAAATTTCCTTTTTTGTTGTTACAAAAACAATCTATCCGTAGAAGCTTCTCAAACTGCGTAGAGGCGTTCAAAATTGGCAACATTATTCTCAGTAACATCCCGACGGAACCCGATCTTATCTCATTATTTATAATAATTGGGTGAAAGGGGTGGAAGGACGTATCCGAGTGCCATAACCGTGGAGGGAAAAAACGCGGCAATTCATCACGGGCAGGTCTTAGACGCGACGTTTGATGTAGTGTGGGGACTAAGGCGGTCCCTGGTACATTTATTATGGCAGCAACGTTTCATAAAGGACAGTACAAAACTATGAACATATAACCGCACTATAAATAGGATCATGCAAAGAAAAATGGATGCCTATTTTTGTAGGAAAACCTGGCCTAAGTCTATAGATAAAATATTTGGAACGAAGTTGTTTAACGCGACTTGCGGTAGGACCAATTTGATAGAAATCCTCACGTAACTAAAAAGCGTTATGCCCGTTCCATGTGACTTTCTCGATGATAGTAAGGTCAAAATGAAAATCCAAGATGGTGTCAACTTTATGAGAGCTTCTAAATACTTTACTTGATGGTTCTGTGCCCAGTGTGTCACCCTTTGTACAGTTTCTATATTTATGTCTGTAATTTATATGGTGTGCATAATAAAGAGTATTCTATCTATCTATCTATCTGTATTAAAAACACGTATTAATTTCACACTTCTCATCTCACATCTCTCTCTCTCTCTTTCTATAATATACAAGTGTTTGTGCGTGCAAGTATCGCGTTTGTTACTGACAATTTTCATATCTACCAAAATGTATATATTTTGGTATATACGATAACTATTATACTATACATACGATAACTTCATTTTTACTTATACAACTCTAGTCTCTGTGTCTTAACACCGACACAATTATCTGCGGTTTAATTACCTTAACTGAAGATATGAAATACAATCTGTCTGTTGCGAATTCCACCAGCATATCACCTTCTTTCGGAACATTAATATTGTATTCTAAATTCTAGTGCGTCTGTCAGTTTGGACTTGTCATCCTGGTTTGACTTGTACTTTTTTTGAATGTGAAAATAAACTGTGGCTATAACTTACCAGCGCCTTTAAATTACTATCGGTAATACTGTCATCATCAGCAGCCTATAGCAGTCCACTGCTGGACATATGCCTCTCCTATTGCACTCATCCAGCTGCTACCAGCCATCCAGCGAAGATTGTCGCTCCACCTAGCCTGAGGGCGTCCTACCTTGCGGTTGCCGATTCGCGGAACGCAATCTGTACTCCTATGAGATTTGAGGAGTATGCGCCAGTTCAGCCTTTTTTTTGCAATTTGCAGGTCAGTGTTGAATGTCGATTACAATATGATTCGCGAGCAACAAATATGACTTTACGGAATTATATTCATACAAATCATCAATACAACCCTCTAAGTTCATATAATCCTACTATTGCCATTCAACGTGGCAATGCTGCCAGTCTTCTGGGCACGTTTCCGGATGACAGCGAGGCGGACGAATACTTCGACGCCTGAGTGTCCTTTGTTTTTGTATTTATTTATATAATAAGTTAATGTATTGTCATTTAATTTAGTATCTAGTGTAAATAGTTTAAGGTACCTATTTGAAAATATATTATGGTTTTAAGTACTAAATGACTATTTCATGAAATATCAATAAATAGGATTATATGAACTTAGAGGGTTGTATTGATCATTTTAATGATTATAATCAGCAGAACAGATAAAAGATATGTAAAACATACTTTTTACGCTCTCGAATCATATTTTATACAACAAACAAATTGAGACTGACCAGCAAATGGCAATAAACGTAACAAAATTTGAATTTCGTGGGCTATCTAGCACATACCTAATGTTTAGACATCCACACAGACACTGCTGCAGAAAATAAAGCTGTATAAATAAATATGCGGCTTTTTAACTCCATAAAACAGTGCTTCGTTTGTAATGGAGCTAGAAGAGCTGAAACTCGGAGATTAATTTCGCTAGCATAGACTAAAGTGTATAGAACCAGAGCTAGTGATCTTGTTGCTTCATTATACGAGATAAATAGTTGTTTTTTTTTTGTCGAAAGATCTAGAGCTTAAAAGTAAGTTGCATTTGTTTTCGATTTCTGAACGCTTTAAGTCTTAAAACTTAAGGATGATGTAACACTCTGACAGTAGCAACAATTTTATATTTGACAGTTCAACATCATCCATTGCTTTATTTACGTTCTTGAGCAGACAACATTTTCGAAAATATGAAGCAATGGATTATCAATATCCTTAAAAATTATTCAGATTGTGATTGAAACTGTGTTACCAACTACGGTGCTGGTTATGATAGTTGATAGTTCCAATACGATGCTGAAACAACGTTATAAGTTTAATACACGACATAGTATCAAGACTTGTCAAAAGCAAGCATTTACGACTTGTATGTGGGTGTAAGTGCAGGGTTAGAAACAATGATATATTTTGGTTAGAATTCCGCAAAATTACGCCTCATTAATTTTCCTGCAAACGAAACACAGAATCAGAATAATTAATATTATTTCCCCGTCATATAAACGGCGTAAATTATTCTTAATACTCGTACCGATAATAAACATGAAGCTAATAAAAGATTAGGGGAAGGCTCAAGGCCGTAATCCGATAACTCGATTAATTATTCGATATCTCGAGTGCTGGCAATTGTTTTATTAGCCCATCTCTAGCATGAGTTGCCGTTGTTATGGCAACGTGTTACCACGTCTCGGGTTAACGTGAAACCATCATGGTAACTATTACATCATTAAGGTTTTTCTGGCGTTCAAATTGCCGTCCGGTGGCGAAGTGTGGGAGTTTTCATAAAGGATGATGTTCAAAATAGGGGTAGAAATTAAAAGGTACATACCTAACTTCCTCTCGAAGAGAGGTCTGTGCAGTGGGAACATTATAGGCTGATAATGTATGTATGGTATATACCCAAACAAAATAATTTAAAAAAAACCCTAACCTAACCTTTCTATAAATAAATAAATTAGTAGATTATTAACCAAGGGGATAAAGCAGTGTCTTCTGTCGCGGGTGACGATTTAAATCGCGAGCGTAACGAAGGACTCGAGGTTTACTCCCGAGCGTAGCGAGGGTGTTTAAAACTTAAATCACGAGCGAAGCGAGGGATTTAAGACGAGTCCTGAGTGTAGCGAGGAATTTAAGTTCACCCAAGACTAAGACAGCTTTATCACCGAGGAAAATACTCTACTTTTCGTACCATTTGCGAAAAAATTAACACAATAATAATATGAGATAAGCATTTATTAAAAATAATGACAATTAAAAGTAAAAGTTAACTTTAGAACATTAACTTATTTATTAAAATAAATTAAAATAAACTTACCGTTTATGTATTTGAAGAAAACAAAAACGCAGCAAATTCCTAGACTAATATTTTTTTGCCGGAAAAGCAAAGGCATCAAGGTCATCACGGCCTCGTCGGTTTTCGTAATTTTTTTAAATAATCATAACTGCATAATAAATGCGTATTCCTTTTTCAAAAAGATGTATAATGCTTTATATACAAACTCAATGGTGTAAACACAGATGTAGTTCAGTAGAAAGTAAATTTCGGTAAGTATTCCAAATTTAAATCACATTCTCCCCCTAGAGGATGAATGAAATTCAGTACAATTTTCTTTCCCTGTTTTTAACAGATTAAAAACGACTATTGTTATGTTCGCTTTTTGTGTCATAGAATGTCACTTTTTTGAGCAAGTGGTATGAAAAATAATTTTACATTTCAACAATATGTCGATTTTTTATTATGAATGATCGTGAAAATTCTTTTATATTTCTCAACACACTACACCACATTTTCACTATCACAGTTAGATCAAACCGGTCCATAAGAATACTCATAAAACCAATTGTTAACAAAAGTTTAAGTCACTTTAAAAAACTATTTTACTAACAACCACATTTTTACTTTACAAAACTCTCGTTATCTTAAAGTTGCAACATTTAAAAAAGTTATGAAATTGATAAACTTCAAGTAAAGATATTGTTATACAATATGTCTAGCATATCGTTTACTTTACACAAAAGAGTCCTGCAATCAAGCCTATCTCTTTGGTATGTAAATACAAACATCGAACTTTATACAAAGTATTACAAAGCTTTTCAAAATGAACGACTTCGTCGAATATTCAAAAGACTTCGATTTAAATGACTTCGGTTTAGAACATTAACTTTATTGAATGTAGTAAATTATTATATTAAACTGCGGCGTTGGTCTATTGGTCGCAAGCACTACTGCTGAGGTCCTGGATGCGATTCCCAGGTCTGCCAAAGCGTTATTGGGTTTTTCCATCAGAAATTTCTCAGTAGCATCCCCGTATCTGGGTTAGTACCTGGTTGATGGCAATGGGCCATCCCCCTATTCTATCCCCCTATTTCATGGGACTTAAACATAACTGCAAAAAAAAAGTGGGTAGATGCCCATTGCCCACATCTACCCACATTTTTTTTGTTTGTTTTTTGGCACCCTCATGTGGCGGCAAGATGTGGGAAAACTATGCAGGTACACCTCTGCCAAACCCTTCCGTAAAACAAAGCGTGATGTTCTGATGTGTTAAATTAAATTAAGCCAGGAATACTGATGCCAGTAATTTGCACAAAAGTATGCAAGTAGCTTGCATGCCATGGTTATCAATTTATTTTTGCCACGTGCCAGTGTAGCGGTATCTACAACGCCACATGCGAACTACGCGTCATACTGACGTCACGCACAATCCTGCATCTCGCAAGCAGAGTTACCGCGCAACTAGCATTATACAACGGCTCGACATGAATCAGCGGGCAGTTGCCCGCCAGACACAACACCCGTCTGGTCGGAGGATCCTATCTTTTCTATGGAGGATGAGTGAACTTTACACCCTGTTCTTCATGCCTCTATATCAGTTACTGGCATGTATTAATATTGCTGATTTGATGATAGAAGCGCCAATAGCCCAGCCAGAGTGGAAAGGAGGTCGTGTGCTTGCAACTCACTAATCGAAAGACATGAATTAACTCAAGACAAGAAAAAAAACTCAAAGTAGACAACAAAAAAAAAAAAACAATTGAAAACCGCTGTAACATTCACTTAGCCAAAGCGGCAAAGTAAAGACGTGTCAGTTTTTTTTAATACGATTTTTTGAAGAGTCACTTAAGAATTTGCAAACAGAAAATCACTTTCTGATCTGACATATATCAAGCATTTTACCAATGAAATAAAACGATGTAGATTATGTTAGACAGATTCTTAATATTATAATGTAACGGCGCAGGATAGCTTTTATCAGAAGTGGTAATCGTATTAGTGGTTCAGCATCAATATAATCAAGATTGCCGGAATATAGCACTTCGTTGTAGACGTGATACGACAGTGGCTCCTCTGGATCTCTGGCATCAGAAGACAGTTCCCAATCTATTACTCGATTAATGTTCTACTCTTTGGAAGACAGCCGCCACGCAACCATCGATGCGACGCTCTGCTCACAGAGCATGTAACCTTTGCTCTGCTAGAGTGACAGTAATGTAATCAGCCAGTGTCACTCTTATCCGACCTCTTCGGTGATTCCTATTAATTTCTTAATAAAACTAGATGGCGCCACTTGTTACTTTATCAAATGTATCAGGAATTTCGAGATCAACGCCCCGAATAGTTCACAAAAATAATAGAATAGAATAGTTTCGAATAGTTTCTAAAACAAATTCATATTAGCGGTGCCACCAGTCGATATTTTTTCCATACAAATTTTTTCCATACAAATTTCGGAAGACTATTGCTCCACTGTTTGACATTGTGCATTCAAAGTTAAACATGATATCGCTTTGTCTTATTATTAAGTTTGTCTGTACAGAAACAAAAAAGTAAAATAAAAAGCCATTAAAAAGTTATGAGCCAACAAAGATTCGTTTTTCATGCCATTTTAACGTACCATTGGGTGTAAATAAGTAATAAAAGAACTGTAAAATCTTCAAAACAAAGTCTGAACCTACCGACAAAGCTCAGTTATCGAAGAAATCAATAAACTTTATTTGTAATTGATTTATGCAGTGGTTTTTTCATAAAACTCGATTTTCCAAAGCACTTTTCGAACGGTGTTTCTGTGCGTGAGAACTAGACGTTGTGCGTACCTATTTAACTGCTCATCACCGATGTTATCTCTGTCGGACACGAAGCTGCTTTTTGGCCATGACTACCAGTGAGTTCGGGCTCGCGACTAGTTCCACTTATATTTTCTTAATTTGTAATTATGACACGGTTTACTTAATTAATAATTAGATTGAGGCGTCAGACAGACTTCTCGCTGAATATTTTAGAAACTGCGCCATCTTTGAATTAACTTATTGAGATATTTATGCTTGTTTTCTAATAAGAGTAAATCTAAGGTTCACGAGGATCACGTAACATCACGCCTGTAATCGTCGAAGGTTAATGCAGAGGTGCACCTACAGTAGGTACACCCACATTACGTCATTTATATTTAAGTCCCGTGTAATTGGGGGCGAGTCCATTGCCCATTGATTCCGGGCTGCTATTGAGTATTTCCAGATGGAAAAACCCAATAACACTTTGCCTGATCTGGGATCGAACCCAGGACCTCATTCTTAGTATTAGCGCTTACGACCAATAGACGAATGAGGCAGCAGGAGCGTTTACGCCATACGGCATTTCATACAAACTTTCAAGCCCTAGTTTTTTGAAATGAATGAACCGATTTTAATGAAACTTCATACGCATAAGCAGCATACAAAGGTCTAAAAAGTTACTTAAGAATATTTTCGACGTGTCTTATTTAAAAAAAGATAACTGGAAATGTTTCTATGGAAACTTAAAAATCGGTCTAATTTGGGTAACACTATTTTTAGAAAATGTTCATAAGTAACTTTTTAGACCTTTGTATCCTGCTTATGCGTATGAAGTTTCATTAAAATCGGTTCATTAATTTCTAAAAACGGGCTTGAAAGTTTGTATGAAATGCCGTACGGCGTAAATGCTCTTAAATAACTGCACAGAGCAGTGTATGTAGATACCTTGTTACATAGAATAGAATAGAATAGAATTTACTTTATTGGAGTAACCAAGACTCAAACAAGATTGTTAGTAAAAATTACAACTATGTACAGCCACTTGCGCCTATGTATGTGTATGTGGCTGTTTATGTCATGTTATGTGTATATAAACCTTGCTGTATGTTGACATTGCACAGCCATTTCAAAAAAAAAAAAAACGCGTAGCCAACCATACCCACAAATCACACGAACCGCACCTATGTCAGCTCGAAATTAACCCCTAAACATTCCAACTTAATTTAGCGTCCGAAATAAAGTGTACATTCAAATATGGAGCTACATGTGAACCCAAGTCTAATTTTTTGTGTGAGAAACATGGAGAGTTCGTTCATGTTTAGACGCCATTGATGTCAATCGATTTTACAAGCAGGTGAAAATACTTTAAGAATTTACTTGAGTTTGGCGTACCTTAAGAAATCAGTCACTTAACAACTTCACCGACTGGCTTTTTCTACAAAAGAAAGAAAGAAAATAAATACTTACATTTGTTTAACACAGACTAGAGACACACAACATAATCAGAATATGTTGTATATACCAGTGGCGTGCATTGCATATAGGCATATAAAAATAAATACAAGATAGCGGCTGCAAGTCTTTTAATTTTTTATCATGGGTGTTGTTTTTGTGGCTTTCGAGGTTGTTGGAGCCGTAAATAATGTCAAAATGAAAATGCAAGATGGCTGCTGTAGAACTTTTTTTTTTGTTAGGTATAAGATACTTTTGTCTTTGAATTTTTCTGATTAGTGACCGCGTCTGCCTAGACTAGACCCGGCCTAGTGCCTACCTATTCTGAAAACCAATGCACGCCACTGGTATATACCAGAGAAGAAAAAATGAGCAACATGTGGTGTGGTTTGATCGTTGGTTGCTATCTATGGATTTAATTCTTTGTTATTATGGAATCTTGCAAATAATACACTCTCTGTTTGGCACAGTAAAAATATTTGGGAAATATGCCAAATCGAGGTGAAAAGCACCATACTTCTGTCTGCTTATAAACCAAGATACTCTTTAAAATCACTAAAAGAACTAAGTTCTTAATTTTCATTGTCAGGCGTATTACCTATCTCCATTCGACGTTTGGACTGTACCATCAGATAGTTTATACTGAAATTCATATAAGCACTCCAATCTTTCTTTCTCCATGGCGTAATAAAACAAACCATTTTATCTTCGCCTCTGTCAGCAAGGCACGAACTCCAACGAACTCGTCCGAAATTAAAGTAATCCTTCGGGAGCCCGTCTCCCTTAGGATTACGAAGAGCTAAGGATTCTCACACTCTTGTGCTTCTGTATTGTCAAATTTACTCGACAAATTGGAAAGGGTTACGTCGGATCTTGAGAATGTGGGTCATTGTTGTAAAGGAAAGAATCTTGTTATTTACATTTCCGGTGGCGCAGTAAAATTCGGACTGGAGCGTGGATTTCTGCGAATACAAACAAAAGTTTTAGGGACTAGAAAAGCGTATCTACTCCCAAATTAAATTTCACTTGTTCGTTTATTCTAAAATGTTGCATAACGATATCCGAAAACATTTTACTTTTAATAAAGTATGAATTTTGATGAGTCTGCTCTTAGTATCATTCTGCAAGGACATCCAAATTATGATTTTGAAAATTTTCAATACTATAATAATTTTTGCGTTATTAAAATTCAATCTTTACTTAATATGTAAAGAGGTAAAAATTTGTGAATTTCTATGTAGGAGGTAATATTCGGAACTGCTGATCCGATTCCGAAAATTCTTTCTCCTAACAAACGCTACTGTATTGCCGAGTTTCATAGGATTTACAGGGTGGCAATGGACATCGACGCACATACTGTAACCATGAATTAAAAATTCCCTGCCATCCTGTATTTTATGCTTATACAAGAAAAAACACGAGGACGAAGTCGCGGGCAGAAGCTAGTGTGTTATAATTACAGATTATACAACATTATTTTTAGTATATGCGAAACCTGAATATAGTTTGTTCAGAATAAGTAACTGAATCGATTTCAATAATTTTTACACCATGTTATGTTTTGTCCCAAAAATATTTAATCACAGGTTAACTACAATAAAATCGCCGTACAGTTAGGTACCTACTGCCAAACTATTATCAATGAGCGTACGATGCTGGAGGAGCATAAAACATGGTCACCCAGCGCCGCGCCGCGTGGTGAGCATGTTTTGAACGGACAACCAGGTAACATAACAAACTTATAACTTTGTGATTACTCATGATACAGTTTTGGAATTTTGAATAAGACTGTACCACAAAAATACTTTCCAAACTTTGTGGCAGCCAGATAAAGCTTCCTACGTTTTAAAAACGCATTTCCCCGGATCAGTGGTAACTTATGGCGACCCGTAAACCACCGCGTGACACGTTGACCTACCCACAGACCTTTCATTTCACCTTTTTTTAAGCCACGGCCTGCACGGGTGAGAAATGTTGCCATTTAAAATAATTGCGCCTGAGATGGGCCCGATTATAAGCAAATTGAAGTTGGTTTTGAGCTTTCATTATTCATTAGTTTTAATAATTGACAGATATACATTCCAATACCTAGATATTTTAATGAAAATAATATAAATGAATTCGGTAATGTTTTGATTATTGTAATAGTATTTTAATACAATTGGGCCAACAAGATCTGCAATACAGTCGTGCCAGCGACACGAACAAAAAGAATATAATTAAAAAATTAAATTGCAAGATAGCTTCAATTTAAAACTAGTGATGATGCTGTTTACACGAGTCAACTCTTTTACTTATACTTTTCGATATTCTCCTATTCGAAACGAGGAACTAATCTCGTGCAAATCTAAAGTGTATGTATTTTCGTTCACTGGTGTATGTACGTATATATAATTACAAGTCCACGTAAGTAGTTTTCCTAGAAAAGACACGACAGTAATGACGTTCTCAGTAATTAGTTCGGAGGCAAGAAATATACCGCAAGTTACATTTACACCGATTACACTTTCATTAGAGTCTTTAGGGAATGGAAATCTTTGACCGACTATGACTTTCAGTCTGGCTTTACCGGGAAGCCTCTGAGAGGTTTTCGGGAATCTGCAAGGAATCTGCAAGTGACTAAACATAGCTTTAACTTAAGTATTAGCGGGTAATAGGGTCACCGGCTAAAACTAGATTTGGGGGCCTAAAAAGGCCACTTTGGCAGAATCATGAAACAATTCATCATCATCATCTGCCTAGCCTTTTCCCAACTATGTTGGGGTCGGCTTCCAGTCTAACCGGATGCAGCTGAATACCAGTATTTTACATGGAGCGACTGCCTATCTGACCTCCACAACCCAGTTACTGGGTAATACGATACCCCTTGGTAAGACTGGTTGTCAGACTTTCGGGCTGCTGACTACCCGTAACGACTGTCAAAGATCCACGAATGACAGCCGGGACCAACGGCTTAACGTGCTTTCCGAGGCACGGAGGGGACACGGTATGTAAAGATGGTCACCCATCCACAGACCAACCGCGGCAAGCGTAGCTTAACCTGATCGATCGACCTGTGCGGCTGTTATTATTTAGCCACGGGCCCCTCAATCATGAAACAATTCATATCACGCAATTTCATCTGTATGACAGTTTTGTGTGTAGATTCGTAAAATGCTATAGGTACACCTCTGCCTAACCCTTCAGGGAAACTGTCAAACAGATGAACGGCGTGATATGAATTGTTTTATGATTCTGCCAAAGTGGCCTTTATAGGCCCCGAGGTCGGTGTTTCTTAGCAGACTACTCTAAGTCTGGTAGGAAACACAAATGTTCAGATTGTGTGAGGACCATGTTGGCTGACTCTCTTCATGAAAGCACCACACTGGTTTGAGTGAACCTGCCTAGACAATGCACGCACAAGCATGCACTGTGAGCTACACGATTTACCGACAAATATAATTAAATCGTGTACCTTAACTCAAGAGCTACGAAGTAAACGACTTGACGAAGACTGCCAAAATAAGAATAGGCCACATTTGGCGTTTGTGGTGCGCATGCCAACATGCTACCTGCACCTGGTGATGGAACAAAGCTTTTGGCCGCAGGATGTGGTATTCCGCCGCTTTCGCGGACAAGTGCCACATGAACGCACCAAGACTTAGTGCAACCAAGTGATACTAACATAGTTATTAAGTTTTATTTACTAACAAAATTGTTATTATATTATGGATCTAAGGGTCTTTGTTACCTGAAAATAAAGGGTTTATTATTACTTATAGTACTTTCACAAAAATTACGACATTGACATTCGTAAGTACAAACCTGCGTATAACATTAATGAATATTTTCTTCTCTTTTTCATTGCTCACTAAAGGGAGTGGATGACGGCAATAACGAAAACGGTAAGTCGACCATGAAAATGGTTTTATTAAAATAAAATTAAGTGGTCCCTTAAAGTGTTTCATCGAAAACCTTTTAAATGAAAGTGCATTGTGTAATTGAGCCGCTGTTATTGGCTTTCAGCGCAGGATTCAAATTTTATAACGTTTTCAATTAAAGTATTTTATCGTTATTTCAGTTTTTGTCCTACCACTGAAAGCACTTTACTTTAACCTTTCGATAAATGAGTAAACTGACGCTGATATTTTCTTGACAAAGTTTATAATTTGGACAGATTTTATACAGAGTGGCAAGGACATTGACGCACAAACTCGTCATCATCACCTGTCTAGCCTTTTCGCAACTATGTTGGGGTCGGCTTCTAGTCTAACCGGATGCAGCTGAATGCCAGTATTTTACATGGAGCGACTGCCAATCTCACCTCCACAACCCAGTTACTGAGTAATACGATACCCCTTGGTAAGACTGGTTGTCAGACTTTCGGGCTACTGACAACTCGTAACGACTGTCAAAGAATGACAGCCGGGACCAACGGCTTAACGTGCTTTCCGAGGCACGGAGGGGTCTTGGTATGTGAAAACGGTCACCCATCCACGGATCAACGGCAAAAAATTATCTGTCGATTGAAAAGCGATCAGCCCTAATTGAAATGATTTTGGTCGAGTTGAGTTTAGTAATGTATCATGTGACAGGGATGATAAAGTTTATTTTTCTTTTCAGCTGCCCGCGCCTCCTCACATCGAGCTGGTGATGGCAATGCCGTACCTCCGCACGGCCTTCAAGAGGCCCACAGTCAGAGTGAGACGTAAGTACCTCTCTTTCAAAGTTGCCAAGATCTTCATACAAACTCCTACAAGTGCTTGCAAGATCTTCATGCAAACTCCTACAAGTAACATAAAGCAAGGTTTGGACGAAGCCAGTGTTGGCTGCCAGTCAGCGCTGGCTTTTTCAATGGCCTCGTTTAAAAGGTTTTTCAAGACAAGCCATCACTGGCTGCCAGCACTGGCGGGAATAGAGCGCCGGCCTATTTTTCATGCCAGTGACCTCCGCACGCGTGCTCCGCAACCCCCGCGCCAGCGTGAGGACGCGTTCTGAAACGCATCGCGCAGAACGCGCCAGTCGCTGGCGCTTATCCATAGATTGTTTACGCGTTTTGTTTTTGTAAGATTTCCCGCGATGGCAAAGAAATATCTTGATCAACTCTTCTCTTAATAATTTCTTCTCTTAATAAATAATATCTTCTCTAATATATTGATCAACTCTTCTCTTAAAGAGATGTTCTTTGTACATTTCTTTTTCAATTGCCGCCGCATTTGTCCCGATTTTTTTTTCTTTAAACACAATACGCTTGCATACCACAAGAATAATCCTGGAATGACTGATCCATTGTCCTCATCTAAACAACACGGGCCAGGCCAGAGCAGGCTTGTCTGAGGACTGGCGCCAACGTTACTGACTTCGTTTAAACTCTGCTTAACGCGTTGAATTTTAATGATCAATCTCTGACATTTTTTGAAAGATGGTCTTTAAATAATCCGTAAAAAAAAACCGTAAATGGCACTGTTTTGTAACACACCGAATGACACAAAAGCAACCAATTTATTCTATATAAAAATACTTCAATAAAAATCAATTTCAAAAAGTTTATACCTACATGGGTTTCATATAGAGGAAAATATGTATAGTTTCTTCCATAGTTTCTTCTTCTTCGTGTCGCTGCTGTATTTCAGATCTTGTTAGCCCAAAACTTTACCACTTCCACGACGACGTCGTCGCCGTCGGTGGCAGCACAGAGGTCAGGATAGGAGGTGGAGCATTGTTTACAACATAGCTCAACAACCTTACTGCCGTTCCGTCGAGATAGCCCCACTTTACCAGGTTGGAGTTACATCTTCCCACTTGTGTCCGGAGACGGTTCCAGGACTTCCAAGTGAACCACGAAAGATTACACCCTGTGGGTAAACACAAAGCAACTTCCGTCTATACCTCATTCTTGTAAAAATGACCTATAAGTAGTATTAAAATTCAATTTAAAAAATGTTTATATAGTGGGTTTCCTACGGAAGAAAATGGGAAAATGAAACTATCGCAACATCACTATAGGTCAGCCTTACTACTCGTAGTACGCCGACAAACAGACGTGTGATCGCTGTGCTTCTAAAGCAGCACGTGCTGCATTGTTCCCCCAGACACGTGCCAGTGCCCTACAGATATTACACGTGTGTCGTGTGTCGCGAGTCGAGTCGAGAACTAGATCGTAATTCAATAAGTGATCGAGAAATTATCGATGTCTAATCTAATTTTTATTGATTTTGTCTTGTAACCTTGTGTTGTAGCTCTTTTATTTTATTTTCTCTACTATGTAATGGCGGGATGAGCTTACTCTAACAGAAAAAAATGACCAGCACTAGCAAAATACAGAATTGTGTGCAAATGGAAGAGGGAGGCCTTTACTTTGAGCCTTTATTCTGTGGGACAATACAGGCTAAGACTAGATTACACTATGTACCTAATGGAAACTCGACCTACAACCGCCATTGACGCTTGCAACACTAAGGAGGATTGGTGTTACAAGAAAAGGTAACCCCAAGAGTTACCAAGATTTAGAAAGAAAGATTTTTTTTTTTTTCGAAAATGCACAGGAAAACCAACAAATCATGAAAGCAATAAAAAATAAAAAGGTCAATAATAGGTATAGGTAATTTGGTTAGTCTAAGTCTAGTTTAGTTGCAAGGTCAACTTGCTCAAGGCTCTAGAGAAAAGATCCTTCTTACAATACCCTCCGTGTCGAGGAGTACCAACCGTTTTCTGTGTCAAGCCCTTGATCTAGCTGCCTACTCATAAGGTGGATCTCACACTACAACGCGCCACGCGACGGGGCGCAGATACCGCGCACCCGCGCATGATTGTTCACATCATCATCATCAGCCTATCATCACTGCTGGACATAGGCCTCTCCTATTGCACGCCATTCAACTAGATTTTCGGCAACTGCTACCAGTCATCCTGCTGCTACTAGTCATCCTGCGAAGATCGTCGCTCCACCTGGCCTGAGGGCATCCCACCTTACGTTTACCGATTCGCGGTCTCCACTCAAGAACACGTCTACCCCAAGGGTCATCAGTTCTACTGCTATATGGCCGGCCCATTGCCATTGCCACACATTTTTTATTACATACAAATTCAATAAAAACGCGCGGGGCATTTGGCTCCGATCCGGCGCCCCGTAGCGAGGCAATGCAAACCTTAAATGCCGTGAAAGGCAAGAAAAACATGTGTACGGTTTGTACGCCGTGTGTAGGCACGGTCGTCAGTAACGGGCATCAAAAGGATCTCCATGCAAACTTGTGCACGGACACGTTTTTTCTACGGCGCGATTAATACGTCGTACCGCAATGATACTGTACCGTTTACAAAAGGCCTAAGTAGCTCTTGTCTTTTACGACAAAACTCTTGATTCAGTAATTTTCTCGGTATCTATACCCTTGAAAACTACACATCACAATAGCTTGGCGGTCAAAAACCAAATAAGTAATGTTAGTAGGTATGTACTTCTCCGAACAATCTCTTTCACAATTACCTTTACTACTAAATCAATTAATAAAAAAGAATAGAAAGAAAAATAGTTTATTTGTGGTAAACATGACGCCAAAAAAGAACACAAACACAAAAAAAGAACAAGTTGGGGGGAAAATATGCGTTACATCCACACAAAACGGCCATCGCTCAGCATAATGCTACTACCCTATGTGAGACAGAGCCCCAGCGCTACTGGCAATTAACTGTGTATCAAAAAAGCACTCCATAATACATATTTACTGCAATTTGAGTTATTATTCTAATGAAGTTCCAAAATTGAAGTAGATAGGTAGGAATACAGTATACAAATGCCGTTGTTACTTTAAAAATAGCTTGGATTTGCGTTTAAGGGAAGGCCCACACTGCACCGCATCACAGCGGGGCGCAGATGACGCACCCAAGCCCGTGATTTTTTACATACAAATTCAATAAAAACGCACTCACGCGCGTGGAATTAGGCTCACCCTCACGGAATCACCCTCAATAAACACGTACACGTGACAAAGCACAACAAAAGAACAGATAAAACAATTAAAAGGCTTAATTAATGAGAGTTATCTGAGTAAGGGCTGATTTTTCCATCGCCAGACGACTTTTATTCGAGGAATAAAATTGACATTTGACAGTTTTCGTATGAAATAACTGTCAAAAGTTCATAATAATTCCTCGAATAAAGTTATCGGATGATTGAAAAATCAGCCCTAAGAGCAAAACGATATCAATCTAGGAAAAAGGAAATTCAACTTTAATTTGTAAGGTATAAGGTCGAAATTGATTTATAAAGTTCTTTAGCCTTTTGCAGTGTATACGGTTAAGTTGGATGGTTAGTCACATTGATATTAGAAGTTACTTAGTTTATTTTATTTTAATACCAGCTTCTGCCCGCGACTTCGTCCGCGTGAAATTTCTTGTTCTCCCAACCCAGCCCGTCTCATCGCATCACCTTGTTTTTATTTTTGTCGGGGGGAAACCTTCAAAAGGCACCCGACCTCTGGGGAAGGAGGTTGGGGAGTGTGGGATTTTTACCTCACTAAAACCACCCCGGCGATCACCATCAGCACATAGAAGTGCATCACATGCCCGCGGTATCACTTCATTTCCGCTTAGTGTTATTTTTGACTTTTTTTCTTTTTGCTCGGCTCCTGAGGGTTATAGCGTGATGTTAAATAGCCTATAGCCTTCCTGAAGAATTGGGCTATCAAATGAAAAAAGGATCTTTCAAATCCGTCCAAGTGATTACCCCCTACTTACAAACTTACAAACATACTTACCTACCTCTTTATAATATTTAGTAGACAGCGACCCGCTCCTTCGCAAAACTTTTACGAGTTGACAAAAATTCGAGATTTATTCATTATAAGTTTAATAAGTATCGGAGAACAGTGGTGGGCCAGTGGTAACGGCCGCGACTTAAGATTTGCAGGTCGTAGGTTCGAACCCAGACAGGCGCTTTACTTTGTGTAAATTATCTCATCACCATTGCTCTCCAAACGGTGAAGGAAAACATCGTGAGGAAACCGGCATGTCCTAGAACCAAAAATTCGAAGACATGTATCATCTACCAACCCGCACTGGGCCCCGTGGTGGATTAAGGCCTACTCCCTCTCACAGAGAGGAGGCCTGTGTCCCAGCAGTGGGAACATTATATATGTAATAAGTATTACTGTGTAATACACATAAACCCACCGGAATAAATTCTCTAAAACTAAATGATTGTGAAAACAGCATATAATTCCGTTGCAAAGTTTAAAAGAACAACACGGTCACACATAGGTACATACAGACACGAAAAAGGACTTTAATATATAATACTTAGTCATAGATTTATAAAAAAAGATGGACTCCGCACCACGTATATCGAAAGTGAAGCACAGTAAGTATGCCGGCCGGACCGTTTGTACAAACACGCCTCACGCTCACATTTACATCGTAGTATGCCGACCGGCCGCCATTACGTGACACGACAGCGTCAATCGTCAATCACGCACACATAGATCGGTACGGTGCTTCACTTTTGATATGCGTGGCGCGGAGTCCATCTTTTTTATAAGTCTATGTACGTAGGTATCTAAAAAGCTGAACGGATTATGTAGATATTGATATTCTTTTTATTTTAATAAGGATAAAACGCACATAGTTGGAAACTTTTGATATATGGATACATCAATATGAATTGAAGTTTGTAGGAAAACTTTCAGCCATTTTGTCTGGAAATTGGATTGTTTTCTTATTTCAGTTGGCAAGTCATTTAGAACGGCTAGTTCTTGAGAAGGATTTGTTACTGTCGCTTTGGATATCGCAGTGGTAGACTTTGTTCACCAACGGCAGGATTCACAGATTTTGACTTAACTTTGCCAATTAAATGTTCCATACGAGTATGAACCTTAATTTTTTTATTAGAAAAGCTGACAGAAATAATCATTTAGATGCGCAAGATTTCGTATTCCCATTTCGCTAGCACGTCTAGTTTTGGAGTTATATTTTATGAAAATTGAATCCGGATAGGTAGGTATGTAGAAAAAAAACTTATAAATAAACATGATACGCAAAACTTATTTATGAAGCATCGATGGCGTGTATGCTGCATATTACAGAGCAGTAATGAATCTCGTATCTTTGTTTGATCCATGGCCTTTAGTTTTTCTCTAAAGATCTGTCTTATTGCTTCTGTGGTGTCAGAAGCAATATTACACAAAAATAACAGACGCATTTTTATAAATCTTCCCTACATACAACGTTTTGGTCTCAGCAGCAACAATAAGTATACAGAGAGGTGACGCAGGAGCAAGCGATGTACAGCTGTCTGTGTGAGAAGCAGCTCGTCCTGAGGTCGACACCCGCACATTTCAGTAGCTTGAGATGTTTTTCGTTATTACCGATAATCAGCATGGTGCCTGGCCTAATTTAACCAGTTGGCTGCGACACATATATCAAGTTCTATGCATAAGTTTAACCTTACTCATTATCTATGCTGCTAATAAACGATGAACCTAGCTTCCAGTAATCCAGTAGGCATAACTAGATGCGGCATGGGCTGGAATCTCATTACGTTTACACCTAGTGTACGCTACACCGACCTTGTCCTAACTCCGTACAAACTAGATAGGCCAGAGACGAGTACATAATACATTCAGCACGGAGGCACGTATGTATTTAATTTGCCGGAGATAAGATAAGGTTACGTATAATAATTATAAACTCCTTTATGATGAGCTTCTGACGGAATTATTACCTATATGCTTTTACCTCAGTGTGTTCATCCATGTTAATATGAATTTATTATATTAATATTTATTTTAGAATAGGATTTTCATACGATTATTTTTTTATCGATTGATTTTTTGTCGAACGTATGAAGCAATGGATTAGCAATATCATTCGAAATTATTCAGATTCTGATTAATAGTGTGTTACGCAACTAATTGCACCCTAAGGTGCTGAACAGTGAATGGAGCTGAACCGTCACGCTCGTTCAGTGACGAAGAATCGCGTAGTAATATACTCGACTCCAGTATCTAGTAAGTTTTCACTTCTATCGTGTCATAAGCACACCCTCCATTTTTGAGTATACGTAAGTGTTTACTGTAACTTCCCATATCCATTGATTTGCACTCCGATCCCTCGTCGCATCGTCGTTTTCGCTTAGCGTCGACCAACGACGCAGAAATATTTTGTTAATACATAATTGTACTTATCTAAAATATGTCAATAACAATCTCATCGAAATTCGATTATCATCCGATAGGTTTTATGAAAAGCACTTTCTTTTACATAATATAATTAAATACGCATTAAGTGATTTCAAAAGTCAGCCATTAGCCGTCTTCAAAGAATAATTGGTCACAAGCTGCTCACAGATTGACACATTTATTAAAAAAGAGGATCGTATTCATACATTTTACTAATAATATTGATTAATGATATTATAATGCAAGTGACGTTTTTATTAGGTTTTTTGTAAAAGATAGATATTTTATATGAGGTGAATATTTTTTTGATGTCAGATAATTTAAAGATGTAAGCAAGGGCCCTGTCATACAGCAGGTAAGTACTTAAATTATGTAGGTACGTCTCAAGATCCTATTGTACAGACGCCAGCACATCATGCTACTAAAATCTGTCAAATTTATTATGCCTATAGATTTCAAACTTTATCACTAAATCATTAGGTTCAAGGTTGATTGGGAAATTTACAGTTTCGGGTAGCTTGATGTGCTGGCGTTTGTACAGTAGCTATTTGGTATACAGCGGAAGACTTCGTTGCACTACGCTACACTACCAATCGTCACTCTCTTCAGTATGCTTAAATCATTTTATGACACTCACTACATTGAGCAGTCGCAGATTAACTGCTGGTAAACCAAATAGCTTCTTCTAGCATACACAAAATCAAATCATTCAGAATTTAGCCAGGAAATCGGTATCAGTGTAATTTTCTAATTTCAAATTAGGTTTAGTATAAGTAAACTTAATGAATATTGATAAAAACTGGATGTACCCACTTCAACATTATTATTATTATGACAAACATAACTCCAGTTTAAAAGAGAGTTCCCCGCTGTGGCTTCAAGTTTAGCGCGTTGTGTCCGCCTCGCCGCCCGAAGGAACTGTCAAATTTCATGGCAGCCAATTAATCACCTACCCGTTTAGAATTCTACATGTGAAATAAGGTGAATAAAAAAACGTTTACAGCACAAATCAAGGATAATTGTAACATTTTCGGCCAAAGTTTCGACCCAAAATTAACAGCGCACCTCCCCCAAAGAGGTTTTTGCATTATGTGGAGTATAAATTAGGCGATCATCTTAAGCAGCGATGTGGTTGCGCCGTACTCTCCAGAGACACTTACAGCTCTGGAGAGCAAACACCCCGCCCCGGCAGATGACCTCTCCTTCCCTGACCCAACCGATTCGGAAACCAACTCACTTAAAATTACAGCTCAACAAGTATGTGCGGCCATGTGCTCCTTTCGAAGTGGCTCCGTCGGCGGCCTCGACGGCCTGACACTCCAACATCTGAAGGAGCTAATGTGTTCAGGCGCCGGGGAGGCTGGTGAGTCCCTTATGAAGGAGCTGATGGCCCTCATTAATCTCATGCTCTCCGGCAATGTGAACGAAGCCGTCATTGATATTTTGTATGAGGCAAATCTATGCGCCCGGCTCAAGAAAGATGGCGGCATTCGTCCTATTGCCGTAGGGTCAACTTATCGTCGTATTCCAACCAAAATTTGCTGTGCCTTCTATAGCGAAACACTGGCCATCAAATTCCAGCCCTTGCAACTGGGCTTCGGGTCTAAAGGGGGCGGTGAGGCTGCGGTACATGCATATATTCACTTAAAATAGCGATAAAGGAGAGGTCATCCCTAAGGTTGACATTAAAAAAGGTATCAATTGCGTAAATACACTTTGTTGACAGATGTCCAAAAAGATTACCCAAAATTTACAGTTTTCTCTATCAATGCACCCCTGGAAATTGCCTACTTTATAAAGACAAACTTATATTATAAATTATTATAATATTATTATTAATTATTGATATTTGTTGGCGTAATGAAAGAAACCTTTTATGGTATACTTAATTTATTGGCTAGATACAGATAATATTGATACAGACGGTTGTGTCACAGACGAGTCCCAAGATAGAAGTGTTGGGCGGAAGTGTATGAACCATAGTTAATCACTAGTGGTGTCCATACTACTAACATACTAATTGGTGATGTTACAACATTGAAGTCAGTCGTTCGATGTCAACAGGGTCATCTTAATAATGTATTTATTTGGCCAAAGAATCAGCATTGCCATACAACGTGGCAATGCCTAAATGCCGGATTATACACATTGCCTATAACATATATACTTGTACATATTATTATTTTAAGACTGTTAGCATTTATTTGTCTAAATAATAGTTCATACAAAAATCCCATAGAAAAAAGCGCGTTTAGTTTTCCCGAATTTGAAAAACCAAAAGTCTATTTTAAAACAAAAAATCCAAATCGACCGAGTCTCAAATGATGCGCTTATCAACAAACAGCGTTTCATTGTTACATATTATTTATACATGTAGATTAAATAGGGTATGAAGCTTTATCAACGTTTATGTACAAAAACAAATAATCCCTAGGATAATCAGTATCAGAAAACACCCTCCTAAACTCAGGATTATCGAAAATACATGCAAATATAATCGGCTCGTGTCATCGCCTCGGAATAAATTCCTTCATTAAGAACAGGCTACACCACGATCTAAGCTAACTTAGTTCAGCTCACAGCAACGGCGTCTCTTCATTGTAGTTCTGCAGTTCCTAGCTCGAATATTTTGACATTTAGGTATAACCAACCAACCAAACTAATGTTACTATAATTATCATTAGAAAAAGTAAATTTTGAGTTTTAAATATTCGTTTCGGACATTATATTGAATT
This sequence comes from Gortyna flavago, assembly GCA_963669345.1. Classification (NCBI taxonomy): domain Eukaryota; kingdom Metazoa; phylum Arthropoda; class Insecta; order Lepidoptera; family Noctuidae; genus Gortyna; species Gortyna flavago. Next base: position 3,978,948 of record OY770142.1, on the reverse strand, counting down.
AAATTGACGACTATTATTTATGTTATACTAGCGGCCCGCCCCAGCTTCGCACGCGCGGATGCTTTGGTACCTTTGGTACCTTGTCCTGACAATACCGAACACAACAAAAAAAACCTTAGCAAAATCGGTTCAGTTGCTCTCGAGATTTGCGCTTAGCAACACATTTAGTGATTCATTTTTATATTATAGAATATGTTATCGAAGTATCAAACGTGTCTGTCAAGCCACGCGAGCTAAGCTAAGCTAACATAGCTTGACTCGCAGTGTGTCCTACGCTTTACTCTTCCATAAATTAGTTCCACAAGAGCCAACCGTCATTGGGACAATTAGTGAGATATTAATCCATATTCATTTGTTTCTCTGCTAATAGAAAAGGGTTGCCGAGTGATCCGTCGCCGGTTATATTAACAATATCTGTCAGCCATGTTGTCCTTTGTTTAGTGAGGGGATCAATTTTTTTGATTATGTTTGTGTCTAACGTTTAATTGGTCTAGGCATCTTTTATGTTGGTTATTTTGGAAATTATTGATAAGGAGAGTTCTTAATCTATACAGTAGGAACTAACTGATTGTGGTGATTGCCTCGTTCTTCTAGTAGTCGCAAGCGCACTGTTGAACATGACGTCTTGGTTTCGACTCCCAGGACGGGCATAATGTTATTGGGTTTTTCTAAATGGAACTTTTCATTAGCAGCCCGGAGTCTGTATTTGTACCCACCCGGTTGATGGCAATAGACTCACCACCTATTACATGACACTTAAATATTGGTGACAAGCGAAATGTGGGTGGTGGTAGTATATGTACCATCGCGGACACTGGCGATGGACCACTTTTCAACCTTATAACCAAGGGCATAAGGGTGAAAAGTGATCGACCGCCATTGTCCGCGGCTGTACATCTCTGCCTAACCGTTACCTCGCCCAATACGTAAGGCTATGCGCGCACTACGGTTTTAATCGTTGCGATTTAGTTATAAAATCGCAAACAAAAAAAATTTCATGCGAATTCTCAAGCAATTTTTTTCCGCAGTGCGCGGACTTTAGTACATTTCTATTGTTCACAGATTAACGAATTTTCTTCGCAACGATTAAAATTCTTAGTGCGCGCTTAGCCTAAAGACATTAGGTGAAAAAAAGGATTTTATTAAAAGAACTAATGGCCGCCGTGCGTCAGCTGGGCACCGCTGACCGCGGCCATCGTGAAAATGTGGCCAGATTGAATTTAGACCATTTTAGGCGAGACCCCTTGATTTGAATTAAAACAATTTGTTCTAAAAACACTTAATCATTATTTATATTATTTGGTACTTTTCTTTATCTATGAAAGTATTAATACGATCCTTCGGGTTTCATTAGGCTTTAATTTTATGAAAGGGCTTCGTTTATTCCCAAATCCCAATAATACATCCCCCAAACAACCTTTTAAGAGATTACTGAAACGAAAATGTCTATGCCTATCCCAATATTCAAACCATGACCTTTCATTGACTTGGCCACCCCGAAAGAAATCCTTTTAGCAGTGTTTTAAATAAAAACTTCTTTCGAACAAAAAAGAATATTGCAAATCCGTCTACACCGGATGATTTTTTTTACCGTCTCGAAATTTTTACAGGTTGTTTTACCCATGAATATGAACAACTTTCACGATCTACTCTGAAATCACGAAAAAAATCTGCTGTTTAATATAAAAGTTTAAAACCTACTAGACCAAAATGTATGAAACAGCTTTTTTTTTTTCGTGATTTTAGAATTGGTCCCTATAAAAAACAAAAATTTCGAGACGGTAAAAAAATCATCCGGTATACGACAGAGTTATGCCCGAATATACATTAAAATATATAGGTATATATATAAACACCCGAATTGAGAACCTCCTCCTTTTTAGAAGTCGGTTAAAAACAGAAAAAGTAAGTTTAGCGGGTCCGAAACTCACACCAAGGGCTTCATTCGTTGGTTCGCGTTAGCAAAGTTGTAATGCGTTACCCCTGTCGCCCTTGGCCAAACAAAGGCTTCGCACCCTTCGCAGATATTATATGTAGGTATAGGAAAAGGTCGAACTTATTCAGCTTTATTTAAGGGCAGAAATGAACGAGGTTTTGAAAAATAAGCTTACTGGAAGTATGATTCCGTTTCTAATCCTTTTGTGTTTATTTCACTAAGATTTTAAGAATTCTCTTTATTTAAATTGAAAAGATTAAAAATAATTACGCATCTTTACTAATTTTTCCCTGTAGAAAAAAGCCTACATCGCATTTTACGGAAAATCTAAAGAGTTCTTTCTCATTTTCATTTGACGTCTCCCGTGTCCACGGAGAACTTTTGTCCATGTCCACAGCAAACTGTGGACACACTGACCAACCTAACCCACATACCTAACGTATATAACACTACCAATATTTCCTACATACCATAATCAACCTATAATGTTCCCACCGCTGGGACACAGGCCTCCTCTCTGTGAGAGGGAGTGGGCCGTAATCTACCACGCTGCGCTGGCCCAGTGTGGGTAGATAGATGTCTTCAAATTTTTGGTTCTAGGACATGCCGATTTGCTCACGATGTTTTCCTTCATCGTTTTGAGAGCAGCGGTGATGAAATTATTTACTCAAAGTAAAGCGCCTGCCTGGGTTCGAACCCACGACCACATCTCGTAAGTCATGTTACCTCTGGGCCACCACTGGTCTTACATATTCCCTACTAGTTTATTTAAAAATAAAAATACAAATAAACTGTTTTTTATAAAAAGCTAACTTGAAAATTGTGCTCTAAAATTAATAGAAAATGGCAGACACATCACGAGACGTGAAAGGCCCATTAAGAATAAATCTGTAAACATTATGCCTGTGACTGCAGTACATTAGTCTCTACGTGTCAATGTCAAATGGGCAATGACCTGGCGTCACTTCAATTTAGTTCCATGCATACTTGACTAGCATAACCACTTAAAATATGAAGTACCTACTTGATTGGTACGTAGGTACCAACGTACAAATAGAGTCATAATCCATGGGTTCAATGATGTTAGATGTCATGAGGGCCCAGTGGTTCAATGATGTTAGATGTCATGATGGCCGATTGGTTCAATGATGTTAGATGTCATGAGGGACCAGTGGTTCAATGACGTTAGATATCATGATGACCCAGTGGTTCAATGACGTTAGATGTCATGATGGCCCAGTGGTTCAATGATGTGTGGGTTCGAATCCGGTGACCAACCAATGAGAGTTCTTCAATTCAGATGTACTTTCTAAGTTTATCTTGGACATCGCTGACATCGGTGAAGTCTAAGGTCGCCAACCCGTCTCGAGCAAGCGTGGTGATCAATGCTCGTACCTTCTCTGTATGAGAAGAGGCCATTGCCCTGCACTGGGCTGGTATTATTATTATGGGTTCTGGAAGCTTGCTTGCTGGAGGATTGCTTGAACCTATGAAGTTGGACTAAATTACAGTTTTTTTTTTACTTTTAAGAAATAGACGTCAATATCAAAGAAGATTCAAGAGGCCAGTACCTCAGTAGGTACCCAAAGATGTCTCTGGTCAATTACTATAATAATATATTACAGTCAGTCCTCAGGACATGAGCGTAATCTTTTATATTCATTAAACAGGCCCTACTATGAAAAATCGTCGTTCATACAGCCGGTCCTCAGAATACAGTTCATAATATAGAAACAGGCGGATCAACAAAGTAAACACGCAATACTATAGACAATCCATCATGGCCGCCACACGAGCTGTCATTGTTCCCGCCAAAACTACAGGAAACAAGCCACTTCATTAATTAAGTCAAGTGTTACTCGATTAATATCGGTACGTAACTCTAGCTCTGTTGACTCGACATCGCCTTTGAAAGCAAAATATCTATGTTACGTATTACAGTGATTGGTATTCTGTTATGTCAGGCGTTCCCTGTTTTTCGTGTTTTCTGATTGAATCGGCATGATCACATTATTTTTCGAACTGACTTACTCAATCTGTCCGATGCAAAATACTTTAATTAAATCCAGTTTGTTTTACTCTTCAAACGTTGCCGTTGACACCTACGTATTTACGCATGAAATGAGATAATTATGCATTGATTTAATACGTCGTTCGTCGAAACCGCACGGTCAGGGAAAAACAAAAAATCACCGTATTTCCGACTCTTCTATAAAGCCATGTTTATTAGGTAACTTAGTAAGTACCTACTTAACTCCCGTTTGAAAATAAAATATTCATCCCATAAAACTTTTGTGGCTGACTAGTTAAAATGACAATTAAATTTTTATTGCTAATGGCAGATACGTAACAGCTTTCATGGCGAGACGAAAGGGTTATGTGTTTGATTCACGGAGTAAAATTCTCCGTGGTTTGATTGCTGCTGATTTGCAAGAAAATGTGTTATTCAGGAATAGGGCCTAACTTTTACGACCATTAGAAATCTACTGGTTCTAACACAATTCTTATTCCTTCGATATCCGACTCTAGGAACTATGTAAAGGTTCAAACGCAAACTGACTGACCGCAAATCTCGTCCGGAATCCGTCTCAGTCAGGCCTTTAGAAAATTAGAGCTTCTTATATCGAGGTAAACATATTAGCCAGTCAAGAAGATAGTCGCAGCACTAACTTATCTGTCTGTACAACGAACATATGTATAAGTATCGTCAATCGCGGAGGCAATTTTTACTACACGCAGATTTTTTTACCTAAAAAACTGGCACCATGTACTGCCCTTGGCTTTTTCACTCCCGTCATTTTGGACTGCGCTAAGGTAGACCGCAAAATTTATTCATGTTTTATAATTAAGACTATAAATAAATATTTCATATTTAAAGAACATACAACCTGATACTGACCAGCAATTGAATTTCGCGGGCTACCCTGACGCTTTCTCCTTAAGCACTACATGATAGTTTACATAATCTATAGACCCTACCTTTATTGGTTTCAGCAGCGACTTCCTCGGAGATGTACAACAGGAACGCTCGCAGCGCTGTTGGAGCGTTAGATGGTCGCGGCCTGGTTGCCGTGATCAAGCGCCAGGTGCCGCTGGCGGGACAGCTTGACCATCAGCTTGCTTGGGGACAGGGCTGGGGGTGGGTCACCTTGCCCAATGGAGTGTGGAGTGGACGTAAATATTTTTAATCAGATATATAATATGTTTTTAACATAACTCCGAACAGGAAGATTGAGCTCACAAAGTGATAAGAATATGTTATCATAAAAAATTGTGAGCCGTCTTTGAATCAGAATATCCGGGCATACCAAACTGATTTGATCTTAAGGCGGATCAGACACTACAGTGCGCCACGCGACGGGGTGCGGGTAACGGAACTAAGATAAAATCCTCTTGCGGAAGCCGGAAGCGCGTTTTTATTGAATTTGTATGTAAAAACTCACGCGCAGGGGCGCGTTATTTCCCATCGGCGCGTTGTAGTGTGTAATCCGCATAAGAAACATGGATTAAAATGCCAATAGGTAGTTTTAAACAAGAAAGGTGATGCATACAAAGATCGCTTCTCTTCAACAGTCGTATTGCTAAGTGCTATTGACTACGTATAGTTGGCATTATAAATAATAAAAAATAAAATAATAAAATTCATTTAATTCAGATAACTAATAGATCCATATAGTCCGATTTAAAACTAAAGTAAAATTAAAATACATTCAAATTACTCGCTTAAAAAAGGATCTCCATATCGGAGAAGAGATCCTATCTGCTAGTCTTCAGAATTCCGTTGCAGCTGCCACGCATTCTGCAGATCAGGGATACAGTTTTCTTGCTGATGACGGCATGAAAGCCATCAGTGCGATACAGCGCAAACATCCCCGATGCACTACAGAAGCGAGGCAGCCCCAACATCATCCTGAAGATAAATGAATCATAAAATCATTATGATCCACGTCTCTCTTTTAAACCCGTAACATTGGTCCATAAAAGTACTATTGATCTTTTACTTTGTTATACCGTCTATGTGTCGCAGCCAATTGGTATAATTAGCCGTTTAGTTAACCGCCTAGCCTTTTAACTAAACGGCAGCCGTTCAACTAACGGCCTGAATGATATTCAATTATAGCTTAGGTTGAAACTGTAACCAATCACGGTCGAGCCGAATTGGTCGCAGTAATTAAGCCAGGGCACCCCAACCAAATGGGTTAGGTTAGGTTAGAACTGTGATCAACCGCGTGCGAGCCGAGAGAGCGAAGCGAGCCGAGCACTACTTCCAAAGGCCAGGGCTAATTTAACCAGTTGGCAGTTGGCTGCGACATATGTAATACATATGGAATGCAATAAAGAATTGAGTACCTAATTCTCCACATTAATGGTAGTTCTACCTCTTTTCAGGTCTCACCTGGTCTCAAGAAGGCGAAGACTTCGCCCTCCACGCAATGCCGATCATGCACCACACTAACGTGTCCCAAGCCTGCTCTATGCTTGATGGCGTCACGGCGTACGAGGCTTCAGTTTACGAACAGGCTCTTGCAGAGTATGATGATACTGCCTCCGACGACTGGGACTTCGGCGTTGACTGCGGAGACTTTATGATGTAAAACCTTTCTGTAGGACAACCATGTCATGATCTAGGGACTAAATGCGCTGTTCTGAACACATGAAGAACTGGAATCTCACTTTTTGCGTTAGCTGGGCGGTGTATTGCGTCATTGCAAATGTTGCGTTACTACTAAGCGTTACGTGCAGGACGTCGTTTCGTATTCACGTTGCATCGCCTGCGAGATAATTGCATAACACACATACAATGACAATTGATCGCAATGTCTTTCATTTTGACAGTTTAGCCGTGTTAATTGCGTTATTTACGTTGCTGAGCAGTTGAATTGTTCAAAGCTATGAAGCAATGGATTAGGAATTTGCTTCAAAGCCCTCGGATTGTGATTGAAAGTGTGTTACGCAATTAGTGTGCTGGTCAAAGGCTAACAGCAAAGTCAGTTAGTTCCCTGGAACAGCGTTTTACTTTCGTAGATTTTGACGGTGTCCCAAATATCGGTGAAGGACACTAATCAGAAAAAAAACAGTTTTTCATTCTGGTCATGTTTAACATAACATTCAATTTGAAATTTTACGTTATTTTAATGAATTCAAGAAGATTTCGATCCATTATTTTGTAACTAGAAATTCTGGTTTCCTGATTTAAGCTATATTTTTTTTGTATTAGTGTCCTTTAAAAAAGAAACTATTGTAAACAGTATGCCGCGATTCATAAAATGAACATTTCACGAAGTAACATAGAAATTGATGTTGCCAAACATATTTTGTGTTTTATATACTTAATTGAATTTATATTTATAATGTGCTGGTCACAAAAAACTACTTTCGTGCCAATTATAAAGTTCATTAATTACTTAAATAAAATTGACACCTTCTTATGAATTTTGAGAAAGCAAATATGCTTTAACATCTTATTTGTTTATGTTTTTGTTGAATCCTCCTGATGATGTCGAAAAAGAAAAAAATAATTGTGGATGCTTAGTCATAGATGAACATGACAGAAGTGACCCTTCTAGTCGACTGCCATAAATGCCTACTGAAGATAGTTTTTTACTTTGGATTTCCTATATTTATTATTATGATAAAATAATATCTCGATATCAAGACGATTATCGATGTTTAACAAGGATGAATCAATTAACAGAGCCACAAGATACAAGCGATGCTCAGTTTGTGGCTCACTGAATCCGTCACATTGTATTTTTACTTTTTGATTAATAAACTTATTATTATTATGATTATTATTAGCTCAACGCCTTCAGTCGATATTATAGCGGTCATGACCTTTCACGCATACACAATTATCTTATAATACATTAAATAGATGTGCTCTTTAGAGATACTGCATGTTGTCATAGAAAAGATGTGTGTAGCCATGAAACTAGACATTTTCAAATTCTTGAAGTTCGGCCTATTGATAAAAGCCATAGGATGTTCATGTAGGTTAGGTATAGCACTAAATCTCGATCTCTCAGAGCGATGTTTATTTATGTAAAATATTATTTTATGAAACGTTTGATACTGTCTTCTCTTTAATCTTTGATATACTGTAACGTTGATTGTTTCTCCATTTCTTACAACTAATGCATTTTGAGGAATTATTGAAGATGTTACAAAAAACGAAATTTGGAGATAATGCCTTTTTTAAATTTGGTAAATGTCAGAAGAAGTTTTCGAAGGTTTTATGTGATTACACAAATCAGGGTACACATTATTCTGCTTTATTGAAAACTTTTTCATGTTCACTGAATACATAAAGTCGCACAAAATGAGAGTTACTTGAGAATAGTCTATATTTAAGGGGGTCGCTCTAAGGTACCCAGCGAAATTCGTGTTTTAAATATTTAAATTTTGCTGGTCGCCTTGGAGCATCTGCCTTAACACATAGGATAAGTACATTCAATGCTTGTCCCCTGATGACACCAATTACGAATTGAGAAAGTATATTTACTCATTGAATTCGTAAATAAAGAATGTTAGTGTTAAGTTGATGTTAGCATTAGTTAACGTGGTCGGTAGAACATTACCTAACTGGACGAAATTTAACGTAAAGGTCATTTGAAAGAATAACATCGTTTTTAAAACAAACTTGTTACTCAAAATCAACTTTTTGGGATATTGTCGGTTTAGGTGTGTATTAATTAGAAAATTATTTAAAGAAAATATCTAGACGCTACAAAATCTTCCGACCTACCCAAAGACTGCCTAACGTTATTTAACTAAATTACCTGTGTTGTGTGTGACCCTAGGCATGGGTGAACGCGATTTAATGTCCCTTGCCCCGCGAACGCTACATTGCAAGATTTAACTACTACAAAATCAATATACCTACATTATTAATGCAGAAATAACTTTGAAAAGCTGTGAAAACAATTATGAAATACTTCCAAAAATAACTTTAACTGACTTACATAAAAAATACCTTATATTATTTGGAAATGTTTCTTAAGCATTCGTTGAAATGCCACAAAATATAGGCACAATTTTTTTTTAAAAGTGACCTGCATAGCTATTCACAAAGCTACGACACGGTTTGGTACCGTATCGAATGTCAATGATATCGACGAAATCCTATATTTGCTATTCACAAATCCGAAACCGTACAATTTTGACAGTTCTTATACGGTATGAAGACATCAATTCTTCCGACAGGTATTTGCTGTCGGAAGTGTTATCGAATAACAAAATATTGTTTAAAAAAGAATAATCTAAGCAATAAGTGTCAAAACACGGCTCCGGGCAAGGTCCTCATGCCCTTGCATGAATGCAAAGAGCATCTGCCGCTGCTCCAAAGACACTCTTTTCTGAAAATATGCATTTTCAATATTAGGTACCACGTTTTATAAAATTAAAATGAGGAAATAGTAATTTGTTTAAATACCGATAAAATACATACAACCATTTTTCTGTTAAAAAAAAAACTAATTTTTCACTCCTCAATTAATATTTTTTATTTTTTTTTTAATTCGCCCAAAAAGGGCAGGCTATAGTCTTTCGACCATACCGCCTTGTCTTCAGCGTAGTTCTCAATTATCTCTATAGCTCAAAACAAGATTCAGAAAAATAATTATTCCAGATTTCCAGGTTTGACAGAAAGTTGAAGTTTACAAAGCAAGTTTAATAGAAATCAGTAAATTTTATTTATTAATAAAGTCATTGCTTACTGTTTTTTATTTGTTAATAGTTACTGAATGCATAATCTATAGTTGCCCATAGTGAAATACTCAATAAAAATCATTTATGTACCACTTAAAATTTTCTACCACGAATATCTATTTACTACCATTTTGTAGCGTTCCCCGTATACACACCTAAAAAAAGACCCTTCCATACGGATCTGTGAATAGCGTTTTGCCGGTCCTTCGGTTCAGAAATCAGGTTATCGAACAAGTGTCACTTTCGATACGATAGTGAATCGTATGTTTGTGAATACGGGTGCTGTCTTGTCTGCGTAAGACAGGCACTTACGCTTTGACCACTTGAACGAAATTTTGACAATTTGTCGAATGGCGAGAAATCTTTCTACAGAAATAATATAATTTTTGTGGTCTTGCAATGTAGCTATAGATGTCGTAGCCAATTTATTGTATTATACGAATGTAAATTAGAATAATTATTTAGACGTTTATAAGATAATATAATAATAGGTACCGTGATTTTTTTTGTTTATGTAAGTATACTATTTTAGCAGCAGGAAATTATAGTTCATTTCTTTTTTTTTTACAATTTGTCAAGGAATTTTATTTTTTGTTTCCTACTGGCAAAAGAGGTCAGTGAAACTTATGAAAAAGTTTTTTCCTGCTAAATGCATTTTTTCTTACTTGTTTTTATTAGACTAAAAGACCACCAAGCCTGACCTATAATTTAATAGGTCTTTGAGAAAAGGTATTTTTTTGTAACTTCTACGGTTGAACATAAATTAAATTAGTTATGTCTATGTTTTGTACACCTATAACAAACATAAATCACCGACACTTTCCTATGTTAAAAACACTCTAGATCTTATACTTTATTTGGTAAAATAAAAATATACAAATTATTTGTAAAATTAATGGAAATTAGACAGCAATAAGACGTTAATCCTAACGTCTAGTAATATAATTATGAGATATTTTTGTATGAGAAGCTTGCATGTTTGATTTTGAAGTGAAATCCTCTCGATGTGTTCGTTCTTTCATGTTATTTGTAAGTAGTTTTATTGTGGAACTTATTTCGAAGCGCTTGTTCGAAGAAATAATTTATTTGTGAAATTGTCTGCACAAGTACCTACCTACCTTTAATTTTTCTTTGAATGGTCTTAGTTCAGGTGTAACCCAATGTGTCTTAAATTTTTTATTCGAAATAATAATTATTATAATTAATGGAAAGAAGCAGACTGATTCACATGTCATGAAAATCGTATTTCAGTCAATTGAGAGAGTGAGAGAACCGATTTTGTCAATTGATAAAAGAGAGAGAAAAATTCAATACGTGCTCATATTAGGTATGTGTACTCTAAATGGAACACTATGATATTAAACGTGAAAAGTGCTCAAAGTGAACAAGAAAATCTTAGACCATTTAACGTTGCGTTAAATGGTCTAAGGGAGAGCGAAAAAGATTTTGCGTTTTTTCTCCATGATCACGATTTTTTCTTTGCCACGATTTTTAAATTCCTTTAAATCCTGAATTATTTGTGCAGACAATAAGCTATATTGTTTATAACATCACTGGTTTTATCAATGTATCTAAAACACTTTATAGAAGTGATCTATACGAGAATAACGTTACACAAATGATGGATAATAATGTGATTTATATAAATGATCAAACAAGGTACTACTGACCGCAAAGTGACAAAAATACTTGTGATGAGTTTCGACGGTTGCAGTTACCTGTGCCGTTGGCAACGTGCCGCTCTTTTATATGAACAATAAGCTGAGCAAATAAATACTTAAACACAAGTTCTCATTCCCTTAGCTTAGCTTTTCATCAATCAAAGAAAGTCCCAAAAAAAGACGCAACATAAATTTGGAATCCGTTATGTATTGAACATGGGTTGTGGGCTAAGCTTTTGAAACAAATGAAAACAAAAAAAAAAATACAAAAAGTTTGACACTGAAACTGACTTGAATATGAAATTCAGTCACAATTTTTTTGTGTCAGTAGCTACCTTTACGAACGAACACATTCAGCTGCATCCGGATAGCCTGAAAGTCGAACTCAATATATTTGGGGAAGGCTACGTAGATGATGATGATGATTACCTTAAAGTAACTTATCTTCTAAATGAGAATGTACTTACCTGCCATCAAATAATCCAGCCAATAATACCAGTGATGTACTTCAAAACTTACACAGTAGAGGATAGTGGTGTATCGCTACGAAATGGACAAATAAGTATAGCGCGTGCGTAGTTAGATCGACGTCGTGTGTTGTATGAACTGTATGAACGTTCAATCACAGATTATGAATGTTTGTATGTAATTTTTTTTATAAAAGATACCGTATGGTGAATTTTTGGTATTTCATTTTCTCCATTATAACCTTATTTTTATTTGAATCATAAAAACCTATAGAGAGGTAGGTATGTGGTCGTAGTCACCATTGTTGATCGACATCTATAGTATCTGTGCTTAATGTATAAAAACATTTGAAACAAAGCAAATGAAGATGCAAGTATGATTCAAGGTGTCATACATTGAGAAGAATGTAAATGGAGTTTAAAGCCCGTTCTTCTCCATTGGTAGGTAAGTACTCAAAACTCAAATGCAAAGCGTTTATTAAAAAAAAACAATCACAGGCACTTTTGGAATGTCAAGGGGTCGGTCAGTCAGAAATACGAGTATGAAGCTAGTTGCCCATTCCAAAGCGTAGTAGGTACCTATGGAGAAGAACGCGCAAGAACTCCACGGACATTCTTTTAAATTAAAATTGTTACAAAATATTGGTTACATCATTCATGTTGAAATTATACATGTGAGAAATATGTAGAAAAACGTGCACGTTAAAAGCGCCCGTTATAAACAAGATAAACACAATTAAGAAATTCAAATAAGCCGCGGCAGCTAAGAGATGACCACTCTCTTCTGACAGCGCCCGTTCACGGACATCTCGTATGAATCAGCACCATTCAACCACACGCCAACACCAGCGAGACATTAGAGTGAGCATGACATACTCTCAGCCACCACGGCACATTTTAGACAATGAAAGACGTACCCAGCAAATGGTAGCTTTATAGTAAGAAGATAGCGCTCACACGTGTGCTATGCAATTATACAATAATCCTTATATAGTTTATAACAAAGTCGCCAAAATGTCTGTACGCGCATATCAAATTGGGTAATTCTTTTTTGTTGTGGTTGGTATTGCCAGGACAAGAAAAAAAAAAATTACGACATAGAAAATTACGGAACTTCGAAAAATAAAGTTTGCACCCGTGCGAAGCTGGGGCGGGCCGCTAGTACAATATATAATAATTACGCTTTGGAATAGACTAGCTTGATTAATTCTTATCGACCGACAACTTGACAATTCAAAACTGAGAGCATAGGTTACAGATAGCTCCCTTGAGGTACACCCTGAATGCAGACAAAGGGCTTTAAGAGAATTTGACCTAATTTGATGGCTCAAAGTATCTAAATAGGGAAGGTGTACTTAAGATTTTTAGAAATACTTTGGACCTTTATACAGCAATACACACATTAGTACAGCACATTAGTACACACATTAGTACAGCAAATTCTACAACCAGTTCCGAGTTCAATTCAGTCGAAGGCCTTAGAGAAGTCAACCAATGACAAATATGATTAGTCTGTTTAACTTAAGACTACTTGAGAATCTAAGTAAATAAGATGTCAATGAACTCTGAAAATGCAATGGATAAGTGGGTACCTAGTATTTTTAGGGTTCCGTACCTCAAAAAGAAAAATGGAACCCTTATAAGATCACTTCGTTGTCCGTCTGTCTATCCGTCGGTCAAGACCCTTTTTCTCAGGACGGCGTGGAGTTATCAAGTTGAAATTAATATCAAATACTCAAGGCTCCAATCCCTTGAAGCAGTGAAAAAATAAAAAATCTAAGTCAACGCATTCACAAAGTTTGGGCGTTTATAAATGTTGAGGAATCAAAACCTATAGGGTACTTCCCGTTGACCTAGAATCATGAAATTTGGCAAGAAGTAATGTCATGAAGCACAAGTAAAAGAAAAAATACGAAAACCGTAAATTTGTAGTAACATTGCAAAAAAAAAACCTGTGATAAACTTTTTACATACAGGCGTACGGAACCCTCGGAGCGCGAGTCCAACTCGCACTTGACCTTTTTTTTTATATGTTTAAACTCAACAAAAATGTTGGTCAGCACTTCTTATCAAAATCATGTTTTTTCAGTATTCATTAAATCCTTACAAACACCTCTTTTAGCACCAGCAGATCAAAATGTAGTCCAACCAGCACATTAGCACACAATTCCAAAAAAGGCGAAAATAAAAGCAAGCAATCATTTAAGCGAACAAATAAAAAATTTAAAACCATGTCGTTTCTTCGAAGTGGACGAACTGACACGAGTGTCAGGAGATGTTATCTCCGTATCCGGTTGTCTTTATTTACAGGATTAGCTCAAACAAGTGCGCACTGCGATTTATTAAAGAGATACGATGTCTGCAGACTGTCTATCTAAATTGAGTATCTGTTGTAAGAGGAACATGGTTATTATTAAATATGATTCGCATTTCTTTCGTCTTTAGGTATCTTTAACTTATCGCAAAGTTAAATTTCATCAAATAAATGACATTTTTAATGAATTCAATAGAGGCTGTGCTGCTGTTGATTAAACCTGTATAAATTAATAAGTAAAGCACTCAAAAAGCCGCGACATCATTGAGATCACAGAACAGATAAAAGAGATTGAGATATACTTCTAGATTATGAAAACGATAAACCCTACCAAAATAACCCAAATAAACACACTCAAAATAATAAATAACTTATAAGCTTATCACGTCGTTAAATCAATACTTTATGCAACAGATGGTCCGTTGTATTAACCAGTTGTCTTGCACAAACTGGCTGCAAGCAGTGGCGGCCTTAGGGGGTGGCGAACAGGGCAATCGCCCGGGGCCTCGCTCTTGCAGGGGCCTCGCGCAACAGCCCACGCAACTTAAAAAAAAAATGGATTTTTAAACAATTTTTTTTATTTTATTTAAAGCTTTTGATTTTGATCCTTAATTATTTATTAAGGTTATAACATAACGGTAAATTAAAATAAAGTTTGATAACTAATTAATTCATTCAAAAAACCGGCCAAGTGCGTGTCACGTGTCCACGCATAGTGTAGGGTTCCATAGTAGCCCGTTATCACAATATAATACGATTCTGTTGTTCTTTACTCTGATTATAAGAAATGGTAAAGATATTAGGAGTTAATGTTTATAATAACAAAAATCGACTTTAAATTTGAATAACTAACAATAACCACTTTCTAAAGCTAAAAAATAAGGGTACGATTGCTGATAACTTATTATTTCAATTCACAAAATTTTAATTCGAAAATTAAACAAAGTTCGGTATGTGACTTTACTCGAATGAAAACGTAACCCGCTGGTACAGCGCCATCTAGCGCCAGTATTGTGAAACCTATGATAATTTATTATGGTATTATATTAAATAAATAAAACAAACTAATAAAGTTATCTTAACCGCTATAATTTTCCTGTAAAGTTCATGAAATGCACTATCATCGTGAATTTTTCTAGATTTTTAAAGTCAGCAGATTAGCTTTTAGAGGGGGGGAGGGACTACTGGAACAAAAATTTGCACTTTAAAGTTTAATATTTCTTAAATAGAGCAAAAAATAATTTTAGCAACCCCCAAGTGATTTTAGAAGACCTATTCAACGATACTCCACACGATGGGGTAGACGACGAAAAAAATATTCATGACGCACTTCACATGTAGGGGAGCTACCCTAAAAAAGATATTTTCCTAAATTTTATTTTACCACTTTGTCGGCGTAATTGATATACATACCCTTACAAAATTACAGCTTTCTAGCACTAACGGTCTCTTAGCAAAACCTCGGACAGACAGACAGACGGACATGACGAAACTATAAGGGTTCCTTGTCAGAACTACGGAACCCTAAAAATTAAATACATAATAGAAAAAAATTAACTGAAGTTTACCCCACTATCGAAATAGCCCTGAGAATTATTGCCACCACACCTGTTACAGTTGCGTCTGCTGAAAGGAGTTTTTCGAGGCTTAAAATTATTAAAACATATTTGAGGAATTCGATGACACAAGATCGGCTTTCAACCCTTGCTATTCTTTTAATCGAAAATGACGTAGCTCATTCCTTAGATTTGAGATTTTAGTCTTAGGAAAAGCCGCAAACATCAATTATAAAATTTATCACCTCTGTATTTGTTAATTTTGTAAATCTTGCAATGTAAAATATTTTAAAACTCATATTTTATAAACCAAACAACCAGACCTACTTTCGCATCACCTACTTTTCACGAAGGACAAAGGGCCTCGCAAAGACCTGCCGCCCGGAGCCTCGCAATGGGTAAGGCCGCCACTGGCTGCAAGCAATGTGAAGCTGGCATTTAATGCTATCCCCTATAATTACCGTGACACTACCATCAGGGTTAACGCCCTGTGTGACTTATGATAACGCTTTCACTGAATTTGGCTGCGGGCTCGCGAATTTCTTCAACATTTATGCCATTTAACTGAATAATACCAATTCCGCCCGCAAAACTTTTACCGGCAAGTTATAAAAAACATTTTCCTTTGCTTCAAACGTAAACAATAATTTGTCTATTGGCGGCCGAATACAAACTCTTTTTACAAACGAATGTCTTTGTCAATGGAAAATATTCTTTATATTGCTATGAAAAAAGGTGGATCACGTTATGATAGCGGCAAATTTATTGTTGTCGGTTCACAGGGCGTGTAGGTGCAGCCAGTCGATTACTCAGCGAGTAGTCATGCAGGCTGCTCGCTCCCCGTCCCGCCATCTCTCGCTAAGTAATTTGCCTCGGTGCTTCACAACAGCTGAGTCGCTTGGCGACCGCTGACTCGTTTGATCGGTATTGCGATTAAATCATTCTAGTAACTGAGAACGCGCCTATAAATTAAAAAAGTTAGTTAAATCATAAAAGCATTCCAATTTTGAACAGCGCGCGAAGCTCAACGTTGACGGACAAAATTAATATTTTTTGACATTTTTGTGTCAAATTTAGTGAATGGTGTTTGATAATAACAATACAAAAATCGCGTGTATTATTTTATAATTTTTTTTACACGATTCAATAACGTGCCACATCGAGTTGTTTAAATTTTTGTTGTCTTCCAGCTTACTAGGTATTTGTTATTTTTGTGTGCCACTGAAATCCTGAAAATGGAGAAGAACGGTGGTTCCAAGCTCATGCAGATGCAAGTAAGTAACTTTGTGTTTGTTTTCTATTTAAGTGTATTTACGTATAAATTTTAGGCCACAATGTAAGCAACGCTGTATTTTCTTAAGTATATAATTTGATTAATTATGATATTATTGAATGTTTATGAATTATATTGCTTTTTTATTCAGTAATTTTGCCGGCTTCTGGTAACTGAATTACAGCAAAATGGGCCAAGCGTATTTACTTGTTTTTATCGTAACTTATCACTATTAAGACTCATTATAAATATAGATAGACATACGTCTAATTTTATACCAATTATAACTGTAAATACTTCCTTAAAAATATAAATAGACATTCAACAGGAAAAATACTCCAGGAAAAGACAACATACTTAAAATCTAACATGCCATTCGTTCCTGTGATACCAATAACATTAGTTAGAGTTACCATTACCATAATTATATGAACCTCTATTCCTATAAAAAATCGTTAGCTTTGACGATCTCATATAAAAAAAACAAACAGACCAATAGCAGCCGGCGCTGCGGCGGCGCTCCATGGACAACGAACTTTTTTTATACCACCGGAACCACAGACTAATACATTCTTTAAGTTTATTTGCAGTAGGTCTAAATATATGGAATAGCTTGTGAAAACTTGTAGATAAGAAAGTTAATAAGTCTGTCGTGAACTATTTGTTATTATAGATATTATAAACGGTATTTTGTATTGTGAATAATATGATAGTAATAATAGAGCCAGTTAAAAGATAAAAAGATTATGAAAACATTATTTTTTAAGGAAATTATATAACTGTATAAATTCTCTAGTTACAAAGAAAGAATAGCGAGAACTAAACACTGAGAAGGACTAAAGACGAGATTAAAGTTGGATAATCATTACTGATTCTGTAGTTTCGAGTTTGTTTGTTTGTTTGTTCAGAGGCCAGCACATCAAGTTACCCCAATCTGTCAAATTTTCCCAATTGAATAAGAACGTTATTCCTTTGTAATAAAGTTGAAAATCTATCGAAAGAAATTTGACAGATTGGGGTAACTTGATGTGCTGGCCTCTGTACAAGTCTGTCCTTGACTGACAAGAGGTTCTTAACTTGATGATGTCATGAGCTATCTACGTGCTTAGATTACTCTTACTAATGTCATATTATGTAGGAAACTTAGGCAAACAACTAGATGCCACCTTAGCTACCGTTTACTTGTATCATATCTCTCTTATGTTAGAAGCTTGACTCAGTAGGCTCCTATATTTTAGCTGAGATATTTTACAAATTACTTTTCTGAATCATTCCAAACCTTGCTACTTAAAAGTTTCACCATACGAACTGGTCCTACTTACATTCTTACCTCATCATCATCTGCCTTACCTTTTCCCAACTATGTTTGGGTTGGCTTCCAGTCTTAACCGGATGCAGCTTACCTCCTTACCTTCTTATTTAAATCAATTATATCTACTGGCCCTTTTTTCTACTGTTATCATCTGTGGCACAGCTAAGAGGTCCGCGAACGCCAACTGGGATGTGAACCTTGACCTCGACGGAGACTCTTATTATTACGCTCAGCGACTAGAACCACAGAATACTTACAAATGTTTCGGTTTATTCCATACTCTATGTTCTTGTTGTTACGATGTAGGTACTTGATGACGTCAATGGGGATAAAGTATCTCTGTTTAACAGACAAATATTATTATTAGCTTGTATGGGTTCTGTCATTCGCAACCATCAGAATATCGGCTGTATAAAGCATGGTACACACTTGTGCAACAGCCAACGCAAATTAAAATGCAACATTCAGAGGACACCAAATTTCGATTCGATTTCTCAGATTCGTTATATCATAAACTTTGCTTTGCACTCTCACCGTCCTTGGGCTATCGTAGGATCTGTGAATAAAAGCTTGTATTTATCCATAATCAGATATCAAGGATCTATTGTCAGCCGACTGATATATTTTGTACGGAATCTCAAATTACCAAATAAGTTTGGATTGAAACTTGTTTCGTTTTACAAAAGGTATTTACAAGGCAGATGTGAGTGGAATTGGAAGCGCTAGGAATGCCCTGGGAGGACATATAGTGACTTTATTGGTGATGTTCTTCAGAAAGGTCAGGTACTCGCAACCGGCGTGCTTGTATGACCAGATGTATGAACGTAAACGAGGCAACAGGAGTATGTAAGGATCGTAGTAGGTGGCGTTTCGTAGTTTCTGCCTACCCCCCATGGCAAGAAGGCGTGAGTTTATGTACAATCGAGGAAACTCACCTACATCTATACACCGTAAGGGCTATTCTTGCTTGCAGCGCTCGGCCGCTATAGTAACGCTTGTTAACACGATGTGGTCATAGTGCGCACGGGATTTTGTTTTCAAATTGGGCAGATGTAAGTTTCCTCGATGCCTATGTATAAAACTTGAAAAGTGTAACTTCATACTTGACGCTATGTAAATGCAGCTTAAATGACTATGCGAGTAAAGTATGTTGGGGTAAGTTCGGCGCTGGGGTAAGACCGTACGAATCAAAAATTTCTAGATAATTTGGCAATATTTGGCCAAGTTGTGGTAAACTACCTTATAAGTCTTATTCCATACTTATAAGGTAGTTGCGGTAAATTTGGCAAAATATTGCAAATCTGGACGCACGGTCTTACCCCAGCGCCGAACTTACCCTAACATACCATATAATATCTATATATCTGATACATAATTGAATCATCTGTCTCCGCAGACGACGCGATAGTTCAAAGGTTTATCGTCTTCAGTTCGTGTTATCAGAAGGCCATCGGATCATGAATCGACCTGTGCACTATTTAGGTGAATTCGCTATTTATACAACTTTGGGTGGATAGTTATTCTGCGCAGAAAATGTCAAGTAGGGTCATAAAACTTCTGCAAGTCTGCTTAGGAACCTGTGAGAGACTGCCATGAAGAGTTTACTACGAACACATTTATTGTCCCGAAAAAAAAACCATCCCCATTCTCCTGTCCTTTTCCCAATTTATTTGTGGTCGGCGCAACGTGTCTTTTTCTTTCATACTTCTTTATTAGTCGTCATCAAAAAAAAAACAGGATTTAGGTAATACTGATTTATTTTTTCGCTCTCTGTATTCGTATTGGTGAAATGACATCGAATCAGAGAGCTAGGTGTAGTGATCTTGTATGTTATTTAATTTCACCCATTTATACATACTTGTGCATACAATTTTCCTATCTCAAAACATTCTATAGTGGAAGGTGTGCCAGCTAACAGGTCGTACCACATTCCCTCGATATCTTCTCACGTTTACATCATTGCCGGTGGTCTTATCTTGGATGTTATTACCTATATCGCGACGATAACCGCAAGAGTGCTAGAAATTATAGAAGACTTCTAACCACTTCCCAGCCTTTAATAGTTGCAATTTTTACGATAGCTTTTTTTATGAAGGTAATCAAAGTTGCTCTGCAATTACCAGCCACCGTTTGCAATTAAGTATACACAGGGCTTTTCAATTTCTTGTCAGTAAAAGTAATATTGCTGTTCTACCTTTATTATGAACACCAATATTTTAAGCTTGAGCTATCTAATAATAATACCAGCAAATTATTGTCCCATTGCAGGGCAAAGATCAGCCATTTATTGAGCTAAATTCATTATTCTGCTGAATTAAGTAGATACTAATCGTCATTTTCTTCATACAATCTGTCAGCATCGGCGATATCTCCGAACCTTGACGGAATGTGTCGAATCCTTTTCTTCTACATATTTTTTACCTTACTCACCTTTTATTACCCCCTATTACATAAATTGTCCCAGTTCACCGGTTCGATAGCCGACAGTGTCGAGACAATTAGGCATACGCCATACAAACAATGCTGTGACCCGATGCCCTAGTTGTTATTGATAAATGTATCCGTGGCCTAATGGATTGCTCCTTAAGCATAATGCCATAATGCGAATACATCAGTGAATTGCTTATTGGAATTTACGACTTTTTTATTGTCTACCTGAAATTGGTAATTGGTGGGTCCGGAATTTTCGATAGATCGTTAACTAATAATACAAATGCAAGTTGTGGTTCAATTTTCACATGATTGAATGCTTTTTATTCAATCAGTCCTTTCATCATCATAAACAGACATAGGCCTCTCATATTGCACGCCATTCAACACAATTATCGGCAACTCTCATCCAGCCACCCTGCGCAGATTGTAGCCTGAGAGCGTGGAACAGCAGATAGAAATGAAAAATTCCGAATGAAAGTAGAACAATTCCTAAAAATATAACTACCTAATATTACTGCTATAAAACAGGATGAGAATCCTGAGAAAAACTAAGATTTTTTTTAAGTAGGTACCTAAAAAGTTTCTCGTCTGCAAAAGTGCGATTATAGCATCTACTAAAGGGTGTAGCGTTACATAGTAGACCGGTCCTTATTAACACATAAAGGTTAGTATGTTTGTTTCCGGAGGTAGGAACATGTAGAACTGACATTGTCATATTGTTTCAAGCTTGAATCGATAAACGTTGTTTGTTTAATTAAAACTATAGCGACTACCAGCAGCTGCCTCATTATTGATCTAAATACATAATATGTTAAAGTAGAGCCGTTTACCGTGTTTAGTGTCAAATGCACTACTGTCCACATTCTTAATGTTTTTTTTTTTATGTGAAACTGCCGAGTTTATCTTTTCAATATTTTCAGTAGGTACCTCAAACCTTAGCATAATAATGTTCCCACTATTGAGACACAGTTCTCATCTCTTCGAGAGGGAGTGAGCTATAATCTACCACGCAAACCCAGTGCGGGTTGGTAGATATCACATGTCTTTGAATTTTCAGTTCTAGAACATGTCGGTTTCCTCACGATGTTTTCCTTCACCGCTTTGAGACATAAACCTTGTGTGCACTAAGTATATTAAAAGATAAGCTTTATAGCTTATCTATGCAGTGATCATAAACATATATAGTCTTTGTGCAACACCACACCAGCATGCATACATTATATTTCAAAACGTATGATGTATCAGGCTGTTATCAAACAAACATTTAGATAACCTATAAAGAATGGCGGGCTTAAAATAAGTGCCCTATTTATGGTGCATAGTTTATTAAAGATATTTTAAAATAACCCTTGAGATTTATGTAGTATTTAGGTACTAATAAACGTATTACATCAGATGAATAGTTACGCACCGATTTAAATTGACTTTCGAAAGAAAGAGACAAATCGTTGTGTATCTAATTACAGACGCAATACAACGTTTATTAGTAATGGGGTTAGGTAATAGGTAATACGGGCTGCTGTCCGCAACTCCACGTCAATGCACGTAGGTATTTTGCGTATGGTACAGAGGCCAGCACATCAAGCTACCCCAATCTGTCAAATTTCTTTGATGGATTTTCTACTTTACCACAAAGGAATAAGGTTCATATTCAATTGGGAAAATTTGACAGATTGGGGTACGTTGATGTGCTGGCCTCTGTACATAAAAAAAAGTAATCGATTTATCATGAATTTAGGTACCTAAAACTAGCTAAAAGTAAATTCTCTGGAAAAAAAAAACACGGTGTGATATCCTTTTGTGATGCCGTCCACTATCCGTGTCCACCCAGTCTTTTTCTCACTCAACTTGAATTTATCTGATAGCTATCATGCTGTACCACTGTTGTGTTTAGGCTACGTGTTTTCTTTCCTCGGTACGGATTTAAAAGTTCCGGTGATACTTACATTAGTCCATAACATGTAGATACGTAATATATATTACTAGCTGCGCCCCGCGGTTTCACCCGCGTAAGTTTCGGTTTAGGGGTATGAAAAATAGATGTTGGCCGATTCTCATAGATACCGGATAAGCATTTACCGGATAAGATTTCGGAGGAGTATGGCAACGAAAACTGTGACACGAGAATTTTATATATTAGATACTACCTGATACCCAGCATGCGTTACAATGCCTTTCCATTTTTATTTTTGTTAGAATTATTCTCCGGCGCGCACACAACTTACCAACAAAGTTTCATCACAATCGGTCGAGCCATTTTCGAATTTTTTCGAGACTAATGCACGGCAATTGATTTTTATTTAAAAAACTATCCATTATTATTTTAATACATCATTATGCGTATCACAAGAAGAAGTGCGTTATCCACAATACATAAAGTGAAATATTTATTATGCTCTATATTCGTTCAGAGGCAAAAAAAAATACAGTGGCACTCCGAGTGCCGACAGAAGTGAAAACAATTATTATTACGTGTGTATTTTTTGAATCGTCTTATAAACAAAACACAAACAGAATACTTTGCCATCACTCACTGACATATCGGATATACATTAAAACCGAGTACATCCCGAGGACAGCCGAACACATCCGAAGCGGTGTCGCTGGTAACAGTGTCGCGAGTTCAATGGTTTTTTCCCATCTGAAAAAAGCCCAACGCGCCTAAAGAAGTTTTCACTTCAAAAAACACAATATAAAATTTACACATTATCGTCCCAGAGTGCCAGCCTTCATAAATCTTCAAACTTGAGTTTGTTTCGGCCTTTTTTTTCAGAATAGTGAGATAGAAAACGCCGAACTCATCCAGTTAAAAAGAAATATGATTGACGTGTAAAAGTGTTTGTACAAACCTACAGAAATAAATCATGTATCATTATAATTAAACGCAGCATTTTGTCCTAAATAACACATAAGTACAGTTATAATAGCAACTGCAAAATGATAAACCCTACCCGCTACCACACCCACGACCCGTTTCTCGTATTTTATCGCACCTTCAATAGTTACCACGTTACTGTAAGCCACACCGTTAGCGTAATTTACTTGCAAATTCTCCGTGCAAGTGCATAAGGTTGGCTTGAATTGTTGACCCCCATTAACTTTGGCTAGTCGCCAGGTACGCTTGGAATGTTGGCGTTGGAATACTGGAAATACGGCGAAGTGCTTGCTTGAGGTTACAGGTAGTGCGTTTCTTTTTTGTACTGGGTTTCATTTGTCCGCTATCTGACCTGATGTTATCGATGTCTAATCTATTATTATAATGGATATTTCGACGATACGATAGTTCGATTTTTTTACGGTGTCGTTATTTGTAGTAGGTTTAAACTTTTTTTGTTGCCTCGGCTTCATCATCATCATCATCATTTCAACCGAAAGACGTCCACTGCTGGACATAGGCCTCCCCCAAGCACCTCCACTACGACCGGTTCTGTGCTTCTCGCATACAACTAGTTTCTGCGGCCTTCACAAGGTCGTCGGTCCACCTTGTAAGAGGCCTTCAACGCAACGGCTTCCGGTACGCGATCGCCACTCCAGAACCTTTCGGCCCCATCGGCAATCTGTACTGCGGCCAATGTGCCTGCCTGCCTCGGCTTGGTCTCCATATATCATCATACATATATTATCATATAGGCTTCTCCAAGAGTCGTCAGATCGAACGGTTCTACGGTTGTCGCATCCAAATATTTCCTGTCTGCATAGCATACATTCATTGGAATGTAAATGTGGAAATCAAAGGGATTGTCGGCTCGTGCCTCTACATACTTTATCCAAATGTAAGAAAAGAAATCAAACTTCTATAGGTTCTCAAAATCTCAGCCGGTATTATTAACACACTTCAGAGCAAAGGCATCTTCTCTTCCAGAGAAGGAACACGTAATGCCTACGACTTATTGAAACTTCTCTTTACTCCTAAAAAATATTACAGAATCAGAACTTTCAAAGGGGACCAACTCCACAACAGAATTAAAAACGTAACGTTCCGGGATGTCTCGAAAAATCGGCATTTACGAGTCTTTCCTAAAGTTCCACACTGTACAGCAGATATTTGTACAGACTTTGAAGTCTGAGTAAACATTTTTATGCAGTCATCTCCACAGAATGTTTGCGCATTTTTATTTATTTAATAATTAATTATTTGGCTCCTACAAATACGCAGACATATATGCAGATTTTAGACTTTTCTGATACACCGACATTTTTCTGTACTGCTTTGTTTCATAGACAAAATTCTATAGAAGTTGATGAAAGTCTGTATCGTTTGGACCCACCTGTCAGGTTTCAGGAATAAAAAGGATATTGCTAAGCCACCTTATCTTGTCAAAGGGAAAAGCGTTACTTAAGATTATAATCTTATCTGTTTTAAGCAAGAGATTAAGGGATAGTCAAAACGAGGGTATGTCCACAATCATAGATCTTTCGAGGCAAGATTGGTCCGTAAGATGTTAATGTTTTGTGAAATCTAATACAAGACAAAATGGTTACTCGTGTTGAATTAAAAGAAAAGTGAGACAGAATTAAATTGATGGTGATAGCAGATGCCTATTGATACAACCAATATGATGCGAAGGGTAAATATGTACTGTTTGCCTTACTGGCAAGAAGTGTGAAAGCAAACACTGCTATGCATTTGGTTTATGTCAATATCTATATCTGTACTAATAATAAAAGCTGAAGAGTTTATTTGTTTGAACGCGCTAATCTCCATAACTCCCAGTTGGATTTGAAGATTTTTTTTTCTGCATTTGATAGACCAATTGTTGAGGAAGGTTATAGGCTATTTAACATCACGCTACGGCTCTTAGGAGCCTGGCAAAAATAAAAAAGGAAGAAAGAACCCTTAGTGAAAACGAAGTAATAACGCGGGCAGGTGATTACTTGCTGTTGCTGGCAAGACTACCCGGAGGACTGGAGTTAAATGGTTCAACATTCTATCTGGGACTTGTTCTGGGACAATTTTTAATTAAATTTAAGTGTGTTTTGCAATAATGTTTCTTGCTTACATGGCCTAAATATATTCGCAATTTCGAATCCAATAAAAAGTATTAAATGTCTACCTTTTGTTGCTATAGAATTTTATTCCTGCACTGACATAGACGGTGAACAAAGGCCAAACTCCCTTCTAAACTCTAAGCACAATATTAAATAATCCCTTTGATGAAAACTTCAAACTCTAAATCTAAATATTGAAGTTAGGAATAAAAAAACTTGTATGTTTACACAACCTACGATAAAGCTCCTTAGTCACAAAAAAATCCGCATGATTCATACAGCGTAACAAAGTTAATCGCATTACGACCAATCGATCGTAATAAACTGCGTGTCCCTAACAAAATCCGCTTAAAATCAACTACATTTGTCCCAATTACTTAAATTCGTGCGTAGGCGGTCCCTCCCTACCGATCAATGCCTAGATAGCCTATAAACCTATCTGCAGTGCGATTCTGTAACCATCTCACCGTGAAAACTTAGGTGAAGTGAGCTGTCATTAGTGTAAATCCCTATAGCATCAGATGGAATGACAGCTCACTTCACCTAACTTCTCACGGTGAGATCCTAACAGAATCGACCGGCTGGAAGTCTGACGTAAGAACAGCGACCTAAACTTACCTGGACGGGAATAACCTTACAAGGACTATGACGTAGGAAAGTAGTGCTCTTTGTGAAGGACCTCGTCCCGGAAAGAACCCAGATTCCTGTCGCCAAGCAGCGTTGCTTTGTTCGGTTTGAAGTGTTCAGCCTCCAAAGTAAGAGTGAAGATGACTTCTGGACACGCTCGTTCCATCTTAGACCTCATCCATAGCTTTCTATTAGGCTAGATCGAGGTCAAGAACAGGTGGAATGGGCCTGCTCTGTATTTTTTTTTTCTTAAACTGCCTCTTGGGCGGTGTCTTTAGCAAATAAGTTATATCAGCTTTGACCCTATGATAGCAGTTATGTTTCTGATATTGCAGTGATATAGATGTCCTCAGGTGACGAGTATAGCTGTAGTTTTATCCCATACAATTTAAACGAAACCTTAAAATGTCCAAATTGCAAGTAGGTAATCACATCCTATGCGCCTCTTGTATTCGAAAGTTTCGTCAATTTAGTTAGTAATGCAGCAATGTATCTCATTCGTTGCGGTAAGTTCCGCCTCCTGTATGGATGGAGGGTTGAAAGCTTTCACACGCTAAATGTGTTGAATGCAAGTGTAAAACGAATGTGCGTGTACAAATGTGTTATTGTTTTGTATTATAAAAAGTAACGTTATCGAGATCAAGTTTTATAAACACATGTACAAGATTATGATGTATGTCTTTAAGTAGTTATTAAGTATAGCATAATCAGCCTATAATTTTCCCGCAGCTGGCAAGCAGGCCTCCTCTTGAGAGGGAGTTGGCCGTAATCCACCACGCGGGCCACATGTCTTCGAAATTTTGGTTCTAGGACATGCCGGTTTCTTCACGATGTTTTCCTCCACCGTTTTGAGAGAAGTAGTGATGAAATTATTTACACAAAGTAAAGCGCCTACCTGGGTTCGAACCTACGACTACGATCTTTCATTCATTCATTTTTTTTTCGTGTCTCGTAAGTCACGGTAATTTCTACTGGGCCACCATTGCTCTTATTAACTATGCCCAAATTATAATGACTAATTTTGTTTTAGAATAAATACTTACCTACTTAATTACCTAAATCAACGTGAGACGGCTTGTCTAACACTAGTGAAAGAATCTTTACGTAGGATGTATGTGGAATAGCCACCTCTTTTATCTGTTCCGCGATTATAACAATTTAACTTGGGAGAGTGCCATGTCCAGCGGTGAACAACTAAGTAAGACGCTAAAAAGTAACAGCTAAGCCAGCAGCTACAGCTTTTTAATTAGATGATTTAGGAAGGCAGGAATGGACAACATGCTGTTCTTAATGTCACGACAAAAATCATAATGCAGGTAGCTGGAGTAGACTTCAACAACTTTTTATTATAATATTATTCATTGGCATATTATTTATTAAACACAAATGTCCTGTATCTTTCCTGATCTATAAACTAATCCTATTTTCTTTCATATATCATTGTCATATTAAACGAAACGGACATTTACGACGCTTATTCCAATTGGCGATACCAAAACCGTAGTCCCGCATCCAAAAATGTTCACGGCCGTTTAAAAGTACCGCAGTGGGTGTAATATAATAATGCCAAGATCGTATAACGATACCTGATACGTGATTTGCGAACGTCCCACACTGGTTTTGGTCTTGGTTGTCAGTTTTGGTCTAATTTATGCTTGTCATTGTCTTTAAACTGTTTTGGGGTTGTAAGTTTTCGAAATTGTTACACTATGATTAAGTATGGCTATAAAAGTCTGAAATGGTGAGAAATATTAGTTACTAGCTACTTACTGCCCGCGACTTCGTTCGAGTGACATAAATACCTTTTGAATTTAAGTATTCCTTTTTCTAAAATAAAAGTATAACATCAGCTATTTGTCAGTGAAAGTCCCGTCAAAATCGGTCCAGCCGTTGCGGAGATTAGACGGAACAAAATAAAAATTTTAAATAGTTTTTTTTTTGTTATAAGCACTGTATACTTTCATCTGCGTTTAGTAAAAAGCTGCTATTTTGACATTACGCTTCAATTTCATTTATTTGTATGTTGTTTTTAATTATGTTTTTTAATTATGTTGTTTTTAATTATGCTAAACTCCAGTTTACTCTAGTAACCATAACATTTCCATTTAAAACAGATTTGTCAATAGGTAGGTACCTACACAAACATAAAAGATTCTTCAGAACTAATTAGGTTAAGTTGCCGCTTCAGTATTCTTTAATTACTCTAATGACTTCGTCCGTACACTTAAATTAAATTGTCTGCCCCGTTCCTTAGCATGCATTTGACTTGCATATTGCGCTCTCTGTTGCATTTTTTAACTCTTACGTGGACACTATTCACTTCATTTAAATGTATATTTAATTATTCCATTAAATTAATCCGAGCTTTTCTCCGAAGCATCCAGAAATGTTTTCTTAATAATATTTATAGTCAGGATTTCAGAATGTAGGCATGATGTGATACTTCATTGACTTTAACCACTGCTCTCAAAACGGTCAAGGAAAACATCGTGAGGAAACCAGCATGTCCTTGAACCAAAAACTTGAAGAACTACCTCTTGAAGAGATGAAGCCTGTGTCCCAGCAGTGGGAACATTATAGGCTGATTATATGTATCCCTACTAGCTATTGCCTGGGACTCCATTCCTCCGGCACATTCAAGAGTGACGCGACCCTCAACGTTCCGTCCAAATTGTATATTTCTACCTTCCTCCATTGCTTTTTGCTATGCGTTTTCTGTCAGTCAATCCAATACTTAGTCACAGAACTGGTTTTATTTATCTGTAACTTCAATTTCAATAATTCCCCTTTGTAGTTCAACTTCACAATAATTTAGACGTAAGTAATTCCATACAATTCATACCCTAGTCGCGAGCTATTCCTCGAAGCATCTAACAGATATGCGTTCCTAGTACTTTTGTTAGCCGTTAGTCGGTGGGCAATATGCTGCCCTGACTAATTGAAGAATGTATCATAATGGGTACTTGACTCAATAGAATAGGGAATCTATGGAGCCATTTTCAGTAAACAGATCAATGATGAAACTGCCGAATAATGTATAGGTGGTGACTTAATTAGAGAATATTTTGATTATATAAGAATTATCTAATTAATTACTCATATTTAAAGAGAAAATATTAGATTTTTTTATGTTTGTTTATTTGTTTTTTCGCTTTCACACTATAACGGCTGAACGGATTTAGATGAAATTTGGCACATGCATAGGTAAACCTATGACTTTGATTAGGTCTTCGACTAGCTAGATGCTTTTATCCCGATATTCCCACAGGATCAAGACTTATGCGGGTGAAACCGCAGGACGCAGATAACATGGTTAATTCCTTTCAGCATTGCCATATAACGTGGCAATTCTGCCAGCCTTTTGGACACTTTCCCCATTAACAACGATGAGGATTTTTTTTTGTATTCCCAATGAACTCAGCTCTTCTTCTTATATACACACATCAAAAGTGTCTAGGAATCAACATATATTTTTGCAATAACTTTTCTCCTGATTGATATTAATTAAAATTTTCTTTAAGGATTCATCAAATAAAGTGTTTTCGTTTGTCACAGTAACGATAAACCAAGTCACCTTTGCATTAATAAAGAAATTTGCCATTTTCCTAATAAAGGGATTTTTGACATTTGAACCACTAACACAAAAGTTCGAAAAAAAGACTGAAATAACAGTTTTCTTTAAAATTTTATTGGGTAACTTAAACAATTAATAATCCGTGTTTCTACCGCGAACACTAACAACACAAGAACATCGGTTTGGCATACTCAAAATGAGTTCATCCAAATCACGCTGTGGAATGGCCGCCCATGTTCGTTGCAACAACAAAAAAAGGTCTTCTTGCGACTGGATACCCTCCATATTCGGCAGAGCTCTTCTCTGTAGCATATCCCATGCATGCTCAATCGGGTTCAAGTCTGGCGACTGAGCAGGCCAGGGCAGGACATTGATGTTAGCTGCGGCGAGAGTCTGTCTTACAACTCTTGCGGTGTGCGGTCGTGCATTATCATGCATTAACTGAAATAAGGGACCGATTTGCACTTGTAGAGGAACGATGACGTCTGATACAATCGTCTCAGCATAAATTTGAGCGTTGAGGTTGCCTCTGATCCAAATCAACTCAGTTCTTCCGCCGATCCAAATACCCGCCCATACCATGATGGTTCCACCACTATAAGGATGGACTTCCTGGCAGGATTTTAATCGCTGTTGGCGTCCAGGGGTTCTCCAGTGTCGTATACGTCTTGTATCCGGTCTCATACCAAAACGAGACTCATCAGAAAAGCACACGAAACGCCATTGTTCTTCTGCCCAATTTCTGTGTTCAAGAGCCCATTGATATCGAATCCTACGATTGTGCATTGCTATAGGTGGTACCCGTAGCGGTCTTCGGGAATGAAGGTTCACTTCATGCAAGCGGTTTCTGACTGTTTGGTCGCTAATTAAGTTCCCTGAAGAGTGATGAAGCCTCACGGCTAACATCATGGCGGTTATTGTTGGAGCTCTTCGGGTTAAGATTTGAATGTATCGGTCTTGTCTCCGTGTGGTGCAGCGATACCGTCCTCCATGGCGCTCAGCCACGGTACCAGTGCTTCGGTAACGTGTCCAAAGTCGACTGATAACACTCTGACTTGTATTCAGAGCTAAAGCCACAGTACGTTGCCGGGAACCAGCTTCTATCATTCCCACGGCTCTGAGCATTTCTTCCCTGCTTAAATGACGTCGCCGCTCCATAATAACGTTGGTTTTAATCAGTAGTAGGGAAACAGTAGCACTAATAATGTCTTCAATGCGTTGTATGTTTTTATAGGGAAAATATTGACAGCTGATTTTCATCTTTTACTCGAATTTGATTCACAGTTCCTGATTCAAATTATGAAATGCACCAAAAAGGATCCATATAAATTTATAAAATCATAAATTTATTACAAAGCCACATCTCAATCTCAAGAAATCCGCATAAAAATGCTTGATCCCTAGACACTTTTGATGTGTGTACTTGTACATAATATGTACGAGTATGTTTCAGTGTTAGCTTGTATTTTGTTATTTCTTTATTTTTCCATATGGTTCAGTAAGTCGTGATTATTATGTCTACTTCGGACAATGAACTTAAGATTGAATTCTTTTACTTACGGATACCTACTAATAACTAATAGGTACCTACGCTAAAATTTTAAAACAGACATTCTTCGAACAAACAGAAAACTGTTCCATATTATCAAACACCGCACGTCCCTTCAATTCAAACAACC
This sequence comes from Gortyna flavago, assembly GCA_963669345.1. Classification (NCBI taxonomy): domain Eukaryota; kingdom Metazoa; phylum Arthropoda; class Insecta; order Lepidoptera; family Noctuidae; genus Gortyna; species Gortyna flavago. The sequence continues at coordinate 3,947,420 of OY770142.1, read as the reverse complement.
TTTGTAAGTTTATCATTCCATAAAAGTGTACACAATGACTACTCCATAACTGCGTTGTTCTACTTGAGAACGTTGCACTTACACTGCGTTCGCGATTAAGTTTCCAAACTTTTAATCGTAAAGTTCAGTTTGCGCTACAAGCTAGCTTGTTATTTTTTTATATGCTCGTGATCCTATGGCAAAACAAAATTAATATTTTAGTCACTTTCTTTCAAACTACAACAGTACTTAGTCATTCTAAAATCAACTTTATTTACATAAACTTAAAGTTGATAATTATATTCGTTAAATGGAAATAATATCAATTGGAAACACGGATTTGATTGGACTATAAGCGCGTACGCCGGGTATAATCATACGCGATGTAGTGGCGCACAACATGATTAGTGACGCTATTAATAGGAGTATACTTGCTCTTTGTTATGCTATTAATTCGTCTGGGCACTGCGAGTGGTATGCGCTTGAAAGATGGCTGTTATGTTAGGTTATTGCTTGCAGGAGTTTGCGCCGGCGCCGGCGCCGGTGTAGATTTTTTGCTTTGTGTTTGTTTTTCCAGACGTTATGTCGACCAAAATACGAGTAGTTGATTAGGCTGAAGTTTTAATTATGAAAAACCGCCACTTTTTGCTAGTTATGTACTGTGTGTAGCATCAAAAAAAATAAAAATACAAAATTTTCCAAACCAATTATTATTATGAAATATTTTGAACTTAGTTCTACTTTACATTTCTTTATGACCTAGCGCTCATAAAGAATCGTAGTGGCGGCCCAGTGGCAACTGCCCCGACTTACGAGTTGCAGTTCGTGGGTTCGAACGCAGGCAGGCGTTTTACTTTGTGTAAATTGTTTCATTACCACTGCTCTCAGACCGATGAAGAAAAACATCGTAAGGAAACCGGCATGTTCTAGAACCAAAACTTCGAATACATTTTGTGACATCTGATCTACCAAACCGCACTGGGTCCGTGTTGTGGATTACAGCTCACTCCCTCTCGAAAAGAGGAGACCTGTGTTCCAGCAGTGTAGGAACGTTATAGGCTGATTATGCTCATGAAGAATAGATGAACTTAATCTTCAGTAGGTTTTCAATTAGGTACAGACCTACTCGTATGCTGTATTTTGATATCAAAATGAAAACTCTACAATATTTGTCGGTCTTTGTCACCATTTTGAAATCAAAATCACATTCATGGTTAAAATAACAAACCATATTCACACCCCATAACATTACAGCATATTTACAATGTATTTATGTGTACCTACCTAAATTATTATTTTCCTTGACTGATAATTTTCGCATTGTCCGCCCGGTTAACAAGTGTGCCGTAATAACACATGTCTCGCTGTGTATAGACTATTTTTATGATCGTCTACCGTGTCTGGTCGGTAATAATGACCTGTTGGAGTTTTGCAGTTTTGTGCTAGGGAAATAATTTGATGTTGTTTGATTTGATTTTGAGTTTTGATTTAGGATTTCTTTTTTTTTGTTTTTGTGTGAATATTGTGTGCCATAACCTGAGTCAAATATAATTATTTTCTTTCTTTCTAGAAATAAATTAGTTTTCTACAGGGGTAGACTAAAACTAAGAATAATCAGTCTTTAATGACGATAATGCTCCCACTTCTGGGACACAGGGGGAGACTCAGTCCCTATCACAGAAGTTTTTGTGAGATAGAGTGAGCAGTTCAAACAGCTTCTTATTTCTCTAACTCTACGAAGAAGTTTTAATAATTAAGTTCAACTAAAGCCTGTCTATTCCATCAGAATCTCAACGCAAACAAGAATTTATTTCCAGATTCATATCGGACTCGATGTTATTGACCAGACCACTCTTAACTCCAGCTGGATTGCATTCATTCACAGTCCTGACGCATCCTTTCAAAAACACATTTCACTCAATTGACTTCACTCCCTACCATTAGATATGTGACTCACTCAAGCTAGATAACCCGTAATGATTAAGAATGCAATTTTCTTGCAAATCTGTTCACGTATTATGAGTCATGGCATGGCTTTTTATATGTCGCAGTGGTCTGCTGAAATAGCAATAGGTATCTATCTACTTAGACCATTTCTATCATCATAGAAAATAAAAAACATCTTTAAGTTTATCTTGGGTATTACTAACATCAGTGAAGGAAAACATCTTGAGGAAACGCGGACTTACAATAAATTATTAGAAGTCTGAAATCACCAACCCGTCTTGAGCAAGCGTGGCAATGCTCGTTTCTTCTCAGTATGAGAAGAGGCCTTTGTCTTGCACTGGTACAATAACAGACTGATATTTTTATCATATGAAATGACTGAACAATGTCGATAAACAAATGCGGCGCTGTAGTACCATGAACATGAGGCTACAGGAGCTAGTGCGAATCTTGGGGTTTATTCGATTAATCGAGTCTGGTTTATCCACGCTGGGATAGGTGAAATTCATTCATTCATTCATTGAAAAGTGTGCAGAGAACTTTATAATTATTTTATTTACCTTTTTTCTTCGTGGTAGACCGTACGACCAATATTAAATTTGACCAAGGCTAAAGGAGAATTTTACAAAGAAAATTATTAACTCCAATCAACATTACAAATTGGCAAAAATAGCTGCGTTTTGTAATTAGGTTGTGGGCAAACAGAGTGAATTAGTACTCAACTATATTATTCCACACCTTCACAAGTAAGCCCATCCCTGCAATTATCACAGCTAACCTAATTAAACTACGACACACGCTCGTTTATTTTCCTGTTTGTCACGCCATGAAATATATGGATTGCTGTATGTTGTGTTCACTAATATAGTATACCAAAGTTGAACAGGTATCTGCAGGAGGTAAAATCGTTAATTAATCCTTTTATTCTATACAAACTTACAGAGTACCTAGTATTTACGATTTACCTAATACTTATGTGTTATGAGCATTTACGACGTACGGCATTTCATACAAACTTTCAAGACCTTGTTTTTCGAAACGAATGAACCGATTTTAATGAAACTTCATACGCATAAACAAGATATAAATGTTTTATTTATAAAAAAATATAACTGGAAATCTCTGTTTCTATGGAAAATTTAAAATCTGTCTAATTTGGCTGTAACACTATTTTTGTAACACAAATTTGGCTGTAACGACTGTCAAAGATCTACGAATGACAGCTGAGTCCAACGGCTTAGCGATTCTTTCCGAGGCACGGAGGGGTCCCGATATGAAATTGATGGTCACCCATCCACGAATCGACACTTATGCGGGTGAAACTGCTGGGCGCAGCTAGTACAGTATAAAATTAAAATAAACGCTTCTAACTAAATTGTCATAGAGGGAGGAATTCACATCGACCTTGACGTTTAAAGGTCGCCCCCGATAGTTTCAGCTACCTACAGCAAATTGAATTAATGAACACGTGAAACATTTTTTTAATCGCGTGCACCAAGTTCAGTATGTTACTTCTGCTTTCATTTTCATTTAAAATACGTATGTAGCTCATAAAAGCGAGCGAAGTGAAATATTTTATTTACTGAAACACAATATAATAACCTACTTTTTCATCATTCTATGAGTAGCTTAGTTGGTACTTCCACATAAGAATTATCCACTATCCAAAATTGGAACCCCAATACTTTAGTATTCTTTTCTTGGGAACAGAATAATTGAGTATTCGGGATCCAATTAGACAGCTGAAATTTTCTCAAAATTTCAACATTTTAAAAAGGTACTCAGCCAACTGGTTTATACATTGGTTTACAACCCTGGGTGTGCCGAACGAACGCTTACCTATCGTCACTTGCCGAGGCTCTGATTTGATTGCTTTGATTTGCCATTTAGCAATATTATTTTTCCCCAGAGCCGTACAGAAGCAGGTTGTGACCTATTAGAGCCGCGTGCCACAGGTTCCATACCCAGTTCACACGCCACCGACATCCGCTGGCCCACTAACATAAAAGGCTAAAACTATGCTTAACTAAAACGCCCATAAAAAGCTAATTTGGGACGACATTCAGAGCGCCATTGATTTAGATTTGCTGTTAATGTTTTGTAAATCGGGGCAATAATTCACACTAAATTGAACGTTAGTTCATGATGAATGGATTAGTTTTATCTAAGTACTAATCTAGATTAGAAAACAACAAAAGTTTTGTTAGAATCAAACGACGGCTATATCAAACGGAAAGCTTTGTAAAAGCGATAGAGTCCGAGTATAATTTTATAATTCAAAAGCTAAGTTAACCATTTGATTAAGAGCCAAGTGAACATCAGTGGCGCTCAAGACCCACAATGAGGGTCCCTTTAGGACAAACTCTGGAAGTCAAGACCTGAAAAGATAACGATGAATATCTAGCGAAAGATACATAGACACATAAGCAATAATCCAAGTAAAGAACAGTGAAAGTCAGGTAGACCCGCAATCAAAGCCAGATGTCAAAAGGATCCCGATAAGACTACTTAATCCAAAACTTGAAGAGGCGTACAAAAAAGACCGGCGAATAAAAACGCATAAAACAAATATTCCGGTGCTAAATATCTAGTAAATCTCTCTATGTTCAGGTCACAAACATGAACGACAAAAACAACACATAAATCCAACTTTCTTCAGATAAAGGCGCTTTACTTAAGATAACAAACATACCACAAGACAGTTGGCGCTAACATCGAAATTGCTCGACGTCTTTCATTAACTACAAAGCACTACATCTTGCTCTCTAATTGATATGAAACAAGATAAATTGTGTCGATTTATCAACAATATCGTTAATCAATTGAGATCGAGAATCGCGTGATACACCCACGCGCAAGAAATTGGGTAAAAGGGTTATAAACAATGCAAGTTTTACTGGCTAACCCATTGCTTATTTGATTGTTACGAAGTTCTGACGTTTTATCAATCAAAACCTACGAGTTGGGCATTATGTAATAAAGCCTATGTCACATCATATAAAAACGGCGGTAAACAAAGGTGACCACATAACATTAAGCTCTGGTGCCCTTTTCTGGGTAGTTCCATCACTAGCTTTAAGCTTCAAGCAATCTCATATCAACATTTATTTAATTTTTAGATATATATGTATCGTAAAGCGTGCTCACATATAGAAGCAACAAGAATAATGAGCCCAGCAGTTTGTAATTTATCTTTTTTTTAAAAAGTGTTTCTTGTTTCTTGTTCCTTGGCGTTCCTTTAAACATCTTCTCCATGGAGATCAACTTTCTGCCTAACTGAGAGACTCTTTGACAATTCATAAGCTTGTGCATGTAATTAGTTTAGTTGAAATAAATGCGTTGTGTTTTGAGTTCTTGTTTAATAGGTACCTACTTCTTTCTGCATTATACTAATGGTCTTGAAACTTTACACCGATATTTTCATGCACAGTATAAAAAAAAAACAAAATACAATCTCAGACTGCCGTATTATTATTACACTCTTCGATCTCAGACCACAAAACTCTATCTAAACCACTAACAATTAGTAAGGCTAACCACCCATCTATAAATATTAACAGCAATAATAATCTAGATACATTATCATCTGTTCAGTAGGCAGATAAAATCACTAGTTTGCAAACCAGCGCAAGCGCAGAGCACGGCCTTATGTAGCGCAACGTGGGAGGAAGCAAGGGTGGACGGAGACAAATCACTGGGAAACCGGTTTAGAGTAACGCCTTGTTTATTGTTTGGATCAGGTGTTTCTGATTCAGTTAATAAACAGGTTCACAGGTTAATTATCTGTTGATCATAAATTATCTAAAAGTACACCTTTGCCTGACCCATCGGGGATTACAAGCGTGATGTTATGAATAGTGCCAATGTTTCGGTCGTGGCTGAAACTGGGTTTTATTGCAATCAATAGCTTCAGCAATGCGGCAATTTAATGCTTTGTAACACTTTCCTTTGCCTGTCTTGTTTGACTGTAAATGGTGCCGATTCTGTTGTTCACAAACTAAATTAAATTTAAGTTCAGTGCATCTTTTTCTTTAGCTATTTCATTAAGAAAATGATTGAAGATAAATTTTAGTTTAGTCCTGTCAAATTAATCAGCGCCTGACGTAAATTGACATAATTTTAGTAGGCAAGTTTTTAATCACGTCTAAACTTGTATGGAGGAGTAGTGTCAGGCATCAGGCAGCAGCGGTGGCAGGGATTCAATGCAGAATTAAGGCAATGGCCATAAACAACATTACCATATAAAAATCGCAAGCGAGGTTAAAATCCACAGACCATCAATGCACAGCACTAAAACATTTAACTTACTGACATAAGAGTTACATTAGCATAAACCATTTTAGGAAACTGCCGTTGTTTCCCAACTTTGCTGACCTTAGTAAATAAGAAAATCTGGAGCCTTCAGGCGACCTTTGAATATATCAAAGCGGCGAGAACATAAAATATGACGTCACAAGTCAGCCTGACTTGTGACGTCATATTTTATGTTCACGGCGCCATTCAAGGACCTATGAGTCAGTCACCTTCATAAATCTTCGGCACATACATGGCTTGTCCGCTTACCAAACGTGGGTGGCACATCACAATATGATCCATAAAACCTACGTGATAAGATTTAAATTGGCGTAACAGTGTAAGAGATAAAGGCAGTACATGATCTTTAGTTTTGCAATATATGGACAGGATTGTTGAAAGTTAGAAAGTGATGATAACAAAAACGATGTATTTACTAAACTTTCGCATAGTTCACGAAGACAACGCTGCATGTTATTTTTAGCAGTGCTTATTTTGAAATGGCCTTAGCTAAGTCTCAGACCAAATAAAAAACCAAGACAGAGGGCTGTCAACAGTAAAGTGAGGCCGGTCTCGTAAACATGTGTGCACTTAGCGAGGTGTAGTTTTGGCATACTTCACTGTATCGTTCTTAGCGCTCTGTCTTGGTTTTTTATTTGGTCTGTGGGCTAAGTTTACAAATTCCTAAGTCTAAGACTCTTTACAGTAGGTTATAACACTCATTCATATCTTTGCAAATTTTGAAGCAAAGCCTACATTGCTGAGGAGCAGTCATGGCCCAGTTGTAACGGCCCCGACGAGTTGTAGGTCGTGTGTTCGAACCCAGACAGGCGCTCTACTTTTTATAAATATTTCATCACCACTACTCTCAAAATGGTGAAGGACATCGTCATGAGGAAACATGTCCTAAGTAGGCATGTCCTCAAACCAAAAATTCGAAGACATGTGACATCTACCAAACCACACTGGGCCCGCGAGGTGAATTACAGCCCATTCCATCTAGACGAGAGCGGCCTTGTGTCCTAGCAGTGGGAACATTATAGGCAATTCAAATAATGAACGATGCTACAATTTACCATTTTGTTCCATAACTCCTGCAGGAAGCTTTCTAGAAAAAAAACTTTTCTAAAAGACGTGTTAAAAATGATGTAGTAAATCAAAGATCAAGCTTCAAGATGACAACTAATTAATAACCATGATTAAGATGCTCATCCAATCAAAAGTTATGCATCTATTGTAACCGTGACAATGAACCAGGTAAACTGATCCATTGTATGACCGCAGGAAACTTGAGAATCTCCCAGTATTGTTTACTCGATCGAAGAAGACGTTAAGTAAAAAAAAATACTGTTATAATAATTCAAAACTCATGCCAAAGATAAAGCTAGCTTCACAAATTGTCGTCAAGACCAACTGCACTCGTTCAAAAATCAACCTTGACTCCGGGAAGTAAGATTTCATTCGCTAAAACCAGATGTAGTAATAAGTTTCCCTGACTGGGTCAAGTTAACAGTAGTCTCGCAAAGGTCATGTTTTATTCATAATGCCGTGACATTGGATTTCCACGTGCTCCGTTGCTAGGCACCCGGGGTTACAAACAAACAACCCTCCATTTCATTCAGCTTTTGAATTCGGGGAAGGGCAGACGTGGTTTATCAACCTGTAATTATTGAAGATAGTTGAATGGAAACTTCTGAAAATCATTTGAAAAGTTAATTTGAATAATGTATTAACGCATCTACTCTATCAGTGATATTATGATATGAAGCCGGCATTTTAAAAGCGAAAAAAAGTATTGCTAATATCCAAGGAATTTTTTGAAAAAAAGCTGTTCTTATCCCATGGATGCACGAGGCATCTCCCGTTCCTTGGATCAAGTGAACTGGTGGGACCCTGAACATTGGAAGGCTCGACGTCCTAGAACCATATCATCGATATCTCTCGAAGACGCTGATCCTGCTGAGATCAGGAACGGGTGGCTGACTATTGAAAGACCTAAGGTATTGAGAAATTAGTGTCATTATGCGACTTTTCACATCCGGCAACTAACCAGCCCGCACTGGGTCCGCGTGATGGATTATGGCCCGCTCCCTCTCATAGAGAGGCCTGTGTCCCAGCAGTGGGAACATTATAAGCTGATTATGATGATGCGACTTTTCATAAGGACTTCATCAAAATCAAAAAAGGACCAATACAGATTATTTTCAGAAGCGTGTCTGTTAAATACTAAGTTATACTTACTGTTTGTAACTTTCGTCCGTGTTATCTCATTTCAATAATCAACTCAAACAATAAGTTTCGCCATTGATTAAAATTTTGAAAGTGCATTCCTTCATCCCTCAATTTTGTACATTACAAGCGAATTATTTGCGCTACGTGAAATTAAGATTTGGCAACAAAAAACCTGTTTTAAAACACAGTAAGTTGAAGTCACTGAACTTGCTTTTCTTTTTTCGTTTGCGAACAAACGATGTGGTTTCCTGTCGCCCTTTTGTGGCTGAAACAGGATGCTTGAACAGAAACAACGTTCTATGTTTAAACGTAGCTTGGAATTTGCTTGCATAATGTAACCTTTTTACAGGGAATGTGTCATAAATGTGTGAATGCTGTGTTTTGTGTCAAAGTTTACAAAAATAGTATCAGTGCATTCCTGTTAAAGTTCATTGTTGAATGTAGTAGGTAGAATGGGTGTAAGAATTTCAGTCAATTCATATTTTTCATTAGAGGCCATAATATTATACATTATCTTTCAAAAGATACTGAACGTTTTTATGAGCGATGCGAAAGCACCAATGAATATAAACGACCTCTCTTCCAACTCATTCGTGGAATCAGCGTGTTTATAATTGTTTTTTTAAGCCGTTGAAACCCCATACTGAAACTTGTTATAAAATGAAAGGAAATTGTTTGTTCTGTAAATTGCACAACAGAATCACTTTTACACGTCATAAAAAATAAGCCAGGTGGAGTCGAAATTTCCTGTCGGACTACCCTGAGAAGAAATGGCAAAACAAACTCAGGTTCATATTCTTTTTCTACCTTTTCTGTAAAACGTAAATAATTTGTTGATTTTTAACGTCAGCTGTTATAAAATATATGTTCTCACACATTATCTAAAAATACTCTAACTTAAACGTTTACTATTAATTTCTAAACTCGCTTACATATTCTGAAGGTTTTCGTTATTAGAATTCATGCCACCTGTATCGATTCCCAGTACAAATCAAATAAAAAGTGATACCTACTAAAAATGTAAGTAATCGATTCAACCTTCAAGCATTTCAGAGTACGTCCTTAAAAAAACTTAAAGTTTCCCTGAAATGTCGATCAACAATTAATTATTCAAAACATACGTTGGTGTTAGCTTTCTGAATATATCGGAAATATTGTCAATAAAAGCGAGTGATGGACTGTTAATGTGGAATCTAATTGCAATGTCCACCACATTTGGTAATGGTTGAAAGGTTAATGAACTGGTTATTAAGGGTGAGCAATACCTATCGAATTGGACACGACGACGAACCCTAGCAATCATGATAACTAAACGCTAACGCTGATGCTATAACTATTTCTTAATAAAGATAATATTTAAAATTAGAAATCGATAAGCAACAATCTTTTTTTTTACTTTACGGAAGTATCATAGTTTTATTATAATAACTAATAAAGCTTTGTAATTAATAAATGTCAATAACTCAACATCCAAAAATATAACATGACGCAAGTTTATGCTGACTATATTAAAAAATAACACGACCGTCTTATTCAGAATTTGCCATTTCTATAAAAGCCAAAACTTTTATTAGCTCAACATAGAATGACTCATCGATACGACCCTGAATTTGTTTGTAGTCTTCAATCAAAATTAATTTGATGCTAAAACTCCGTACCTACTTACGTCCAATCCTTTAACTGATTTACAGTGTGCATCTATAATTCAAATAAGCGGGATATGGCCGCTCATTGTATATTTTCCGTACCTCAAAAGGAAAAAACGGAACCCCTATAGGATCACTTTGTTATCCTTCCGCCCGTCTGTCTGTCTGTCAAGACCCTTTATCTCCGGAACGCGTAGAGGTATCGATTTGGAATTAAAACCGTATACTCAGGTTTGCGGTCCCATAAAGGTGTGACAAAATCAAACTTCTATGTCATCGTAAAAAAGAGATACGGCCGTAAAAGATACGCTCTTGACCGGTTTTTATGTTACGTTATTTGACTAATTTGCAATTTGAATGTTATCCTAATTTATTGAATTCAATGTTATATCTAACAAACTAACCAAAACCCTGAAAATGTATTTGTAGGCCGCCGGAACCGGCAGAATATTATGAACTACTCTTGACCTCGATCACGCCAGATGGAAAGCGATGGATGAGCAAGTTATGATTAAGTACTTAAAGCAAAACTTACATAAAGTCATTACTTACCAAACTGAATTTTCGTCTTGTAATAATGCACTTTCATTATCATCAATCAGCTATACTTTTAAAATTAACAGATTTTTAATGTCAATGTTTACAAAAATTATATTCTTTCTCAAGAAAAACGTAAACAACATTAACTTATCATGATGTTTTACCTCAATCTACATTTCTAAGGTCGATGACTGGTGAGTCAGCGCAGTCGCCTCGCTGTGCGCCCGCGTAAGCCGCACACTTATTATGGTCATTGCATACCCGCTCGCCTAAACACTGTTGATAAATTATCTTTGCCTTATACTTCGCTATTATCTGGTGACATTTTGAGAATACAAATAATGGTAAAGCTGTAACATACCAATTTCTTGGAAACATTGCAAGAACAGCATTGCGACTGCGACAATTAGACAGTTTAGCAGTCGTATGTTAAACGGATGTTGCTTTACTATAATTATCTTCGTCCGCACCTCATCATATATTTCAGATGTGTCATAAATTGCCTGATATAATTAGTTTCGCTGATTGCCAACTTTGTGCCCATAACTTGTAGGAGTGCGCAATATTGTCATCTAAGTTTAATGTCTTCTGCTGAACAAGGGTCTCATAATAGGCCTAATCATATTCTCATTGTTATATATTATCATATATCATATGTGCTATTGAATTATGGCTACATACAATTTTGTAACATAATCAGCTTCTAATGTTCCCACTCCAGGGACACAGGCCTCGTCTCGGTAAGAGGGAGTGGGCCGTAATAATCCACGCGGGCCCAGTGCGGGTTGTACATGTTACATGTCTTCGAATTTTTGATTCTAGAATATGCCGGTTTCCTCCCGATGTTTTTACTTGATGCCTTTACCGTTTTGAGAGCAGCGGTGATTAAATTACTTACACAAAGTAGAGCACCTGGCTGGGTTCGATCGAACTCGTAGTTGGGGCCGTCACCATTGCTCTCCAAAATGTTGTACTACAACGAAAACAACATATCCATATGGGATTCAGTGTTTTCGGGCTGGGGACTATACTTTGCGGAGGAATGAGCAAAGTTTTGAATATGAATGATGTCTATAAGAGTAGGGGAAGACCAAAGAAACGATGGATGGACTGTGTGAAAGATTATATGGTTAGAAAGGGGGTGACTACCGAGATGACGACTGATAGAGAAGTATGGAATAAAACTTTTTAACAAAAAAAACAACCGACTTCCAACAAAACACTACAAAGTGAAAAATAACTTTAATTTCAGAAGTCGGTGTCGTTGGTTCTGCATTTTCGTTTTTTGACACCGACTTCTGAAATTAAAGTTATTTTTCACTTTGTAGTGTTTTGTTGGAAGTCGGTTGTTTTTTTTGTTAAAAAGTTTTTATTTTTCACTTTTGAGTTGTGGTACCTACCCCACACCAATTCGTATACCACTACTTGCTAAATATATAACAGTGACAGGACGTTGTACAGAATGAGCTGTGATCGACCTTGGTAAAAAAAACTTTGCAAAAGGGCAAATATACGTCGCGCTAAGTCGTGTCAGAAGTTTGGAAGGTATCGTTTTGTCAGATTTGGATGCCAACAAATTATTAAAGCGACCACACGACGACAGATCATTGACGGAAATAATGAGGCTACGAAATCTGTCTTCTGACAATCAAAGCCACACTTAATGTACCTACGACTCAAGGGCGAAGATCTCTTTGGCGTCTTATAAAACAGTCTTCAGCGGTTTCATTTTCGAGCAGTAGGCTTCGAAATAGCTTCTCGTATCACATCTCCTGTATCATGTGGTTCGCATTTACTCGATAAGCCCAAACACGGCTAGAATACATTGTTTTATTACGATGCTCCGGTACCTACCTTCCAGCTTCATAAGATCGGTTTGATGGTACCAGTTTCGTCAGAACTATTTATTTAAATTTGCTTCGTCATAGTCGCTTAACTATCTTAATCGAGATATCTTATCTCCACCCATGAAATACTTATAAGCATTGAAGAGTTCCTACGGCTATCTGTAGTCTCCTTCATCAGATCCACTTCACCAAATTATACTTTCTGAATGCAAATGCTTGAGTTGTCGATGAAAATACCAGAATTGCTATATGTATGCCTATAATATTTGAGGAGTTCCCTTAATTCCTTATGGATCCCATCATCAGAACTGGATTTTGACAAAAATGGGACCAATCTGGAAGTATATCCTTTTAAATAAAAAAAAAATTCTAAATCGGTTTTGTAACATCATCTGAAATTGTCGTCTTGTTGTTTTTTCGCGGCCATCAACCAAACCTTGTTTTTCTAGTACAGAGTAGTGTAACAAATAAAACTTATTTGACATGCATATCTCTAAATGCAGTCCGAAATGAGTTATTAAGTAGTGTTATTTTACTGCAGCTAATTAAAAGTCGGAGTATAGGTAAGTGATGACTCTCGGACTCAAACTCTTGAATCATCAATAGGTTTCATTTGATTTGAGAGAGTTCAACTAACACACTGTACATGCCTACCAAAGAGGATTTTCCTCGACTTTCATGGGATCCCTTCATCAGACTCTGACTTGGTGACAATGGGACCACCTCAAGAGCATACCGTTTCAAACCCTAATGTCAACTGCTCATCACCTGTTACAAAATATTGCTTTTCCCGATGCTGGGACGTTAATTGTTGAGGAGTTCTCTTGGTAAGAACCAGGAGAACTTGAGCTGATGGTGAAGTCACCATCAGCTCCACTTTACCATACGCATTGTGACGATCATAAATTGCTTAGCAACCATATTAAAGCAATCGAATCGCTACCCGTGAAATATTTTTCATTGAGTAGTTTCGATGGCCATCTGTGGTCTTCATCATCAGTTCCACTTCCCCAAATTATACTTTCTGAATGCAAATGCTTGAGTTGTTAATGAAAATACCAAAATTGCTATATGTATGCCTATAATATTTGAGGAGTTCCCTCAATTCCTCATGGATCCCATCATCAGAACTGGAGTTTGACAAAAATGGGACCAATCTGGACGTATGTCCTTTCAAATAAAAAAATAATTTTTTAAATCGGTTCATAAATGACGGCGTACTGAGGTAACAAACATAAAAAAAAAAAAAAAAAAAAATAAATAAAAAAAAAAACATACAACCGAATTGAGAACCTCCTCCTTTTTTTGAAGTCGGTTAAAAAAGACATGTTGCGCTGACCCCAAATAAATTGGGATATGAGCAGGAGAAAGAATGATGGTGATTTATTTTGGGTAGCAGTTTGTTAGGGTTATAGTGATTTCGGAGCATTATTTCAGGCTGAAGTTGGTCGAGGATAATTTCCGGTAATAATCTATTGATTTGGGCTTTCATGTTTGGATATAGATATATATACCAAGGGCTATTACCCTGAAAAGGGTTGTGGAGGTCAGATAGGCAGTCGCTCCATGTATAATACTGGTATTCAGCTGCATCCCGTTAGACTGGAAGCCGACCCCAACATAGTTGGGAAAAGGCTAGACAGATGATGATGTTTGGATATATAGTAGGTATAAGAGTCTACAATGAGATCCCGCCAAATCCGGATTGGGATACAGCCAGCTTTCGGGTTGTGATTATCAGTTAAAACTTTTAAAGTCACTTCATTTTGAACAGCCAGCTCAATTTGATAAGGTTCAAAGCCTCATTAGGTACAACCTATCGTATATTATAGGCCTTGATCTTGTGAATCATCAGTCCTGCTTTTATTACTGATGACTCACAACATCATGGCCTATTCAACTATTCGACCATTAATTACTCCAAGAATGAACGCCGACTGTGAAATTGAACAGCTACCTCAGTACGTCCACCTAATCATCGCACCCGGAATGGCCTTCCAATTCGTCACCATCGCCAATCTTCCGCGTAGTACTTACCGATTGTCTCCGCAAATGGTCGTAGATCCAACCTTGTCCGTTTGCATACAGCCCAGCTATTGATTTTACACCCACGGCGATAATACCCGATGTTTTATAATAATACCGTTTTTCCTTTCACTTTTAATCGTTTTAATACGTTTACGAGGCCGTAATGCGACGTTTGTCGTCTTTGTTTTGTCATAGCATAGTTTTATAGTTTATTTTATTTCTATTTACCTACATTGAATTTTTGATGCTATTTATTTAAATCTCATTGAACTTTCTATGGGCAAACACTGTAATGAAATCAATAAATCTCTGCTTGAATACATTTCCCTGTTATTACCATTTCTCTTTCCTTATAATTAATTCAATTATCATTTATATTATATTATCGTATTCAAACTATTATGAGCTACCTAAGTAACTATATTATCTATCTAGCTTAGCTAGCTATGTCCATACCTATAAGTAATGACTATTGTTTGAAATCTAGAGGTTGTAATTTACAGACAGACCTCAAATCCCAATTGTTTGAATAACTTATTTAAGTCAACATTTATGGACAACAGTCAAACTTTTAAGGTTTTGAATACGGGGCTTTTGGCTCCATTGTGTGTATTTTGCTTTTTTTTTTATGTGCGTCTCGTTTGTGCTGGATAAACAATTTTTATTTCTTCTGTTTACATTCTTCTAGTCTTTGACATAACTTACGCGACCTAACGGTGCAGAATAGCAGCATAATACTTATCCAACATTCTAACACAAAAAATAGCACTCGTATATAAGGTATAAACAAACACCCATCTTCAACAAAACAGCAGCTGGTATTAGCAACCAAAGCGGCAACTCATAAACATTAGACAGGCAGATAGGTACAGTCGAACAAGCTACCTATTTTGTATACAGGCAAAAATATTCATCTTTCCTATACACTGCCAATACCACGGTTATGTTAGGTCGACCTGAAAGTATATAATATGTTAGACAATATTGTATTCCGAATTGTACTCACTTCTAGTGGTCGCGCATACATAGAAACATTTGAAAATGTAAGGATGTAATAACAATTCAATAATATGGTACCATCGAGTTGGCCTAATAATGCATCTGGATTACGGAACCCTTAAACGGTTCTAGTTCTAGCTAGTACACCTATCGAGCTTGGTCTCATTAAATTTCAACGAGACGATAACTACTATTCATCTCTTCAAACCTACTTAAAAAATTAAAAGCATGTTTCTTAGGTATTTTCAAACAAGGGAAATTATTATTGTGTGCGTAATAACATTTTATAGTCCCGTCCGTCGAGTCTTCTCGTCGCGTATTCCACAGGGCCTAAAGACTAAGGTCTTCAATCAGTGCGTCCTGCCAGTTATGACTTACGGAGCCGAAACGTGGACACTCACGGTACGGCTGGTCCATAAATTCAAGGTCGCTCAGCGCGCTATGGAACGGGCTATGCTTGGAGTCTCTCTGAGGGATCGAATCCGCAACGAGGTGATCCGGCAGAGAACCAAAGTTGTCGACATAGCTCACAGAATAAGCACGCTGAAGTGGCAATGGGCCGGCCATATTAGCCGTAGAACCGATAACCGTTGGAGTAGACGTGTTCTTGAGTGGAGACCGCGAATCGGTAAACGTAAGGTGGGACGCCCTCAGGCTAGGTGGTGCGACGATCTTCGCAGGATGGCTGGTAGCAGCTGTATGAGAGTTGCCGAAAATCGAGTTGAATGGCGTGCAATGGGAGAGGCCTATGTCCAGCAGTGGACTGCTATAGGCTGCTGATGATGAATAACATTTTAAGTTTATATCATAGATACATAAGAGAGTAATGTAAAAAAAATACTATTGCTCAGCACACTGACAATATTGCAGCAAGCCTGTATACCAAATAGCTTGTCCGAGAGTACAGTCATACTGTATCAGTCACGATCGTACGAAACAAGCACGGTGCACACGCGTGCGTTACACGCTAAACGTGCATCGTGCATTGCACATTATAATGTTGCGTAAACATTGAATGCGGGACATTGTGAATTTTAATATCGTGACGTAGGTACTTACTTGTAGGTTGCATAAAACTGATTTGTGAAGAACACGTCTTAGTACGGAGCGTATCAGTATGCACAGGCAACTCTAGATAAGCATTGATGAAGTAGACATAAAGACATAGTAGACATTAAAAGTCTTCTAATCACTAATTCTTCAAACCCCATTTAGTTTTGGTCCCACAGCAGGACAAGGAGAGTTCTAATAATCTTTCTGAAGACGATAGCAGGTACCTATGTTAGGATTAGTATAGCTTAGTGGCACAGTTTTACTATAATATGCCAGCATTGCGAGCTGCAACAGAAATTTTCAGAAAATCCTATTATTGCTAAATCAAAGATTTGGACGAAGTTTTTGACTTACCTATAAAGGACAACCCCTAACGACCATACCCATCCTTACTAATATTATAAATTCGAAAGTAACTCTGTCTGTCTGTATGTTACCTTTTCACGCCTAAACCACTGAACGGATTTCGATAAAATTTGGCAGAGAGATACATTGCATCCCGGGGAAGGACATAGGATAGTTTTTATCGAGATACCTCGCGGGCGAAGCCGCGAGCGGAAGCTAGTATCACATATAGGAAACTACTGCTCTTCATTTTGCACCATCTTCACAAAAAATGCACTAGTCATGCATAATGTATTCACTCCTTGATGTAAAACAACGTAATCAATGCAAGTGTGCTGGCTGCTAATAGCTGCTTACAGCCCGTTTCTTGGCAAATTAGATAATCTAGTCCCTGCCTAATGACCTGGCCTACGCGAGCATTAGTATACAATATACTAAGTATGCAATTTACCTTGCATACGTGACGAGGTTCTTAAGGGGATCTCACGAAGATGTTACAAGATAAGCTATGGGTTTTCATTGGTTGTTGAACTTTGGAGAACAGCGGGATAATTGTGTACCTATCACATTATCAGTAGGAATGAAAGCTTTCATTACACGCGTACGTCTTTTTTTTTACATCGATCTCACATAATACTTAGTTATAAATTCAACATTAATGATGTAACTAATACTTTTGTAAAAATATAATTTAAGTGTCCATGGAGTTTCCTGCCCGTTCTTCTCCATAGGTAACTACGCTTTGGAATGAGCAACTAGCTTCATATTTTCTGACTGACCGACTTCTTGACAATTGAAAAGTAACTGTAAATGGTTGAATTGAAATAAATGCTTTGAGTTTGAGTTTACAGTTCACAACATTCATTGCGTTATTTACGTTGTTGTGCAGACAAATTTTTCGAACATATGAAGCAATGGATTAGCAATATCCTTCAAAATTATTTATATTATAATTGATCTGTTTAGTACAGACGCCAGCACATCAAGGTACCCGAAACTGTCAAGGTTTTGCAATCAACTTTGAACCTTATACTTTAGTGATAAAGTTGAAAATCTATTAAAGAAATCTGACAGATTGTAGTAGCTTGATGTGCTGGCGTCTGTCTGTACATAGATGATTAGGTAGGTATGTTATACGGATTGTATCACATTTTGTCTTTTCTTGGATAAACACTATCTTCGATAAGTTTCCTAACATAATCAAAAGAACACCTCCAGTTTATAATTGTGAAATAAACATCTTTGTACTTATTAGTCAGCTTGTGCTACAAAAAAAATCTCCAAATTCAAAGTTCACATGGTTGAATTTGATTTAAACCAAACAATATGCACTTACCATAGACTTACAAAAAAAGAAGGACTCCGCGCCACGCATATCGAAAGTGAAGCACCGTACCGATCTATGTGTTCGTGATTGACGATTGACGCTGTCGTGTCACGTAATGGCGGCCGGTCGGCATACTATGATTAAGTAAATGTCAGCGTGAGGCGTCTTTGTACAAGCGGTCCCGGTATACTGTGCTTCACTTTCGATTTGCGTGGCGCGGAGTCCATCTTTTTTTTATAAATCTATGCCTACCTACTAGATTTTATTCTCGCGAAGTCGTGACGGAAAATCCTGCAAAAAAAGCGTGGCACTGTCTAATGTTACTTATATATTTCCTGAAAACAAAATAGTCAATACAGTATTACGGAAGTGGTTTCGAACAATAATGTCATAGTAAAGGCGGTTGACAGGTTGTCTGTGCGCAGCGATGCGTAGGCGCCGACCTCACGCCCCCACTCCAAAGTTACGCGATACTGTGAGAAACGAGTCGATGAGTAATCTTTTAAGACGTGATTATCATTTAAATAATATATGTAATTTGGAATTTAACTAACTATTTTAATATAATTAGGTAGAATATGCAATTTGGCATTTAATTTTACAATTATTGAGGATGAAATTGAATAGGTGCGCCAAATTAAAAATCTAATTCAACGTGTTATATAGTACCTACCTAAATTTAAAGATAGGGATGCACAATCATGCGCATATGCGAGCGATTTCGCAACGTCGCGTTTTTTTTTTCCTATTTGGCATCTCGTAGTTGACCTTGAGAGGTCGTGACTATCCTTTGGTTGCCTTAGGTAAACTCAAAGCCTCCAGCCAGGGGCAAATACCTAGTATACTAAGCGACTACACGCTAAGGGCACCTGTGGAGTACGAATCTCGGCTTTGGGCGTCGCTGGGGAGAGGGCAGCAAGATGGTACAGGCTGGATCAGATTATCACGGCAACGTCACGTCATAGCGCGCCATTTTTATTTTCGTAGGAATAGTGTTAGTTCAACTCGTTGTAAACTTGCTTCATGTTGTGATCTCTGCGATGAATGGATTGCTTATCAGGCGCGCGGTAAAAGTTTGTTTTGATACTTAATTTTGATGAAAAAAAATCTGGAGCGACGATAATTCGTGTCTACTTGAAGGCAATAACTAAGTTTGCAATATCTAAGACGATAATTACACGATTTTTTTCAAGAATTTTGATTTGGGAAATGGCAATTTATAATTATTATGTCGGTGACACATGAAGTCGGTACTTTCATACATTTTCCCACTAAAATAACAAGTTCCTTCCCTTGTCCACCAGGCTCGGTTCCAGCAAAAGCAGATGCAGGAGCGAGAGATGAAGATCGCTTCTCTCTACGAAGCTCAGCAGGCGAGAGCCCTCGACAGGGTCAGGCACTCGCCCAGCAACGTAGGTCATACCTCGCCGCCACTGCCGCCCACTGCGCACCAACCGGGGAAGGTAAGGATACTATTGCAAAGAAAAAGTTTATTTATTTACCACTAGTTGTACTCCCAAAAAATCATAAATAAAATATACATAAATACACTCGAACCGTGCCTCGGAAAGCACGTTAAGCCGTACGTCCCGGCTGTTATTCGTGGATCTTTGACAGTCGTTATGGGTAGTCAGAAGCCCGAAAGTCTGACAACCAGTGTTAGGTACTAAGGGGTATCGTATTACCCAGTATCTGGGTTGTGGAGGTCAGATAGGCAGTCGCTCCATGTAAAATACTGGTACTCAGCTGCATCCGGTTAGACTGGAAGCCGACCCCAACATAGTTGGGAAAACGCTAGGCAGATGAAAGCACTCTCTAATGCTTCGCATTATGACTAGTGCATCTAAGTAGGGGGTTTTCAAGAAAGAACAGGTGGAAAAGTCATTGCCGTTCCCACAAATGTTTGAATACTCGATATCAATTTATTATTATAGAAGACTACTTATAGAATAATAAAATAATGAATGAATGATGAGAAGAAACGTCTTGGAAATATATAATGTTTTTACAAGGTCAATTTAAAATCCTTTATCAACTGTGGACATACCACGTTTGCTCGACATGAACACTATATGGCACTCGCAGAGTCTCCAATTCGTTAAACCTGCTTACCGTTCACCCTATAACAAAACAAAAAATATATATTCAAAGACGTAATATTGACATCCACCAACTCACACTGGGCCTGCGTTGTGAATTAGATACAGTCCATTCTCTCTCTCACAGAGAGGAGGCCTGTGTTCCCGCAGTCCGGACATTGTAAGCTAATTATGTTCATTGTTTACCAGGTGCGACAAATGTTTGAAGAGCGTCGAACAAAAGCGGGCATCGACAAGAGTTATCCCCTGCAGCCGATACACAACACAGACAGGGCTGCGGCCCGGAAGCCTCTGCCTAATGGATACAGCAAGGTGACCTCCAAGCACAATCTCGAGAGGAAGGTTGGCAAGCACACTCTCAACAACTCACACACCATTAAAAAACAACAGCAACATGTAAGTAGCTACATCAGTCCACAACTAGGGAACTACAATTTTCCATATGTTAATTAGCCACGCCAATATACCAATTTAAATGACAATTATACTAAAGCAAAAAAAAAAAAACTAAAAATATTAATGAAAACAAAATTTAATACCTAAAAAAAGCCTCCAGGCATAAACATATCTAGAATGTGTCCTTAACTAGAATGTGTGTTGATATGGATGTTTTCCGAAATAAATGTTTAATGAATAGTTACAGACCGATTTCTCTCTTTCAGTCGTCAGTAATTTGAAAGAATACAAAACTATACAGACGCTATACGTTTATTAGTACATAGATGATTTCAAAAAAAAAAAAAAAGGGATCTTTATTAGTAATTAGAATTGTCGCACTGACAAGTGTCAAGAACGCATTCTCTCGACGGCCGGACTGTAGACTAGTCTTATACTTGGTAACAAAGATTTTACACAATATTAATTCAAAGTTTGTGCATAAAACAATTGTGTTTGGTCTTGTTACAGAAAATAGAGAACATAGTAAACGGATCCGGCGATCTCAATCACAACCACGAACCGGACCTGAACTCTATCAAACATGTGGTAAGCAACAACATTTTATCATGTTCTTACCATCCTAAGTTTCAGTTGTAACCCCGAATATAATTCATGACCGATTTTCCAACCGATTGGTTAACCAAAACCTTGATGAGGCTGGCACAGGAGCGTGGTGATTGGCACAAGAAAAGAGAGCCTATGGATGATGATGATTGCTTAACACGTTGACTGCCAGACAACAGACACAATACAAAATCTATTGTTCGCGGTCACCGGTGACCGCGTTGGCAGTCAATGCCTTAACATTCTTCAAACATCAAAATTAATATAGGTATTATAATAATTGCTGCTCTTTGTCTATGTGCTTTGAGGGGCTCGTGGCTAAGTAATGTCAGCCGCACAGGTCGATTGGTCAGGTTAAGCTACGCTTGCCGCGGTCGGCCTGTGGATGGGTGACCATCTTTACATACCGAGACCGCTCCGTGCCTCGGAAAGCACGTTAAGCCTTTGGTACCCGGCTGTCATTCTTGGATCTTTGACAGTCGTCACGAGTCGTCAGAAGTCCAAAAGTCTGACAACCATTCTTACCAAGGGGTGTCGTGTTACCCAGTAACGGTTTTGGAGGTCAGATAGGCAGTCGTTTCATGTAAAATACTGGTATTCAGCTGCATCCGGTTAGACTGGAAGCCGACCCCAACATAGTTGGGAAAAGGCTAGGCAGACTGACATTGCTGTAATATTTCTTCGACTTTTCCACATTCCAGTCTCCATCAATCTTTCCTTTGCTCCTTCATAATTGAACTCGCTTACACCCAATGGTACACATACTGCTCCATCATTTCTGTCACACTAGTCAGTCCAGTAGTTAAACCATTCTCAAATTATCTTTAGCTGCCAAAAAGTAACGGTGAGGTGATACATCCAAGCACAGACGAGCTGGACAAGGCTGATAACAACTACCTGATAGAGAACGAGACGTTCCCTGAGGCTCTGGCTCCGACGCCAACCCCGAGGTCACCCGATCCACCTGCAGTAACCAAGAAACCACCTCCAAGAAGGTATAACCTTGAACTAATAGACTGGCAGCACGCTAGGATACCCTGGAAATCTTGTAATTTGAATCCAGGATAGTTCAATGTACCAGAAAACTCGAAGATTAAAAAAGAAAGACTTCAATATACATTTTAGAGCCCTTTAGTTAGTTTTCCAAGCAAATTCTTCTTGACAACACTTTGACTGATTACCTGAAAAGTCAAGTTAAAGTCTGGTTAAACTGCTGTTTATTATAGTTTATCATAAACTAGCGACCCGCCCCAGCTTCGCACGGGTTCAATTTTTTTTTTTCGAATTTCCGAAGTTTTCTTTCACACAAACCTTCTCCTGGCAATACCGAACACAAAAAAAAAGAATTATCCAATTTGATGCAGTCGTTCGGAAGTTATGCGCATACATACATTTCGGCGATTCATTTTTAATAAATAGATATTATTGTTCCTGTATTTTAGAAGTCCCGCTCAAAGAATCAGTCCAGCTAAAACAAAATCTCAGCCTGCACCCGTCGTGGCACCACCGCGGAGAACCACGAGCGAAAATGCTGTAAGTATTTATTATTTCCTTTGTAGTTGTTACTAGGCTAAGAGGTACTTAGAGTTCTCATTGTAGTCAAGTAGTTTTAAAAACCGTCCGTCTTTAAACCCAGAAGTATCGACCAGAAGGGTAGTGGGTCCCACACGATATGGGCGGGGTAGAGGATCCCACACGATATGAGCGATTCTATCGCCATATACTGCCATTTACTTAAGTATTTCCTTGCAGGAAACCCTTGGAATCTCAACCCATGAACTCACGCTCGGCCGCCGCGCTTGGCACTAGTAGACCAAGGAGGCGACATGAAAAAGAAACTAATAAAATCTCAAATAATGAAAAACAAAAGTACTGGCCGTTTTGAGGAAAAAAATAATTGACTTGAGAAAAAGAATTGAAATGACATTCTAAATTCGAATGCTATACGCAAAATTTTTGTCAATATGACCGACCAAATTTTCTGTTTACAAAATAATTAATATTTTCGGTTTAAATTCTTTAAATGTAAGCTGACGAAGGGGTCGGTTCTTAATAGTTTAATGTGATGTGTTCAGGTGACGGAGAGCAACAAGGCCCGCGGGGCCATGCAGCGAGGTGCTAACCCGGTGAGCAAACAAACAAACCAACATTTACATTACACAATTATTATTGTTAAAATTATATTACGAATATTAAATTACACATGAACCTCATAGCTGGTGTAGGCTAACAAATCGACATATTTTTTCTGTGGACTGTGGCCCTCTCGTGAATATGGATACTTCAGGGTCGCAACTTTCGATCTATAAGATAAATATCAAAAACCAATATCAAAGACCAAATTTTAGAAAAAAATGTTCTAAAATTGGATATTATGCTATCTCTAACTTGTCCACCGTAAGGTCTACCTGTGCAGGTACGGTCTTGCACACTTATTTATCCTAAAACACGCTTTGGTATACCCGCACAGGTAAACCTACATTAGGTATACGCTAATAGGAACTCTTTTACTACCTACCCACAAATATGTCAGAACATTGAGGCCGCCTCCTAACCAAAAGTGACGAGCGTCGCGCTCTTTACGGCATTCTCACGCGATCAATCCAGTCGCGTTTGTACGTTATAATTCATACAAACGATGGCGTTGAACGTGTACTCGCGCGACGATCAGTTTTAGTTAGGCCGCGGAGGATTTTGCGATACGATAATTTCAATTGAGAGTGAAATATCAAGGCGTCACGTTTAGGCACATTTCGTTACATGACAGAGAAGAAAGATAATATATAAATATCTCTATCTCTCACGCTAAATCTCTCTTAGTGTGCATACACACGAGCGGCACGCGTCAATAGTCTATTCGTCTATAAGTCGTCTATTTTAAGTACAGTCTGTACAGTGCTCAAATATACGAGTAGCGTGTTGTCAACGGCAACTGTCGACGGCTGCAGTACAGTGCAGTGTCGCTCGTGTGTGTTAGCACTTATTTTTTTTTAAGTCTCACTTCTAAAACACGTGTACGGTGCTGCACGCGCAATGCTCTTTTTATTCGTTTGACTTTACTTTTGTTTTTGTAGGTTTTTATTTGATTATTTAAATTTCTTGCAGGTTGTGACCAGAAGACCACCAGTGGTAGGTTTAATTTTATTTTTTATGAGTTCTTAAAATCTGTTGCAAATAATGCGTCAGCAAATTAAAAAATTTAATCACCAAATCAACTCGAAATCCCCCGGCAAGTCGGCAACTGCATACATATGACTGGCCTTTAGACTCTGAAACCCCATTATTTTTCAACTGTACCTACGGAGTGAGGTTGACAAATTATTCAAGCATTTTGAAGAGACTCATGCTCCTTGGCGTTGTAACTGAACAGAGCACGAGCTGTCATGATGACTCTCAAATAATATCAATGAAAATGGCGAAAAAAATTATTACCATGTTGGTATTTTTAATACAATTTCACAAAACAGATTCACAAATGTTTACCAATAGTAGGCACTATTTGTAATATTTTCTATAATGCCTTACAAGCGCCATAAGATTCTTTAAGCGCTGTATTAGGGTAATTACCTACCTACGGGCACGTATAGCGACAAGCGACTAGAACGGCGGCGCGGCGGCGGCGGCGGTGGCGGCGGCGGCGGCGATATAGCGACTGCGATCGCGAGCATCTTCGGCAGAAGATGCTCGCGATCGCAGTCGCTATATCGATACCTCGATGTTGATACTCACTATTTAGGTACATGGATGGCGGTGCGAACACGTCGGTTTAATCGCACCTGAAAGCTCAGTTGCTCGGTTTCAACCGATTTGACCAATCATGAGCCAGATGGCCAGATCACATCGATGCTTGCCGTCGACCGCAATGCAATACAAAACATTTTGTTTTTATTAAAAACAAAATGTTTTGTTTTGACGTGGGCATCGAGGTAAACCTCCAAACAGCCCGAGATGTATCGCAGTGAGGTATCCTTCAGCATGTGCGTGCGTATTCGTGCATGCATTTGTTGTACATGGACGTGGTGACATCGACGTAGCGAGCTTGACTGCGATGACGACGTATAATTGCAGTGAATCTTCAGCATGTAATTAGAATTACCCTTACATAGCAGCTGTTCATGTGTTCTGTTCAGAGTTCCGGAAGCGTGAGTTCGGGCGGCGCGGGGCCGGCGCGGCGGGCCCCGGGCGGCGCGGCGCTGGGCGCGGCGGGCTCGGGGGCCGCCTGCGCCGTGTGCGGGCGCCGCTTCGCGCCCGACCGCATCGACAAGCACCAGGAGATCTGCCGCAAGGCACACGCCAAGAAACGGAAGCCCTTTGACGCGCTCAAGCACAGGCTTGCTGTGAGTACCTACCCTTTAGGCGCGATTGGTCCAATTCACGATTGGTCAAATGTTCAAAAAGATGTCCAATTCGCAGTTAGTCCAATTCGCAGTTAATCCAATTCGCAGTTGGTTCCATTCGCAGTTGGTCCAATTCGCAGTTGGTCCAATTCGCAGTTGGTCCAATTCGCAGTTGGTCCAATTACACCTCGCCAACCGACGTCATTTACCGACCGTGAATTTACCTCTGCTGATCTTATCCAAGCTATATCGAGGCGATGGAAGCGGAATCTCAGCCAAAAATGATTTTGTTCCGTGACCTTTGTTTCTAAGGGCTAATATTACGCAGCGGGATTGTCCGAAAGGGTTACCGCTACCCCGGAACATAAAGGGCTAAGGAAGGAACACGGATGGGTTTTAGTCAGTAAGAGTCTGACACTCCCTTCCGCTCCACCCAGAGCGGGAGGGGTCATTGCATGATTTCCCATCCTTATAAAAAAAAAAGGGCTAATATTACCAATGTCAGATATCTTTTATTCGTTGAATAAAATTGACGTCTGACAGGTACGGAAAAACTGTCAAAAATTCAAAATTTATTCTCAAGATAAGACTTATTCTAGGTTTAAGTTTGGTGGAATGCGCCCTAAGTAGTTTTTTTTTTTTTAATTATTTTATTCGCAATTTTTTTGGTGTGGAGTTTAATGAGTTGTTTGATTGGAGTATTTTTTTTATAGCGACGGTTAAGAGGAAGTAGGGTATAAGCGACAAAAAATGAAATGTTCAGGAGAGCCGTTCAAAGTTTTAAATTTTAGAAAAACTGACGTATTTTTGTCATTTATGAATTTTTTTTGCTAGGGTTTATACGCCAAAAAGTCATCTTAGAGCCATGAGAGTAAGCGCATTCGAAAGAGCGGAAAATCTTCCGTAGGATGGCATATATAACTCATTTTTTACCAAAATGTCGCTTATGCCCTACTTCCTTTTTACCGTCGATAGTACCGGTAAACCGGGGTTACTTTGAACAGCCGGGTGACTTTGATTGAAACTTTTATTTCATATAAAATCGCGAAGTACGTAAAACGAAACGCAATTTGTTTTTTTTTTCTTGTCTAACATCATTGATGAACTGTTGAATCCTTTCTAGAGGACACGCTGGGAATTCACCAACTATTTTAAGCACCGTAGGTAAGCTTAAGCATTCTTTTTAGGTTTCATTTGTCTTTTACTAGATCAAAGTTACCCCATACGCAACGTGCCCTATTTTCTTGCGTAATTCCAAAGCTATCAAAGTAACCCCATTCTCATTATAACTTTGATTAGACAGTTTTTTTTTTTTTTTTCTCAGAATCAAGCCATATTTTTTCACATATTATTACAGAAATCGCGAGTTTAAAAAGAATCGATAACTAGATCGATTATATATTTTTTTTTACAACCACAGATTCAAACGATATGGACCTTGAAAGTTCAATATTGATCAAAGTAACCCCAGTTTACGGTATCTGCTATTTGATACAGATATTGCCCTAAGTAGGTTAGCTTGTCTTGCATTGGAACTGTTTCAGGGTTTGACTAGCTGCGTAACGCCATGACACCAAACAATACAACAACACCTAGGTACCACTTAACAAACCTGCAAACCTCACAATATTTGACATAATATTAATTATATTTACTGTAATTTTCGGCTGCATTTACGAAATAGGGAACGGAAGCCGCTGGCTACAAGGCAAGCAACATTGTTGATGACTTTTCTTACCTACCACATGTTTCGTGTCTGTCATCAACACTGTTTTTCTCTTTCTCCATTCACTCGTGCTTATTAAATTTCATGCATAGAAACAATCATAATATCATAAACACGACAGCTTATTTGTCTTACAAACAAATAATTTCAACCCTTTCAACTGGTTTTACTCCACCATACCACAGAAACAGAATACATAATATACCATACTAAGATAAGATAAGATAATTTTTATTTGTCCAAAACATGAGTATACACACACATGATGTTACATCAAATTATAATTATGACAGTCATGTTTTGCCTAAACGGCGTACAAATTTATGATGTCGGACGCTTACACAGCATCAGTTGATTTTACGTTCGTCAAATACACACATCAAATAATAGATCAATCAACAATCAGTACCTCAATTTCAGTAATAATGACTACACACCACTCTTGTATTACGAGGTCTCTAAAAATCTTTCAGTTCATTCGTATACACGCAAATCAATTCCCCACACGCCAATCCATCTGATCGGAAAGTGAATGCGCAGTGGTAGACCGCGAAACTCAAATTTTCTTACGTTTTTTGCAAATTGCAGGTCAGTTTCAGGTTGTATCTTGATCAAAATTTGATTCGCGACTATAACAGTACTTACGTATTTACAGAATTAAAATGATTAGAATCATTAATACATTTTTCTAAGTTAGATTTGTACTTAAGCACTTTTCCACAAGAGATTTGTTCATACGGTACAAATCTAACTTAGAAAGATGTATTAATGATTCTAATGATTATAATTCTGTAAATACGTAGGTACCTGTTATAGTCCTGAAAATTGCAATAAACGTAAGAAATTTGAATTTCGCGGTCTACCACTGCGCATTCACCTTAAATGCAAGGTACCATCATCGTCTCACTTTTATCTACACTCGATCCATTTTCTCACTTATTTCCATTCACTCCAGGGTACGGAAGCAGAACCCTTCATAGGCAAGCTCCGCAAGGCCCCAGTAAACCAGGCATCCTCTACCAAGGTCAGCAAACCGCTCAACAACAACTGGCGACAGAAGCACGAAGAGTTCATCTCGGCGATACGAGCTGCCAAACAAGTGCAGGCGCATCTTAATGCGGGCGGTGAGAATTATTTATTTATTTACTACCGCCCCTACCTCGCATACTATTATACATTAAATAATGTTTACGTGTTTTTTTGAAAGAGCTCAAGGACTAAAATCATTTCACACTTTGTGTGATATAGCAAAGTAGGTAAAACTAGTTTTAGTTTTTACAACTTGACAAAACATCAAGATTTCTTCAAGGGTGTAAAAAGAGTATATTAAACTAAGTAACATTGCACAAAAATAATTGCTGGGAACTGGGAAATGACTTTTATTTTTGTGCTGTTTGCGGGTAGTGCGCAATGTAACACACGCAAAACATTGTGCATAAGGGTTCATGCGACGGTACAGGGATCGTGTGGGTATTTAAAGTTATAATAACATTAAAATCAGGTTTTCGTAAAAAAAAACGACTGCAAAAGTTGGAATTTTGACCTTCAATATATCTCCGTAACCAAAAGGTTACCAGGCATGGTCCAGTACAAAAATAAAAAATATTACAATGACGGGGAGTACAAGTTGTGACTCTCGGCTTCGTAAAATCTTTTTACACTATATATATGTTTAATATGAATGAATTTGGCACAAACCTTCTGGAATAATTTATCTAAATGATGAAGAAAACCTCATCAAAATCCGTTGCGTAGTTTAGAAGAAAGACGCCGTCACACAGACGAAAAGCGACTTTTCTATATCTAATCAATAAAATAAAATTAAGTGTCAGTTTTGTTTGTAATATCAAAATAACAGCTTTTTACTAAATGCATAATTATGAAAGTATGTATATGTCGCAGCCAACTGGTTAAATTAGCCGTTCAGTTAACTGCCTGGCCTTTAGAAGTAGTGCTCGCCTCGCTTCCTCCCTCGGCTCGCACGCGGTTGATCACAGTTCTAACCTAACCTAACCCACTTGGTCGGGGTGCAATGCCCTAATTACTGAGACCAATTCGGCTCGCGTGTGATTGGTTACAGACTTCCAACCTAAACTGTAATTGAATATCATTCAGGCCGTTAGTTGAACGGCCGCCGTTTAGTTGAAAGGCTAGGCAGTTAACTGAACGGCTAATTTAACCAGTTGGCTGCGACATGTATACGGTATTTATAACAAAAAAACAAAGTTTATAATTTTTGTGTCTGTCTGTTTGTTCCGGCTAACGTCCGAAACAGCTGGACCGATCTTGACGGGATTTTCAATATAACATACATAATCAGCCTATAATGTTCCCACTGCTGGGACACAGGCCTCCTCTCGGTGAGAGGGAGTGGACCATAATCCACCACGTGGGCCCATTGCGGGTTGGTAGATGTCACATGTCTTCGAATTTTTGGACATGCCGGTTTCCTCACGATGTTTTCCTTCACCGCGATGTTTTCTTTCTTCGCGTTTGGAGAGCAATGGTGATGAAATATTTTACACAAAGTAAAGCGCCTGTCTGGGTTCGAACCTAAGACCTACAACTCGTTAGTCGCGGGTGGCCGTTACCACTAGGCGGCCACCACTGCTCTCATATTATTTTCAATATATAAAATCAATAATCTTTCGTAATAATTTATGGAGATTAAGGAGTATATTTATTTATTTTACACAACCTAATCTGATCATTTTCAAATTTGCAGGTAAGCTAAGCGACCTCCCACCGCCTCCGCCTTCCGAGAACCCAGACTACGTGGCGTGTCCTCACTGCGGGCGGCGCTTCAACCAGCAGGCAGCCGAGAGGCACATCCCCAAGTGTGCTAGCTACCAGTTTAACAAACCGAAGCCTGCAACCACAAAGCGCCGGTAACCGAGCGGCCGCGACGCGACGAGAGCCGAGCTTACCCGAGTGGACACCCGACAACAACCGGAACGGAATTGGACCGTTACATTCGAAATTGATCGTTGATACTAGAACAGCTAAGCAATCTGTACACCTTATAACTGATTGACGAAGCAGGTACCCCGATCGGTGAACACTCGCGTATTTCTAACTATTCGTCGCTGTGTCTAGGTGTGATTTTTGGCTGTACTAATTTTAGGAATAACAAATTAATCGTTAAGCTCGAGATCCCGCTCTCGACTGTATCCCGTCCCTCGTCCGCATTATGTTCGATTACAACATCGACTGGAGCAAGGACGTCCCTTCTAATTGGATGCTCGATACTTTCCTGCTGCAAATAGTTTTCACTTACACATTATTTTATTTAGTGAAGTCGTTCTTTGATATTATAAGTCCTAACGAATTATAGTTTCTAAGATGGATATGGGCGATGGATATAGGCTTGACTACACTGACTACAGTTACCCCAGATACACCCGGCCCCCGTTCTCTTTGCAAGATTTTATTCTCCGAATATGCTTGGCGTCCATTATCTACTATTTGATCTGGATGTCAATCTGTTACGTTCACGAGCTCTTTTGCGATACTTCTCATAGACCTTCATTCGCGAGACATAGAGTATTATCAGACATTTTATCATAGACACTAGAACTTTTTTTTATGGAAGTGACTTCTTTCCAGTTTCTCAAAATATCTAACAAAAGCTATATAACTTCTCCTAACTTTAACGTTTTTTCAAGATTCAAAGCAAGACTTATGTAAGGTACAACTTTGAGTTGTTTCTATCTTCTAATTAATTTTCATACAATGCCTCAGGGCTGATTTTACCAAAGTCAGATAACTTTTATTCTTGGAATAAAATTGACGACTGACAGTTCTAGTATAGACTAACTGTAAAAATTCAAAAAACATTCTCAGGATAAGACTTATACTAAGTATAAAAGTTTGGTGGAATGCGCCCTTAGTCGAATTATTAATCCACTGGATTAAACTGACGGCTACAACTGTCACTTTTTAAAATAATATGGTCATATTTGTTGTTTAACAGACTCTATCTTTATACACTTATTTTACAGACCTTACAGTTAATACCTATACATCATTCAAAATCGATTAAGTATACGAACTAAACAATTACTTTATCAGTAAATATGACCATTTTATTCTTTCAAAGTGACATTATCGTCTGTCACTTTGCTCCCGTTAGTGAATAATTCGGCTAGTCATAATTTCGACATTGTATGGAAATTAGCATCCATACTAACATTACTATTTTTTTTTTTTTTATTAAGTGGACTTGCAATTACGGACTAAGTAAAGTTAGTTTAAATTGTCATTTTGTACTTAGAAGACCTATTGTACTTAGTACAACGCCATAAACGACTGTCGGGACCTTAAAAAGATATTTTTTTTTTTTTGAATAGTCAATTGACGTTTGTACAAAAGAACTATGCTTTTTAAAATGTTAACAATGCAGATGTTATTGGAATATTAAAATGTACTTTATTATTTTGTAATTGTATGCAGTTTAATTTTTCACTTCAGGTAGGTTCTTAAAAGTGTGATACTTCTTGGCCTACTACACCGAAGGCATCCTGGATGTCGACCAGTGCGAGAATTCAGATCTGACACGGGAATTGTGACGAGCGTTATCGTGCATGAGAAGAAAGTCATCACCGATAGGGAACGACATGTTCTAGCAGAAGTTATACCGCCTCCTCGTCCCCCACCAAGCACGAAAATAAGCTCCACACAAATAATAAAACAATATGCTTCAAATTCTATATTTGGCTGTCTTTTAAAAAACTGAAATGCAAATAATCGCCCCTCACTCATTACACCGGGGAAGCGTCACCATGTTTTGTTGATTACTGTTTTTCATTTATTAATTCTCCGAAGTAGTACTGGGTACGTAGGAGAACACCACGGAAGACTTGGGCGGCACCAGCAAGTCGTCCGCGTCTTGAGCGTTGTGGTTTGAGTAGCTGAAACAATTATAAAGATATAAGACATCAATCGGCTTAGAGACAACTGCGGGTCGAGTATAGACAGTTGGGGATGACTATAGAGAAAATTAGGGATGGAGTAGATACCCTCTTACTAACATCAAATCATACTCACTTTGTGTACGCCCTGACGGTGTGCGACATGAAGTGTGGCGTCAGCGTGGCGGGCACTGACGGGACTGACGTCAGGTTGGCTCGCTGATCCTCCTCAGTTGGATTGAATAGCGCTAAGTAACCCGTGTGTCCCGGCTTCCACCTGAAAACAATCAAATCAAAACTTTATTGCTAAGAAACGATGGTGATTATGTGGTGGTTATGGGGATTAACCTAGTCCTTGACAGAGAATAGCTATAGACAAGTCACAAAATAAACAATAATGAGACAAGGATGCAATTATGTGTGTAGTGAGTAAACGAGATAGGATCGCGTACGCGAACTTTTTGTAGGACCACAGATGTTAGCCATGGACTGTTCTAACAGACAACTGCTGTGACGATACGGTTTTTTCGGTAAACAGATTTTGTAGCGAGTATTTTATAATTCTCTGATACAACATTCACATAATTTTTTTTCTAGTGTCATTTTTACTCCAGAATTTTGCAGTGGACGTCTTTCAACTGAAATTAATGGATGAATGAAATAAATAATCCTAATAGGTCTCTAATCTCTTCACCACCCTTGGTTGACTGGTAGAGAATGCCTAAGGCATTAAGTATGCCTTTGTGCCTTTTTTGTGAGCAAAAAGTTTAAATAAATCCATACTAATTATAAATGCGAAAGTGAGTGTGTCAGTTACATCTTCACGCTTAAACCGCTGAACCGATTTTTGATGAAATTGGTATAGACGTAGTTTGAGTTCTGGGAGAGGACATAGGATAGTTTTTATCGCGATATTCTCACGGGATCGAAACTTATGTGGGTGAAACCGCGGGGCGCAGCTAGTAAACAAATAAAGCGTTCCAATTTCAATGCACATACCTGGCCACTGCCAGCAGCGAGTAGACGGTGGAGTTCCGCGCAGGCACGCCTTGCACCGCGAAGTGTCCGTGCTGCACGCTCGCGTCCTCGCGCAGAGCCACCAGGTGGGACACGTCTTCATCCTGCACATACACGTAACATTTTAAACTATTATCTTGTTACCGTTTGATAGAAATTCCTGGTTATTCAGGGTGTCTGCTAACTAATGGACATCCTTGTATTGAATTATAAAAGAACCGACGGCCATTAAAAAAAAGACGGGTAAATAAAGATTATCTATACTGTGACTGAATTTTAACAGTTATTTGTAGTTATGCTATGTTACGTTAATGGTGCTGATGGATGGGCTGTATGACCAGTTATAAACAAACATCAAAAAAAAAATTGATAGGTATTTTGTGAACAATATTTTTTTTCATATAAGTAAGCTATTTCAAGGTTATCCATTATTTACCGGGCATCCAGAATTATAAAAACAGGCAACCTCAAATACGCACATAATGGTAGAACCAGGACAGTATGGTAAAAACACAGTGTGGAAGTTGGGCCACAAAAACATGAATCCCATGAATTATACACCCAACAAACTGTTTCCGGCTTGAATCTGCTAATGAAAATAAGAAATATGAACTCACAGTGTCGTTTTCCCCTTTCTGCAACTGTCGCATGTCGAGGATGGGCACGGCCGGCAGCAGTAACTCAAACGCCACGAACTCGACCTCTGCGTCCGGCGATGTAATTAACTGTAGACAATGTTAGTGGTTAGTTAGTAGACTCTCGTAGGGTGAGGGCCTGCAGGCAACAGACTTGGGGAGTTTGTTGCCTGAACAGTAAAAGGCCCGACACGGCGGCGGCGCGCCGTATTCCGCGCGCGCCTCTCTAGAGGAATGGCAGCCGTGTGCGCATGCGCATGGACTCGTGCGGGACAACACCTGGCCCCGGAGCGTGACCAAATGTGCAAGCACTCCAGCACCCCGGCTAAAGGTAGCAGCAGAACAACGTGTGGTTTTAGTCAGTAAGAGTCTGACAGATGGTCTGTCACAGACCCCTCCACCCACCCCAGGGTGGTGGACATCCATAAGGATTTCCACACGATAAAAAAAATAATTTGATCCGATATTTGCATTATTATGACGATAATATTAAACTGCAGCAAATCTAAAGTTAGTGTGAGGAAACCGGCATGTCCTAGAACCATGACATCAACCAACCTGCACTAGGCCCGCGTGGTGGATTACGGCCCACTCCCTCTCAAAGAGAGGAGGCCTGTGACCCAGCAGTGGGAACATTATAGGCATCATGGTAAAGCTAAAGTTTCAAAAATTGCTGTATATGTGTCGCAGCCAACTGGTTAAATTAGCCGTTCAGTTAACCGCCTAGCCTATAGTAGTGCTCGCCTCGCTTCGCTCTCTCGGCTCGCACGCGGTTGATCACAGTTCTAACCTAACCTAACCCATTTGGTCGGGATGCGCTGCCCTAATTACTGCGACCAATTCGGATCGCGCGTGATTGGTTACAGACTTCCAACCTAAACTGTAATTGAATATCATTTAGGCCGTTAGTTGAACGGCCGCCGTTTAGTTAAAAGGCTAGGCGGTTAACTGAACGGCTAATTTAACCAGTTGGCTGCGCCATATGTATAAAAGTATGACTATGTTATCAATCACTAACCTTAACTGCAGGCCACTTGCCAAGCCTCTCGTTGATTTCATCTGCGGCGACCGTGACGTTCTCTCCGATGAAGATAGGATGCGCATTTAACGGCCGAAGTGACGTCAGGTTGCGTTCTAGAAGGAACAGCTCGGGACGGCCGCCATCTTCCCGCAGGGTGAATACTGTTGTACCTAGTGCAAAAATGGTTGACTTATTTACGGATGATCAATGCTCGTGACTTCTCTATATGAAAAGAGGTCTTAGCCCTACAGTAGAACAATAATAGGCTGGTATTATTATTAATAATAGTAAAGTAGACAGTTGCTCTATATAAAATAATAATATTCTGTTGAATTCGGTCAGACTAGACGGCGCCCCGACATAGTTGGCCAACGGTTAGATAGATGACGATATGTTTTAATGAAAAAAGGCGTTTAAAGACTGGATTACCCGGTTGCTTTTAGGTTTTATACCACGTTTGATTTTATAGACTGCTGCAAATTGGGTCTTTGCTTCGATTCCCAGATTATACAGTGTTAAGTATTGGGGTTTCCTATGGAGAAGAGCCGGCAAGAAACTCCACGGTTACTCTTTTAAAAATAATTGTTTTTTACAACGTTTTCAAATTACAGTAGGTATGGGAGGACAGCGAAGGCCTGTCAACGAGTACCAGGTACTTAATAAAATAGAAAATTTTCTACAGAACTAAAGTCAACACTTACCAGTTCCCGGTGCCTCGCTGGCGTCATCCACAAGCTTGGCCCAGCGGCTGAGCAGTTTGATCATCCTCGGCTGGTCGCTGGTGTACGTGTGGCGCCAGTACGTGTAGTACGTGTGGTCGGCTGCTCGGTCGCTGCCTTTCCCTATTGCCGGCTGTTCGTCCTTCAGAGTTGAGTTTACTAGTAGTTGGCGGACTTTGTTTAACCTAGAGAGAAAAGTTAGTTATTTTTAGACTTAAAGGACGCACTACGTACTTTTTTTCTTCTGAAATGTTGAATACAAAGGACAAATGACAGCGAACGGTAGTAACTCGTACATTAAGTTTTAAAACTATACTAATACTACTTTTGGAACAGATTTCGTGCAATAATTAAACTAATACTTACAACACGTATTTGAACGAAAAGACTTGAATCTACCAGAATAATTGAACTTAGAAAGACCGAGGCAACATTAAAAACTTACATTAATAATATTTTAAATACTTCAACGCGCGCGCGCTACTTCGCGGGACACAGGACCCGAACTGAGAGCGTCAACCACGCAAAACTAAACGTGAACACGGGTGTGCAAGGCGCCATAGATAAGCACGAGCAGCGTCCGCCGCGCGACTGACACTCCCGCTTCGCAGTCGTGCAGGTTTGGCCGAAGCTTTAGACACTGAACCATATTAGCCATATACTACCTTATTTATAAGCGTTGCATAAAGTTAAAGTACCTAATAATAAGCGTCTGACTAACAATATTTTTAAAATTAAGGGATAAACCTAATGTTACAAACGGGGAATGGCCTAACATTGTCTGTGTAGATGACGTCATCTACACAGACAATGTTAGGCCATTCCCCTTTTGATGACATTGTTACGTAACAATGTCATCAAAAGGGGATCAATAATCACATACCTGACTCCGGCGGCTCCAGCCTTCATCCACATCTGCAGGATCTTGTCAAACTCTTTGACCACTTCCTCGTTGTTGAAGTTCAGATCGGGCTGGCTCTCGTCGTACTGATGCAGGTAATGTGCCTGGCGCTTCTCGTTCCACGTCCAAGCCGATGTGTTAAGGGTTGATACCTGGCGGTATTAGTAAGTATTGTTGAAAAAATTTCTTCTTTAAAACGTGTACAAAATATACTGTGTGCACATAGATTAAAGTCTATTTTCCCAACAAATGATTCTATTCCAGTAAAAAGGATGTTCTTTATTTGTTACACCTTACAAACCACCACCACCTATTTGGTGCCAATTTCGTAATCAACTACGCTGGCCTAGTGCAGGCTAGTTCATGTAACTTTTCTTCGAATTTTTTAGTGTCCAGACACTAGTTATGTCACGTTTTGTAAATTGTGTTAAGTGTACGGCTGTTTGGAGCTCGAAGCCACGACCAAGAATTCGTTCAAGTCTGTGCCACCGCTGTTCACACTGCTAAAACTATCTTAAACTAGCTGACCCAGCGAACATCGTACCTCCTCAGAATCAATGAGAAAATAAATTATCTTAATTTTTTTTTTTTCGTAAATTTTACCTGTTTTTTCGGGGATTCGGAGCTCAGACAAATCTAACAAATGGAAGATCATAAAAATCGGTCCAGCCGTTCTTGAGTTATAAATGGTGTAACTAATCCGACTTTGTTTTATTTATATAGATTGTTTAATTATGTTTTTTTTACAACTTACCCAGTTATTAGGCGCCTTTCTGGTCGTGCCCGTCGTATCGAAGTCGGTGCCCTCCTTCCATACGAAATAGTTCTCGTAGCCCTCCGTCTTGTTCTCGCTCAGTTTGAACCACGGGTGTTCCACAGACACGTAGTTGGGGATGAGGTCTACGATCACCCTGTAATGATTAAAGGCTTTAGTTGGGTTGCCATATTATAAAGGGGGTGACAGAATTACCAGCTGAAGGGGTAAAGTTAAGAGGATAAAATAAACTACGATCACTGTGGCAATTTCGACTTTGATCCGAACATAAGCATTACGCCTGTTAATCGGTCAAAAACCCGGACTCTGAGCTGTAACTCGGAAAACCCAATAACACCTATTCCGACCCAAGGGTAGAATCTAGGCCTTAACGCTCAGCGGTCACGCTTGCGGCCAAAAGGCGAATTTTCAATACAAGTTTTAATTGTTCAAACCCATTGAACAATTAAAACATATTGCATTGAAAATTGGTCTCGAACGCGATTGCCAAGTACCAAAAGCTGCTACAAAAGAACATAAAAAAATCAACCAACTATACTTACTTGATACCAAACTCCTTAGCCTTCTTGACGAAAGCCTCGAAGCTCTGCTTGGCTGTAGGCGTGGCATCGATGTCGTAAGTGGGCACATCGATGAAGATGCCCTGAACCTTGAAACTCTTCAGCGCCTGCAGATTGCCCTCCACGGCGGCGTATTCATCGTCATCTATGTCCACTAGCGGGCCAATCTCGAACCTAGAAGAATTTAGCAGTTATATTATGGAAGATAATCAAAGTTTTAACAACCAGCAGCTTATATTAAAAATAAAGTCTGTGTTGTCTATTCTGGTCAATTCGTTATGAACATTAAGTTGTTAATTATAATCTATAATATAAAAATGAATCACTAAATGTGTTGCTAAGCGCATATCTCGAGAGCAGCTGAACCGATTTCGCTAATTCTTTTTTTGTTGCGTTCGGTATTGTCAGGACAAGGTTTGGATGAAAGAAAATTTAGGACATTCGAAAAAAAAAAATTGCACCCTTGCGAAGCTGGGGGGGGCCGCTAGTTATTAATAGTTTTATTTCTAGCAGCACAATAACAACCTTAGAACCAAAGAATAAAAAAATAATAGCATAAGATCTCATGACGAACGTATGGTTGTTAGAGAGTAATTCACACTGACCTCCGTACTAGTAAAAACTGTAACTGGAATTAAGTTGTTAAACCAGCATTTCCTTGGCAATTCATTGAAAAGTGTATAAGTCTAAAGTATTGATATATTGGTTTTGTATTGATTTAAAAAACACAAAACTTCAACTTGAAAATAATTAAAAGTACCTTATCAATATTTTGTTTGTACAAAATTTTGTATTGCTTATTGTTCTGCATTTCAAACAAAAAAAAAACAACGGCATTTCAACAGAAAAGTACAAACAAAAACCAAGCCGACCGCGCCGCACCGCAAGATATTCGTTAATTCTGATCCTACACTACTAAAGACACGCAGCGTCGATCCCAAGTAAATTGGGAAAAGAGCAGACGATGATGACTTCACAAGCTTCGACTAATGAGAAACTATGGATTATTCAATGTAGCGAGACTCCCGGGAGTCTTGCGTCGATTTGTGAATTAGTACATTACGTACCAAGTCTTAGGCTCCGGTGGGGCACACTTAGGAGCCTTGACGATGATGGTGATGGCCCCAGCCAACATGCACAGCCACAGCGCCCAGAATAGGATGAACATCGCCCAGCGCAGGTTAACCCAGAACGGATCCTCCGCATACTTGAGCAGCTCTTCTTTTGTTAACCCCGAGAATTGCTGTGAAGGAATTGTATTGTTATTAATAGAGTATTCTTTCAAAGAGCCAGTCAGCAAGGTAGCGAAGCTGGCTGCCCAGTGTGCGACAAGAGTCGGTTGGAAGCATAAAAACCGGCAAAGTGAGAGTAGGACTCGCACACGAAGGGTTCCGTACCACCATACAATATTTAACACTACATATAAAATAACGGCAAAAAAATCACGTTTGTTGTATGGGAGCCCCCCTTAAATATTTATTTTATTCTGTTTTTAGTATTTGTTGTTATAGCGGCAACAGAAATACACATTCTGTGAAAATTTCAACTGTCTAGCTATCACGGTTCATGAGGTACAGCCTGGTGACAGACGGACAGTGGAGTCTTAGTAATAGGGTCCCGTTTTTACCCTTTGGGTACGGAACCCTAAAAATAAGGCGAATCAGTATTACGTTGAATAAAGTGTTCTGATTAAATACAGCAGGAGTCGTATGCAGGGTCCCTGCTAGTTGTTACGTGTTATGCGAATATCTGTGCAGATTAAAACAGTTCTCAAAACACAGCAATTTTCACAATTTGGATTTTCTATCCAAATTGTGAAAATTAT
This sequence comes from Gortyna flavago, assembly GCA_963669345.1. Classification (NCBI taxonomy): domain Eukaryota; kingdom Metazoa; phylum Arthropoda; class Insecta; order Lepidoptera; family Noctuidae; genus Gortyna; species Gortyna flavago. The sequence continues at coordinate 3,907,657 of OY770142.1, read as the reverse complement.
ATTCTCCATAAAGAGGTGTCTCTATAAACCATGACAAATAAATAAACAGGAAAAAGAGTAGAGTCGAAATAAACAGTTGAGTAGAGTTGAAATAAACAGGATAAAGAGTAGTCATTATTATACATTCTATTATAATTTCATCCATCTAATTTTCTAATACAGTTGGTGTTTGCCTCGCAGCCTCGCTTAATAATTAATCTTCGAGAAACAAAAAAACAATCTTCTGCAGGCTATAAGTATCTACTAAAGTTATTTTTACATTGATATCGAGCTGAGCAGTAATAAAGACGAACTGGGTCGAACTCAGTAATCATTGTTATCGCTCTCTTCAATGAAGATCTCAATCGGATGTTTTTATTGCTCGCTTTTATAAGAAGAAATATTTTTCTTGTGCGAAAGATCAGGAGAAATGTGATTGTCACATTATTATATTAATATGATTAATGGAAATATTTAATACTAGCTTCTGCCCGCGACTTCGTCCGCGTGAAATTCATGTTTTCCTGACCTACCCCGTCGCATCGCATCATATGCCCGCGCTACCTCTCCGTTTTGGGTTTTCTTTCGACTTTTTTTCTTTTTGCTCGACTCCTAAGAATCATAGCGTGATGTTAAATAGCCTATAGACTTCCTCAAGAATTGGGCTATAAATTGCAAAAAGATTTTTTCAAATCCGACTGGGAGTTCCAGAGATTACCAGCTACATACAAACAAACAAATTTTACCTCTTTATAATATTAGTAACGTATAGAATTTGGAAAATTTTATATGTTTTGGAACTGACGATATGCTGTTGTTTATATATATGTCGCAGCCAACTGGTTAAATTAGCCGTTCAGTTAACTGCCTAGCCTTTCAACTAAACGGCGGCCGTTCAACTAACGGCCTGAATGATATTCAATTACAGTTTAGGTTGGAAGTCTGTAACCAATCACGCGCGAGCCGAATTGGTTGCAGTAATTAAGGCATTGCACCCCGACCAAGTGGGTTAGGTTAGGTTAGAACTGTGATCAACCGCGTTCGAGCCGAGGGAGGAAGCGAGGCGAGCACTACTTCTAAAGGCCAGGCAGTTAACTGAACGGCTAATTTAACCAGTTGGCTGCGACTAGACATTGAAATATTTTGAATTCCCTTACGTTCTTTGACCCGTAAAACTCCTGTTAACACGTGTCTCATGTAATCATGGTGTAATCAAACTATTGCAAACAATACGTACCGGTCTTCTAGAAGTGGATTCTTCAACATCTACCAAGAGCGAGCTCTTATAAAAAATGCGATTATGGAAAAATAAATAAGAGGATAAATCAAAACTGAAGCGTCTATACATTTTGAGCAAAAACAATTATTTACCCACTCGAATCAATTGCCATTCAATTATTTCATTATAGTATCTAGGTATTATGTTTTGTTATTTGTATGCAGGACAAGATGACACATTGATTATTTTGATAAATTAATACTTATACTCGTATCACGTTGACATTCCAGTCGATTGAGCATAATGTAATATTTTTTTTACAGTTTACCGAAACAGTATTTCTTGTTTTCAAGTAACGTTTATACTACATATTTAGCTACTTATAGCAATTTGTGATAAAAGGCGCTAATTTATATAATTTATCATACGTGAATGATTAATATAAAGCCCTTTTATTGACGATACATGAACTCATTGTGAGAGACACTAGGTAAGCTAAGTAACAAACTCAGATACGGAATATATAAAATTATCAGGAAGGCTATGAAAAGATTGCTAGTTTAATGTAGGTGCTAGTTTGGGAATTTGTTGCAGATTGGCTAATCTCGAAAGTTTATCATAACACGAATTGGTACATTATTGTTATCATTTAATTTGATTTTCTTGCTTAAAAATAATACAACAGCAGATGCCGAAGATTTATAAAGTACCTACACAAAAAAATTAAATATTTATAAAAAAATAACTATTGAGCCAACCATCAAAATATTCAAATTAGTTTCTCAAAATGCGCTAAATTTTCAAAAAATAAAATAAAATCTAATGGTTAGAAATTTTTAGTGTCCGACCGAAGGTGCAATTCTGGCCGAAGCCGAAGCCGAAGCCGATTAATGGGTATTCACCAAAACCTTCGGCCGAAGCCGAAGCCGAAGGTGTCATTGACCTTGAGAAATACGATAGTTACTTTGATCTCAGAATATACTAGATACATATTGTGAGAGCTTTAGAGATTTAGCCCAATAACGAGCCGAGTGACCAACATATACAAGTAGGTAATAAAATATTGTCTAAAATAAAAGTTTCAAATATACAATGTTAATTGAAATCGTTCAGTAAATTTCAAATTTTGACAACTAGCAAACCTTCGGCTTCGGCCAAACCTTCGGCAAATTTTTGGCCGAAGCCGAAGATTTGGCCGAAGGTGCTTTTTTGGCCGAAGGTGGCCGAAGCCGAAGCCGAAGCCGAAGCTTCGGTCGGACACTAGAAATTTTGGACAATCCCCATTGCGCTATTTCGAGAACAGTTACACTAACAACACTAAATTAAATCAATAAACTGGACAAAACATAAACTCGTAACACAAAATTCAGGGGTCACTTCAAATCCTCTCATCTGTACTACGCATAAACCTATCAAGATCTACAACAAAAATTTTTTTTCATGGCTCCCTTGGGAGATCGCGGGTATCGAAAGGAGATAAGGCGCTTGTCCACTTACCCGCTTATTAGCATCCAGCTCAATCTTCGCGTCGCCGTTCCTGTGGTCCTCGACCACATACTTGGCGTCGGCCATGTCGACCCTGGTCACGATCTTTGCCTCCTCTTCCTTGGGCAGCAGCTTCTCTTCCGCGCCGTCAGGAGAGATCTTCTCCTTAGACTTGGAGAGATTAGATTTTGAGGTGCGGAATTCTGGAAAAAAAATGGTGGTTTTAATTCCCTGAATATTTAGCAGAAGTGTATTGGAATGATATAAATAAAGAACCGTTTTGAATCAATGATGTGTTTGAAGATAATTCCGAAGGCACTTTCCTGTTACCACGACACCGACAGGAGCTTTTCTCGTGTCTCATATAGTTTAATAGTTCAAACCGACAGAAGAATATTTTAAAGCAAACTTGCAGGGGTAGAGACTATCCAGTGTCGCCAACCTCATTAATTATACATTACAACGAGGTAACCACACCGGTAAGCAACCGGACTACTGCAGTACGACGTACCCACAGTAGCTCAGACAGGAGATAAGTAACCGCAGCCTAAGCGTAAAACGGCGCGCTGCAAGTTCTTGTGGTTTTTAAAAACAGTGATAAATAGTCCCCATGTTCAACGAATGAAAACAAACGCAATATTTCTTTAAATGTTTTTGAACGAAAACACCGACTGCTTACCCCATTCAGACGAAACAGTATGGTATGGCAGTTATGGTTTGGACAGATTTTTTCGTTATTTCATCCACAAAATAATCCTGCGAATTAGCATTTTTTATCTAGAAACCCCCAATCTTTTATTAAAGCTAACCTCACTACAGACCAGACGCTAAATAAAACGACACTGAACCGACTCAAAAACACTAACAACTACGAAACTCTAAAAACGTACCAAAACTACGTAGAAAAATATCACAATGCGAATTTCCCACAGCCCTCTGTTACGTCACACGCACTCCTCCTCAAGCGGGGCACGTTTTCGCACTAACGATCCAGCTCACAAACCCGCGCGGCTCGCCGTATAACGGTACTAAACTCTGGAATAGATACGAGTACCGTATTCTATTCTTGTCTCCTGTCGTTGTCGTGTTTAAAATGTCACCCTGCTACCGTGGATTGTACCTCCTATGTTATTCCCACGTGGTTTGCAACATTAAATTAGGTCAATGGGATTCTAAAGTAATTGACCCTTAGTTTAAAGTTACCCCTGTTGACGCACCTGGCGGTTTAAGAGGACTATTCAGCACAGACGCGAGCGAAGACAGATTTAAGATGAAAATAAAAACGTGCGATGATGCAAATTCTCAACTGGTCGTCAACATTCCATCCATACCATAGAACCGTCGGATAAAAATGTTATCAAAGAACTTCAACGTGTTTTCTCTGACGAAGCAACAAAGGGCCTAATCAACTTTCTAAACTAATACAACTCACTTTCTCAATCACAAAGCTTCGGTGTTTATCACTCCGACACAAAAATACGACTGCAATCGCACGAAAGTGCGAGACGCTTATATCAAGCTTGCGTACGTACGTGTAATAAAACAAAAAATATTTGCAAAATAAAGGAATGAGACGCATTACTCGTAGCAAGATGAATTCGGCGATTCCCGAAAGTCAGCGGGCGCTGCAAGCAACTTTTTGTCTCAAGAACCTGATTTATATGGAAGTCAGTGCAATGCAATGAGGCTGGTTTCTTACGAACAAAAAATGTCGGCTGATGTAATTGATGGGACGTAGGTACAGCAACACAAAGAAATATTTCTTTATGCGTATAATTATTTAGGAGCTACAAATTACGGGGCAAAGCCCTTTATTAAACAAGACTTTCTCTGGGCTTCGAGTTTTCAACATAAATCAGAATCAGTAATAAAGTAGGTATTTAATCTAGAATATGGAACGCCCATTCCTTTCGGTCCTTTTCAACACGAAAAACGTATTCTAAAAAAACGTAACCGAAGGAAGAGTTCAAAATATCTCACCTACAGCACAAAATTGTACAAGAAATTCAACACTGAAGAAACTGACGCAACGAAAAACGCACGAATTCTTCAATCCCCTTGGAGCACCACTAGACCACTAGCTTTGAAACGAAGTAGGTAAACTGTCTTAGATTAAGCCTAATGGAATAATAGATTCGAACCAAATGGACAAACAACTCATTTGTGGATAACGAGCTTAGATAACGAATGGACAGTGAATGTGTGTTTAGGTAGACTACCCTTTTAGGCCTGGACATCTTAATTAGATACTTAGATAAATAGACCTTAAAAATAAATTACAAATGTGTTCATGAGTTATGTGATTTTGTAACAAGGACTATTCGTTCATTATTTCCATGTTTTTGTTTGTGGTATTTTAGTTTTGAGTACTAAGCGACATTCTAAAAAGTCCTAAGAGGTAACTTATTTAAAAACTGCTGTGCTGTTTTCGCCTTCTGTACCTGCTTCACATAATATAATATAATATCCTTGGACGTTTCACACATCGCCATAAAGTCCCAAGCTAAGCAACCTAATGCTTGTGTTATAGTAACGAGATGGCTGATAAACTACTTACGTACATTTTTTTTTTTTTGTAAATACATACATATTATAGATAAAACACCCAGACAAAATACATAAGTAGATTTAAAGTCTACTCCACTAATGGCACTATATCCAAGAAGAAACGTGGAGCTGTGGTTGTACACGAGCAATGCAAGCACCAGTTGTAAATCTACAGGTCCCGGGTTAAATTCTGAGATGTAGGGTCATAGATACTTGGCACACTTCGCCACCCCATGTTTATTTGCTAGATTATCGTGAGTGGCCCCATTTCATCAAGTGATTGAGTAGCCACGCATGTAGTGTAGACTTTGCCAAGTAATGCGGGGTCGAGGGATACTCAAAAGATATGCATTAGTTGGAATGCGAAATAGAATTGTATATTATGTAGGTAGGTACAGTAACACGAGATGAGACATACGATGTGTTTATGTATCGTGCGTGATTACACTTCCGATTTCGAGTTGCAAACTGAATCAGTATTGTTCTGGACATTATTATGTGTCTATAAATGATGAGAAACAGGAAAAAAATTGACGCCTAACGGCCCTAAATGGGAAGCCCCGTTTGATGATAGAAAGAAAGAAAGAAATCATTTATTTGCTGATAATGTAGGTATACATATAAGTTGGAATATTTGTTAAGTGTCCCGATACATTTTACCTTACGGCATGCAACATATTTGGTGTGAATTTAATAGTACTATAGATACAGCTATCGATACGATTATTATAAGCCATAGTCAAATTTAATACGTAATTAGAGATCAGATTAAAACAATAAAATAAAATCAAATAAAAAATTAATAAAAATAACAATAATAATAATAATAATGGCTTCGGCCCCTCGTACGCCTTTCAAAGGACCGGGACCCCATGGTCCCGAGATATGTTAAAAATAATAATAATCAATTAACAATGAATCATAATAACAATGAATTAAATATAAATCTCTCGCAAATCATAATGAATAATATATGTCGTGCCTAATGTGAAATGTTAAAAAAGCTTAATGTCAAAATAATCCAAAACATTAACGACAATCACAATTATTACTAGTTATAATCTTTACCTTATCTGGCAATGTCAAAATCTGTTTGACAAATTACATAAAGCAACAACCATAAAAAACAATAAAAAAAACTACAATGTCATTATTATAATCTAAAATCTCTATAATCTAAAATCTCTGATGCAACAACTAGGTACAGAAAATTACTCCAAATGCGAGTTCAGACTAGGGACAAATCGGCGAATTTCGCGCGTATTTTCGTTCGGCAGCGTAGCAAGTTACAAACTGAAAGTACTTTATCTAGGCGAAAAAGAGCGCATTTGCGACTTCACTATGCCGCATTTTTCCACTCAAAATTGACCCTATGCAAAATGGCCTGATATGCCAAAAAACACAAAACAAACATTCTTTCCTACAATCACCTACTCCTTTCTTCACATTGACCTATTAAGGCACTTTAGATTGAACATTAATGAGAACAATGGTCAATTTTACAGCAATATCCACTGTAAATTAAATCAGCTTCAACACAACCAGAGGATAAGTCTCTTTGGTACTGGTCAGAATCAAAGGCTCGGAGTGGTAACCAGCAGTCGTGTGGTGGAAAATTAGCGATACAAGTACTTAGAAACTTGTGTAAAACTAAAAATAGAAGGTATGAATATTATTACTTACTAGCAGCGCCCCGCGAACTTCGTACCGCCTCAGGTTATGATATTATTTTTTTTTGTGTTTTTTCCCATGATCATATTTTTTTTTTTGTGAATTTTCCCATGTTTTAATAATTAGTTATTCTGCTATTCGAGGTTGTGGCAACTCCAACAAATCAAATAATATCATAATAATCGGTCCAGCCGTTCTTGAGTTATAAATGGTGTAATTAACCCGACTTTGTTTTATTTATACTAGCTGACCCGGCGAACTTCGCACCGCCTCAGAATGGAAAAAAAGCAGTTCCATTCAAAATCTATGAGAAAATCATTTTTTTTTTCTTTGTATTTTCCCCGTGTTTAATAGTTAATCTGCTATTCGGAGCGGAGACAAATCCAACTAACTAAAGATCATAAAAATCGGTCCTTGGTTCTTGAGTTATAAATGGTTTATAATATCTAATCCGACTTTCTTTTATATACTTAAAATACGTATGTAGATACAGATTAAGCCGACTACATGACCTAAAGCGTGGTCACTATCGGACTGCATAGAAAAGAAAGAGAAGCGCGATGACACAACGCTGGTAATTTATTGCAAAATATGAAACAATCATCTATTGTTGATTTATCAAACACCAAACAAATAAAAACCGTATACTAAAATTCGGTGAATTAAATTGTCTTTTATATGGTGAAAGTTTTATGAAAATACACCCGATAGTGTTTGCGTGATTATCGTTTTTATGTCCGCGGTAGACATTACTTTACAAATTAATTACACTATGTTAAAAATCTATAATTGCAAATATTCACATATCAAATTACGAAGAAAATGGTCTAGTATAACATTTATTTTTTTCAAAGAAATCAGTCCGGTCGATTAGACGTGATGTTGAATTTAAAATCATTAGAAGTAGAAGTCGTATATCTGCGCCTTAAGCGAATTGCGAAGAGATTCAACTGTATTGTGTATCACTGATTGTTGTTTCGTGTTTATTTCATTATTTCGATACGCTAGCAACATTTTCTAAGTTTATTTATTAATACCGGCTTGTGTAGCGAGAACTAGCGAGTAATAACTACCTAACCGATTATATAAAGGAATACATAACCAGCCTATAATGTTCCCACTGCTGGGACACAGGCCTCCTCTACAGGCCGTAATACACCACGCGGGCCCAGTGCGGGTTGGTAGATGTCACGTCTTCGAATTTTTGGTTCTAGGACATGCCGGTTTCCTCACGATGTTTTCCTTCACCGTTAGGAGAGCAATGGTTGTGAAATAATTTACACAGAGTAAAGCGCTTGTCTGGGTTCGAACCTATGACCTACAACTCGTAGGTCGCGGCCGCTGGGCCGCCACAGTCACTGCTCTCAAAATATAAAGGAATGAGTTTTCTTTATTCTTCGGGTGGCTAACCACACATGAGGTAGTGACACGTCCACTTTTAAGTGTGTCGAGAATAATTATACTCTAGCGAAGTCTCGACTAAGGTTACCCACCACCCGTCCGGATTTGTCCGGCATTTTGACCCCCGTCTGGACTTCGTACGGCTTCGTCATATGTCCGAACTTTTCACCATAGAGGATATATGTATTTAAGAAAATTTTAATTTTTTAATGAATAGGTACTGGAGTTTTTTGCGAATATCCGTCTAATTTTAGAACTTTTAAAATGGTAACCTAAATGGAGTTATTTTTCCATAAACTCATATTTGTTTACATTTTTGACAAATAAATCGCGAATGCACATTACTCATGTTATTGCCCTAGCCAATATAATAGTGTTTTTACTGTCAAGTATGATTTCTAGAAAACATGATGATAATTAAAACATCACGCCTGTATTCCCCAAAGGGGTAAGCAGTGTAACAGACACCCACATTTGACTTAGATGTTATTGTGACTTAGGTATGTTATACAATATTATTGTTGTTATTCACAATACATTTCTTGATGATTTCATAATTTATTTTAATATATTCGTCAATAGTAGAGGTACATACGGCGCATTATGCGCAAGAGAATGCTATGCGTGTTCATTCATGAAATTTATCATAAAAACCTAAAATAGGTAGCTGCCTCATTTTATTGCATAGTGTGCTAATAATAAGCCAACTTGGAAACAGGATAATGTATTATAACAGGAAAAAGGTCTCCAGCTTATGGGGCATTCCCATTAACAAAATAATACAACAGTGGATTATTTTTTTTTCAAAATTTATTTACTCAATTTCTTTATTATTAGAAAAATATTAATTAAATCCACAGTAATCATTCATATCCAATCTGATAACATTCCTTTGACCAGGATATCTGGCACAAAAAAATTTGAATTATGGTTCATCTGCAATAGAGTTTGAAAAACATAAAATGCATAGACAACATTCAAGTATTTTGATGTAAACTGTCAAGAAACCGTTGAAATAATCTATTTCTTTCTCTCTGTATACTATTTGATTCTTGTACTATATTTATTAGCCTATCTAACTTTTCTTCCACAGTTCGTTGTCTGTTTCTCATTTCTAATGTTATTTTCCTAAAGTCTGTGTACCGTCTCCTGTTCAATTTTCTTTTAGACTCTTCACTTTGACCGTTTGATGTTTCACCGTTTTCTTGTATGTCTGGCTCGTAGGTTGAAGGCTCAGCTATAGCCAATAAAGCTTTGGTAACACTCTCTGTAGTGCCATCTTGTATCCTCTGCTGAATCTCAGGCTGGTATTCTCCGTTCACATTATAAATCTGCTCAAAAACTTCAAAATAAGGCCATTTGACAACAACCACTTCATTCCTATTTCTCTTTTTAAGTAACCTTATGTATGTTTGTTTTAAATTTCGAAATTTCTTATCACAACAGTCTGGACCTTTACCAACAGCATTGGCTATGTCAACCCAAACATTCTTTTTCTTAACTTTTGGACTTCGGAACTTTTCAACGTTCTGTAGATATAAGTTCAGCAGCATTTTGATACTGCTGTGTTCCCAGTGGTCGTCTACATCATCTCCTGTGTCCGTTTCCATTATTTCACTTTGGTTCAGTTGCATGTATACCTCCTCAGTCTCCAGATACTCAACAGGTTCAGCTGAAAACAAACTCTGTGGTGATAAACTTCTTTATAAGAGACAAGTGTTTGATTGTACAAGGTATTGCTAGGTTCCCAGTTATAAATTGGAGTTCACCAATTATTTGTAACAAGCGGTTCATTCACACACATGTCCTGTTGAAGTGAATTCAATTTGCAGGAAGTTTCTTATCTGCACAAGTAGGTAGATTGAAATGCCACTTGTCTGAGTTCAAAGAGAAAAGTAAAAAAAAATTTTTAACCTACCACTCATTTGCTGGATCTCTTCTTCAAAATCTATGTGATTAATATTATCCTTGATACAACTAACGTTTCAAACCAATGATTTCAAATATAGAAGTCTATGTTTCAAACAAACTTGTCTTGCATCATTCAGCGGACGAGAACAAAATGGCGCTGACTGGCGCGGTGAATAAAGCGCTTTATAACCCGACCGAAAGAAAGAGTCACCTTGGTAATACCAAATTAGGTCATAATGTAACCTGAAATAAGTGCATTACCTTGTAATTAACGGTTTTAACGTGTTAAAATAACTGTAAAATAATCTTAAAACAATAAAAACGTTGGATTGGTAACATTTGATGTAAAAATAAAATAGAGCACACGAAAGAGCTTTTCATTTTTGTCGGATTGCATGTTTGCTTTGACGTTTGCTGTCGGCCTTGTTATCTTTGCCTTTCATTGATAACGTCATGAGTTCATGACACAATAAAATTGATAACGAAGACAGGCCGAGACTAATCAAGGCTTCTCTCATTTGAATACGAACTTGATGAAAATGACGTCACAATGAAATTGCAATCTTTTTAGCACGCAATTATTTGGACACTACAGTAAAGTAAAGATCGAAGTGTGAAAAGCGGTCTGGACATGAACAAATAGTACCTAGCATGATAACTTATAAAACAATGGAAATACCTGTATCCTTCTCAGGGATGGGCTTGTAAGACGCGACGTGTTCGTCATCTTTCACCTGCCCTCCATCTATGGAGAGATGGTTTTTCCGCGGCTCCGACATGATGAATTAGGGACACGCCCGACCGGTTTTGCAATACCAAGAAAGTAAGCCCTTTCCCTTTAACAAATTATAATTGAAATAATTAACTTTCACCAAGCACTTGCTGCTCTACTCGCTACTCAACAGCTGTCAGCGAAACGAATGAATGAAGGAGAGAATGAGTTAATGTTAAAAAAGACCGATAGTGCCACCGTGCCACGCCCTCACTAAAGCGCTTATTACACTATCCAAGTTTTTGGAAATTAATTAGGAAATCGGCAGGTGTAATCGCACGAGTGTGATTTAGTGTAAATTGGAGGTTCAACCGCTCTACTTCCTAAATTGTATACGATCTAGGACAGTGTAATCATGGCGCTACAATTTAGAACGTCTAGTCGGACTAATTAATAGAAATGTATGGGGAAATGCCCTATCTGATGAGGTTTCTATGTCTGAGCATTGTCGTTGGTTTGTAACCTAGGTTACGTTTTTGGTTGATTGTCTTGTCTTGTCAGTTTGGTTTTAATGTAAAAAATAAAGTGCCTGGTATACAGTTATTATATATATGGTTTTACTGATAGTAATTAGGAATATGGAGACTTCCACAAGTAAATGGTGTTATTAGGAGTTCAACAGGTTATGGTCCGCCCCATATTCCTGATCTCTAGTGATTGGCGAAAATTTGCCAAATTTACGAGAATTTTTTTTTTTGGAATTCATACACAATCTGATACTGGAGCTAAGGTCTTTAAGAGTAAAATATGGCTCAATTAAAACCACAAAACGTGATTTGTCGGTTAGAGGACGGAAACAAATTTCATATTTGGAAATTCAGATTAGAGATGCTAATGGAGGAGAAAGGTCTTGGTGATATAGTGGCCTGTGCTGAGGTGAAGGAGGCAGATAAAAAGAAGGATGCAGAAGCGAGATCGCTAATAGTACAATGCATAGGAGATAATTTTTTGGAGATTGTGAAAGGGTGCAAAAGTGCAAAAGATATGATGGGCTCTTTAGAAAACATCTTTACACGGAAAAGTATAATGAATAAATATAATTTGAAAAAGAGGCTAATTGAGTTGAAATGTGACATGAACGAAAAATTACAAGATTTTTTCTTAAAATTTGACAAGCTGGTAAATGACATTGAAGTGATGTCAAAAATGGACGAGTCTGATAAAGTAGTACATTTGTTACTCGCTTTACCCGGTAAATATAATAATGTTACGACAGCCTTAGAAACAATGAATGAAGAACTTACTTTAGAAAAGACAAAAAGGACTCTACTTGATGCAGAAATTAAACTAAATGACATGATTGCACCAAACCAAGATAGTGCATTTAATATAGAATGCTGGAATTGTAATGAAAGAGGACACACAGCAAGATATTGTCTTAAAAATACTCAAAACAGACAGTATTATACATCCCAACGGGGAATTTCTGTCCGGGGTCCTGAACTATATAGACGAGGTCGTGGCAGAATGCAGGGACGCACTCGAGGTGCAAATAGAGCGAGTACATCGAGGGACAATGCAATAATTATTCACGAAGATAGTACCGAGGAAGTGGGCTGCATGGTTGATGGAGAGTTTAATTTAACTTGTAAGGCTTTTCTTAATCGATCAATTTACTTTGTAGTAGATTCTGGTGCATCACAAAATTTTATATCAGATCGTTATATACAGTGTATGATAAATATAAAAAACCTAGAACAGCCCATACAAATTAACACAGCTAATGGTGAAAAATTAATTGCATATCAAAGCGGCAGTTTACCAATAAAATGTGGCAATGTTAAGTTCACTGTTGACGGACTTATAGTGGCAAATTTAGCCTATAATCTTCTATCTGTACGAAAGTTACTGGAAAAACCAAACGAGATCATATTTGTTAATGAATATGCAAAAATTTTTTTTTATAATGGCTCGACTATATGTGCATACAATAATGGCAAACTTTATATCTTACAGGGTGAAATTGTAATAGAGAATGGCGTCGCGGCTTTATACTCAGCGGAGGGCATGTTATGGCATAGACGATTAGGACATACCAGTTCTAAAACATTACAAAGGCTGCAGCTACCGCTTAACAACAATGTATGTAACGCGTGCATGAAAGGTAAGGCAACAAGGCTACCATTCAAAATGTTAGAGCGACCTAGGTCACGTCAGGTCTTAGAACTGTTGCACAGTGATATAGCGGGCCCATCTAACATTCCTACTATACAGGGTGAAATCTATTTTCAAACGATTATAGATGATTTTTCCCATTTTTGCGTAGTTTTTTTTGTTAAAAAGAAAATCTGAAGCCGCTGATAATATTTTTAACTACATTCGCCGATACGAAAACGAATTTGAGGAAACAGTTAAAAGGATTAGATGTGACAATGGAGGTGAATATACCTGCAATAAATTACGTGAATTTTGTGCTCTGAAAGGTATCGCTTTAGAATATAGTTTACCATTTTCACCAGCTAGTAATGGCGTAGCAGAACGAATGAATCGAAGTTTATACAATAAAGCAAGGACTATGCTTGTTGAAACTCAGCTACCGAAAAATTTGTGGGGTGAAGCTATAAAATGTGCAGCTTACCAGTTAAACCGTTGCACCTCTATAGCTATTAATTATGAAACTCCTTGTGAAGTTTTATATGGAACAAGAGACCTAAATAAACTACGTGCATTTGGCGCAAAGGCGTGGGCTTACATTTTACCTAAACAGGATAAACTTTCTGAAAGAGCACGTGAGTGCAGAATGGTAGGATACAGCAGGACAGGGTATAATCTATGGGATCCTAAAAACAACGAAATAATTATATCACGAGATGTAAGATTTGATGAAAATGACATTATATACAACGAAAGTAATCAAGTTAATATAGAACAAGAGTGGCAAAGAGGAATTATGTCAGAAATTATCTCAGAAAATAATAATAGGATTGCAGAATCTGAACAAGGTAATGAAGATAGAGAAGAGGTTATCATTAATAATACGAATTGTCATGAAGAAATTACCGAACCAGAAGAAATTTTTGAAGATTGTACTGAAGAGAATTTAAATGAAAGAGACGGTGATACAAATGAAAATTTAATAAAAACAAGAAGTGGCAGAAATGTTAGACCTCCGAAAAAGTTAGAAGATTATGAGACTTACGTGGCCTACTGTTTGTGTACAGGTGACCCAGGTTCTTACAAAGAAGCTGTTGAAAGGGGTCAAGACTGGCAAGATGCCATAGACAAAGAATTAAATTCCCTTAAATCTTTGGAAACCTGGGAAGAATCTAAATTACCTGAAGATAAAAAGGCTATAGATACCAAATGGGTATTCACTACTAAAAAGGATGGTACAAAAAAGGCCAGATTGGTGGCGAAAGGTTTCCAAGAAGAAACACTGTTTAATGTATATTCACCAGTAGCTCGTATGCCTACAATTCGTATGATGCTGAGCCAAGCAGTACAAAATGATATGTATATGAAACAATTAGATGTTCCAACGGCGTTTTTAAATGGTTTTTTAAAGGAAGATGTCTATATAAAACCGCCTCTAGGAGTAAAAGTTGAAAAAGGTGTTGTGTTGAAACTAAAACGATCGCTCTATGGGTTAAAACAAGCACCTAAATGCTGGAACGAAAGACTTCATTCCTTTTTAATGCAGAAAGGGTTTGTACAATCTAAACATGATTTTTGTTTTTATATTTTGGACGATGTATATTTGTTAGTGTATGTTGATGATATCATTCTAATGTCAAAAAATGCAATAAACTTACACAAAGCATTTCTTTATTTAAAAAATGAATTTAACGTTAAGGACCTTGGGGAAGTGAATACTTACTTAGGTTTGGATATTGTGAGAACACAAGAATCAATTTTAATTTCTCAAGAATCAGCAATAAATAGATTGCTTGATAAATTTAACATGACAGATTGCAAAGGAGCTGAGACGCCGATGGAAGTAAATTTTACCACAGATGACAATGAAACTATTACCTTGGATACACCATATCGCGAGCTAATTGGTAGTCTACTATACTTAGCCACTTCGACTAGACCAGATATTTGCTTCGCAGTATCTTTCTTAAGTAGATTTTTGGATGCGCCTACTTTATCACTGTGGAAAGCAGCTAAGCGTGTTTTGCGGTATTTAAAAGAAACAAAGTCAAAATCTCTCGTATATAAACGAGATAGCAGGTGTAGCTTAGTTGCCTATACCGATGCTGACTGGGCTGGCGACAAAAAAGACAGAAAAAGCGTGAGTGGTTCTGTAGTTTTCTTTGGCAATAATTTGTTGGCCTGGTTCTGCAAGAAACAAAATATGGTCGCCTTATCAACAGCCGAAGCTGAGTATGTAGCTGCGGCTCTAGTGTGTGCCGAATTAATTTATATAAAGGGTTTGGTACAAGATTTTAACTGTCCTTCAAATTCAATATTACTTGTAGATAATCAAAGTGCGATTAAGTTAATGGAGTCAAATGAAAATAGTAAGAGGTCAAAGCATATTGATATAAAATACCATTTCATCAAAGATTTAATTAGTAAACGGGTTATAATTGTGAAATATGTAAGCACGAATGAAAATGTAGCAGATATTTTGACAAAGGCTTTGGGAAAACTGAAGCACAACTATTTTGTACAAAAACTAGGCTTTAATTAAATATTTTAGATGAGGTTACTATAATAAGTTGTTATCGGTTTTAATTTCAACAACTTGCATTTGTGATATATATTGAACTGAATAAAGTTCTTGAAATTAAGGGGGGATAGGAATATTTAATTTTAATTTTAATTCATATACCTAATGATTTTTATTGTTATCATTACTCATTTTATTTCATTCTTATTCTGTGATGAATTAGAATTGAGGGGGGATGATGAGGTTTCTATGTCTGAGCATTGTCGTTGGTTTGTAACCTAGGTTACGTTTTTGGTTGATTGTCTTGTCTTGTCAGTTTGGTTTTAATGTAAAAAATAAAGTGCCTGGTATACAGTTATTATATATATGGTTTTACTGATAGTAATTAGGAATATGGAGACTTCCACAAGTAAATGGTGTTATTAGGAGTTCAACACTATCCTTATAATAAAAACGACACAAATTATTTTACTAAGTCAATATGCAATGAAGGCTTTAATGTTTTATTGGTTTACAAATATTATGACAAAAAACGCGACTTTAAAGACATGACTCTATAGACGCCATCGATAGAAAATTCGAAACGTGCAACGATCCTTCTTCACGAATGCGTCGTCTGCCCTATTTAGAATCTAATTTGGTGTAGTGTGATCATTGTGATCACTGGCTTCTGACTTTCTAGTTAGAGCATTCCTAATAAATTTCCAAAAAATTGGTTAGTGTAATAAGCGCTTTAAGTCACTACATTATTAGAATAGAATACAAAGAGGTCAGTGGAAATAGTAGACTCCTATTCGACTTTAAGGGTGCGTTCAATAATTTATCTCGGCTAGTCTTGTCTTGGATTATACATAAGTAACATATTTTTGGAATGGGAGTAGGTAGAAACTACAGTACGAAGTTTTGGCGTGGTTTCGGCCAGAATTCAGCCACTTCGACAGCATTATCGTTGGCCTCGCAAAGATCTTCCATAGTGCAGGTGTTAATGGACAGAGAGCACAACAAGAAGTGGGGCACAGTTTGCGATGTGATTCCACAGCCGCACTGCGGCTCATCGGAGTACTCACCTGACTAAGTTGTGCCTGCAGCGACCCACCTGGCTTCTAAGTCGGGTAAGAGATTTACAGGTGGGCCGTGGCAGTCAGGTTTCTGCAGGCTATACACACATAGTCAGGGAATGTTTGAGAAAAGCCACAGTTTTAATTGTGCCGCAATAGAGTTAACCTCATGTAGTAGCACGATCGACTCGAAGAAGCTATTGCGCGGCTCTTCAGTCTTCCCCTAGGCTTTGTTACGTTGTAAAGTGAATGCAGTTTGTCTTTCTCCTTCTCCTGCTTAATCTTTTTAGTAGCACAAGGAACTTCCCTACCGAAACCAACCTCCGGAGGAGCTATTTCTGCAAGTGGGTAAAGTGAGGCAAATGCTGTTGGTTTGAGGCACCTGTAATTATTCGATTTGTTTAATTTAAGGCTACATTTTTACATACAATTTATCGTTTTCCGAGTAGTTGATTCTTTTTTAGTATAATTATAAAGCTGGAATGGTTTTATTTTAACACCGAAGTGTACATTATTTATTAAGTAGCTCACTACTTCCATTTCGTTAACTACACAAAAATGACAATTTCACTAAACAGTTTATATTATCATCATTATCAGTTTATATTAAAAGTTTGTAATACATTTATTATTATTTATTTATTTTGTCATTTGAATGGAAATTAGTTGGAAGAGGAATGCTGTTCACCACTACCAATGAAAGTCAAAACTCTTTTTTACACTCTGCGTGTCGGATAGTTAGATAATAAGTGTCAGATAGATATCTGCCAGGTTATCTACTTGACAGTAAAGAGACCATAATAATAAATCAGTAATTACTATTTTATAAAAAGAAAAGTATCAAAACCTTTCGGTCGAAATTTATAGGGATACCATATAACTGATGGTGGTGCCCTCCTTTTTTTTTTCATGACTTTCTTGACAGACTGTAGGTACTGCTACGATCCTTAAAACTCCTTTTGCTTCATCATCATTTCAGCCCGGAATCAGCCACTGCTGGGTTTATAGGTCTCCCCTTTTTTTTGCCATACTTTCCGGTTTCGTGCGTCGTGATAATTTTATAGCCTAAGACGACCCACTGACCGGATGTTTTATATGATGGTCTTAGGCGAAAGTACGTTCTTTGAAGGTTCCACGTTGTCGCCGAGCACAGAGGAAAAAATTTAAAAGTCGCCGAGTGTCCGTCGCGGTCGCCGACAAGGTGCGTGGCGGTGTGCGTTAGTAGCGTTCGCGTGCGTTGAAAGCATTAATTGGCATTAAACGTTTGAATCGTTAAAGAAAGAAAAAACATTTATTTGCGGTAAACATAACTCAAGGAAACAACAAAAAATAACAAGTTGGGCTTATATGTGTCACATCTTCGCTAAACGCTACTTTGTGCTTCAGTAAGAAAAATAACGGCTAGAACCAAATTGACTGACAATTGAGTGTTGAAATCAATGTTGAAATAGTAAATTTAAAAAATATATATATATATCGTGTGAGTTGTGTGAAGCCAACCCAGGTCATTTTGTGCGTAGAGTGGAACGCAGAACGTCAAAATTAGTAGTCATTCAGATATATTAGTCTATGATTCAGACAGATACTCAGTCATCTGTCAAAAGAAAGATTAAAAAATTGTCAAAACACATGTCAAAACAACACAGCAGTCAGCTGTGCTCCTAGCTCTGTGATTATTTTATTTTATTAAAAATATTATTTCAGTTCAAAAGTAGTAAATAATGACATAGGAAAATGAATGAAAACAGTTACTCTAATAATTACCAAATATTTCGATTTGTGATACTATGTTGAATTTAATTTAAGACATTTTTTATTCATTGTTATGTAAGTTGTAATATTTTAGATAATTTTATATCTTAGAAAGTTAAAATCTTTTATAATGTGCACAATACCACCTCCTCCGCCACCACCTACACTGCCCGATATCAGTTCGTCCACGAAAGATGTAAAAAGCGACAATATTTACAAGCAGAGTTTTGATCCTACAATATGTACTTGGACTTCTGAAGACGAGTTAAGGGAAGCGTGTATAAGAAACAAAATATGTTGTGAAAGACCACCTTTCAGATACAAGTATAGATATTTTAAATCTATAAAACAAATAGGTCCAACTTGTGGATTAGTTGCTTTGTCAATGTCCGTCAATGGAGCAGTGTTGCCTGAAGAATTGTTAAGTATTGCAAGATTGGAAGGTTTCACAAGCAATGGGGAGATGTTCAGCTGCAAGCAAATGGTCAAACTGACTGAGAAAGTGCACAGCATAGCCAAGATAGATCATGTAAGCTGTATGTTGAAACGAGGGGGCCTATTTAGTTCGGAGACAATTGAAAGACTTATGAATGGTGTTGTTCTATTAGTTCCGTATCCTTTTCATATATCCATAAGCAAAACATAAAGAACAAATTTATCTTTTTTTTTGTGTCAGGACTTATCATTACTTTTTTTTGTAAGCAGATTTGTGACATCATTACAATCTGTACTTTAAAATCATTTATTTCAGCCACAAAATTAAAACAAATAACCTTTAACTCTACTATCAGCTACGACGCTGACTGTGATCACTCACCATGCCTGAGAAATGGTCGCACAGCCCACTGGGCTATAGTCTGTGGAGTTATTGTGGTCAATGACCCTGGAGAACACTATGTCGATGACCCCAAAAATGTCTATGTTCTATGCAAACATGGCAAGTCCAATTATTTAGCTGCATGGAACTTGTATGATCTTGCACAGAGTAACAATAATCTGTATGAGTTCTCTCCTAAAAAAGGAACTGATGGCTTAGTTTATATTCTACCAGAAGGGGGGTTAGGAGGGGAGAATGGACTGAGGGACCAATTTTTGATATTTGAAGGTTTTTGAATAGTATTAAGCACAAATGTTGAATCATGTCAAAATAGATGATCAAATTAATAATGTTGGTACTTTTTATGAAAACTGTTTTAAATTATTGCACAAGAATTTATCATATCAATAGTAAAATGTAAGATATGAGCCTAAGTTAACTCTTGCATACTCTCTTCATTGTATAAATGGCTAATTTATTATTGTATGTTTTTAAAAGATTTTTTGGGTATCCCATTAATGACCTAGAAGATAATTATGTACTTAGTTCATTGAATGAATTAAGTTATATCATTGATATTTCGAAGGAATGTTGCTAAGAAAAGCTTGTTTATAAAGTGTGATCTTCAATTAAGTAATAATTATATTATGTAGTAACCAAAGGGACAATATTATATTTTGTTGAATTTTTAATAAAATAATATTAAATAAAAGACAAGATTGTTTTAATGCAAAATGTTTATTTGTACAATAAATACAAATTATACTTGCAAATTATGATAAAATAATAAATCTCATCACATTACTTAAAAATATCGTAATGAAATCATATTTTTATTGACTTACAAGTCAAATTAAATGAACATTAAATCCTCAAGAAACATTCACATTATTGCACAGTCTATTTTGCATTTTTGCGAAGAATGCATTGTATTTAATTAATTAGTTAATGAAACATAAAATGTAAGATATTTTTGTACTAATTTATTCAACTTAAATGAACTTTCCACTAATATAAGTTTGTTTGGCCATTTCACATGGACATAACAATTTGTGATGATTAATTTACAAATAATACATTATAAACGTCGACGACGATTCTGGCTTTTAAGCTCATTTGGAAAATAAATAAAATTTGAATTCCATTGTAATAAAGAAGTATGCCAAGTGAATCAATCAGTCAGCAGTAATGAGATCAAAATCATAGTTTCAAGGGCAGGGATCTATCACTACAGATGTTGAAGCCAATTTTAGGCAATGCACGGCTACAGATGGTCGCCTTCAGCTCAATTCCCGCC
The DNA here is from genome assembly GCA_963669345.1 of Gortyna flavago. Taxonomy (NCBI): domain Eukaryota; kingdom Metazoa; phylum Arthropoda; class Insecta; order Lepidoptera; family Noctuidae; genus Gortyna; species Gortyna flavago. The sequence continues at coordinate 3,887,133 of OY770142.1, read as the reverse complement.
CTTATGATAAAATTTAAATTATTAAAAATCTTTAACATGCAAACTCTGCCTCTTGAAGTTTGCCGTGCTACTGTGCCTCTATGTATCCAATTTTAATACAGATAAGATAAAATATGTGGAGATGTAAGCAAAAGTTTCTTTTGACCATTTTTAAAACTGAAACAAGGCATATTATTGAAATCCAAGTTTAGATATTGTTTTAACGAGAATTTTGAAATTATAAAAATGCAATTTATCTTTTAGAAAATAAGATATTTTGAAATCCCATTGAACATATTTCTTCCGCAATATTATCAAATTGTTACTTATAATCGGCCAGAGTTGCACGTTAGATAAAAATAACGTAATGAATAATACTTAATATTAAAAGTTAAGGTCATTATATGGATTCTTCGTTTGGCTAAGCCGACAACGAAAGCTTGGGAGACTTATCGCGATATTTCCTTACAAAGACCAACATTCACTACAATTTGTTTCTGGTCTAAAAGAAGGCTATACTATCAAGGCTTTACTTTTCTCTCTGACACCGGCCACTTTGATATTTATCAGCCATAAGTTCAAAAGGCGATTGGGAAGTTAATAGCTTTATTTAGACCGGTAACAATTTTCAATTAGTGTTTTCCAATGGAACATGGTGTACTTTGAAGAAAAACATGAATGGCAGTAGTCAAAGTCCCAGTTATTTAAGCCCTAATCCGTTTACAGGACTTCAGCAAAGTTATGAGCAAAAAAGGCCTATGGAAAACTTTTATGCTACCACTTAATGTTTTACAGTTTTACATTCTCTACACCATGGTTCATGGTTCTACACTCTTCGTCTACATGCTGATCTGCGCTTCCGCACATAGTGTTTTCGTCATCATACAAGAGTTTTTAAGATGGAATTTGAATGCCATAGTAGTTTAACGCAGAATTAACATTGAAGAATATTATCATAATTACAGTTGAATTGCTTTCTATGTTAATCAATCGTTTGACTGCATCAGGTAATTCATAGGGCTGACAGGACAAGTGGGAGCATGAAAGACCGCAAATTTGCAGTACAAAATTTATTTTTAGACATGTTTGAGTTTGAGGGTTTTAGTCAATAGAGGTTGCTGAACAGCCACCTTACCCTCACAATGAATATTTCGGACAAATAAATGTATTTCATCAATGTTAATCCCTAATGTAGATATAGCTAGATAATTCATTTTTGTACGAAGACATTCCTCAATATTTCATAAAATACAATGACTAAACATTTGGTACAATTTTAATCAAATTATAATTGGCCATAACGTCTCCTTATAAAAAAAAAATACAGACAAACCATTATACAGAACCTAATATATTATAATAATCGTATATTTTATTACGGATAAATATGAAATGTCTACTGGGCATTATCTTGTACCGCTTATTTGATGGAATATTAAAAATAAGGGTCGTTTACATTTGATAACAAGACCCTAAAATTACCGACAAGTTATTCCATAGCTTATTTTAGATATTACAACATACAAGCGATTTGATATGATACACAGTAACTAATAATTTATTGTTATATTTGTCAAAACATGATCAATATTAACAGCATTTTATAGAGCTATAAAAGCAAATTACCTCTAAGGGACTACAAGACTTCAATAATGTTTAACTCAGAGCAGTTTTACCAAAGCGGTTTATAGTTTTTTTTCTTTTTTCTAACAGATTGTAATTCCTCTGACTGTACTGTTATATGTTAAGTCGTGGTTACGATACCTTTTATATCCACATTCGATCCTTACGGGGAGTAAATGTGCTCACGTAAATGACCTATGAAAGGACGTTAAGAATCACATCAACTTGTCGTTGGAATCAACACCAATGTTAGCCAGCCAGGTTCATTAGGGTGAATGCACTGATAGAGTTAGATTAATAGTCGACTGCATACAAAATCAGAATATGTCATTCCAATTCCATCCCGAGTTACCATACTACAGCTTGGTACTATCGCGGACACTCCCGCAACCAGGAACAAAGCCTAACCACCACTAAGTTAATTTTTGCTTGCACTCAAAAAATAGAAGCGCTCTCTAGTAAGCGCGCCAAGGTCAAATAATTCGTCTGTAAAGTTCACAAAAGGAGTACACGTGATGCGTCACTAAGCTGCGCAGTGCAGGTTGCAACTAATTGCGTTATCGTTTTCCTAATAGGCGAAAAGTTAAAGGAGGCGTGCCTTGGCGCCGCCGCAGAATTTAGGCGAAAGTTTTTTTAAGTGGTCAGGCGGAAAAGGCCGCGATGGTACGTAAACCTCTTAACAGTTTGCTTATGCAAAATGCAAATTATTCGAAGTAAGCCAGAAGTCTATATATATAGGTACTAGACTATTATAAGCATGATTTAGTTCATTACAATTCATTAAGAGTAGAATGACATCATTAAAAATGTTGACAAATAGAACAATAATTAACATTGCTGCATATGATTAGAGTTAAACTGTTATTGACGCTATTTTACAACTGGTCTCCTGTTCTGACATGGTCCACATTTTATTCTTTTTATTTCCAGGATAAAATTGTGTTTAGGCATAGTTTAAATTTGATCTTAATTATAGGACGCTGGGTTAATGCATATTTGAAGAGTTAAAGCTCTGAAGTTTTGAACAGTCAATCATTAAAATCGTTTACACAAAACTACACTGCAACCGTAATCCGTTACGAAAACCTTGGCTTTACTGACAAGCCTTTAATTGCGCGATGGAAGAAAGAGGAGATTAAGTTAGGCGGACGTGCCTTTACACAAATGCACATTCATTTAGCGAGGACTGCAACAAGCAACATTTCATTCGCTTCCCAACGACACGATTATCTATAAAATCGATTAGAACTAATCGATTACACAAGCTGTAGAACATCTAGAAACATCGATCATGTCAGAACAAGACATGAATAAAATCGAATATAAGATACGGTTAGATTTAAAATGGTAAACAGGCCTAATACTATAATAACACGACTTACACTAGGAGCGTACATTTAAAAAGGTGTTATTACTCTGAAAAAGCGTACATTCAATAATACGCGTACTATTGTCACAATATTTGTGGGGTACATCCCGATACATACAAACTGCCGTAACATAGTCTTCCCAATAGTTTGGTTTTCTTCTTCTTCCGTCGTATCGATGATTCCATTTATATATTTTAACCTATTGACGGCCCTAGTCGGATTAATACGACAAAAATTTCAACATGAATGACGTAGGTACAGACGCCAGCACATCAAGATACTACAATCTGTCAGATTTCTTTAATAGATTTCCAACTTTATAGCTAAAGCATAAAGGTTCAAAGTTGATTGAGAAAATTTGACAGTTTCGGGTAGCTTGATGTGCTGGCGTCTGTACCTAACAAATATTTTGTAATTATTGGTTTTGGTTAGATTTAAAAATGTCCATGGAGTTTATTATGTTATTTATTTTATAATTTATGTACACACAGTGAAATACATAGGGCTAGATAGGGTTCGTTTTTTATTTCATTGCCCGACCCTGTTCGTCGTAGGTATTTATTTGTTGATTTATGACCTGGTTAGGGGCACGGCAATTGGTACAAAACCAAGCGGCCATTGACCCCACTCCCTCTCATAGAGAGGAGGCCAGTATCCCAACAGTGGGAAAATTATTGGCTGACTAAGCTTATGCAAGCGATCAATAGGTCTTAGTAAACCAGAATTCGGCCACTTCGCCACTACTAAGACTGGTTCTACATTCTTACACATTACATACACATTCTATTAAAAAGCATAGGACTTGTTAGCTAGTAGGTAGTATCGTCTTATACAGCAAGCTCTCCGTGTGTGAAAAATAATCACACACTTTTCGCTCTGACACGCTAATTTTATGCCATTAGCATCTCCTTGAAATTGGCATGCTCACTTGCTACTATACACAGCATGTGTATTCCAGGCTTTATGAGGGTGAAAAAACCGTCTCTTTAAGTACGTCTAATCTACCTCGTAGTCAGCCCCTAGACCAACTTTACTAGCATATCTTTTCAGCACTGCATAGCCACAACTCGTGCCGAAATAAGACTTTTGTGTCAGTTAAGCTAAACTTTATTTTGGCAATTGGCTTTACTTACTTTCAAGGCGCGTATGATGCTATCCATACTAATATTATAAATTCGAAAGTAACTCTGTCTGTCTGTCTGTATGTTACCTTTTCACGCCTAAACCACTGAACGGATTTCGATAAAATTTGGCAGAGAGCTGGATTGCATCCCGGGGAAGGACATAGGATAATTTTTATCGACATACCTCGCGGGCGAAGCCGCGGCCGGAAGCTAGTTATAAATATTCTTGTTACCCCCGCAAATACTACTTCGATTTTGAACCTACAAACTCGATTTTCGACCAATTTTCGTTTAACATTGTTAACCCACGTTAAAACTTCAGCATAGGAAATACTTTAACTTTTAACAACTACATTTAACTATAGATTAAGTGATTATCTAGCGAGACTTCGATATGTCAATATATTAAAAGGATAATTATGAAATCTAAGACCAAAATATTCGGAAGTCCTGTGTTACTGTGGCATGGCTGTCGTTTCGATAATCAAATGTCTTTAACTATCAGCCTACAAGACTGACTAACATTGCTTTAATGTAGGCATCTCTACCAACGTAACTAACACCGATAAAATGTTTTATAATACCGAATACCGACACGAGAAGCCACTCATACAATGTCCAATACTTTTGATGAAATCTCACAATGGAATACGGACCGTAAGCGCAAGCACTAAAGTCGATATTTTCATGCCAGATGTCGTCAAAAACGTTCTCAGTATACCTAACATACGTACACAGCCACATATTATCTGAATTACACACATAGCTATATCTAAGTATTACACATAGTACATGTAAAGTTTGAGAATATAATACTAACTCTATGATATCATGAGACAGTCGTTGGCCTGCAGGGGTACTACTAACGCCCTCTACTGATTATCGCTACAAAATTAAACTAGCCGAAATAGAAAATAAGTTTCCAAATTGGCTCGGAATAAATTTCGAATTTCATTATTCAGGACTAAAATATCAAAAATTTTGGCTTAGTTACAAACTAAGGAAGTCGAAAACTTTATTAAAGTATGCAAGGAAATCGATCAGGAAGATATTAGTCGCAATCTATATAATATCTTTTAAAATTAAAAACGTTTATCGTTATGTAAAAATCTACATTTCATTCAAAACATCTATGACGTACAAAATTATAAATTTAAAACCGCACTGTTAGCTGCACTTATATAAAAATTACACAAAAATATGACTGCAACATCGCGCTTCCCTTGCGTTACGATATTTAAAAAAACTGCATTCACGAATCACAGATCAAAAATAAAATCGCGTACAACACTCGAGTCGAACCTACGCTGATATGTGCCGACGATACTCGTTTCAATAACATAACTATACTATCCATTGACTCGCTCACCGATCTACCTTTAGCCCAAACAAGCTTCTCTTTAGAAAAGTTTCGCCGACTGCTTTCGGTCAATAATCCACCGATATACGAACACCGAAATTCGGCGAAATTTTGGCTACAATGTAAGCTAAGATTCGTTGAAAGTACATCATCACACAATCACTTCGGGAAAGCTCTCGCCACACGCATAACTTCGGTGACTACACGCACCGACGCACTAACTTAAATAACATACACATATTGGAAATGTCACGAACCATTATTTCTCGATATATACTGAGTACACGAATAACAACTACATTATATATTAAATACGATAACTAATTTATGAATGACTATGACGATATAGTTAACGCGTTTGAGCCTTCATTATGTAGCTTGAATCACGACATTGAACCATACAGCATGCGAATATATGGCGGATAACTACGCTAGAGGAATACATTAACAACTTTATAATAAACGCGAAATAAACTCAAGATACATAACAAAAGGTGTGTCCTACGCAATAATCATGGCAGCTCGACAGCTTAATAAATAAACGTTAAATTTTACAATACATTTGTCAGTTTTGTAAGACAAAGTTTAGAGCCTCATTGCTTCGCTTCGTGTTTCCGAGTGTTTTCGGAGATAGCCGAGCGCGCTAGGGCGAGGGCGGAGGCCTGCGGGCCTGGCGACGCAGCCACAGCGAGTAGTAGCGGAAGGGGGGCGCGGCCTAGGACTCCGCGGGCGCCAGCGGAGCCCCGCACGTGGCGATAGGGAAGGTCTTCACGTGCGTCTGCCACTGTGTCGACAGCTGGAAGAACTTCACGCCGTTCAGTTCCGTGCCGTCAATGTAAACTGCGGACAAACATGAAAAAGGATTGGTTAGGAATACGTGGCGCAACATCTTGAGGCGACTAAAATATCTGCCCAGAACAAACTACTTCAAATCGTCACCGATATACGTGCATAGAACAGGATGATCCATTAATCAGTGGATTCTGTGTATACGGCATACTGGCCATAAGCTAACTAATTGCGTTTAGCACTGAACGCATTTAAAACATCCTTCTGTTACTGACAATGGTTTGAACATGACAGACCAATCAATGTTTTAGTTTAGCGTTAAGCGCATTTAGTGATTTGTGGTGCAATCGGGCCTAATTGTGGATATGATATTGCTTTAAAAGAGACTGTGACTCTTGAGTTTGTTTCGGCCTTTCTTCTCAGAGTAGTCCTATAGGAAACGCCGACCTCATCTAGTTAAAAAAAAATGGGGTGTGGCTGTGTCATGGACACGGCCGTGTGTTCTACGTTTACGTAACGGGGTTGATCCGCTCGGCCGCATTCATTGTTTTACGTTCACTGCTTGATTCGGTCATGTGGTGTTTTATTGGTACCATTCGATTCCCTTGAGAAGCCCTTTCCAACCGTATACGAACTCTGTATTTGGATTTGGCTTTTTGACGCTAATAGGCCGCATATTATATATTTATTATATTATTTTTCTTTTTATTTTAACACATTATTTCACTGTCAATATTTTACACTAATGTTTTGTTTATAATTGATAGATTTTGAAGAGAGCTGACAATTGAAACTTAAACGAAAGTTGTAGCCTTTCAGAGTCAAAAGTTATACTAAATGGAAATCTCGATACACAGCAAAATGGTGGCGCTTTTCCCTCCACCGCGGGCGATGAGTCACAGTCCTCACTTGGCGTAATTAATTCTTTAATGCTTTAGCTATCCAATGGTGTAATTGAATTTAGGATGGAGATGATAGATATGAAGCTGCAAGGCCAAACTGTATCCCCCGATTTTGTTGTCATTAGTTTTTTGACTTGCCTCCCACTATGGAAGCAATTCTAAAGACGTATTCACATCAAAACATGATTGACGTGTAAAAGTTATTGTACAAACCTACTTAAAGAAATAAAATCATTGATCGATATTTCCGGCCGGCTTACCCTTGAGCGGCACGTTGTGCGAGCTCTTGGCGGAACATATGAGCCGCGCGACGCCGTCCACGGTCTGCGCACGCCCCACCTCCGCCTCGCCGGACTTCTCCTTCTTCTTGCCTAGCCGCATTACTGCAATAAACAAAGTATTTTATTGTAAGGTCATAATTGAAGTTCCAAAGACACGAGACTGGGAACTTACTCTCTTAGTCCGACAACATAGATACGGGCCCGACGGAAAGTAGTTTTGTATTTCGGAATAATGAGCCATACTCCCGATTAATTAACTTTTTCGGACGGGCAGATATATATTGGGAGTAAAGACACCTAACGACCCAGAACTAAATCTTATACCTGAAGCCCCTGAAGGTGATACAGAGAAGGAAATGCCCGTAATATCGGGCGAAACTACGTATTTCGTGGTTAGAGTGCAGACCTCCAGGTTCCCCACCCCATTTTATTTAGTGTAAACTGTTTTTAACGATCTTCAAATCTAACAACACTTCAAATACTAACTCTTCTGCTTCTTCTCCTTGGTGAGGTACGTGATGCAGAGATGCGCGTTCTGTCGCGTCACGTGGAGAGCTCGGAAGGACGCCTTCACCGTTACTTTGCTGTCTGTACCGTCGGACTGACGACTTGGCACCTAAGGAAGTTGACAGTACTCATTAAACAAATGCAACAAATATTCAACTGCTTCGAAAACAATTTGATCAAGGTTTGACAATGCATATCCAGACCAGTTTCCTTTATTAACTCGTGATTAAAATCCAAACAGATCATCCAGTTCATCTAGTTCATTTTTATGAGGAGATTGAACAATTTATATCCTGATAACCTTGATCATGATGCAATTCTCGGTAAACCAAGTAAACACAAATTATTAAGATATCGTAAAAATGTGGGTACTGTCTTGGATGAGCGATATTCTGAGAACCTTCATAGCTCAAGATCCGGGATCGTTATTAAGCAGTTCTAAGCGTTGTCTTCATAACTAAAGCCTGTACAAGTCACTGAAGATCTTGCTTATACTTAAAGGAAGATTATACATGAATTTGCAGAAGCTGTTGTTGAACTTACCAGCCAATAGTCCAACTGCAGCTCGAGCGGCTCGGTCCTGGCCAGCAGCGGCAGCGGCAGGGAGGGCGCGGCCAGGTCGGCCAGGTGCGGCGCATGCGCGTGCGGCGCGGGCGTGGCGGGCGGCGACGCGCGCGCAGGCGGCGAGCCGCCCTCCTCCAGCTCCAGCGACGACACGCCGCCCTCGCTGCAGCCCACACGGACCTCCTGGGTGAACACACGCTAATGAATACCAGGGTATTCACACCCTATGCCTACTCTACACTTATATCTCTCATGATAGTGTAGGTAAGATTGTTATAAATAAATAAATAAATAAAATATTTTATGTTATATATCTACGCGAAACGACTATATGATTTGTCGAGGAGGATAAGCTACCTACACCAAACCTAAGACCAACAACCAAAGGATACCAACGAGAACCTTTTAGTAAGGCTCAGTCTATCCGTTTGCCACAAGACTGTATCTTTTGAACCGTAACAGGACGGTCGTCATTTGAAATTTTCACAGAATGTGTATGGTTGTTACAATAAAGAATTAAAGGGGGTTCCCATATAAGAAACGTAGATATGTAGTGTTAAATATTGTACGGTGATACGGGACCCTTCGTGTACGAGTCCCACTCGCACTTGGCCGCTTTTTTTAAGTAAGAGAATTGCCCCTCTGACCTAGCTTATTGTTCTATTCAAATAGACTAGAGTCTGGACGACTTCAGTATAAAACAATAGCCAAGATTCTAATTAAGTCATAGGTGCATACCTAAAGTTCGTTTTTTAAACCCAGATACTAATTTGACAGCTGTAATGTCAAACTTCTATACAAAAAAAAAACGCAAACAAAATACTTAAACGTCAGATTAGTATCTGGAATTAAAAAACGAACTTTACATGGCATAAAAACGAGTAAGTTTACTCATCACTGTACCGGTTTTAGACCATAATACAGGATGGGAGGAATTCTGCACATGATTGCAAAGAAAATTTTCGTAGATTACTAAAATAAAAAATCTGCTGTTTCAATTCTATTAAAGATTTTCATTTGACAATAATTGAGGTTAGTTTTATAACTTCAATTTTCATTTCAACCAATAATTTTTGGAAAAAGTGTTGAAATATAAAGTTAAACCCTTCTAAATACAGAAGAATTGCCCCTGTAGTGAATGATTGCGCGAGAATTCAAGCTGAACAGGGTTTGTTTACACTTTCGTCAGAAACTTTTCGAATATGCCATACTTAAACACTTTGTAGAGATACATCTGAGAAGATTAATTAATTTGTTTCACTTACCGCAATAAACGGCACAAATGTCTGGCTGGAGTCCTCGTCGCTCGACTTATCTCTGTAGGCCACCATCGCCTCGCCGATCGGCACGTTGTTCACTGGACCGATGCTGTTCAGATACCTAAGAAAGACAGATCGATATTATGTGCATCTGACAGCGTTGTATTTTGGCTAAAATAAAATATGGAAACCTGAAAATGATTGGAACTTATAGGGTGTAGGTCATTTGGTCAGAGAGGGTCGTGGGACATTAACTTAACTGGATTTTCTCATTTTGCGAGGGCTCATATACATGAACAACTCATTGTGAGAGGCGTAATATTTCCCGCGGCGGTTGTTTCTGTCATGGACACCCGTCAAATGGCTTTGTGTTGTGTTTGAACCAACCTGCCGATCCGCGATGACATCTCAGCGACATCGGTTGTCGAGCCGTCGGCGGCACGTTCGCAGATGTTCTGCCACGAGTCGCTCGTGAACAGGGACGCGTAGCCGCCGTCCGACGCCGCCAGGTGGCGCGCTATCACGCTGGGGCCTGGTGGGGAGGTTGTGGACAGATCAGTAACGTCGAAAAATGTAATAAGAGTGAAAGATTTGTAACGAAATTAATCGCCTCAAATCTTATTTAAACAGTCGATCGACCGCAATGTAGTAGCAGTAGCACCATACAAAATTTCAATATTGCAGGGTGGAGGAAATGACGGTCAACGGAAGGAATGAATTGATGAAAACAGACTTTAATCAAAGGAAACATAACTTTTTATTTTAAAGTTACTCAATGTTCAATATTATCTTTATTGCTTTAACATAACGTGAACTTAGGTGGCGAGTTAAGTATATATGCCTTCATGGTTTCTTACGCCAATAAAAACAAATCAAAGGTACGGTGTTGTTCACCAACACGCAGTGGACCGGCTCGCTCTCACAGAGAAGACGCCTGAGTCCTAACAGTGCAGTGGGAATAATAATGAAGTTATGTTTATGTCTGTAAGTAGATCTTTTTAAGACACTTTTACACGTCAAATGTTTAGTAAATATTTTGAAACTAGGTAGCCCCGGCATTTCCTAGCTAACTGACCCCTGAGAAGAAACGCCGAACCAAAGTTAGAGTGATGATGTCTGCATACCGATAGGCACGTAGTAGAAGCGCACGGCGGGCGCGTCGTGCGGGCGGCGCGCGGCCAGCTCGGCGTGCGCGCGCAGCGCCGCGCTGGCGGCCGCGTCGCCGCCGCAGATGGCCACGCGGATACACGAGCGACGGGAACTTCTGAGGACAATGCGATGTTACTATTTATTTATGTTTAATTGAAAACCAATTACAATCATTTTAAAGACATAAGTACACACAAAAGAAAAAAATTGTTTTAAAAATAAAACTAATGCGCAAACAGATCGTTTGTTGGATAAGAATCCAAAAGGGTATATTTGTATATTAAGAGGTAAATAATTTGCCCTAAGACAATTTTTTTTTGTTTATTGCCAGATGTGGTAAAAATTTTTTTTTTTTTGGGAAGCTGGTTTCTCCAGAGGCTGGTGTCCACCCAGCCTCTGGAGAAACCAGCTTTCCCAAGAGTCTAACTTTTTGTTCAGTCAGTAGAAGAAATGCGGTACAAAAGCGAATGTATGCATGAAAGAGCTCGGCTACTCACTGTTTAGCCCGCGAGTACAGCGCCTGCAGCAGCGGCCGCGGGTCGGGCGCGGCGTGCGGCGCGTGCAGCGCGGGCACGCCCAGCGCCGCCAGCGCCGCCGCGCCCGCGCCGCCGCCGCACACGCCCACGCACTCGGGGCCCGCCGGCTCCTCGCCCAGCAGGCGGGACACTTGCTCCGCCCACGTGCGGCGAGGCTACGATACGTAGATAAACTATTATTCCGAACAATAAACTTTCCAAAAGTAAAAAGGAAAAAAAATACCAATACGTTAAAAAAAAACGTGTGCGGTCGGGGGACCTCGTCAAGAACGAAGTTCCTTACGCAATACCCGCACGAACACACATTCGTATTTAATAGAAAGTCGTTTATTCTTTTTTAATTGTTTGTATTTCCCCTCCGTGTCCCATATAATATTTTTCAATTTTCCTTTATCTACACTGAAAGTGAGCCCACTCATCTTAAAGAGGACTCCTGAGTCCCAGCAGTGGGAACATTATAGGCTGTTTATGCTGCACAAAAAAAAGAGATCTGTATAGAAAATGCATAATAATATAAACACGCATACCTCTAAAGTAGTAGGGCTCTGTGCCGGCAACTCATGCGCAGAGAGCGGTCTCTCAACCCCCACTACGAGCGAATTCTTCTTACGCGTCACGCCGCCCCCCGGTATAAGGTTACCGCCGCTTGTCGCGCTACGGAATAACCTTGATCGCTTGTCCTCCTAAAACAACGGAGTATCTTAGATGGCTGCGCATAATTCATACATCTTACTAATAGTATTAAACGCAAAAGTTTGTGAGGATGGATGGATAGATGGATGTTTGTTACTCTTTCACGCAAAAACTACTGAACGGATTTGGATGAAATTTGGCATACATATTATACTTTATAACTAGGATTAACACATAGGATAATTTTTATCCCGATATTCCTATGGGATCGAAACTTATGTGGGTGAAACTACAAAATGCCACCAGCTCAGATCCTTACATACTCTTGATTATAATTCGTCGTCTATAAATTACATATGAGAGGGCTTACAAAACATACCATCACACCCGTATTTCTTCGAAGGGTTAAGCAGAGATGTACTTATATAACAATGAATGGAGAGTTATTAACATATTATCGTAAAAAAAGTAGAACAACATGTTTTCGTTAAGGGGGGAAGCGCCAGGGTACCCCGCGAAATTTGATGAAATATCAATCAATAGGATTATATGAACTTACAGGGTTGTATTGATGATTTTAATGATTAAAATTCTGTAAATACATACTTGTTACGCTCGCGAATCATATTTTGGTTAATATACAACCTGAACACTGATCTGCAAATTGCAAAAACTTAAGAAAAATTTAATTTTTCGGGTTTACCTAGCGCATCCTTAAGGTACATTTTGGTACGCAATCCTCAAATGTAACCAATTTTTTTATTTTGTATAAATTTCTTTGACATATCTCGGGACCCTGTGGTCCAGGACCTTTAGAAGGCGTGGCAGGGACCGAAGCCAACTCGCAGAGGCCGCTTAGACAGGTTTAAATGATGAGGAGGCACCAAGCGACGATTATCCCTGTATGCACTATGTAAGTGCACCCAAGGACAACCCCCGGTTGGTGCAGAACATTTTATTATTATTATTATTTTTAATTAATAATTTCTTAATTATTTTCAAAAACTAAAACCACAAATAAAATATGTGATTGTTCAACTAACCCTGAGCTTGACCTCGTTTGGCGGGGAGCTGGACACGGAGGCGCCCGACACCGGCGCGTCAATGGTCGCGTCGCCATCGCTGTTGCCGTCACTCGCGCGTTCGTCACCCGCTGAACTTCTGACCGCTTCTGATTCTAATGTCATACGTTAAAGTTAGCGGGGAGTTTAGGGATGTAGCGAGGTTTTAACTTGTTTTTTTTTTTTTTTGTTGAAGGACTTTTTAATGTTATTTCTTAAACAAACTGGTAAATATTTTATCATTTTTTATTTCAAGTGCTGCTATACAGGCTGTTCATAAGAAAAGATCAAAGTGAGACATGGAGTTTTGATATTTAATTTATTGTGGTAGTTCTCAAATCATCAAACAAATAACATTTATCAAATTTATTAAGTTGCAAGTTTTTCTTTCTCTTTAATAATAACATGTTCATTGTTAACATTAAAAAAAAAAAATTGTAAAATGGTGAACTTCTGAAAACGTGAAACATTAGATACAGTATTTTAAAATAGAAAGGATACGTGTTTATATAATTAATAAAGTACAGGTAATAATTAAAGTTGATCAAACCATGCAACCGTGTCACTTGTATCGAGTGAACGGGTGAAGACGGAAAGCAGTGATAGTGATAATAATAATAACAACATAAAATAACATACAGAAGCACGCTAATAGTCGTAACAATAACCAATTATTATGTAACTTGATAGAGATTGTGAAATAACTTACCTAATCTGCATTCGCGATTTATTTGTCAAAAATGTAAACAAATATGAGTTTATGGAAAAATAACTTTAAATCCTACACAATAAAGTTCAGTTTACGCTACAACTTCAAAGATTTTTATAACTTTTTCAATAGCGCTAGTTACTCTGAAATCAACTTAATTACCATTAAAATAAAATTGATACTTGTTTAACTTTAAATAATATTAATTTGAAACATAAGCTTGGATAGACTTTAAGTAAATAAATAAAAGAGAGCAGAGTATTATCTACAGAAGGTTAAATTTTTACGATTGATGTATTTATTTTATATTTTTATGAAAAGGTTTAATTGTTATGTCACAATCTCGATCAACTCTTTTATTAACCATAATAGACGGGAACGATTAAATACTTGACAATACTGAGGCAGTTGAGTTAAGACACATACTATGGTCATAAACTTATTTTCGAGAAGCTTTATTGAATTTAGTTCGCTTCTGCACATTTGTGTGTTTGAAGCATTAAATATATAAATTTAGAGGTAACTTATGCAGTGGCCTCATACCTCTGAGTAAGTTTTGCACTATAGGACTGTGAAAATAATAGACATAGCATGGTAACTGCATATTATACTAGGCCAGACAATTACATTTGCACTCCCCAATATCCTCAAACCATTTTTCGTTTACCTGTCGACCTATTTCTCTTGAACATTACGTCGTCAGTATTTATCGTCCCCCTATAATAGGCCCATAGACTTATAGACCCATAGACCGTCAAGGGCCTATAGACCTATCGATCCATAAATAGGTCCACAGACTTATAGAACAATCAATCCATAGGTCCAAAAGAGCCTGCATTACCTGTGAGCGGCAGCGTGACGAGTTGCCTCTCCCGCAGCGCGCTGAGCTCTGCGCCCGACGCCACGCTGGCGTGCCGCGCCACTGCACATGCGCCGCCTTCAGTCACAGCGTGCAACGTGGAATACCGTGGTAGTGTGGCGAGTAGGCAGAATGCCATGAGGAGTGAATGAGTTTAGTGGCTGTTTTATTGGGTTAAGTTTACAACAGATAATGGTATGTATCGTGGCCGCCATTTTTAGTTACGTGTTATAATGGTCTTCGAAAATGTACCTTGCTTTCATACAATTAGAGTCTTGTTTGGCTCGTCGCTATTATAATAATTATGACAATTTTTGACAAAGTTGCTTTGAGCTGGATTCAATTTCTCTCTCTGGCAAGATTTTCACAGTCAATAGGACTCTCAATTTAATTTATTGCATAGTTGCAATATTTCTCCATTCAGGTAGTGTAAATTTTACAACTGAAAATATCTTTCTACCCAATTCGTGAGCCATAGCAGTATTCCACCTCGCACACTAACTAATCTAATGCACACAGCGTTACAAAACAAAACATAAAAGATATCTCAATGTATATGTCTTCCATTAAAATGTATGTAAGCAAAAAACAAAAGTGAAACGATTACGTCACACAATGCATCTCCGAGTGTATGCTTCGATGCTCAGGCAATTAGTTATGATACTGATTATATTGTTTACCATACACTATTAGTGGTATAATTAATGATGACTATGTGTTTGCTCTTGGCCTAGCTTTTGAAGATTGTGACCAAAAATATTGTAAGGTTTTAACTGTCTTGTTGAGAATGTCATGAATTTTGCTTCTGAAGTTGATTAAAATGTTAAGGATTTATGAAATGAAAAACGGTTTTCAAAATTAACATTACTTTATTGCAAAATATAAAGAAAATAAACAAAATCAAAAAAATAAAAATAATACAATATCACAAAAAATGTAAACGCTTTTATCAAAAACAGTAAACAATCTTCAAAAATTAGACCGAGAGCTATCAACATTATCTTTAGAATATTTCTGACATTGTTCCTTGGGTGGGTACGTACCATTGGAATGCCTGTGGTGCTCCTGGTTGGCCAGACTCCTGGAGCTGCTGAAGAACGGCCTCAGCGAGGGCTTGGGGGTGGAGCCAATGCTGATGGTATCCATCTGATCCGGACCTGAGTCCTCGCCTTCTCCGCATGATAAGGATTCTAGTTCCTGAAAAGATTATAAGCAAAATGATGATTGATGATCTTCAAATGTTGTCAATATCAACCTTTTACGTTCACAAAGCCAGTTTGCGTAAGACTATTATCTAATAGACATGCGGCCTGTAACACTGTAACAGTTCATGTTGTCAGTAGCAAACTTCCAGCAACGCAACAACACGTTGCGTGTTGCTGCAATAATACTAATAAACAGTTTATACCTTAAATACAAGGCTTAATGTTAACTACATAGAAGTTTGAAAGAGACAAAAATACAATGAATCTTTTTCCATAAGTCCTACGGAATCTTACATCTTTGTTGCAGCAACACTACATGTAACACTCACCTGGAACAGTTCATCGATGTCATGTTGCGCGTGATGCGTGTCGCGTGTGGCGCCGCGCTCCGACAGCTCCTCGGGCACGCGGAACCTCCGCAGCAACGCCGCGAACTTCTGCTTCAGGTTGCGTTGCTGTAACGCGAGGTGTAACGTTAGTTGCATGTTGATTTTACTTATGATGATGGTGAGAAGGTTGATAAAGGTGACTGAGTTTGCTAGGTTTTGTACGTGATTTATTGCAGTGCGAGAAATAAATGATTTATACTTTTAATATTTCGGTTTCTAGTGATGTAGGTTACTATTTTAGGTATAACCTAAGGTACTGTGAGAAATTTGCAAAAAAGTGCGTTCTTTTAAAAACACATTTCAATATTTATTGGCAAGTAGGATTTAATTTCACTGATTCATGTTCAATGGGATTTATGTTCATTTATCACTGATGACGAATGAGCTCAATTCAATATTAATTCATCATTTCTAGCGCTTTGGATACCTAAAATTTTTGTAATACCTACATTTTAAGTCTAAAATCTAATCAGAACCGCATCAATTATGATTGTGACTTGTTTTGTTTGATTGTTATTTCTTTAAAATTACTTATCTTATCAAACCAAACCTTCGATACTGGAGTAGGTATATTGACACAACAGTTCTATTATTTCCCATATAAAAATATTGAAACAAGAAACATTGAACGGCACGTGTAGATGTTAAATTTTTTACCTTGAGCATTGTTTGTTGCATTTTAGGAGATAATTAATATTGACATAAGTGACGACACGGCCCAAATGTTGGTTTAGGAGACACAAGATTGCGTTAATCTCAGTGGCCGTGCCCAAAAATAGAATTTTATGAAGACTTTCTTAAAGATTCTACACACTCTTAGATTTTTAAATCTTCATCAACTGCCTAAACTCTTTCCAACTCTGTTGGAACCGGCGTCCAATCCAACCTTATGTAGCTGAATAGCAGTACTTTACATGGAATGACTGCCTATCTGACCTCCACAACCCAGTTACTGGGTAACACGATACTTCTTTTAAGAATGATTTTTAAAACT
Organism: Gortyna flavago; assembly: GCA_963669345.1. Taxonomy (NCBI): domain Eukaryota; kingdom Metazoa; phylum Arthropoda; class Insecta; order Lepidoptera; family Noctuidae; genus Gortyna; species Gortyna flavago. Next base: position 3,869,840 of record OY770142.1, on the reverse strand, counting down.
TAAAATTATTACAGACACATACTTAGATACACACAACACAACACAAAGATACAGCACACAATTCTAAATCTCCACACCCCACTGAACAAAAATAAACAACGATGCGCAAGCGCATACGACAAATACATACAGTTTTCACCTCCATGGACCGAACGCTACTGAGCGGCCACCGTCTTGGGTGCAGTTAATCTAATCTAGCTGTGATAAACTCACAAACAACGTGACATAATGTTTATACTACTTAAATGATATGAAGCGTCATACCCTGGCTTTCCCTGATTACAAACAAGATAGCGATCTTGTTTGTAATCAGGGAAAGCCAGGGTTGTGAGTACGAGTTCCGCTTGTGTCTACCGACATAGAATGACGTCACGTCTGTATTGCCGAAAGGGATGTTAGTACGCAAACTTTTCGCCAGTTATCATTATAAGGTCTATGTAATAGAGGGCACATATTCAGACTGGCTGCAGCTACTGATGAAAAACCCATTAACATTTTCACCAAAACCCATTAACATTTTCACCAAAACCCATTAACACTTTCACCGACCTGCGGAGTAATTGCGTAACCCACTTAACAGTAGGAAATATAAAAATAGGGAAGCTTTCATTTTGACAGTTCAACAACATTCATTGCGTTATTTACGTGGATGAGCAGACACATTTTTCGAACATATGAAGCAATGGATTTGCAATATTCTTCAAAATTATTCAGATTGTGATTGATAGTGTGCTACGCATTAAGGGTCCTTAGTATTGAATCCAGGACCTCATTAGCAAGCAGTTGAGTTTGCGACCACTAGACTAACGACACAGTGATTCTCCCCAGTTTTATCCGTTTATTGTCTGGGTGGCTTCTACTGAATGGTTACTTTACTACAACTATATTGAAAATAATAATTAAATGACACAGAAATAGATTATGAAAGTACTGATGAAAGTTCTACGATACAAGTGTATAGCTGATGTGCTCTTTAAATTAAATACAAAAGTTTAACAGAAACACAACTAACTAAATACATGACGCATGCTATTCCAACCAATCTAGAAGACCACATCTCTACGGTATGAGAATAAAAATTTTGAGACTTGGCATTATATTTATAAGGTTCAATTTTGATTGAGCACTCTACAACACAATTTTACAGGTACTATTCGTCGTGCTATGGAAAGTGCGAATAATGCAGTACAGAAGATTTTTCACAGGAAACAAAAATACCAATATCATGCAAACACTGTAGTAAGTAGGTACAACACAAAACTCTTTAAAACATCAGTACATTAGTTATGGCTATGAGTTATACAAATATCATCATGGATTCTGAAGTTTCTTTATCCATAAACTGTTCAATACATGTATTAAACATAGACTTTGGAAACGTTAATAAATGTTAATTTTTTTTATGAATCCAGCACAATTTCTATTCTCATACAAATGTATACTAAGCGTGCGTGCGCAAGCGCTCACCGCGAGCTTCCCGCGGCTGCCCTTGCGTTTCGCGGCCGCGTTCTCTAGCTCACTGTCGCTGTCCCTGTCCCTGTCGTTCGCCTTAGAGTGCATATAGCTCTGTCTCTTTCGCTCGCGCTCCATGAAGCTCAAGTCGCGAGAACGGGACAACTGCGTGCAATGCAACGCCTATTACGCACAAGCTTTATCTTCTACTTAAATATTTATAAGCTATAAATAAAATATTATACAATTATTTCAGTATAAACGTTGGCCTGTAAATGATAAAAACATGGTAAATATGGAAAGCTTCCTGAAGCAAAAGCGTATTATCAAAACATGCGGTTTTTTTATTTTTTTTAAGATTTTTTTTTACAAAAAGAAGCAAGCCCTTCCGTATTTTTTTTTTATGCAAAGGGATTTAGCTCGTACGGGTACCTAAACATTCCCCTAAAAATCTGTAACTAAATTAATAAAACTGCTAATTAGTACAATTGGCGCCTGTACTAAATTTTCCTAGTTTGAGAGCTATGTTTAATAATAAGTTTACAAAAGTCTGTGTACTTGATTATAGTCCTTATTACCTTGGTATAAGAGAGATCAGTTTTGTTGAAGGCCAGCTGTCGATGCGCGCGCCGCCTGGCGGGCGCTCCGTAAGTCATATCATCGGCTTCCTCTACTGAGCTGAATTCACCTTCTTCTTCTTCGTCCGAGTAGCCGCGTTCTGGAAAATGAGGAGTATATTGGTTTAGCACACAAGTGGTTCCCTTGGCCATAATCCTCGAGGTAAAACTAACGAGATAGGTTTGAAGGCTAAATACGGGGTTTCTTAGGAATTTTGAAAGAACTAATTGTCCACCCAAGGGCTAGAATTAGAAACGTTGGTCGTCTGACGGTGTGTTGGGTTGACGACATTGTTGCCATCTAGCGTCGTACTTCGCAGAGACTACCGCAGTAGCGTGGAGACTGTCACATCATTCAAAGACCCCCACCAGTAAGTTTATTGGGACTGTGAATGATGATGATAAAATGTCCATCAAGGCAAACACTTACCAGTAATAAGTAAAGTATTGTTGTTCTTAGTGTCATGGTCTACCGGCGTGGAAGCAAGGCCGGTGATGGTGAGCTTGGCCACCGGCTGGCCAGCCGCGGCGCCAACCTTGCCGCCAACTCCTGTGAGCTCTAGTTCCATGTCCATTGAGCGTTGCAGCACCTGGGGAAGACGAGGAAATTGAAAATAGTTTTTATGTATTCGAAGAATCCCACGCTATGAAGGTGAGTAGAAATCCACCGGGCTGAGTCGGAAAATGTCCTAGCTAATCCAGGCTCTAGAAGACGAACTTGCGCCTATATGAGGGATTAGTCCGTACTGGCTCAGGATCGAGTTGAGTGGAAAAAGGAAAGGGGGAGGGGGGGGGGACAGTAGGACAATCATCATCCGCCTAGCCTTTTCCCAACTACATATGTTGGGGTCGGCTTCCAGTCTAACCGGATGCAGTATTTAAATGGAGCGACTGCCTAATCTGACCTCCACAATCAATAGGACAATAGCACAAAAATTATTATAATCCAGACTCTGTTTTGCTAGTGACAATTTCCTTATGGAAAAACCTGGCAATGAAGGGGTTTATTCCACGCTTAGGAGTCGAGCTGAAACTGCTGACCGCCGTTAGCCACACAGGCCGGTTATTCAAATATGTTTATTTAAATCCTCGGCCTGTGAGAAAACTATGCAGATACAGTCTTATGCCACAACAACGTAGGTACCTATTTGAAAGAATAATTCTACTTCTCCTTGACAGACGGCGCATAACGGCTCTAGTTTGCGTATTTAGCGATCATTTGTAAAGAGATAATTATTGTCCCTCAACGATGCATGTAGCTGCAATATAGGAAAACTCATTTCTCATAAGTATAAACACATCAGTTTAAGTTAAAGACCAGCAATTTGTGCAATAATTAGGCAGTGTAATTGCAAATAAATCGGCGAGTTTTACATTGAATATCACAGTGAATTCTGCGCAAATACCGCACAGTGGTATACTAAGTACAGTCGAACAAGATAATTGGTATACAGGCAAAAATATTCATCTTTCCACTACACTGGCAATATTTAGTTTTATTTTGTGCGTTATAACTTTTTCAGCTTATGGCATCCTTAATAGAGTGGTGTAAAATAATTGACTACTCAGCACCCTCACACCATTGTTTAAAAGTAGTTGCAAGTTAGTAGTTAGTTGTAAGTATACCAAATAGCTTGTTCGACCGTACATAATGATAATAGTGTGGATATCAATTTGCGACGGAAACCACCCGAGGTTTGTAATTTACACACATTAGTGGCAAATTGTTGGCCGACTCAAAATTGTGCATCGATTAACGGTCAGTCAACTAAACTAGTCAACAGGACAATCAATGAAGGGATATGTAGGTCAAAACAATGAGGAATTTATACAAGTTAATGTTTTGAATTTATCAATTTTGTATACGTTTTGCCTCAATTATGATGGCCTCTTACAAGTGACGATGCTTAGCTATGTAAACACCTTCTCGGGTTGTCAGGACATGAACGTTTGTCTTTTAAATCATGCTGAACACGACAAGAAGTAGATCATCATATCATTTAAAATTAGTTAGAAACCAACGTTTATCACAGACCTTCTAAGTAGTGGAACGGTACAAAGTATTATGATCACATGTAAAATATTCTCAACCACACTGAAGTTAGCAAACGGATTAATGAAGATAAGTCTTCAGATTTTCTTGTCATTATTTCTCTCAGCTACCTTCTAGGTATATCTAGAATCAAGGGGGTGCGGCGAATGTACAAGTATCTCGCGGGCCCCCGACCGACGGGTACAAGAAGGAACAGTGGGGTTTTTGTCGGTAGGAGTCCGACATGACCCTCCGTTCTTCCGAGACGGAGGTTATGCATGAGGACGATTACCCCACAAAAAAAAAGTATAGAACCAAAATTTTAAAGAAATAAACTCAAAATGTGTTTGCACTTACTTAACAAAATAAATACCTAACTCCTCCGAGCACAGCCGAGCTACATTGCTAGTTTTGCCATAAAACGTTGCGGTAATGAGAGAAAACCATTTTAATCCCGCTGGACAGCGCATTTAGCAGTGACTCACTAATTAACGGCAAATGTCCTGCGAGCCTTGATAATGAGCCCGTTGCAATTAAGCGGCTAATTTTAGAGTTATCTATGTATGTACGTACATACATTATGCGAGTTTTAGAGGACGCAACCGGTATGTCAACATGGAATGTTGGAAACGTAGATTGCTAACGAGAATTTACAAAAAGTTTTGCTGAGTTGTTTTTTTCGCAAGGCGGGCGCAAAAAAAAACAATTTAACACCTGCTCTTCACAAACCGTTTATGTCACCTGCAGCAGTATTTTCAGCAGTTGAATCTGTACCTATTATACTTCGAACAAAATTGGTCATAATTTATGCTCGGGTTAGCACAGATTACCATAAAAAATACCTACTAAAACTAAGCACTAATACTATCACAAATCAAGTTATTGTTTCGTTAAACAAAACTTACGACATAACAACCGATAATATTCAAAAATTCAGGCTCAAAAACTCATTTAATCGTAAGTCGGTTGGTACTAGAATTAGGTTTTTTTTTTCAGGGAAAAAGCAAGGCCATAGCATCGGTGACATTTAGTACCTAGCACCGTCTGATCTGCGTACCTATAATTTTTAACTACAAAATATTGCCGCAGCCACAACACTGGATTTTGGGTACAAATCCGTGAACTACTTACTAACACCGCCAAGATTTAGCGCGGCCTTTGAAGATTCAATTGAAGCGGTTTACGACTCCCAAAACACTGAGATGCATAACTTTATAGCTGTTGGAGATATTTGAAAGGGATACTATTTTCAGTCAAGACTATTGAGAGTAGGTAACCTTGCTCCTTGCTACTAGTTGCTACACATCTGGCATTGAACTTAATCTGCGCTTGAGTTTTATGCTCTACCAGGCCAAACTATTGACCAACAGAATTAAAACGAGATGTTTCTTTCGAAGTGTAATGGTAAAAGATTTAATCAAAACAGAGTCTAAACCAATTGTGCACAGACTTGCCCCCTTTACTAATAAACGTATTATATCAGATGAATAGTTACACACCGATTTCTCTCTTACAGCCGTTAGTAATTTGACTTTCGAAAGAAGAAGACAAAGCCTTGTGTAACTATACAGACGCTATACAACGTTTATTAATAATGGGGTATGTCTTTGACTAACATCCAGAAGTACAAACTTATGGTTTATCTGACGTGGCTCAAAGGGCTTCCCAACTCAAACAGGACTGAGCAGGACATGTCTGTGGCATGCGGGACAAACTGTCGGCACAAATATGTACTTAGCTCTCAGAATTGGTGTCGTGGGAAAGTCGGTCGAGGCGGGCCACGAAGGACAGGGTGGGAGACGAACTGAATAGGTTCCATACAGGCTGGAAGAAACATGGTATGAGTGAAGGGAGACCTTTGCCCAGGAGCGGGACAGAGCAGATTAAGAAAAAAAAAAGTAGATTCTACTGTCTCCTTTGCATTAGGGCTAGTTTTCACACTAATATAGTAAATGCAAAAGTGTGTCTATTCTGTTACCTCTTCACGCTCAAACCGCTGAACCGATTTAGATCAAATTTGGTGTAGACATAGTTTGAGAGAAAGGACATAGGATAGTTTTTATTCCGATATTCCCCCGGGAAACTTATGAGGATGAAACAGCGGGGCGCTGCTAGTATTGTATAAATAACCCCAAGCATGACTAACATTCTGCACAATCCAATCTAAATATGCTTATTCTCGGTCAAAGAGAAGCAACGATCCCCTCGGGCCTCGAGTATGTCAAGGCACAGAGCAATGGACTCGGCTTATAACTGAGGCAATCTTTTACGCTGTGTAGCAAAATGATTAGACTACATATATGTACACTGTAGTTACATAACACGGGGTTTTCGAAGAGATTATAGTAAGACAAAGGACAGCAGTATCCACCTGTGCACTAATACGATGATACTGTCTGCCAAGCGTGACGATGCGACAATATCCGATCGGAATTGTGCATCGTAGCACGGTGTAGGGCAACGGACCAGACTATAGATAGGGCAGGATTGCCGATCGGGAGATGTGGCGAGACTGTTATGGGAATTTGAACACGTGTCACGACTGCAAAGAATTGTCCCGAATTCTGCGTAACAATAACTACACTCAAAATCATCATCTGCCTAGCCTTTTCCCAACTATGTTGGGGTCGGCTTCCAGTCTAACCGGATGCAGCTGAATACCAGTATTTTACATGGAGCGACTGCCTATCTGACCTCCACAACCCTATACGTAATACGATACCCCTTGGTAAGACTGGTTGTCAGACTTTCGTCGGGCTTCTGACTACCCGTAACGACTGTCAAAGATCCACGAATGACAGCCGGGACCAACGGCTTAACGTGCTTTCCGAGGCACGGAGGGGTCTCGGTATGTAAAGATGGTCACCCATCCACAGACCAACCGCGGCAAGTGTAGCTTAACCTGACCTGTGCGGCTGTTATTATTTAGCCACGGGCCCCTCATAACCACACTCAAAAAAAAAAACTACACTCAAAATATAATACAAATTGAAAGGGACATCGTCGCGCAAACTAAATCCCTGAATGACCACCATGATTCTGGACCCCATAGCGTACTGAATCCACGGTAACAGGTTGTGCGCCGATGTTGCTCACAGATAAAACAAGAAAGGGATATAACATCGCCTCAAAGGTGCTAATTTTTACTCCGTGGTGCTAAATCATTTACCTTTTAGATTTAATCTGCATTAGCGATTTATTTGCCTAAAATGTAAACAAATATGAGTTTATGGAAAAATAATTTTAAATCCTACACAATAAAATTCAGTTTACACTACAACTTCATACATTTTTATAACTTTTTCAATAGTGCTAGTCACTCTGCAATCAACTTAATTGCTATTAAAATAAAGTTGATATTTGTTTAACTCAGGGCGTGTTAAATGTTGTGCCTGACAACTACGTGCTGAGGCGGAGACGGTCGCAGTTGCTGGCTGTGCCGCGCGGCCGGACTAAACTAACTTGCTTCTAAAAGCGCCAGTTACTCGCGCCATACGTACATACACTCAATGAAGTCGCCGAAAGGATTGACATTTTTTCCTGTAAAATGTTATACAGTTATTCTTGCGAATTCATTCTCATTGAATTTGCAAAAATAACTGCGTAGGTACCATTTGTGTTACAATTTGTAAAATTAAATATAAGTTAAGTAGCGATAGGGTATCGCTTTAGGATATCCTGTAATGAAAGAAGTGTTGTGTTAAAAAAAAACATGAAATAATATTAATTTGAAACCTAAGTTTGAATAGACTTTAGAACCTTTTTGGCGTATTTATAATACGATGAAACACTATCTTTTACATATCTTAGACATCAAAGGGGATGTTTGCGAAGTACCGGTCTACTCGTCAATAAGTAGTTGAAGATAAAAGTAAGAACAGATATTAACTGACCTGATCCATCCTGATAACACCTTCAGCCAATGTCTTGTACCCCAGAATTGTGCGGTTCTTGTATTTCTTGCGCCGCTGCAGCATTATCTGCAATCTGTAATGCACAAATATGATTTATTCCGGTCTGATCCCCTGAGTCCCCCCCCCTCCACCTCCTCGATCCCCTGCTAGTTCTTCTTCTGTATTAATAAACAGGGTACATTACATCATTATTTAAGCAGACTTTTGGTTCCAACAATGTCTAAAGGTCATAAGTAGCAGTTATGAACGTTCAGTTTTCGTTGTAAATAGAGAGAAAGAAAAAGACTGAAAGACACACAATAAGTACACTAGATACATGCATCAGAAAATAAAAAAGTGTAAAATCCGATGTAGGAAATTAGCAGAAAAGTGTGCCTCAGCGGCTGCGCCAAAAAGGCCCAGTTCAGCAAAAATACCAGACAAATAGTGCCTGTCGCTGGTTTTCAACTGGACCTGACCCTAAATGAGATTCAATCGGTGCAATTCCGATTTCCAGCAATTTTTTTGTTTAGACTTTTAATAGCTCCGCGCTTCGAAACCGACTAAAAGTAAATCCACTCATAAATTCAAACCACAACACATAATCATTTAAGCAAACCAAAAATCGATTATACCATTGATAAACACACAAACAATTCGATTACTCGTATTGTAAAACCGTTTATAAAGTTTTCTTTGAACGTTAGATCTTCAAACTGAGTATAGTTTTATAGCCCATTTTATTGCCCAGAATGTTTACACCACGTTGTTTAGCAAAAAAAAAAAAATAATTTTACATCACATCATATTCAAACGTAAAATTGAGAAAACGTTTGAATATGATGTGATCTTAAATTTTAAATTTTTTGAGTTACAGCAGTATTGTACATATCATCAGTGAGATATCTTTTATTAAAAATACTTTATACGATCCCTGCTGAATTGAGTTGTTGTAAAACATTTTGTTGTAATAGTGCAGACAGAACCTGTCCTCTTAATTAAAATAGTGAGGTCCTTAGGTGCCTATTCGGCTTAATTTTTTCGTGAGTGTTGCGAGAGCCAAATCGCGTAGAATAATTAAGGGATAGCAAGATATGAACACTATATTCATACTAATATTATAAATTCGAAACTAACTCTGTCTGTCTGTCTGTATGTTACCTTTTCACGCCTAAACCACTGAACGGATTTCGATAAAATTTGGCAGAAAGATAGATTGCATCCCGGGGAAGGACATAGGATAGTTTTTATCGACATACCTCGCGGGCGAAGCCGCGGGCGGAAGCTAGTTTATTCATAAAGTACTTCCAGGCTACACACATTTGACATAATATTTAATACTAGCTTCCGCCCGAGGCTTCGCCCGCGAGGTATGTCGATAAAAACTATCCTATGTCCTTCCCCGGGATGCAATCTATCTCTCTGCCAAATTTCATCGAAATCCGTTCAGTGGTTTAGGCGTGAAAAGGTAACATACAGACAGACAGACAGACAGAGTTAGTTTCGAATTTATAATATTAGTATGGATTTATTTATTTAATATTATTAAAATAACATTTCAGTCTTTTATCGGTGACAGCGCAGAGGTCACTGCACTCATTGCCTGCTTGTATTTAGGGCAGGATAGGAGGTGGACACAGCTGCAACAGCGACAATATCCACACCTTGCTGCCATTCCGTCGAGGTGGCCCCACTTTACGAGGTAAAACAGTTCAGTAACAAACTCTTTTCAGGCCTTATGGGTTATCTTCTACTCCCCAAAATTACTGCCACCACTACTTACAGCAAAAACGTCTCTCAAAACGTATCCGATAGATGTGTTTACAAATTGTGCCAATGACAAAGTGAACACCATTCATCAAACACAGAAAAACCCTTACAATTAGCTAGAAACTGTAAAAGTGAGGAAGATTAACAACACTATCATCCTTGACCGTACAGCCTGAATACTTCAGAACATTCCTTCATTTAACGACTGCATTAAAAACTACTGAATTAACTCTATACAAAAATACGGCGCAAAAACTAGATTAATGGCTTCATAAAGAGAGGAGACGGGAGACATGGTTTATAGTTTGCTCAACTTTTATTATAATTCTTAATGCTAGTAGTGGATTCGTTGAGACCATACGCGTGGCGATTTTATTGTTAATGTTCTGAACGATAAAGCTTACTTTAGTAGACTATTAAGTTTATTATAATACTACTAGGGATGTGGTTTATGACTACACTAGCTTCCGCCCGCGGCTTCGCCCGCGAGCTATGTCGATAAACACTATCCTATGTAAGGACATAGGATAGTTTTAAATTTGGCAGATAGATTGCATCCCGGGGAAGGCCCCGGGATGCAATCTATCTCTCTGCCAAATTTTATCGAAATCCGTTCAGTGGTTTAGGCGTGAAAAGGTAACATACATACAGACAGACAGAGTTACTTTCGAATTTATAATATTAGTATGGAAGTATGGATCCGGTGCTATGTGAAGAGAACTTTAAAATAGACAAATTACTGACCTGTTACCATCCCGCTTAACAAAATGCGGGTACTGCAGTGAGAAGCAAAGATCGAGCTCGACATCAAGAGGCGGCACCGCGATGTCGTTGGAGCGCAAGGTACGCTTGGAGCTGTGCATGCGCGCCGCAAGGATCACAGCACCAGCGCCTGCGCCGCTTGCCGCGCCACCACCGGTTTCGCCCAGCGCGCCGCATACACGGAGACGTGTTATCCGGAGTGTGCATAGCCTGGGGACAATAAAAGTGGTGTGTAAAGAATGGGAGAAAATTATTCTTGTAAAATGACAAGAACAGAAAATCAAGACACAACGTAATACATAAGAACGGTACAAACGGCGGTCTTATCGCTAAGACCATTTTTCCAGACAAACCCGAATGGAAATAAATTATAAAGAAATTGAGTACCAATGTATAAAAACACGCTCATATTACAATAAGTAATATACAGGATGAAATTGAAAACATGCGACAAATCGAAATGGGAGATTGTGCTCATCATTATGAACAACTTTACTATGGGACAAAACATGAAATCGCGAAAAAAAAATCTGCTGTTTCCTGTGTGTGTTTTCTGTGTTTGTTATGTTCGCATAACTCGTCAAAATGTAGGGAACAGCTGTTTTTTTTTCGCGATTTCAAGTTTGTTGCCATAGATAGTAAAAGTTGTTCATAATGATGAGTACAATCTCCCATTTCGATTTGTCGCATGTATTCAATTTCAACCTGTATTTTCAATTCATCAAGAGATAGCCGTAGATAAAATTTTTCATTGTTCTTCTAGTTCGTAGAAGCGCTACGACTGCTACGAGTGCTACGACGAAGCTCTCATTCATCAACGTTTTATTATTTATTTTGCTTGGCTTTTTGTTTAATTCTTATTAACTAGCTGTTTCGCACGACTTGACAAATATTTTGTGGGATCCAACGGCAAAAATATTAAACTGGGATTCAAAAGTGGGATCCAACGAAAATATATCTGTATTTATAAGTTTAAGTTAAATAGTAATCTATTATACACATACACCTTCCGAAATAAATTCGAATAGATAGCATAATCAGCACATAAGAGTACATAAGAGGAAGTTTGAAAGTGGCACCGGTAACTGAAAAGTTGTGTGGAAATCGGTTGTCATGGTAAGGGCATTACGGAGAAATGAGGAAAATGTTTAGAGGAGAGTTTCAAGTATGAATATCGATGGCTATAAAAGTTGGGGAAGACCAAAGAAACGATGGATGGACTGTGTGAGTGATGATATGGTTAGAAAGGGGGTGACTACCGAGATGACGACTAATAGAGAAGTATGGAAGAAAAAAAAATCATATAGACCTTTATTCATAAACGTTGCTTAAAGTTAAGTAGTGATTAGCAACTGTAACCACAAATGTTTAGCTTTAATCATCGTTTAAATAAACCTCATAATATTCCCACTGCTGGGACACGGACCTCCTCTTCGAGTGGTGGTATATGGCACGCTCCGCCATAATCCACCACGCGGGCACAGTGCGGGTTGGTGGATGTCACACTTCTTCGATTTTTTAATAGACTGACTATGCTCAAATTCGACAAATATTGACAAATATTTTTTGCATTCAGTGATCCATTTATTTTTCCGATAAGTGCAAAAGTCAGAAAAGCAATCCCAAAGATATCTCATGTCGCTATAAATAAACATAGACAGGTGAAAAAAGTATGACACAGCAGAAACATGTCGACAGACTCGTTGCCGGCTCGCTACACCGACAGATTACATGCCATAACGGGGACTACATGTCATATCGTGTTTGTCGAGATTGGCAAATATTTGGACTATACAACGAGCCTTTGTAGGTTCCGGATGTAATGAACATGGGGTTTTGAACGGGAATTTTCACATGAGGTTTATTTGGGGTCCGAATCGAAGAATCTTCGGATAAATTAAAAACTAAACAGAATTTACCGGAGCTCATGAAAAACGCCATCCCTTAAAATATTATATTATACAGTTACAGCTAAGATAGAAAAAATAAGTACTTAGATATTTTCAAGTTGTAATCTACACTAATATTATAAAGAGGAAAGATTTGTACCTATTTTTGTATGTTTGTAATGAATAGGCTCAAAAAGTACTGGGCCGATTTAAAAAATTCTTTCACTAATAGAATGCTACATTCTTCCAATTTGACATAAGCTACATTTCATTTTGAAAAAAATTAGGGATCCTTGGTAAAATTTGAACAATGTAACCGAAGGTGTAGAAAAATTAGTCTTAAAATGTCTTTCGTCGAATGCGCTGCCGAAACTATTAGCGATAGAACAAAATAATGTACAACAATATTGAAGAACATCATAATGTCTACAAAAAACTCCGCGGTAGCATATGTCCAACTATTGTAGTTATGTCACTACAACAACTTTTTTCATTTTAAACATTAATGAAAATGCTAACCAAATTCAAACCATGCTATTTATGTGTTTATATTAATCCTTATCCAAATAAATTATTTTATGGTCAAGACCATTTAACTACCTATAAAATACTTTTTAAATTATATCCAAATTTCCAAAAATAAATAATTGTCTACCCCGTGCGAAGCCGGGACGGGCTGCTAGTAATATAATAAAATGAAATTATAGCCACGTTCCTCGGCAACCGTTAAATAAATAAAAAATAATTTGCTAGGCATTCAAGTTGTTTTTTTTTTAAATCTAATATCCTGTACGCAAAATGTTAATAAAGCCTTCGAGACCTTGTAGAGTAAATACGGCGAAACGCCGCCCACACATTATTATCTTATTATTTGCAAAGGACGAAATATTATTTCTCCAAACGTACGTCACACACCAAGATACAAACAGAAGTCAAACTGTTCTAAAAAATAATCTATCGGTTGTAAAGTCGGATCCGGAACTAAGCCGGATTTAGTAGTGCGCTCCGGAAAAGAAATAAGCTGTTTCGATCGACCAGTATAATCCGTTTCGGATTCAAAGATAAACCTTTTATATCGTTCACAGATTCAATGACTTATCTGCGTAATTTATTTTCGGCTTGAGTAAGGAGAAAAATTTATTACCATTTTCAATATACCCATCTCTGTCCAATTTTGAGGAAATTAGGATATAAGTATCCGCGTTTAATCCTTTGAGATGAGAGTGGAATTGAGATCCGATTTAGAAATTCCGTGACAAGCTGATTTATTACCCTTAAAATTGGGTGGATTAAGGATAAACATTTGTTTTATTTCTCAAAAAGTCTTAAATTTCAAGCATTTTACGTAATTCGAAGACATGTGAAACCGCACTGGGCCCGCGTAGTGGATTACGCGTCCCACTTCCTCTCACAGTGAGGAGCTCACTCAGCAGTTGGAACATTATACGCTGAATACGTTATGTAAATAATGGTTAATACTTATGACACTTTAGTAAGCGAAGAGTATGTAATGAGAACTCCTAAATGAAACTCAATATTCAAGATGAATATATTTACGGCGGCTTTTCAGACCATATTTCAATATTAATTATTACGTATTCAATATTAATTATTAGGGCCTTGGGGCCCGGGTGTTCACCGAATATTTCGGGAAATCGCCAAGCGGTTGGTTGACTCTACGCGTGACCAGAGGGCTGGACTATTTTTAGCCCAAAGAATAAGCATTGAGATTCAACGTGGCAATGCTGCCAGCCTTTTGGGCACTTATCCCATTGACAGCGATGCGGACGAATTTTTTGATGCCCAATGAGCTCCTGCCTTTTTCTTTTCCCTTTTTTTTTTAAACACTCTTGTATATAGTATAAATATATTCTTACTTAGTTTAAATAAAGAATTATTACGATGTAAAGAAATACTCAATCAATAATTCATCTTAAAGAGCCTTTTACAGAATTTCTGCACGTTATAAATAACACGGCATACAAGGCGCCGCCGGCGTCGAGATCAGTAACATGTGCAGAAAACGTTTAAATATCCTTAAAAGTCACTTATAATAAGTAATTCTTTCTTGTGATTTAGGACATTCTCTCTCTTCTTTACGGCTTTAGCAGACATGCCACTTTTAGTAACGGGCGGTCGACGATTTTGTGATGCAAGCGTTTTCGTGACTCTGCGTTTAGTCGCGATATCAAAATCGATTCAAATCGATCAAAAGCGATTTGGTTGAGGCTACATACATCGCATTTTGGGTTCTCCTTGCTTTTGAGTGCATTATCAAAAGTATGCGGTGCGGTTAAAGGTCGTTCAAATAGGTTACTATTTTGAGCTTCACAAAAGGAAAAATCGCTGAGAACTGATTTTTAAAGTAAGTAGGTATGCGGGCAGGCCAAAGCCAGGGGGGCGAGCGTGATTCCTACCGAAAGGACTGATCGGTACTGGCAAAAGACAGAATTGTGTGGAAAAGGGAGAGGGCGGCCTTTGCACTGCAGTGGGACAATACAGGCTAGTTAGATGGTTTAGAGCTCATAGAAGTCGCTGTATCGAGTCGCAAGCGACAAAACCGCTGATCGCCAATAAAAGTAGCACGTTTCCTAAGGCCCTAAGATATTATTTCTGTTATATAAAGACGTCGGCCTGGTTGGCGCCCCGGGCGAATTCTTCGTGCCAGAACACAGTAAGCAATAGTGTTTATTATGTGTTAACAAAAATACCTTTTTGTACTCTCAATAATAAAGAAAATATTTATCCTGTAATTTTATTTATTTTTGTAATAATTTTCCGCGGTTTGTTTGTAGACACTGTGCTTTGATGATACAGGATATTAAATTAATAGATACAGTGAATAAACGATAAAATATAAAAATGATTAACCATTTAAATATAATGTTGATATTATGTGGGTATTGTATTGCTTTTGCCTGTTCATAATAAATACATGAATAGGTTTTAATAATCACAAAATATAATGATTTTTCCTGTCACATGATGTCGATGAGGTCACAAGTTATTCATGATAACAGTTTGTCGCCTTTCATGAATTGAATTGTATCACAAAGTGAAGATTTTCATTTATGCTCCCCGTATTTATTTACTTGCATTATTCGTGATAGAAGGTACAATACTACATAATAATCATTTTCCAACAACAGAAACATTAGGAACTAAAGTTACGGTTTCCTAAAAGAGCGGTTCCGTCATATAATAACGGTTGTCAAGAAAATCTGTAATTTTCACCATTATTTGACATTAAGGTGTAAAAATAATGCTGCCGTTATTGTGTGACCGTTCACCATTTTGGTAGGAAAGCAGAGCTATTACGCCGAACAGTAGGTACTTAGTACCAACTTA
The DNA here is from genome assembly GCA_963669345.1 of Gortyna flavago. NCBI lineage: Eukaryota > Metazoa > Arthropoda > Insecta > Lepidoptera > Noctuidae > Gortyna > Gortyna flavago. The sequence goes on along the minus strand of OY770142.1, from coordinate 3,854,077 downwards.
CATCTATGAATTAATATGACAACTTTCGTCGCCCACACAGCTAGCACAATCTCTGCAGAACGGGTTCAGACGTTCAATAAGCGAGCTATCGTTTCCTGAGAGTCCTGACAAGTCGCCCGACTTGTTTAGAACACCGACTACCCACAACTAGTACGAAACAGACTCTATAACTACCCACTAACTCGTTTATGGAACTGTGCTCTGTTCCAAAAGTATCGGATTAAAATGTAAACAAATGGATCAGAAAAATATTATTTGTGGTTGACAATTCGTAGTGCCACTTGCAAATTGAGTGCTTTGATTTAATAATCTGAGAGAACCTCTTATTTTACATCGCCTTATAGATGTTTTTCATTTGACATTTATGGTTGATTTTGTAACCTCAATTTTTGTCTGTTGTTGGAAACCTTCTAAATACAGACGAATACTGTGTTACTTCCATTTAGTGAGTGACTGCGTAACAAAAGGATTTATTGACACTTTCACCAGATACTTTTTAAACAGACAGCAAGTACATGCTGACGTACTACAGATACAGTTATTGGTGTAAACAAACCCACGCGTTTTGAACTTAGGTCATGCTGACTAATTTTGCTAATTGATATACCTAATTCGCAGAATTGAGTAATAAGTTTTTCTTCGAATCGTCGTGCATATTTGTTCATACATTAGGGGAATGTTTGCCTTGTATGAAATGGTTTCACTGAAACTAGCTTGACAATGCAAGTTTAACTTAAACATATTTTTAGTATTAAGAATTCATTAAATATTAGTTAAAAGGGACGTCAAATCTAGAGATGTGAAAAAGACTTACCAAAGAATAGAGAAGATTAGTTCGTGACAGAGATGAGTGGAGAAACTAGGGGAGGCTTATGTCAAAGGGATAGCCTGACCAACAAACTGGTTGCTGAAGAATATATTGTATTAGGTACTTACCTAATCGAGTTACAATTATCAGGTAAAATTACATTTATATCAGTTAAAACTGCAGTACAGTTTTGGTCAGCGAATTAAGGCTTTTTATTATTATTATTATTTAGTTACATTATATTGGTCCTAGATGGTAGGTATGACCACACGTCTGAACCTTTAAAAAATACCACTACATTATTTTTCCAATATCAAGCGTCTAAACAATAGTGTCAACCATTGACTTATACAACATTATATTTAGTATATTGCGAAAACTGAAACACGTGTCTAGTATTTTTATGTAAAGAATCTATGTACAAAATTTCAAAACTGTATCATGAGAAATCACAAAGTTATAAGCTTGTTATATTACCTGGATTTCCGTTAAAAAACATGCTCACCACGCGGCGCGGCGCGGGGTGACCAAGTTTTATGCTCCTCCAGCATCGTACGCTCATTGATAATAGTTTAGCAGTAGGTACCTAACTGTACGGCGATTTTATTGTAATTAACTAGTGATTAAATATTTTTGGAACAAAATATAACATGGTGTAAAAACTATTGAAATCGATTCAGTTACTAATTCTGAACAAACTATATTCAGGTTTCGCATATACTAAAAATAATGTTGTATATCTATTACTAGCTTTCGCCCGCGGAATCGCCCGCGAGGTAAGTCGATAAAAATCCTATGTCCTTCCTCGGGATGCAATCTATCTCTCTGCCAAATTTTATCGAAATCCGTTCAGTGGTTTACGCGTGAAAAGGTAACATACAGACAGACAGACAGAGTTACTTTCGAATTTATAATATTATTAGTACAGTAAGTATAGTATATGGAAGAATGGACTAGCGTAATGTCAACAGTAGCAACATGAGTCCGTTTCATCGTGCAACTTTAATGTAGTCGCTCGGTTGCAAGCTAATCACCAGTCTGAACCAGTCTTTATCTAGCCAGAGCTATATGGCGACCACTGCAGGGCTGCTGGCTAACTTTTCCCCTGGCTAAACGTGGTTTAACTTTATGTTTCCTGTGTAAAAGTTAGCGGTATTCACATGGAAACAGTAACGTACATAATGAAGCAGTCATTGCTGGCAGTGTTTAATAATGATTGTTTAGTTGTCACAATACTGTTTTTGGTCGTAAATTTGCGTGGTTATGGTGAACAGTTAACAAAGCTCTATCAAGCTAGACAGTTGAAATTTTCACAGAATGTGTATTTCTGTTGCCGCTATAACAGCAAATACTAAAAACAAAATAAAATAACTATTTAAGGGGGGCTCCCATCCAACAAACGTGATATTTTTGCCGTTATTTTATATGTAGTGTTAAATATTGTATGGTGGCACGGAACCCTTCGTGTGCGAGTCCAACTCTCACTTGGCCGGTTTTTTTATAGTAAGTCAGGGATAATTAAGCAGGTGAAGATTTTTCCAAGTTTGTCTTTGTATACTTTCAAGCTCAACTTGCATTGTAGAGAGAAAATTGAGATGAAAAAGCACCAGCGAAAAGTTTAAAGGAAAATATTTAGTGATTTCAAGTTTAATCAATAGCTAGGTACTGCAATACCAACGTTCAAAACTGAATGACTGCTTAGCAAGATTGCTGACTAGATTGACTAAGGCCTGAGTTCACCAACATTCTAACCATCGGTTAGGTATTTAAACAGTTGATTTATGTCAAATTTCCTAAGGAAATCAACTGTTTAAATACCTAACCGATGGTTAGAATGTTGGTGAACTCAGGCCTAAGATGGATGTTTGGAGCTGTACTCATAAATTGATTACAGGTATGAAAATAACAGTGTAACACATAGTAACTCCCCGCACAGATGATCAATAATTTTAACGAATAACTTCCCCTTCTAAAATTCCAACCTAAAAAGTAATAATCCTCTCTACCAATGTGGACTATATCTGGAAAAAGTTGCCATATAAGAGCAATATTAACAGCTTAGCCCTGCCAGCCCTACAAATGACAGTTGTTGGAGGAAGAGAAAGGCGACCGGAACGCGCATGTCTGTCGTTTATAGCGTATGGCGGGCCCTGGACACCTGCAACTAGATCACGACGAACGTTCTAGCCTTTCACCGATTTGAATACCACTGGACACGATTCTGAATGCCTAAAAGCTGAGCTAAGAAAGACAGATGAAGGCTGACTATGAAACCTTTGAAAGAAAATGAAGATTTGCACTACAAAGTATTCCATCAATTACATCAGATATACTTACATAGAACATTTTCATTCAGGTAGATTTTCGATTCGGGCTTTTAAATTAGAAGCCCGGTTTTCTACTATCGAAGCTGTCAAATAAAAATAATTCTTTAAACCATCGTTCAAGAATTCTTGATCGAAGCTTCTACCCTTTATTAATAAACGAACTTTAACCATACGTTTCACGAGGTTTAAGTTTAGCGTAGCTGCACTCCGCGTTTATAAGTAAGAGGGTTAAGTGCCCCTCAATCACTTCATTTGTTTTTTTTTTACTAGCCTATGCTGTCCCACTTTTGGGCAAAGGCCTCCATTAACTAATATCTTTCGCGACCCCAAGTAAATACTAACCAATAACTTAAATCAAAATCTAAAACCGCCATTCCATTGAATATTACCACTCGACAGTAGGCATAAAGTCCTGTTACCCCACAACGCCATAACATGTGGCTGACGGTATTAATTAATTTATCTGCCATTAGGGCATGAATATTGAATATCAATCTGCATCAAATGCAAATCTAATAGTAATATAATGGATGCCACGCTTTGTAACAGACAGGCTCCATCATTGATGAATGGTATCTGTGCACAATTAAATGTTATGCGAATATAGTGGGCTCTTTATGATACGAAGTAGATTCATAAATAAATGGAAGATCAAACTAATATAGTCCTCTAGCTAGACCCAATTTCGACCATGACAACCAATCTCAGCGGAGCCATTTAGGCGGGAAATATTATAGTGCCTAAGTGTGTGCGCAGACACTCACTCTTCCCTCATTCTCATAGTCCGATGGGAAGGCAATCCGACACGGACAGGAGAGAGATCAGGGGTAGGACCAACGGCTTAATGTGCTTTGCGAGACACGGTATCACATTGCCAACTTCCGAACTCCGGGCTGTTACTGAGAAACAAATACTAAACCATTAAAAACTAAGATACTAAACTTCACTAGAATTTTAAGACACGCAGAACCTGTAGAAAATCAAACTGAAATGAAATTCTCAGTAGTCTGAATAGACGATGACTTGGCAGTCTAGACATACTCCTAACCTCTTGCAGAAAAAGTTAATTTAATTTAGAAATATTGCAAACTTTCAACGACAACACACAACACAAAACCCTAGATTCCCCAATTTCATAGCAATCCAATCAATTCGATGGTCACAGTTCGCTGACCAAATGAAATTTATGAAGGTCCTCAACGGATCGCGAGCGAACAGATAACCACAAAACTAAATTATTGTTTAGCTAACGGACGCTCTAACAATAAATCTCGTTAAACCGTAACGGTTTTCACGACAGAGTGCTTATCGAGACGTCCATAATTAAACAAGTAATAAAGGCTGGAAGATGCGGAGTGGTTCCCCAAGGAAACATTTTTTTATTACTGAGAGCTGATGTAAAGGGGAATGGGGTTTTAATGTTTGTAGGTCAGCAAGTGGTTTCGAGGGGTGATAAAATTGTCATTTTTGTAATTTTTTTTGAGTAAAAACCCCAAACAAGCACACGGACTCACCCAAGTCCCAACCCAGAAGGGTTTCTGGGTTGGGGTGAGTTTGATACAATAATGGGGTGAAGTTATTGATTGATGTCATTACGAAAGGGTTCTGTATGGGTTAAAATGTATGATAATGAGGAAATAAAATGTTTATAGCTGCTATCGCAATGTATTTTTAAAAGCTTACCTAAAACCTACATAATCAGCCAAAGACAGGGATGTCAACAGTAAAGTGAGGCCGGTTTCGTAAACATGTGTGCACAGTGAGGTGTAGTTTGATTGTAAATGTGTGCGTGTGAGCGAGTATGCACAGAGTTGAGGTGTAGTTTTGGCATACTTCACTGCATCGTTCTCAGCGCTCTGTCTTGGTTTTTTATTTGGTCTAAGCCTATAGTGTTCCCAGTGCTGGGACACGGGGTTCCTCGCTTCAAGAGGGAGTGGGCTATATCTACCACGCGAGCCTAGCGCGGGATGGTAGTACTTGGCCGGTTTCCTCACGATGTTTTCTTTCACTGTTTTGAGAGCAGTGGTGGTGAAATAACGCAAAGTAAAGAATCTGCCTGGGAAAATAATGTGAGAGTAAACAGTTTAAAAATAATAGCTTTAAATATTTTTTTTTGGTCAATAGGTATCTAACGGTTAGCCATATTCGTTACGAAACGTTAATCTACGGATATTCAAATTGTTGGAACGGTATATTATGAGAAAAAACACATTATAGGTTTCAGAATAAATGGCTCTCGCAAAAAGCAGGGTAAAAAACGCTTTTTCAGGATAATGGCGTTTCCCGGTGGATTTATGGCGACTTCCATAATGCGAGGCTGTATAATTTGGATTATGTGGTAACCGACTATGACCGAAATAGGTTCTATTACAGTCGTCAAAGACGACTATAGGATTGTTATTTATTTTATTTGTTTTCTACTTTAACAGAACACGGCTAAAGGTTTTTTATTTATTACTTGCAAAGTTAAGGGGTGGTTAGGTACACCTTACACGATAGTCATACGCTCATTTCACAATACTCCAGATATACTGGCAAGATCTTCACAAGATTTGTTACTCTGACAAGATTGTGTTCAGATGATCATAAAAACCACAGTATCCCCCGTGTCGGCTAGCGATGAAAACCAGAAATCAAACCATCATAAATCCAGTCCCTACGGTACCTAATACAGGGTATCAGGGACATACACGTGCAAACTTTAACCATGAATTCAGCACATGATTCTAGACGGTAGCATATAAATTTTTCGTCGGTTATCAAAAACAATTAGCTGTTTCATAAAAAAAAAATGCAATTCCTACGCGGTCAAATAACAGCTATTTTTTCAATAACCTTCGAAAAAATTCTACGCTAGTTCAGATTCATTTACTGAATCCATTACTTAATCCGTACTTAATAGTTTGTACGTCGATCTCCCTGCCACCCTGTATAGGTATGCAGCTGTATTTGCATTTTGCAGTTCAGGTATCTTTATCAGTCAAGACCTGGACCCTAATCGCCTAACACACTCAATCTGAATCATTTTGAAAAATATTGCTAATCCATTACTTCATATGTTCGAAAAATTTGTCTGCTCAACAACGTAAATAACGCAATGAATATTGCGCTACTGATAGTGTGTTCCGCAATTGTCCCGCTGGAAAACTAAGTTTCTACCCGGAAACTGAATATTTCCAAAATTTTTGAACATTACTGAATGAAAATTAAAACCACACCAAATAAATCAAACTAGTGCCACAAGAATTTTTTATAACCACCTAAATTCGGCAAAAACTGTAGCAATGAACTCATAAAATGGCCGGTAATATATTATATCTAAAAGAAAAGTGGCTTTCAAAAGGATTCATGGAATGGAAGGGCAGTACACAATGAAAAACTTTTTAATAATATAACTTTTTGTGGAGAAAAAAGGATGAAAAGCCACTGAGCGTGGTCCGGACTTTGAAGTCGTCGACGGTTCTGAAGCAGAAGTGATTATAATGTAGTAGGTTGAGAATAATGAATATTTTTAAATGAGATTTAATTACACCAAGTTGTCAGTTTGTATATTGAAGGAGCTTAAAATTATCTGTACGAAGATGGTCACATGATTACAACCTAGACAATAGACCAAATAAAATACCAAGACAGCGCTGAGAACGATACAGTGAAACATGCCAAAACTACACCTCCGCTCTGTGCATACACGCTTACACGCACACATTTACAACCATTTACAATCAAGCTACACTAAGTGCACACATGTTTACGAAACCGGCTTCACTTTACTGCTGACAACCCTATGTCTTGGTTTTTTATTTGGTGTGAGCCCAGAAACCTAAAAGATGTTAAGTAAAGAGTTCTTCAACTTAGCCTGTTGCAGTCCACTACTAGACATAGGCTTGTCCTAAGCTGCACAACAACACCAGCTCCTTACTTGTGTAATATATTATCAATCACAATCTGAATCATTTTGAAAGATATTGGAAATCCATTGCTTCCTAAGTTGGAAAAAATTGTCAGCTCAACAACGTAAATAACGCAATTAATGTTGTTGAACTGTTAAAATGGAAGCCATTCCTACATTACCCCGCTGTTCCTGCGCATCCAAAGTTCATCAAAGGACATATTAGACTGGAATTCATTAATTTTACAGTTAGAATGATAAACTAAGAATACGAGGAATCCATATCTATTTTCCATTTCTTGTTACGTACTGAAATACATTTGCAAATGTGATTTCAAATACGTTTGCATCTGAAGACAATGTAATAACGATGAGATGAGAACAATATTGTGTCTTTCGCTCCATCTGAAATACTCCTTCCACGTTTCCTGAGGTACCTAATATGTTACGTAATGTGTGCTCAATTTCAAATACCTTTACGGACCCCTAAAACTGATATATTATTCTGTCATGTTATTCCGAATTCCGAACGCTTCCCAGATTCCATACAAAAGCGAGTTTTTCCAATAAAATATATTCGGTTTCCGTCTTTATATCACCGCGACGTTTTATGAACAAATAATTTCAGATGCAAAGAATATGTAATAAGAAAAGTTTTTCATTTACAAAGGACGGAAGGAAATGAGTTCGGAATTTTGCGTTTCCAAATGAGATTTTCACGGCCGAGCATGTCGTGTTCGTTTTGAAGACAAAAGTATAAATAGGATTTCCGAATATTCCTTATGCGTCATTCATCACCTTTGTCTTCGGAGTTTTTTTCAACTGCTAATTTACTTAATACGTATTATGATGACGATTATTTTATTTTATTTTCCCAGTTTTCTTTATTATTGTTTTCTAGACAACACTTCACTTCCTCAATGCTAAACAAAGATAGTAGCTACGAACATAAATGAAATGTCTTACCCTCAACAGACACATTTCATTACAACACTATTGCATTTTATTAAACTCGTATTCGTTTGACGAATATCTATGAATGAGATCTCCATCCATTTCATTCTCTTATCACTCAAAGAACATGCCGGCGACCAATCCGGCCATATTAGTTATTCTGTGATCCGGCTAATGAAGCCATTAGCTACCCGCACATGAATGGCCCAGTTCCCGCCATGCATCGCCACGTCATTGGAAAACCTCTCACCAGTCCGCCGCGGTAATTGCACCGACTGCAATCTATGTAGACCAGGCTTTAGGTCGACGACATCGCATACCTATCGTGTTAATGGGGGCGCCAAATACAGTGGTAGGCTTCTGGCGTGTTTAAAATGTGTAGTTTAAATTCAGTTTGGTAGTATTCGTGTGAGATTGTTGGATAATTGCGTTTAAGCGTCGTTTGTGGTAGCTTACTTATATTTTAAGCGCAGTGTTTACTTTAGTAACTTAATAGTTTGTATACATGCAGGAGCCACAAAACCACTATCGGACTACCTGACGTACTGTAGGGTTGATATTCCGACCATTCGTACTCAGCGCTTCTCTTCCAGATTTATTATGCGCACAGCCAAAGTGTGAAACTCTCTGCCAGCGTCTGTGTTCCCTTCCACCTTTAACACGTCTGCCTACATAGCAAGAGTGAACAGGCATCTTTTTTGGCACACTCGTTCCATTATAGACCTCATCCATCGCTTTCCATCAGGCGATATCGAGGTCAAGAACGGGGCCATTCAGCTATAAAAGAGTCCCAGTAATACCTAAAAATATGAGTCACACAAATACCCCACTATAAAAAAAATATACACCAAATACATGCATAAAACCTTTTCAAAATGAACTATAACATGTTTCGAATTCAGAACGCACTCTTCGCCGTCAATGTGTCGCCCGTCAACTTGTCAAGCTTATAAACTACGAGCCGGCTGAAAGGTTATCGAAATAATTTTTGACTAAATATTAGTTTGTTACAATCTAAGTATGTTACGTTTATATGGACACGCTTTCAGAGAAAATCTGTTAAGGTAACTATTGAATGTTGTGAATAATAGAAGTTTGTGATTGGATCGTGGCAAAGAATTTGGTCACATCCACCTTGGCAGATCCCTTAGGTTTTAAAAGGTTATCAGGAATTCTGCCGAGAAATGAGCAACAGCATCCTCCTGTGTAGCAAGCACAGGAGGATACTGTTGCTCGTTTCTTGGCCAGTTCAAATGTTCAGTTCATTTCGAACGGCAATGTGATAACAGCACCATATTGCCGTTCTTAATTTTGTTATCCTTAGTTCACATACACGATGTAATTATAACACGAAATCTATGAATTCAACATCAATTTTCCCGGAAAATAAAATTAATTTCAATTCAGTTATTAATTACATATTCTGCGGTTGAATAATGAGCCACATTTTGATAAAATGAAGCACAAGACCACAGCGTTATGTATACAATAAAATGGCATTATGAAACATTAATTTTATGAATGCGACAGAACGCGCTTCTAGTCACGTTCTGCACCTAACGAGGGCACACTGAGTGCCAAGGATTCACGATCACTGACACTACATTCATTATCTAGAATACAAAGACACTATAAATACAAGAGAATAAACTAAAGAGTATTTTTTTTTTTCATAATCGGCAGGCTGACCTATAAATGACAAGGCGAAATAAGAGCAGGATGAGACCGGCTAATCAGTTTATCCACCGCAAAAAAAATGCACGGAAACGCATGTCTGAGAATCTACCCTAAGCCCATTACTTCCGTTTATCCAACTAGGCCTAAGGAGAACTCTCTCGGACATACGTTTCCGTTTTCGTTATCCACCTTAGGGTGGATTTTTTGGAGTGGGTAAATGGAATAACCCAATGAGACTTGCACAGACCAGGAAAGCATGGTACTAAAAAGAGGAAGCCTAAACACAGCAATGGGTGGAACAAGGCTACAAATGTGGTGGGGTTCCATACCTTAGCGGTACGCAGAATTAACGTTTTGTGCAGTATGTATACCGTATGTAATACACGACTATTTGTTGCAAAATGTGTGTTACCCCTAGCAAAGTGTTCCGTTCCCTAGAGGGGCGTACAGTTTAACGGTGCAAGCAAACAGTACCCAAAGGATGTGCTTAAGCTTAAACAACGGAGATGTTTTGCTGAAACTAAACTGCGAAGGCGAACTGAAGCTTCGTTATAATAACTAGTATTCCCTAAACGCACTTCCTATCTTGAGATTGAAAGCAAACTACCTGGCAAAGTGAACTCCCTCATGAAACATGTTAAAAATGCACTTTCATACATTTACAAACGGCTCAGATATTAATAAGCTATTTAAGGCGCAGATATACGACTTCTAATGATTTTAAATTCAATATCACGTCTAATCGACCAGACTGATTTCTTTAAAAAAAATAAAGCCAGACCGACGCGTCTGCTAGACCATTTGCTTCGTAATTTGATATGTGAATATTTGCAATTATATTTTTTTTAACATAATGTAATTAATTTGTAAAGTAATGTCTACCGCGGACATAAAAACTATAATCACGCAAACACTATCGGGTGTATTTTCATAAAACTTTCACCATATAAAAGACAATTTAATTCCCCGAATTTTAGTATACGGTTTTTATTTGTTTGGTGTTTGATAAATCAACAATAGATGATTGTTTCATATTTTGCAATAAATTACCAGCGTTGTGTCATCGCGCATCTCTTTCTTTTCTATGCAGTCCGATAGTGACCGCGCTTTAGGTCATGTAGTCGCCTTAATAAGCTATTTAAATAACACAATCGACACAGCCATCACCTGCATCTCTGATCACTAAGCTTATCCATAATCATACATATTATATGATTCCCTTCTGCGCTTTTCAATCAAAGCTACGTTGAACGATTTTGATTTCGTTGAACCGTGTAATATTGGTATTAATTAGACAAAATAATCATCCCAATAATTCACTCCAATTAACCCAGATTTTCCATATAATAACGCGACTCACTTACCATACAATTCGATCTCATAGACGTCACCGTATTAAACAAGTTGTTGGTATCTCGAGAGTCAATCGAAAAAGTAAGGTGTTGATGTGAGAGCTTTCATGTTCACTAACAAGATCGAATTAGCTACTGATACGTCTAATGGACGTGATCATGACTGATTGTTGCCTCATATGCTAGTAATGTAATTCAGAATTGAATTTGTGTGTTCTTCCATGTTTTGAAGGGCGTTGAAGAAGTTGATAAGCCATTTAACGTGTGTGTTGTAGATAGTACCTAGTACAAAGGATAATTAAGCTTGTATTTCTTTAAGAATTTTTCTAAACAAAACTTTAACACACAACTATTAATTTCACAGTCTTTAACGGAAGTCACTTGAGAAAAAAATCCTCAATTTATTTCTGAATTAGAAAGTAGGTATAGTAGTTGTGTAGTTGTTTTTGTCAATAATATTTAATGTTATAAATTCATTCCAAGAACAATATTGGTTCATGTTACGGTACCAAGTTTACCAGGGTCTCAGGACTCATAGGAGTCGGGGTCAAGTGTGTCACGTTCGCGTATGCCACAAAATATACCACGTTGAAAGTGTTTCTGTATAGTATAAACAAAATCTCTATAAATTCCATATATAGAACCGGTTGCAGTAATTAGTTTGAATTCTATTACAATGCAAACAGAGGTCATTGTATGTCAGTCACGTTTGCCTTAGCAACAGGATTTGTCAACTAAACTTCTAACCGCAAAGTTATGAACAAGCCAGGAACGTTTTTTACCCTTCACTAAACTTTGTTTACGGAAACCCCTTCCTTTTAAAATAACCAGTTATAAGAAGCTTATTACATAATGATTAACTATGTCTAATTTCCTTATTACAGACCCGAACACAGAAGTATCAAGACCCTCGTGGTTCCTATACTTCCTACTAAAGACAACTTATGGGGGGTCGTCACAACTCGCACGTTTCGTTGCAACGTCGCCGGTCGGAAGCACGAGAAGGGTGACTGTGCCTGTGATCCCCCCAAGCCCCCACCCCCAACCGTAACTAGGAAGGTTCCCCCCATCTTTCCCCATGCGGCCAAAGCGGCCAAGACGGATGAAGTCCGAAGATATTCACCGTTCCATTTCCCAGGGCAGGTAAAAGATTTAGAAATTTTTGGTGTTGCACTAATTAAACAGATAATGTACTGATAATGAGTTTTCTCTTTTTGTTATCTGATCTATATCTGTACGTGAGACTCCCAGGTCTACCGCACCAATAGCTTAATTGTGTCGCATTAAACAAGACTTGACAGATTTATTTAACTTCTAAAATAGAAAACGTTAACAAATCTAGAACCTACGTTATGATTATGAATGTCAGGATATCCGTTGCTCTTATGATTTCAGGAAGCAATTGTAAGTTTCCAAACATTTTCGTATTCCTTTATGCTTTTATTCAAAATTCTGTGCTGAATTAAATCGGGGCGATCGTGTCTCACGCTCAATTTTATATTCCCGCCGCACTAGGGCGGTGAGTGCTTACCAAGATAAACTTTACATTCAGAATTGAAAATATGAAAGAAAGAAAAAAATGGAAAACTTTTTACAAAGGAAGCTGAGCTCAACACACAGCAAAAGAGATCATAGTCTTGTCTCAAATAATGATGAATGGCCCTCGCAGAGCATTACACGGTGTACTACATCACTAGTACACCTAGGTTGTGCATATTCAAGGTTGCTGTGTACCTAATAATTCAGGAACATGAGTTATGGCGTGACAGCGCGCAGCGGTGATATATGAGCCTGTGGAATATGCGACGAATTTTATATTGTAGTGAGATAGATAAAGATTAGTGATTAGTATACCTTTCAAGTGATGAATAGTCGTTTTTAAAAGTATTATGGAGGGCCCACGAGCAACTTAGTTGCCCAGCAACTTGTTTGTCTCTGTCGCTGTGTCCTCGCTGAGATTTGGACGATACGCACACGGGAGCAACAGAAACGCTACTTTTTCGTAAAATTTTGCCGCATTCATCAACTGGCTGAGCGGCAACTTTTTTGTCGCCGTGCGTGCACTTGCATTGTAACCAATAGACGGGGGACAGTTGCGTCGCCGGCCTGTTCCAAACCCGCGGATAAAAGTCTCCCAGCTGTCGCGTCGCTACATGCGCGCACTTTTATACAAACCCGTATAGACTTAATGTGAGAAACAAATTAGCTGCCGAGACAAAAGTTGGTCGTGGGCACCCAGTTATTCGTGATACTGTGTATAGGTACCTAATCCCAATACGACCTTATTCTTTTTTGTCTTTTAACTTTACTCCATGGGTGGTATCGCTTGATGGAGATGATTGGAGAAGAGACGAGACGAGCAGGAATAAAACATGGATACATAAGAATCTTAGTACAAAAGAATCGTGTAAGAGTAACTGACTCTTCCGAGATTTTACAAATGGTTTTGCTCAAAGCAGTCCAATAGCCGTTTATAAAAAAACCTCCTGAAACAAAACTCGTCTTGACAAAAAAAAACCGGCCAAGTGCGAGTTGGACTCGCACACGAAGGATTCCGTACCACCATATAATATTTAACACTACATATAAAATAACGGCAAAAAAGTCACGTTTGTTGTATGGGAGCCCCCTTTAAATATTTATTTTATTCTGTTTTTATTATTTGTTGTTATACGGCAACAGAAATTCTGTGAAAATTTCAACAGTCTAGCTATCACGGTTCATGAGATACAGTCTGGTGACAGACGGACGGACGGACGGACAGTGGAATCTTAGTAATACGGTCCCGTTTTTACCCTTTGGGTATGGAACCTTAAAAATGTGATTGGTCCCACAAGTCGCGTTTACGCTCCTCTTGTTTCCTTTTCAAAGCCGTTCACCAGATGACCAATAACGCCTATCTGAACATCGAACGTTCTAAAATCAGACTAAGCCCTGTTTATTTGACATCGCCTGTCACAAAGCGTATAAACTTCTAACATTATCACAGATAGGTATAGATTGAGAGATTATGTACCCTCCGACTTGTATACAGTTCGAAACAAAGGGATTTCTTGGAAGCTGGGACGCAACAGAAGTCGTAAATAGTCATAATTACAAACTGAAGGAACTAACTTTATACATCGGATATTATTTATTACACAATGCGTTGTTCGCGTTGCCCCCAGGCCAGTGTTAGGCATTAGTCAGACTTACGTCATAATTTTGTTTGATAGCACATTTCTATATTTAAACATCATGTTCCGAACATGACGACAAAACAAAAACACACTGGTACTGTATGTGCATAAACGGCGTAATCTCGGATTTACGGCGCCGGACAGAAATTAAACCAGGACCCCCGGATCCGGGACATAATACCTATCTACGTTTCTGGATCACACGCACCCGATAGTGTGTTAGAAACAGGTATTGAACTTTACAGGGCTGCTGACAGATTTCAAAAAAGGAAGAGGCTATCTATGCATTCGTTCAGATTTTTGGTTTCATTTTTTATGTTCTTTCATTGACATATTAAGACAACGCCGGTCGCGTAGTGGCGCCCTCATCGTTTGTCTGATTGTTTGAAAATATATAGTGTAAGTACAACCAATTTTATAAAAATCCTTTACGTGAGAAAAAAAAAATTTTGATGAAGCACTCTAGAAGGCCAATTCATATAATTGAAAACGTTCAAAACATAGTCCAATCGCATTCAGCGACAATCAATATCAAAAATGTAGGTACCTCTGGCTCTAATCTAATTTTGACAGATTGGTTCTGAGATTACAATACAAACGTTTATAAATACGGGAATTGCCCCTCTGATTTTTCCGACACGCCATCCCTACGGACATTCCAATTACAGTACAGGATTGAGCGTTATCTGGATCCGCATGTCCGGCAACCTGTCCGTCTCTTATCAGGTCCCCGGATTGCAATACAGGAGCATGTGAACCGAAATAACTACACAATACGAGACGTGCCCGAGATTCCGGGGGTATACAACCTGAGCCATATAAATAAAGAATAATGGATCTTATTGTAGAGCCAAAAACATATTTTTTTGTTTACACACTTATTTTTTATCGGGCTAAGTTTGACTGTGTTTTATAACGCGCTAACTAATCCGCCCCTACTTTGGACGTGTGCAATGGCTACATGTCAAAACAACGATTCCTGTGCTTGTATCTAAGTTAAATATTAATGCATTATACACATAATCTCTTAGGAATAAATGCTCTGAAAACCACATCAAGATATACACACTATAACACACACACTTTATATATGTACACTTTATAAGATCTAAACGTCTTCGCGGTCACACAAGCACGCAGACAGGCGCGATCCGACGACGGTGCGACGCGATTCTGGCTGACCAATTTTCATAAAGTTTTCATAGAAATTGCTCTACTAGAGTCGCGTCGCTATGCATAGATGGAACCCATTTATCATGAATATCCTTCAGTCCGAGGTCTGGCAAACTCTTTTTCGCTAAAAGCTAAACACACAGTGTCGACCCTGAAGCAACCTACGGCCAAATTGATCTATCACTCTCGCAGGATGTGTAGGCGGGCAACGTCACCCTAGATTCTCTGATGCTTATGCTGAACTTTCCTTGTTTAATGATAACAGATCTAAGTTTATATCACACTAATATTATAAAGGCGAAAGTTTGTGAGTGTGTGTGTGTGTTTATATGTTTGTTACTTCTTCACGCTCAAACGGCTGGACCAATTTTGATAAAAATTTGTATGGAGGTAGCTGACACCCTGGATTAACATATAGGCTAATTTTTATCCCGATACACAACACACAACAGGATTGATATTTACGCAGGTGAAACCGCGGGGCGCAGCTAGTTAAACCTATAATGGGATCTAGCCCTGTGATTTCCTTGGCTTAACTTTAAATTGGAGAATTAATTGGTAGATTGGAACTATTGGGTTTGACATGCTTTTGACAGAATTAATTTCAGCATCAATTTAGTTTGCTATAAAGGGAAATAACATGCCAAGGGATTTGGATTACACGTGTAGCAGAATTGAGAGGTTACTTAGAAAAACAATTTTGTTATTGATAGTTGAAGTTATTTACCAACCTGTTATATAAACCCTAAAACTTTCTCATAATTAAGTTGATCCTTTGTACCGCATCGTTGGGATCAGAAGGAACTTAATGTAAATAATTAGAAATTCCTTCGAAATCCAATGTTACAAATCAGCCAGGAATCTTTTACGTCATTGGACACTTGTTACTAATAGCAGATTACTCACCACTCTCTTAAACATTAATTAGAATGTTGGCTGAACTCAAAGACTGTGGGTGGGCATTGGCCTACAGTCTTGAGTTCAGCCAACATAAGTAACAAATAACAAATTAAGCACCTAACAAATGTTGTCCCAATCTTGTTTCAAGAGTTACAAAAATATTATCCTTGTCTTGTGTCCAAGAATTACAAACATTGTCCCAACGTCTATAACTTCTTGTCCATTCATTGATACATTTAATACTCCAAAGGCGGAATGCCAGAAATATTTATTGGATGAGTCGTGGGTTCAATTTCGGTCAAATTCATCGTCATCACGCACTGAGCAGAATGTCAATGTCAAATGATAATTCGGTGAAACTGTGTGACGCCAATGATGCAATAGTAATGTAATAAATGTGTAATGCTCGGGGCATACACGAACTGTGTTAATAAACTTTGATAATTAGGTATTATCGCTTTGAAGGGAACCCCCCTGGGGAACCTTCGAAACCCAGACAGGCGCTATACCTACTTACTTTGTGTAAATTATTTCATCACCACTGCTCTCAAAACGGTGAAGGAAAACATTGTGAGGAAACCGGCATGTCCTAGAACCAAAAAACGCACTAGGCCCGCGTGGTGGATTACGGTACACTTCCTCTCACTGAGAGGAGGTCTGTGTCCCAGCAGTGGGAACACTATAGGCTGATTATGCTTATGCTAATTATTATAGTGCTGTGGGGCTCGTGGCTAAATCATAACAGCAGCACGGGTCGAACGCTTGCCGCGGTGAGTTCGCGGATTGGTAACCATCCATTACGAGTACATATCGAAACCCGCCGTTGGTACTGGCTGTCATTCGTAGACCTTTGACAGTCGTTACGGGTGCTCAGATGGCCATAAGTCTGACAACCAGTCTTACTAAGGGGTATTGTGTTACCCAGTAACAGGGTTGTAGAGGTCAGATAGGTAAACTCTTGATGTAAAATACTGGTATTCAGCTGCATCCGACTAGACTGGAAGCCGAACCTAACATAGTTGGGAAAAGGTTAGACTGATTGATTTTTAATTATTAATAAATAACACGACAGCATAATAATGAAATTTCAATCAGAGTGGTGGTACCCTTTGAGAATTCTTATTTAATTTCGTTTAAAATAAATATTATTCACACTCAATTCTCGGTCTTGATTGGGTTTTAATTGGAAATTTTTCGAAATTGGCACGCCACAAGCAAATTGTATCTCAGTATTTGATGTTCAATATTTCTGATAATTATTTATTTTAATAATTACATTATAAGGATTTAAATATTTGTATTTAACATTACAAGGGCTGATTCTTTTTACACACTTATATACAGGCAGCGCAAAGCCTATCCTTTTTTTTTTTTTTTTTTATTTTTTTTTTTTTTTTTTAAGGATGGGAAATCATCCAATGACCCCTCCCGCTCTGGGTGGAGCGGAAGGGAGTGTCAGACTCTTACTGACTAAAACCCATCCGTGTTCCCAGCGGTAACCCTTTCGGACAATCCCGCTGCCCCTAACAATCCCGCTGCCCCGCGCAATGCCTATCCTTCAGATCAGGCTGTTTCCGATGTTCACTATGTTTTAATAGCTATTGAATATTTCCTAATAATTTCTGATTGCAGTCAACGGTGGAATGGGTCGTAGCACGAGCAGACGACATCCTCAACTGGGGCCGCAGAAACTCTTTGTGGCCCGTGACGTTCGGGCTGGCTTGCTGTGCCCTCGAGATGATGCATTATGCTGGGCCCAGGTAACTGATTTATCTTTATTTTCTTATTTTTTACAATGGATCGTCGCTTAATCACCAAAAAATGCTGTGAAAAACTGTTACTTCTACATCTATAAGAACGAACACTAATAATAAACGCAAAACTAAAATGATTCGTTTAAATAATCATTATCACTTCCGGAAAATCGAAACAAAAAACGATTCAAAAACCCGTTTCAATAGTAAACAATTACAAACCCGTTCTAGGCCAACCGATCTAGTAATCAACCAAGAACACTGCAGCTGAGTATAAAACAATATCGCATCGTGACCGCGTAACCGATAGGAGATCGTTTCAGTAAGGGAGCCGAGGCGCGGTTATCGTCTCGCTCCACTGCACCTCGTTATAATGTACGTGTTGCATAATTGATGTACAACCTTTGACAAGTAGAGCACTGGAAAATTTATACAACGTGCTCACTAACAAATTAGAATTAATTTCTCATAGCGAGTTTGCCAGCGGTTCTAATTTGAAGACACTTCAAGCTCAAAACATGAATTTGTTTTCACAAAAAGTATTTACACAAAAGCCACATTAAATAAGAGCATGAAAAACGAAGCGCAACAATTTATATCTCTCTTTCTTTATAAATTAAGGGAAAAACTTAATAATTCAAATGCTTTGTAAACTTCTACGTGCCATTAAACTCTGAAGGTTTCCCATCACGAATTCCGCCAACAATAGGTACCATTGTTCTGGAACGAAGCTAAGATTCTCGATATCCACGACTCGACCCCTAAAGGTTGAGACATGACATTTCCCATCAAATGTCATTGAAAAGTAACGTCAATAGGTTCTGCCTACGACGAAGCCCTTGTTAAAGCTTGGGGTCGTTTGGGATTATTTTCAATTTCGTAAGTCAGTCATGACAATGTACATTGACCCTCAACTTTTAAGGTGAGTCCAGACAGTGCAAGGCATGTGCTTCGAAGCCGCAAGATAATTATTTAAGACTGAGGCATCTGACATTTAAAATATGTAATAGTGGCACATGCCAACCATTAGAGTCGCAGGATGCACCTTTTAGAGTCCTCTTCTCTTCCAAATGATTTCTAGTCAGTAGATTAGATTGATACAAAAATCTGAACGCTTTTTCCAGATACGACATGGACCGATTCGGCATGGTCTTCCGTGGCACGCCTCGACAGACCGACGTGATCATAGTCGCCGGCACAGTTACCAACAAGATGGCGCCGATTCTTCGTAAGACCTACGACCTGATGCCGGAGCCTAAGTGGGTACTGTCCATGGGAAGCTGCGCCAACGGCGGAGGCTATTACCATTACACTTATTCAACGTGTCGGGGCGCTGATAGAATTATACCGGTAATTATTTTTATATTTGTCTTTGGAGTTAACAATTTTTATCACTTTAGGACTTATTAGCAAGCACTATGCAGCATGCAGGATGCAGCTTATGAGCATTCAATTTGTCTGGACTTCATTTTTGTTTACATTACACCTAATTACAGAAATAAACATCATTTATCATTTAATAGAGCAAGAATGGACAAAGATTTTGATTAAGGTTAAAATGAAGCGCGTCTACAGTATGTTTTAGTTGTATTCTGGAGAAAAAAAGTGTAAAATGTTTACTATTTCAGGTGGACATATACGTGCCGGGCTGTCCACCGACGGCCGAAGCCCTTCTGTACGCCATGCTGGTACTGCAGAAGAAGGTCAAACGCATGAGGGTCTGTCAGGTTTGGTATCGCCATTAGCAGTTCCAATGTTGCATTTAGTTACTTTGTCTGATAATGGTTTAAAGTAAAGATATTTGATTTTGGTTATTTTTGTCTTCTAATTTCGATCACAATATTCCAGATATTCCTATAACCCATGCTCATAGTTTTTAAAACTGATTGCAAGATAACAACACAACACAACAACAATAATTTAAAAAAAAATGTGTAGCCGTGTGTACTACGGGAAATTAACAGAGAAAACGAGGCCCGTCAGCTGTTGTAATGTGTATCCTACTCAAACAAGGCATCCGGAATAATCTTAGGTTATTAATCAAGGTGCGGTCTTGACCCTTAATGTTCCTAACAGAAGTTGGAGGACCGTACGACGGTACTGTATTGTGTCCGTCTTTGTCAAAGGATAAAATAACCCTCTTCACCGTATCCGGCGACAGCGACCCACACTAATTTTCATTCCTTTCGTGAGCTCTCTGATGACTTGCAAAGCCAAGGTCTTGAAGACTGACTATAATTAAGTATGTCTGTTATTTATATGGTGTATTTAATAAAGAGTATTCTATTGTATTATATTCACACCGTGTACAGAAGAGCTGAACCGCATCACTATATATCCCAAAGCCTTCGTATAAAAGAAGGCTTTGGGCGACATTTGCGCATTTTGCGCTTCTAACCTAGGTTTTCAAGACGATTTGTGAAAGGATAAATAACAAAGATACGGTACTGTAAGAGCGATTTCGCACTACATCCGATCCGAATCCGAGAAATGCCGGTCCGAAGTGACCATAGTCCTATTTGTATGAGGGGTTGCGCACTAGATCCGAACTCTATCCGTCCGAATTTAGAACATTCTCAACTAGGAGTGAAGTCCGATCTTTAACTCGGATTCGGATGGGATGTAGTGCGAAACCGCTCTAAGGAAGCCTGGTGCTTGTTACACAGCTAAATTTTACTGGAAATGTAACTGATTATCCGAACATGCAACGTTGCAGATGAGACTCCAGAATTTGCAGGACATTGTGAAATTTATTAAGTCATAAGTCATTTATTCATTTGTTAAACATAAGTACAATAATAATGGAATATATAACCTTTAGTGCACTATGTTATGCCAGAGGCAGTACAAATGTGCCAGCCAATCTCTACAATAAAATAAAATAAAAATAGGCCTAGGGTTCAAATGTGGGATCCAACGAAAATAAATCACATATTACACATTCACCACTTAATCATATAGTGCTGTTCTGTAAAAATAGCACTGTAAACATTTTGGTGAAGTGACCTTGAAGGGAAGTGTCATCCCATCCGCCGGCCTATATTTAACCGACTTCAAAAAAAGGAGGAGGTTCAATATTTTTTTTTTTATCAAAGAACTCGCCGTGAAAACTTAGTTGAAGTGCCTGATGCTAAGGATTGATATTATTGACAGCTCACTTTACCTAAGTTTTCACGGTGAGCATTTTACAGAATAGTACTACTGTTATCGACTGTATGGACCCTATCTACAAATAGAAAACACAACGAGTTGAAATATTTCCTGAACATATAGCGTGCAACGATGTTGGTGCGGTAGTTTTTTACATGTGTCTGAGGTGCCTGATGGTCTTTACTCCGGGTCACGTTCTGACACGTGCCCCGGTTTACCGACGCCTCTGTAGAGGGTAGTATATATTTATATCAGGAGACGCCACGCTTTTACGAGCTTATTCGTTTTTAGGAGATAAGTAATGGTCTTGTTTCAGGGTTTTTGTATATATATTTTTTATGTTAGCGAAGAGAAATAGGATCATAGGATGATAGGGTTTTTTTTATGAGAACATGTGTTTGGATTAAAGTATGAATAAGAATGCTTAATAAAAAGGAGATGAATAATCCCTTGTATGTTAGTGTACCTAGTGTTATGAACTTGTAACTGCATCGTTGGCAACAAGTACTCCTAGCATATTGAACGCAGTAGGTACCTAAAATCGGTGGGAATCGGTATACAAAGTTATCAAAACAAATAGTACTCCAGCGAACACCCATAGCAAATACTCCATAACCTCTACTGCTTAAATATTAAACTGACTGTACCATAAACTAAGCCCGATAGCACCTGTAACTAGACTTAGTGACAGGTGTTAGGGTGAGGCTTAGGCATTTCACGAGACCCTCATGAATATCGGGCCGTGTGAAACGAATTTATGGAGATACACTCTCTCTCTCTCTTACACACACACACACGCGCACACAAATGTAATGGAATTTAAAAATTAACGTTCTGGAAGAGAAATGACGTAGACACGTGTGAAAGTAAAGGTACTGTCGCGAGGAAAGAAGGCGAAATACTACGCATGAATAGTGACATGTTTTTAGGAGTGTAAAGGAATGAAACCCGGGTAAAAGGACAAAAGAAAAATACAAGTGACAACCCGAGCTGTGACAAATGTCACGCCTGACAGAACAATGGAAAAATTTATTAGAATATAAAAAAAAAACTCGTTTATACATATAGGTAGGACTGGTGCTGCACCGAAAACAAGCATGTACTTCTCGTGGGAATCAACCATCTACTTGATTTAAAAACCTTAGTTACTTTAAACACGAATACACACGTCTTGCGGATATTCAAGGGTAATTTCTTCTAACCGCATCGGAGAGTCCGAAACCACACTACGCATTTATTCTTCCACATAAACGTAACCTTATGTGGCTAAAATCTTTATGGAAAACAATGGGACGGTACTAACTTTTTATTGTATTGGGTCCGACTTTCGATTGGTGCTCAGCTTCCATTCACTTTATACATCTTGTATATCTAAACATAGCATAAAACTAAGTCCTCTGTGTGACCGCTTAGAATCTTACCATAACACAATATTAAGAGAATTTATTCAGAAAGGCATATGATAAATGATTTAATTTCTGTCAGGCACTTTTACACGTCAATCATATATTAAAACAAAAACTTTTTTAAATTTAATTTAGTATTGTAGTGTCTTGTTTTCTTTTCGCTTAGAATCTTACCATAACACAATATTAAGAGAATTTATTCAGAAAGGCATATGATAAATGATTTTATTTCTGTCAGGCACTTTTACACGTCAATCAAATTTTAAAATAAAAACTTTTTAAAATTAAATTTAGTATTGTATTGTCTTGTTTTCTTTTTGCTCGGCTCCAAAGGGTCGTCGCGTGATAGTAAATAGCCTTGTTCAAATTATCATATTAGTATTAGATAACTATTTAATTTAGATATAGCATAGAAATCTCAACATTGCATCCGTACGAAGCATGTGTGGGTCGCAAATATATTTACAAGCAGTATAAATTTCGGAGCGTTCGCCAAAATCTTCTTTTTGAGTGATAAAGTTACAAAGTATTTTTACTCAAGCATCGATTTCGATTGAGTGAGTCGTCAGGGCCTGAAGCTTTTTGGACTTTAAAAGGAAAAACTCGGGACCCTTACGACTTCACTTACGGTCCTCGTCAACCTGTCTGATACAGTTTTTCGTTTTGTACAAAATAAACTACTGTACCAAAAGCCAGCAATATAAAGTACTTGATTGCTACATCAATAATATCTTCGAAATAATTATTTGTATCGTGAGTCACGATTTCAGATAGTATCAGAAATATAGACAGTATTTTCAATTGAGATTTATTGAACAATCATATTCAGAATTGGAATTGAAGCTTGCCATTCTTAACAATCCACAGATCAAAATTACATACACATTCATAGACAGAAATATAGCAGTCACATTCCAATGCAGTAATTTTATGATCTTAGACTTAGAAATCGTAAGTAATATATAAATGTAAGACGTAGAAAATTGGCTATAAGAGTAGGGAAGAACCAAAGAAACGATGGATGGACAGTGTGAATAACGATAAGGTGAGTACCGAGGCGACGACTAATAGAGAAGTCATCATCATCATCTGTCTAGCCTTTTCCCAACTATGTTGGAGTCGGCTTCCAGTCTAACCGGATGCAGCTGAATATCAGTATTTTACATAGAGCGACTGTCTGACCTCCACAACTCAGTTACTACACTGAGAAAAACGGGTTACTTAAAATTGGCAAATTTGTAATGTACCGGCAGCCAGATACGTATAATGTGCGTTTCACATGAAAATTATAAGAGCCATACTTATAATGACACGACACCATGTTATGTACGTATGCGGCATAATGCTCTATAAAGACAATGTAAACGAGTTACTTGTAATGAAGCCGTATCCATAATACGTAAGCCGCATCATGAAATTACTGTGCCCGCACTGTTAACGTTTACGTATGCGGTTTAATGATGCCGCATATGTATTAACAGAGCAGCATACGTAATTTACATACCCCGCAACAGGAAAAATGTATGCGCTATACGAACGACGTTATACAGCCGCATTATTTCAGTATCCAGGCTCTTTACAACAGTAACTGGTTACCAAATCATTGTACTGACTCCGTCTCATTAAGTCATGGTCCCGGTTACGTACATAATGTACGAGCAGGGTCGGGGATATGCCGATACATTTTACGCACACTGGATAATTAATAATGTCTCCGCCTACATAATCATTTACGTATCCTGGCTCATTTTACGAACTCCGTTTACTTACTGACTGTGTTCGGTACATAGAATCTTTATAACGTCAGCCGCATCATGAAATTACTGTAGCGCACTCTTAACATTTACGTATGCGGTTTAATGATTCCTCACAGAGCAGCATACGTAATTTACTTAACCCGTAGCATAAAATATGTATGCGCTATAAGTACGACGTTATAATGCCACCTTATTTCAGTATCCAGGCTCTTTAAAACAGTAACTGGTTGCCAAATCATTGTACTGAATCCGTCTCATTAAGTCATGGTCCCGGTTACGTACGTATAATGTACGAGCAGGGTCGGTGATATGCCGATACATTTTACGCACACTGGATAATTAATAATGTCTCCGCCTACATCATCAGTTATTACGTATGCTGGCAACAGTAACTGGTTGCCAAATCATTGTACTGACTCCGTCTCATTCAGTAAAGGTCCCGGTTACGTACATAATGTACGAGCAGGGTCGGGGATATGCCGATACATTTTACGCACACTGGATAATTAATAATGTCTCCGCCTACATAATCATTTACGTATCCTGGCTCATTTTACGAACTCCGTTTACTATTATACGTTTAACTCCAAAATAATCTCGACTCTCTGTGTGCGTACTTATGTTACATTTCTTCTCGCTGCAAACAGCTGGTATTATTATTAAGATTTTGTAGGCTATTATAGCGTAGGTATTTTCGCTTTTGTACGAGAGTGAGGTATCTGTTACGAAGTAACTATTAGTAATCTGTGCCTGCGCCGCCTAAACCATAGTAGAAAGAGTACTAGTAGGTTATCAGCGTGACCACTTTTTAATGAGGGAATCTACCAAAGACACTGCTAAAATCTACTGAAATCTACTAGGTCGCATTTTAAAATCTACTAATTTTTTAGAGTAATATTTGAGCCGTTTTGGGAGGATATCATTTGAAATAAAACACATTTGTTAATGAACCCTACATTTAATCAATCATTTATGATTAACATTTTTGTATTTATTGTCATCGTCATCGAATTTTTTAACATTTTTATATAATTGTTTTTAAAATAATGGGTTTTCTTCCCACTCCGCACGATAAGTTTCATCGTATCTTCTTTTAAATTATTTTAAATTACATACAATACAAATGAACGAAAACGACTAATAAAACTGTGTTGTCTATCATTATAGGAGCAACTTAAAAATGATCTAAGTTGAAAGACCTGTTTTATAAAAATAGTTTTTATCCAGTAGAAAATTAAATTCAATTTGCTAAGCCCACAGTAACGTTCATTCATTAATAAGGTAATCCCCCAAATCACTTTCGTGTGTTGCCAACTGTAAAATTAAAACTTTTTGGACATGGATGCTTGGTTTTAAGCCTAGTAGTCTTTGATAGCGAATTAATACCAAAACCTACCGATGGGTTTCTCATTTCTACTAAATTCTACTAAGACATTTTATCCTACTAGATCATCGTCTTATTTGCTTCAAATCTACTAAAAAAGTAGAAATCTACTAAAAGTGGTCACACTTGACACTCTTATCTAACTTCATACAAACGCACCGCACGCGGCTTGTATGTGTGCGCCATAATATCTAATGATGCGCGATGCGCCCATCGAGAAGCATCGCTAGATTTTGTTTGAGTGTGCATGCGGCGACGTTAGATATTATGGCGCACACATACAAGCCGCGCGCGGTGCGTTTGTATGAAGATAACGTACTCTATAGGTACTCATTATACTATGCCTAAACGAAACAGCAGGAGCAGGCCTACATTTCGCCGCGCGGTAGAAAGAGAGGGGGATATTACTTCCTCTCCTACGCCGCGCCGGCGCCGCTCCTGCGCGGCAATGTATGTACTTTCCCTCCGTCTTACGAATTTTCGA
Source organism: Gortyna flavago (assembly GCA_963669345.1). Taxonomy (NCBI): domain Eukaryota; kingdom Metazoa; phylum Arthropoda; class Insecta; order Lepidoptera; family Noctuidae; genus Gortyna; species Gortyna flavago. Next base: position 3,827,883 of record OY770142.1, on the reverse strand, counting down.
CCAGGTCACGTGTCCTGACACGAGTTTAACATTTTTTTCAACACACTTGCTCATAAAATGGCTCTAATTTCACCGCAATTAGGCACATAATGACACCTGTAATCAAACTGTGACTTTTTCTTTACTATTATTCACAAGTGAGTTATACTTAGGTTTTTTTTTTTAAATTGGTCGATTTGCTTTGTTTTTAAAAAAGTTTCGAAACAAAAAAGATCGTGTTCAATAGTACAAATAAATTAATGTACCAAATAACAATACAACATGAAAGTATTTCAGTAAATAATCTGTCTGATGAGACCGCTATGCCATCAAAACAGTTAATTATAATTTTACCAACTGCACATTTACTAATTGTTTCTCTAAATAAACTTTTTACTCACTAAATAAAATGGCTTTTTAGTATTATTTTCTTCACAAGTGTGTTGAAAAACGTCGTATGATACACGTGTGTATTGATGATTACTGTCCTTGGCTCTCTTAAGACCCTCACCTAACGGCTCGGGTCTCAATGGCGCCTCAGCGGTAATCACCAACATTACACACTTGTACCATAATGTACAGACGCCAGCACATCAAGCTACTACAATCTGTCAGATTTCTTTGATAGATTTTCGACTTTATTTCTAGAGCATTAGGTTCAAGGTTCATTGAGAAAAAATGACAGTTTCGGGTAGCTTGACCTGCTGGCGTCTGTACTATTTCAACACACTTGCTCATAAAATGGCTCTAATTTCACCGCAATTAGGCACATAATGACACCTATAATCAAACTGTGACTTTTTCATTACTATTATTCACAAGTGAGTTATAGGTTTTTTTTTTAAATTTTATTGGTTGAGTTGCTTTGTTCTTAAAAAAATTTCGATACAAAAAGATCGTGTTCAATAGTACAAATAAATTAATGGTGAATAAAAGTGCACAACGCCGCTAAAGAACTTTTCACTTCAAAAAACTATTTTAGGTTCCTTTGTGATTTTCCTACAAGATTCTTATTAAGTATGCCTACATTATTGAAGTAGGTACCTAGTTTATCTACCTATGAGTTTATGTTTGTTCAGCGAGATCATGAATGGTAGGTAAGCTTATATTTATTAAGTAAATAAAAACTTTTGGATTTTGCTTGGTTGGTTATTTATTACAATAATTTTATTATTATTATACTAAATATACCTAAAAACTACTTAACCAATAAATAATCTTTACAGAAACACAATTAAAATACAGAGTTTATCTTATAAAAAATAATTGCACAAGAGTAAAAACTTAATTAAACTTTGACAATGTAGAATTAATTTAATCTCCAAATCAAACAATAGTTAGGTTTCAAATTTGTGTCATTATTCCCCTTAACTTTGTATTCGCCTTAAAAGAACCATCGCGTAGGACACGAAATGCTACCAAATAAGGTAATCTGTTGCACCAATCAGCGAGCCCGTCACGCCCGTCTCGCCCCCGGCGACGCCGGCGCGGCGGGCTGCGCGGTGCGCGGCATGGCGGGCGACCCGCGACAGTCGCCTGAGGAAAATGGACGCGAGCGGACTTGAATCATTTTTTAATAATATTGAGAACAAAATTAAAACGCTAATTTATAAGTCTCCTATAGTCTCTTAAAAAATACACTTGTCTAAAAGTTAACTTCGAATATTTAATTTAACAGTACATAAGTACTTACTTAAAACGTAAATTTTAGTGTATCTCTTTATTTATTATACTTGCGATAGTCAAATCGTATCACGTTAGTACCTACTTATCAAAAGAAGCAAATAGCCATCATGGAATTTACGGAAGAGATATTAAACGCCGGTTTAGATGAAATAATACCATTCCTTCAAGGTAAGCCATTTTCTCGGTTTTATATAATAATCAAGATTTTTTGTTTTATTTAGAATTTAGTTTTTCTTAGAAATGTCACACTTTGAAATATGTGTGTATGTTGCGTCATAAACTCCTATCATAACCCCTCGTTTTCACAAAGAAACATACCTACTAGTTTTCTAAGAATAACTAAGCTAGTTTTATAAAAAACTTGTAGAATACTTGTTTGTAAACCAAAGATTCAAATCGTAAGTTACGCCCTTGAAATTTGAATTTGAAATAATGCTATAGATTTTCAGTACGATATAAATCTTTGTTGTAAACAAGTATAATTGAACATGTACATGTAGGTACATCTCATCTTTCGTGGCGCGCTGTGACATGTTTGAACTTGTCTGATAGCTTTTCACCCACAAACAACAGACAGACGTCTTTGACAAGAAGGTGTTGTTTTTTTTAATTGAAACCCATAGGACGACCCACTGACCAAAAAATCTGTTTATTACTAATTAAAACAAGTATAAAACCTTATCCATTGCTTGTTGGATAAAGTTGTAAACTTTACTAAACGGACAGCATTTTTTCTTGCTGAAAACCAGGAGACCGCCCCGAACCTGACTCCGACTGAACATGTAGATAGGTAGGTATCTACTTAGCAAGTTTTGTACATGTTTGTTATAATTGTATTTGTATTTTTCAGACAATCTTATAACAACACTTGAAACTGCCATTCTGCTAAACGATGAAGATTTGAAAGAACTGATTCCAAAGATTGGCCCCAGAATAAAATTCAAAAATTGGCTACTGCAATATCAAAAAGCGACCGGTGTCAATGTACGTACCAACCTACCTACTTGTTTATTGTACATCTTGTACAATAGTTAGGTAATAAAAATGTTTTCTTTGTTTTTTTTTTTTCTCTTGGACCTATGCTGGTATACAGCATAGGTCCAATGGTTGTAATACTTAAAGCTTTTAAATTATTTTTCTAGAACCTTGAAATTAAGAATGCTGAGCTAAACGACTCAACTCAAAACGCTGTACGGGACACAGATGTCAGAGATAATTCAAAAATCTCTACAGATTGTAATACTGCAGCTAATAACACCGTGAGTTACTCATAATCATAACATTACTCAGTTTGATAACAAAACGTATTTAAAAAATTGTCGAATTGTAGCGACCATTTTACATGTTTCTCTTCGAAAGATATTTCTGTTCAATAGAGATTTTCACTTGATGGGCAAAAAATTGTCAGTCATTGTAGTTACAAGTTTACAATATTGTAGAATTGTAATACAATTCTGACAGGGAGCCTCACCGTTTCTTGGTGCTCACTTAAATTTTTATTTTGTAGCTTAATTTGGTAGGTACTTTATGTTTGTGATATGGACCAAAAGCATTGTTTACACAAGGCCATCGCTGGCTGCCAGTCTCACTGGCTTGAACAATAGACGGGCGCTCTATTATCGCCAGCGTTGCTGGCTTGGCTTTAATAACTGTTTAGACAAGACCAATACCAAGCCATGGCTGTGACTGGCAGCCAGCGATGGCCTCGTGTAAACCTTGCTTAAGATATAATTGAAAATGCCCGTCATTTAGATGAGCATTTTCAATTTGTAATAATTCTAAGATTCCGTTTTTTTTTTGTTTCAGGTATTGAAACTATTAAATGTAATGTTATTTTCTTTAGTAGATAGTATGAGTATTAAGAAGGCACTAGTCAAAGTTTAGTGTGCTAGTTAGAATATGCATAGTTTAGTTAGGTAGGTACCTATATTGTTTAACCAGCAAAAATGTAAGTACATCCGTATTATAGTATTTATTTGGTACATTATTAAATCCGACCAATTGGCATGATACTGACGATTGGATCCAATCGAATTGACCGTGTGTGGCCGTGGATCGGCAGGCTGGACAGATCGAATTGACGGAACAATCAAAATTCAATTCTTTTGGCTGGATCATGCCGATTGGACCGTGTATGGCAGTGGGCGATCGATCGTATGATTTTCTTAACCGATTTCAAAAAAGAAGGACGTTCATAATTAGATTGTATATACCTATTTGTTTTATCATTGTTTGCGCGTATCTTCGATATTTATAGACCGATTTTGATGTTTTTTTTTCTTTATTTGTCCGATTGGACAGTTAGAATTGATCGTGTGTGGTGTATATATTATGCAACTGCAGATTGGATCCAATCGGCAGTATCATGCCAATTGAATGTGTATGGCTTGCATTACTAAGTAGTATATATTTAGTATTCAATAGTATTTAGTATTTATCATTAGCTAGCTTAACTCGATAACTGCGCGGCATTTAACCGACTTTAAAAAGGAGGACGTTTTCAATTCGTCGGAATCAGTTAGAGTGTTGCCTTTGGGGCGCTGTGGGAAAAAAGACTTACAATCTTTTTTTTTTAATATGTTACCTATGACTTTTTTGCTCATAAAGAACCATTTTTTTTTTTTTTTGAAAAATCTGTTACGGATCATTTTTTTGCTCATTCGATTTAGGGCACTTAATAGGAACATGTTTATACTTATAAACAACTGAGTTATATCGATTTTCGATCATTGTCCCCATCAATTTATGTCATGGGCATGATGTATCCCCGACTCACAGTTTTCGAGATATTTAATTATTTAAAAAAAAATCTTCAAAGTTAAATTACTCGAAAAATATGCATTTTACGAAAAAAGCCTAAATTGTTTCTACGGGTATCCATATACCTAATTTAATAAGAGCAAAAAAAGGAGGGATAATAGGTCATCGAAAAAAAAAAAATTACAATTCAATTTTTATTTTTTATTGACTGCTCATAGAGCCCCGAAGGCTATACTCCACTCCAACTGGACCATTTACTCATTAATTTATTAATTTGTTCAACAACTTTAAAAAGCTGGTAGTATCAATAGTGTTTGTGTTTTACATACAGGAAAGTTTAGACGGCAGAGCAATACTCAAAGAGGGACAAGGATGCTTACTGACGGAGGGTTCCCGAAGGAAATTGAGCCAGCTGCTAATACACCACAAACTAGAAAACAATTGTGCAAAGAAAATTTCCAGTGAAGAATTTTATAAACTAGCTACCGAAATAGTGGAAATATTCCACAAGGAAAGCGTTGTGGTGTATTATTCTGCATATTTATCAGCTACAAATAAATTAGCTAAAAAAAACGCTAGCGGAAAGCTCTACGAGAGCTATATAGCTCGAAGGAGAAAGTTGCGAGAAGGTGGAGAGTTGCCGGGAACTAGCCGTTCATCCTCGAAGTCATCCAGATCATCGCTCAGATCCACGCCAACTATCACAGATGATGACATTTATAGCCTGGAATCTCTAGAAAGTGGTAAGCAAATAATCGCTAGTTACCTTTTTCGTGATTTAAATGTACCACGGGCGACTGTACTATGATGCCCTTCCTCTAGTTATCCCACCATACATACGTATATGCGTAATAATTACAGATATTGTCTATGAAGAAACATTACTGTGGCTGAAAAACAATGTCGATCCATGGAAATCTGTTGAAGAAAAGTGGGCAGAAACTGCAGCTCACCGCCTAAATCGCATCCAATGTGGAAAAGGTGAAATAGCGGATTACTTCAAGGATTTCCCAGCCTTAAAACAATCACAAGGCTATACCTTGGTAAGCTTAAACTGCAGCCTTATTTTTTTATATAATCCTTGTGGTTTTTCTATAAAAAACGTACGCAATGACATATAAATGACAAAAGTTTGTTTATTTCTTATAAGACAAGTGTCTGGATTTCGATTGCCATGTAAAATTCATAATGTTAGTTCCCGTATCTGCCACGATTCTTCTCTTTTCGCACAGACTCTAGACACTTGCAACATTCGCGCGCTGCCGACATTCCAGAACGAGGCGCTAAAAGAGACGAGCTGCTATTCTAGTGCTCGCCTAATAACCCAATAAGCTCTGTGGTAGCGATCCGGACCTTTCTCACCAGTGGAAATAACATAGCGTACATTTATTGTATTCTTTTTTTCAGCTAATGAACGATTTCAGTCGTCTGTACCCAGGAAAGGAAAACAAATTATTTTCCTCTATCACCCTCAAAAACGAAGAAATTATAAAATATGCTTCATTAAAATTACGAAAAATTAGAGACCAAGACACGAGAACAAAAATAGCAAATATAATTGCACTGGTTGACGGTAAGAAGTTTTGCTCAAATATTAGTTCTTAACTTCTTATTATTAAACCTTCATAAAATTGTCTCAAAAATTAACCGAAACTTTTTTTTATATTACAGTAGATAAACCAGAGACATCTAGCAATGTCGCTTTGATGTTGCTGGCTTATGTCATCAACATTTCACCTGCACGGAAAATAAAAGGGAAGCCAGCGTGGAAGCCATCCAGAGCAGAGGTATGCGATGGCTATATATCGCAAGCTGCTTCTGAAGCCGACGTTACCAACAAGATCATTCAAAAAAAGGAGAACCTGCAGAGGCTAGGTCGCACAGTTCAACCCTACGTTATTTTTGTTGGCCCTACCGTTACCGAGGTAAAAGTAGCATATGTAGTAATAAATGACACATTGTATAGTTTTAACAAATTAGTAACAGCAGTAGACTGTGCATTTAAAATATTTCAATCGATAGGAGCTTGTTACCCGGAGGAAGCTGGAGACATATGGCTTTTTATTCAATTGGGTTTCTACGATATTAAAACTAAATTTGACAGGCCCACGCAGGCTGTGAATACTCTTTTAACTGATCTAGAGTTAATACTTTAAAAATGTTTACCTGTTACTATTGCAAAAAAGCCAGTGCGTCTCCGAAATTACTTATAACTCATGTGCGAACTTTCTGTAAATTAACGTTAGGATTTTCCGGATTTCGGTGTGGTGAACAAGGGTGTTATCGTCATTTTATTTCCTCTGCATCTTTCAAAAAGCACTTAGTTAGAGACCACCAGTCATCATTGTCAGTCTTGCCTCATCCAAATAGTAACAAACCGATTGATACAGATACAGAAGCCAATATCTCAAATTTACCTTCAACGTCAAGCACAAAAACTTACGAAACAGCAAATACGATGGAATCTCTACCAACTCAAAGAGACGAAAACTCTCTTGGTGACCATGCTGCATGTCTCGTCTCCACTCTATATGCTAACCCGATAATACCGCGTAAAGCCGTACAAGTTCTTGTAGAAAATCTTCAATTATTTCATTCTAAATCACAATGCATTATAGAGCGACAGTTTAATGATATGGTACCACCAGACCAAAATAATGTTCATGTTAAAAATGCTTTTAAAAAAATATTTAGCGCATTCAGCGATTCTTTTGAGAATTTAGATTCGGAACACAAACGTTTAAAATATTTTACTGAAATAGGAACTTATTCTGAGCCCCTTGAAGTGGTTGTGGGTCAACGTAACGAGAAAAAAAAAAACAAAAAAACGGCGGCTGGTTCGTTATTAGTACAAGTAAATTGTACAATGCAGGTGATTCCGTTAAAAGAAAATTTAAAACGAATTTTTTCATCAAAAAATTTCATGAAGGATACTCTTGAATATTTGGACATACTAAAAAATGACTCTTTCGGTATTGAGAATATTGTTCAGGGTTCAGTATGGAAAAAAATGACAGAAAATTCTGTAGAGCATGATGCAATGATTTTACCATTAATAATCTACTTTGACGATTTTGAAATAGGCAATCCCTTAGGAAGCCACGCTGGGATTCATAAACTTGGAGCTATTTATGCCTCAGTTCCATGTCTTCCACCTCACTACGTGTCGCTTTTGCAAAATATTTTATTATTGGCTCTTTTTCACTCATCAGACAGAACAAGCTTTGGAAACAACATAATTTTTCAAAAAGTTTTTGATATTCTTAATGATTTAAAGATCAATGGTATTCATGTTGAAACTGATGTGTATACCGGCAAAATTAAGTTTTATGTGCTGATATGCAGCTGTGACGGGAGATAATTTAGGATTGAATGCTATGTTAGGTTTTGTTGAAAGTTTTTCTGCAAATCGGCCATGTAGAATTTGTACTGCTAATAAAGAACAAATCAAAACACTGCTTTATGAAGATGACACGTTATTGAGAAACAATGTCAATTATGAAAATGATTTACATTTAAATGACATTTATATGACTGGTCTTAAAGAAAAATGCACGTGGCTTGCTTTAGATGGGTTTGACTTATTTCAAAACGTCGCCGTAGATGTTTTACATGACTATCTCGAGGGTGCTTGTCGATATGTGATGTCATTTGTGATACAAAATCTAGTGTGCACTCAGATGCTAATTTCTTTTGACAATTTGAAATCAAGAATACGGTATTTTAATTATGGACCTGATTCTACATCGACACCATGCGATTCTGTAGCAAAAGAAGGCTCAATATTAAAGTTAAAATGTTCGGCTTCTGAAATGCTTACTCTTGTTCGATATTTTGGGCTAATTGTTGGACATAATGTCCCAGATGAAAACGAAGTTTGGTTCTTATACATCAAATTAAGACAATTGTTGGATAAACTTTTGAGTCATAGAGTCCATGAAAATACTATTGATCAAGTAAAATTTTCAGTAGCTGAATTAAACGAGCTCTATCGTCAATTTGCTGAAACAGACTTAAAGCCAAAGTTTCATTTTCTTACACATTATCCAGAAATGTTTAAAAAATTTGGCCCACTTACCCAAATCTGGACGATGAGGTTTGAAGCCAAGCATCGTATATCTAAATTTGTGGCCAGAGCATCGCACAACAGAGTAAATGTTTGTAAAACAATAGCTATTAAACATCAATTAATTTTAAACGATACTTTTCTTAAAAATGAAACTTTAAAGACGATCTCTTATGGCAAAAAGGCAAATATGACAAAAGCGCAAATTGAAAATGTAAGACTTAACTTTAATTCTCGAGGTATAATCGATAATAATTGTTGGTACTCATTATCATGGGTGAAACTGTATGGTGTCCGATTTGAGCTGTCGTCAATTGTAATTCTAGATATTTCAGAATCTTCAGGCTTTCCAAAGTTTGGTGAAATAAAAAATATTTATTTACTTGACAATGATGAAGTTACATTTGAGTGTGTTTCATTAGAGTGTATAGATTTTAATCAGCATTACTATGCGTATCAAGTGATGAGAACCAACGATTACCTATTACATAATTATAATACCCTTGTTTCGCCTGTACCGGCTACAATAACTATAATGTCAAATTTAAAACTTTATGTCACTGTTCGATGGACTTTAGAATAACAACGAACGTTACATACACATCACTTACGACATGGTACCCTTGGGGTAGGACTTCCCATCATATTAGCACCAACCTTCTTCGTTTATTTTTCTCTCATTACACACTTACATGCATATTATGTAGTCAAACCCCGAAGTCCCGGCGCTCCTAGGTTTGACAAGAAGCCTTAGTCAAAGTCCAAAACTAAAGGGTGTTTCGGCCTTTGACAAAAGAATTTATGGCCAAACCTAGAAGAGACCAACTTGGATAGTCAAACGCCGAAACTCAATACGATCAAATCGGGGTTTGACCAGTCAGACTTAAATTAGGGACAGAATGGGTTATAATTATGTATAAAAAAAATACATTCTTTATAGTGAAAATTTAACTAAATCAACAATCTTCCTGGGAAACAAAAATTTATGTTTTCTGTTAAAAAAAATTAACCTAAGTATGTATGAAAAACATCATTCATTTCCGATGTTAGATTTAGTCAAAACTGCCTTACTCCTGCAGGTCAGGTGGTCCTGCAGGTTAGAAATTTCATCTTAAATTTCGTGGTTATTTTTTTTAACAGACAACAGTAATCTTTGTTTCACAGGAAGATTGTTAATTTAATTTTCACTTCAAAGAAAGTGTGTTTTTCATACATTTAAATACAAAAAACAAATTCTGTACCTAATTTAAGTCTGACTGGTCAAACCCCGATTTGATCAAATTGCGTTTGGCCATAAATGCGTTGGTCAAAGGTCGAAACACGCTATTAGTTTGGACTTTGACTAAGCCTTCTTGTCAAACCTGAGGTTTGACTAGGCAAACCTAGGAGCGCCGGGACTTCGGGGTTTGACTATAACACATACAACACGTGCAAAAATTCAGAAACACACCCACCTGTGCGGATCTGTTGCCCGCAGGTGATACAGTTTACACATCTTACTTACCCATACTTTACCGTTTTGCAAAAGCGTGAATACAGGCCCACCACCAATTTGTTTCTATAACTTAACTTCAGGTTAAACATCAGTACTGAGTTTCATTTTTTGTTTGTATTCTTTCATCGTATTGTGTCATTTATGCTTTTAAAATCAGTCAAATTTCGTAAAAGTAGAAATATCGAAACTCGGTACTGATGTTTAACCTTCACCTAGGCCCTGGGGTAGGGGAGCACCGCCCCTACTGCCAAAAGGTGGCTCTCGGATCGCTACCAAAACGGGGCGATCCCCACATTTTTTTTTTTTTTTTTTTGAATTCCGGTTATCAGTTTAAAGTCGGGCCTTGCGACATAGGTTCCGCAACTAGTTAGGTTTATGCGTATGTATTAGCGTTCGTATGCGAACGAGCTTTAAGTTAGGTTTACCGTAGGCCTAGACGCATTGGTTTCCAGCGACGACCACGCGGACTCCATTGATGCCAAGGTACCCTTACTAGTGATTCTTTGGTCGGGAATCCTAGGTTGCTCTTACTTACCCGCCTCCGGCTCGTGCTACAAATACCCGAGATCTGAGACATTGTTTATGTTGATAGTGGACTGTCTGTTGTTATACCTAATTAAGTATTTCTAATTGCACTAAAAATCTATATATGATAATAAATATCTAATCGCCAATCCTCTCGTCCTTTCCGTATTACGTATTGTAAAGGCCTACTCAAACCTGACCGGTATCCTGTACCGGTGGCAGTAATGGTATACCCGATCGATATTCCGACCGGTATTTTGTATGGCATTACCGGCAGCAGTTGCGGAACACCTTTGAACAGCGCGTTACCGCATACCCATCGGGATATCGTTACCGCCACCGGTACAGGATACCGGTCAGATTTGAGTAGGCCTTAAATCTTGCAATGGTGGACGCCTGTCAACAATCGACAGACGGTGAAATTCATAGTTACGACCATGTAATTCTAGAATAGTATGATTAATTAAGCTTGTGTTTTTTTTGTATGTCACAATTTTACGATTGAAAATAAATAATATGAATCTTTTATGTCTATTTCTTTTTAAGCATGTAAAGCTATAAAACTTGTACAGGGTTTGAGAACAGAATTTCTTCTGTTAATAATAGATGGACGGCTATTAGACATACTTGATTTTTAGGGTTCCGTACTTCAAAAAAAGAAAAACGGAAACCTAAAAATCAAGTGTGTCTAATTAGACACACGCCCGAGTACATGCGATACTGCTACGGGTATAAGGCATGGAGCACTATTGCACTACGTGTTACTTATTGCACACCATGCCTTACGATACTTGCACCTGTATTTTCCTTATGCTGGCATGGTTACAGTCAGCGTCATTAATTTTGACTCGATGGCTGTATATATATTAATGACGCTGACTGTAACCATGCCAGCATAAGGAAAATACAGGTGCGAGTATCGTAAGGCATGGTGTGCCATACGTAACACGTATAGTGCACCATGCCTTACTTTACCCGCAGCAGTATCGTACGTACGCTACCGTGGTACATTAGTATGGTTCACCGTGCTTTACTGGTCCCGCACCAGTATCGTAAGTCCGCTGCCGTGGTACATACGCACGGTTCATCATGCCTTACTGTACCGGCAACGCTACCTTACCTCTACTACGACAGTTAATACGTCTGACACATCATGGTTTACTGTGCCTGCCACAGTATCCTACGTATGCCACCATGCTGCACACGTATGGCGCACCATGATTCACCGTGTCCGCCACAGTATCGTAAGTATGCCGCCGTGGTGTACACGTACGTCTCACCATGATTCACCGTGTCCGCCACAGTATCGTAAGTATGCCGCCGTGGTGTACACGTATGACTCACCATGATTCACCGTGTCCGCCACAGTATCGTAAGTATGCCGCCGTGGTGTACACGTATGACTCACCATGATTCACCGTGTCCGCCACAGTATCGTAAGTATGCCGCCGTGGTGTACACGTATGTCTCGCCATGATTCACCGTTTCCGCCACAGTATCGTAAGTATGCCGCCGTGGTGTACACGTATGTCTCGCCATGATTTACTGCGTCCGCCACAGTATTGTACGTATGCCTCCATGGTACACACGTATGGCTCACCGTGCTTTACTGTGGCCGCCACAGTATCGTACGTATGCCGCCGTCGTACACACGTAGGGCTCACCGTGCTTTACTGTGGCCGCCACAGTATCGTACGTATGCCGCCGTCGTACACACGTACGGCTCACCGTGCTTTACTGTGGCCGCCACAGTATCGTACGTATGCCGCCGTCGTACACACGTAGGGCTCACCGTGCTTTACTGTGGCCGCCACAGTATCGTACGTATGCCGCCGTCGTACACACGTAGGGCTCACCGTGCTTTACTGTGGCCGCCACAGTATCGTACGTATGCCGCCGTCGTACACACGTAGGGCTCACCGTGCTTTACTGTGGCCGCCACAGTATCGTACGTATGCCGCCGTCGTACACACGTACGGCTCACCGTGCTTTACTGTGGCCGCCACAGTATCGTACGTATGCCGCCGTCGTACACACGTAGGGCTCACCGTGCTTTACTGTGGCCGCCACAGTATCGTACGTATGCCGCCGTCGTACACACGTACGGCTCACCGTGCTTTACTGTGGCCGCCACAGTATCGTACGTATGCCGCCGTCGTACACACGTAGGGCTCACCGTGCTTTACTGTGTCCGCCACAGTATCGTACGTATGCCGCCGTCGTACACACGTACGGCTCACCGTGCTTTACTGTGGCCGCCACAGTATCGTACGTAAGCCGCCGTCGTACACACGTACGGCTCACCGTGCTTTACTGTGGCCGCCACAGTATCGTACGTATGCCGCCGTCGTACACACGTATGGCTCACCGTGCTTTACTGTGGCCGCCACAGTATCGTACGTATGCCGCCGTCGTACACACGTAGGGCTCACCGTGCTTTACTGTGGCCGCCACAGTATCATACGTATGCCGCCGTCGTACACACGTATGGCTCACCGTGCTTTACTGTGGCCGCCACAGTATCGTACGTATGCCGCCGTCGTACACACGTAGGGCTCACCGTGCTTTACTGTGCCCGCCACAATAGTATACGGGTGTTGCAGTCGTAGTTTCAGGAATATTCAGTGCGACTTGCGTACTACGTATTACGTAGCCGGATGTCGGGCTACGTACGTTACGTAACCCGCTCCATGATGAGCGTCAGTATGCCGACTACGTATGACTGACTACTTACGCGTAATGTAGCGGGTTACACACGTCATTGTGGTCGATTTTTGTCCTTATTTTACGTAGCGCGGCAGAGGAAATTTTTCTCAGTGTAGGTAATACGATACCCCTTGGTAAGACTGGTTGTCAGACTTTCGGGCTACTGACGACCCGTAACGAATCATAGATCCACGAATGACAGCCGGGACCACGGACTAATAGAGAAGTATGGAAGAAAAAGTCAAGTTGCGCCGACCCCAAAAATTAGGATAAGGGTAGATGATGATGAGGCTTAGAAATCGTAAATAATACCACCGATGCTGTAAGGATGAAAAGTTCAGAGATAATTTTCTCAATTTATAATGCTGTCCAAAATTCACTTTACCAGCCCACGCCCCAACTATGAAACACGTTACCAAAACAAAAAAAATAGAAAAAGCAAAATTATAATATGTACGAAAATATGTGGTGGTAGGGATTACAACTATAATGTATCATTAAAATAAGGACCATTTATATTCGTGGTATCGCTCCCGAACATATAGCAGCCTTATGGTATGCATGTGAAGAGACTGATTATGAAAAATGACTTAGTAGATATGTCGCAGCCAACTGGTTAAATTAGCTGTTTAGTTAACCGCCTAGCCTTTTAACTAAACGGCGGTCGTTCAACTAACGGCCTGAATGATATTCAATTACAGTTTAGGTTGGAAGTCTGTAACCAATCACGCGCGGGCACCCCGACCAAATGGGTTAGGTTAGGTTAGAACTGTGAAAAACCGCGTGCGAGCCGAGAGAGCGAAGCGAGGCGAGCACTACTTCTAAGGCCTGAGTTCACCAACATTATAACCATTGCTTAGGTATTTAAACAGTTGATTTATGTCAAATTTCCTAAGGAAATCAACTGTTTAAATACCTAACCGATGGTTAGAATGTTGGTGAACTCAGGCCTAAAGGCCAGGCGGTTAACTAAACGGCTAATTTAACCAGTTGGCTGCGACCGACAGATACATAAGAAACACAGATGTTTATGGGGGATGCGCTAAGGTAGCCGAGAAAATAGTCAGTGTTAGGTTGTATGTTGATTAAAATATGATTCGCGACCATATAACAAGTATCAATTAGGCCTGCAAGATTATGTATGAAGATACTAATAGAAAAATAGAAAAATTCTAGCTTCCATTTATTTATTCTTACATCCCTAGAAAATATCCAACTGTATACATCTACATTATTCCCTCGTTAGAGATATTTGTGGAAGACTAGCTAGACAAATGTACAAAAGAACTGTTTTATATTCGATCTGAAATCAATAGCTAGCAGCATCTTAAAAGGATGCTGTGAACGGTAAAATACATCTGCGGATAGATATACAGAATGGCGTGGGAAGAGAAATAACAAGTAGCGAATAGTTGGAAATATCAGTAGCAAGATATTGTGGAAACTTGGGGAAGATAAACATAAAATCTAAATATTATTTTAAGTTAAAAGAGAGAGCGAAAGAAGCGTAGCCAGATAGATCAACTGGTATAGATGACCTACAAAGGACCGCAGGTAACACCTGGATGAGACTCGCAACAAACATACCAGGGAAACATGGCATTAAAGAGAGGAGGCCTTTACTGAGCAGTAAGCAGAACGAGGCTGTCAATAACAATGCTGATGAAGACAGGAGTCTAATTACATTCAAGAGATAGAACTCCGGCACCTATCGTAACTCCAAAATAATCAATCTTGTACGGCAAGTGTGTTGATTGTGATTTAGACTTTCCCTCACACGTACATTTTTAATACGAGTACAAATAAAAAACACCTGAATGGTGTACACGCGTTTAAATGAGTAGCCATTCATTACTACAACTACCATTAAAGATGTAAACACACAACTGATCTTGCCCAGGTTATTTATACACAGCTCATTGTAGTCTGATTACAGCGAAGTTTAATTGGCGCACGCAATCGATACTGGTCGGCTCGGCTAAACGCTCGGTTAACGCACTCGGTTTATTGTGTAACATGTCGAGGAGATAGGGGCAGAAGATCCACTACACAAGAGTGAGGAGAATGGTCGCAAATCTATCTTTAAGGCTTATGTAGTACCGCTGCCTGTTAATATTAATTAAGGCGATTAAGGAAGACTGATGAAGGGTCATATAATTTTCCCGCACACTGTAGTCCGGTGACTGATGTCAGAATCTTCGTAGATACAAGGTCTGCTGCCAGTTTTCCATTAGAAATGTGTTTTGCGAAGATCCTTCAAATACTTTTTGAATAGAATATAATACAATATGTTTATTTGCATAGAATGTAAGGTATACAGATGAGTTATAACAAAACCATCAAGCATCATAATAAGAATGTTCACAAAACTCACGTTTTGCCAACATTGAAATTGAACTCAGAAGAATTAATAGGAAGGCATGACTCTGCAATGCAGGATATGATTTGATGATTATACGTAGACTATCTTATTTTATTTATTTAAAATCTGTAATAACATTACATAGATACAAGAGCAGTGGTGGCCCAGTGGTATCGGCCGCGACTTACGAGTTGTAGGTCGTAGGTTCGAACCCAGACAGGCGCTTTACTTTGTGTAAATTAATTCATCACCACTGCTGTCAAAACGGTAAAGGAAAACATCGTGAGGAAACCGGCATGTCCTTGAACAAAAAATTCGACGACATGTGACATCTACCAACCCGCACTGGGCCCGCGTGGTAGATTACGGCCCATTCCCTCTCACTAAGAGGAGGCCTGCCTGTGTCCCAGCAGTGGGAACATTATAGGCTGATTATGTAATAACATTACATAAAGTCAGTTCTCTATCTATCATGGGATTAGATTTATTTAACCCGTTTTGCGACTGGATCTTCTGTCCTATCCCGTGTTGATATCCCGATTGATCGCGGGACGCTACAGTATCGATTATGTTGAACAATGGCGGTTGCCATGCGGGCCGGCTTGGCTCACATAATTCACATAACACGATGTAGTCGTTTCGCACGATGTCATTGTTTTGTTTTTTTTCTAATCGATTCGATTGAATAACTTGCCGCTGTCACGAACTGAAAGATGTTTGTAATGGAAGACTTTGCGGTGTCGTGCCGGTTTCTCGGAATGTTTCAGAGAAATACATTTACATTTCTGTGAGTGCGGAGTGGAATGATTGCGGTGTCACTTTCGACAGAATAAATATACGAGAAAATGTATCAATTTGTTGACAGATGCCTCGTTGATGTATTGGATTTTTGCTTTATGAAATTCTTAGTAACCGCCCGGGGGTCTAGACGAATTCACACACATAATCGACTCTTAATCTTCTATCTATATATTCTATTCTATAAGTACTAATAACAAAGCTGAAGAATTTGTTGTTTGAATGCGCTAATCTCTGGAACAACCAGTATATTTGAAAAAATATTTTTGTATTTAATAGCCCACTGCTTGGGGAAGGCTTATACCCTATTTAACATAACGCTATGCCCCTTAGGAAGCGAGCAAAAAGAAAGAAAGAACGCTAAACGAAAACGATATAATAGACAGGCGCTGCGATGCGATGCGACGGGGGAACAAAAAATTTCACGCGGACAGAAACTATCGTAGCATAACTGGCGACTCTATTTACTCTTTCTTATAAATGTGTCAATACAAGCGTGACGTTTACATATTATTTGGAAATATACGATACATCTACCGAAAAACTAATTTTGAATATTGTTTTAAACGTTATATCTACGAGTTATGTAAATATCAACATCTCCCTTGTCGCTATTAATATTCCAGTTCAGACAATGAGACCCGAGAGTGTAATCCAGCTATATTATGATAGTTGAGCTGCAATAAAGACGAACGTTCAACTCTAATGAGCTTTGTGCTATTAGCATTACCTAATATTGGTGGAGGCACCCCAGCCCCCGACTGGATAATTACTAGCGGGTTTAGAGAGAAAGTAAGCTTTAGTGCAATCGATTAATTGAAGTAAACAGGGTTGAGAATAAAGGCATGCTTAGATTTTAATTGGGAAGGCACCTATGAAAATAATTATGCTAAACTGATAATTGAAAGGAAGGTAGCAGTGTTGACGCAGTGGTAACGGCCGCGAATTACGAGTTGTAGGTCGTGGATTCGAACTCAGCCGCCTGCCTGAGTTGGAACTTTGTGTAATTTATTTCATCACCACAGCTCTCAAAACAGTGAAGGAAAAAGTCGTGAGGAAACCAGCTTGTCCTAGAACCAAAAATTCGAAGACATGTGACATCTACTAACCCGCACTGGGCCCGCGTGGTGAATTACGGCCCACTCCCGACAGAGAGGAGGCCTGCCATGTGTCCTAGCAGTGGGAACGTTATTGGCTGATTATGATGATTGAAAACATGCTGTAATTTTTAATACGTGCCTTTAATTCAATAAATCGGAAAGGTAAAGGGCTTTTTGGTGAACATTAACCTGAACTGGTTGAAGAGAAAGAAAATGGGGACGGGGAATGGGGATAATTAGAGGAAGGGTTCAGGGGATCAGACGGGAAAACTCTTCGTTTTTTAGCCAAATGAAAACAACTGACTGCAGTGATATCTGTTATAGTTATACATCGCAGTCTATTAACAATTAACGTATCAACTATAATGATCTTACAAAATCAACAATCCGATAAAAAGCATTTCATTTTCATCAATCCTCGCCCTGAAATATACATTTACATTGAAGATGAATACTAGGTTCACATAAGTCGAAAGAACTATAATGACGTCATCAGATGTCTTGTCGGAATTCCTGTGCTACCGGTCGGTAATTATCGACGCAACGAGGGGTGACGCCCTGTGGGTTCACTAAGGATGTCCATTAATTTTATAATTTTGTAAACAGATTTTCGAAGTTTTCGCTGGCTTCTATACAATCATTTATTCAAATTACGCTGAGAATCAGCACTTTTCGAACGTCAAAATTACATAAGATGAAAAATCACGCCCAACCTTCACCATTTCCTAGTGCTTTCGCCAGCTGGAAGAAGTGGCGCAACAAACTCCCTAATATTGTCTAGAGCAACATAATTACGTAGAAGCAAACCACTAAAACTCTTAACTTTTTCAAACTATTTAAGACACTTCTTCTCCCCAGCGAAAGCACTAGGAAGTGGTGAAGGGCGGGCGTTTTGGGGGACTGTCTTTTGTAATTTTGACGTTCGAAAAGTGCTGATTCTCAGCCTAGTTTGAATGACTTTGATTTAGATTTTTTTTGACTGGGCATAGACTTATAAAAAAAGATGGACTCCGCGCCACGCATGTTGAAAGTGAAGCACCGTACCGATCTATGTGTACATGAGTGACGATTGACGCTGTCGTGTCACGTAATGGCGGCCGGTCGGCATACTATGATGTAATGTGAGCGTGAGGCGTTTGTACAAGCGGTCCCGGCATACTTACTGTGCTTCACTTTCCATATGCGAGGCGCGGAGTCCATCTCTTTTATAAGTCTATGACACAGGGCTAAAAACATATTTTTCTAGGAAAATTAAGGTCGAAAGCTTTAAAATACACTGCCCCAAGAAGTGTGCATTTAAAGCCCTACCCGCTTTCCGCTTGAATTAATACGTGGCCAGCCCCAAGACAGTTTAATTTTCTCGGGGAAATCTCAAGCGTTTCTCCTGGTGACTTTTCTTTAACTTGTAAAAATAACTGTAACTTTTTAAAGTGAGGTTTTCAAGTCTTAATTTAATTTTCTATTGTATTTGTTCTCTCTTTCTACTCTACTAATTCAGTGAAACAAAAGTATTCTTGGATGCAAATCTTTGGAAACTCTGGTATTAAAGTTTATCTTCCCTTGACGACGTTTTATTACTTAAGTAGGGTCCGCCGTTGCCTGGGGCAGCTATCTTTTTACGACGATGTCAGCTTTTGTCACCTCGAGAGAAGGAGAAAGAAATACAACTGCGCTGTGTTTTCTGACGCCATTATAAATTAGGCTTGCTTGGGCACAGTTCGGGACAGCCCTGCCGACAAGTGCACAGACACGCGGGCAGACGAAGCAACAAAGTGACTCATACCGAAGGAGGCGCGGGCGCCCGCCGCCCGCCACGCTCTACCTGCTGTGGGAACTTCCCTAACAATTGTGTCTTTGTCATAATTATAAGTCCTAGTTTTTCTGTAAGACTTGTTGGAGGTAATAACGGTGTAGATGTGCAGGATAATATTTAATTGTAAATATGTAGTCCACCAAGCCATGAAGGTGAGTCATCACTTCGTGTTCTTATTTGCGAATAGATGGACAATTGGATATTAGCATAATCAGTCTTTTATAATGCTCCCACTGTTGTGACACAGGCGTCCTCTCTTCGATAGGAAGCGGGCTGTAATCTACCTCGCAGGCCCAGTGCGGCTGGGTAGAAGTCACATATCTTCAAGTGTTCAACTGATGTGATTTCTCCAGAAAGTTTTCGAAAGCACCGAAATAACTTTCGAGAGATTTTCACTTATTGCATCTGTTATTGTTGGTATATACAAATATTCCTAACACATAAAACCTCTTTCCATTTGTTACTTACTCTTTCACTCTAAGCGTTCTTTAAAAACGCGTTGATTTATTCAAATAAATATGGTTGACACCAGCGGTCGTTTTTCTTTTCAAAACCCTTTTCCAATAGGTTATGGGCCCAGGCTGCGTTAATAACTGCGCAAATTATCTATTTTAAAGTTAAATACAAGTTTGTAAAAATGGATTTACGCAATAGAAGAAATATCAAACAATTTGACGGTGAGAGGTACACTACGTGGAAATTCCGTATAAAATCGCTTTTAGAAGAACTCCAGGTGCTAAGTGTTGTAGAACAAGATTCACCAGTACCCCCAGACGAAGAATGGCTAAAGAAAAACAAGATTGCAAAAGGTACTATAGTTGAATATTTGAGTGACGCATTTTTAAATTTTGCCAAAGATTCTGAAACTGCCAAGTCCATATTAGACAAACTCGACAAGATTTACGAGCGAAGAAGCTTAGCTACACAATTAGCGTTACGTAAACAACTATTGAACCTAAAATTGCAGCCAGATATAACATTATTGAATCATTTTTCTAAATTTGACAATTTAATTACTGATTTGATCTCCGCTGGTGCTCGACTCGATGAGATGGACAAAATTTCACATCTTCTGCTCACACTGCCCTCATCTTACGACGGTGTGATAACAGCATTGGAAACGCTCGGTGAAGAACACCTGAATTTGGTATTTGTGAAGACACGTTTGTTGGATCATGAGGTGAAACTGAAGGCTGAACCTACGACGGAACTTAAGGCTTTGCATGCTGGCACCAAACGGTTCTCTACTCAAAATCTGCCTGGACCTCCTAAGAAAAAACGGAACTACTCTCAGAAAAGAGAAAATTTTCAACCCGGATATTCTCAGTACAAGTTTTCGAAAATACATTGCGACCATTGTGGACGACGAAACCATCTTAAAAAGGACTGCCGTTATTATAAGAAGATGCAGGAAAATGGTCAATCTACCAGCAATAAGAGGACGGCCAACAACGTTCAACCCTGCAACGATGACGAGGACGGTTTCGCTTTTATGTTCTCTAAATGTGAGCTACCTATTGATACCGATAATCGTTTAACTAATAATAACATATGTTTTCTTTTAGATTCTGGTGCCACTGATCACATTGTAAACACTCGTGAAGGGTTTACATCATATGTTAAACTACCCACACCTTTAAAGATCGGCGTAGCTAAGAATGGGTCTTCCATCCTTGCCTATGGTAAGGGGAGGATGGATGTGACCACGAATTTAGGCATTCAAGGAACTATTGAAGACATTTTATATTCACCTGAAGTTCGGTACAATTTGTTATCGGTAAATCGCATTCAACAGACAGGTATGTCGGTTATTTTTGGTAATAATGGAGTTCAAGTCTATAGTAAAAATAACAAATGTTATATGACCGGTGAGAATACTAACAACCTTTTTAGCATCATTTTTGAGGTAAATAGATCGCGATGCAATTTGAATATTACTCGTAATCAAGATAGTTGCGAAGACCAAGGTTGTTTAAATTATAAACTATGGCATGATCGACTTGGTCATTTGAACAAACAAAAATTTAAATTTCTCCGAAATGTTATTGATAAGGATGATATCAAAATAATTGACAATATAACACCTACTAATGAATTATGTGAACCTTGTATACTTGGTAAACAATCACGATTACCTTTTGCAAAATCTAAAGACAAGTCTATTAAAAATAATCGACCGCTGTTTATCATTCATTCTGATGTTTGCGGTCCGATTACACCCACAACTGTAGACGACAAAAATTACTTTGTTACTTTTATAGACGATTTTACACATTATACGGTTACATATTTAATGTCTGCAAAATCAGAAGTTTTAAAATGTTTTCAAGATTTTGTAGCTAAAAGCGAGAATTTATTTAACTTAAAAGTGACAAACTTATACTGTGACAATGGACGAGAATATCTATCAAATGAATTCAAAGACTTTTGTGTTTGTAAGGGAATAACGTACCATTTAACGGTACCTTATACGCCACAGCAAAATGGTGTCGCTGAGCGCATGAATCGTACGTTAACCGAAATGGCTCGAACATTGGTTACAAGTGCGAAATTAGAGAAATCTTTCTGGGGCGAAGCTGTACTTACGGCTACGTATTTAACAAACAGACTACCCACAAAAGCGCTAGCTAACAATAAAACACCATACGAAATGTGGCATAACAGGCCGCCGAAAATAAAACATTTAAGAATATTCGGCTCGACAGCTTACATCCATGACAAAACTAGAAAATCAAAATTTGACGAAAAATCATTAAAAGCCATTCTAGTTGGTTACGATCAAAATGGTTATAAATTATTTAATGTTGAAAATAATCAATTTCTTGTTGCTCGAGATATTATATTTGATGAGTCAAATTATGAATCTTCTAGGCCTAAGCCTGTAAATGATAAGCCGGACAAGCCTGTTCAAATTCCCGCCGAAATTAGCAAGTTCGATGTTGAATCGGCTAAGTTAATAGGCAACAAACACAAGAATCTTGCTGATACCTCAGAAGCTGGACCATCGTCTGGTAAACTGAGACGCAGTGAAAGGATTCAAAATCAACCCCCAAAAGATTATAAGCAAATGAATGACCTTGATTATATTTTATCAGTCACATCAATTCAATCATTACCAAAAAGTTATGCTGAGATTTTTCATAGAACCGATTCTGATAAATGGTTAAAAGCCATACAAAGTGAATTAAGCTCCTTGCATAGCAATCAAACTTGGAGTCTTGTCGATAAGCCTAATAATGTTAATGTTGTTAGTTCTAAATGGGTTTTTGTTATTAAAAATAATGAGCTAGGTGAACCGGTACGATATAAGGCCCGGTTAGTTGCTCGCGGTTTCACTCAGCAATATCTTCAAGATTATGACGAGACGTTCGCACCAGTTGCTCGAATATCAACTTTTCGTTTCATACTAGCACTTGCAAATCAATTTGATTTATTTGCACATCATATGGATGTGAAAACCGCCTTCTTAAATGGTATTCTAAAAGAAGAAATTTATATGGAGATACCAGAGGGCGTTTCTGCGAAGCCAAATCAAGTCTGTAAATTAAATAAATCGCTATATGGTTTGAAGCAATCTTCCAGATGTTGGTTTGAACGTTTTGATCATGCTCTTAAAGTTATTGGTTTCAAGAACTCTCAAGTTGATCCATGTCTTTATGTTCTAGATAAAGATAATATAGAGAAAAATGTATACATTGTCCTATATGTCGACGATTTAGTAATTTGTACAAAAGAAAAACAAACTTTACAATTTTATAAAAACAGTTTAATGAGGCAATTCAATATGACAGACTTAAACGAAATTAAATTGTTTTTGGGCATAAAAGTAGAGCGAAGTAAAGGTAAATTGACTTTAGATCAAGGACCGTACCTTCAAAATGTTTTAAATAAATTCTCCATGAATGACTGCAATCCTTCCAAATCACCATTTCCATCTAAATTGGATTATGTATCTTTAAACTCTGATAATTATTATAATGCTCCTTGCAAAAACGTCATTGGATGTTTAATGTACGCAATGCTTTGTACACGACCGGATATATGTGCTGCTATAGGCATCTTAAGTCGATACCAGAGTAAAAACAATCAAGAATTGTGGAAATGTTTGAAACATCTTTTAAGGTACATTAAAGGGACGCTTAACTTAAAATTGACCTATACAAAATGTGATTATAAACAACTGATAGTTGGCTATGCAGATTCCGATTGGGGAGGCGACTTTATTGACAGAAAAAGTACAACAGGACATATATTCCAAGTGTTCGATAATTGTACAATATCGTGGAATACACGAAAACAAAATACAGTCGCCGCTTCCTCAACGGAGGCTGAATACATGGCCTTATTTGAGGCCGTCAGAGAGGCAATCTGGATAAAGTCACTGCTCAATAGTATTTCGATTCCAGTTGCGCAGCAAATAGTTATCTTTGAGGACAATAACAGTTGCATTAGCATCGCTAATAATCCCACAAATCACAATAGGTCCAAACATATTGATATCAAGTACCATTTTACGAGGGAACAAATTACTAATAAAGTAATAAAGCTAGAACATATTTCCACAGGAAACCAACTAGCTGATATTTTCACGAAAATGGTACCCACAGCGAAGTTCCTAGAATTGAGAAGCAAGATTAATTTAATTTAAACGCTTTATTGATATGTCATTTTTAATTTAAAATTAACTTTTGTCATAATGATTGTTAACTGCATAATTTTATGATTGTAGATATTTTATTTAAAATGTGCAAAAACATTATAAGATATGATAGATCATATATAATAATTATGATTATATAGACATTCTTAAACAACTAAATAATGAATATTTGAGGGGGACTGTTGGTATATACAAATATTCCTAACACATAAAACCTCTTTCCATTTGTTACTTACTCTTTCACTCTAAGCGTTCTTTAAAAACGCGTTGATTTATTCAAATAAATATGGTTGACACCAGCGGTCGTTTTTCTTTTCAAAACCCTTTTCCAATAGTTATGTTATAAATTTCCCTGTATCGTTTTAAAGCCAACGTGTTTTAGGTGAGAGTGATATCAATTGTAAGCTCCTTATACGTACAGTCAGACGTTATGACGCGTTGGTGACTCACGTCACGACTGCTGACGCTACCTGCGGGGTTATTAGTTACACTATTTTTGGAAACGCTATTTTTAGCAGCGAAGGGTTGTCAAGAATTTACGTAATAGAATGACCCGGCGAAATAAAGTAGGGTTATTTTATTTTATTAGTGAATTTGTGTTGGAAAGGTTAATGGGGGTAAATTACAGACTGCGTAGTTTCTTTATGAAGGTGTTTTTTTTTTCTCTGAAAAATTTGTTAATTTCTTTGAAAACGAGCGTCAAAGTCGGTAATTAGCTTCGCGGTTATTTATAGAAAAAACCTTATAGAGGTATGAGGAACAGAGTGTAAAGTTCACTCATACTCTATACATACATATAGCAAAGGGAGGATCGTCCGACCAGACGGGTGTTGTATCTATGCTAGTTGCGCGGTAAACTCTGCTTGCGAGATGCAGGATTTTGCGTGGCGTCAGTATGACGTGTTGTTCGCTTTGTAGATACCGCTACAACCTCATAAATGGGTTATAAAAAATCGTATCCACATAAACCCCAAAAATATAGAAAACACGAGTACATTCAATATTATTATTTTTTATAAATATTGCACGAAACACGAACACGTTATAGAAAGACATAAAAAGTCACGAACTCTGCCTTTATTGATAGCAAGTGCTTTGCGATTAATCGGCTGCTCATCGATGTTGCCACTATCGAGTTTGATAAATCGATATTTTTTATTTTAGTTTTGAACACCGACAGGTCATTCAGATTAAATTAATCTATCGTAAGTTGAAAAAACCTACCAAAACTGTATTTGTGTTTAAAAAGAGTAATAGAATAGTAGGATACTTTGTAAATTGACAGTTCATATTTGAATTCGTATGTTAACCCAATATCCCTACCAACTCAATTTAAAGGTTGGCCTTTACAGCAAACACAACCTTTAATTATATTATAATAATAATTTTAATGAGGAAACCTTTGTTCTAACAGATAATTTATTGTAGCTACTGTTTACTGGACCATATCGACTTTTAATTACAAAAAAAAAACTTTATTTTTCGTAAAAAGAAGAAAACATAATTTAATTCAAACTAAGCGTAATGAGGCCGGTGTAAACAAAAGGCGTCATTAGTTGAACAATAGAACACCATAATGCTAACCAACAAAGGGTAGGATTTTGAAGTCTTGTTTTTTTTTTGGTACGAAATTAAGAAAAATGCAATTCATTTCCTAAACATACGCACAAAATTCCTCTACCAAGCATAAAGGCTCCCCAGACAGGCGTGACGCGACTCCAGTAGAACAATTTCCATGAAGTTTTCATAAAAATTATTCCACCAGGTTCGTGTCGCACCAGTCTGCGGGAGCCTTAAATTACGAAAAATAATAAACACGCACACGCACGGAAACTTTATCAAATAACATCTACATAATAATACATAAGCAGAAAATGTAAAAATAACTATGTTTATAAATAACTAAAGCGGTTAACGTAAACGTATAGTAGTGAAACAAAACATATGAGGTATAATTAAAAATAATATTTGGATATTAGCATACCGCGTTTTGAGGTGGGCATGTGTGATAGGAGAGGTCACAGCGTAAGCCAAGCTAAGTTAGCTTAGTTGTTAGCTAAGTTAGGTGATGATGCTGCGCGCCAAGATAACTTTGCTCAGTTACAGCTCACGCTGTTGCGTCGTCTTTTCATACTTCGGTTTACACTACAAACTACAGTAAAGTAAAGCGAGCTTACTGAACTATATGGGCTAGCTAACCGGACGATTCCGGCTAAGCTAGCAAGGCTAGTAGTAAACTCTGCTTCCATTAGCATCCACAAGTGTCAAACATCGTAGCTAAATCCTTGGTTTTCAGTGTGTGCCCAGATATTGTAGCACCTATAGTTGCACTCTAAGCTACGTCAGCTTACGTAAAAGTTAGCTTAGCTCGCGGTGTGGCTGCATCTAAGTTTGGGCATGTGTTCTGCGAGTGAGTTTTGGGCCAGAGGGTGAGTACGTGAGTGTTTTAATTAGCCACGATTGTATGTTTGTGACCTATTAAAGAAAGCGTTAGAGTACCTTGCTTCTATAAAAATTATTCGGTTAAGTATGTTCGTTGAGGGAGTGAAGTAAATCCACGGTGAATAGGAAATTATTTTAAATGGTTTCTTTAAGCTAATTAGGTGGACGCCTGAAAGCCGCGATTACTCACATCATGCGGAAGACAAAATACGTTACAAGATTAGTAGTCATAGTACTTCTCTGATGAAATAACTGATAATCGTTCTGTGGTTATCATTTAGCCGTTAGAAACAAAGAGTATAGAGTCTTCAAAGATAGACAACAAAAACCTTAAAAACTTGGCAGTATATTCAAAAATATATGCCCGAACCCGATAGACCAAATTCTAGTCACATTCCATCATTTTCTCAGTCTGTATTAACAGCTGTTCATAGCGACCGACAAGACACTTCGATAAGACCCGCGCATAAAGAATTCGGATGCGCACACTCGGCGATGATCCAATAATGAGAGTGTGTGTGAGTTGACAAACTATTTCTGTTATTACTATACACACTTGCGGACAACCATACGCAGTGATTAATCATCGGGAAGTCTTTCAGATTTAAGTAAAATGGCGGAATGTGGCAGTTATCATCTAATGGCCTTTGTTCGTAATTGTAGAAGACGTTGATGAGAGAGATGAGAAGACCTTGGTGATAAGGGGTTCGAGATCCTACATAACAAAGCATTGGGATATTTAATGCTATAAATAGGAAGTTGCAAGTGCTTAACTTCGTATAGAAATACTTGTTTATGTAAATCAACATACTCCGCTCAAAGCACCTGAGATTCTTACACAAAAGCTCCCGGAAAATTGCACCGACAGATGTCATAATTGAGCGCGTCAAAACAGGCCGCAATGTGAGCAGAGCTTTTCACTTTTCCTTTGAAACGGAAAAGCGCTTCACAATTAAGCTGAAAATCCGATGTCAAGACACAAAGAGAGAGAGCCAAGTTTTGAAACGATGCAAACAGCCATTAAAGCTGCCAGCAGCACTCGCTGCAAATTAACGAAGTTTGTGAACTGCCGCCAGCGACAGCCAAGTTCGTGACCTTCACCTCTGTTATAAATTATAATATACTGCAATGTTTCGCAAACGAATTAATTAAGCACCTAATACTCGGCTGGTAATGAGAAATTGTTGCACGGTACACGTGAAATATACTTAATGGTTTCTAATGAATTTTACGAGTAGTTATATTGCTGGCAGTGTAATGAGTAATTAAAAGGCTTATGTATCCTAATATAAGTTATCTGCACTTTTTTGTTTTATGCAATAGCTTTCGTGATGATAAGATACTGCAAGAATCCTACTTCCTACTATCCTACTTCCTACTAATCCTACTTCCTTTCCTACTAATATTACAAATGCGAAAGTTTGTGAGGATGGATGGATGGATGGATGTTTGTTACTCTTTCACGCTAAAACTACTGAACGGATTTGGATGAAATTTGGCACACAGATAGTTTATAGCCCGGATTGACACATAGGATACTTTTTATCCCGATATTCCCACGGGATCGAAATTTATGCGGGTGAAACCGCGGGGCGCAGCTAGTAATAAACTAAACTAATATTATAAATGCGAAAGTTTGTGAGGATGGATGGATGGATGGATGTTTGTTACTCTTTCACGCTAAAACTACTGAACGGATTTGGATGAAATTTGGCACACAGATAGTTTATAACCCGGATTGACACATAGGATACTTTTTATCCCGATATTCCCACGGGATCGAAACTTATGCGGGTGAAACCGCGGGGCGCAGCTAGTAATAAACTAAACTAACAATAAACGTAGATAAACTGATATCTAAATGAACCCTGCTAATACGCCGTATGGAAAACAAAGTACCTCGGAAGGTCAACACAAATTAGGTTGACATTACATGCACGGATGCGTCGACCGACCCCTGTGAGCTCCACTTATTTAAACCACCAATGCCCTAATTTTTCCACTAGAAGTACGGCCAAAATGTATGATTCACGCTCACAAAAATTAAAAATTTATATGTTTCTCTCTTTGAACTTGGTCGTAAATTACAACTGCCAAGACGAAATTCGCTAATCAATGAGTTACCTATACCTAACCCCCGAATTGAGGTTGAAATGTCTTAGTATAAATTTGAGACTGAAATGTCTACTTGGAAGTTTAAACACTACGATCATGAGCCTACTGTTGTAGTGAATTTAACAATTAAACGTAAGTTGTTTTTTAATTAAACGTAAGTTGTGTCAGAAAGCCTTTTATACCGTTAAAGATTATATTGAGGACAAAAAGGCTTGGGATTGAGCTGCTTCCAACTTTTTTTACACTTTGAATGTTTTTATTTTTTCTATATACACATTGACATTAATGATTTTTATTTAAACAATGACATTTGCTTACTTTGTAAAGTATTATATTATTTTAATTATTGTGCATGTGAAGACAATGTGGGTCATTTTACTTTTGTTTAATTTTTATTATTCTCTTTGTTCTGTTAGTTCTTTTTCTAGGTCTGGCAGTTTGAGTAATTTATGTGGCCTACCCAAATGTCCTTTCTTCGGTACTGTTCGTCGAATCGTTGAGCTCCTTAAGTTTTGAGTTGAGCTGCACGATTTCTGACAAATGCGTGCACTGACTGGACAGGTCCGCTCAATCTGTGTGGTTCTTTCCTCAAAAGACCATCTCAGAGATCGATCTACATGGTCTTCATATAACCTGACCAAGATTATGTCTGGACTTTAAAAGAGACTGTGACCTCTGAGTTTGTTTCGGCCTTTCTTCTCAGAGTAGTCAGATAGGAAACGCCTACCTCATCTAGTTTTATAAAAAACTTGCTGACCCGGCCACGCGCTGCTGTGGCTAACGTTTTTGTCATACTTTTATTTTATTTTTTCTATCCTATCTTTCAAGTTGGATCAAACTGCACACGGTGTACAAATTTGATTAAAATCGGTTAAGTAGTTTAGGAGTCCATCGCGGACAAACATCGTGACACGTAATTTATATATGTTAGAAGATATGATTGACGTGCAAAAGTGTTTGTACAAACCTACTTACAAAACTAAAATCATTTATCATTTACCAACTACTGAGAAAATCTAACTTAAAGCTAGCCTAGTATAGGTCACGGTGAAAATTGAGAACGATCAACGATTTATAAAACAGTAAGATTACATTAGATTAAAATTTACAGAATTGGTAAGAGCTGTTCAGAGAAAATTAATCTCCCAAGTTCGCCTAGCTAGAGTTTAAGAAACATTTAAGTGGGAAACTTGTATATGAAAAATTTAGGGTTGCAAAGTTTGATACACGGTAAGCGTAAATAAGGACAGCTTCAGCTTCGCTGGGAGATTTACTTGTTTTGTCCTGTCCTAAAAGTGACATACTTTATTGCTAAAATATTCCGTGCAGGATTTTATGTCTAGAAACATTAGCTGGGACGTTAGGCAGACCTGAAAATACATCAACCTTATTACCAAAATCGTCTCAAGTCTCGCCGTCTGAGTTAAGCTCAATGACTCGGTCCGGGCAACGCCCGTTGGCGACACCTAGTGTATTATTAGCGGCGCCATACTTATCACAAAATAAATTCAAGTACACGGTCTAGGTCAAATGATACTGTTTATAGGTGCAAGGTTGTCCACGGGGGACACCATAAAACAAACCTTTATGAGGTAACGTAATTCGTTCCAGAAGGTCACATGTCTTTTCGGGTGACATAACTAGGGACAAAAATGACATATTATATGATTTAAAAAAACTCGTTTTATTGCAGATGGATCATCTTTATGATGATGATCCGCGTCTAGATTCGGTGTCACCGAAGGATGAAAGAACGAAATAAAAATAGTCTACTGATCCCGTCCGGTACACACGGATCGGTCCTCAAAATAAAATTCTGGTCATGTCTTCGGGCGTGGGTAAAAGAAAATTTCACGGCTTTAAAATTTAATGGAGGGAAGTATGAAATTCTTTGTTTATTACTTTCCTCGTCGAATGTTCTGGTTTATCCTGATTCACATCTCTGACTACTATTATTAAAAAATTTCTCTTGGAACTAACTGATGACCAATCTGTAAATCAGTACGCGATGACTAACTTCTCGACATGAATTTATCCTCGTAGCTCGTTTGTGCTATATTAAAATAGCTAATTATTCAGGATTTAGTCATTGTTGCTATTGTGATGCCGAACAAATTATACGGCAGCAATTTTAGCCGTGCGAAAATCATCGGTTTCCTGAATCCATATTATTTTGTGTTCTTGTGATACTAATTTACAAATGGATTATAAGAAATTGATATATTTTTTATGAAAAGTCGTAATGACTCAACAATAATTCATTTTGTGGATTATCTCTGTCTATTGCTACGAAATTCTAGGAAGAGAAAGCTACTTATTTGGCGTCAGTATTATTATTTTTTTACCTCTCGACCTCAGGTTGACCTTCGTCCTTACAGACAACGTATTCAGATGTCCAACAGATATTTTTCCATCATAAATCTCCACTTTCTATTTTATTGTACTTTTTGCTAAAACGTCATTTAATGCTAACGAGGGTCCAATAAAAATATTTCAACCGAGAGAGTTTCTCTTTTGAGAACTTGACATTGTATGTCCTTTTGGAACAAATATTACCAGATGTGGACCTACGTTAAGCCCCACGTCATAATACATTTATATCAAAACAGTTACTGAAGTGAAGCATGATAAAAATAATATACCAGGATGACATAAAAATCATGAACATAATCTGGAACTCGTATAAGAAATCCTAGAATTATCAGTGACGATTTATCCTTCAATTAAGTATGTTGAACTTTTCTAAGATTATTGTTCCGAACTATCAATGAAAAGTTAATCCAACAACTTTAAACTCTTAATATCAATTGACAAAAACATTAATCAATTAAAACCTTACAGAATCCCGAACTAATTGGCGTGCCGAGCCTAGTTTTTTAAACCAATTAGCATCCAGAAAATAGTTCCTTTAAGAATGTTTTAACAGTGCCATTTTTACACCAGTCGTAAATGAGCCGTGCTGGAGCCATTAATGGTGGGGATGTGAATGTCAGGGACGAGAAGCGGTCCCATAGATAGTGATTGGGGATCCGCAAGAACTGCCGCAGAGGATAAAATTGACCCAATTTCATTCTAAGATAACATTTGCTAATGGGTTTCTGAAAGCTAATGCAGATCGAGTATTTTTTTGGCTTTGAATCAAATGGAATAGTTATTACGGAGCCGGACTAAATTCAAAATAATCTGGAGTATCGATGATATCTGTAGTTTTACGGAAGACAATGTACAATTATACAATTGTTTCGACGCAAAGTATGAGACAATTCTTATCGATAACATGCCTCAACTCAGTTAATTATTCTATTTGCTCTTGCTCCAAATTTTTATATATCCAGTTCGCTGCATCCATAAATAATATTCGTCTTGTCCGTGACCGGAATGTCAGGGGCAAGGAGCCGCGTGATAGAACGAGGATACACGAGCCCGGACTTAACCTAATTTGGTTTGGAGATATTTGTAACGGTGTCTGAGACTTTCAAGACCATATTTCAATATTAGGAGCTGGAAGTTTTATTTTTAGAGTAAGATACATTATTAATGACACAGTTGCTACAAAACTTGATTCATATACTGTTGAATTTCCAGGAAGGAACGGTTCATCTACTAGTATTATTAATGACTTCGGAATGAATAAGTCATCAATGTAAACTGCACTCAATTTCTTGAAATCAAAGACACGGCCTTAATCGATTCCTGAACATCATAATTTACGGTTATGAGGTCGCCGATCGACACCATAATGTCACAGCTAATATAGCACTACAGACAGACAGTGACATCAATCATACAGCAAAGTAGTGAATTAAATATCAAGTTAGAGGTGAAACAAAAGCAACGTCAGTACCAAGAACTATTAATAAAGAATCATTACGTAAAAGATTATAAGATATTAATCATCCCTTTCTACCCGCGAGAGAATATGATTTGTAGGTCGCCATCAATCATTAAATATGAACAATAGCTACATTATCGGTGTAATTAAAGTTTCATGCTTCTGTAATTTTGAAATTAGTTTAAAACCCGCTTATTCATTTATTTTCAGGCGCGTTTTCTTTTTAATATCAGGCATAAAAAAAAATTATAGAAGTCCAGTCAAAAAGTGCCAAATATGTATCATTTTGACTTCAGAGTAATTAAATTGTATCAAAAGGTGCTGAAACCGAACATAAAGTCTACATAGTTAAACTTTAAGCATGGGTATCTGGTGAAAACCTTTTGTTAAATCCAAATTATGTTTACTCCAGATATCTTTCACTTCAACTAGTTCCCTAACTTGGAGTTTCATACGGATCCTGTGCCCTCGAGTCTGTCGCAGAGTTATCAAATTTAAAGTTCCTGTACGAAAACTTTGTAAGTAACAGCTTTGTGTATTTGTTATGATGACTAGATATTACAAGGACGGAACTATGAAAGTGGTTGTTAGGAACTCTGCTTTGGCAGTAAGTAAAGGTTTTAACAATGAAATTATTGATAATACAACAATAATAGCTATTTAATATAATATTAATTTAATGAGTCAGTCGAGCGTGGCTACCCGGTAGTCACTCTGTTACACGAGCCTAAATGGTATTAAATGCACTCAAAAAAGAAAGATGTTTCCTATAAATTGGATGATATCCAGTCGTTTTATTACTACGCACGGAGTTTGGCACAGCCTGCGTGTTTGTATGCCCCGCTAGCCAACATATTTGAATACCGCAACACGACTTCTATTGCCAAAATGTACCATGACCTTTAACACGATCCGTTAAGGTTCAAATTCGAAGAATTGCGGAAGACATGCTGGCATTTTAAGTTCAAGAGCGTGCCAATTTTGCTGAATGGACTGAGCAGCTGTTGTCTTTCGATATATTATTATGTATCAACACTATTATATAAACATAGGTTGTTGTATTTTGGCAATGCGGTAATATTATGTATCTATACGTGTTTAATATTTTAACGCTGTTTTATATTTGGATGCAAACAAATATAAGGAGCGAAAAAAACTTTGTACTTAACCTTGATCGTTTTGATGACACAATGATATATAATGCGTTTTGTTGATATTATGCGTTCAATGACATTGATTACGACTGTTATTTTTAATACTCAAGATGTTTTTACCAACTCATGTTTACATGTAAGTATTGATAAGCTAATCAGAAGTTTGCCACTTAAGAGCTTGCGATCGAGACGAACTTTCGATTATTTCGATTAGCAAAAGGTTAAGCGTGTCTGAGCATACAGGCCGGGAGATTGATGATTGGCTGTATTACGTTAAAGGTTACGTCAAAGTCTTGACATAGACAGATACATGCCGTGCTGTTTCTGCTATAATAAGGAAAGCTATATGCGCACGCATTGTGTTGACTTACGCGAAATGTACAGTCGTTGGAAAAGTGCTATAAGCATAATGTAAGTTACAAAAAAATTAGAATATGACGGATTACCAAATGATTAAACATTAGACATTAATTACGATATGTTATGAATTGTTTTGCAGCATTTCTACAACACAGGCTATTTAAAAAAATCTGGTTAAAGTCTACTTTTTAAGAAACACGATAAATATACGAACGAAAAATAAATTAAATCATCGGCCTTTGCTATAAAATTCGAGGGCCAAATTATCAAACGTTTCAGCTGTCGAGCCTGAATTTGATAAAGCTGTATAAATTAATATGTTTACGTAAAAAGCTGCAGCACCTGACGACGAGGGTGGTAACGATATTATCACCGCGATCGTCTGGTACACCTGCCACAGCTGAGAGTGGGCAGGTGGGGCTGTTTTATTATGAGCGTGTGTGATTTATATAATGTGCTAATTATACGGGAGCACAGTTTTAGGGAGGGACTATGCAAAAATAATATTATTTAGATAGAAGACAGAATACTTTTCATCAAAATTATAGATATAGTTGTAGAAGTTAGTAATGTAACTTATGTTTATTTTCTAATAAATAAGTTGGGGTTTCCTAATTTGTCAATCACAAGCGTGACGATTTGGCAAATCTATTTCCTAAGAGGGCTTTAAAAGCAATTGCTTTTATAGGGATACTTACTAACGACCCAATCCGATCTAACTTTATCCCCAATTGGGATGTTATTAGACAGGATTGGATCGTTTTGGATTCCCAATCATCTAGTACTCATTACTCAGAGCTTTTCAATCTTATCTAAACATGATAATTGTGTGATTTAAAAGTGCAGTGAGCTGTATACAGTGCAGTGATCATTAAATTCAAACAATCGAAATTCCGCTCACCACATTACGACAAAGCGTGTCGAGTCGATAATAAATTCCAAATCAATTTGTACGCGACTGTCCGCGTACAAGTTAACCGCACGAATGGTATGCGAACTTGGTGTAGGTACAGTGCGACACAGACGGTACGAAACACATAAATTACGAGAATTTACATAATTATGCACTCGCATATACAACGACATCTGTCACACGAAGTATACGAAAGAACGAAAGAGATGAAATTTATTGTAGGGCTTCGTCCGGCGGTGAGATGGGCAAACGACATTGTTACCGTCGCGGGAAGTACCTAGGCTGGATGGGCTGGCAAAGGAACGTGCGGATTGGCACAAGAAAAGAGAGATCTGTGCTCAGCCGTTGGTGAGTCGGGTTATTGATGATGATGATAGATTTTGATAAGGGAGTTTAATTCTTAATTTTTTAAAAGTTTGAAGTATCTTATATCTTTAAAGTTAAGCTATAATGGATCAAGTAAATAGAAGGTATATGTGGACTTCCAAAATAACACATATTCGTCTACCTTACCAATTCCCGGACCTCTCGTATCGCGCAATGGAAAAGATGTATAAGTACCTGAAACATAAAAATGAAAAAAATTGTACTTATGAGATACGAAAATAACATATTTTCAGTCACAGCACTGAAGTAATATCCTGAAACCATAATGAGAGAAAGCTAAAGGAGTTAGCATACTAAACAGCATTTTAGTTACGCGAACGTATCGCAAGACTACACCCGTCTTATATGTATTAGCACGTGGCAAAGACGCTATGCTACCAGAAGGCCAATTCTCGTAATTTTAAACGTTCAAAATCTAGTCGCAGTCTCATCTCAGCGACAAACAAATGTCAAAAACTTGTCAAAATGTAGGGAAAATAAAGGTATTTTTGACAGATTGAGACTGAGATCAGACTGTGAACGTTCTTAAAATTACGAGAATTACCCCTCTGTTGTATAGTCTCCCTAAAACTTGCATAAGATAAGTTGAGTGTTGCCTACTTACACTCAGTTTCATCTCCCGAGAACTCGATAACGTTTACACGCTACAAATTCTAGTTCGTACAATAATGTAAACTTCAACTATGCAGTATGACCATATATTCGTGAGTGCATAGTTGGAACACGTAATTAAGCCGAGCAAATATAACAGGGTGGCTGATTATGCGAATCCCGCACCCCCGGCCATAAGCAGAGGTGGAACACAGCGGTGGTTTTAGCCGGTAAGAGTCCGGCATGTCCCTCTATTACCCCCCAGAATGGAGGAGGAATGAGGATTTCCACCACGGGCAGAAAAAAAAAGGGGACATTAACGCGCAACCTGTCACCTTGTATTCAGTACGATTCTGGACCCCTTGAGTAAATTTTTTTCGATGGTTATTAAAAAAACAATTAGGTGTTCCATACATTTTGGCCGCGTAGGTATTGCACTTTTGTATGTAATTGCAGATTTTTTTTTTTTACTGACGAAAAATTTCTACGCGGTGGCATCTAGAATCATGTGCTGAATTCATAGCTACAGTTTGCGCGTCGATGTCCTTGCCGCCCTATAGTATGATGGATGATAGATTAGGTGTAATGCAAGCTATTATTTGAAACCGATCGTGCGAGCTACTGGCATCAGTTTTACGAATATTTGTTCAACAATACATTTCTTTGTGATAGCATTAGTGCAAGGTTTATAATGATCGTTTACTGATTACATCATAAGTTTTATCAGTTTTAGCATTGAAAATTTGCATGAATAATATGTTCTAATAATAAAGCTGAAGAGTTTGCTTGTTTGTTTGAACCCGCTAATCTCTGGAACTATCAGTCAGATTCCTAGCTAGCCCAACTCTTGAGGTGGATCGGGGAGACAAGAAATTTAACGCGGACGAAGTTACGGGCAAAAGCTAGTATGAATAATTCGGTTCACCGGTTCGAACGTAAAATCTATTGTAATAATCTAATATGTACCCAAATTAATATTAAGTAAGGGCCTCTTTTAGTCAGGCTACATATTTCGCGAGCATCTGAAATAAATTTCGGGTCTCCCTAGGCACATATTATCCTGAATTATGGCTTTATCTACTCATGTAAGAGACTTAGACGACCGGACAATTGGATAAACGCAATAACTGACAAGGAGATAGACTTTATGGCAACATAACAATAATCTGAGTCATCCTAATATACAATCACAGGATATAGAAATATCGGAACAGGAAATTTATGACGTCATCATACTTATCTTTATGGACAAGAGTTTTATAACTTCTGAGCTGTAATAACATATTTTTACTTCGAACAGTGGATTCGATTATATTTTTATTGCCAGTTCATAATTCGAAATATGACCGGTACACTGTGACGCTACCTACAGCACGTTTCAGTTAAAATTCTATAAACCAAAAATGAAAAACATCTTTCCCCCTGTACCTTTACCAAAATCATATTTTCAGATGACCCTTTGCTCAACACTCTTCCGAAACTCGATGACCTAAAAGCGTCAATCAAGATGATGGAAGGGGTTCCATTTAAATAAACTCACTCGGCAAATATGGAAAGCTTCCGATAGGCCGAACCGATATCCAGCCCTTAATAACAGCACCACATTAATCTACGTTGCCCTTTGCGTCAGGGCAGCAGTATTTCACGCGAACGAATTAATTCCTGTCTGTATTTTTTTGTTGCACGAGTTAAAAAGTTACCGTTTCACTCGCGAGGTTTGTTGTATAAGGAATTTTATAGATTCAACCAGAAAATGTTTCAAACAAGCTCATTCGTAGCATCAATGTCCCCTTCCCTTCCCTTCCCTCCTCCTTCCTTAATGTTCCCTTTTAAATTCCTAGAAATACCTTTTTGAGAATGGCAACTTTTTCTATTTATGGTCGATTGCTAAAATCATACGACACGACACGATCTGTTTCCGTACAAAAATAGAAAAAAAAAAAAAAAAAAAAAAAAAAAAAAAAAAAAAAAGACATATGCTGTTGTGGGATATTTTTTAGATAGTTTTATGTAGAACATTTCCGTCGTAAATTATTTCTATGTAGCTTTAACCATTAAGGCTGCACACGCGACGGAAGCTTAAAAAATGGAGCAAATTCTCCCGTTTTCCCAACATTTCCTTTCACTGCTCTGCTCCTATTCATTGTAGCGTGATGAAAAGTATACTATAACCTCCCCCAGGAGTATGAAGAATAATTGTACCAAGTTTCGTAAAATCCGTCGAGTAGTTTTTGTTTCTATAAGGAACATAGAGACAGACAGACAGACAGACAGGCAAAAATTTTACTGATTGCATTTTTGGCATCAGTATCGATCACTAATTACCCCCTGATAGTTATTTTGAAAATATATATCATGTACAGAATTGACCTCTCTACAGATTTATTATAAGTATAGATTATAATTATGTTTCAGTTCTGAAGTGATTGGATCATTTACAAAAGAGGTTTTAGGTTTTTGTCATCTTGTTATTATTTTAAGTAGGTATGTCTATATTTAATTAGTATTTCCTATTCATGTATGGACACCTTTATTAGGTAAGTACTTACGTAAATATGTATGTGTAGATACCCGGTCTGTCTATTCATACACGAAACAACTTTACACAAACAACTTTTAGCACAGAACATGAAAACGTGAAAAAAAAAAACAGCTGTTCCCTGCATTTATGTTCGCATAACTCGTCAAAATGTAGGGAACAGCTGATTTTTTTTTCGAGGTTTTAAAGTTTGATCATTGAATTTATTATCAAAATATTACCTTATTTATTAACACTACATTGAAATAAAAATGGATGGTGATCAAATATCAGTCAGGATTATCCTCACCATCTGAAACGTATTGGTTACCCTACGAAATTACGTGCATACAGTTGCGGGGTCGCGGGGCGTGACGCTCGCTCCTCCCATTCGCTCAAGGTCGCTGTCACTTAATGTCGCCTTAAGGAAAAACACGAAAAACGACGTGGTAAAGGCCGTGCTTCAGCTCCGTATCAAATAACTAGAGGAGGTATTAATCTCTGAAAGTGCCGCCGCACCCTCTCACATCACTGCCTTCGAAGGAAGGAAACTCGTGTCATATTTTCTTACACTAATATGTCAGAAGCTACACTCTTACGTTGATAATATTACACTATCATTAAAGTAAATTATGTATCGTCATGTTACATGTGTCTCTAACAATGTCAAAGACTACAAAGTTGAAACTTGGCACCTTGTTTACCTAAATGAAGTCATTTGAGCATTCAAATTTGGGACGCACACTAATTGCTTTGGCACCGCTCTTAAGCATGTGTGAACTAGATGTTTATTACAGCGCTAAATTATAAGGTGGATTTTCGGTAGTTTATACCTACATATATTTCACTGCATAACCTGGTAGTCCTGGCACCATGGCTTCAGCACGTGATTTGAGACCACCACAACGAATAAATGTTTCGTCTGTTATCAAAATCAGCTGTTTATAGAAAAGTGTAATACTTACGCGGTAAAAATGTATGAACAGCTATTTTTTTTTTAAATAACCAACTAAACATTTCAAGTACCAACCCCCCTCCCTGGTTGGTCCTTGTAATTTTCCAGAATCATGTACTTTACAGGTCGCGCGTAGATGTCCGTGCCACCCTTTACAAAGCCTGAGACCTATTTGAATGCATATCAAATTACTTATTATGATGACACTTTTAGTGTCCAGATTTATGACAGTCATTTAAAATCACCGATTTAGAAGAGTTATCCAAGAGAGGGCGATGACAACTTGACAACACCTATACAGAATAAATCGACATAGTTATCGATACATAAACGGTCAATACGTTACCCAAATAAGTCAGCTTGCACGATCGAGATAAGATCGACGATTCAAAGCACCGACCAGCGAGTTCTTCAGAGCGTTCATATGTAAGGGCACTCGGTAAAGAAACCGTTCGTTAAAGGATATAGTATATCATGGTACAAAGTGGTCGTGTCGAAGGAGTTTTATTTTCTTTCGTGTGCCCCTTTCTTATATACATAAATCGTCGTAATAAGTTGTGACGTTGTAAAAGTTATTATTTCAACGCTGTAGGTTCATGTTAAGTTCTGTGTTTTATGAGCTGGATACGCTTTTTAGTTTATGTTGGTAATTTTAACTACATAACATAGAATAGCTACTTTTGTAGGTTTTGTAACATTTTTACGGGACATATAGTCATATTAATTAACGGCATTCAAATTAAAGGTCAACCCTTTGACCCAAAGCTAATCATATTATACGAGATAGCCACGAAACACGCATCATTTAGAATTACGAAATATAAATTCGTTTCTGGTCGATTATTACAAAAGCAGTTTAACAGCAGCGTATCTCACGAACACAAAGTAATAAGTTAAACAGACAAATAGATTGTGACAGACACTGTTGCACCAAAGCAATTCGCAAAAGATGAAACAAAGACGCTCCCAAAATCTCCTTTCAAGAAGTTAAGCAATCAAAGGCGAAAACAGGACATTGTTGCAAATGGAATGAAGCCAAACACTTTTGAGCAACAATGAGAAGCCAGTGGGAGGGGCCAGACTGAAACAGCTCCCAAACTCAGGCAAGCCAGGCAAACCAAAGGCCTTCCGGGGAAAGCTTTGGGTTGGCAACCCTGCCAAGTTGAATTAATTTATTCTTGAAGCGACGTGTGTAACTTTAAAGCTTCACTCTTGCTACTAGTCATCTGAATTAAGATAACACTAACTTTGGTTGAAACCGCAACCAAAATTCGCAGTAGAGGATTTAATATTTAATGCATGTTCTAAGATTTATCTGAGTTAATAACTAGTTCTCGGTAATTGTGAATATGAACATGTTTCCTTCTGTGGACATAAGGTAAATTAATTAAAAGTGGAATTAAGTTAATCACCGCATTCGATTGCTGGTTATTGGACTTGGTGCAGCTTTGAAATAGCTGTAACATGGCCTTTAGTACCACAAGCAGTTAATCCCGTCGAATCTCCACCAGACGAAGATTCATCATAATCAGCCTATAATGTTCCCACTGCAGGGACACAGTCCTCTTTTCTGTGAGAGGGAGTGGGCCATAATCCATCACGCGGGCCAAGTGCGGGTTGGTGGACGAAGATACGCCCAGACAAAATCCCCAAGCAACTTCCAATTCCAAATAACAATTATGTAGTAGGTATATTTACCAACCTACAAGAATGTTAAGTACAAATACCAGCAGACACGTAGAAGTTAAGCCAACATATAATAATCAAACAGGCGACATCATTAGAACCCCGAACATGCGCATCCTCAGGTTGATTAAAACGTAAATACATATTTAAACAGCACGTGGGTATGCGACCTTCGCAGGGCAATCGGTGCCCTTAAAGGATCGCCTTTGTCTTTAGTCACGATCAGATTCAATACAATAATCCCTGCAGCCTTTGTATGTTTAGATTTCTTGAGCTTTGGGAATTATTTGGACAGTGTGTTTGAAGGATATGTGTTTCCTTAGTTATTATTTTTGAAACAGCTAGAAATGGCTGAATATACTGCTTCTAGCACGTGTCCAGCATTTGACGTTTGACGGGCCACCGGTGCCCTTAAAGGATCGCCTTTGTCTTCACGCACGATCGGATTCAATCCAATGATTCTTGCCACCTTTGTACATATGTTCGGGTTTCTTGAGCTTAGCGGTTAAATTGAAAATTGATAATTTAGTTTGTGTATTTAAAAGATTTGAGTTTTAATTACTATTTGCAGGGCAACCTGAAATGCTGTTTGTAATTTTCTGTGTGCACCATCTATTTAAGAAACCTCATTATCTTTCTAGCACGTGCCTTCGTTTAACCTTGGCAGAGCTTGTGCCCTTAAAGGATAGCCTTTGTCTGTACGCACGATCGCATTTAATTCAATGATCTCTGCTACTTTTGTCTTTGTTCAGAACAGTAATTGTAG
This sequence comes from Gortyna flavago, assembly GCA_963669345.1. NCBI lineage: Eukaryota > Metazoa > Arthropoda > Insecta > Lepidoptera > Noctuidae > Gortyna > Gortyna flavago. The sequence continues at coordinate 3,786,214 of OY770142.1, read as the reverse complement.
CTTTGGGTATCGAAATTGAGGCTGAATTGGAATTTGTAATTTGATTTGTAACTCTGAAGGATTTGTGTCTAATTAACATTCATAGATAAAACGCACACATACTTAGCACGCATCTTGAGAAACATAATATTTGCAGATTTAATGCCATTTATTTATGTATACTGTACAAATATCGCTCTAACTTGTGGCAGAGCAAGGTACCTCGAGTTTCTTAAACCCATGAACCTGTCGGTAACATTAAAGCCAAAATTGATAATTCTCATTCAACCAACACGTAACATCTACTAGGGAAACCACAGCGCAAACGCAATAAAAAAAGGGTTATTATAATATGACCCTCACACTCATAATTATTCGAGCACGAGCAAATTGGACCTTCATAGGGCTACCGGAGTACCTGCACTATTAAAAGACCGCTTTTGTCTTCATGCACGAATAAATCTGATCTCTGATTCCTTTGTGTTTATTCAGAATTCCGTAATTTGAGCATAGCCCATTGATATTGACGGTAAATTGGGATTCAATTAGAACTCTAATTCGAAGGATCTGTGTTCGTGTATTGGATTTGTATGAACATTGAACTGTATTCAATGTTCATCCTGAAACTATTTATTTCTTTGATCTATTACCAAGAAAAGGCTTTTCAAAATGTTACTGGCAACGTTTACACCCACAAGCGCACACATTCCAAATCTTCTAAAGTTTGAAACTGTGCCTAGTACCATTTCTAGTCAAGCTAGCAAAAAACAGGAAACATAAACCCATCCTGTCGTAAAGCCTAGCCTAGACTATTTTACGACAAATAAAGCTCAAAGCAACCAGCCTAATGTACCGTAGGCACGTCAGACTGGATAACTGGGCTACGGTCACCGTATTAGCCGACGCGCATGATTGCCCAATACGTTGCCAGCTTAATAGAGGCACTTCATCAACATGGGACCGAAGCTAGGTAAACTACGGGCCCTAATAACTTTATATAGAAGATCTTCATGCCGACGATTTCGAGAAGAATTTTACTGAATTAAACAAGCCTCTGGACGTAATTGGACAAAGTAAAACTAAAGTTATTTGTAAAGTTGATTTATCTGAAGATTTTGCTCCCATTGTTTATTCGGGACTTAATTAACATAGAAAAAGAAGCCTATTTCGGGGAATATTAAAATTTATGGTGCCTCAGCAGGGAGTAATGAAATAAAATAATCAAATAACTTCATTGTCATATTCGACGTTGACGATTTCAGCTGAGCTGGGAAGGCGAGAAAAACTTTTACTGACTTTGCATAATTCGCAAGCGATCAAATCGGTTTTTATAAAATGAGAATTGAAAGAATGGTGTTATGAAATCTGCCTGTTATTCTGAATTCATTCCTAGTTTTTCGACGATGTCGTTATTAATGTTATCATCCTTTATTTTAAACGAAAAATTATCAAAAGGACCTAGTTAATTACCTAATATAGGGATAGAACCAGTAAGTTCCTAAGTTTCGTTATTCTATCAGTTCATACACGGAACACCTTTTAGCACATTTTTCATGTCCGTCTTCTTTCTGGTTTCATCAAAGTGCAAAGAATATTCCGTAGTGAATTCGCATAAATGTAAAGTAACAGTCAACCACACATTATAACACTACCACCATGTATAGACAAAAATCACACTCTTCAGTGTTCATATTAATTTCGTCGGCCATTACCGTCGAAGACGAGGATCCCGGATCGTTAGCACCGCCAAATGTGAAGGCAACACTGTCGTCAAAGTGCGGATGGTTCACGTCTTATATGCACTTAGCTGATTATAATAAGGTCTGTTATAAGCTGTAAGGGCTTATAGAGGAATGGTACGCGTCAGATTAGTTTCCGAGGAACAGTTGAGACTTTGTTTTCACGTTGAGTTGTAGTCTCCGTTTGCTGATGGATGTTTTGATACTCAGGCTTAGCACTAAGTAACAATAAAGAATACTTTCACTATCAGGTATTTCACCCATGATATAATACTAAGGGCTGATTTTACCAAAGTCAGATAACTTTTATTCTTGGCATAAAATTGACGAATGACAGCTCTAGTATGGAGACTAACTGTCAAAAATTCAATAATTATTCTCAGGATAAGACTTATTCTAGGTATAAAAGTTTGGTAGAATGCACCCTTATAATACTTAGGATTTTCTTGCGGAAAACTTTTACCAAGAGTTGGACGATAAAGATTATGTGTCCGAACTGTCATAAAAACGGTTAATTAGTCAATATTAAATCGGCTCCGCTGATTATGTTAGAATTAATAACAAAGAAAGACGCAAAATCGTCACCAATATCGAATGCGTAGTGAGTTCCAAACTATCCCAAAAAACAACAAAAATTATAAAAGTAAAAGAAAAACTTCGTCATAGAATCAAAACGAACACATATATCTGATGCTAACTTATTGACACAGCCTAATTCTGTCACAAGACAGTCGTCTAAGTCATGAATACATAATACAGTAATACAAACGATACTTCCTAGGAACAGAAATAGACCTGCGTACGAGTTCGTCTGCTCTGAATATTTATTAGTTTCTCGACACTGCACTCCACGGTTATACCAACCGGTTTCCTTAAAGATCTTGAATTATACACTGAACTGTTGCGATATTGAACTGGATGGCTTTGGAAGGAACATTTGCTTAAAGACTACGTTAAAATAATGAATGGTAATTAAAGACAGTTAGAAAACGGAAAAATAAATGAACATTATTCTTAAATTTTGAAGAGATGAAAGAAAAAAATTCGCCATAGTGTCTATTATCCTCTACTTCAACTGTTTATGGTACATTAACATAGGGTAGATTTATAACAAGATTACTTTTCCACCTATCTACTTTATCAATTACCTCAAACTTCAAAGAGCTGAATGACGTGCAATTGGAGAGGCCTATGTCCATCAGTGGACTGCTGCAGGCTGATGATCATGAATGACCTCATCTCTTTTTCCCAAAGACACATTCTCGCAAACGCTGGCTTGCTTTTCCCCGCTAATCTTCCATTCCTTGTTCCACCACACATCAACAACGCAATGATAAACATTCTAGCCGAACACGTAAACATTCTATGTACGGAACTCGCGAGGAATGAAGATACGCATTTAGATTTAATTACACGAGCCTTATTTACGCCGAGACCGAAGCGGTGGGCGATGCGTCAAATTTGAATAGGAATTAGTATTTCCTTGTCTTTGGAAAAAAGGTATTTGTCTGCGGTACTGTTATTTTGTATGGTTAGGATTTTGGGTAATGGTTGTGAATGATATTGCAAATTATTTCATTAGGGATTTCTTGTTTGTGATATAATATCATACAATTCTTGCCTTGTTTTTCAAGGCGGTCATTAGCTAGTGCTTCACTCTTACAAAGCTGGCAATGTTTGAATATATCCTAGGCTGTTCTCTGTTAAACGCATATGTCCAAACTATTAATAGCAATAAACACAAACCGGGAATGATCCATCGTCTTGAAATAATCCATGAATCATTTTAGACTAACCACTCACTCAAATTCCTTTACCTACCACAAAGCTGTGTTCATCATGCTGCACTACAGAACAACAAACAATACTACATTCCAGGAAGCTCATTGCGTATTGGTTCCCATCAATTAGAAGATAAGACACACTTGATTGATTCATTGGCGCAACAAAGGGTGCGTTTACGCCGTCAAAACCGATAACCCCTGCATGTTCAACTTATATCTTGTATAATTATAGTGACTTCTGAGTTCGGGAGACTCCACTTATGTAAGTTTATCTCGAGAACATTAAAGTTCAGTTATTTATGCTTGTTTTCGCTTTTAGGGTCAGCAGTATCAAACTTAACACCTATTCAAAATGTATGTACAAGTACATCGTGGGTCAAAAGACATCCCCATTCTGAAACTATCAATAAAAGTTTATGTAAAATAAGAAATATGGCTAACAGTTTTACAAAGACGGATTACGGTAAGTCGGTACTAGCTGACATTTTCCAGTTGAAGGACAAATACATCCTGAAAGACGGTTGAAAGAATAAGGCTTGTTGACAAAGGAACCAGAAATATGTTAATTTGATATGTCTCAAAAGCTGGTTGCTCAAGATAATAAGGAGCTTATGTCCCTTCAGTAAAGGAAGCCTTTTGTGTGCCAAGGAGCATTAATAAAAGGGAACTATTTAATATTTAGCCAGACCTTCAGGACTTATGTGATTATGTGTAAGTACCTTATGGGCTTATAAAATATAAAAGATAAAATATCATCTCACATATACTCGTTAGTATATCAGACGAACCCAGCATTTCAATTTCATTGAAACATTGAAAAGAAACTGTGAAATACGAATAAATAAATAAAAACTAACTTATTGACTGTATTTTATTTTTCAGCCAGACGTAGCTGGAATTGGTACGACCGAATCTGATTAAAGGGTTTACGCTAAATATTTATTGCGATACCAAATCGAATAAATCTCGGATTGAAAAATAATACTAAACAACACATTTATCATCATATCAGCTGATAATAACTTAATGTTCTTTGATGAACATGGGTCTCCCAAGGAGCTTATAGAAATCTAAGGAGCTTATAAAAAACTTACAAAATCGGTTCAGTCGTTTGGGAGCTACGATAACGCAGACAGACAAGCAGATACACACGTTAAACATATAAAACCGCCCTTTTTCCGTCAGTTAAAAATTAAATGCTGTTCGTTGGTAAGCGTAGCAGAGAAAGTCTGGACCCATTTGGCTATTTTTTGTTTTGAAATGTTCTAAATAGTCTGAATTCGGTTTATTGGGTTTATTAGGTTTTAATGGAAAGAAAAATTTGAAAAATTAGAATTCGGTTATTTTTAAAATTCAGGAACAACTCATCGTCCTTTCTTCTATGGGACTGTCTACGAACTATTGAAATTTAGACAGAAAAACGTCTGTCTATTCAGCTAGTAGGTAACAAAAACTCTAGACACAGTAAAGTTAAGGCGTCAACACCCATACGTATCAAGGAAAGAGGTGTCCCATTAATTTCCGAATACCACACGAAACGGCATTTGGTTTACTACAATTAAATAATGGATTGATATCATGAATGATCAATGAACATCAATCGAATGAAATCGTTAATCGGAAGCCAACTCGATTACCGAGCCACTGAAACTTTTCATAGTCATGGTCTATATTTGTTTTCAAACAGTGAGTTAAGCTTAATAACGTTGAATCGATACCCTAGTTTTAGTTTAACGCCGACTACAAATGTGGGTTTAATTCATTGTTTCTTTGTTTTTTTGTCACGGTGTTTGGCTTGCATGGTAAACATAATTTTAAAGGGGTATATGTAGATGTTATTTATGTTGACATCAGTTCTAAGCCATGTATTGGGTGGGTTGTTCATCATAAAATTCTGTCACGCCCACGATTCTTCCAAGGAAAGGTTGTCGTAACCAGAGATGGTGGTATGATCGTTGTGCAAGAGGAATCTATGGGATGATATTCTATTCCAATACCTGCCAACGAAAAAACATAGTACTAGAAAAAGAAAAATTCAACAATGTTTTTTAAGAACGCATAATTGTACCTTCTAACTCCTTAGAAAAGTATTTTTAAGAAACTGGAAGCCGCGTGACTGAATCCACGAGGCAGTACTTTACAACACTTGCGCAACATAAACAAGTCGAAGTTTTTCTTACATTTCCAAATAAAGAGTCGAAAGTGTGGAGAACTGGAGAAATGTGCTAAATAAATTAAAGTGAAGGCCACGCGATCCAGAATCTATTAGAATGTTGGGCTGCCTCCAACCCACCCTGTAGTTAGTGACAGCTTATTGAATGCCGTTCAGAATTCAAAACTGGTTCAGGGTTACTGGAACACGAGTAAGATAAAGAAAGGAATGGCACAAAACATCTTTTACTTCAAGGTCTGTCTTCGAAAAACAAAAATTGAATTCGATGAAAAACGTTTCGGAAGGACCATTTCACTTTAATCCTTAGTCCTTGGCGAGTGACGACTCAAATATACCTAGGTAACTAACTTCTGCCCGCGGCTGCGCTCACGTGAATATCGGTAATTATGCCAATACCAACGTGCAGAGAGTTACTTTCGATTTATAATATTAGTATGACTTGATTTATTTATTAAAAAAATATGCACAAGTAAAGAAAAATACTGTACAAAGGCGGACTTAATGCCTGAGGCATTTTCTACCAGTCGACTTTAGGGTGATGAAGAGACGCAACATGGCAGGTGCAACATACGGGATAAATAGCTAGGAAATATGACTAAGTACATATTCTACTTTCATATACACTGAACAAAAACCGGCCAAGTACGTGTCGGACCACGCACAATGAAGGGTTCCGTAGTTGGAATGAATTTATCCCAAGAACAAACTTAACATTGTAGTTGAAAAACATGTTCTCCCATACATTCCAACTGAAAATGTAAGTTTGTACGCACAATATTGAGAGATTTACCATGTTGTTTCAAGATCATAGACATTAATTTTCCTGTAATCTATAGGTATAGAACTATTTTCTGTATTTTTTTCAAAATTGATATGGGGGGGGGGGGGAATGGTAAATTTCCGTCTATTGTCTTAAATAACTTTAATACAATTTACTTTAAAATTATGAAAAAATATATATTTGAGATCCTCACTGTAAGCCCTTTCATTTGATATGTCACACGGTACAGATACTAAAACTTTTTTTTTTAATTGTCTATTTACCCCTCAAAAATGACTCCCATTTTCAAAACTCATTTATTTACGTTACACGTCTGTGTTTGGGTCACAGAGATTCATATGTGTACCAAATTTCAACTTAATCGGTCCATAAGATTCGGAGCAAATTGGCTGTAACAGACGGACAGACAGACAGACACACGAGTGATCCTATAAGGGTTCCGTCTTTTCCTTTTGAGGTACGGAACCTTAAAAAGAAGTCTTAAAACTAATAAGTAGGTACACACCAATACCATCTGCCAATGAAGACAATTACAATCTGCAATTACAAACTCAACACACACTGTTACAACTGTCAAACAAAATTGAGAGGCCACAAGCCGTGAGTTTCAATATGCGGGTTATTCAATATGCAACACCTATAAACTGCTCGGGAACTTCTCATCAAAGTAATGGCACCCGCACACTGCCAAAGCTCTTCGCATGCACTTTGGAACAAACATTATATGCAAGAACGGAGCTACTAAGAATGCAAAAGTCATTTGGACTTCACTTAACGATTATTGCGAGCCGTTTGCGTCCCGTAGAGTAACTAAGTGTCCATTATGTTTTTTGCTTGCACAGAAAGGCTTTACAGTGGGCTAATCCGAGGTGGAGCTTGGACTTTATAGTGATAAGTCAATGGGTTGAAAAACTGCAATGGTGTAGAAGGCAGTATAAACACTGTAGTTTCCGTGGTTGATTTGAATAAAAGCGCTAGTTTAGATAGCAGACGGGGTGCTCAATTTATGAAAGTTAGAAGCAAAAACTCAACAGGGAGTTGTTTTTACAATTGAAAATTATGATATGATACTATAATCTTCCTTAGGTGTATTAATTAAGAAACGCGATGAGGTCCAAGAACGGAAATAAGGAAATTATTAACACAGGCATACAATTACAGTGCAAAAATCTGGTTTCCCTTAGCAACTGCGCCGACGGACGGTAATGTCGGCAATTACTTCATGTGAAAGCACAAGCTATGAGATAATGGTTCGCTTCACAATGTATGCAAAACCAGCTCTTTATAAAACAATGCGGGCTTTGGATTTATGATCAGGAAGATCTTACAAATTCTACTAACTCAGAATAAAGGAGATAAGTATTTCCTTTAATAATATTCAAAATATTTATTTATTAAGGTACACCAACAGCTTCTGTGTATAATATAGCTTATGTACTTAAGGTAACAAAAGCCTCGGACTTACACATTCGCCAATTACAGGTTAACCAGCAATCATAGAAATAGGTGATAACATAGAATAATAATAAAACTAAAGGCTCTATAATTTGGAAATTATAGCAAAATACTTTTTAAACTTAAGATTAATAACAAAAAGGAAAATTAAATTACAATACAAACAATATTGCAGTTTTCACCACTTACTAAAATCTAAGACATAAACAATATATTTCATTTCTGTTTTAAATTTTATATGTGGTACAAGTTGTACCGTACAACTAGTACGTAGTATTACATAGCACAGAAATGTTTGATGAGGCAGAAATTAAACCAAGGCAGCATGAAAAGATAATAAATCTAAGCCAAGTCAACTTGAACGTCATTTTATGACGCAAATACAACTTAATATCTCCAATTCTAAACCGGAGTGTGATAAGTTACGATGGTTCAGAGCATTTTAACTGTAGTGACTGTAAATATATAGGCATATATATTCAGCAAGTGATTCTCTAGCGTAGACATTTTTCGTCGGTTATAAAAAAAGACATCAGCTGTTTTATATAAAAGTACAATTACCTACGCGGGCAAAATGTATAGCAGAGCAAATTTTTTTTTTATTAACCCTCGAAAAATTTCAATGCTGGGGTGTTCAAAATCATGTACTGAATGAATTCATGGTTACAGTTTCCGCACTTGTCGAAAAAATTATTCTGTAAGTATGTAAAATTTCATAGAATTTATTTCACTTTGTTCTGAATAAATAACAACTAGGGTAATGTTTTCATTAATTATATTATATTAATGTCGTGCTTTGGTTTATTTTTTTGCTAATTAGGTATGTTTTAGGTTTCTTGTATTTTATGTAAGCTTCTTGTAGAAAGTTTCGTTAACTACATTGTTCAGGAATGTTTAAGGTATAATAATAATTTGAACTTTTTACAGTCTTTAAATTGTTCGTGTTTATTTCGTTTTGACATAATGAAGGCTTTCCCAACATGTTTAAATTCGTTGAACTTACTAAATGGTTAAAAAAATAATTGTATGACACAAACAAAACCTAGTTATATTGTTTTCTCAGTTATTCCATTTATCTCTATTCACAAAATAAGCTGTTCTGAAAATGTAGGTTACATTAATTAAACTATAAGCAAATTATAGCTTTCTCAGTATTAACTTCATCTAGAAAGTGCGCTGTCCTGAAAATGAAAGCATATCTAATAGCTGCTCAGAAAACCACAAACGTATAACTGCCGTGCGTTTAAGTACGAAAGGTTTCTCCTGTAGCGAAATTTTGTGGCACTGTGAACTTGTCTTTTAGGGCTGTCTTCTGTATCGAGCTTAGTTATTAAGACATTGCACTTATTATTAACGGAGTCGAATCTTCCACGAAATTTTGATCCTGTTTATTGACCCTTTACTTTAATCATTTTTGTACTAGGCATGGCTAAATAAGCAGAAATAAGATTCCTGTAAGCATAACGACCGGATTATGGCCACTTAAAATGAAGCAAATTCTGCAGGTTTTATAAAATGTTCGGAGTGTTCATCTTAGGTCCGTCAATCCTAATCTCAAGGCGTTTTCCCAGCCTTTTGATTTCTACAGCTTTAAGATCTAGCTATGTCTCGTGCCTCTTTGAAGTCTGTGCGAATGTCGATGTTTTTTTAACTGCTGTCGGATTCTACATAAACTGAATGGAGAATTGAAGATCACCGTTTTTCAGAATGGATTGCTAAATGTTTACCTTTTCTGCATTTACACTCGTATTTTAATAGACCATCGTTAGTTGGTCCTTCGTCTTTTACAAAAATGTGCGGTAACATTATACTTCGAAACACAAGCAAAGCAAAGGCGGAAAACAAAATTTGATACAGCTGCTTGCTTAACATCGCGCTTAACTTGTAAGAAGTAAGAGAAGCCTTCTAAAAACTTAAGCCAAATAAATTATGCGGCGTTGCAAAGAGATCGCACTAATTACAGTCTAGTACACTAGAATAGAGAGCTTTGACTAAGTAAACGAACTCCAAGTTACGTAGCAACTGTTAAGTAATGTGTGTTCAAAGTGCTAGCAACACTGTAACATAATATTCACTTGTTCACACCATATGGCAGAAGCACACGATGATTATATGCTCATGACATAATACACTTCATTAACATACCTCTTTTAAACTTATTTAATAATGATACTAAAGCCAAAAAAAGCACACATATTGAAGCAGCAACCAACGTTGGTCACCTACGCCAACCGCCAAATGACTCATTTAATTAAACATAATAGCAGATAAAAGGGTTTAATACGATCGTTTCAAACTTGAAAAACATTCACTTTGTGAGAATAAGATTGACAGTGAGAAAGAAATAAACGTTATAGGATGTGATGAAACAGATGGCAGATGTTCTAGTAAACGTCTCTTTGTATTTGCTGAGAAGCATTTTTACCTGAAACAAAAGAATTATTTTGTTAATAAAAATATAAGAGAGCTGACTAATGTGTGGGATGAGACATTTATAAAAATTGGGGCAGAACTTAAAGAAAATGTCAGTCGTTTGGTTTTATTCAGAAAACATATGTAGCAAGTCATAAATTCATAATGTAAGAAAGGATGACCATAAAATGTTTTAGTGCTGCTACCATTTCAAACCCAACATAAGCCTCAAGACACAATAAACATCGGTACCAAGAATTAAGTTGACAAGAAATAACAAGAACGTATTAAGAGGTTAACCCAACAATGTCGATTAATCCCTGGAGCAGCTTGCGTTTAATTGCTTTAAGCAATTAAAACAACTGTAACCCTTAATTGCTACAAACCGCAGACTGGCTCACAATCTGTGTAAACTCAGTTTAAGGAAACAGGCCCTCTCCATCCCTCTTGACGATGGCACACGTGAAATGCAAATATTATTGCTGGCATCGCCCCGATTTGTAATCGATTCTATAATCGCATTTCTCGAGTGATATCGATGTTTACTCGCGAAGCATGGATTAAATCAGCGCTCTGCAAGATATACATTATTGCGATTCAAAATTCAATTCAGTTTGTTTTGTTATGTCTCTGAAAAACTTGTTTGCGTATTTATAGTTTCGAACTTTTCGTATTGTATTCTTTCCTCTAGAACGTTCGTCGAAGAGAACGTTCGTGAATCAATTTCATAGCTTGGAATAATTTTCAATAGTCGTCGCTTTTCAAACATCGCGGTACTATAAACTACATAAAATTCAATATGTAACCACACGCATAAAAGCTCGCTTCAACGTTCATAGCAACATAGGTAAATTTGTTTACTACGATAGTTCCAGAGAGAACATAAAATTCTCCAAACATAATAAAAAAGAGATCATAAAAAAGAATCCTTATAATCCAAGGTAAAATACCGAAATAAAACCTAAATAAAATAGACGAAATAGCTTTGTTTAAAATGCTTAGTGCTTCCATAGAAGCAATGAATTTTGAAAAGGATGAAATACCTAAAGCTAAAATTTCGCAGAGGGTAGTGATAAGTGAGATCATTTCTGACTCGTTTACGCGAACTCCTTACATATAATATCTATCGTAAAAGCTCTCTAGTGTGATACTCGTACGGAATAACAATGAGAAGATCTTTAAATCTTCAATCTTAAAAAGATCTTCTTAGTTTCAGTCCAGCAAAGTACGCAGAATTATATTAGGAGGTATATTTCGCTTTAAGATATGTTTTTCCGGGGGCAATAATTATGATAGAAGAAGTATATCTAAAATTCTGAATAACTATAGTTTTAGACAAGATATATTTGAGATAGCGTTCTTCAGAAGTATTGTGATAGCTTTCGTTTTTGACAATGGAACTTATGAGTTTTCTTAACCAAAAAGGTTTTAATCAATTTTAGCATGTTTAGGAAATGTCGCCTGAAAAGAGTTTCATTCTTTTCAGGCGACATTACAACGTTCATTCAGGTATTTAATGTAAAAAGTATCATCCCACACAGGGGTTCTCCTTTATGTGGGTGTAACAGCGAATGTCGCTTTGCATTATAACTATTGTAATTTAGAATTCGTGTACCTTTATACTTCTACTATGTAACATGAAAGGGCAATGCGAGGTTTGGCGGATGGGGTAAGGACATATCCGAGGGACGAGAAAAAGTAAATAGAGATATTAGTAATGAATACATTCAAGCTGTACGGGATGACGATGATGATGAATATGGTTTACGAAGACAAGACCAAGATACTAAATTAGATTATGATCTCTTTATTTCTAGACTCAAACAGTGAATGAAGATAAAATGAATCGCTACGGTTTTCCGCTTCGCACAAAATAAAATTAAATAACGCTTTAGTCACCATCCAATACCTCTCGAAGCGCAGATTGCAAGCCTCACGACGGATCACGACTGAGCGAACCGAGCCGCTTGCGATCACAATGACGTGATAATTGATTTTATAATACCTAAGCCTTTGTTCTTCACTTACAATATGTTAACAAGTATTGTTCCGTTTCGGGATGGTTTCATTGTAGGCCAAAATCGATAAACGTGTCGGAACGTCTATTTGTATGCAAAATTTTATTCATGAATGTAAATGTAAAAGCTGTTACAATGTCTTTATAGTTAATATCATTCGCAGTGGGTACAAAAACACTGTGCTAAACGCTTCAGTTTGTTTGGTTCTGGAATTTTGTTTTCCCAGACATCGATTTGGACATCATCATTTGCCTAGCCTTTTCCCAACTATGTTGGGGTCGGTTTCCAGTCTAACCGGATGCAGCTGAATACCAGTATTTTACATGGAGCGACCGCCTATCTGACCTTCACAACCCAGTTACTGGGTAATACGATACCCCTTGGTAAGACTGGTTGTCAGGCTTTCGGGCTTCTGACTACCCGTAACGACTGTCAAAGATCCACGAATGGCAGCCGGGACCAACGGCTTAACGTGCTTTCCGAGGCACGGAGGGGTCTCGATATGTAAAGATGGTCACCCATCCACAGACCAACCGCGGCAAGCGTAGCTTAACCTGATCGATCGACCTGTGCGGCTGTTATTATTTAGCCACGGGCCCCTCCCTCATGAATTCCACACGTGCATAGCTTCCATGATAATGAACATGGAACTAAATTTACCCGACTGATGCGAAAACATATTAATCAACGCTAATGTTCCCGAACCAAAACAATTTTCCAAATGTAAATAAACCATTTAATATTCTGAGAGTGTCATCAGATGCACGGAGCAGTGGGAAATACTGGAAAAGGTTTGAAGTCTCACTCCTTCTAATGAAGGTAATAAATATTTTATGGGTTTGAATGAAACTGCCTTTTTCACTTTTTAACCGACTTCAAAAAAGGAGGAGGTCCTCAATTCGAATGCTTATATTTTTTTTTTTATGTGAGCATGTTCGGTCATAACTCCGTCATATACAGACGGATTTGCAAAATGCCTCAGCAAAAACTACGCAAGCAAGACCACCCTCTTGCTTGCGTAGTTTTTGAGTTAGCTTCAATAATATCGTTTTTATATATCAGAAAAATGCGTCGAGATTTTTAAAGCAGTTAAACATCCACCTGAAGGAGGACGCGCGGTTTCACAAACGATGGAAGGAGTGAAGGGAGGCCTTTGCCCAAGAGTGGATCAGCGCAAGCCAACAAAGAAAAAACATCCAAGCGATGTTTCCTCCTAAACATCGCTTGGATGTTTTTTCTTTGTCCAGGTTGTTCCATGTCCAGATTCAGCATGGTATTGCCGGAAAATTATTTCAAAGCGAACTTGTTTAAATAAACTGTAGCAAAAGCTATTTGTGTTTAAGAAGAAAGCGCTGCGTGAAAAACTAACAAGAATTTAAATTACCTCTACTAACTTTGACGTCAAAAGCTTTGATGGTTTTAAATGCGTAACCTATGCATCTTTAGTATTTTCGCTAATTAGTAAGGGTGTTTTGAAGGTTGAACTAATTTGCTTAAGCCAACCATAAAAGATTTTTATGTGTGTAGTTGAAACAACTTCCCGCCATATGCGTGTGACCGTTAATTTTACTACGTGAACAAATTCTTTAAATACAGAAAGTGTTTTATGTTTATTTTTACACACGACTTCTATTTCGGAATTTATGTAGCTTTCAGGTATATTTTTAATTTGGAAGTACAATTGGGAGCTTAATAGAATGTGAGATTGATTTTTAATGAATATAAAAGGAAGCATTAACACAGGACTCTATACTCGGCCCAACTTCTTCTTCCGTCTCTGGTCCCGTTATTTGGGGTCGGGTCTCCTCACTTTTCTGCGCCAAGTTATTCTGTCTTGGGTTTTCGGTTTAGGCAATTGGGCTTTTTGAGGTCTCTTTTTATATTTGACCACCAGATCAATGGCGGGCGGCCTCTGCCTCTCTTTTGCTCTGGCAGATTTAATGCAATCTATACTCGGTCCAGCTATTAAAGATAATTGAAATCTTCAAAGATTTTAAGCATTATTAATCTCGTCGTCTTCGTGTGTCACCTTACGTGAAGGTGTAGACGCCCTAATTCTTGACTCTGGCCGTGAACTTGTAAGAAGATGCGTACAGCCAGGTTTTACAAGCCCTTTCACTTATGTGGTAAACCTCAAATAATCGCAGGCACGACTCACTACATGTGCATGCCAAATTGCCAACTAAGCAAATTGCTGATCCTTAACGAGTTGAAATTCCCTGTGTGTAAAACTCGAGAAAAGTTACGTTTGAAGTCATAAAGAAAATTGAGACCGAAATCATAAAGCCTTGCGTATAAAGGAAAATCTTGAGAAAACGCCAAACACACTATTTCTAAAGAATAAAGAAAATCTGCGAACGCTCCAAGAATATCAAAATCAAAAATCAAAATATTTTATTTCACATAAACCTACATGGGCACTTATGAAACGCCAGAAGCTAGGTGCACGGTTCCAATTGGTCGTTTCCTATGGAGAAGAACCGGCAAGAAACTCCACGGTTACTCTTTTAAAAATATTTGCGTTTTTACAATGTTTTCAAGTTACAATAGCTATGGGAGGACTGCATAGGCCTGTCAACAAGTACCAGGTACTTGATAATATAAAAAACCATATACAGATCTAAAGTCTAAAAGGCCTACAAAGTCCTCACATTTACAAAATTAGGGACAAAATTAAGGATAAAGTAAATAATAAAATTTATAAAAACCTACTAAAACCAAGTGATATGATTGACATTACAATCACTAATAAAGTGGTGAAAAATTAGAAATGTCTATACAATGTCAAATAATAAAATTTTATGTCAAAGAAGTATATAAAAAAATAAACATCTTGATTTGAGAGTAATTAATAGACATTTAAGCAGTTATGCCGTTAATGAGATGCCAGGGAAGCCACATGTGCAGAAGGAATTATTGCCAGACTACCTTGTCTTCAACGTAGTCTTTAATCTTATAATATGCTTTTTTGATAAGGACACGTTTGATGAGGGTTTTGAACTTTCCATCGCTAAGTTCTGTAACCGGCTTTGGCAGCTTGTTATAAAAACGGATGCTGTTTACAAGAAATGACTTGCTAGTTTTAGTTAATCTAAATTTAGGTATCACAATTTGCATAATTGTATCACAATAATGCGCAGTACGTAACAGGAGGTAGTGTAGGTGTACTCGCATAGTTAAAAGTATACACATTAGCCTCCGACCTTTAAAGAAGCAAACAATTACTTTACTTACAAAAGTGAGTATTTTACTTGAACTTGGCAGAATGGACGTAGCATTGAGTTAACGCGCAGCTGACACGCTAGGGGGCGCAGCGGAAAAGGGAATACTCGAGAAATTGACACAATATAGTGCTCACTCGACTCTCTTGGCCAAGTTTAAGTTGCATACGTTCTGAGACAATGGGTTCACCTATTGTCACTGATTTCCATATTAGCACTTAGCATTTCATTGTTACAAATTAATTATGTACTAAGTAATTAATGAAAACATTTTTAGTAACTAAAATAGAAGTAACGTGAGATAGGCATTAACCATTATCGTTTATTTTCTAATCAATCAAGTAAACCTTTTATCGATTGTTTCCAATTTGAACTTTAGGACACTTCCACAATACTAAAACCAATTCACTACAATATAATTCGACCGAATTACAATTAAAGTAAACAAAGCTATTGGGTTCCAACAACAAAGCAAACTTCTATGTAGACTCACTCACAGTCCAAGCAAATCACTGAAGCTTTTAAGTAATTGGACTGTCTCGAGATTTTAGTATATTTACAGTTAAACTGATCTCTAGGTCCTTTTAATTATTTACAGCAGTTGTTCGTTCCGTAAAAATATGCAAATACAATAATCATAACCCTTGGCATTCCCGTCCAACAATTAAATTTTCTAATTAAAACTATCTTAATTTCAAAGATGCTGTTCAGACATCCGTTGATAATGAAACATCTAACGAACAAAATAACAGTCACGGCCCCTTTATCAATTTTAGTGAAGAAAAAGAAAACGACAATGGAATCGTCTGCAACTTTCCACGTTGCATTCCGGTTGGATTCAGAGATTACGTTAAAGGAAATGTCAATATCATTACTGCAATCTGCGAACATAATGCAGCAGCCCATTGTGTTCACATGAATGCCTTCAATGCTCATTGCTTTATAGAAAATCCGATAAAAGGATTGGGATTAAATTAAGCTTAACAAGATCGATGATACTCGCATGTTTCTGTATATATGTATTTATTTCTTCTTCGATCTATTTTAACTTAGAAGAGATTTATTAAAGGGGTTAGGTTTGGTGATTTCGTCTCTTATATCACCGACCGTCGCCGTTACTTAGATTTTGATCTAGAGTTTTTTGAATTCGGCTGAATAATCTCTAAATTCTGTGGGACGTCTGTTCAACTCTAGAAAAAAAAAACAACTAGAAAAACCGTTACTATTTCAGATAGGTGCTTCAAATTTGAAAAATCTTTTCTTTTTTGTCATATAATCTATTCCAATAATATTAGATTACTTACAGACGTGACTATTGTTACCGCTGCGACAGTCTCCTCAGGGACCAGTATCACTCGAACAGTTTGCAAATTGTTACAAGAATATTGTCAGTAAAATTGTTAAAAAAAATCTGTTCAAATGAGATTTTATCACATCCATATTTTTTATTAAATAGATTACTTACAAAAGTAACGGAGCGCTGCTTATTATAAATTATGTTATGTATTTTTCTGACAATATTTATGGTTGGTATAATGTATAACCTGAAAATAAAATACGATACCACGAAACTCCACAACAATTTTTGGTTCCTACGGTAATTCTAGGCCTTTGCCCTGCAGTGGGACAACACAGGCTTATAATAATAATAATAATAAATAACGTTAATTCTAAAGACTAAAGAAAACTCAAAGTTACCTCAGAGATAACATTTCACAATCTCGTTACAGACCCCATTTCTTTTTATTTTACAAAGACTCTTTATCTTTTGCAATTTCCTTCAACCAACTGTCGCTCATTTTAATGACAATACGAATATGATCATATTTTAAATTAAAATCTACATTCTTTTTTTCGTCATTCACTCTTGCGATGTTTGTCTGCATTCATCATCATATTTTTTTTCATTCACTCTTGCGATGTTTATCTGCATTCATCATAATATTTTTTTTTCATTCACTCTTTCGATGTCTGTCAGCATTCATCATCATCATTTTTTTCATTCAGTCTTGCGATGTTTATCTGCATTCATCATAATCATTTTTTTTCATTCAATCTTGCGATGTTTGTCAGTTGACGAATGCATTCATCATCATCATCATGGGCAGTCATGTTCCACCCACTGCTGGGTAGCCCTCCCCTCCCTCCTTTTGTGCCTGCTTCCCTGTTCTATGCGAGGGATAATTGCGTAAAACACTTATTAGGAATGGCTTTAATTTTGACAGTTCAACAACATTCATTGCGTTATTTACGTTGTTGAGTAGACATCATTTTGCAAACATAATATGAAGCAATAGATTAGCAATATCCTTCAAAATGTTTCAGATTGTGATTGATATTGTTTCGCAATTAGGGTGCAGATCTTTGAAAGCATTGTTCTCTTATAAATGCAAAATAGATTTGCAAAAAGGACGAAGAAGTCTGCATCATTTGTCAAATACGAGTTTTCTAAGTAATGTAATTCCAAACGAGTTGGCATGACTATTTGGAATCTTATGCTTTTCTGCATTGCGTTATCTTGGCATTAGTGCCAAATGCCAGTGACCATGTCCTTGACCATGGTAATGAGAAGCTTTTCTTTGAGTCACAACATTTCTGGAAAAAATTATAGCTTCGCAAACATCCTCTTTTTTCTCTTCATTTTTCTGTAGTACGTATTCGTTACTTTAATTTAGAAAAAGGTACAATTAACTTTCAATATCCATCGAAAGTATACATATACAGAACACACACCGGTATCGTGTAATTTGTTTTAAAATTAACTACCATTCCATCAGGTGTCCTTGTAGCGGCGTCGCAATACCGCATATTATTAGTTCCCGGCTGAAATAACACTATAAAATATAAATTGCATACTTTCCATATTTGTTTTGGAAAACTAACTTGTGTTTAGTTTAATAAGTGGTAATGACCATGGCATTCTCAGGACGGCTACAAAGGTTATAGTAACAGCAGCCTTGGTTCCGGCTGCAGTGTCCTTGTCGTGGCGGCCCGCATTTTAACCAGCAGTGCAGCGTAGTCGTAAACCATGGTGTACTTTAATTTCGTTACTATTTACTGCAGTGGGTGCAAGTGTGTACGTCACTGGTAATAAATTAGCTTGATTTTGGAGCCGCAGCAAATTCCGTCTGACACTAACTAGCCTTTTAATTTATTAAAGATACGTTACTCGTTTGAAATTAGAACTTCACGGTGACAGCTATCGGAAGTAACGAGTGCAGCTTTAACAAATTAATGTTAACAAGCGCTTGGTGTTCAGGAAATTAAAATAGATGTCAGGCAAGTGGGAAGTTTGAGAATTTCTTACTTTAAATAGAGATTGAATTTGAGTGTAAATGTCGCAGCCAACTGGTTAAATTAGCCGTTCAGTTAACTGCCTAGCCTTTCAACTAAACGGCGGCCGTTCAACTAACGGCCTGAATGATATTCAATTACAGTTTAGGTTGGAAGTCTGTAACCAATCACGCGCGAGCCGAATTGGTCTCAGTAATTAGGGCATTGCACCCCGACCAAGTGGGTTAGGTTAGGTTAGAACTGTGATCATCCGGATGCGAGCCGAGGGAGGAAGCGAGGCGAGCACTACTTCTAAAGGCCAGGCAGTTAACTGAACGGCTAATTTAACCAGTTGGCTGCGACATAAACATAACATTAATCTTGGAGCTAAATGCTCGGTTATAGTCTACTATAGCTTCCGCCCGCGAGGTATGTCGATAAAAACTATCCTGTCCTTCCCCGGGATACAATCTATCTCTCTGCCAAATTTTATCAAAATCCGTTCAGTGGTTTAGGCGTGAAAAGGTAACATAAGACAGACAGACAGGCAGAGTTACTTTAGAATTTATAATATTAGTATGGATGGATAGGACATCCTCCAGATAGGACAACATAGGATAGAATTTATCGACATACCTTGCGGGCGAAGCCGCGGGCGGAAGCTAGTAATTTATAATACGGGAACGTTACACGAAACAAATTTACAAGGCAGGTGCGAGCACTTATGTATGTCCTTACGACATTTTGTACAACGCCTGAAGGCCAATTCCCCTAATTAAAAACGTTCAAAATGTAGTCGCAATCTCATTTCAGCGAGACAATCGATGTCAAAAACTTGTCAAAAATGTAGGAAAATGAAGGGGATGGTTGGCAGATTGAGACTGAGATCAGACTGAACGTTTTTAAAATTACGAGAATTGCCCCTCATAATTGTTTATGACTTCAGACAAATTACGTCCCCTCATTTGTCTTTTACGAGCCGCGTAGGACGAAACACTACTGACAGCTGCACTTAACAAACCAACCGTAACATTTTTAGTACAGACAACAATTTTTAAACCACATGCTTCATTCATAACCAGTGATCGGATAATCGGATGCATATTTACCTAAAGTGTAGGAAGTGTTGGCTATTATGGAATGCACTTTTGTATCGAAAAAATCCCGGGAATTCGGAATCGACAAATTTTGTTTTTTTTTACTATAGAATCAAATCGGGTGTAGGAATATTAACTTAGTTTAAGGTGTTGGCCAATATTATGGAATGTACTTTTGTATCGAAAAAATCCCGGGATTTCGAAATCAACAAATTTACTGTTTTTATTTTAGAATCAAATCGTGTGTAGGTATATTATATGATCAAACGAACTTCTCAAGTGAAGTTCGATCAATATAATATGAGTGGTTTCATTTGAAGATACAAATTAACAGGTAGTCCTTTGACCTACAAGGCAACATTCGCACGCTTTAAGAATTTTATATTTATTTATTTATTTAGTATCGATTATTTTTAACTCGATTAAAAACCAATATTCTACCTCTCCACTATAGGTACGTCGCCATGACAGTTCATTCTTTTAAAGTAACGATTTATTTCACTCTTCCCGTATTTTACAAAACTGGGATTCGGGCGGGTGGGAGATTTGTATCTTCAAATGAAACCACTCATATTATATTGATCGAACTTCACTTGAGAAGTTCGTTTGATCATATATAATATTTCGTGGTTTCATTTTCGATACAAATTAACAGGTAGATGTTTAAAGATTGAGTTTTGTCAGTATTTATCGTGGGTTTATCTGTACACGATAAATGAAATACGAACTAAGAGTGAAAAATCTATTTATTTATTTAATCATTTATGGTACTTATATTTAACCATTACAAAAAACTTAATAATTTACTTCTGTTATTTTCTATACAATTGATCATCAAAAGAAGATTAAGTTTATTCTGAATCATTATAATTGGACGGCAAACAAACTGATTTTGCAAAATTTGACTCCTGTATGAGGGGTCTATTATAAAATTTGGCAAAAGTTTGGGACGACGCAGTCCAGCCAGCAGTTTTGCGGATCACGTCGATGCTGAGACCGGTCGCGCGCGCAGCCGACGTGGCGGCGTGCCGGACGCTGTGTGCTCCGAACACCGCTACGTCGATACCGCTCGCGCACAACGTTTGTTTGATCCATCTGCTTATACTCTGTGCTGTCGCGCCCCTGTGGGGACGCTTCACAGAAATTAAGAGATGATCAGTACTCGAAGGTCTTAAGTCTCGAGTCATAGACAAGTAGTCAACAATCGTTGTGGCCGGACAAATCGATACATTTTCGCGGAAAAAGGGCAAAAACAAAACTGGCTGGTCTCGTCCTATCCCTGAAGTTTTAATCAAATCTGATATTACAATCTCAACTCCATTAGTTTTTATTTTAATGTTATTTGTTTTAATCAAAGAAAACGTTTGGACTCTGTGTGCCGTACATAAGGCCAGTAAAATAACTAGTTTTTTGGTTAGTTTTTCTAAACTTAATTGACTATTAGGAACCCAGTCTGAAATATGACCTAAGACTAGTTGTGGGTCCCAAGTACTTGAATATTTCGGTAAGGACGGTCTCATTCTAAATATTCCTTTCATTAGCCTTTTGATACAGTCATCCGAACCTATATTATTGCCAAGGAATAATGACAGGGCTGAACGGTGACTATTAAGCGTGCCGTAGGACGCACCACTTTCGAACAATTCTGATAAAAAAGATACAACATGGGCAACTGAGGATTCAAATACATTGTAATCGTTATCGTGGCAGAATTTCCACCACAGTTTGTAGCAAACCCCATATTGCTGCGAGGTTTTATCTGACAGCGACCCAATCATTAAATTTAGGGCGGTAGGCGGCACGCCGCGGCGTAAGAACGCGCACCGGAGAGCACCGCTGCACCCAGGGTAAGCGTCCGGTGGAGTGGGTGTTGCTGTCTGAAATGTGAGAGTACTAAGTTTGGTCGAGGGTCTAAAATAACTATATCAGTAACTAATAAGTCCATTAATTGAGGGTACCAAGCCTGTGCAGGCCACATCGGAAATACTAATATACCTGTAGCTTTATCTTGAATAATCTTTTGTATGCAGTTTAATAACAAAGCAAAAGGGGGAAAAGCGTAAAAGAATTTCTCACTCCAGCTTATTGTGAATGCGTCCACATTAATAGCGTCTGGATCCTGTTTCCAAGCTACATATTCGAGACACTTGGCGTTAGTGCGAGAAGCAAACAAGTCAATCTCTGGGTTACCGAGCTTTTTAACGATGCAATTAAAAGCTGCTTCTGACAACTCCCACTCGGCCTCAGGATTCACTCTGCGTGACTCTTCATCAGCCTCGATATTGTCCTTCGTATTTATATACGAGGCAAATAGCCACAGCTGTCTCGACTCGCACCATTGCCAAATATCACGAGACAGTGTGTTCAAATGCTGGTATTGTATACCGCCCATGCGGTTTATATAACTAATTGCTGTAGTGTTGTCTACGCGGAGTAAGATAGCGCAATTAGACTTATCTTTTACAAAACATTTAAGAGCCAAGAATATAGATAACAGTTCTAAATAATTAATATGGAACTGAAGTTCACTCTCTTTCCAAGAACCATTTACCCTGTAACCATTACAACAAGCACCCCAGCCAGTACGCGACGCGTCAGTGTAAATTTCCATAGCATAGGTTTCGTTTTTTATAGGCTTGTCTATTATGTAAATATTATTCATCCACCAGTTAAGGTCGTTTAAAATAATTTTTGGTAGTTTAACTTTAGCTTCAAATGTACCATGTTGTTTTAACAATATGTATTTTTGACGTTCTAATATTTTTGTATACAGCCAACCATAGCGTGCTGCTGGGCAAGCTGATACAAGGACGCCTATTAATTGAGAAAACTCACGGATGGTGACAATGGGTAATTTAGCAAATCTTTGAACCATACATGCTATCTTATTACGTTTTTCTTCAGGTAACGAAAGGGTCATTTGAGTGGTATCATATATAAATCCTAAAAATTTGCACACTTGTTGTGGCTGTAATTGGCTTTTATCGTAATTTATTACGAAACCTAAACACTCAAACAATGCTATCGTCTCTTGAACATTACGAAGGCATTCATCATAGCTCTTAGCTAAGCAACAAATGTCGTCAAGATAACAGACCGATTTGTGACCACGACTACGTAAGTGTGCTACGACTTCTCTGACTATCTTAGTAAAACACCTAGGTGCTATCCCTAGGCCATAACATAAAGCACTAAATTCGTACGTTATAGTTTCATTTGAATTTGGTGCGATGTACTGGAATCGAAGGTATTTTCGAGATTCTGTATCGATAGGTATAAGTAAGTATGATTCCTTTAAGTCAATAGTTGCCATAAACCAGTTGTTTTGTAATAACTTGCAGGCAGTCCGATAATCCTCCATTTTAAAATGGGTCTTTGGTATAAAACGATTTAATAATTTTAGATTCAAAATAAACCTTTTAGTACCATTAGCCTTAGGGGCTAAAAACGTACTTGAAATAAACTGATCTTCACATTGATCGACTTGTGAAATAGCACCTAGTTTAAGTAAATTATCGATAGCCATGTACATTTCATGCTGTTCTTTTGATGACCACGATAGTCGTGGTACATTTGATTGATACGGTTTGGTTATAAACGGAATAGGTACTCCTTTCAGAACCCAGCTAAGAATATTAACATTATCTGTAATATTAAGCCAACAATTATAGAAAAATTGAACGCGACCCGCATGTACCTGTATTAAGGATGTGGTGGGGCACGTGACTTGCTCTGGTATGCCTTGGGTTGTGCCAACGGGGTTGTTGCTGGTCGTCTCGACGACGTGGGTAACTTCCTGTGGCCTCCTCGCCCCCCCCTGTTTGTCGAGTATCGAGGAGGCCCGGTCCAGTTTCCCTGGAATGGTTGACGGGCCGCACTTGTGCTGGGAGCAACAGGATTAGACCTCGGTGGAGGCACTGTCTTCTTGATCTGCAGTCCCTGCTTCTCAATAGTCTTAGAAGCTTTAATTTTTTCTGGCAGACTGACACCGAACAACGTTTCGTCACGTTCACTTTCTTGAATAAGGTTCAAAAAGGGTTTTGCTAGCCCTGGTGTGATCATTTTGATCCTAGCCTGGGTTTCATGATGATGCAAATCACATAGAATGCGACAACCGTCACTAAGCATTTTAATCGCATCTATTTTATTGTCGCTTGTCAACAATGTCGACATAGCCCGGCTGATAGCGGTGATCCCTGCACCAAGTTGTTGTTGCATAGCTTCGACTTTTTTGTCACGCAATCTGACCATTTCTATAACTGCCGCCGATATCTCAATGTTGAGTTTTGGGGCTTGCAATAAAGTGCAATTACTGGGAATAAGGTACTGTTTTAATACCTTTTCTCTAACTTCCTTGTCCATACCTGTTTTTAACAATGGGAGCCAGAGCTGGGTCAAGTTATTATGTATCTCTTGACCCCACGTTGGTCCTGAATCTGTGGCCTCACCCAGGGCGGATAGAATTTCTGGGTCAAGTGGTGGACAAATTTCGGTCTCTAATGGCGCCGCCGCCGGTGTCGGTGCCGGTGCTGGTGGCGGTGGCAGTGGTAAATCATTTTGTGTATTGCGTTCATCCATTGTCGGTGACGCAGTGGCGATAGCATGTTCGTCCAAATCAGGTAATGGCACGACTTCAACCAGGTCAGGCTCGGTTAGGTGTACCGTCGAAGTTTCGCCTTCTAGAGGACAACAACAACGACCAATATGTTACGTAAGTCAAAAATAAAATGACGATAAACAGGAATAGTTCATAACTTGAATCTATAACCTGCATAAAGAACATTAATAGTTACGCCTTGTTCATTTTAGAATCAATGGCGGGTAGGTTTCATAATTTTGCCGGGTTCTAATTAGAATCTATGGCAAATCATCGTAACAAAAGGTACTTTCAAATTGAACAGTATTTGTACGATTCTTTAGCAAAAATATGAATTTTGATGTAGGTACCACTTACCTTGAACATTATCTATTTTTTCTTCATCTGAAGATGAGAACGAATCTAAACGACGACGTTTACGTCGATGTTTATCTTTCAACTTTTCCATTTTTTGCAAATAATACTCCATCTTCTCGTCGAACGATCTTTTAGGCATCGTGAACGTTGAAAATTAAAATAATTTTACTTTTTTAACAACTCGAAGGTAGGAGCGCGTGCGCTCGTTGCCTCGCACGGAAAAAGAATGAACTGTCATGGCGACGTACCTATAGTGGAGAGGTAGAATATTGGTTTTTAATCGAGTTAAAAATAATCGATACTAAATAAATAAATAAATATAAAATTCTTAAAGCGTGCGAATGTTGCCTTGTAGGTCAAAGGACTACCTGTTAATTTGTATCGAAAATGAAACCACGAAATATTATTACACTCAACATAGTCATAAATTGATGGGGAGCTTAAAATTAACTCACAGTAAATACACATTAATAATTATGTAATCCCCCTGTTTTTCTTTTAATATATACCACATGCTAAAGACGACGTTTCCTCACCATGTTACAGACTAGTTCCGCATTCCCGAATTTTCTGGAATCCCGGGATTTATATTTAAAAAAGTATGTTTTAAGAAGCCGCTTCCATAATTTCCTAACCAAATATGAACTTTAGGTAAATATGCATCCGATTATCCGATCACTGTTCATGACAGACCAAACGGATCCGATTATCGGCAAGAGAATAGACGGGCGGCCTGCACAAATGTGCGGTCAAGTGTACTCAGCCACGATATAAGTAAAATGTGAGGAATTTTTATTAGCTGAAAACTGAGGGAATCCAGGTCACATGGACGCTCGGATCCGTTGAATGGAGAGCTAAATAAACGCATCTATGTTGCAAAAGGGCGGGAAACTGCGAAGTTCTGGTAAAATGTTTGTGTTTTGTTGATGCTGGAAGTGTTTTGTGTGTATGCAAATTGGGTTTCTTTGATAAAATGCTGCTGGTTGTAAAGCTAGTGGAGTGGGGATTCATTTATTCAGCAGTCTTTTGTTCTCTGTGAAATATAGTTCCGAGTAAGGAATTATTTTACGAGCAGCAGTTTTATTCTCTTCTTTCCTAAACCATAGACCCAGATAAGAAGGTGGTCCAATGTGAAGGCCTAAGCTTAGGAGGATAGTTTATAGATAGAGAGAAAAAACGTTTATTCAGTGTACCACACACAAGACACAATACAAGTTTAAAAAAAAAAAGTTGACCAAATAAAAATATAAAGATTAAAAAGATAAATTGACCCATAGACACCTCACATCTATTTCGGTCGGTCGGTGTTATTATCTAAAGACTTTATTCTATATGGTATTTTTTGTCCAATTCCAGCCTTTTATTCCGATTCACGTGGCTGGATAAACTAGGAATAAAGGCTCTGATTAATTCAGCTGAACTAATAAGTCTGAAAGTATTTCTTTAGTCATTTGTAATGAATAGTGTAGTTTTATTTCCTGGAAATTAAGGTGGACCATACTAGTACTACTAATAAGCAGCTGTTACTGTTAGCCTGTATCATCCCATTAATGAGCAAAGGCCCCAAGGCGTGGGGTTCCTATGACTTCCAGTGTTTGCGATCCAGGGCTAAGCCGGATGCCTGCCGGGGCAGCGGGATTGTCCGAAAGGGTTACCGCTACCCCGGAAATAAAGGGCTAAGGAAGGAACACGGATGGGTTTTAGTCAGTAAGAGTCTGACACTCCCTTCCGCTCCACCCAGAGCGGGAGGAGTCATTGGATGATTTCCCATCTTAAAAAAAAAAAAAGGGGCTAAGCCTGATACAACGCTAAATCAAACAGTAAAAATAATCCAGTAAAACCAAACATGTAGTCGAAGAGCTAAAATTTTTTCAATAAAACAATAGCCAAACGAATTGTCCCAATGACTCATACTTCGAATAAAAAAAGGAACGCCGCCATTCTAATAAATTCAAATTTATTCGAATTTGGAACGTAATCAAACCGTTCGGGAAGACTCGTCAGTGTTAAAGATTTTTCTTTGTCGTTCAACGTCGAATTGGCTAATGTGTTTACCCGCAAGAAACATCTCATTATCCATTAAATTGCCTGACGCAATTTATTAGGTTTACAGTCAATATTAGGATTACGTCAGAATTTTTTTTTATCGATAGGCCCCTAGGTTTGGAATTGCAAAAAGCTTTTATGATGTTTTTAATCAACTTTTGTTTGTCTACATCCGCAAAGCATTATTTTTTTGACTGATTTTAATGGACGTCTTGTCAGATAGTTAAATGATTGGATCGGAAATACATTGTATATTTGTATACTCGTAATAAAGCAAGCGATCGTGCAGCGGTGATTAGGTATTACTCGTAGCACACAAAACCGCTTGTTAAAAGATACCTTAAAACAACGATATCATCTGATTCTATAACAATCGGTAATTAGAAGAAAAAAACTATATTACACACGAGACACACTCTGATAAAAATGCCGTTTTCGCTCTACAAATAGGCGTAGTCATTATATCGAAAATATAAGAAAAAAAAAAGCGTGCATTAAACCCGCATATTTAAAAATTTACGATGTAGAAAAAGCTTTAAAGCTACATAAACAACGTGTTATCGTGTCAAGATCGTATAATTTAAACATAAAGGCCTGCGCAGACGAGGGACAATTTGTACGCGGATAAATTGCCCGCAACCAACGATAGTACGTATGGAAATCCATTCAATAACGCACACGAAGGACAACTAGGCTGCTGGAATTGTTGTGGACAATTTGTCCGAGGACAGAAGTCCCTCGTCTGCGCAGGCCATAAGTGTCCGCAGCACTAATCACGCTAATCTACCTCATTTCTCTTCACGGCATAAGTACCATGTTTTAAAGCTACGAAGTCCTAAAATTCGTTGCTAAAATTTAGTAATTTACATAAATCTTTGTATTTAATTTAATATTGGTGTAGTATTTATAGCATACTTACTGTCCATACGTGGATCTTTGACAGTCGTTACGGAAACGGAGAAACTCGAAAATCTGACAATCAGTCTCACTAAGGTGTATCGTATTACCAATCAGTCTCACTAAGGTGTATCGTATTATTGCAGTCGCTCTATGTAAAATACTGGGTATTCAGCTGCATCCGGTTAGACTGGAAGCCGACCCCAACTTAGCTTGGAAAAGACTAAGCAGATTGATTGAATATTGCGCATGCTTAATGGAATACTGACTTAATTCAAAACAGAAAATTTTTGGGATATCGCAAAAGAAGATCTTGTATGAGGACATATCCTACTTGTTGACGAATAAAATTTAAAAAGTGATTTGATTTGATTATTAATTAATCATGAATGCTTGTATTTTGAACGTATGATTAACTATTGATGAGATCTGAGTAAAAAAAATCCGGATATAATTCTGACCTTATTACTAATGTGTCAATGTTCCATTAATCATGCGATTGGTATAGTATTAATATTTGACTGCTATAATATTTGGTTTGATCTAGTGCTACTGCTGAGCATGAGGTCCTGGGTTCAATTCCCGGGTCGGCTAAGTTTCGTCAGCAGGAATTTCTCAGTAACATACCGAAGTCTGGATCTGTGCTTGGTTGATGGCGATAGGCTCGCCCCTATTACATCATATGGGATGATGGGACTCGAAACATAACTGGCGACATATGGGGTGTACTATATGTACACCTCTGCTCAACCCTCCGGGAAATACAGGTGGTACGTGATGTTATGTCATGTGTTTTCAATGTGTTTTAATCCATTAATTTTCAGAATAAAATAAGAACTGTTTTTTTTTTTTCACAATTTTAGCAGGAACCACACATTTATTTAGCGAAAATATTTTAAATAAAGAAAATAAATGGCAGCCTTTTATGAAAACATATAGAATTGTTCAGGCTAAAAAAAATTATTTTGCTGGAAGCTATTTCTAAATTTTATTACAAAAAAGTAAAGCCTATTTGAACATATTTTATTTCTGAATCCTTTCAGTATTACCAGTGCTTTTAACTTAACGCATTTTCTACTGAATAGGTATTCAATTGAATACTGAAACAGCTTTTGTACTTAGTTTTAATGCTACGTCTACAAATATTTAATCAATATAAGCCGTCGCGTCGCGTTGGCTGTCGATAATCGAAATTTTAATAAACCATGCTGTTTGTTTCAAAATAAATCTTTTAACTATTTTCATGACAGAAAAAAAAACTAAAAGCAAGTTAACAGACAGATTTAAAAATTACGCCAATATTTGAAAAAAATGTTTTAAGTATGTTGTAATGCTACTCAAAAATTACATCATCATTCACAATTTTTTTATATGGCAATCTGCCTCGTGTGGTGTGGGTTAATAATAAAATTACTGTGAGAATAGAAAACTCTTTATTATATACACCGTTATATAAATTACAGAAATAAATATAGAAATTTTACAAAGGGTGACAAAATGGGCGGTCTTATCGCTAAGGACAACTTTTGGATGGATAAAAAAATAATTCAACCGAATTGATTACCTCCTCCTTTTTTTTAAAGTCGGTTAAAAAGGGGAAGGAGAGACAAATACTGTAGGTAATCTGTGGTGTACCATTTACATAATACAATCCAGCCTCTCCATTACCTACTGTTAGTACATTACCGCGGCCATAATTCAATCTGGCTCCCGGCCTATATTAAATTGCACATTTTCAAACTATTCGCCATAAGTTTATTATTATCTAAATCATTTTGTAATTTCTTTTCCATTCTCCTCAGTCATCCGGCATGCCATCATTCACTCTCTTCTCTTTCATATCATTCCTCACACAATCCATCCATCTTTTCTGTGGCCTTCCTCTCCCTCTCCAACCATCAAAGATGAATTTACTGCCTGTGCCAAGACCTTAGATGATTTCGGCAACGACGAGGTCTATTTAGCATATTTTTGTACGACTAGGCAACCACCGTGTTATATTATCCTAGACGTAACCTCGAGGGAAATCTAACTTGATCGTCTTAGATCTCCTGAGTTTTTGGTACTTTCTGTAGACATTTTTCATAATTTAAATTCTTTTGCTTTCTATCTTGTAGTGTATGTTATCGCTTCTTATCGACAGATTAACGAATAATTCTTAATTTATCAATAGTGTTGATAACCCATGGAGGGGCTTGTGGCTAAGAAGGGGGCTTGTGGCTAAGAAGGGGCTTGTGCCTAAGTAATATCAGGCGAATCGACCGACCCGTGCGGTCGCATTGTTGGTCCGTAGATGGGTGATCATCTTCAAGAGGGTCTCCGTGCCTCGGAAAGCACGTTAAGCAGTTGGCCCCGGCTCATTCGTGGATCTTTGGCAGTCGTTACGGGTCATCAGAAGCCCGAAACTCTGACAACCAGTCTTACCAAGCGGTATTGCATTACCCTAGTAACTGGGTTGTGGAGGTCAGATAGGCAGTCGCTTCATGTAAAATACTGGTATTCAGCTGCATCCGGTGAGACTGGAAGCGGACCCCAAGATAGTTTGGAAAAGGCTAAGCAGAAGATGATAGTGTTGATAACTCATTCATAGCAGGTGGATTATGTCGTTATCACAACGATCGATATCGATAGAAGACGATGACTCACTAATGACTGGGTTTTATTTCTCCGTATATCGTTAACTTGCATTTCATTATCATTATTTAGGTGGCTTTGTAATTGGTGCATAACCATTGTGCTACGTAAATATGGGTGCTATAGATGTCACCGTCAAAAGAAGCTTATAAGAATAACTAAGTGTTAATAAAAAGAGATAGTGTTTTCGAAAGTGAAAGATATTTGATAAATGATATCAGACATGTACGGCAAAACAAACAAAAACCAGCTTTCACTAAGTGCTTTGCCAATACGGTCTACTCATATTTCTTCCTATAACGGCCTCTATAGTCAGACCCGTTTTAAGCCCAAGTATTATTTTAAAATTCATTAATATTCATAAAGCTACGGAAATTCTTTAGGCCAATTTAACTTGCTAAACTAGAATAAGAAACGATTCTTGAGAACTCTCACTCGATTAACAGTAACATCGATTTGGTTACAAAGGAATGCGAGTTAGGGTCAATCAATCATAAGTCGCTATCAATAGAAGATAATCAATTGGCTCCAATTGAGGTAGCCCTAAGTTCACCGACACCGTACCTTACCTCATTCACATTCAATCGAGCACTTGAAGCTATTGAATGCGATGTCTACAATTGTCAGATATGCGATACGGAGCCAGCGACTTCAAACGCATGAGTTACTGACTCACGGAAGGGCAGATAATGCATAATGTAAGCTGAAGGTGGTCTATTGCATGTCAATTTTTACGCAATAGCTGCTTGAAGAATTAATGCTTGGATGACTCAGATGATTACCGATCATGTGATGGAAGAAAGACACCCGAATAAAGAAAAGGATAAAACTAGAACACTAATGGAACTTGAACAATAAAACTAACTTTGCAGAAAGGAACCATGCGATAAATTCAATAACTTATTCAAAACAAATATGCTTACATAGAGTGCATGCGGCGCAAATGGCAGGTCAATAAACTACGTAGGTTTGCAAGAGGACCACGTCTGGGCTCTCTATTAAAATGGAGAAAAATAAGCGAATCGGCCACTTACTGCAAAATGGACGTTTGAAATGCGTAGGCGGAGGACTGCAGACATAAAATGGACATGACTGTGGGGATTGTAAAAGTAATCACATTAGAGTCAGGGCTAATATAAATGACGATGCTTTAAAGCTAACATATGACTAAATTAATGGACACTAAACTTTGTGTAATGTGAAGTTCAAAGTAAAATGACACCTTGACCAGTAAACAGCTATATTAGTATATGACTTATTTGAAACAATCATTACCTGAAACAAGACATAACTTAAATAAACAAATACATTCAACATTAACAATTCGAATCAATCATTAATATCGAAACCGACTTTTATAATAGCGACCCACTAAACTGCACCAGTTCAATTCCCACGGCAGTCGACACATAGGAAATCAAATAATCTGGGGCAAGAGAACTATTCCGGTATCTGTAATGTCTTTGATATCACAAGTGGCTGTGACGGCCGGGAGTGCTGCATGTGGGATGGGAGCTCTCTGATAAGAACCTAATGGATCACTAGTGAATTAGATGGATAAAGTTAATGCATTTCATTACATTTTGGTTTTAGCACAGGGTAAAATTAAGCGTGATTTAATTTGAGCGCAGTCTAGCGAAAATAAATAGGTACTTCTAACGACCCGTCCCTGCTTCACACAATTTTTACGACTTGACAAAACATCGAGATTTATTTATTACCTAAGTATATGTAAGTTTTATGTTAATATATTCTACACAAACCTTCCGGAATAAATTCTCAAAATGATGGTAAAATCTGCATCAACATCCGTTGCGTAGGTAAGAATAACAAGGTCACACAGATAAACACAAAACGCGACTTCAATTTATAAATGTATAGGTAAGATACAGATAAGTAAAAGTTACATTACATCGTTCACTCCATTGGAGTTGATTTAAATTAATCTAGCGAATAAACTAGCTAAACTGCTAACATCGTTACAAGTAAATGTCACATTGAACAAATTTAGCGAATCTATTAAATTTTGCCATTTTCCAAGCGTTGAATAACAATAACGAAAGATTGCGAACTTCAAGCAAGATTTTTTTTTTTAAGAATTTATGATGACTAGAGTTCTAGATATGTTTTTGGGCTGCTTTTTAAAGCAGCAAAGTTTTAAGACTGACTTTGTTGGTTGGTCTGGCTTGAGTCCATGTTGTATTACTGTCACTGACTGTCAGCCAACAGTGGATAATATGTAACATACATTACATACACAACGCGCCGGTTATAAGACTGACAAATGATTTTCACGACAGCTCGCATACGGAGTTGACTGAACGAATGCAGCGGCAAAGAATATTAAACTCTTCATGATATATCGACATTTTGTTATTTGATATAGGTATCGATATTAAATATCGAGAACGTATCAAAAACGATTTATATTACGACTCGAGTCTACTTTGTTTTGTACTTACTTGGTGAATTGAAAATTTAACTTCTTTGGAAGTCTATTAATATTATTTTCGGAATAATATTGAAAGGGATATCGATACTTTTTACAGTTCCGACTTCCCTAAACCAGCCTGGAAACACCCATGTCTATGCAAAGGACGTGTTCTAACAATAAAAAAGCTATCAAACAGGCGGTTGAGATGCCGAGCCGGTTACTCACGACCCCTCGCAATTGTGCCGCTATTTTAGGGCTAGGAGTTGTGCGCGTGAGTCACCCACTATACTAGGTACATTACTACCGACTGGACAATACCAACTAGCGCATCGTTATGCAATTTATCAATGCGTCCACAATTTGTTCTTCGGTTTTCACACGGTGTGATGACAGGGGTGATAGTGGATATGAATGTAGGTGATTAATAAAAATGAATTTGGAAGAATTACCTTACCAACCCGCACTGGGCCCGCGTGGTGGATTACGGCCCACTCCCTCTTAGGGACTCTGTCCCATCAGTTGGAACGTTATAGACTGATTATGCTAAGGTGTGGTGTCTAGATAGCGATTTGATTGCACAAAATGAAAGTCATTATCAAGCTTGTAACAATATTAAGAAACATGAATTATGATGAAACAAGTCAAGAAATCAATTAGGTACTCTTCATATTATGACCACAAATCTGAAATCAATAAAAATGTAATAAGTACCATCATACTAACAAGTCAATCACAAGAACCCATCACACTAAATCACATCATCCAACAAATAAAACCGAACCCAACCAGAATAAAACCGAACATAAATTTAATCAAAATAAATTAATTGCTTTCCACCATAGCACCGTTTAATTACAATAAAAACCCATAAAACATGGTGAATAATAAAAAGCACGGCGGTCGCCACGTGCCAGAGATAACGGCCAAGACTGCAATACCGACACTTGCACAATCAAATTAACCTAATTGATTTTATTGATTATATTCTGAGAGCTCTTTTATATGGCGATAAAATGAGAAAGTGATTAAAACTTGTTGATTGGTTAATTACGAGTTATGTTTCTTATGTGCGCGGCTCATGTTGAAGTTTTGATCGATCGATAGCTTGGCTCTACAGCCCAAATTCGTTCCATATTCGAATTCAAATCCTACGATTTGAAGTCGATTATGGAACGAATTTATCTTGGACGTTTTGAGTTTATCTTGAACATTACTGACATCAGCGAAGGAAAAACATCGTGAGCAAACCTGAACTACTGGTTGATTTAAGACTGAAATAAAAGCACAGAACTGGTCGAAGTGACGGTGCTTGGGGAGGCCTAAGTCCAGCAGTGGACGTGAAATGATGTAAATTCCATTGAATAACTCTTAAGCGTTACGCCGGGATGTCGAAAAAATAAAAAAAATAGACATAACTTTGCAATTTTTTTGTATCGAGAAAAATTCATTGAATCGTGTATTCCTTTTACACGATACTAGACTAGAGTCAAAAAACATACCAAAATGTGAAATCCCTATTCCACATACTTAACAAGTTAAACGAAATAGAAAAACAAAAAAATTTTTTTCAACATTCCCCCTTAAAAACCGTGCGAAGCTGGGGTGAATCGCGTCTCTAGTATATTTATACCGTGCGAAGCTGGGGTGAGTCGCGTCCATAGAAAATGGTCGCATCACTAGTATATTTAATATACAGGATGAAATTGAAAACATGCGACAAATCGAAATGGGTGATTCTACTCATCATCATGAACAACTTTTACTATGGGACCAAACCTGAAATCGCAAAAAAAAAATCTGCTGTTTCCTACATTTATGTTCGCATAACTCGTCAAAATCAAAATAATAATAATAATAAACTTTATTTTCTCACCACAATATACATGTTGTTTTACATCGGTCAGATTCGACAATGACATATAATTCAGTTGTGTATATATTGTGGGAGACTGGTGCCTAAGTTAGGCTCATGGCCTGTGTTTCAGGACACCAGGATCCCACCCCTTTACATTTTCATTTTACAAATTATGTACTAAGCGCGCTGACAGAATGTAGTAAGGTATGACATTTTATAGTTTTTATTTTAATTAATTAATATCTAGATTAAGTATGCGAGACAAATGTTAGTAGTTGTGTAGTATGTGTGATTGTATGGGTGTGTGGGTGTGGGTGTGTAAGTATGTGGGTGTGTTAGAGTGTGTGATTCTGTGTTTAGGTCTTTGTAAGGATATTTTCAGTATCATTATAATTTAATTTTAGTAGCCAGTCAGTTAGCCTCTTTTTGCATTTATGCTTTGTGAGACTATAGATATGTAACACCTTATTAGTTTTATTATATAAGTAGCCACCTAGATAGCAAAAGAAACGCTTTGCAAAAATAGTTTTGTGGCGTAGATGATGGCGCTCCACTGGGTCATATCGTCTTTTCCCCCTGGACAGCGTTGGATTATAAACCAAGAGTGTATGTTGTTTCAACAGAATGTGCAAAATAAATAGTTGGCGCACTGTCAGGACTTCATTTTCTTTGTATAG
The DNA here is from genome assembly GCA_963669345.1 of Gortyna flavago. NCBI lineage: Eukaryota > Metazoa > Arthropoda > Insecta > Lepidoptera > Noctuidae > Gortyna > Gortyna flavago. Next base: position 3,750,785 of record OY770142.1, on the reverse strand, counting down.
CTGTTCAGTGGGGTAGCAATACGGGCGAAAAGACGACACTTTCAGTATAGCTCTTTGGGTTCTTTCGATTTCTATTAGGGTAGTTTTTGGAGCTCCACCCCAAGAGGTGATGCAATAGCATATTATAGACTGAGCGAGGGTGTAGTACACTAATTTCAAGATATTCTTATCGACTACATGTCTCAGCGTTTTGAACACATATATTAGTTTCCGTAGTCTGCTACTAAGGGTGGTAATGTGGTCTTGAAACCTTAGGTTTTTGTCGATTGTTATTCCCAGGTATTTTACATTCTCAGCCTTGGTGAGTGGTTCGCAGTTACAACTACCAGTGTGTGGGCTTGTGCAAGAGTGAGCTACAATAGTGTTAAGCAATGTCTGGGAGGATCCATTGTTTTTTATGGAAAATGCTATGTAATTGGTTTTGGTTGTATTAAGGGTCAACAGATTGTCGCGTAACCAGTTGGATACCTTATTAAAACCTAATTGTGCACACTCATAGACATCTTCCCACGAGCTCGCGCTGAACAAGAGAGCAGTGTCATCAGCAAAACTAATGATTTTGCCATTAGGGATAGTGAGTGTACCCAGATCGTTGATATAAATGAGGAATAGTGAAGGTCCGAGCACACTACCCTGGGGCGTGCCGTAGTTAATTGTTTGTTCCTCACTGATGAATTCATCTATCTTTACTCTCTGGGTACGCTCACTCAGGTAGTCTTTAAAGAGGTCCAGTGGAAGTCCTCTGATTCCCAAACTTTCCATCTTACGTACAAGAATTGGGACAGAAACCGTGTCGAAGGCCTTAGCAAGATCCAGGAATATGCCCATAACTTTATCCCCACTATCCATGTTTGTGACCACATAGTTTGTCAACTCATGGACCGCGTCAGAGGTGGATTTGCCTGAGCGAAACCCAAATTGCGTTGGTGCGATTAAATGGTTTTTTTCCAAATAGCTCACAAGTCTACTGTTCATTACCCGTTCCAGTATTTTGGAAAAAGCAGTTAGCACAGATATAGGTCTGTAGTTATCAACACGGCTCCCGTCCCCACTCTTGTAGATCGGATGAATTATGGCTTTTTTGAATACGTTAGGAAATTTACCTGTGGAAAGCGCAAGGTTACATATGTACGTTAACGGAGGCACAATCACGGCCGTGTGTTTTTTCAAGAGGTCACCGGATATCCCATCCCATCCCGCGGCACAGTTATTGCGGAGTGTCATTAATATTCCGGCTACCTCTTCCTCATCTGTTGGGAGCATTACCATGGATTGCGTTCCATTAATTTGGTTTCCCTTTGTAGCTCTTGTTTGTGTACCCTTTATGTTTTTTGCTAGCTTTTCACCTATTTTGGCAAAAAAGTCATTGACATGGTTTACAGAGTGTTGTGGTGTACTTGATGAGGCTAATAATTGTGATGATGTGTTGGCTTTCCTTGTCGACCTGCTTGAAATATTATTTATAGCCGACCATAACTGTTTGGTGTTTTTCCCAGCTTTTTTTATCTCATTTTTTTCAAATTCTATTTTTAATTTCCTTAATAATTTATTACAATAGTTTCTGTACCTAGTAAAAGTAATTTTCAATATCTCATTGTTAGGCGCCTGTTTAAATTTCCTATGCAATGTGTCTCGATGCCGCATACATCGAAGTAAACCAGGAGTAATCCATGGCTTTAATATTTGTTTACGGTTCGGAGTCTTACCAGATTTGGAGTTAGAATCTATCACGTGTTTTATTAATCTAGTTATTGTTTCCCCTGCCACATGAGGATCTTGGGTCTTGTATACTTCACTAAAATCTAGTTGTTTTAGGTCTGCATCTACTTTAACATAATCAAAACGAATACAGTTTTTTGTAATTATTTTAGGCATTCGTTTGGACAAGAACAACATTACTGTTTCATGATCAGTTAAAGCAGAGTGTGCGACTGAAGTAGAAGCAGGTAGTCGAGTTTTCAGTATAACGTGGTCAAGACAGGCCTGTTGTCGCGTAGGTATTGTATGAGCAGGTAAAAGGCCATGGGTAGCCAGTAAGTTTAGGTAGGAATGTTTAGCGGAATCCTTGCAGTGTTCATGTATGTTTATATTTATGTCTCCCGTAATAATTATAGTATTGTATTTAGATAACCTACTTAGGGTATTATTTAGGGAGTTTAGAAAATTATCTAAGTCTTTGTAACCTGGCGGGCGGTATATCGCTAAGAGAATAGTATTTCTATCGATATTTACTTGGAGACAGTTAGCATCTAAGAATGATGGCTCCTCCGCTACTACTTGCAGTTTTTTATGCACATACAGGACTACACCTTCATTTTGTGTATGATTATTGTAGGTAAGGTAATAGTTATAGTTCGTCAACTCGGGAATATTATGGGTGTTAGGGAGCCAACACTCGGTTAGCACGATTATGTCCCAATCAAGTTTTGTCCGAGCAAGTGTAGTCATAAAACCCGCTATGTTTTTGTTTATACTTCTAATGTTCTGTGTAATTATTTTAAGTGTTTGATTAGGTATGAAGTTAGGTGGGGTACAGTTTTCCAAGTCGCAAGTCGAAGCATCCGACACTGAGATAGCATCTAGGTTGTGTAGGTTGTTTTGTGTGTTATCGAATGTTAGTGCTAATAATTTCCATTTTGACATTTATGTTTTGAGCGCTGCTTAGTGGCGTAACAATAAAGTTTAAAGTTTAATACCCCGCCTACATCCAACCCATTTCCAGGGCAACCCGCAAGGAAATGGGAAATAAAATGGGCAACGCGAATGTTGGAACAGGTCGCTTCCCTTACCGTTTCTCTCATCTCCCTAGACGTCGCCACATCAAAATTTAGGGAAATATTTCCGGCAACGCGTATGGCAATGGCAATGGTAGATCGCAAACGGGGTATAATATACTGGTACAGAACAGGTACAATATGACATATACTAGGCATATTTATATGGTATGTCGGCTGATTAAGTTTGTGAGCGTTATGGACGTGAAGTGCAAGTGACGTGATTGTATATATGATATGTATAATGTATTGTGTAGGATGTATAGTTAATGTTAGTAACAATCTTGTTTGTTTTGAACAGTGTATGAAAAATTGATTAATTTTAGTGTTAGTGTTAATTATTAATGGAATAGTATAAGTTTGGGCTAGGGTTAACAAAACTGTGATGACAAAGATAGCATGTAAAAGTTTTAGTTGTAGGTACCGTGCCAGTCATTTTTTCTTACGGAGTTTCGCGAGGTCTTCTTCGGTTTTGATGAGGCGGCTTGACATTCCGTCTTTTTCACGAATATACACCTTGCCGTTTGCAACCCAACATTGATGGTACCCGAATTCCTTCGTAAGTTCTCGGGCGAGATAATGCAGGCGTCTGGTCATAGCCGTGAGCACTTCATTTACATATAGGGGTTGCCTAGGTCCGTTTTCTACTAGATGGGATGTATTCAGACGATGTTCCTTGTTGTGCTTATTAAAGTCCTTGGTCGACTTTAGAAACTGTTCTTTAATGGTTGCCGACGTGAATTCTACCAAGACTGGACCCACCTCGTCAGACTTGCTCTTGTAACGGAAGATGTTTTTTATATCTGTTGCATTCACGGGTTGACTGATTATCTGACCCAATTTTTGTACTGCACCCGTAAGGGAGTAGCGAGTTTCAAGGGAAGACGACGGTAGATTTTTAATTTCAAGCGAAGCCGCTTTTTGTTGCTTTTCTAAGAAGTCTACCCTCATTTCAAGCGCTTTTATAACCTTTTGGTTACTGCTACATTCCGCCCGCAAATCGTTGATTTCCACAAGTGCATCATCATATTTTTCTGATAAGAAATCTATTGTCTCTTTGATTTTTTCATTCTGAGTTCTTATTTCAGAGTTTTGCAAGCTGATCGCAGTATTTTGGGACCGTATATCCTCAAGAGCCAATTGTAACGAATTCATTTTCCCATTTTGTTCATTCTGTTTAGCAACTAGTTCAGAAAACATTTCCCTCATATCTTCCATCATTTTCTCCATTTTTGTCATGTCATCTACACTGCGTTTCCTTTTCCTTTGGGTTACATTTATACTGGTATCGCTGCTAGTATTAGCAGTCGATGCCAGGTTTGGTTCAGATGCTGAGTGGGGTGAGGCATGAGGAGGCGTGCGACTAATACCGGAGAGCATATTGGGAATCTTGATGCGCAGAAATGAACGCTGAGTTCGTATGTACAAACACGGCTCGGTTCCACAGCGCTACGAATATTTCCGAGTATTACTCGAGTGCGCCCGCTTAGTTGTATCCGTGACCTTGCCAAGCGTCGTCGCACCGCTCGTACCTACGATGACTCACACGCTGCTGGTGTTCATTTAAATATTTTTGCCGTTGAGTTGAAGAAAAACGATGATATCTTCTGTGTAATTTGATAGATTGAAGAACTTTTTCATGCAACACAATACACGTTCAACTGTCTACACATGGATATATTATGACACTTAGATATTGTACTTTTAACACCTGTTATAATTTTTTAAGATTTGCTCAAATAAGTAGATACGTGTTGTCGCATTGCGCGCGCGAGCGAGATGTAGGGAACAGCTGTTTTTTTTTTCGCTATTTCAGGTTTGGTCCCATAGTAAAAGTTGTTCATAATGATGAGTACAATCTCCCATTTCGATTTTTCGCATGTATTCAATTTCATCCTGTATAGAAGCCAAGCCAAATAAAAATATTATCCTCTTCAGTAAAAGAGGGGTTGAAATCATGTTTCGAACTCGAATTAAATTTGGTAAAACTTTTTCCGAGTCGTCTACAAGGTATTGATGTTATTACCAAATCGGAAGTTGAAGTTATTTTTGGGGGAAGTTCCGAGTTTGAACCGAAAAGTTCAATAAATACTTTGCAAGGAATTAATGAAACTTTTCTTCGGAATATTTTGTTTGATGTTTGTTCGTATGTAACTCCAAAGAAATATTTATAAATAAGTTTTTATTGGAACATCATTAGGAACATAAGGAACGTGGCTAAAGACATGATAATGTTATACAACAGAATGCATATATTTTTGGAGTGCTTTACTACCTACTGTCTTGTTTATTTTATGTTATTCACAGTTGGTGCCAAACTATGAACAGCTGTAACAATCTGTATTCCAGTGTCATACTTTAACATGATTATTCATTAACACCGTAGTAAACAACATCTGCATATAACGAACATACCGTAACTGCAGATACATGTCTGTTTACGGGATGTTTCTACACCTCTCGTCAATCAATCAAGCTGACAATCCACCACTTCTATGCAATAAGTGGCTACAACTGCGCATATTATGCGGACAATACTGATTCGGTTCATGCCCATTCATATCAAAATGTGGACAACCCGTGGGTAGATAAGGCGGGCTCACAAGTTGATTAATTGATACAAATGACAACCAAAACAAAAACCAGTCTTTCTAAACTTCAAACATATTCCCCCATACTAATAAACGTATTATATCAGATGAATAGTTACACACCGATTTCTCTCTTTCAGTTGTCAGTAATTTGACTTTCGAAAGAAGAAGACAAAGCATTGTATAAATATACAGACGCTATACAACGTTTATTAGTATGAGGGTTAATTTATAGATCGGCTCGGTGCGAAAAATATTTTCTATGAAAGCTCTCCGAAATCAGATCAATTCTCGAAAGAGTTAAGTACGACCATCTTTAAGTGACAAACGCGAAGTGCACTCGTGCCTGAACGAAAATCCAGCATTTCAGGAATTATATATTGGGTGCAGAGATTGTGTGTAGAGCGAGGGATGAAATAAAAGTTAGAATATTGATAGTAGATGTAGGACCCAATCTAAACACGTCTACTAAAGAGGACATTGGTGGTGATGCTGAGAAAGGAGTGTTTTTCACCTGCATAGAGGTCTGTGATCAGAAGAAGAAGCAAGTAGTTTCTTCACGTGAAACACAATAGCCAAAACAGCTATCAGCAACAAACATATGCAACAATAAAAGATGGTATAGGAAGCGACGCTGATGTTCCACACAAAAACCCAAATGACATTAACAAAACATGTCGAAAAAACAACACTTAACTCCGAAGAGGGGAAAGTAACGAAATTGAAATGAAGTGACATTGTTGTTCACAAAGTAACGTAACCGGGAACCGGGCCGGGTCCCGCTCTGTTAATCCAAGTTACCGATCGACGTTCCAAGGGCAGAACACAAAGGAACCGTGGGTTACTTTGAATACCAAATGTTACATCAGAAATTGTGTCGACACGAGCAGTGAGCGTTGTGGTATGCTTAATGAGAATTCGTGCATCTTGAGAGGCGGCGAAGGGTTATTAGTTGCTCAAGTTGGAAGCTACCTGCATTTCAATCATGAAATAATGTATAACTGTTTCTCATATACATAGTTCGCGCCGATTCTAGAGAAGTACTTAGAGCATTTGAAAATGCGTTTTGCAATTGTTAGCCCTATTCTTGAGGAAGATTATAGGTGATTTAACAACACGCTACGGAAAAAGTCAGAAAAAACGCCGCTAAGCGAAAACGAAGGAATAGCGCAGGCAGGAAATGTGGCTGTTATTTTAATATATTCTGGTGTGTTACGACTTTCACGCGAACGAAGTCGCGGGCAGAAGCTAGTATTTAAATAAAATGGCAATATATTAATTCTTGGGAAGAATAATAAATGTATTGCACAAATCATAGTAGAAACTATCCAAGCGAGAAATGTAAAACTTATTACGTCAATTACTTATCGCGCGGCGCACGTTGCATCCCTTGGCAGAGAGAAATTAGTGAATTAATAATACTCGTGTGGAAAGACCACTCCTATAATAATTACGAAGTTAGATATTGCTGTGTTTGATACTCGATTCTACAACAGTTTTATTATGGCCCTTTTATTTATTATGGTTTATATCGAAAACCCCTCGTCACTGTCGAAAACAAACCAGTTCGATTTGGGAAGGTTCTGGTTTACCGAAAAGGGGCTGTCAAAATTCTTTCTATCGATCTTTGCTAAATTAGGACACCCTTTTGTCATAATTTTGCTGATAAACGAAAACGAAATACATATGTTTAATAGCACAACTCTGGGTCAATGTTTGAAATAGTCAAAGATCATCATCAGATAAGTTACAACATATTATTATAAGCAAAATAAAATGAAAATTCACCGGAAGACCATTAATAGACCAATCATTCATCAAATTAAAATAATTGTTTGATTCCTCACTTATAAACATTAATGTTTACCATCTAGACAAAGCGATGTAATAAGGAAACAATATTTAATAGTTATTGTTTTAGGAAATGAGTAGGAAATCGGAGGTATTGTTATAAAAGCTATTATAGTATGTAAAAAGGTAGACAAGATGGAGCAGGTGGTGTCTGGCACCGGAATGTATAATGTTACAAACAATTTTCGCTAAAAGCTTAAACACTTTGTTTTAGAGGACACGGCAGGTCAGGCAGAAGTAATAATTCATGACATTCTCATTTGTTAACATATAAAGCACCTATGCATTATTAAAACGTACAGGATGTCAAAACAATGACATTTGGATGCATGACACGTCTTTGCGTCAAGACCCTTGCAGAATTTCGGATTCGCTAAAAGAATTGCGACTTTCAACAGGTATTGCCAAATGGAGTGATCACTCACATGAGTAGATATTACCAATACTTCCTCAACTTTCATAGATATAGCACGTTCATGTAAATTCTAGTTATTTCACGACTAATTTGCACCATTCTATTAGCATAACAACAGAAGTATACGTTCACAATGATGTAAATCCAGAAATACCAACAGGTTTTTAAATCTTACAACTTTGTCGCTATGGAGAGGAGAAAAACCTACAGTTTGGAACAACGCTTCACAAAGGAGTCGATATAGCTCTTAAGGGAAAAAAGATCCGGGTCTCCCAAATATTTTCCAGAGCCAAAAGAGACGAATTATTAAATTAATACGAAGGAATAAAAACACGTTCGTAGCATTTTATCTCAAAACGACGGAATAAAACACGAAAAATGTTTTCAATAATAATAAAGTTACGGTAAAAGCGAACGACCTCTGAAATAAAATTCAGTATTCTATCGCTAAACATCAATTAGAGCTTACTTTGTACATACCTAAACACAAATTACTTTTAAAGGTGAAAATTTAAACATTCTGATTTGCTCTTGGTTCAAACGATTTTTTTTTAAAGAGACTTAGTAAGACTTCTTTGTTACGAGGACTGACTTTCGAGAATAAAATTCAACTTTGGATCTAGATCATAAAGCTTAAAATAACGTGCCAAGTCGATCAAGCCGACCGACGGGTAAAATCAAATTTCCATAGTCTGTACACCAATCAGCAGATAGACGGTTCGCTAATTTTGCCGGTTACGTCTGAAACATTCGAAAGCGCTCTGCAATTGAATTTTGCTCAGTCCAATGATTTTGTGGGGAGATATCGTTTGCCTCGTCATCGAGGTAACTCCACTCCAAATACATATATTGAAGAATTTAGAAAATGTTCTAAATTTTTAACAGAAACAAGTATAATTGCGTATTGAAGTAATCAATTTGTGTTATCATGCACTGGATAAGTACATCTGTGTAACATTTAACTGTATTTGTTTTGATATATTATAATTATGTTATAGGATGTCGACATGCAGTAATTGATTAAACAGTCGTTCTAATTATAAGTTGTTATCTCTATATTTGTTCCTATTCCAGTTTGTTAAAGCAAAGCCATTGAACGAATCATAGCAACCGACTGCGATATTGTTAAACTAACAGATAGGCGACAATTTAATAATAATATAGACGATATGACTGACATACTTGATACATAATTTCGAATTCTAACAAACAATATTGGGAGCCATAAAGTAACAGTTATACTAAAGCCTAAACTTGGTAACTATAATCAGAACCAAACACCAACAACAATTAAACAAAAGAATAGCATTGCCAAAAACTACAACTCCCAAACACGAGAACCATGAATGGCGCCCAAACATACCTACAGCTACCTAACCGTACGGTGCGTAACTGAACTATGTACGTACCGAGCAGCACGCCAAACTTCGGACACGCTCACCTCAAAGTGTGCCACAAGTTCAAGGATCATGATGACGAATGTGTCCTAAAACAACGACCGGTATTCTGCGCTGCCGGTAAACGACCTGCAGCTGCAATACTAACGGTGAGGTTGTTTATAACTATATTTTAGAAAGATTTAGTGATTTCGCCTGAGGGTCTGACCGAGTGGAAAAAAATGTTGAAGAATGTAGGTCTCATTTGCAAATTCTGAGTTGATGAATCCAAAAGGATTTTACTGGTTTCGTTTTCTGCAATGCAGCACACCGCTGATTCATGATCTTCATCTTTCTTTATAGTAATTAACAAACCATTGCTTTTGTATACAGTTCAATATACAGAATTAGCAGTAATTATATCCTATTTTTAGATGTTTCCTAAACCGTTATACCTTCTCCAACCTTCCAATTTTCTGATATTTATCAAATTCAGTTGTGATTAAAGGTTCTATATTTCAGTCCCGGTATAATAACTTAATTAAATTTCTATTTTATTGGCATTCTGTATCCCAATAACCATTATTTGATTATTTCGAAAGGGCAGATATGCATAGTTATAAAGGAAGCCCTTGTAACTTGATAATGTGGGTTAATATTTAATTTTAGGGGTAATGTTCATTAAAATGGTTCGTTACTCCAGTTTATCAGAGATTTCAATTTAATTTTAGGGTAGGTAGAATGATCTGCTACACTAAGATAATCTTGAAGGAAATTGCTTACACAGTCTTGCAATATAACCTAAATGGTTTTCAAGTAGGTTCATTGGCACCCGGATGGAACAGCTTAGTAATGTTTGTTGTTGCTATTTCATAGCTTTCCGGATTATCCGCCCCATTTTCGGATCAAACGAACAACAACTCGACGAATAATAAATTGTGAAAACGATGAGTCTATCACGCACTTATCCGATATTTCTTCAACGTAACTAACCCACAAAAATGTATATTCACTTACTGTGTTTATAAGACCTCGATTATTCGATCGATATTTTCGACTTGATATGAATTTAGCTCTATTCAAAACTTAAATCTTGCATTTGCCTCGGTTTACTTTATCAACATTAGGTAATAAAACTGTCTGAACAATTGCAGCAAAAAAGGAAGCACGACTCACTAAACGCTCTGAAACATAAAATTTGCAACTTCTTACTGGGTGAAGGCCAGAGTGGTAATTATTTGTTTTTAATAATACATGAATAAGACTGAATTAGAATCCTGCATTGCATAATGTATTCAAATCAATTTCTCTTTCCACTTTCCTAGCTATGCCAGCTTGTATGATTTGAATATTGAAATCAGTGCATCGATTTCTAGTTTCAAGTTCATTGGATCATGTTTTTTATGTTTTTATTTCTAACTTCTATTTTGTATCATGTTTATGTATGTTACATGAACTTTGGCCGACCAGATTGATTTCTGATTGACTTGGGATCCCTGATGGGTTTTTCTGCTTCACAGTGCTTGTTTCAAATTGCCAATAACCGCGTTTCTGGGCTATTCTCTGTCTTTTCAAAATGCACCTGTTCGTGTTTATGGCAAGGCACATCATAATCATCTATTATGGTAGACACAAGCACACTTTTTTTATCTTAACAACAAAAACAGTGACAAGTATCATTAAAGTACACACAAATGACATTTATGTATTTTTCCACACTATGCACGTTTTTGTCTTTTGAGTTGTAACTTAATTACTTAAAAATAAATTAAATCTCAAAGTAATCTCGTGATGGATTACCACAAACAAGTTTTAGAAAAATGTTTTTGGCAGAAACGATTGAGAGAGACCATTGACAGAGAGCAGTTGTGGAACAGTGGTACGGACGCGACTTACGAGTTGTAGGTCGTAGGTTCGAAGCCAGCCAGGCACTTTACTTTGTGTGAATTATTTCATCAACACTGCTCTCAAGACGGTGAAGGAAAACATTGTTAGGAAACTAGCGATAGCTAATTCGAGGACATGTGACATTACCAACCCGCAACTCATTGCGGGTTGGTGGATTACGGCCCATTCCCTCTCGCCAAGGGGAGGCCTGTGTCCTAGCAGTAGGAACATTATAGGCTGATTATGATGAGACCATGATGGAGAAATTGGTGAGATGAAGAAAAAAAAAATTTATGGACTAGAAAATGTTCATACATAATGATAGAATAACTTGAATAGGATAGTAGTCTAGAAAAATAACTAACTGTTTTAACGAAGCTGACCTAAATCTATCAAAGCCTTTGTAAAAATTAATTTAAATATTAAACGAAAACTGTAGCTATGTGAGAACTTAAGTAAAAAGTCCTTGTTAATTAACGAAAACAAGTCGAAACAATAGTTAATAATGTTTCCAGTTACATGAAAGAAATAAACAGTTGTTCACACATGACGTAATATAAAGCAATTAACATAAAGGAACGACCAACAAATTCGTAATAATGATTGTGTTAGTGTCATAAAATTACTCTGAACACGATTTATTAATGTAGTCTTAAATACAAATCGGAACTTTAACTTCAATATTACACTAAGATAAGACTTTGACAACGAATATATCGTCGATATATAAAAAATCTCTCAGTCAAATCTCACAAATAGATTATTATGATAAACAAGTGACATAAAATATACAGCTTTATAAATTCTTGAAATGGATAAAACATGAAACTGCGCATTAGTATGCGAAAGATGAACCACATAAAGCCAAGATAATATTGAGAATGTCTCATAATGAGGTTGAACTACTTGAATTACGAATTCATTCTTTTTAAAAGACCAATTAAGCTCAGATACAAATTGAAATGTTCAGAAGACTACAAGTTACTTCTTAATCAGACGGACAACAAAGTATTCATAAATAAAAGAAAAGTGATTCTCAACATTTATAAAAACACTTAAATGTAATACCCACTGAATATTTAAAAGACGTGGAGTTAAATGACGAAAAACAAATACATGCCCATGGAGCGGCGTGAAAAGCGAAAAAATCCGAGAAAACCGTCAACAATTTCAGGTTGGTCAATTCGTAAACATCGGCGAAGACGACCATTAACGTTAAAAGCTTTATTGATTTGGGAACGAACTGGTAGGGGAGTCGAGTGGACAAAAGGGGCACTAAGAGAAATATAACAATAACGTGGGAAGGCCCCCGGACACCAAAATTGTTTCCTGAGTAGCGAATTTACTGTCCACTCAGCCGACGCTTCCTTGATAAATTACCGATCTTTCTAAAGACAAAGGCAACTGTTGTTGTTGGTTCTAAAAAAACACTTGTTTTTTGTGATAACCGCTAGAATAAGGTAGATTGCTCAACTGAATAATTTTGTTGTTCAGTAGAATTAGTTAAGAGTCTTTTAGCAATAACCTGAATAAATGTATGTATGAAACTGATATAGGTACCTGCAAATATTTTCTAACTAACGACTTCATTGGCTAATACCTACTAGATGGGGTGCACGTTGAAGAGCCTCCTCGTGGCGCATCCTGGGCAACGTCGGCCCCAATTGCCCACCAGGTTTGGGTGGACAAGTGGGGCGGGCGGCTAATCTTCAACAGGCGGGGAAAGGTCACGGTTCCAATCATCGATCATCCTTGATGGTCGGTGAAGGGAACCGGGCTACGGACGGACGGTCATGCGTCCACTCCTCCTCTGCTTACAGAGGAAGGTGAGTGGGCGTAGACCGTCACGAGGCGGTTCACGCCGCTAGACCCACTACAGAGTGGGTGGTGGAGGGTGTCCCATGCCCGCGCTGCGTCTGTCCGGCATCCGGCGGCAGCGTGGGGACGCCGGGGCGGCGGTTGGTTTTGCCCAGCCGTCGGCCACCCCGTAATCTTGAATTCAAGACCGGGGGTCCGGGCCACTGAGGCCCGGGCCGCGAGGTAGACAACCTCTATAAAAAATTACCCCAATCCCAAGGTCTAGCGTGCCGAGGGGATGAATGGCCGGAGGGAATCCGGTCGTTAGCGCAGCAAAGGGACCTCACCCTTTAAAAAAAGGAACAAAGAAAAAAAATGGACAACACAGACGAAACAAAACTACCCCAGGTCGGTACCAGCTGCTCAGCAGCTGGAGAATCCGGCACGTTCCCTTCGGGAACGTCAAGCCCCCATTCGTATTCTGGGGGGGGCAACGAATGTGTTCCGATTGCCAATGGCAACAAGAGCCGAGGAGGCTCCTGTCCTTTAGAGGATCAAACTATGTCCGACCAGGACTCGCGCGGACGCTCCAAATTCTGGAGAAAACGTCCGCGCGAGGAAGACTCGGACGAAGCGGGGTCGATAGGTCGATCCGCGAGCGAGGAGAAGGAGTCGGCTGCCAAAGTGCCGACGGCGAGGAGGGGCCGAGGTCGTGCGGTGCAGCAGCACGACAGTGGGGCCAGGTTTAAGCGGCCCAGCACTCCGGGTCCCTCTGGTGGGAGCGACACGGAGGGGCATCGCTCGTAAGAGTCAGGTCGCAGGGCGGCCCTCTCGGAGTCGTCGGACGGTGAGTCGGACACCGCTGGTGGCTCCGAGCAGAGGAAGGCGAGGTTTGCGGAGGTTGTGGCTGCCGCAATTAAGAGTGTGGCCTTGAAGAGGCTGCAAACCTCTAAGGACAAGGCCATATCCGCAGCCACGGCCTCCATTATGGCGGCAGCGGAGGCGGCGAGCTACGTCGGTCCTTCGGCCGGAGAAGTGGCCGAGGTGAGGGCGGAGGTCGCCCGCCTGACGGCCGCCATGGAGCTTCTCCGGGAGGAGAACGGGAGGCTCCGGGCGGACCTAGCCGGCCTGAAGGGCGCCGGCAGCGCGCAGGCAAGGGAGCCGTGCCGGTCCGCCCCGGTGGAGAACCAGGTCCTGGACCTGGTTCGACAGGAGTTGGCGTCCTTCCAGGCGCGGTTTTCCGTCCTGGAGGGTATCGTCTTGCGCCCTCCCCTTGCGGCCAGGACGGCCCCGGGACCAAAGGCGGCCTCGTATGCGGCCGCTGCGGCAGCAGCCGCCCCTAAACCCGGGCCGTCTGGTCGGGCTCAGGCGCCGGCCAAGGTGGCGTCGGTCGGCGGAGCCCCGGCGGCGACAAAACCGGCGGCGGCGGCGGCTAGCCGAGCCCCGGCGAAGGCGGCAAAACCGGCTCCGGCTGGCGGAGCCCCAGCGGAGCCAAAGCCTGCCGGCAAAAAGAAGGGCCGTACGGCAAGGAAGGTGGAGGGCCCTGATCCTGCGCCCCGCCTCCAAAAACCTCCCACTTCTCCCACGACCGACGCCGAGTGGCAGGTGGTCGGGGAGAAAAGAAAGGCGGCCAAGGCGGCCAGGAAAAAGGCACAAAGGCGGCGCCGCAAGGAGCGAGCCGTCGCAGCTATGCTTCGTGCCCCAAAGACCGCGGCTGTGGTAATTACACTGCAGCCGGACGCGGTCAAGAGGGGTGTGACGTACTGCGACGTGCTCACAAAAGCGAGAGGGACGGTCGACCTCCAAGCGCTGGGGATCACCGGGGGCCTCCGGCATAGGGTGACCGCCACTGGCGCCCGCATGCTGGAGATCCCCGGCTCGACGAGTGGCCCCTCCGCAGACGCTCTAGCTGAAAAGCTAAGGGCGTCCCTTAATGCGGAGGAGGTGCGTGTCTCCAGGCCCATGAAGTGTGCAGATATGCGCATTATGGGCCTGGATGACTCCGTCACGGAAGGGGAGGTGGTAGCCGCCGTCGTCAGGACGGGAGGGTGTCTGGCCGACCAGGTTAAGGCGGGCACCTTACGTCCTGACGTTTCGGGTATGCGAACCGTAACGGTAAGCTGCCCCGTGACGGCGGCCAAAACCATTGTGGAGGGCCGAAGACTTCTGGTGGGCTGGGTGTCAGCGCAGGTAAAACTGCTGGAGCCCAGACCTCTGAGGTGCTTCCGATGCCACGTGGGGCACCACGTTGGCGTCCAGTGCACCTCGGAGGACCGCAGCACCCTGTGTTTTCGCTGCGGACAGCCCGGTCATAAGGCCGGCTCGTGCAGCGCCGCGCTGCACTGTGTTGCATGTGCGGCTGCTGGCAAGCCGGCTGATCACCGGGCTGGGAGCAAGTCCTGCGCTCCACCCGCCGGAACCAGAAAGAAGGGCAGGCCCTCCGCCGCCGCCACCGTCGCCGCCGCCACCGTCGCCGCCGCCACCGTCGCCGCTGCCACTGGCGCCGCTGCCTCTCAAGAGGCCCGGGAGGGGATTGTAATGGAGGAGTAACGGCTCCATTACGTCTCCTCCAGGCGAACATCAACCACTGCGCCTGCGCTCAGGACCTGTTGCTCCAGAGCGTGGCGCAGTGGTCGATCAACATCGCCGTGGTCGCTGAGCCGTACTTTGTCCCGCCCAGGGATGACTGGGTGGAGGACCTGAGCGGCTCAGTGGCCATAATTTCGTCGGCCGCCGCCGGTACCCCGTCCCTCGAAGGTGTCACGAAGGGACAGGGGTGCGTAGCAGCACGGTTCGGAGAGATAGTAGTAGTGGGAGTGTACTTCTCTCCGAGCCGAACTCTCGCCGAGTTCCACAACTCTCTAACAGAGTTGACTGTCGTCGTCCGAAACCAGTCCTTCCCCGTGTTAGTGCTCGGGGACTTCAACGCCAAAAATTTGGCCTGGGGTTCCCGTTACACGGACATGCGGGGAAGGATGGTGGAGGACTGGGCTCTGGAAACAGGCCTGGTCGTCCTAAATCGGGGTTCTGTTCCTACCTGTGTGCGGATGCGGGGGGAGTCCGTGGTGGACATTTCGTTCGCCAGCCCCGCTCTGTCACAGCAGGTCATTGACTGGCGCGTCATGGAGGAGGTGGAGACCTATTCCGACCACCGGTATATCCGGTTCGACGTCTCCGCCCAGACCTCCAGCGCGCCGGTCCAACAGGCCCCGAGTGGTCCGCGGTGGGCGCTGAAGCAGCTGGACCGGGAGCTTCTCCTGGAAGCCTCAATCGTGCAGGCCTGGGTGTCATCACCAGACAGGCCTGCCGATATTGACAACGAGGCTGAGTGGTTCCGGGAGGCCATGTCCGAGATCTGTGACGTGGCAATGCCCCGAGTCCGGCCAGGATGCGCCCGACGTCAGGTGTACTGGTGGTCGCAGGAGGTAGAGGCGCTACGCAAGGCGTGCGTTGACACGCGACACCGGTACACCAGGCACCGCAGGCTCCGCATTCGCCCTCCGGATGCGGAAGCCACGGAGGCGGAGCTGTACGAGGGGTACAGAGCGGCGAAGACCGCCCTCCAAGAGGCTGTTCAGCGGGCCAAGAATTTGGCCCGCGAGGAGATGGTGGAGACTCTGAACAGAGATCCGTGGGGGCGCCCTTATAAAATGGTGCGGAATAAACTCCGCACCTGGGCCCCCCCGCTGACGCAGAGTCTCCGCCCCCAGCTGGTGGAGGAGGTGGTGAGCGCTCTGTTCCCTTCACGGGCGGAGCATACTCCCCCGCCCATGGCTCCGCCAATTGCGGTGTCCGAAGCGGACCACGCGGACGACGACGACATCCCTGAAGTGACCGGGGTAGATCTGAGAGTGGCGGTAGGCAGGCTGAAGGCCAAAAATACCGCCCCAGGGCCCGACGGCTTGCCGGGTAAAGCCTGGGCCCTGGCCTCGACGGCTCTCGGACCCCGACTGGAGGCGCTCTTAAGCGCATGTATGGAGAGGGGCCAGTTTCCACTCCGTTGGAAGACGGGGAAGCTGGTCCTCATTCGGAAGCCAGGGCGCCCTGCGGACTCTCCGTCCGCATTCCGGCCCATCGTGCTGCTCGACGAGGTGGGCAAGCTCTTTGAAAGAGTGATTGCGGGCCGCCTCGTCGGGCACCTGGTGAGGACGGGGCCGGATCTTGCGGATAGCCAGTTTGGCTTCCGCAAGGGGCGCTCTACGGTGGACGCCATCATGCGCGTGAGAGCCCTCACGACGGGGGACGCGGTGTCTCGGGGTGGGGTGGTCGTGGCGGTGTCTTTAGACATCGCTAACGCGTTTAACACCCTGCCCTGGAGCTGCATTAGGGAGGCACTCCGGTATCACCGAGTGCCGACCTACCTCCGTCGAGTAGTCGGGGCGTATTTGACGGACAGAGCCGTCATCTACCCCGGTCGTGATGGGGAATGGAACCGGCGAGAGATGTCGTGCGGCGTCCCGCAGGGATCGGTCTTGGGGCCGCTCCTGTGGGACATCGGTTACGACTGGGTGCTGCGGGCAGACCTCCCTGATGGCGTCAGCGTAGTTTGCTACGCTGACGACACGCTGGTCCTGGCGCAGGGGAGGTCGCATCAGGCGGCGGCCGACGTAATGACACGCGGGGTTGCGATAGTCGTGGAGAGGATCCGGCAGTTGGGTCTCGAGGTGGCTCTGCACAAGTCCGAAGCCATGACATTTCATGGGCTTCGGAACGGGCCACCATCGGGATCCCAACTTACGGTAGGAGGGGTTCACATCGGCGTCGAGACGACGATGAAATACCTGGGTCTCGTCCTCGACAGCCGGTGGAACTTCGTGGAGCACTTCCGACGTTTGGCCCCCAAACTGGAACGGGCTGGGGCCGCTTTCAAGCGGCTCCTGCCCAACCTGAGGGGGCCAAACGCCTCCTGCCGGAGGCTTTACGCGGGGGTCGTGCGGTCCATGGCCGTGTATGGCGCCCCGGTGTGGGCGCGTTCACTGCGGCTTCGAGCCGCCCACTACTTGAACGCGCCCCAAAAGGTGGTAGCCATACGGCTGATACGGGGCTACCGCACGATCTCGCGCGAGGCGGCAAGCCTCCTTGCCGGACTGCCGCCATGGGATCTGGAGGCGATAGTCCTCGCGCGCCTCTTTGAGTGGCGCGCGGAGGCACTACGCCGGGGGGAAAACCCGCTTCCGCGGCAAATTGCTGCGGAGCGGACGGACCTCCGGCGCGATCTCATGGCGGCATGGAAAGCGCGACTGTCGCAACCCAGCGCAGGGCACGCCGCGATAGCGGCGGTAAGGCCCCTCTTTGAGGAGTGGCTAGAGAGGCGTCACGGCGCCCTCACCTACCGCCTGACGCAGGTCCTCACCGGACACGGATGTTTCGGGAGGTTCCTGCACATAATCAGGCGGGAGGAAACGCCCGGGTGTCACCACTGCGAGGATCGCCCAGAGGACACGGTGGTGCACACGGTGGAGGTCTGTCCCGCTTGGGCAGAGCACCGCCGTGTCCTCGTAGAGGCGATCGGCAGCGGCGGCGACCTCTCGCGCCCGGCCCTGGTCCAAGCCATGGTCCGGGGCGAGAGGGAGTGGGAGGCAGTCACCTCCTTCTGCGAAGCAGTCATGCTAGCGAAGGAGGTGGCGGGATGGGAGAGGGAGAGAGCCGAGAGGGCCGCCCGTCCCAGCCGCCGCGGTAGACGCTCCGGGCGTCGGGAGCCGCGTGACGACTCCCGGCCACCGTAGGCGCGGGCCTGCGGACGGCGAGTAATGGGTAGCTCGCCGTCCAATCAGGACCAGGCCCGTGCCGGACGGCGCGTATGTGTTCCACGCGCGCCTCAAAGAGATGTCAGCAGACATAGAGGGGCCCGTTAGGGCCGAAGCCTGCCGGGGCAGCGGGATTGTCCGAAAGGGTTACCGCTGCCCCGGAACATAAAGGGCTAAGGAAGGAACACGGATGGGTTTTAGTCAGTAAGAGTCTGACACTCCCTTCCGCTCCACCCAGAGCGGGAGGGGTCATTGGATAATTTCCCATCCTTAAAATAAAAAATAAAAAAATACCTACTAGATGACAACCCTAACAATACTCTCATCTACGACCATTCCACTATCAGTTCGCTTACGTGATTAGGTAAATCGCTGGACGGTGGCCTTCTACCAGCATTAGTAATGCTCTTACATAAACAAAAGCCCGTTAATTCTGGACCGTATACCTTTGTAATAGAGGTTCCAACATTGTTTGCTTGACATTTTAGCCAGCAATTAAGTTTGGTTTTCCAAGCCGGTAGGGCAAACATAGCCAGTTCACCGACCCCGGCAAACGCGAAAGTGAAATCCATCACTTGTTGCTACGATACGAATTGGACGGAAACGTGTTATGGGTGAGAATAAGTGGTTCTGCACGAAATTAGGCCGGGATTTGTATGCCGGTGTTGCTTTTTGAACCTAATTTAGAATTTGATTAGCTATGCTAATAGGAATTTAGATTGGAATCGGATTGGGTTTGCGTTCCCCTGCCATGGGCTTCATTGTTATTTAAATGAGAAGCGCGAGAAATCAGCCATCGCAAAATCCGGAAGCAGACAGAGGTTCGATTGTTATTTAAATAAGATATACCATCCGGTGTCCCCCAAGTAACCTCACTAGGTCCACTACTGTTTTTTAAACCAAACTGCTCTTCCGCAAACAAACAATGATTACCTGAAACAAAACGAATACAAAATAAGTATAATGTCATAATATTTACAAATTCGGCGATATCCGAATGCGATAAGATGTTATTTAGACCCACGGAGTAAAAACAAAGTTCAGACCTTCTTGACTTAATATTGCATGACGAGTGCAACATCAACAAAGAAGGACAATGAACTGATTACAACAAATCGGTTGAGATTAAAAATACTTTCCCAGTGAAAGGAAAATACCAAACAATAATGTCACACAACTGCGTATTTCAGTTATTAGTAGAGAACACCACATCAACAGATGTATCAAATACCCTAGAAACCATTGTTAAAGGCATATTATACAAAAGTAGATATAAAGTTACAGTTATTACATTACAATAATTACGACTCAAAACCCGTAATTACCAACACCTACATCGATTACCGCGAAACTAAACACAAATATGCAAATCGTGAACTTTATACCCACACCGAAGCTCAAAGGACTAGAGCGTCACAAGTTATATCAGGAATGATACAAAATGCTCCACATTCCAAGAATTGTGAACAATAGCTGACATCAAACAATGAGGGCGACGTGTACATGTGCTATATGTAACCAACGCGTTATTCTAATTCGCACAGCGCTAATTATTTGACATCAAAACGTAATTAAGTACAGCTGGATAACGCCACTTATGGGACAAGCGATGAAGCAGATGAAATATAAATAGATTTACAGTTGCAGAAACGTATGCCGATGGATGTACAGAGATTAAGATTTGAAATCTCTTGGCTGTAGGTTGATCGAGATGTGTTTTCGGATCTTTATGCGGACAAAAGGGTCATGATATGTGATAAATAAGAAACATTTATAACCTTTATCGATACGGATTGAGGCTTTATTTGTCAACTCTGTAATCATTTTCAAAGTCCGAAATTGATTTCGGTACTAAGAAATAATATTTACAATGCTTATCTTGTTTACTTAAGAAAATCCGTTATGATTGTTATTAAAACATCTGTACCTATAACAACAAATGGCAATCAAAATAGACGGGGTCGCGATATAAATTCAAAACATCTTAATATCGCAAATAGGGCGCAACGATATTAACGGTTTAACCAATACTTAGCAATGAAGATATCGATAACATTGGGGTTTATTTATAAATGATGATTACAGTTAAGTGATGTTTAAACGTTAAAAAGCAAATAACCACTTAACTTTTATGAATAATAAAGGGGTGTGTGTAAGTAAGACAGCACATGACGCTTAGAGGAGGCGTACGTTCAGCAGTGGACTTCTTTCGGCTGAAATGATGATGACGATGGTGAAGGCAGCACATTATTGACACAGTATTAAATTTTTTCCTGAAGTCACCTCGTAAGTTTCTTTTCACAATCTTCTTCCTCTATCGACGCAGGTTCTTGTTTTGTTCTTACTCTCAGATAGAATACATTATAACAAAGCTGTTGCAATTTTTTTTACAAACATACAAATACAATTTCACATTTTCGCGGACGGGTTCAAGCGGTATAAGGGCCATGTGCTCCATCAACATTCTCAGACATTGTCGGGACAGAATAATGTTTCAAAGCGATTGTCGCGTCTACATAATTTATAACGTTGGTCTTTGAAGCGTCGCAGCACCACATGGCGTGTTTGAATTAATGGCACTTGTTTAATATGAAAACAAATATTTTGCACCGTGAATGCGAACCGTCCAATCTTTGAACACGTGTACCAGTTCAATGCAAGCGAAATATTTACGACTGTTGATTGCCCTGTGCAAATTTTGCTGGCAACATCGTAAGCAAAATAACCCGAGGCGAATAGTTGGACCAAACAAATGGAGGGTCATAAGTAACATACGATTTTATATAGCTACCCAAAAAAGGAACGAGGCATAAAATTCCAGAACAACAGGAATTTATTATATCTCAAACAAAGTCCTGTTAGCTCCAACATAAAAGAGCCTTATTGTACAATAAAGTTCACCCTATTTACAGACATACTGGGTTAGATATCAGAGGTCAGGACGTAGCTGACTGATAAAACCCCGACTGCGGGGGGTGGCGAATGCCAGATAGCAGAAATGGTCTGATGCGGCGTATCGCGAGACCTACAACATGCGTCGTAGAATATAAATGGATGCTCTAAACGTACAAGATAGAGCTAAAACTAAACCCACATAAATTAAACTTCGAAATTGCTGGATAAAGTCAAATAGATTTCACTCCAATACTAAGTCTTACGCATCCATTTCGAATCAAAACGCAATTTGTTGCTCAATTCAGAATTTCAGATACGAAAACATGTAAGATGCATTTCGAATGTTCATTCAGAAATCGCTTTATATGCCACAATGTTTCAATTTCATTGAATATTTTTTGATCCTATATTTTACCGAAGAAGAAACACATGATAATGTATTGAAACAGTAAAGAGTATGTAAGTCATTGCAAAGCTATGAGTAACGTAACAAATTCAAAACAGTTTGGCATGTAGAACAGCAAAAAAAAATACGAGCGACTTTTTTTCCTCCCGCGCTTTTGAAGATCATGACTGGTTTCAAATGATAGGTCACGATTGGATTCTATAATGGTACTTGTGTTGTTGTATTGTGTAGCAGAATGTTCGGTTTCAGATCAGACAAGCGTCCACTTTTAAACTAGGAAATTTTGTAGATTGTCAATCGTGGAATACTGCTGTTTATCAGCATTCACACATCAAGTAGTGGATTGTTTCAGGCCGACACGTCATGATTAAAGCTACTTTTTGTTCAGCAGTTTTAACACTCTTTCAAACAAACAGACAGACACCATTTTTATTCTACTGATTTTAAACAAGCAACACCGTTTAGAGTTGATTTAGTTTAGACAGAGATCATTCTGTCAGCATAATGGATTAGTTTGTTAGTGTAGTCCTAACAGAAGTACTTTTTTTCTTAAGAATCATGATAATATCGCATGTTTCTTCGCTCGAATTATACCAGAATACTGCACTATTCCTGCCAAGTAGACTGCGTAGTTTACGACTTCCAAAGATTCATTCTATCATTTCTAAAACAGCACAGTCATCAATATAATCATAAGCGTTGCCATTAGCTTTAATGCGACGCCGACCGCGCAGTGGCGCCCTCATCGTTTGTTTGGTTATTTAGTTCTATTATTTTAGAATGAAAATGCAAAAAATAAGCACGTTAAGTTGTGTTAATATTATTACAAACGGTACTTTTACATTGTTTATTTTTATTAGAATCCTTAAAACGGAAAATAGTGGCCACTATTATGAGGGCGCCACTGCGCGGTCGGCGTCGTCTGCAAAAAATTTGTTATACGAGTATCACGAAGCCGGCTCAGCTCTCAAAGCAATCTGATAAAACTAGAACACTTTACCGACTGCTTACACCATTCAATATAGGTTTTCTGTGCTTTGTGATTACCCTACATAACGTAAGTGAGCATGGAGTTTCCGCTGAATGCCAAATTCGAGGCAGTATAATTTCGCAGTAAATAATAAAATGATAATTGGTGCAATAAATTAAAAAATACATACAAATCACTGCAGTGAGGTAAACCTAGTTCTCATGATAGGTTTAATAGGTGCACTCAGAGGCACGCATTGTTCAACAGTATTAGATATCCAAACAAATCTCATTACTAGCAGGCTTGTAGTCACGCCACATACCGCGCACAATATCAGCTCACGTGCTTCTCAATCGCTAATTGAATAAACTGAACTAATCCAAGTATAAATAGCCATGCATCACATCGACGCTAACAATGAAAAAAACTTTTTTACAAAAAAAAACAACCGACTTCCAACAAAACACTACAAAGTGAAAAATAACTGTCGTCAGTTCTGCATTTTCGTTTTTTGACATATGAATATTACATACATTTATGTATAAGATACTGGGAATCTAACCAGACACGACCACACGAGTTGTATAAAAGTAACAAACATAAGCAAATAGTAGAGATATGTTCAACATTTACAATCTGTTGCGATGAATAGAGACAAGACGGTTTAAAACAATTTTCCTACATAACTCGTTGTCAAGAGATTTAATATACCTCTAAAGAATGAAGAACTATCTCAATAAACACAAGAAGCTGCATATTGTTTCTATTCTCTCACGATATTCGGTAAGGTGAATTTAAATTAATGGCTATAAGCCGACTGCTTTATTGTTCAAAAGAGGTTGAATACAGAAATATGGAGATTGGATTATCTCACCCATAATTCAACCGCGTTCTTGGAATAATTGGTTAATGGTTTCAAAGATACTAATTTTTCCGAAATTGTTTTTAAAGTAGCTTAGGATAACCTGATGGAAAGTTACGACTTGATCTATAACGTTTGGCAACCATCATTGTTTTGTATAAAATGCAAGCAATAAGAACATTCTTAAAAAATCTGCATCAAATCATTCTCCACTATCAAAATCAACACAAACTGTTTTCTGGATATTTACGAAGTTTATTATTAATTATCGCCTGCTGCTTAATATCCCATTACCAGAAATCTATCCCTCATTTCGAAAATTCTGGACGCGAAAGGCAATTATGCAAACTGTCAATCATAAAAGAAATAAATCTTAGTGGAACAGCGAACAATGGCCAGAAGCTGGAGAGTAGCGGTCGTCCGAATGACCTGATAAAACTGGAGTAATGAACGATGACAGGAACATAATAGAGAAAGTGACTGCTAATACCAATGTGCGCTACCGTGTGTTTATAAACTGCTTTGCACGCGAGTTCGATGATCGTAATCGATTGATCGGTTTCCAAGATACTATCGATTGAATTGTACATGCAGTACTGAGTGGAATATCTGCAAAAGTGACTGTAAGTCTGATTAGAATTTTATCTATATCATTATGTGAATCTTGATTAGTTATCATTTTATCGTGTTCAAGTAATGTTTGTTTTATCGTGTACAAGAACTTTCCTTTTTGCGAAGGAAAGTTCTAAGCAAACATCTAACCACAATCTAATTTATTGTAATAATGAGTTGTTTCTAGACAAGATTTATTATATTAGAGGGATTCTTGAGAGAGCTTTAAAGCTTTGTGGGCCCCGACACGAGCAGAAGTATCCGCATCACCCTAAGGTTTTGAACGTTGAAAGGATTTTCGTTAACAATTACCCATGCATAAAAATCTGTGAAAATCTGTTTGTTTTCTTAGTGAATTAGCACTCTTTTGTACTTATTTTACATTTTCATGTTGTAATGATTAATTACATGTCACTAGATAAATAGAATAATCGAAAGCGTATGGGTGATAAATTAATCCGTGACCCAAAATCGTGTTTAAAATCACTTTTACTTGAATTCGATCCGTGCTAATATTTTAACGATAAATCGATAGGCATAGATGGCAATTTAATGTCCATAGATAATCTTATATTGATGATAGCAGTAGATAGGTGTATCTGTAGATTGTAACTAAAACAGATCGTAAATCGATTACACCACGGCAATTTTACGTCTGCTTAGTTTTCTTTGAAATCTAATGTACCCAAGTCACGTTGTATCCTAGACCATATAGATTGGCTCAACAACCCATGATTTTAGATTTTATACACCTCATAAACACTTTCAACGTTGCAGCCTCTTATTACGGAGAAATTGTTATTCCCAACGCGCGCAACCATATTATTCTTGGTTCCCCACGGATTTCATCATGACGATGTTCCGTAAGCAAATCTAATTTTCTATAATAGACGCGTAGCGAAAGCACGGTAAAGAAATTCATACATAAATATCTTGGCTATTTCCTTGGCTAGCTCGGTAGGCTTTAATCTTGCAGTGTGTAACAATAGTGCTTTCTAACAAAATATGAGACAATATATTTTGTCATTGGCATAATCATGGACTAAATAATTTTCGCAGATTTAACTCAACTACAAACAATGTAGTCCATATATCTGTAGCAGCGCGGTTTCCGCATACCGTAAGCTGTTTCCGTGCTGGAGTTAGTATCCATGACATACGATAGTCCATATTGTTTTGCCATTGGTTCACATGAAAGAGCAAGTTTGCGATTGCAGCCAGTCACCCGCTCGATTGAGCAACGGACTTTGTCGAGCGTATCGGAGAAAGTGTCGTGCTCAGTGCCTGATTTTATTACTGCCATCCTACGTTCAGAGAAACTCAGGATGTGAGCGGTACCAAAAGGTGACTCGAATATGCAAACGAATTGCATTTAAATTGCAGAGGTAAAATTGATCTCGGGTACTGTTTGAATTTTGTATGTCTAGGGAGAAGCTTTTGCGATTTCGTTTATGTTAACATAACACCTGGTTTAGTGGTAAAAAATACTTTAGTGCTTCACTTTGTATTTACTTACGGTGACTTTGCAAATGATGGTTGTGAGAAAGCTTGTTGAAAGTTGTTAGCAACTTTACTTATTCATGCAGTAACAATAAACATATCAAGGCAAAGGAAGGATATCTTGCAAATAAAAACTAATCAACACAATATCATTGTGGTAATGTAATAATACACTACACACACATCATTGCTCACAGTTTTAATCCAAGAAAACGAAATGCTTCACACCTGAGCATATCGATTTTAATATTATCGAAGTGCTTACATGTTTAGGTGCTAGTGTACTTACTGTATACCTATCAGTACACAATCAGACCGATAACCATACAAGTGTGTCGACGCCTAAAGACACAATCTTAGATCTAATTAAGTATGAATCACTTTTACAACAACAGAAGTTTATAACAATGATATCGTTTAGGAAATATAAATATTAGCTATGGTATACAAGAACAATATTATCAGACAGGCAGAGATAAGAGAGCAAGCGTAGAATGTGCATTGTATTGAAGTCGATAATGCTTTAGAATTTACGACGATTGATAACGCAGTCGATAACGTCGTTTCTTGGGAAAGGAAAGAGTTCCTCTATAAAACACGAGATGATTTTACCTCTCAACAGATATTGCCATCTCAAACTAAAGATCTGATAAACTCCATAGTGTAGTTAATTTACCTTGTAGAGACAGTGACATATCTTAAGTGCTTTGACACATATACAATAATTAGAGGAAACGTGTGATGGATAGGTAGATAGGAATGCTCTCTGGGCTTTTAGACTCATCAATATTTTAAGTGTCAATTTGTTAACATATGAATATTACTCCTTCATAATTTTTCTCCATCGTCTCACATTTAATTGTAAACATAAATAAAAACAAACACGTTTTAGAAGAAGAATAACTCATGTCACCCAGTACTAGTCCGGTAATCTGATGCACATTTATTTACGACAAACTCTCACGAAAGCTTTAATGATGTTACTTTCTAAAGCGCACAAATACTCCTTATAAGCACACATGGCTTGGCTATAAGCGTAACTCCTACGATACCTGCAGACTTGGGTTTATTTGCAGATTGGTGATTGGGTAGCTAAACTCACCCAAATTCATGATAAGGATCTACTCCATAGTCATAAGACGACCCAATTTTCTGGGACTTTATCAGATTGGCTGACTATATTAGGTGTGAAACTGTTACCCCATTAAACACTCTCACTGATCCGTTTACGTTTAATATCTTAATGGAAACCGAAAGGTAAAGTTGCGGTAATAAAGGTATAGAGAGCCAGAGAGGACAAGCTTTAAAGCCTCTAATATTCATGTATGAGTATTCTATCATTTCAAAGCACCATCTAACAATATCGACAACTGAATTAGCTTCGTCTCTCATCGACACATAACAAGGCACTTCAACCTTCCACTAACCACGGTCATTGTCCGAACTAGCATGTTACGTAAACCAAACGCACGCAGTTACGTTAACGTTAGAGTGCGTTTGCTCAAAGAGTTAACAGGCTCAAGTCACCGTTTGGAGAGGCATTTTAGACTTGAAGGTTAGCATTTTCTAGATTGACAGCTAAGGTTAAAGTCTCGGTTTCGTTGCGAAGATGATATTGATGCCAAGGTTGATTAAAGAGGGGAGTGCTCCAAATATGCGCGCTATAACACTTCTCTTGTTACTTGTATGTAAATCTTGGCTTAAAGTAGAAAATCGTTTCGCACAAAATTTGTCAAAGCCATAGCGAGTTCGAAACTTTTTACATCTGCTTAAAAACTTGAGTGCTATCCGATTAACTTTTCAAGGTACATTTCTCTTGATCTTCGATAAAAAAGATGAGCAATATTAATTCGGTAGAAAACTTTGCATTGGAAATCTTACAACGTAGTTTGAACAAGAATGTTTTCTACCTAACGAAGTTGAAGGACTTCGAACAAAAACTCTTCAAATCAACAGGCCGTATTCAATGCGAAATGCCCATAAAAAGATTAGATAAATGATTACTATTAGATAGTAGCGTTATCTATCATACAAGTGCTAACAATATCAACCGCCAAGACATCATTGCTAGATTACAATTAATGATCTGGAAACATTTAAAACCTTAGGCAGCCGAAACCCACTTTAAGAACTGGAAATAACGAATAAATGCTAAAATTAATACTATTTTCAACATCCTGAGCGCCTTAAAAACGTAATTAATTTTCTCCAAAAGAAATCCCGGGCCTTCAAGAATGATCCAGGGCCCTTCGGAACGTGACAGGCATAATTTTTACTTCAGAATACATAATGCTGGGCTTGGTCCTATAAAGATACCCAGTGTAATATTAGCATACTTATTGTGAAACTTTCATAGGCGCGTTGGGCATTTTTTGAGATGGGTAAAGCCATTGAACCCGCGCTTCTGTTACCGTAACCAACACCGCTTCCGATGTGTTCGGCTGTCCTCGAGATGTACTTGGTTTTAATGTCATATCCAATATGTCAGTGAGTGATAGCAAAGTATTCTGTTTGTGATTTTTCACTTGTTTTTCTTGTCCTACTGAAATCTTCTTCTTCTTCTAATATATAAAATTCTCGTGTCACAATGTTAGTTACACTACTTGTTAGTTGCACTACTTCTAAAGGCCAGGCGATTAACTAAACGGCAAATTTAACCAGTTGGCTGCGACATTTACATAAGTTAAAACATTATTGAAGAAACTACGCATCTTATAGGAATCTTAAGGAAACTACACAATGTGTCAGTGTGTGTGTGTGTACTCGTAAATAGTCGAAATAAACTAGTCTTGACTGCAGATATCCTTAACGAGAATCAACTGCATATAAAACATGTTTGTGTCAGAACACAAATCCAAGTTGCAGGTAGAACTCCAACGCTCGTAAGGAAACATAATCACAACAATAACAACATGAAACTGAGGATAATACAGCTACATGCGAGTGTCGAGACCAGACACACGTAAGTTCAATGTTTATCTATACCTAAGAGCGTATGCATCACAACAGGAAAGCGGCTTTCCGGTTGTATTAATAATACAAATAATGTTTAGGATAATAACATAGTGTTTACACAGGTTGCGTTTCACGTTCCTCTCTGACTGAACTAAAAAGTTAGACACCATCCTGAAGTTGGAAATCAACACCACATGTTACATCGAAGATCGGTTTTCGATGTATATTTTTGTTACCCAAATTAGCTCTCTACTGAAAATAAACAAGAAGACTGATAGTCTCAATCCGAATCCGACATAGTCAGAAAACACCAGACCAAAATTTGTTCTATCAACTATAAAATTCAATTCCAACGCTATATTCGTTCCATTTGTAGAAGGAAATAAGGCTGATGATAAGCAAATACAATTATGCGATCCTATTGACACAGCCAAACTGGTGGAAATCTTATCCGGACCATTCGAATCTCTAAATAGCTTGCTTGTCGTTCTTGTTGTTTGTGACTTGTGCCACAGTAAGTAGAAAATCGATAAGTTATGTTAACTATTTAATCACAATTTTATTGATCACTGTGATGGTTGAATGTACTATAATATTATGCATATTATTTCATAACTTAATAAATAAGACTTTGTCACCATCTAATAACTTCCAAAGCCTTCAGAAAGTGACCCAACTCTTCAAAGTCACCCCAAATTTTCGTTGGACTGTAGTCCGAAAAGTAGAAGCTGGAAACTTTTCATCTGTTACTAAAAAGGACAAGTTCGTTCCAAAGGAATATTAAATGGCAATTTGCTATCAAAGTATCAACGAAACTATACATGAAACCGTGAGCGACAAATAATCAAGGGAGTTGGCAACAGCACAGACTTCGACAGAATTACTAATGAAGCCTTTGACTTTTGGAGTAAATTCGAGAATTACGCTTCAGGTGTCAGGATTAATCAGTAGTTCCAAAATTGGAAAGGAATTGGATTGAAGGTAAAGGATACATAAGTACAAATCGAAAAGTCAGTGTGAAAACTTGCCAAATTGAGCCTAAAGTGCCCAAAAATAGAGCCTAAAATGCTTTATACGCATTGCTACCTCTTCACTCAGTCTCCAGAATTCTACTTGTTGGGCATCAAACAAAAGATTGCCCAATCGTTCTAATAACACATACCATATAAGACAATTTCCAATTTACTTTCGTCTGTTAATTCCAAGACATAACTTTCTTTATATTATACCTTATAAGAACTGAACAGTGATTGAGAGGGAAAGCGAAGCCATCAAAAACTGCATAATGGACGTACAATGACTTAAATCTCCTATTGTGTTGTCATTTATATTTGGATGGACGCTTACGATACGTAATTATGCAACTAGGTTTTTAAGTTCGATCGTGTGATGACGAATGTCGAAGGCTTTAGCACTTTCACCCGCAGTGATCTTGACTCCCTTGAAAAAACCAGTCACATCCGTAAGATACTTCCTTATTTAGATGTTTAAGTCATGAACGTAAAAAGTTGTTGTTATAGTGGTAGAAAGAGTAAAAATGCTGTTCATTGTTTGTTTACATTAAAGTAACGATTTTTCTTCAGAGAATTCTAGAGTTTTAATCGAAATAAACGAGCCTTGTCGCCGTAAGGCACAGTTAATGAAACTTTAGCTTTTCCTTTCCTTCTTTACGTGCCTTGAATTGACCTAGATACAAGTTCCTTTCAATATTCTTCAAAGAAAAGTACTTAAAAGATTCAAGTAAAAGTACATATTCCGGATTTAGAGTTTCTAGAAAGAACTAACATAAAATTGCAATGCAATCAAGTTTAGAAACTTGCAACTCAAGATCTAGTCAGTACGAAGATCTTCGTAGATTTCACCCACCGTTCAGAAAACGAAGTTTTCCCGTCTTTACTTCGCTACAAGTTTAAACTTTATTACAAGTTTATTTCCGTGTCATACGGAAAGATATTCTCTTTCCGTATGGCGGCAATATGGGGCAATCCAAATCAGTTTTACTACGCCTAGTAAAGATAGCTGTTTTTAATGTTTATGCCATGTTGACTGCAGGGTACGTACGCAATCGAGTTGAACATTAAGGGCGGATTTCACCAATGAAACAGAACGCGATCAGCACATCTAAACCGCGTTTAAGATGTCTCAGTGTCATCGTTGTGGTGGAATATTGACACGACAGCTCCTGAACGATGTGCTAATCGCGTTCAGTTTCACTGGTGAAATTGGCAGTAAGTCAAGCTCATGATACTGGGTGAAATTACATTGCTTTCAAAATTAAGTTTATAAACAGTTGCAGGACTTGCAGGTAAAGAACAAGTTCTTTGTTATAATTACTTGAAAATACAGTTTGAAGCTCAAGGAGAAGCTTTTAGAGAAAAAAACCATAGTTGAAACAAGTTCGATTAATGTAAAAACTCTGCTGTTGAAGTTCTTGGTAAAAATAACTCTGTACCTGAACTGGACTTCTAGCACATCATGGATCTGATAATCATCATTCATAATGATCATTGCCTAGATTTAGAACTGTCTTCTCCGCGTGTGTCCGCGCGACGTGATCATATTGCTCATGTCATAGGCAAACGGCCGTCTCCGCTAACTAGTGCGCTTTTGACCGCGACCGCAAACTAAAGACACCGGGTTCCGATGGATTTTTAACTACCGGTTATATCTCCTTCTTTCTTATATCTAAGGTCCTTTACATTCTCAATATGGAAGGAATGATAGGGCTATGGGAAATGTCTTGACGATGCGTGAGCGTGCATGATCCATCGCCGCCCATTCGAACTCCACCAGGATGGATGGAAAGCAACACATGAAGCATTGACAAATATTACTACTTTTGAAATCATTGACATGAATTAATTTTTTGCTCCGTTGGTGTAATTGCTGAATGGCGTTCCAGTGTGAGGATAAATAAATAAATAAATTCTCTCTATCAAAATATTCCAATAAATTGAGACTTCCCGACTGGGCATGTGTTTACTATACCACAAGTTAATATTTGTAATGATGGTATTAATACAAACATGCATCAAGGGAGGTGATAAAGCTGACATCTTACAACTAGGAAATTCACCAATGACGTCACATGTCACGAAGAAGCTTACATTGCTATTGTTCAAACTTCAACGTCTGTTCAATGTTATTTCGTAATCGTTATGTTATTATGACTCCTGTAGAACAATGACTTGAATAGTAAATGATAGTAATTAGGACGTACGTATAATGTTTGTTTGAACGATAAAGGGGAAGTTATGGTTGTAAGTGGTTCCGTCTTGAGTGGTAAGAAATACTGGTTTATTCCCGCTGGTAAATGATCTAAGTATATCTATATATCGCTCATTTTGAGAAACATCGACGTGAATGTATTTTTTCCCAAAACGACGTTGACGTTAGGAAAGCAAAACGCAAAAAAAGAAAAAACAAAGTACCAGTTAGGTACTTCGATGTTTCTCCAAATGAGCGATATAGGTACACACGGCTACACATCAAGCTATGCATTTCCAGTTTGAGTTGACCTCGCATTGTATAGGTTTTTCGTACAATCAGGAGTCAGCTTATACTGGTTATGTATAGCTTGATGTGTAGCCGTGTGTACAAGATTCAGTCCTGATTGACTGATATATCAACGCACAGCCTAAACCGCTGGTCCTACAGACATGAGACGAAGTCGCGGGCAGAAGCTAGTTTAACATATTATGATAGAAATCAGATTAAGTATCTTCTCAAGACTCATGTACGACTCATGTTTCAGTTCAGACGTTTTCCAATGTTCCTCATTCACATGACTAAAATAAAATAGTTGCATTCGATTCCCAGGTCGGGCAAAGTGTTATTGGGTTTTTTCTATCAGGAATTTCTCAGTAATAGCCCGGAGTCCGGATTTGTCCGGTTGATGGCAATAGGCTCGGCCCTTATTTCAACTGACGAAATGTGGGTATACTACTAGATATAGGTACACCTCTGCCTTACCCTTCGAGGATTACAAGCGTGATGCGTGATGTTACGTTATGTATTATTTTCATCATAGTATTCTTGGAATTTCTCGGACCGAAAGACCGATTGCGCACATCTGTTCGAAGATACTAACAATATAAATCCTTATAAATCACTAAATAGAATCTAATGAAATTCCAAAGGCACTCCTTGACAATATTTTCTATTTAGAAAACTAATTAGGAAAACATTTAATACAAAGAAGTTTTTATTATACATTTGTTGAGTAGGTACACAAGAGGGGACTTTTGTGAGAACCTATATAAAATAAATTAGAGTAAGTACTTAAAAGTATATGTGAAGTAAGTATCTACAGTACACAAAAGACGATTCAGAAACAACAGCAGTATAGAAAAGAAGATATGTCTGTCGCAGCCAACTGGTTAAATTAGCCGTTCAGTTAACTGCCTAGCCTTACAACTAAACGGCGGCGGCGGCCGTTCAACTAACGGCCTGAATGATATTCAATTACAGTTTAGGTTGGAAGTCTGTAACCAATCACGCGCGAGCCGAATTGGTTGCAGTAATTAAGGCATTGCACCCCGACCAAGTGGGTTAGGTTAGGTTAGAACTGTGATCAACCGCGTTCGAGCCGAGGGAGGAAGCGAGGCGAACACTACTTCTAAAGGCCAGGCAGTTAACTGAACGGCTAATTTAACCAGTTGGCTGCGACATGTCTATATTATAGCTAACTAAAT
Source organism: Gortyna flavago (assembly GCA_963669345.1). Taxonomy (NCBI): domain Eukaryota; kingdom Metazoa; phylum Arthropoda; class Insecta; order Lepidoptera; family Noctuidae; genus Gortyna; species Gortyna flavago. The sequence goes on along the minus strand of OY770142.1, from coordinate 3,717,453 downwards.
ACGTGATCATTCCATTAACTAAATATTACAAACATACATACATTACAAAATTATTAAAACATGAAGCGTTGAAATATAAAACACTTAATATTATGTTAATGACATGAAAACAATGTGTTAACAGGAAACATGGCGTCGTCCACAAATAACAAGTGACAATACGCACGGAATTGTTAGAATCGTCCATTGTGTCCAATAGATGCGACAGTACGACATTTATGTCGCGCACCCGCGCCATTTGTCAAACTGGTAGCTCCTTATTTATTACTTCTAACCTCTGTTTACTTGTGATATTTGCTACTGCAGTAGCATTAGAGCCAATAAGAACCCTATTGGTCATAATAAGATTAAGTATAAATGGTTTCTTGTTTGCAGTCATTAATACGGAAGCACTTTTAATTAAATTACACATTGTAAACGAGAGTAATGCAGTGGCTATTTTAGATTAACGTTAATAAGAAAATAAAGAAAATATCAATAAAGTTTGTAATTAAACGAGTAAAGCAAAGCCACGAAAGCCTCCAAGCAATCAAAGCGAGTAATCGCACGTTTATCGCATTACATGCACGACAATCGCATAAAACGTCGGAGGCTACAATGTCAAAGTTGAATAAACACTTTCGAGTCATGGTCATTAGCAGGCACTGACAATTAACACGATGTATTGACCTTTGCATGATTTATAAAATACTAGCTTCCGCTCGCGGCTTCGCCCGCTAGGTATGTCGATAAAAACTATCCTATGTCCTTCCCCGGGATGCAATCTATCTCTCTGCCAAATTTTATCGAAATCCGTTCAGTGGTTTAGGCGTGAAAAGGTAACATACAGACAGACAGACAGAGTTACTTTCGAATTTATAATATTAGTATGGATACTTGAATTAATTAAAACGACGAAGCAGAAGTTAAAATGGCAGTGACGAGCTTATCAAAACTGCAGTTGCAAATGATACTCTTGCCGTGAGGTTAAAGGATGTCAACAAAACTTATTTTCTCTTAGATGCGATTTATGACTTGCGTTGTCAAGGAGTTATAGCACTCTTTTACTTTTAGATCTAAATGAATGTACGACTTACAAATTCAAAAAATGAGTCGACCTAACGCTAGACAAATCGAAAGAACCATATCTCCAATTCTAACAGAAATGACAACTTGTGAAATCACTGTTGATTTTGAACTTTGAAATGAAGAAATACTGTATACCAGAGTCGTTTCCAACAAAGCATTAATCAAAATAACAGTAAATAAAAGGGAACAGTTCATGACAAAGCCATGGAACAGAACACTAATTGCAGTATTGCAGAATCGCAGCCGGTATACAAAAAGCGGTTTCACAATGTTTTCGGATGTGTCACGTAGAGAAAATTACCTGAAGTAAATAATAGTAGAGTAGGCATCGCCGTGAATGCCGTGATTGTAACATCAACAAATTGCGCGACAATGTTTATCGTGACGAGGACACGATGGTTGTGAAAAATTAAATAATGGTGTCTGTCTTAAAACTGGTAAGCTTGTACTGGAACACAAAGCGCGCGATTGGCCAAAAAGTAAATGAGACTGAAATGCACTTCAATGGGAAGGATAACTAAATAACTATACAATTTTGCAATTTTTATATATATAGCTATGTATCTATTTTGTGCCTATATTATTTTGCGCCACTGTCAACCCCATTTTTTTATATGCACGCAATCACTGTCCATTCCAAGGTTGCCTGGAAGAGATCGCAGAAAGCGATAAGGCCGCCCATTGTATGTTTTGTATTAATAATCGTATTTTTTGTTATTTATTTTCTGGTGTACAATAAAGTATATATAAATAAATAAATAAATTTTGGAAATGAAGTGGTTAATTCATCAGAGAGTTTGTATACAGATGTAAAGGAAGTAGCAAATAAAAGCATAAAATCACTACAAGAAAATTTAAAATAATTGTAATCTTCAAACAGCAGGATACGAAGGAGGTATACTCATAAACAAAGAATAACTTAAAAGCGCATTTGATTGGCGGTTGCTTAAACAATTCGCGGCATAAGATGCAAGTGCACTCGAGTTAATCATCGACATTTGTATTAGGTATGATGTTGAGAGTCTTGGTCTTTTTATTCCATTCTGCGGACAAAAGGACCTACCAAGCAATGATGATGTGCGCATTAAAATAACGGACATGCTATATGCATGTATTAAAATCACAACAAATAAGATGATTCAGAACCATTACTCGGTCATTGATGAATCATTAAACTTAAGGAAACAGTCACCCACGCATCAATAAAATATAACACAGTGTAACACCTTTGTTGGATCCCAAGTTTTTATTACAATGATGCAAAAATGTGTTCCATTCCGCCAAAGATTGCGCTGTGACTTCATTGAATTTTCAAAATCCACAGCCGTAAATTGTCACTACCAAGCTCATCAAGCGTAAAGCCATCAACACTAACTCCGACATTCGATTACCTCCGCGTAATTTTTTACATGAGATCTATTCCGGCCAAGACGGCACTTTTTGTTCTAATATCCCGAAAATTGATTGCTTCCGTGCGTTTAAAATTACTAGCTGTCAGAACAGAACCAAACTGACGTCAATCTAACTGTTCAATAATGAACACGCTAATCAATGAACAGAAAACTTGTAATAAAATCGTAATTGCATGTGAACACACGTAGTCTAAAGAATTCTTAACAAATGAGTCAATCGTCAGTGTACCAAATGTACGTAAAACATTAACAGTAATCTAACAACTGCCAGTGCCAAAATTACTCAAGATTAGGAAAACTGTTACGCACCAAACAATTTTTATTTCAAAGCCAAAGTTCTGTTCAAGCAAAAAATACCGCAATAGCAATAAGTAACGAACCGAGCCTATTGTTGGTTGAAAAAGCCTTCATTTAAGACCTGTATTAAATCCTAGACTAGACCGAGATGAGGAAATAAATCACGTAGATTGGGTGTTGTCTTCTATTTATTGATGAAGTCTAATTAGCCGCGTCTAGGTCGACTGAAAGAAAGAAAGAAAAGAAAGAAAAATCATTTACTTAGCACAGACTAGAAGGCACACAATACATATGTCGCAGCCAACTGGTTAAATTAGCCGTTCAGTTAACTGCCTGGCCTTTAGAAGTAGTGCTCGCCTCGCTTCGCTCTCTCGGCTCGCACGCGGTTGATCACAGTTCTAACCTAACCTAACCCATTTGGTCGGGGTACCCTGGCTTAGTTACAGCGACCAATTCGGTTCGCGCGTGATTAGTTACGGACTGCCAACCTAAACTGTAATTGAATATTATTCAGGCCGTTAGTTGAACGGCCGCCGTTTAGTTAAAAGGCTAGGCGGTTAACTGAACGGCTAATTTAACCAGTTGGCTGCGACACATACACCAGATAAAAACAAAAAATAAAGATCAAAATAATACAAGGTGTAAAGTCCGATGATCCCTACGGCTGCGCCAAAAAGGCCCAGTTCAGCAAAAATGCCAGACTAGTGCCTGACGCTGGTTTTCAACTGGACCTGACTGAACAAAAAAGTTCGCCAAAGCTGCGAACTTTCAAATCGAATCGTGATCTAGTTTACTGTACTGCGTCATGCTGAAGAACCGAGGTATCTGAAGATTCCCAGACGAAGTGTAATGTCTATTCTTATTTCCTGTTTTTCTGAGAACTGCGCTAATCATCCTACAATTACAAAAAGTTTAATCAGGCTGTACCGTTTTTATCTCAAAAGCCCATTGTCTGCGAAAAGATCTACTTTATTCTGTCCGCCGAGAAAGTCTTCAAAAGTACCTGGAATGTTGTCTAAAGAGTAGTTAGTCTTTGGACAAAATTAGGAAAGAAAAACACGAAATAAGAATAGACATTACCCTTCGTCTGGGAATCTTCAGGATATCTCGGTTCTTAAGCATGACGCAGTACAGTAATCTAGATCATGATTTTTAATAAACGAACTATAAATTTGGTTAAACTGACCTAGTTTATTTTTAAAAAGTTAGAGAGGCGAGTTTAGCGTTCATTCCGGTCCCTAAATTCTGATCAAAGTGGTCGTAAAAAATAATAAGCCAAATATTAATTCCCTCACGATTAGATGGAGTGTGAAGTAGACGGGTCATCGACCAGCTCATAAAAAGTGTAGCGATCTGACTGGGCTGTTCACACTCATTGCAGTTAACGGTATCGAGATATGGGGCCGAAGCGAAATTACTGTTCAGATTTACCGAGCCAATTGTAAGTGTAGAGTAATTGTGTTTTACAAGCATTGTATCCAATTAATGTTGGTAATGTGAGCTCTGGCAGTTAGGAAGTGGGACAGCGATGTATCACAGGTACGCAATATACTCGCGCGCGCAGGTTTGTAATTCTATCGCTCAACAAATTGCTGTCACGACAAGGGGTCCTGATTTGCACAAAATTCTTTTATGACAATCTGAATACAGGAGCAAGCAACACATTAACTAAAAATGACCGAAGGTTAAATAGGATTCATGCTGATGTTGCTATGAATCAAAACCCAATGATACATGAAATATGCTGCATAATATGTATATCTATACACAGAATAATAATCAAGAAAACATATAGATATATTTTTAAGTTGTCTAATCGAATATTACCATGTAATACAATATTTTCAATCAATCGAAGCAATAATACGAGTTCAGTGTTCGACATGGAACAAACATAGTTGATATATCACAACTCCAGAACTAATTACATATAGAACGGGTCCTATTGGAAAACTTGTCTATTGATCTTCAAGACAATGCTCAAAGGACCAGCTGTGTTAAAGCTTCGGGGCTAAGCCTCACTATTGTGTCCACAACTTCGAAAAACAATGGAGCCTTTCAATATACATATATTATATTGTATGTAAACCGATACAAAACATGTGGTTGACATCTGGGGAATATAATGTTTTACTACAAAGTATTGGTAAATGTTTGACGTATCAATATTGGATGATGGATCGTCGATAAGCGAATTCTTCTAGATTTTTCGAATGCTTCAGCTCCCTTGGCACCGATGATTGTAGCCCCTCAAGATGTGATACGGACTACGTTAATACTTACAATATCCTGCTACGTAATACTGTTAACGTAGGATATATTACTAAGAAACCTCATTTCAGAATTTCCGAGAAAGGTTATTAGATGAGGAAAATTCAACATTACAATATTTTATTACGACGTACAATTATAATAAAATTCCGCTTTTCCTCAATATCTTTACAACATTCAACAATTTTCCTAATATTGATTTTCCTTTACAAAAAGTAAATACATTTCACTGTTTCTATTCAAGGGTCGTTAGAATTTGCTTATAGAAACTTTGGCAGCATTCGTTATCGTCGAAAGAGATAATAGGTGTCGCGTTGAATGATTGGCTCGAGCAGACTCGGTGACTCGGTCACGGATGAGCGGTTACTATGGTACGGAATTTGGGACATGTCACATGCATTGTACCGAGGAACAGGGTCGACTTGTAGCATCTTTAAGATTTTTGTTTAAAACTATGCTGAAAATGGATATTATAGAATCCATAAATGAGTATGGAAATCAATTCATGGAAAACGAAGAACAGAATCAACTAGAAGATGATTTATCATGAATGGAAGTGATAGTTTCCCCGTAGCGTTTGCTAATGAGAATACTACGATGAATGTGATTTAAAAATAGATACATTCTAAAGACCAGTTGCTTAGTGACGTGTATCTTAGAATAGTAGATAAAACCGTTTTTACTTTATTAGCGTTATCGATCTGTTCATCAGAATGAATACACCTAAACTAGATCGATGGATCTACTGCTAATTTAAAGAGGCGCTATGAATAATGAACAAAACAATAGATTTTCTTATTATATTTGCACGACTGACGCCCACCTTTGAGTTGACATTGACAACCACTTAGGTAACGCGTAGATTGTCCAGTTTAGTCAAGCTTCTAACAACATTGTATATTTGGACATGCCATGGTCATAAACTTTACATATTTAGTATTTAAGAATGATTCATTATAGGAAATTATGGGCAAAAACAAGAGATAAAACAACATTTAATGTACGTGGTTTGTGGGCATCACATGCACGAGTCTTTCATTAGTTTAATTTCTTCGTTAAATACATCATTGATGGTGCTTCTACTGTAATTCGTTTACATTATTTACAGTCTTACAATTCAACCTTATAAGCATAATAACATAACTTTTATAAATTAATATTGTATAATGCCTATGCACTATTAGTTATTCTGTGACAGGTAATGCATTAAATGATGTTGTATATAATCTTGTTTGTTATTAAGAGCTATATACGTTACATAACTAAGAAGACCACCGCTTGATATTAACAAGCATAATATAAAAAATTTCCATGGTCTTGTTTGTCTAAGATCGTAGTTTAAGATTTCCCTCCATCTATTGTCAACTTCTTTTCAATAAAGACCGCTTCCGGTTTTAAATATGCATTCAAAGTTGATCACATATTATGTCCTATTTTTTCCCTATTTTTAGACGTTCTGTAAAGACTTCATGCACTTTCTTGTATCTTTTTCAATATCTAAAAATTCTTGGGCAACGCCTTCACAGCGTGTTCTATGTTTACTTGTTTTATTGCTATTCTTTTATAAAGAGCCACATTCTTGTTTCAAATACATAAGGACCACATCACATATTCTATTACATCGTCACATTCGTGATACCTTAGCCTTGTATTTGTACTACTAAAATACTTTCTAGATGTTTAGGCGAATCGAATCCTTGTGCATTACATATTCTGCTTTCAAGGGCAGACGATCACATCAAACAATTTAGCAAAAAAAAAATACCCGAGCTTAACACTACTTTGTTATTTTTTATTGAGTATAATTATTAATCCTACTAATATTATAAATGCGAAAGTTTGTGAGGATGGATGTTTGTTACTCTTTCACGCAAAAACTACTGAACGAATTTGGATGAAATTTGGTACACAGATAATTTATAACCCGGATTGACACATAGGATACTTTTTATCCCGATATTCCTACGGGATCAAAACTTATGCGGGTAAAACCGCGGGGCACAGCTAGTAGATAATAAAAACACACATAACAATAGTAATCATAAACAATACGTCTAGAATGCAACATGCACTGTTTAATAAGGCGTTGCACTTGCTACAAAAACTGACAACCTTGCCAGACAAGCAATAACGTGCTAATTAGTAATTATGTAGATTAGATTGAGACAGCCATGACCTCGATGCTTTCGTTAATTTAATTACAGTTTTCCTTTATTTTTGTAATAAACTATTCGTAATCCATTACCGATGTATTTTGGGGTCTTGACTTCGTTTCTTCTTCTTCAGTATCGATACACTCTTGGTAGAATGGACTGTTCGCCTTTTTAGACTCTTTATTTTACTTTGCTGGGTACTTAATCTCGAATATAATTCCGATAGATCGACATTGGTCAAACATCAGTTGGTTGAGTTAAACGTCAGGGATTGGCTAGACTCAGTGAGTCCAGCCAATCAATGACGTTTGACTGACAATTCCAATGTCGATCTATCGGAATTATATTCGAGAGTCAGTACCCGGACCATGCTGATAGATTAAATTGTCAAGAAAATTAAAACCAGTACTTACTTACTTTATAATAAACTACCAAGCCACGTTCGAGATCTAAGCCTTAATAAATTCAAATCATTCATTAAACGTAAGTTGTGCCAGAAAGCCTTTTATACCGTTAATTTTTTTTTTTTTACATTTTGAATGTTTTTATTTTTTCTGTATACACATTGACATTAATGAATTTTATTTAAACAATGACATTTGCTTACTTTGTAAAGTGTTATATTATTTTAATTATTGTGCATGTGAAGACAATGTGGGTCACCTTTTTTTATTTTTTTATTATTCTCTGTTGTGTTAGTTTTTGTCTAGGTCTGGCAGTTTGAGTAATTTATGTGGCCTACCCAAATGTCCTTTCTTTGGTATTGTTCGTCGAATCGTTGAGCTCCTTAAGTTTTGAGTTGAGCTGCACGATTTCTGACAAATGCGTGCACTGACTGGACAGGTCCTCTCAATCTGTGTGGTTCTTTCCTCAAAAGACCATCTCAGACATCGATCTACATGTTCTTCATATAACCTGACCAAGATTATGTCTAGACTTTAAAAGAGACTGTGACCTCTGAGTTTGTTTCGGCCTTTCTTCTCAGAGTAGTCAGGTAGGAAACGCCGACCTCGTCTAGTTTTATAAAAAATATGATTGACGTGTAAAAGTGTTTGTGCAAACCTACTTACAAAAATAAAATCATTTATCATTTACACCAGACATCATTTTTCGAGTTGCTATTCTAGTAGCATCTTCAGAGAGTTACTTTTTAGAATTTGCCTAGATCAATAGGTTTCCTAGAAAAGATACGAAACTACTTATGTAGGTCAACAATAGAAAAGAAACTCTTCAATCTCATCTCAAGTTCAATTAACTGTTTCATACAACGGGACAGTCTATGAAAACACGACACTCCAAATCGACATCCATCACGACAAACGGCATCCGTGCGAAACCAGGAACCGCTAATTGTTAATAAAAACACTAAACAAAAGAGTACCGTAGCGTCTTTAGCCTGTAATACAGTACCAGAGCATAAGTATGACCATACTGACAGACATCGAACTTTAGAAAGACGCTGTCAAACAGAATCGAGTGGCTGAGATGACGATCTACAAAGCCAAACTTTATCTTATACTAGGTGATCCAAATTTATGGCCAGGTACTGTTTTAGGTCGTAGGTTCGAACATTGACAGGCACTTTAGTTTGTGTAAATTATTTTATCACAACTGGTCTCAAAACGGTGAAGGAAGAAGGAAAACATCTTAATTACCATTAAGGAGCAACCCGCGCTTGGCACGCGTGGTGGTTTATGGCCCACGGGGTGTACCCTAGCAGTGGGGACATTATAGGTTGATTATAGTATATTACTAGTTCACGGAACCCTGTGTGAGATCTCGAATGTCGTTGTAAGATGAGTCGTAACTCGTAAGTGGGCACCGACCACAGTGACTCAATCGATCACCCACTCGGTGTGTCACCCCCCAGTTACGGCGACCTTGCGGTCACCCTAGGCTGCGCAAGCGCATCAATTACGAGCGTGTGGACATGGCAGCGGCGACGAGCGTTGTTTCATATATTATTTATTTAAATTTGAACATGGAATAATGGCAATTAACAGTCACGATATCATGACACTCGTTGTTTTTCGTATTTTGATGCAAAAATTTCAGAAAATATAACTAAGTAATTCTTTTTTTAATGGTACTTACATTTACATAGGGCGACGCCGACCGCCTAGTGGTTCCGTCATCGTTTGTTTGGTATTACTTTTATTTTAGAATGAAAATGCAGAAAATAAGCACGTTAAGTTTTGCTCCACAAGATTATACGTTAATATTATTATAAACGGTAGTTTTACAATGTTGGGTTTTAAAATAATCATTAAAACGGATAATAGTGGCCACTATTTTCAGTTTTGTTGGCACTTCTCGAAGCTCATGAAAATGAATCGCATCTGGTATTTTATTCCTCGATATTTTTATTTTTATTCGAGTTATTTCACATTCAAGACACAAACAAATTCTCCTATAAAAAAGTAACGGTCGTTGATAGGCATAGGTACCTACCATGTATTTCCAAATCAAATTATTTATTTTGGTCCTTTGATACGAAAGATGGAGGACAAACGTCGAAACCTTTATTAAATTAATGTAATTTAAAACACAATGAAAGAAATTGAACGAAACGAAACTCCAGCGAATTTTTGAGATACAAAAGTAATAATGAAAGATGTTATTTATCTTGCCAATTCCTGGAGAAAAAATCACTCAAAGCAAAGCAACGTTTACTAACGAACAAGTATCTCTACTTAGTATGTAAGCATGTCCCCGACTCCCCGGCAGCTGTGCAATCAATTGTTACATAACAATTATTAATTCATACAAGATATTGTTTACTATAACACGTCAAACAAACATGGATGGCATACGTAATGACGTTTTTTCCCCGCCAAACTTTTATTTCGTGAAAAAGGTTTCATCTTGACAAAACATTTCTTAATACCTTTGCCTGACAAAGACAGTTTCTTACAGACGATAATAATCTCCCCAAAGGCTGGGATAAGCGGTTCTTTGGTAAACATTGTATTCAGGCTGAAAAACATTTTAGATAATAGAAGTTGGGGAAAGTAAATTGGGTAAAAGCGAAGGTAGGAATTAGTTTTCTCGTAAAAAAAACCAGTTGCCTCTTGCCTGCCTACGTGGAAAGTTTGCTTGCTTACGTAAGTTATTGTACTTGATACCACTTATTTATATAATAAGTATGTAGGTATTAGTTACATACATTTATTGTTATCTAACTCATGTTTATGGCTCCGATATACCTAAATAACATACTAGAGCGGAAAAGTGTCGACACTCGATTATAATTACGATTCGAAAACGTGGTAGAAACGATTTAAGCAGAGAAAAGTATTTATAGTTACATTGCCCTAAGTGCTAAGGCCTTATTTCCTAGTTTTTTCTCCAATTAGAGTCGGTCCGCGAGGCGTGTTCACGACCTTAGAAACGGGTTCGTGCTACACTTCCTTGATCAACAGTTCAACACACGAACTTAAACGTAAATAGTTAACCAATGCAGCTTGCTTCAATTAAACTGTATAAATGAATGAGGGGAATTAATAGCCGACAGCCGTTGATGTATATAGAAACTGTCAAGTATCTGCGTCGTTGGATAGTGTCGTGAGGTTCTGGTATTGATTCCCTGGTCGGGCAGTGTGATTGGATTTTACTGTCAAGAAAATTATTAGGCTCATCAACTTTATAACAAACTTAAAAAAGGAGGAGGCTATCAATTCAACTGAATGTTTTTTTTTATTACATGGGACTAATTTAGCCAAAACTTCATTGGTCTGTGTAACACTCTTTCCAACCTCTTTGGCAGAAAAAGGCGTGATGATAGTAAATCAACTATGGTACAGTGACCGGCACGAATCTTGAGCGCTCGATGAAAGAGTGGGGACTTTTTTTACCATCATAGGTTTACAATACATAAATCGATCCCCACTCTTAAACCGAGCGCTCAAGTTTCGTGCTTATCAGTATATTAGAGCACCAAAGGACGCGAACCCAGGGGCCAAAAACTAGAAGAAATGCATGCAAAATTCCCAAGCAATACGAAGCTGTTGTTGCCTTGCCAATTTCCTAAGTCAGCTCTTGCGACATCGAAAAATCGAGCGTTTCCTAACAAACACATCCCAAACATGGGGACACAGCTAAGGCTAGGAATAAAAATTTCAATTGAATAATACCGTCGGCCTTGTGTTAAAAACGTAATCAAACAGTGACAATTTATTGTGAATCAACGGCATCCTGAGGTCGACACCCACATGCCAATCGTATCGGGACCGTTTCCTACAGGGGCTCCGGTAGTGTCGTGTGAACGGAGGGGCCCTTCTACTGTAGGTACTGTACTTACTACCTCTGGCAATCATGGCTCCTGCAGACAGCCGCGGCGCGATCATGGTAGAACAATTCCCATGAGCTTTTCATAGAAATTGTTCTATTAGAGTCACGTCGTGTCGTGCCTGTCTGCGGTAGCTATAATAATGGCACATGCTAGCGGAGGATTGTGCGTGCAAGCGCAACTTAGCAGAAGCCTAAATTCTGATTTTTAATTTGCTAGACTTTTTTTGACAATATGTTTTTTTTTTTTGTATAATATATTAGCTGTATTTTGGTACAGATTTAAAATCAGAGTTTAGATGAGCAGAATTGACGTAGGTTTTAACGTCATGAGCACAGATTAAGTAAAGCATCCAGAGGTCGACACACACGCCAATCATTCGTATCTGAACTGTTTCCTATGGGCATAGAGTAGTGTGAATGAAGACGGACGGTCATTCGGGCGGAAGATCGTGCGTGCACTCGCAACTTTGGAGGGGCTTACATACGCTGAATTGGCTTATTAATATGTATGTACTTAGAATATGGCAGAAATACCTGATGGTCATGTTTTAAAAAGGATTTATTACTATTATTCAGCTCCAGACTTTACTTAGCATAAGATTACTATCTGCAAAACCTAGATGAGGCTGGCACAGGAGCGTGAGGTTGGCACATGAAAAGAGACCCAGCCCAGCAGTGACATCACCCACTACTACCGATTTGAATGGTGTACAATTGGAGAGGCCTAAGTCCAGCAGTGGACTGCCATTGGCTGATGATGCACATGAAGAATAAAATAAATAATCCACATAATTTTGTAGGTTACACTAATTACAAACAAATAATCCATTGTTTCCTAGCTCATTACATATTTGGTATAAATAGTAATTAAAGTAATTACTTTAAGTGCATAAAACTTGCAGTATTCAACTAGGATGATAATGAACTAATTAGGTGTTGTGTTTAAAAATAGATTACTAATTAGAATTAAAGTTTATTTGTTTAAGTTTTTAGTGTGTTTGTTATTGTTTAATATTTTGGGTAAGTAATGTTTTGACTGCAGTGAGGTAAATGAAATGAAACACCTGGATGAAGGAAACATGGAACTGGAAAATATGGCAGAAAAAGGGAACGCCTATGACCAGCAGTGGGTGATTCCGGACTAAAAAGATGAGGTAACCAATAGGGAAAAATAATTTTGTTTTATTAAGTAGGTACTTAATTACAGGAATACAAAAGATATTTTATCGTTTGATTTCATCAACTTGGTACGTACTGCAAATAGTAGACACTAGAATCTGCAGAGAAATAAGCAATGAGTATTACTAGATCCAGCTATAATATAACAACATGCCTATAATCAAAGAATGATAGGTATGACTAAAAGTACCTACTAGCCATAGAATAAACTGTATTTTTATTAAGTTAAAAAAGGCAGTATACAGGGAAGAGTGGAAATCTGTGGGGTAGACCTTTGACCAGCAGTGTGACAATACAGTTTGAAAAAATTTACAGAACAGTTCTTCATCAGGAAGAGTCAATGTGCTCCAGTTCTGTATGAGATTTATATTGTAATCCAGTTAGATTACAAAAAAAAATACTTCAATAGCCTTGAATGATACTTCAATTTCTTATCTCTTACATATGAACTCTGATAACTATGTATTTATTTCTACAAAACTTAACCAATAAAAAAGCATTTATGGTGATTAAATTTAAATCGTTTCAATGCCATAGACAAACTATAAACAATAATTAAGCGTAAAAGCAGCTATCAATACAATAACCCTCGCAGTTTTAGACGAACCGAACGATGTGGCATCGCACCGATAAGCCGGCGAGCCTATTATGAGCGAGTAGCGACGCCCCACGAAAACATCGTTTTAAACAACATAACACTACAGACATGCACCGAACGTTACAATCTTCAACCAATACAAAGGCATGCAGATCGTAATAATCGACGGAATGTGAAACTCAAAACTTAACATAAACATCATACTTTTTTAGCTTTTACAACAACAAAATTACCTGGGAATGCAGTTGGAAGGCGTCCTGTCCACTTCCCAGGCCGCAAAAAGTTTCATGGGAACAGGTTTCGATGCATTAGTCATCTTTTCCGATTTATTTTTCTCGGTCATCTTAAACAGCACCAAACAACGGTTTCACAGCACAACACTAATGTACATTACAATTGGCATTGTTATTTAATCACTAAACACGACACTGTATTCATTTTTATAACACAGTTCATACACGAAGCCGATGCCGATGCCGACGCAATCACAACAATACTCAGCAATTTTATAGCACGGTCGACTGGAGAATCGCAGCCGAGCCAACCGGGGCGTTCGATACGTTTGACAGCCAGCTGCCCAGTGTTGCCGCACTTTACACACACTCCACAACTCCACATAAAAAAGTGGATTTGTGGAGTGTGTATTCAAAGGGAAGCTGAAAATAAAAACATTATAATTTTGTTATATATAAGACTATCATTATCGCTATATATTTTACCATGATAAATTAATCAATTTCAGTTATTAAAAATCATGAGTGTGATAATAATCAAAGAGAGAGAAAAAACTGTAATTTTTCACTAAGCTCTAACTAAGGTAATTCCCAATATTACTTTAGCTAAAGTTTATTTAATGAACGTCTATATAAAAGAAAACAACCAACTTGTGAAAAACCAAAGAGTGAAATTTGGAATCTCAGAAGAATAACTAAAGCATAGAAGGAAGCTAAATTTAACTAATATAGTCGTCTCTGTTTTCTTATACACTCATAACAGCATTAGAAAGAGACACATGTAGGTTGCTCAAAATGCAAAACGTCACAAGGCAAACGTCAATTTGGTTACCTTGGCTACCTTTATGATACTAAGTTTAAAAGCTACTTAACGTCTCAGGTTTTTGTCTATGACTTTGTTCATCGCATTTTTTCGTATAATGTTAGCAATAGTGCTTGCAAAAACTATCGATAGAATATCGATAGAACTAGCGTCATCTAAATTCTTGCATTATATTTTTTTACACGTAGTTTTGGGAAGGATTAAATATTTAAGAGTGAAATAAATACCTAAATACCTACGTTCTTGCCAGCGAATCGTACGTATGAGTAATGAAATGACAGTTGTCAAAAATCCGTGTGGCTCATGGTATAATAATTTAAAACTCATGTGTGGCTATGATTTCTTTTGTAATTTTCAGATTTCCCTTCGATATTGATATCAGGTAAAATGGATCAACGCTATTGCACGTAACAACTGGGAATGGAAAAAACAACATTGTATTTTGTTCCGAACATTTCAGCGATGAAAAAACGAAGGAGGTTCTAAATTCGACGCGTATTTTTTTTAATTAGTGGGGCCCGTGGCTAAATTAGAACAGCCGCACAGGTCGATCGTTCAGGTTAAGCTACGCTTGCCGCGGTTGGTCTGTGGATGGGTGACCATCTTTACATATCGAGACCCCTCCGTGCCTCGGAAAGCACGTTAAGCCGTTGGTCCCGGATTGATTCGTGGATCTTTGACAGTCGTTACGGGTAGTCAGAAGTCCGAAAGTCTGACAACCAGTCTTACCAAGGCGTATCGTATTACCCAGTAACTGGGTTGTGGAGGTCAGATACAACGCTTGCTCCTCCTTATTTATTGTAGGTATTATTTTATCGATTTGTCGCCGCGCGCGCCAGTGGCACGGCATTTATATTTAGCCAAGATGAGCCAAGCGGTGAAAAGGTTAAACTGATGTAAAATATACTAAGTAATTTTGAGCCGGCGCCAAACAAGCAATCAATGAACAAAGCTCACTAAATCACTTTGGTGCCGACTTAAAGTTACTTAGGTATACTGTACATCAGTTTAAGAACTTGATTATTAAGGTTAAATAAATAAGGTTTAAGTCTTATTTTTTGCTTTTCAGTTTTTTTGGCGGTTTAACTTTTTGTTAAAAAGTTTTTGTTACTCGTTCCGGGGCCAATCGCTCTTTTAAAATTATTTAAGTGTTCTGTTGGCAATTTCATATTGTTAATAATTTATCCTGTGTTTCTATTTAAATAAGTTGATCAGATAGAAGTGAGTTCTTTATTTCATTTAGCATATTTAGATTTATTGTCATGGAGATGGAGCGATACCATAAAATAAGAAGTCGATATCGTTATTTATTTTATGCATAGTCACATCACTAGCTAATACTCTTTTGTCTATGACAGCGTACACTTCTAATGTCGTAAAGCGCCTTCTATGCTTTAGTTATTGTTCTGAGTTTGGAATGATTTCATCTTTTTTTTTTTTTTTTTGTTTTTTAGTATCTGCAATCAGCCTTTCGGCTATAAGCAAATGTGTTGTTAGTTCATGGCGTGGCTGTGCAGGGCTCCAGTGAGCACTGCACATATGGTGCTTAATTATTTGTTCAGCTCGAGGATGTGTTGCCTTTTGAGGCGCTTAGTAATATTTGCATGCAG
This sequence comes from Gortyna flavago, assembly GCA_963669345.1. Classification (NCBI taxonomy): domain Eukaryota; kingdom Metazoa; phylum Arthropoda; class Insecta; order Lepidoptera; family Noctuidae; genus Gortyna; species Gortyna flavago. Next base: position 3,701,519 of record OY770142.1, on the reverse strand, counting down.
CAGGTCTACGGCCAACTGATTTGGATGGTTTTTGAGTCTGTCCTTGTATGCACTTTCTACCATCTGTATATTCTCCTTTACTGTGTTTACTTTTAATAGCTCGTGGATTTCTGCATTGGTGATGAACCATGGGGCATTGGAAATTGACTTCAGAATTGAGTTTTGTAGTCGTTGCACTATGTTGATGTTTGAATCTGAGGCACTACCCCATAGCTGCATCCCTTAGGTCCATATTGGCTGTATCACGGCTTTGTAAACCAGTAACTTGTTCTCGAGTGAGAGTTTAGACTTTCTTCCCAGCAACCAGTACAAGTTCCTAAAAGTGATATTAGCTTGGTCTCTTTTGGCTTTGATGTGGGTTTTCCAGGTTAGTCGCCTGTCCAAGTGCATACCCAGGTACTTGACAACGTCTTTGTGTGGCAAGTTATTACTTCCCAGCTTGACCGCAGGGCAATCACCTTTTCTGAGTGTGAATGTCACTTGTGTTGATTTTGCTACGCTTGCAGTAATTCTCCACTTCTCAAGCCAGCCATCTATTAAGTCTAGTGCCTCTTGCAGCTTTCTCGAAGCTTCTATCGGATCTTTGTTGCTGGTTATAACGGCTGAGTCATCGGCAAAAGTAGCAGTTGTAACATTTGGGATTTGTGGTATATCTACTGTGAAGATTGTGTAAAGAACGGGACCCAGTACAGAGCCTTGTGGAACTCCTGCTCTTATTTCATGGAGCTCAGAGTAGCTATCCTCTTCTCTTACTTGGAACAGGCGATCTGTTAGATAGGACTCGAGAAGTCTATAGTAACTGTGAGGTAGGTTTGTTTTAATTTTGAAGAGTAGGCCCTTATGCCATACACGTTCAAATGCCTGTTGCACATCTAGGAATGCAGAAGCGCAATATTCTCCTAGCTCAAGTGATTGTCGAATTATGTTACATACTCTATGAACTTGCTCAATTGTGGAATGCCTCTCGCGGAACCCAAACTGATGATCAGGTATCACGTTTTTCTGTGCTAATAGTGGTTTAAGTCTGTGTAAGATTAACTTTTCCAACAATTTTGAGTTGATGGGCAACAGGCTGATTGGTCTGTACGAAGTGATCTCATTATCTGGTTTTCCATGCTTGTATATCATTTTAATTTGTGATACTTTCCACTGCGAAGGGAAATAACCCACTCTTAGGATTGCATTATAAAGCACTGTTAGAAAAACAATAGCCCTCCTTGGCAACTCAACTAGTACTTTCTTTGTAATAAGATCATACCCAGGTGCTTTCTTGTCCTTGAGTCTTTTTATGTGTGTCATTACTTCCTGAGGTGTTATTGGTTTAGGTGGCAGCTCCATTTGGAAGTCTTGTTTCAGGGTTTCATCTATATTTGATTCTGTGTCACTGCTCTGGTTCCTCGGTTCATTTGGGACAAATACAGCAGCCAGATGTTTAGCGAATGCGATTGCTTTTTGCTCACTCGTTCTTGCCCATTGATTGTTATTCAATTTTAGAGGAGGTTTCACTTCTTGGGGTTGGTCATATTTTGCTGTATATTTCCATAAGGAATAATTCGTAGCAGACGTGGCTGTTAGGCTTTCCAATTGTGCTTCCAGGGTGAGGTCCTCTGCTTCTTTGAGTGCAGACTTAAGCAATTTTATCATTTTATTGTAGTTTTTCTTGTCTTCGGGGTGTTTGCTTATGTGCCATACCCTGCGAAGTCTCCTTTTTTCCAGTACCATAGCCTTTAGTTCCTTAGGCAGATTTGGAGTTTTAATTTTTCTGTCAATTTCAGGTGTACATTTCCAACAGGCTTCTTGGACTAATTTGGTGAAGTATTCAGTAGCTTCATCAATGTCATTTTCTGTTTTAAGCCTAATATTTAATTTTATATTATTTTCCAGGTAGTACCGGAAGTCATTCCAGTCGGTTTTATTGCTGTAGAGAGAGGTTGGTTTATCGAGGTTGATCACGGTGGTGCTAACGGTCATAATTATCGGTGTGTGGTTCGAAGATCCATCGAGGCAGGACTCAGTGTGACAATAATGTCGCGACATTCCCCGCACAATAAAGAAGTCTATTATGTCCGGCCGCTTGTTCGGATCTGTTGGCCAGTGCGTTGGTTCTTTTGTTGACAGCGTGATGAGATTTGTGCTGTCTATTGAATTGAAGACTCATAGTGTTAGCAACAATGAACTTACAAACGTTTTTATTATACACTTAAAAAGACAAAAACAAAACCAACAACAGAAAAACAGATTGTGACATCACTGCTGCAAGGTGACAGGCCCAGCCGAAACCTTGCAGCAGTGGTTCACAAACGCACAATCAAGCCCGCTTGCTATCATAGACAGGATGCTGTTGGCCCTGCCCCGCACCCTACGGACTAAGGATGCGCACCGCTTCCGCATCAACGTGTAGAAGCAGTCCACCTGAGCTTCAGCGAACATCCCTGAAGCGGTGCAGTATCGGGGCAACCCCATCAACACCCTGAATGCATTATTATAACTTGTAAGACCAACCACCACTAAGACCACTAAGATCGGTTTAATTTTCCACTGAACTGGGCAGTTTCTATTAGTCTTGCTGCACCATAAATTGTCAAAAATAAACGATACATGACACTTTATGGATGCGTTCTAAGATAAACAAATTCGATGTAGATTATAATAAAATGTTTTCCAGTTTTAAAGACTGGTTAACATATTGTAGCGAGATTGTAGCTAATAAAATGAGGGTTAAAACTTGGTGAGCCATACCCTTACCCAGCCTATGTTGCAAAGTGGCAACAGTCAAACAATGAGATAAGCCTGCTGAATCCTTCCATCTACAGTCATCAACCAGCGGTAGCCCCGGAATACGGTGATTTATTTCCCTCTTACGTCTATCATTACAGGGCCGCCGGCCGGTAACGTATTACAATAGTGTTCTTATTTTATTCTTATCCTAACTTGCAAACTCACAGACAACTCTGTGAAGGACTCATCATCTACCCAACTTTTTCCCAAATATGTTGGGGTCGGCTTCCAACCTGGTTCAGCTTCATCTAACCAGGTTCAGCTGAATACCAGTATTTTACATGGAATGACTGTCTACCTGACCTCCACAACCCAGTTACTGGGCAATACGATACCCCTTAATAAGACTGGTTGTCAGACTTTCGGGCTTCTGACTAACTACTTTCAAAGATCCGCGATCAGCCGGGACCGACATCGGAGGGGCAATTCTCGTAATTTTAAGAACGTTCACAGTCTGATCTCAGTCTCAATCTGTCAAAAAATACTTCAAATTTCCCTACATTTTGACAAGTTTTTGACATTTGTTTGTCGCCGAGATGAGACTGCGACTAGGATTCTCGCCACAGAGTGCTCTTTGGGAACACGTGTGTTTGAATTTTTGCTTTTTTTTGTGATATTGTGTTTATTGTGACTTGTTATTGTGATTGTTTGTGTTTTGTCTTGTAGTTGCCTGCTATCAGGTTTCTTTACTTACTGTTTGTTTTTTACGTCACGATTATACGTACCCAAGATGAATTTGAATAAAAATAAACCCCCAGACCCTCCTGATGATGTACCCACTACCCCCCCATCCCACTTTTCTTCATCTAACCTAAGTCCCTCACCCAACCCATTAAGCCAGTTTACAGATGTGGTCTGTAACCTGGAGTCTCTTATCCTCCCATCCCAGAATAACATACGTAAACGCCCCGGTAATGAAGGGGATATATCCAATCGTCCTACCAAACAACCGCGAACCCATGTAGGCCGTCTTACGTACTTAGTAACAGATAAAGGCCCTTTCATCGTCCATGTTTCCCGTCAGGAAACTCAAGCTAATTCTGGAACTACCTTACACCCAGTTTCATTTGGGCGCTTTTTGGCAAATCAGAAAATATCAAATATTGTTGCAGTCAAGCGAGTTGGTAGAAATCGTGTTTCAGTTGAGTTTGCGTCCCCTCAAGATTCAAATGCTTTTATATCTAATAATGTTCTAGCGACAAATTTATATGAAGCTGTAATTCCATCTTTTAATATTACCCGTATGGGTGTTGTAAGTGGAATTCCTACTGACTTCTCAGAAGAGGAAGTGCTATCATATTTAAAGGTCCCAGTAGGCTGTGGTCCAATTATAAAAGTTAGGCGATTAAATAGAAAGGTTCATAATGACGGTTTAACCGAATACAGGCCCACGGAAACTTGTGTCATCACGTTTGATGGCCAAGTTTTACCAAAACGAATCTTCTGTTTTTATACTTCTCTTGCTGTAGAACAGTATGTCTACCCCACTATTCAATGCCGCAAGTGTTGCCGATTTGGTCATGTAGAATCTCTTTGTCGTTCCAAACCCCGTTGCAGCAAGTGTGGCAATGATCACCCTGGTGATGGTTGTAGCATTGCTGAGAGTGAAGCTTTCTGCGTGTTGTGCTCTGGAAGTCACTTTGCAAATAGCAGGGCCTGTCCGGAGTATAGCAGGCAGAAGACTATTAAAACAATTATGGCTGAGAAAGTGATTTCATATTCTGAGGCAAGTAAAACTGTTCCCATTTCTACTCGTAGCTATGCAGACATTGCTAAATCACTGACCCAATCATATCGAAAAACTGTGTTCCTAAAGTCAAAGACTCATGCTCCCCTTTCTCCCTCCTATGATAAAACAGCTCATCAGCAGCTCATTAGCACTCCTCAATCTTCTCAGTCTAATGGCTGTGCTTTTAATAGTCAACTAGCAGAATCTCCTGAAAACTTGTCTTCAATCATTGAACTTCTTAGTAAACTCTTGTTAACTTTAATGTCTTCGTCCAACAAAACTCAATTACCGTCCAACGTTGCTTCTACACTTATCAACTCACTCTCATCCTTTAATAATGCCTCAGTTCGTGTTCCTTCAGTGGAATGTGAGGAGCGTGTTTTATAAGAAGCACGAGCTCACATTCCTATTCAACAAATACAAACCCTTAGCTTGTTCCCTTGCTGAGACTTGGTTATTTCCGAGTCTTAGTTTTCGTTTACCTTCTTTTAATGTGCTTAGATGTGACCGACCTGATGGCTATGGCGGGTCGGCTCTCTGCGTGAACAATCGTGTAGCACTAGCGGCTGTACCTTTGCCTTCTCTAGGTGATGATATTAGCATCGTGGCTGTTAGGGTAGAGGGTATAACCCTCTTATCTGTCTATATTGCTCACCCTCACCAAAGTTTCCTTCCAATCTTAAAGCGTACCTTGGAAAACATAGAAGGCCCTGTACTTGTTATGGGGGACTTCAACTGCCATCACTTTAGGTGGGGTTCTGAACGTTGCGACTCTTTTGGAGAAGGTTTAGTTGAAATCTTGGATGACCTTAACCTGTGTATCCTAAACAATGGTTGCCCAACCCGTAGGTCTCTTCCTGGTCAGCAAAAGAGTTGTGTTGACCTCACATTTTGCACTCTGGATATTGCAGCTTCGTGTCATTGGGAATGTGTCAGTTTGTCACATGGGAGTGACCACTATCCAATTATAATATCTTTGGCTGATAAAACATACTTAGAAAAATCAAGCCCTCCACTCTTGAGGTATAATTTGTCTAATCCTGATTGGACAAAGTATTCCTCATTATTGGAGGATAAAATAGCCTCACTTCCAAATTTAGTTTCTCGTGATTTTGATTCCCTTACTCCCCCCTATGTGTCTAACTGTTATAATAACTTCATTTCGGCCATAACAGCTAGTGCAGACTCATGCTTTCCTGTTAAAAACTCAGCACGCGGGCAGATCCCTCCTCCACCATGGTGGGACCATGAATGCACATCAGCTATAAGAGAAAGAGATAATGCTGAAATGATTTACAATGAGGCGATGGTTAGCGATAATTTAGTAACATTCAACAGGACCGTTGCTAAATCTAGAAGATTGATGCGAAGGAAGAAACGCGCTGGTTGGGCTGACTTTTGTGGTTCTCTATCTCCCTCCACTCCTTTATCAGTTGTATGGAAGAAGATCAACCGTTTTAGATCGGGATGTTCCCCGTCAATTTCTTCTCCCATCTCTCGAGAGACTGCTGAGCAGTTCTTTGATAAACTAGCTCCTCCGTATGTACCCTCGGAAACAGAACATTATCAGCTGTCTCACATTCCTTCACAGGATCCTTTAGATGCCCCATTTTCTATACAGGAGCTTAACTCAGTTTTAAATCACGTTCATGACTCTGCCCCCGGTATAGACGGTATTGTCTATTCCTTTATGTCACACGCAGGTCCTAAAGCAAAAAACTATTTTTTAGACATTTTAAATTTCTGTTTCTCTAATGGCTGGGTACCCGATCAGTGGAAAACTCAAATCATCATACCTATTTTAAAACCAGGCAAACACACTGATGACCCAAACAGCTTCAGACCAATCGCTTTGTCATCAGTCTTTGCAAAAATATTAGAACACCTAGTGAAGAATCGAATAGAATATTTAGTAGAATCCAGAGACATTCTTCCTAGGTCTCAATTCGGTTTTAGAAAGGGACTCAGTACCATGGATAGTGTAGGGGTTTTGGTATCAGATATACGCTCATCCTTTTCGAAAAATGAATCCGTAGTCGCTGCCTTTTTAGACATTTCCTCTGCATATGACAATGTCCTTCTTCCCATTCTCAGGCAAAAATTGCAACAGCTGAGCATACCGGACAGAATGGTGCAGTGTATATGTAGTCTACTCATGACTAGGTCTTTGGTTTTGAGAGTGCCGGGTGAAGAATTTGACGTCAGGATGTCATGGAAGGGTCTACCACAAGGCTCAGTTCTTAGTCCATTACTGTACAACTTATATACAGCTGACATCGGTTCATGCCTTAATAACGACTGTCAAATTCTTCAGTATGCTGACGACTTAGCTCTTTATGTCACCGATAACTCTGTTAGCGACGCTGCTACATCTCTCTGCGTATCCCTCGACTCCTTAAATCAATGGTTAAATTCCCACGGTCTGAGTTTGTCTGCCCCAAAAAGTGCTGTAGTTGTGTTTTCTCGCAGGAGGATGATACCACAAATTTCAGTGGGCATCCAAGGGCATTGTATACCGGTTTCTTCAAAAGTCAAATTTTCAGGTGTTTTTTTAGATTCCAAATTGAGTGGCTTACATCATTTAAATCATTTAGTTAACAGATGTGAGAGAACTATTCCCATATTAAAAGTGCTTGCCGGTGTCTGGTGGGGTGCTCATCCTTTCACCATGAAACTGGTATACAATGCCTTAATCCGGAGTGTTCTGGACTACGGATCTTTTCTTTTGATTCCCTGCAACAAAGGTGCTTTAACAAGGCTGGACAGAATTCAGGCTAAGTGTCTACGGATCATATCGGGTTGTATGAAGTCCTCACCAATTAACGCATTGCAGGTAGAGTGCGCAGAACCACCGTTGGCCTTGAGAAGGCAGTATCTAGCGTCGAGATTTTGGGCTAGAGTCATTTCCAAATCTTCCCACCCTCTTGTCCAAAAGGTTGACGACCTGGATACTGCATGCAGAAGTTCCAATTATTGGAACCATAAAGAAGTTCCTTTGATTTTAAATTCCTTCCGTTGTTATCAAAATTTAGATTCCTCCATTGTTCAGTTTCCGAAACTTCCTCTTTTTAATTTTGATTATGAAGTTATATGTTTTAAACCAGATATTTTCTACAATATTGGCATTTCGAAAAAGTCACCTTCGGCGGACTCTATGTTCAATGCGGCGGTTGGTGAGCGATGGTGCAATTTTGAAAGATTTTTCACGGACGCTTCTAAATTATCAGATGCAAGTTGCACTGGTGCTGCGGTATACTACCAAAACTCCAAAATCGTTCTAAAATTCAAATGCCCTGTACAATCATCGGTATTTACGGGTGAGTGCGTGGCTATATTAGAAGCGTGCTTATTCATAGAAGCCCATAGCATAAGTTTAGGTGTAATCTTTACAGACTCACTTAGTTGCTTACAGGCTTTGGAGCAGAATCCTTTCAAGAGTAGACTGCACAGTCCGATTATATTGCAAATCAAAAAGTCTCTTTTCTCTTGTGCCAAGAATCACAAAACCGTTCACTTGGTTTGGATTCCAAGCCATTGTGGCATAAGAGGAAACGAATATGTGGATGCTCTTGCTAAGGATGCTGTCACGTCCCAAGCCGTTGATCTTAAGCATTTCCAATGCCAGGGCTACGATCTGCTGAGCCTTCCAAAAAAGAGCTTGCTATCCTCATGGCAGATGCAGTGGCTTAACTCTAGTAAACGAAAAGGTGCTTTTTATCATGCAATACAGACTAATATTACACCCAAGCCTTGGTTTTACCCTTACAAAAAAATATCCAAGAAAGTAATTTCTGTAATCTGCCGTCTCCGCATAGGTCACTGTTGTTCCCCGGTGTTTCTTCACAAATTACGGGTCAGAGACACATCTCTCTGCGAATGTGGGTTGGATGAAGGTACTTTGGAGCACATCTTTTTTAACTGCTCCAATAATAACCCTGCCCATGACTTGTATAGCCATCTCTATAAATTAAAGATCCCTGTCCCAATTAACTTTCCATCCCTGTTAACATATTCTTCCCCAAAGCTCCTTGAAGCTTTGATGTATTTTATCCGCATCAATGACATCAAATTATGATGATTTCTGTGTAAATAATAATATGTTTATTATTTTTTAATGACATAACAATTTTTTTTTCTCTCTATTTATTTATTTCAGTGTACTTATTAATATTCTTCAACAAGTTTCACATTAAATTCAACTATTTTCTTTGGATATAATCATGGATGTAAAATATTAGTTTTTTTTTTTTTTTTTTTGTTATAATTCTAAAAATCACTACGTTTTCTCATATCACATCTGACATTGGCAGAATTGTCGACATCGGCACCATTGCCATAAAGAAAAATAGAATAGAATAGAGACTGCGACTAGATTTTGAACGTTTTAAATTACGAGAATTGGCCTTCGGGTCTCGGGAGGTGTGTAGTGTGAGTGTGTTTTTAAAACTGAAAGCTTGTTCGTGGGATGGCAGCACTGTTGAGTTGAGTGTTCTGTCACCTGCCAATCCTGCCATACATTGCGTAATGCGTTTCTATAATTTGTTATAATCACAAATTAAAATCAAACGATAGAAATGACCAACTCTCAAAGAAACCCATTATTAGATTAGATAAAAGCAATATTGTACCGACGCCAGCACATCAACCTACTACAATTATGACTGCAATCTGTAAAATTTTCCCAATCTACTTTGAACCTTATGATTTAGCGATAAAGTTGCAAATCTATTAAAGAAATTTTAGAGATTGTAGTAGCTTGATGTGCTGGCGTCTGTACCTATCTTAAATCTCTTTGGATAAAAAAAAAGTGTTTACCACCATAGAACCATTATCTCAGTGTTTACCACTGGTAAAAAAGCAGCATAGCTATTTACAACCACTCGATACGCTTCCGTACCGTATACTTTTCCGTATATACAAAGTACTCTTTGCGTATACTCATTTAAATTAGTAATCTGTGTATCGAAAATCAATCAATGTCAGTGTTGCCATCCGTACGAGGTTTCTCGTACATGTACGAGATTCAGAGGTCCCGGTACGAGGTACGAGCTTACATCAATCCTCGTACGATTTTGTACACACGGCTACACATCAAGCTATACATTTCCAGTTTTAGCTAACCTCGCATTGTATAGGTTTTTCGTACACACGGCTACACATCAAGCTATACATTTCCAGTTTTCGTTGACCTCGCATTGTATAGGTTTTTCGTACAATCAGAATTCAGCGTATACTGGTTATGTATAGCTTGATGTGTAGCCGTGTGTACAATCAGAAGTCAGCTTATACTGGTTATGTATAGCTTGATGTGTAGCCGTGTGTACGAGTTTCGTTGATACAAATCATATTTTGGAACTCGCCTATAACTTTACGCAATGAATGAACGATGTGTGCAGTGCTTGTAACACTACACTGCCACTTGGAGTGTTCTCCGAAATTGTGGTTATGCGAGGCCGAGGCATGTGAATGCGCGTTGCTTATTTTAAAGTTTTTAAGTTATAGTTATATACTACATTATCCAAAGCAAAATTCCATGGACCATGGGCACTTAGATTGTCCAGCAGTGTGAAAAGTGTGTTTGTACAACTTGTAGAAACTGCCCTGTAATACTTTTTGACGAAACTCCTTTGTAGTGCTTGTTTTTTTTTTTCAAATCTCAAAACCAGGTAGTTGACTAGAAAATCAATCGATTTTAAGAAATTTATTGAATAATTGGTATGTACACACGGCTACACATCAAGCTATATCTTTCCAGTTTTAGCTGACCTCGCATTGTATAGGTTTTTCGTACAATCAGAAGTCAGCTTATACTGGTTATGTATAACTTGATGTGTAGCCGTGTCTACGAGGTTGTGTTGACAAAATAAGAGATTTCAGACCATGTCTGTACGAGGAAACGCCGTCGGCGTCTGGCAACACTGATCAATGTTATCGTAGTGTCCTAAAAACGCTGTTCACGAGTCCAAACAAAACCCCAAATGTTGTCAGTTTTTAAGTAAAAATTAAATGGACGATGGCTAACGCTACTATGCTTACTTGTCGTATGGTTGTAAATAGCTATGCAGATGGAAGATGAGTCGCTTTATATGCAGGGCTTTCGGAGTTCGGAGTTTTCTTCTATTAACTATGGGAAATTAAAAAAAATCACGTGTTTTTCAGTTAACAGCAGCGGAGTCATATTAATTAATTAATAATAATTCGTAAAAGAAGCCGCTTGTGTAGAAAAAAAGATAACGTAGCTGTGAAATTCATAAACACTCGACAGTTGTGACATCTCTGAAAGACAGCAACACACGAGTACTTTTTGATAGTAGCAGTTTTTACCCCCAATTGGGTAATAATGTCTAGTCTAGAATCAATCAAATTTAAGGGTTTTGAACAAAAGATATTTTATTTTAAGATTATAAAAATACAAAACATAAACAGTAAAGTCACTGAACAACAATAATTAAAATAGTATCTAATGCATAAAACAATATAATTGAAGTCTTTAATCTTAAACCTATAAATAATTTCAACTAAAACATATTAATACATGTTATATTTATCTAATACCCAAAACCTTATAAAATGGCTTAAAATTAGTTATCAGACTAGATTAGAATTAAAGTTTATGACTATGTTCAGTAAACTAAAAGAGCGACTTTTGTATAAAATTGCAAAACTCTTGAGAAAAGAAAGTAACTACTCAAGTTACTCGTACCATGTCCACAAATTGGTTATACACGTAATTTATGATATTTTAAATACAGAAGGGGTATTTATTTTAAGCTTATTATTAATTTCCATTAATTTTAACAATATTTTTATAAGATCAATTGATAATGGCACTGACATTTACTAAAAATTCGTTCTTGCTTCTTTGTTCTAATTTTCCGATATTTAATTGGCAACACCTTTTTTTTTCCGAGGCCAAAATTCGTAACGTTCCAAATTCAGACATAGCGCTGTAAAAGCGAAGTCGAAGATGTGTACGGCCAATATGTGGACGTGGCATCATTTCGGGTTCATTTGGCGACTTCCGGCGGGCAGTCAGGCTGGGAGGAGGGATGAGCCGCGCGGAATGCTGGGTGGTTCTCAAGCTCGCGGTCGATGCGAAGAATGATGGGAAAGGGGCGCAGGTCCACGTGAAATCTGGAAAACAATCAAAGATATTGTTTAGGAAGGTTTTGAATAGGAAAGCTTTTCCATTCAACTAAATGCTATTTGCCCTGCTTCATTCAGCAATTTTTCTATGGTCATCATCATAGCCTAGCCTTTTCCCAACTATGTTGGGGTCGGCTTCCAGTCTAACCGGATGCAGCTGAATACCAGTATTTTACATGGAGCGACTGCCTATCTGACCTCCACAACCCAGTTACTGGGTAATACGATACCCCTTGGTAAGACTGGTTGTCAGACTTTCGGGCTTCTGACGACGCATTTCAAAGATCTGCGAATGACAGCCGGGACCAACGGCTTAATGTGCTTTCAAATTTTTCTAAGGTCAAAGTTACTAAAAGATAATGCCCTAAAATGCCCATTCTTTTGTCGTCCTTCACCATCACTTTCTATTCAGCAGTCATTCAAGGACCACCAGGTGGAACAACATAAAATGTTGCAGGTTTATCAAAAGCATTCCCCAAAGCCACATACCTTCTAGCATTAAAAACTTGAGGCACCAGACAGCAGTCAGCCAGCGTGATCTCATCACCCACACAATACTTCCCAGCACACCCAGAGAGTAGCTTCTCCACAGCCCTGAACCCTCGAGTGATCCAGTGCTGCGCCCATTCCTTCTTCTTCTCCTCTCCTACATGGATGAGGACTATCAGGTTCTGGAGAGGCTGGATACCTGAGGATATCACCTGGAATATTGAACAGAACATACATTTAGTATTTTGATATTTTCTGATTAGGTAGCGGGTTAGCGGGATTCTTATGTGAAAATCTGGTTTTGCCATATTTTCAATAAAAAGAAACAATTGAAAAAAAAATAACATACTTCACATATTTCACGAACTTTCGCCCGTTTGAAGCAATCCTGAGGCATAAGAGGCCTCTGATTTGGTCTTGTCTCTTCCAGGTAATGCATGATGTTCAGTGACTCTACTAGAGTGTGCCCATCTGCAAAAATAAATATTGTGAAGAGAACTTTAAAAAGACAAAAATATTCAAATTAGGAATGTTCTATTAGTTTTTTGTTTTTGTCTTTTATTTTTATCTTTTTTAAAATATGAATGGAAAAAAAAAAATTACCTATACATAGAGATGGGACTTGTTCCATAGGGTTGACTTCCCGGTACTCATTGCAATGTTGTTCCCCGCCACCCTTGATCAAGCTGACTGCCTTGATGTCATATGGGATCTCCTTCAAGTTGAGCGCAATTCTCACCCGCCAGGAACATGAGCTTCGCCAGTATGAATATAATACTGGCTGTAAAAAAAAATGGAACTAGAACACTTTTTTTTGTTATTTTTTAGCACAAAGTTGTAGGTATATGTGATTATTAAAACAATTAATAATGTATTTTTTTTTTGCGCGATAAATACTTATAATACGGAAGAAAATTTTATTGGAAGCATGGTTTGGTTTCACAAGATTTACTTGTATGAAGATTGTTTTAATACTATTAGCTAACTTGTTGCGTACTTCTTTGCAGGACAGCACAGTAATCAACAGGTTTGTATTTAATCATGATTCTGTGATAATTACCTTAGTTTCAACGTTATCGCCCATTGTAGGAATAATTTTATTTAAAACGAAGACACGACTATTTCAAGTGCACAGTCTCAATTATTACTTCTTGATTTTTTAAATCGTAGTAACTCAGTAGGTGTTCAACAAGTTAAACCAGATATTTAGAACATGTTTACAAAGCAAGATTTTCCAGTATGCAAATAATCTCGATTAAAAAAAAACATAGCTCGCAAGATTCGTAAGTAGTGAACAGGTGTGCAAAATTCATACCTTAGCCATGGCGGAAATATTCCCGTTGTACTTGGAGTAGTAAGTAATTTTGACGGCGTTTATGTACTTCTTCACAAATAGAAGCAATTAATTGTTGAAATTGTTTAATAACAAATAATCAGCTCCTATAACTCTGAAATAGCAAAGTGTCGCACAAGAGCACAGAGTACTTTTTGATAGAGTGAGACACAAGAGACAAGAGGAGTTCATTCGCTAAATAAAAATATCAGTTTTACGTACAGATAAGATATTAGTACCAGTGTTGCCAAATCGTTCCTTTTGGAACATTTTGCGTTCTATTTTACGCTCATTCGTTCCCTTTGCGTTCCCATCTTTTATGCGTTCTATTCGTTCCTTTTTGTTTAACTGGTACTAAAAGTACCACTTCATCTCAGTCTATTAAAAAGCACTCTGTGACCTCTAGCGACGACGCCGCATCAGTAGAACGTGTCTTCAGATAACTTAAATTAACTAAAACGGAAAACCGAAATAAATTAAATACAGACAATTTAACAGCCCATGCACGCCAGTGACGGCATACATCTTCAAGGAGGTATATGCAGTGAACGTATTTTCGTTCACTGGGTATGAAAATATGAGCCTACACAAAATGAAAATTTCTGGAAGCTGTGCTCTGCTGTGTGTGAGCTATAAGTAAGGTGTTTTTTTTTTAAAATAAATATGACTGAGGCTGCCATCAAGCAATTTTTATTTTAAACAAACTTTTACATATTTATTTATGTAGGTACTTTGTGAGCGATAATGATATATTATGATCTGCAAAAGTAATAATATAAGATGTGACGTTTGCCGCCTTCATGATACTGACTGACAAACTAACATAACTTACTACAAAAATTGATTCCTAATGAATAAATAGATTTTTTTTAAATATATTTTTGCGTTCCTTCTACGCTAATTTCGTTCCTTTTCAGACATCCCAGCGCGGTTTTGTAAGTGTCGTATTGAGTAAACTTAGACTACCACATAAAAAAATGAAAATATCTTGTGAATATTGCGTGATTTTTGTTTCAAAACGATTGATTTTTGTTTGACAACAGAGTACTAGCTTGCTACTAATATCTTATCTGTGCAGAGTACAGTTTCCACCGTAGACAGAGAATCCTATAGACACCGGCAAAGCGTGTCGCAGAAAGAGACAAAAAAAAATACGTCACTATATTTAGGGTTACAGTGTGAGGAAAAATTTACCCCACAATTAGTGATAGAATTAGAAATTAGTACGTGAGAAAGCCTGAAAAGGGATACTGCTATATGAATGATCATCGGTAGGTATAGGGATGCGATTCGAAGAAGACATGCTGCCGAACTCAAATTAATTGCGGTGAGGACAGGAGGATGACGATGGATGATGATGATATGGTTCAAAATGACTGCCATTTGATGGTATGTTTTGGCTTTGTGAGAAATAATACAACATGTTTATTTGTATTAAACTTTTATTGTTTTTACACTTTATTGTCCTTTAAATAAAACAAGCTTCGTATGAAGGTTTCTAATTTTTTGCTTGGGTTCAAATAGTTTTGTTGCGTGATGTATGCGTAGTTCAAAATAGTGCATGGAAATTGCCTTAATAAGTAAAACTCTGTGGTTTCCAATAAAAGGTTGACTTTCAAAATGATTTGTCGTAAATACATCATGGCAACGTTTGAAAGTCATTAAAATAAGTTTCGGTAAAAGATTTTTTTCTGCAAAGAATGATATTCCTTCGTGTGAATGAATCTTAAATATTCTTTCTGCAAACGTACATACTTTAATAACATCGTGTGAAGGATAAATAAGGCCACCTTTATCTTTCTTAAATATAAGACCTAAATATTTGTCGCTAATAAGAGCTAGCAGACAATCTTCACATTTGATAGTTTTTCTTAATTTCCTAACTACAAATCCACCGATATATGAAATTATTTCTTCAGTATAGGTTGTCAAGTTTGAGGGGTTGAAAAGATAGTCGTGGTCATCATCGACAAAGAAATTATTATTAGGGCGGAAATCTATAATCGAGTCTTCGACATCTTGAGCGCAGTACATATTAATTTTATTATCATATCGCACTTCTGTGTGTGTTAAAATTTTTATATCCTCTAGAGGTATACAGTTTCCTGACTCAATACCTTTTATTTCCCCGTGTATCACTAGTCTTTTGTAGGCACTTTGAAATTGAAAAGCTGTTGGATTGTTGTTATAGCCGCCCTTTGATCGAATCCAGCTGAAGAAGCACTCCAGGTGATCTTGGCTAAGTTTGTATACAGGTAAAAATTTAAGTTTGCCAGTCACTATCATATCAGCATACATTTTTTTTAGACTTTGTATACATATCAAGAAACCAAGGAATCCAACTTTCCTATTTGTTTGCAATATTGGTTTCCCCTCTAATTGCAACCCTCTGATGTAGATATCCATTATATTAACAAATTCTAGTATGCTATCGCCATTTTTACTATTAATAGGTTTTTTAAAACCATACATATTCAAATTCCGACTATTGAAAATATCAAATAAGTTGTTAATTTTCCTTATAAAATCAACAGTATCATCAGAACCCGAAAATTCTGGCAAATTCAATTGTTTGTCACAAAATTCTATTGCATCTGCCACGGAATTACTGAATGTCTGTGCCGCCAACTTAACTTTCATTATTTGTTTTGAAAAGTTAATATGCTGATTTTTAAGACGGTTAGCGAGATGAAGTCCCTCCCTTTCTTGCAGATTATGAAGCAATTCGATAAAATGCCATGAAATTATTCCACCATGCAGATTTGTTAATTCATTTTTCTGACCAAGTGTATTTCTGACAAGTTTTAGCATATGGGCTGGATCCGGAAAAATAACTATGTGCTGTTTATCACCAAAAAAATACGAAGTAATATTTTCGAAATCATCGAAATTGCAACCTAAGCTTTTTGCCATCGAAAAGTTGGCTGGACACCCATCAAAAGTTAGGGAGACTATATTAACACCACAATCTACTAACAAACCCATACATTGTTTAATTAATGTTGCCTTCTGTTCGCCTGTACAGCCATCAATAAAAAAATAACCGATAGGCATCTTCCATCTACTATTTATAAATGTAGCCATAAACACCAATGCCTCCCTAGCTTCAGCTACATTGTGACCATCCAAAGCTGCCCCATAGTTCACCAGACCTACACACTTTGTTCCGTCCCACTGGACGTGCCTCCTAATAGCCATCTCATCCATGCTTACTGCACAATACAGTTCGGTTTTTTTGTTCATTGCCACTAATTTAATGCATTCTAATGATTCTGTTGTAAACCCCGGGTTTGCATCTACACTTTTGTACCATGTGGTAAGGGTGGATGGATGAGGCAGACAAGTATTAAATTGTTGTCGTACATACTTGTAAGCTCGAGGACTTATAAATTGCAAGCAAAGAGCGAATTTGCGTAAATATGGTGAATATTTTCTACCACTGGATGCGGGGTTCAACATTTTTTTCAAGAAGTCTCTATTGACACAGTCAACAGATTGCAATAAATCTCCATCTTCTTCACTTATCAATGACTTTGTTTTAAGCTCCGCAATAACATCTTCTAGTTTAGCTACTTTTTTCGTTAAACGCCTACTTTTTTCTCGAAGAGCCTTTAATTTTTTAAGTCGTTCGGATGATAGTTTTTCCGAGTGTTTCCATTTCTTCCGCAAAGTTCGAGGAGTGTACTCTGGAGTCTTGTCCTAAATACAAAAAAAAAAGTTTAATAACCATAAATTTGTTACAGACACAATATTTTTTGGTGTACTATTGATGGTTGTTTAAAAATTGGAGGGTTTACTATTTTAAATGAATTTCCCTCGATCAAACGAAAAAAAAAATCATTATCGAGCATGACTTAATGTACCAAGATTATAGCAAAGGTAATTTATTTTAATACTGTAGAATACTCTGCAAAATACTGTATTGAGTCGGGGGAAAATAATACTATTTTTATTCAACATTGTGTTCTTGTTACTTACATGAAAGCTTAAATTATTTTCAATTTTCATAAGTCTTTCTTCGTGTAAACTGTTGGACGAAGATGATGGAATGGTGATGGCCTTTGTTTCCTGAAAAAATGTCAATTATTTTTAAGACAAAATTAGTGTGGGAAGATGATGTTTACAGAAAATAGAATTTAAAGTTCTTGGTATTTTAAACTCTGAACGAGATTCAAATTTTGATATTGATTATTTAAACTTGAATCACAGAATCATATAACCTGGATCGAAACTTAATGTCACTAACTGAATATTTACCAGAATAGGTACAGCATTAGGTAATAGCAGAGTAAGTTTCTTCTTTTTAATCAACATTTTATCCTCAAAATGTCTGCTGCAAATTTTTGATGACGGTTTTGGTGTCCAATCTGTTCGTCCTGTAGCTAGAATCCAATTCCGACGTAAATTATCATGTTCAGGAAAACTGCAACAAGCCATTAAATCTTTCAGATATTTAATTAATAGACACTGCAGAATACATATTATTATTTCCAATAATAGTGGGTAATAATTTTTAGAAAAGTTGGCAACACCAAAGACTTTAGGTTAGAATTTATAATTGTTATTTTTGGGCTTATTTTACGACAAATTTACGTCTAGAGTACATTATACACAATATATGAATATAATAAAATGTGACTGAATGCCCATTAAGCGATAAAGAGTGGTATACTTACGAATGAAAAGACAATCCTGGCATTTTCGTTCCACTATCACTTTTACACCCTTTAACGTTACAGCGAACCATGTTTTTAAAAAAATTGATTGAAATAGTAAGTCTCAATTGATCACAACAAAATTTAACACCAATTATGTAACTTATAGCACGTAAAACTGTATTTTTCAGGAAGACGATAGCTAGCTACACGTTAGCTGTCAAACTTTGTTTAGCAAACTAGCACAGAGTACTTTTTAATAGAGTGAGTGGCAAACTAGTGTGCTAACCTTGAAAAAAGTGGCACGTTCCATGAAACAAAAAATCTCATCGCTCTGTTTCATTTCTTTACACCACATCGGCGTACGTTGCTCTTTTTCTTGTGTGACTGCGACAAAAGATATCAATTTGTCTATCTATAGGATTCTCTGTCTACGGTTTCCACAGAGTACACCACAGAGTACTTTTTAATAGAGGAGTACACAGAGTACTTTAATACTTTTTGACAGAGACAGAGTACTTATTCATACATAGCGGAAAAAGTTTATTAAATTGTTGCTTGCGCAGTACTCACATGGTACTCACGCACGTGTGCTACGGAAATTAAGGAAAAAATCTCAACTTTTTCAATAAAAAAATGGGTAAAAACAAAAAGGGGTCTAAAGCCAACGTCTTTAAAGTTGCTGGAGCTAAGAGCCTCAAGAAAACGAAAGCCAAAGCCGTCAACTTAGGATTGAAAAATGTAAGGTTAACTTTTTACTAATTTTAATGTTTTTGACACCACTTTTATCTCTCCAGTAATATCAATTGAAATACCTATTATTTAAGAGTAAAACAGAAGTTTCTAAATCTCCCACCATCACTTGCTGGGCCTCTTTGGGTGCTCCTTCTCAACTTTGCAATACTGATCATATTCCTATATCCCTTCCGTTTACACACACACACACACCACACCTACATACATACCACACCAAACCACACCTCATCACAAAACATACACATACTAACACTTCACAAGTTTTCAAATTATGTTTTTACCCTAAAGTCCCAAGCAGTCTCTATTGGATTTTAGTTACTCCTGTGGGAACCTGGGCTGGCGAACCTTAATACAGGTTACCATGTAACCTAGCTAGGATGCCAGATTCAATTCTGTTGTAACTTTCTTTATGATTTTTCGATAAATTGTAACATTTTGTAACAGACTGCATGTACAGAGGCCAGCACATCAAGCTACCCCAATCTGTCAAATTTTCCCAATTTAATATGAACCTTATTCCTTTGTAGTAAAGTTGAAATTCTATCAAAGAAATTTGACAGATTGGAGTAGGTTGATGTGCTGGCGTCTGTACCTCTGTTGCAATTAAATAAATTATAAATATTAATTAACATAAGAACCACATGTCCTGCAGTTTAATCTTTTTGTATCACTCTTTTGATATTGGCCAAAGTTTTAACGAGAGAAAGAGAAGCTAGGTTTTCATTATTTAATCCAAGATTGTTTTATAATCTTTAGAAAAAACTTCGAATTTAGCAAACAACTTTGTATTAATTTATTGTTTTGTTTATTGTTCCAGATTAAACAAAAAGTACAAGACATAGATAGAGAATTTGTAGAAATTAGCAAGAAACCGAAAGCAAGCCAGGTCAAAAATGCACCAGCTATCATCAAAGTTCCAGTGAAAGTGAAGAAGTTACAGAAACCAGTTTCAAAAGAAGAAGTCGCAAAAACCGCTGAAGGAATGGTGAAAATGGACTTATAATTTATTTATTGTAGCAAAATTAGATTATACCTAGGACACACATAAGTTATATTGTTATAAGTATTATAATTATATTTTTTTATTTATATCTGTTGTTTATTATATTCTGTAGATGTAGAATATCTTTAGAAATAAAACAGTGTAAGTTACTGTAGAATCCGGATATAACAACCGTCAAGGGGCCGGCGACACTTAGTTGTGCTAACCAGACGACGCAAAATGGCTGCTTGTTTTTTTAATTATTTATACAATTGTCATTATTATTACGAAATAAAACTTTGACAGTTTCGGGTAACTTGATGTGCTGGCGTCTGTACATTACATACAAACAACTGTAATTAGTCCTTAACCATGTCACAGCAGATGAATTACACAGACTGTGATTTAAGGCCTATTGAAACCTAAGCGGTATTCGCTACCGTCTGCGGTAGAGAAAACCGAGTGGGTATGCGGTAATATTACTGTTCACACCAAAGCGGATTTCGCTATCCTTCACTAATACCACGAGTCGACAGGTGGAATCTGTTTCGCCCAACAAGCGAAACAATACCTATGCGGTTCCGCGAGTATTAAAAAGTGCTCTGTGGTTCCGCGGCTAGAGCGGAATAGTTGGTGCTATGGCACCAACTATTCCGCTCTAGCCGCGGAACTTGATAATAAATAGCGAAACCCGCGCGGTATGTACAGACGCCAGCACATCAACCTACTACAATCTGTCAAATTTCTTTAATAGATTTCAACTTTATCGCTAAAGCATAAGGTTCAAAGTTGATTGGTAAAATTTGACAGATTGTAGTAGGTTGATGTGCTGGCGTCTGTACCTCTACCCACAGCGGCAGCGAATACCGCTTAGGTTTGAAAAGACGCAGGGTGATTGAGTAGTGAGTGACAGTTGTTCATACATTCTCTTGGGGTAGAAATCTCAACGCTTATCAACATACGTACTATACGTAGTAGAGGGGAGAAAGTCGGAACGCGGGGCGCGGGGTATTTTTGTGCGTAGGTATGGTTGTATTACTACTCGTCGGTCGTTCTAGCCGGAGTGCCGGACGATTTAGGTATTGATAAAATAGGTCGCTATTAAGCGGTTGGTCGCTTAAACCGGAGTCGACCTATACGGATTTGAGTTCACAGTACTTACATCTATAAATATTAAACCTAACTTGAGTTTGCATTTTCGTCGCTAAAAACGCTTAGTCGATACCAACAATGTTGTTATAATTATAACCGAATTCTACTGTATTTATATTTTTATACTGAGACAGCTGAGACTGATGAAGATGATCTTTGTTGACATACAACTTACAATTAATTCCACGTAACCATCATGCAAAACTAGTATTCGGATTGTAATCCGACGGGACTAGAGACATTCCGAGGCATGGGGGTATCACCGCCGGCGACTACCAAACTCCGGTTTGTTTCTAAGAAATTCCTAATGGAAACACACAGGAACAATACTTTCGCAGTTCCATTGGACTATGAGAGAAAGTGCACCTGTGTCTGCACTCACACACTTGACTTGTGCACTATAATACCTTCCTTGCCGAAGGCTAGTCTCTTTTGAGAGTGGTTGCTGTGGCCGAAATACAGACGAAATACAGTCTGGAGGACTATTATTATTTGGGTTGTTGTTGATGCCACCGCATGTTGTTGTGTGTGTTGTTGTTGTTGTTGTGTGTGTGTGTGTGTGTGTGTGTGTGTGTGAAAGAAACTATTCTTTCATTCGTTTTATGCCTAACCAGCCACAGAGTAAAATCTGAATTTTGCATCAACAGCCACGGCTACGGCAATGGCTGAGGGTGGATAATTCATCATGCCATCGTGATGTTGTGGAAAAACGACTCGGCTCTCTCTCGTATCGTATAGTCTGATCAGATGAATGAAAACCAACATGTTAATATGTCTTTTATTGTTAAAATTTAACAAAATATAACATTATTAAAACACTTAAACTAGTAACATTTAAGTTTTAGTTTAAAAATTCATTGGTTAACGGTGGTAGATTTCCTAAACATACATTATACACAAGGAAGGATGACTTTCATTGATGCGTAATTTAATTACGCAGAAGAAAGGGCGGTGACAAACTGAACCACCTTTGTGCTATCACATCATTCATGTCTACTCTAAAATAAAATGCGCATGAATGATGTTTAGCATTTACATACATATATTTAATAACAGAAAATGCTTAACTATTAAAATGTAAATTATTAGTGCCTATGGTTGTTTATTCTTCATCAGTTAGGTCGGGTTCAGCTTTTTCGTCTTCGCTGACATCTCCAGCCTGGTCGGCTTCAACCTCGGGTTCGACGGGAGTTTCAGAGATAATTTCAGGAGATTCCGGCTCTTCTACGATGGGCTCTGGTTCATCTGCAGCAGGTTCACTGGAAAGTAACGTTGAGATTTTAATTGAAGGTATTAGTTTTCTTTCGCGTCGCTTTACGTTCCAACGTCTTGGAAGTTGTCTGACAAGGGATGTAATGATCAATAATTTCTTAGTAATTATGCTGTCAATGTCCTCACCTGGCATCAGCCTCAGGAACTTCAGCAGTAGAACCACTGTGTGAAAGCTCCTCAAGGCGCGCGGCCGCAAGTTCGGACTCTTGTCTCGCGATCTCGGCTAGTTCAGCAGCCTGAAATGGTGAGAAAACCAGAAATTAGTAAACATTTTGTTCATGTGTTCAATTCTTTCATGGATAAATTAGTATTTTTTTAGAAAAGTATATTTTACCTGACTTGCAAGTTCGGCTTCGCGTTCGTCCTGTGCTTGTTTCTCTAACTCTTCTAACCTTGCGAGTTCCTCTTGTCTCCTCTGTTCCGCCTGCCTTTCCTGCTCGAGCTGGGCCTCTTCCTCGGCTAATTTCGCTTCCTCAGCCAAGCGGGCTTCTTCTGCGAGTCTTGCCTCTTCGGCTAAACGTGCTTCTTCGGCCAGACGGGCAGCCTCTGCCTTCTTAGCTTCCTCGGCCAGACGGGCAGCCTCTGCCTTCTTAGCTTCCTCGGCTAGTCTTGCTTCTTCCGCCTTGCGGGATGCCTCTGCAAGCTTGGCCTCTTCAGCCAAACGGGCCTCCTCAACTAGACGAGCTTCCTCAGCTTTGCGAGCTTCTTCCTCGGCTTTCCTAGCATCTTCGTCAGCCTTGCGTTTGGCCTCTTCTGCTTTACGTGCTTCGTCTTCTGCCCTCTTCTTTTCTGCTGCTTCACGTTCGGCCTGAAAGCGGTAAAAGGTTTTATTTAGATAATGTCGAATAACAATTAAGAAAACCTAAAAAGTACTCTATGATACGTACTTGAGCCTTACGTTCAGCCTCACGTTTTGCTTCCTCCTTCAATGCCCTGTAACATAAATGGAGCCACAGTTGAATTACACAACATAAAATCAACGTTATCGGTTTACCTAGATGAAATACATTAAAGGATACCTACTTTTCTTCGGCAGCCCGGGCTTCTTCCTGCCTCTTCCTTTTGATTTCTGCTAAATCAGCCGCTGGAGTCATTACTGGCTCAACGGTAGTCGCACGGAATCTGGCTGCACGGTCGGCCTTGGCTGCCTTCAGTTCGAGAGCAGGGTCTTCCATCATCTGCGGGACCTGGAACTTGCGGCTCGGCCTCCATGGGAGCAGTTTGACTGCACCGAGGCCAATGTTACGCGCGTCCAGTAAACCAATGACCATTGGTGAAACAATTAGCTCTCTTTGAAACAACTGCTAATCATCCCACAGCGTGAATAATGAATGCCAATGGTCATTGTTACAAAAACGATGACGGACAGTAAGCGACGCAGTAGGTACAACGCTCATGATCATGATGCTGTCTAATCGAAGCTGTTAGACCCCAGCACCAAGCTCGATGACAAACCCTGATGGCATGGTATTCGCTATGACTTCGTATAAGTACTTTTTTCAGTGCTGCTTCATGCTGTAATGCGAATGATAGTGCAGTTTTCCAGTGTGGCGTCTACATTGGGTGGGTCCATTTTTTACTCAAACATGATAAATTCAGCATAATATGCATGTGACATGAGCATGTTCTAGAAAAAATGGCATTTGTAGTGTATTCTGACTGTGGATTGTGTTTATTTTACCTTTAACTCTAAAGATCTTATGGGGATATAATAATTTATATTGTAATTTTATCATATTTATTTACGTGTGTTATACGAATAGTTAAAACAATTTTAGTCAGAAAGCTAAGCGTTACTAAAGCTTGGATTTATAAGCGTGACATTGGGAACAATGAACGTGCAAATGATTAAAACAACTACATTTTCAGTAAAAATTCTTTATTGTTAAGTAAAATCAGTCGAGTTAAGTGAAAACGAGACGTCTCGGTCACCGACAAAATTTCGGGGCAACACCGCGCTGTCACAAAGATGACTAGTAAATAAATAAATTCGTTCGTCGCAACTCGTAAACATAAGTAACAAAAATAGGTAATCTGTAATATGAATAAAAAAAATAGATGATCTTGGTTAGTTCTAGCGTGTTATACCGAGATCAGAGAGCGCGAAGGGCGAACACGGCGCGAGCGCGGGGCTGTCCCGACAGGAGGCAGCCCCGACGCCCGCGCCGCGTCGCGGGGAGCTACGCGCACTGCGCCGCCGACGGCTGTTCCGGCGCGCCGCCCGCTGCAAGAGACACCACACGCAGGGTTAGACACGAACTTTATATCTCGGTTTAATATTCGTTTAGTGCTATCAATGCGTAGCTTTTCACTTTTAGACCGGTTTAAAGACTTATTTTAAAGAATTAAGCGAGGGTTGTAAGCGAGCGCTAGCGTTGCGACGGTGGCGAGGTACCTGTGGCACTCTCGACGGCCAGACCGGCGGCCGCGAGCCTGTTCTTGGCATAGAAAGAAAGGAGGTTCACGTCGTCCCTGATGCTAAGTTCCTTGTAGAGAGGCCTACGCTTGGAGAAGGCCTTGTTACCGGTGTATTGCAGACATGCGAGGTGTCCGCGTCCTGGCGAGAACACCTCACGGTTACCACGGGGTCACACTGGAATTTAACTGTTAGTCGGTGGTCAAACAGAAGGATAGCGGACGACATAGTTATGGACAAATATAATATTATCAGGCTTTTTATTTCTTTTAGTTGGAGAACATCGAGTGTAGTTTTCACTGTGCGATGTAGGACTGTTATTATTCTCACCAGTGAACTTCTCGGCGGGTTTATTGTAGTAAGAAATGTTGCGGATGTGGTCAGCCACGCTGCGCAGAGGCACCACGAGTTTAGCGAGGTAAGCCTCATTGCTGAAACGATACGGAACTGGTTCCCCGTACGAATATCTGTTGATGAAGTTATAAGAAAAATAAATAACCGTTTATGACTATACCTATAACGGATGTTTTAATGTTTTTCGCGACACTATAAACATGCCAAGATCTAAACGAAAATAAATCGTGAGCTGTTTTACTAGTGGACACAAGACAACAAACGCTGACATTTAACCGGACTATAAATAAAACGGCTGTGCAACTGTCCAGCAGTTGGACACGTACGTCATATTGAAAACATGCGCTGACGCAAGAAATAAGCTATGAAATGTACAGCCACGGTTCGGACATCCTTCCTTTTGAAGGCCACATTTTTTCTTTTCGGAACCCCAGAAGTTCAATGTATTTTGGCAGCAAGACAGGTTTTTCATTATTGCAACGTGGACCTACATGATTGCCAAATGACATGCGACAGGTAGTTGTGTCGTCAATGTCACTGCCAGGGCGGTCTTTTGATAGACGCATCAATGGGCAGGCTATTTTCGTACTGTTAGGTACTTCAAGCCAAGAAAAACTTGACCGAGCCTTGAAACTGGTACATGCGCAAGTCTTCTAGCCGTTCTTGAGTTCAAGGATGTCAATTATAATAATATTCCTATTTTTGTCTCTGGAAATGACCGAGATCGCGAACAACCATTCACTACTACTACTATTCTAGCACAAGAATAATCTTATTATTCCATCTCAAAGATGCTGCTAGAGGAGTGTAGTCTACTCACGAAAATATCGTATCGAGGGGTGCTACGGTCTTGGCGCGGGGCACAACGGAACGTGCGCGCGTGAGTAGCGCAGCGGTGTCAGCGCGGATGCGGCTGGTCTCATCTTCGAAGTTCTGGAAACATTAATTAAGCATGATTTTTAGAAACCCCAACTAAATGAACTGTTGCAGACAAAACTGTTTACATAATCAGATTGATATTTTGTGGAGATTTTTTTACTGTTCATTTCGAAAATGATTCACTTCTGCGCGTAGAAAATGCATTACATAAAGTTGAAAGTTTCAATGAATTTAAAATGAAAAGTTTGGACAAACCTTGGTGGACTCAGAGCGGAAAAAGTCGTCAACTGCTGAGATGGAAAATTCGGGGCGACGGCGGTACGCAATGCGGTCCAACTCCCGCAGGATTACTGAGGGTCGCACGCGCACACGCACTACGTGGTGGGGTGCCTCCGGGTATGTGACGAGTCGAGTGACGGTGCGAGGAGCTGACGGTCTGTATATCAGCTCAGCCTGGAAATTTTTGTAATACCCAAGGTCAATCGGAATCTAGCAGATACTTTATGGGGGCTAAAACAATAAATTTACGAGCGAGCATATGCCTGTTTATTACCGCCATGCGCGGTTATTAATAATGTTTCCTTTGTGCTGGCATACAACGTGTCAGTAACGTTTGAAACAATAGAATTTGATGAGGCCAGATGAGGCATTATAATTTAAGATAAGGCTGTCCATATGCTTACTCCGGAATGAGCTAAGTAGAATAGCGAGATAATACCACGCATTACGCATTCGTGAACTCACTATAAAACTTCAACAGCCATGCTAATAAACCAAACGTTTTGTGAATTCTGTTATTCTACAGAATTTGCATTTTCTGCAGTAAAAGTAATGCGGAAAGCATGTCATGAAATGTATTTTCATGAAAATTGTGCGCATGCAAGAAAATTATGTCTGAAGAATTTAAAACATGCAATCAGATATTATTAAAAAGATCGTGACGAAAATAATCTTACAGTAATAACTCTGTTTATCAAAGCTTTGCTTGTGAAACATTATGTGGGTGCAAATGTAACAAGGTAATGTAGGTATGACTGCAGCAGATTGCAACATTGACGAATTTCCCTGAGATGGAATTCTGCTCAAAACATGGAATTCTACACAGTTCTGTAAAGTTGTGTTTGTTTATAATACGTTAAATCATAGGGCTATTTCGGTGCTGGACCTTACTGTACGTCTCAATGGCAGCGTGAATCATCGGCCTAGTGTTGTAAAATTAGATTATTTCGCTGCGCACACGCCGCAACGGAGATGGCGAGAGTGATTGCAACTTTTATTACCATAGCGACTTTCCTACGTTCTATTTATATAGTAGAAACATGATCTAGCTATAGCAACCATAACCTTGCTCTAAGCATTAATGAGCAGCTGCCACATTATTTTTCGAACTGTCCATTTCTTTCTCATCTACTTCGTGGTACCAGACATTTTCGAAAGTAACGTAATTTGTGTACTCAGTTTTTTAATTTTATTGCCAAGTTTCAATCAACAGGAAGGCATCAATCAGCTATGGAAGAGTGACGGGCTATTCTATCAAGTTACTATGTCCATCCGCCAGCGACTTACCAATCATACGATCTTTAAATAATTTGTTACGACATTTCTGCTATCTCATCTTCTAGCTTAGAGGAAATGCTAAGGATAGTTGGAAATTTTGAAGAGTAGAATGTTCTATGGGTTTCTTATAATAACATGGGCGTTAACAGTATTCTTGGCTTCTGTCCGGTAATCCGGTTGCCAAAAATGCTTCTCCCTTGATCCGGCTCCAGCTTTTGTTTTCATACTGTTTGTCGAGGGAGTGATACATCCGGCCAGTGTTTTGTATAAACATATTTAATTAAAGACTTTCAAGGTTCTTTTGGAATGTTTGAAATGCCAGGGCAGTTGAATAAATAAATCTAACATGTATTTTTGTTTGTTCCGAAGATATTTGATCATTAATCTTGGCTTTATTATTAATTTCTTCATTTCAATGTAAATAGACAATAACACTAACTGCTGTATAAGCTCCTGGGTTAATTAAATAGTGGTTTTCATTTGCTTTAGTATTTCATGTTGAAATATGATTCCTTTGTTTAATTTACTGCTTCCTTGATTTTGCTGTGAATCATCTTCAAATAAATCTGCACTCAGATGTTTTTCTGTAAGTGCGTCGATCTCTATTGTTAAACATCCGTCGGAATAGTATTCTACGTCGACTAGAAACGTTGGTAGATACTAAATCTTGTATAATTGTAAACGACTTGTTTTTTTAAACTCACGTTTTATTACGTTGATGAATGTTTTTAGCGTTCGTTTTGATTACAGTAAGTTCTACCTACATTGGCATGCTGCCAGTGCCACGATTCGCGTGTTACGTGTTTAACTGTAAGCTATAATTACTGTATGGAATTGTGTATACCACAATAAATAACGTAAAGAACTGAAACGTGCTTCAACAGCATCCGGTTAAAATTCAGTTTAATAGCTAAAACTACAGGTGCATTCGAATAGCACCGAACACTGAGAGATAAACTATGTTTACAAAATAAATTAAACGCACTGCAAACAAATAATTTTACAAATACGCACAATTATCCTGAATCTTACCTAGTCGAATATTGGTTAAGGACTTTGTAACCTTGGGAACAAAACTGAATTCCACACCTGCTATTCAGACAAGTTGCATTCAGCTTCATTCCACAATGGCTGCTGGGGCTCCAAATTCGGGCTTAGCACATTATCTTAGTACTACTCTAAGTACACTGTCCTTCAAGACATCTACATAAATTTCCTAGTTTGAAGGGCAGGGGTCTTCTCATATGTAATAGCCATTCCCATCCCTTATTGAAATAACACTGAGTAATAAGACTTAGTAAAATAAATAATGACTAATTACTTACTTACTAATCTCCTAATTCCTTGTAGCAAATACCTGCGTTTATTATTGCACATAGGTTTCTTTAGAAATTAAATAAAATAACCCCAGAATAAACATAGATGCTGTAGCGAGTGGCTGTTTATATTTTTTATTTATTTCTATATATAGGAAATAGCCACTCGCTACCGCATCTGTTTATTCTGGGGTTATTTTATTCAATTTCTAAAGAAACCTATGTGCTATGTGCAATACTCATGAGCATAATCGCCGTATCCGCTGCAGACGCGTGCGCGTGTTCGCTCCGTTTCTAGATGACATTTTGAATGTATGACTACCTTTCCTAATAACCTTCTGGACAGTTTTGAATCATACCTACCCAATATCCGATCTAACAGAATTATTTATGGATTTCTCTATAGCATAGGTTCTCAACGTGGGCGTGGGCGCGTGGCCCCTTCGTGGGCGTTTGAGACTTTCAGGGGGGCAGCAGAAGACACAGAAAATTATATATCCAATCTTACGAGTATAGGTCACACTAAATATAATAGTGGCAATAACTGTTTCAGATTCACGACATAATTCGCTCATTTGGAGGAACATCGACGTAAATGTATTTTTTCCCAAAAATTTGTTAAATATTCCAAAGCACTTAGAAAGCGTATTTACGTTAGGAAAGCATAGACGTAAAAATAGTAGCAGTTACGTCGATGTTTCTCCAAATGATGGATACGGTCAGTAAAAAAAAAAGAGGTGCTCTAGAAAAAAAAATATTCTCAAAGCTGGCGGTGGGCAAATTAAGGTTGAGAACCTATGCTCTGTAGTCAAAGAAAGTCACTACATAACAAAATCGAAATGCAAATTTTGGAACGTATACTTAGCTATTTAGTTTGAAACCAACAGTTGTTTATTATTTCAAGTGTTGATTTGAATTTTAGAATAAAGGAAACCTATTTTCGTAGGTCTCAATCATTCCTGAAATATTTTGCCTGCCATGAATTTTGGCAGTCTACAATGTAGACTGCCACAACTGGTGAATAAAATGGTACCTAGTCATGTAGAATCTACATGACCACCATTTTATTCACCAGTTGTGAAAACAGGTAAGGGTTCGGTGTTCTTCGAGCATTTCTCTAAGAAGTCCAGTTGCTCAGAATTATGAAGTATTTTTCACAGACATGTTATTTTAGGATAGGTACTTATTATAATTATATAGATCTTTTCATATCTATTGTTATCTTGGATGATTCTGTAAAGGTGATAAATAAATTAATTATAGCATAGTGAATAATTCAAGGGCAACTTCGAGAGTCGTTGATCCCACTTGAAATGCCAAATTGCCCTACGCTGCACTTGAGTTGAGATATAAAACTATCATCTAGCTAAATATCTAGCCGTTTAAATAATTATTGAGGTCGTTATGCGAGTTATGCCAGACTAACAAAACACTTGCGTTTCGAGACATCTGATTTAACATTTTGGCTGCTATTAAATATTCGCTCGCCACAGGTGCTTTTGGAGCAGTTATGAATAGTGACTACCAACTGCCAAAAGTACCTAGGTACCTACTAAAACTAACTCCGTAGAGATTGTTTTGGAACGAGTTATTAATAGATTTCCAAATTGATTCACGTGGAAATTTCATAGAAATTAATAAGTAGGTACCTATAGAAAGTTATTGCTCATTTGGTACATATTTTCTGGCGATCCTCAGATAGATTTCATTAGCTGATAAACACCCTGTTAGGCATAAGTAGAGCACTATTTTTGGTGTGCGTACCTACTTCTTCCTTTGTAGGTATCAGTCATGATATCACAAAATAAGGAAACTACGCTAAGTATAACGTCCCACAGTTACCTGCTCTTGAGCAGGGGAAAAAAGACAATGTAGAAAAAGAAAAACATTAGCTGGATTCATTAATAGACAAGATTCCTTTGAAACCCAGCTGAGTAGGTGCCTATGTCTGGAAAATAACAGACGGACGCATGCTTAATTAAACAATTTTAGTGTCTCTTTTGCCACGGTGAAATGGTGGAAATATTTTGATACCATTAACCTCTTTTGATATTTGGAAAAGAATTTGTGTTTCGCAAAGAGCTATTTAGGTGAATTTTCTTATAGATCTATAGCCCTTCAGTTCTAATATGCTAGCACAAGATGTTTGGAAATATACAATGCAAGAGCATTTAATTTTACGAGGTGTTGAACGCAACGTAATTAGGTCGAGGTAAACTTAAAAGGGATTTGATTGATTGAGAAGTTTTACTTTTTTGACTTGTTTAATCATCACGTTCAAAAATTACGTTTCCTTTTTTTGCTCGGTAACAACCTTGTTTTGTTGTTAGGTAACAACCTTGATGTGTTCTTGGAATCATCTATTCATAAAATTGCAAAATATTTAAGTAATGCTTTTAGAACATTAAAGATTTTAGCCGATGGTTTGTTATTGTGACTATAATGTGATTAGTTGAAGGCTTTTGATTGTGTTCATCTCAAACTTATACCATATTGGGATTACCAAAGTACCTAGCTCTAAAATTCAGTGTTTGTTATTTAGTTTTATTTGAGCTATTACATTGAACTAATTTTTGGAGGCTGAAAGAGATTCAATGATAAAGGTAACATTAATTTGGGGTACCACAAGGTTTGATTCTTGGCCCGAATTTTACCTTACCTATGGATTATTTTAATGTACTTAAAGTTTAGTATTAATACCTATCTCAGAGAGATACCTACCTGCCGGGGCAGCGGGATTGTCCGAAAGGGTTACCGCTACCCCGGAACATAAAGGGCTAAGGAAGGAACACGGATGGGTTTTAGTCAGTAAGAGTCTGACACTCCCTTCCGCTCCACCCAGAGCGGGTGGGGTCATTTGATGATTTCCCATCCTAAAAAATAAATAAAAGAGAGATACCTACCTAAGCTAGGTTTAACTAATAAATGTGGAAGAACCCTTGTGATTTAGGTAACCAATAACAAAAATATCCTTCGTAGGTAGCGAAACAACCTAAAATCAAACCAACATTTTCCGCAAAATATCTACATGTTATGATAATCACGAAAATCAAATATTTACATATTTACAACAGCTGGCATGTACGTGCTATATATTTCTATAATCAAGCACATTGGTTGCAATCTTAAAATAATTTATGCATCTTGCTTACGTGTGCTGGAAGCCGTGTTACTTACTTAGCTGTGCTTAAGTCAGTGCATATGTCCATGGGCGGTGTGTATGAATAGCGACGTATACCCGGCAGCCAAGGATGATCTACTTACAGTGCACTATCTACAGAAGTTTCGAACTTACCTGTGAGAACTTGGGTACGTACGAAATGTACGGGTCGTAATAGTAGGGAACGTATGATGAGTAGTAGGGTAGGTAGTACACTGACGACCACGGCTGTCAGGGAAATGGGCACCAGTTAAACTTATTCATTTAATAATAATATCATAGTAGTTTTATTTGTTTGTTCTTGGTTGTCCTAAGTAGATATAGTAAGGATACAGAAAAGTTAAAGTTTGTTCTGCTCTGTTAGAGAGCTGCAAGTTGTCGAAACTTAGCACCAACACCAAACTGATGAGATTATGTCTAAGTTAAGTTTAGAACATTTTGTGTCCTATCTACGGAGACCTACGTAAATACGTCTTATAATTGTAAAAAAAAAATGTTGTTGTTCTTGGATGTGGCAAGATACATAATTACATATTATGTCATGTTCGGGTTTCAATGCGTAACAACTCTGTCTATTTTGATACTTTGTTTATTTTGATTAGACGCTATTGCAATATCTCATTTTAACTCAATATTAGCTGCTATGCTAATACAACATGTAATTTTACTTTTTCCTGTCTGTTCGAATTCCCTGCACGTAAAAACAGTTAAATAATTCAAAATATTAAATAAAAAATAGTTCATACTGAACAAACCAACATAGAGTGGGTAACATGGAAGTAATCTGTTAGTAAACAAGGATCGAGCTCATCATCGACCCAGTTTCTTAGGTTGTTGTGTGAACACGATAGTACGACACAAAGAAAATATAAATATATTAGAAAACGCAAGCTTTATTAAAAATTCAGTCTAAATCACATTTTAAATAATTTAAAGTAACATTAAAACAAGCTCTAGTACGATCAACTTCCACTTATGAACAAAATAAAGTAGAGCGATCACATTACGTTACAGCGAATACTGATTAGGTAGTTACATGTTGGGGAAGCTGGGGCTGGTCAGGGAGTTAGGGAGCAGGGGACATCAAGGTGGGGCCGGGGCGGGAGCCGGGGCGCTACACGCGGTACGAGTAGTGGCGGTAGGTGGTGCCGTAGGGCAGGCGGCCGCTCGCTGTGGACGAGTATGAGTAGCCGCCGGGGCCGCCCAGGTTGCTGCTGCGCTCGCTGCTGTACGAGTACCCGCCGGGCCCGCTGCCGGCGCGCCGTTCCACCGTGTTGCTGTACGAGCTGCGCTGCGGCAGGCCGGAGCCCGTCGAGCGCTCGCTCGTGCTCTTGTACGAGTACGAGTACTGCTCCTCGGCGCGGCGCGGAAGCACCGGGTCGCGGTCCACCACCACGTAGTGACGCGGCGTCTGCAACAACCCTGCCCTATAGCCACCCTCGATCACACCTCGCCGCCCGCCCTCGCACCGACCCGACCCGACCGACTAGCTTACTATAGCGAAAGCGACACACGACAAAGACACTACGCCCGTCAGTACGACGCGTAGTTGCTGTAAAAGACATGGCGATGCGGCGCGTGCTGAGGCCGGCCGTGCGACTGTGCTAGCAGCACGTCCATGTGGTCGCGCGGCGTGCCTAGCGGGTCCGCCTCCAGGTTGCGCTCGCGTAGGCCCACGGCCGCCAGCACGCGCTCTCGCGTCTGGTCGCGCGGCGACACGTACGGCGCTAGCGGCGCCAGTTTCGACTCCGGCTTGGGCGCGATGTTCTGCCGCGTGACCGGGTCGAGGATGGACGGGCGCGCGCCGGGACGCGAGCGTCGGCCGAACGCCGTTACCGGATCCGGCACGAGACTCGGGCGCGGCACGAACGGCACCTTCTCCCAGTCGCCGAGCGGCAGCCGCTGCAAGCGGAGAAGTCGCCGTTAGTCGGACAGGCGCGGCTCCAGCCGCGGCTATATTTGGCGCGCCCGGTAGCTCCGCTTTCCGACTCCGATTCTCGATTCGAAATGACCCACTTGCGGAACGCTACCACGAACGACACTTATCAAAACCTAAGTCTTTTCAGATAGAAGCGGCGACGTGGATCTAGCTTATCATTAGCAATGATGTTTACAAGCGAACTAACGAAAACGGGAATAAGTCAACACTTGGGAAGACAGCGAGAAATCATAGTAGGTATCACGTTATCATCGTTGTGGATTCCAGTCACTGAACAAGAACACTATATACATAATCGATAAGGCGGGAATGGCGTCGATAGCCGTTTGTTGAGGGACGCGAGTGGCGAAGGTCGAGCTGGTGCGAGGGGCGTCCGGCTCCCGGGAGAGAGTGGAGCGAGGTGCGAGGCACGCTCAGTAGAAGGTGTTAGAAGGGCGGCGGCGGCACTCACCGTCACGCTGCTGTAGCTGCTGCTGGGCCTGTAGGGGCGGCGGGTCGTATAGAAGTCACTCTCGTACACCATGGCTGCTGATTTATGATCGTTCGACTGTTACTCGCGACGGTTGGTCCTCGACTGAAGAGACCGCGCACGCAGCGGCGCGACGCTGTCGACCTTATTTTTAGATCACTGTCATTGCAATTTTCACGTCATTCCCCAACCCCGCACGGATTTCTCACAGAAATTATAAAATGCTTGTTGTTTTGCTTATGATGTCACAAGTGGGTTAAGGATAATCAGAATGTCGGCGAAGAACGCTGGGTGCAACAGAAGACAAGCAAAAGTTAATAAAAATAATTTATGAACTGAAACAACCCAGAATGGTCCATTTGAATCATGAAAACAATTTTCCAATGTCGGACGAACTTGTGTAGGACGAGGATACAAAAGGGAACATGTGTTGTATTTTCATATTTACTTTTTCACGTAGGTTGTTTTGAATCATAGTTATTTTATTTCAGCTAGACTTTGATGAGTTTGCCGATAAAAATAATACCTACCTATGTAGGTATCTTCTCCGGTAGTTAGGTACCTACTATACGTATTTAGAGAAGATTCTTAGTTGTTAGAGGAATATACATATACCTACCTAGGTAGGCAAATGAAGGTAACTAAACTTCTGGCGTCTAGACAAATCCTTCATTGCTATGAAGGGTTTGCATTAGTTTAGGATTAGAGCAGCACTCTCAGTAGATTTTTCGTGAACATTTTCACAATATTCCATGGTCAAGCCACAAGCGTTGATTAGTAGCTTTTCACCGAGGCATGAGCTATTTTAATATAAACTGACATGAGAGATAGAAGGTCGCATCTGGAATAAGTACCTAGACATTCAAACAAATTCGTTATGACTGGTTCATCCTAAGTAGGTACCTACATCTACATTATTGTTATCACAGATTGCTTTATCTGAATATAAACTCAATGCGAAGACACTGAGGCCGATATCTATGGAGCGAACTGTTTCATACAAATGATGAACATTAACTGTGTAACATATTAATATTCATTTTCGTATGAAACGCTACTATACTTTGCAGTTCGCTCTACAGATCTCATAAAAATATCATAAGCCAATCGGCTACAGTTTTAAGTATGGGTGTTTTATCTAAAATTGCTTTTAAAATATTGATATGAAATACTTTCGATGTTCTTAATTTCAATTTGGGTAAATAAAATATCACTTTTTATTGTAACAGTATTAGTAATATTCGTTGATTTCCAAATGTATTGTCTCTAATAGGTGTAATGTAAATCAACTCATGTTTTATAATGAAATTGTATATTTTCTGCACACTTTTGTTGCAATATTTCTCTAATATGCTAAGTTAGGCCATACACTATATAAGCATTCAGCGTGAAGGCAACAACTGCTTATGTGTAAGACCAATATACGTGAGCTTTTATGGTGTAAGGCCTATCAAATTCCGTGATAACAGTAATAACAAATCATTTTAAGTGTCCCAAATTATAAAATATTACTTCAGAACAAGGCTGCATGCCTCCCTTTATCTGTGTGATCTATTGAAACTGATAGTTTCGGCATTTCACAAAAAGGGTACATCGTAACAGAGATCGACGCCACTAATAATACAACAATAATCAAAAGTAATTGTAAACTTAAACTATTTATTTATCCTTTTACAAAATTTTACCTTTTTCATTATGAATTTACAATAATTTTTAATCATTCACGTCATCCGAACGTATGCTGTATTCGATCACAGATGGACCTAGCAGTCGACTCATATAAAAAAAATTTGGACCCAGAAACATAATACAGTTGATAGTATATTATAATCTAGACGGCAAATCAAACACCCGTTGTCCCAGACCCACAGCTTTATTGACTCACCAGTGTTTCCATACAATAAATCATAACAATTCAGGTCAAACAAAACAACATGTGCCCAACTTAATATAAATAGGTCAAAACTGTCTGGCGCGTCGTGTGAGGAGTCTCGGGGAACATAGTTCAGTCTGCCAGCGCAGGGCGCCAATAAATATCAACGTATGTACACGAGGCCACTCGCGACACTACTCCCCCTATATATTTATAACTTTTCATTAAAAATTTATAATTTATTTCGTTATGTCCTATCTATGTAGGTCGACTAACACCGTTGCGCCGTGAATCCGAAACTGTACGGTGCTGCGAACATAGCGTCATTTAGTTGTGTCTATAGAAACTAGATGGCGCCGGACAACACTCAGATAATTTTGTGGGTACGGTCGGTCAATAGCAGCGAAGGGAGTCAGCGGCGGGCGCCGGACGTCTGCTGGCGTCGCACATCAAACCTCCATGAAATTCAACAGTTGGCACTCGAGATACCGTCCAGAGCCGGCCACAGACTCCCGTCACTAACCACCTGTAACATAAGCTGAACGGTATTGCTATTTTCCAACATTTTTGTACACTGTTTGACTGCTCTGCCAATGTCAACATCTCGAGATATGTACGATAACTCGATTGCTAATATATTTCGGCACACCACCCGCACTTACTGACGATGTTAGGTCCCTCGACTAACAGTGTGCAATGCTATGAAAATATACATTTGCGACGTGAACACCATCGCCGTCATATTATACAGTAACAAGAACAATTTTATACAAATGTAGTTGCAAGCAAGCACGCAACGCGACTTTTCGGAGTCTACACGGAAAACCGTTTGGACTTGTACAAAAATAAAATCTAAACCAAAACATATCTGTCCAGGGACAGTTTTACAAAATTGACGCAGAGTTCGTATTGTATTACGTCGGGTCCGCTGAGGACCGCGTGAGGCACAGAATGAGGCGACATTGCACGGCGTCGC
Organism: Gortyna flavago; assembly: GCA_963669345.1. Classification (NCBI taxonomy): domain Eukaryota; kingdom Metazoa; phylum Arthropoda; class Insecta; order Lepidoptera; family Noctuidae; genus Gortyna; species Gortyna flavago. The sequence continues at coordinate 3,664,288 of OY770142.1, read as the reverse complement.
GGGGGGTGCGCGGGCGTCTACTGCGACGGGTACTGCGCGGACGGCATGGGCGACGCGTACATGAGCGGCGCGGGCCCGCCGCCCCAGCCGCCGCCCGCGCCCGCAGATCCGCCGCCCGGCATGCTCATGCGGTACCCAGCTGCAACAAAACAAACACATTACTGTTTAGTCTATTCTGGTACAATCTCACCGTGAAAACTTAGATGAAGTAAGCTGTCATTCCACCTGATGCTAGAGGATTGACACTATTGACAGCTCAATTCTAGCTCACTTCACCTAAGTTTTCACGGTAAGATATTTACATAATAGACTTTGGAAGTGAAAAGCAAGGAAGGCCAAGTACGTCAATCACTTAAAATATTGGTCATAAAAGAGAACTAATTGTGGTCACAAATACTACCAAAAGCATTATGTTTAAGAGTTCTCTGGAAAGCTCGGTGTAGTTGGTGGAAGAAACCGCAGGATTGACGAAGAATATTAATACTGGATTAAAAGGTCAAAAGCTATCAAAATAATGGCTCATTTAACTTCTATTTAAAGGAATTCCCACAGGGAATGTGTTATGCTAACAATTGTTCATTTGACATAAATAAGGCGGAGGTTGTGGCGCAGTTTGGGGGAGGTCTATGTCCAGCAGTGGACTGCTATAGGCTGAGTTGATTTTCCATAGCTTTTCAAGTTAAGTTCAGAATTTTACATCAAGCTATGAAACGCTATCCTATAGAAATGACCGGGCTACCGGCTCACTAGATGGATTAGCAGACATAAATAAAAAAAAAAAAACAGAGCAAAAAGGACAAACCCACTTTTTTTTACTAAATACGCAAAATTGAAAGTCACTGAAATGACAAAAAACCATTATTATAAGTTTTCCCAATATCAATTTGGCATCTTACCAATAGTGTATTTTTCTGACAAACACAAAACAGTGCAGCTTTACTGCTTATTAATACTTCCGCAAAAATAAATAGGTCGCATTAATGACCAGTTTAATGGTAATAATTAATATTAACTGTTAAAAAACCGTTACGCTATAGAGAAATAAACATAGGTATATTGACGGTTTTTTTTACTATAGAGTCAACTATGAAATTGAGAATGGTAAGCGAAATAATAATATTACGTGCCAAAACACATCATCGTTGTTCTGTTTCTCAAGATAAAATGGACCTAAACTCGGATTTTTGCCTGTGTGTAGACAAACATATTTATTTGCCAACACACGTGCGTGCGTGGATGTTGGAAATTATCCCACGGGAACGTGCTACCGGGACAAAAGAAAAGTAGCCTATGTCCTTTCCTAGGATGCCATCTATCTAAAGTTGTTTGAAAGTCTACGAATTTATAATGTTAGTAAAAATAAAGCTGATTATCCAGAACAAAATCTGGAGGCCTAAAAAGGCCACTTTGGCAGAGTCATAAAACAATTCATATCACGCAATTTCATTTGTATGACAGTTTTGTATGGAGATTCGTAAAATGCTATAGGTACACCTCTGCTTAACCTTTCAGGGATATATAGGCGTCAAACCAGTCACTTAACTATAAAAACGATCGCAGTAAGTCGTTAGTTAACACGCCAGTTGATAACAATAGAATCGAGGTGGCAGATAGCAATGCTGATAGCGACGCGTATGTTTGACAACATAGCTCACTTTTATTTTAACTAGTCACGTGGGCGAAAGGCAGACAGCACTTGACTGTCAGGTTAAGGCGGAGATTTCTTGAAAATGGTCAAAAAGTTGTTTTTTTTAAAGCAGTGTATCTCTTAAACCATACTTAAATAATTTTGAAAAAAAAAATTGTTTTAAGTCTTACTTTCTCTTCATTAACAATTTTAATTATAATTAAAAATTAACCATTAAACTAATGCCAAACTGCATTCAGTGATGGATTATTTATTTATAAATTAGTTTGTAAATAGATAATTGCTTCATATTTTGCAATAAATTACCAGCGTTGTGTCATCGCGCTTCTCTTTCTTTTCTATGCAGTCCGACAGTGACCGCGCTTTAGATCATGTAGTCCCCTTAAACTGAAAGTAGTATAGGCAACTAGGCATCCATATTCAATTCGATCAAATAATCGTGTGTTTATATGCGCTAGCACACTTTGAAATAGCGCTGCGGGCCTATTCTAATATGCGCGTAACAATAAGCAATAAAACTGTTTTTGGATCATTAGGTAGTCCCGAATAAGTCTAACTAAAAATAACACTGAAAAAATGCTAAGCATACCCGGAGACTCCTGTAAGTATTAAAAACCAAATTCGAAAGAATAGGTTATAAAAATAATTTCAAAATAAAGTAATAAGTACCAAAAATTATTTTGTTGAGATCAGCCAGCGGCGGAAAAAACTTTTGGATCCTACTGATAGTACAAGTAAGTACACGAAGCTAAGTTGGACTCACAGAATTTCCTTTGCCTGTTAAGAAGAATAATCGGGAAAAAAGTTGAAGAATAACCTAATGTGTTGCATTTAGTGCTTCTTCACAACCTTTATTATGCACAGAGACAACATTTGGAACTCACTGGCAAAGTGTGTTCACTACTACCTGTAATTGAGATTCAAAAGTGAACAGCGAGAGAGATCAAGGTCCAAAGCGAACTTTACTGGTTTCCATTTTCCTGCTTCATCCCATTGCTAGTCAAAGGCCTCCCCTATAGCTTCCAGATATTTCGTACCAGGAATGTGAACCAATTTTACCCATTAATAATATTTTAAATGACATACCTGCTGCTGCGGCCTGCGGGTTGCTGTAGGCGGTGGCGTACTGCTGGTAGTACCCCGGCGCCATATACCCTTGTAACGCCGGGTAGCCCTGAAATAACACGCGCGCTCGTTAACACCGGGCATAGCGATTATTAGTCGATCGACACGTAACATTACTTTCAAGTGAGAAATTGATGTCACTCAGGCTGGCTGGACAAATCTTCAAAATAACTCGCATTTAACTAGGTTAATAGGGCATTTTATGTGACGGCTAAACACCCTTATTTCAGAATTTGTGACGCAACAGAATCTTAGATAATCGATCGAAAACGTGTCCAGCCATCTTGAAAAACCACTTTTCGCTGGTCTCTCAATCTCGGTAACGGAAGTGATTTTGACGACATTTTGCTTATCAACGGGCGTCACATAAATTTGTGACAGGCATCGAGCTAAAAGTTTTGTGATACGTACAGCGGTTTAGTAGAAAAATGCAAAAATCTGTGTCCAGCCATCTTGATTTTACGTATAAAACTTTTGGCTGGCACTTCCCAATCTCAATAACGGGAGCGTTTTCGAATATGGTTCCTTTACTAACATTTAGTGACGCAATTTGTGACAGTAATAACGTTTGATTTATGGCGTCACATGTAAGGGTTTACGAGAAATCAATAAAAACTTAATGTCCAGCCAACCTGAGCTCAAGCTGGCTGGACACATGTATCTCCGCTGCGTGATGATCTACGGCCTTCGAAATATGTTCAAATTTTTGTGACGGGGACGATAATGATTTACTGAATTTGTGACGGAGAAACTTTGAGTAGTTTTAAAGATATTGATCATTTAAATCTTCCCATACAAACATCCATTAATATTGTGAGGTGACCATCATTTTTACATAAATAAAGGATTTTTTTAATCGACTAATCGGCCGGTAGCAGCCACGCCTGCTTTGTATTTGATTTTCATAGATGGCGCTGAGAAAACATCGTTCTTAAGAACAATGTTTCATCCATGTTACCAGTTTCAACATCGATGTTTATGAACGATACATCGATGCGGCCATTTATTTAATTTCAACTACAGATAACTTATTAGACTCGTGGATTCTTATTGGTTTTTTGGCATAAAAATACCACAGCCAATTACTCTACTAAAGAAAATAGAATGACAGCGATACTCCCATAGACAAAATGACTAAAAATAAAATTGTGCAGACCGTATCGCGCTCGCTGTCACCGTTTATATCAAAGAGTATAATAATAATACGGGAGAAGAGAGCCCTCTTGTGCGATTTCGATGCATCCAAATTCGATGAGTCGCCACCTGCATTTCTTAACGGGAACTAAGGCAGGAATGTCTCTATATGTATAAATATATATATACCTACTTACGTATAGGTTTTAGTACTCTTTTTATAGATGTATAATATGTATATGTGATCATTAACAATTTCTTGTTTTTTTGCAAATAACAGCTGTGTTTACGTCAAAATGCGATTTGCGAATATAATGATACATTTACCTACTAAATTACAATCATTAGAATTTAATAACTGAAGGAGTTAATATTTATACTTTAATGATCGTGATTCAGTGAGTAAACGAGTCGTCGTTATATTAGCGAATCGCATTTTGATCAACATACGATGTGAACACAGCGTCTATTTGCAAAAAACACAAGAAAACTTGACTTGAATTTCGACAGCTACATTTATTGGAAACAAACAAACACAAACAAGCGCAGACGCAAGTCGCGGCGGCCATAATGTATGATGTTGCCAGAATATGTCACACACAATATGGATTTCCGTGACAAGGTTGCCATAATTGATAACGCTGGACAATACTGGACAGCAATTATATCATTGACTGGACAGTATGAAATATAATAATGTGATCATTTTGATGGAATATACAACAATTATTCTCTAGAAAAATACTTTATATTAAATTAGTTAACTAAGTTATTTTTTGTTAAAATCGGGATTGCAGAGACATCTATCGATAATTATGAAACTAATAGTTTCTTGTTAAGTAAAGTAGATGGCGACTCTTCGTTTACTGAAGTGGTGCTTGTTCTAACTGTCTCCCCCCTGGTTTATATATTTGATTAAAATGACGACCACCGACTTCATTTGCGCTTCAAACACTTAGGGCGGCGGTAAAAACAACGTTGTGGTACAAGGCGGGGATTACTGAAGCGCAAATAGAGTTGAATGTCGTCATTTGAAACGCTCAATAAAAAGTACAAATCAATAAATGTGATTTTATTTACAGCAAACATTATTTTTTCATTTAAATACCTTCGAGCATTAGTTATCCTGACACAATATCTACCTATGTACTTACCATGAAAAACACCAATACCTACCTACTAAAAAGAGTAGGTATATGCATGTAAATAAGCAATAACATCAAAGAATTACCCCTCCCCCCCTTCCTCACTTCTACACTTTTGTCTTCTATCGATTTAAGGAGGAAGCGCTAAAGTAGCCCGCGAAATTCAAATTTTCTTACGTTTTTTGCAATTTGCTGGTCAGTATTAAGTTGTACGATGATTAAAATATGATTCGCGGCCGTAACAAAATGTATTTACAGAATTATAATCTATAATTCATCAACACAACTCTCTAAGACCAAGTAACCCCCAAGAATGACTATTTCATGAAATCTTCACATTTGGGGATTATACTAAGTTAACAAGTCGTATTACTGATTGTAATGATTATAATTCTGTAAATACATATTTGTTACGACCGCGAATCATATTTGAATCAACGTACCACTTAATACTGACCAGCAAATTCCAAAAAACGTAAGAAATTTTGAATTTCGCGGGCTACTTTAGCGCTTCCTCCTTAAATACCTACAGTTGTTCGTATTAATATCACCAAAACACGGATTTTCATCCATTAAAGAAAACACCTTAAAACATACTTAGTCCTACATAAAACCTACATTATTGGTAACCCTACTGCAGTGTTTGTATGGGAAGATTTAAATGATCAATATCTTTGAAACTACTCAAAGTTTCTCCGTCACAAATTCAGTAAATCATTATCGTCCCCGTCACAAAAATTTGAACATATTTCGAAGGCCGTAGATCATCACGCAGCGGAGATACATGTGTCCAGCCAGCTTGAGCTCAGGTTGGCTGGACATTAAGTTTTTATTGATTTCTCGTAAACCCTTACATGTGACGCCATAAATCAAACGTTATTACTGTCACAAATTGCGTCACTAAATGTTAGTAAAGGAACCATATTCGAAAACGCTCCCGTTATTGAGATTCGTAAGTGCCAGCCAAAAGTTTTATACGTAAAATCAAGATGGCTGGACACAGATTTTTGCATTTTTCCACTAAACCGCTGTACGTATCACAAAACTTTTAGCTCGATGCCTGTCACAAATTTATGTGACGCCCGTTGAAAAGCAAAATGTCGTCAAAATCACTTCCGTTACCGAGATTGAGAGACCAGCGAAAAGTGGTTTATCAAGATGGCTGGACACGTTTTCGATCGATTATCTAAGATTCTGTTGCGTCACAAATTCTGATATAAGGGTGTTTAGCCGTCACATAAAATGCCCTATTGACCTAGTTAAAGGCGAGTTATTTTGAAGATTTGTCCAGCCAGCCTGAGTGACATAGAAATTGTACGTGTCTGTTTTTTTTTTCTTTTAGTACTTAAGTAAGTATTTATTAAAGCCATACTTTTTTCATGTCAAGTATTCGGATTTATTACTATGATGAAGAGTATTTTTCAATTATAATTTCAATAAGTATAAAGTGCCAGGAAGTAATATCGTAATTTTACATAATGATTGATTGCTATAAAAATTTGTGCGTTTTATTATTCATTTGTAGCTTCTTCCTGTAGTTCTTCCTTGTATGTGAATTTCTATGAATAGGATAATTATATATTTTTAAAAATCAATATAAAATGAAGAAGGTAAGTTTCTAGTTAAATAATAATTAATTCAAAGCGACTCATTCGAGCGAGTTTTCATGCATTACGGTAAACATACTTTAGCATTCCAAATGTTGAATCATGCCAAAACTTCCAAAAACATAACATAAATTCTCATGAAAGTACATCTAACTAAATTAAACAACGAAGAAACATAAAATATCATGCCGCATCATTATTTACGCGCACAGTCGAATGTCATGCACACTATGTAGCTGTACATAGCTACAAGACCACGCATAACTCTCACAAAAACAACGCGCGTTTAAAATTCAATAGTCGGCTGGACGTGAAACTTTCAATGGACGCATTTGCATATTTCACCACGTACGTATCGTGGTTTACTGTAATTTAGATAAATATATCTGAATTACAGTGAACAACAGTGTGAATATTATACTCAATTAGTGTAAGTAATAACACTTGAGCATAATATTCACGCTTGTTTGCAGGATTATAAAATGTTCTTTCGCTTAGCTATAAACACCTGTAGATTGAGTCTAGAAATTTTATAGTTCTGCTAAATTAAAAATGTCCGTAACATTTATGTACTTTTTCCTGTTTTTAATATCAACGTGGTAGATGGCTTTTTAGAGGGCTAAACTGCGGCAGCTAATCCAATGTACAGACGCCAGCACATCAACCTACCCGAAACTGTCAAATTTTCCCAATCAACTTTGAATCTTATTCTTTAGCGATAGTTGAAAATCTATCAAAGAAATTTGACAGATTGTAGTAGCTTGATGTGCTGGCGTCTGTAGGTACCGTTGGCAACTACATTTTGCTATCGGCCATCTGATTGGCTAACAGGTTTAGCACCTTGTGTGGATCTGGCTAGTATATTGGCACCATTTAAAGTCATAAATTATTATCAGTTGACTTTAATAGCTTTCGCAGATGACTGGTAGAAAATATGTTAGGAAGGTGAAGTGAATTTTCGATCATAGATTTTAATCTTGAGAATTCAGCAGCTCATTAATTTTATACAATCGTTCAGGTGAAAGTATTAACGTAAAAGCATGGCTTCGAACTATATATAAGCTTCAAGTATAGAGAAATTAATTTGCAGTTTCATGGAATTTATAGAAATTAGCTGTCTATTCTAGACTGGTCAAATTGTCCTTGTTTATAAAATGCAAATCACAGTAATAAAAATTAGAAAACACAAATCGATTTGTTAGGTTAGTAAATGAAGTGTTACAGAAAGAAAATGGTTCATCTCTTGGATACTTCATCGGACATTTGTTTGGAAAAGTGATAACAAACGCTTATCAAAGTCTAGATACACGTTACGCGAGGCGTTAGGCGAAGGGAATTTAAACACGCGTAATGTTTGATTTTTTTAGAGGTAATAAGCAAATCTGAACCTTGGAATAAACGCAGCAAGATACAAGCAATTTTATAGCATTAGTAATACGGCAATTTTGCCATGTAGGGCCAACAATAAGCATCGAATAATTAATTATTCGTAAGTGCTCACTGCTCGCTAAAGGGAATAAATATTTAGAAATATGAGAGTACATAGGTACCAAATTACTGAACAGGAAAAGGATGTTTATATATTTTTACTAAGGGTTTTTTTTCAATCCACAGATATATTTTCTTCCTGGAATAAAATTGTCATCTGACAGATTTCGTATAGAAGAACTGTCAAAAATTCGAAATTATGCCTGGGATAAAATGGGCTGACTTTTCAATCGACAGATAATTTTTGTTCATGGAATAAAATTGACATCTGACAGCTTTTGTATGAAAGAACTGTCAAAATTCCAAATTATTCCTCCGATAATATTAACTGGCGTTGGAAAAATCAGCCCTTAGTAAAACAAAACTATAGGCTGTGCTTATTAACTTTTTGTATATATTGATCCATACCTTTAGTACACACGGCTACACATCAAGCTATACATTTCCAGTTTTAGCTGACCTCGCATTGTATAGGTTTTTCGTATAATCAGAACTCAGCTTATACTGGTTATGTAAAGCTTGATGTGTAGCCGTGTGTACATAAATAAAGCAGTCAGCATTATTTGAACCTTCTTGCTTGTTAAAACTATTTACTTTCAGTATAGTTTTAACTAAAAGGCATATTGATTTTGCACGTTTTTACGATTGATATCGTTCTTCCAAACACATTCAAATTTGAGCATTTTTATGATTGATTAAATATTCATGTTTTTTATTCGACTATAAAAACCAAATACAAAATACATTTACCTGTTGTTATCTGGAACTACCAAGTTAGTTCTAAGTTCTCTAGGCAAGGAACCACGACACATAGAATAAAATCTATAGAAATTATTGTTAAAAAGAAACTAACTAGATAAGTACTATTGAAAAAATACTCTGCAATTTCGTAAAAAAAACACAGGTTTGTTAAAACACAAAAAAAAAGCCAAACAAATCTAGCTACCACACATTTATAAAACTTGGATTAATTCAGAAGTACTACCTGATTCTGTATGCAAACAATAAAAACAATCATTTCATTACAATGTTAGAATATAAAATATCACTATATCAGCATAATATTATATTAATATTGGCCAAGGTTACAAGCTTTTTCGAGAGTAGAATTTGTTTTAAGTATGTGGGTACTTATTTCATGAGACTTGCGCTTATGCTGCTTCAGCTTTGTCAAATGAAGTAAGTATATGCAGTATTTGCAATTCTAACCTTGACCCAAAATACGAAAAAGTAATCACACTATTCACTGTACAGCGATCACTAATCCTTTTGTAACAAAAATAATTAGTATTTTTCTACTTCCGTGTTGATAACACTGTTTACTTGAAACCAATGTTGTGCAACTTCTTGAGTTTTTAGTTGTTATCATGGAGTTGTAAAAATTGAGTTATAATGTGTGGAAACGATGTGATTGCACACTTGCATACACGGCGCGGTTAGTAACCAATAAAAAAAAAACGCTGTATTTCGCGACGCAGGCAATCAGCCACTAAGAAACATTTTCTTGTGAATTGGAAACATGCATCTGATCTGATCACCCCAATTTTTACTTCTCCATGGTTGTTTTAATAAAGAAAAAGATAAAAGCAAGTATGTAATGTGGCTGATATTTACCTGAGCATACCAGTAGCCCATTCCTTGTTGATAGGGGTAGGGGTACTGCGTTTGTGCACCCATCGCGGGCGGCGCCGCTGTTGCATTGTTCGTGCTCTGGAATCACAGATTATACCCATGTTATTGGGATACTTACAAAGCAATTATCTATCTAGACAATAAAACATAATAGATAAAGAACAAAGTATGCAATTAGGAATATCAGTTAAGTTGCGACAATAGAAATTATGATAAGAACATTTCTTTGAAAATTATTCATTCTCTAGTTCGCAGCTGAAACATTTAAAAGTTGAATTTTTTACTGGACTCATTATTTCTCAGCAAATAATTAAAAATAGGTTAATAACTCTGATGTGATCACATAACATGTCATTATAATATAATTAATTTTAATTACCAAGGAAAAGTGACCTCATTACATTAACAAATTAACATTTTTCATGCATAGTTTGAATTTTATGGCGAATATTTGGCATACAAATTGATTATTTCTACTTTTATTTGCAGTTGATATTTACAGAGTTAAAGTGCATTCCCTCATGCCTAGTTATTGATTCAAGCAATTTTTTGAACATTATGATGGTATAATTTTCAAGCAGCAATAAGTAGTGTATTGTTTTACACCAGCCGGTCTATTCTATAACAATCTCACTGTGAAAATTCAGGTGAAGTGAGCTGTCATTCCACCTGATACTAGAGGATTGACACTCTTGATAGCTCACTTCACCTAGGTTTTCAAGGTGAGATTTATACAGAATACCTCAGCTGAGCCGAAATGATAGTTTGTAATTATACTTAGGATGATTCTTGGCCAGTTGGCAAATTAGAAACAGTATTATAAAGATTAATTCAACAACAGTAATGAATACTATTCAACTATGTAAATCGCGAAAATGATACTTTTCTAAGAATTTATACTAATCACATATGCAAACTGTCTGCTGACAAGAATGGACGTGCTCAAAATACCTCACAAAGCAACGTTATTTAGTTGTAATTGAAACAAGAGTTGTGTCTCAACTCAACCACAGCTGTTGTTTTGTTTGCATGAGTTAATGCCAATTAATTGTTTTTAGTGTGTGAGAAAGTATGCAAAAGCAACCAAAACAGCAACAGATTAAGGTCAATTTTACAACAGCAGTAATATGGTGACTTTGCATTTTTGTTTAAGTTGCATACTTGAGTTTTGGGCTGATTAGGTATTGATAACAATACTCTTACAATGCAATTGATAAGTATGAGGAAATTAGATCTCAATTATTCAAATAAAGTTAACCTCAAACATATGACTGTTTTAAAAAATTTAAAGGAAGTCAAGAGGTTCATTTATATTGGGAAACAGGTCTTAAATGTTCTGATTTACAGTTTTCGCAAATTGGAATCATACTAAAATTTGTATGGCTAAAAAAATTTGTCTGGTATGGTAATAATTACAAATGAATAACAAAATTTTAATGAGGAAGAAATATTCCAATATCTCTGAAAAATTGGGATTTTTGATAGGGTAAACATATTCTGGTAATTCCGATTCTGTAATGTTACTTTTATTTTTTTCCCAGCATATTAAAATTTCAAACTAATCATTTCAACAATAATTTATCAAACTTTGACAACACAAATTGTGTCAGAATCAAGTTTGGCAAGAGGTGGTTTATATCCAATATTTGATCAATAATACTTGTCACTAACATGTTTTATTTACCAAACAATGTTTCCTGGACAAAATACGCTATTATAGATGTCCAATTGTTTAGCTACAATTTTAGAGCTATTAAAAATGCTATGGAACTTATAATTTAGCATAAAGGAGCCTCTATTGGCATTTAATTTGCAAGCGGCCTATGTTCTGCAGTTGTCTGCAACAAAGCATGTTCATTGTTCGCCAAAAGCTACAATCTACTCTATGTCTACTTTTCCAATTAGGAACTGCCTATGACTATATTTCTTGTCATGTCATAGATCTACAGTAATAAATATAATAGTCCAATAAGTTTCTTTTTGAACTTGAACCATTACACAGACTGGTTTCTTTGAAAAGCTAAATTAAGATTTATGGTAATTATAAAAATATACCAAGTGTAATTACTTACCGCTGCCATAGCGTGTTTCATACAACCAAAGAATGTTTTGGTAGAATATAAATGAAGTTTCAAGACATATTTTTGACCAGTTTCATGTGGAATCTTATTTGCTGTTGATAATTGTTAAACTGATGCATATGGCTTCTTCAATGTCAAATTGTTGTTTACCAACTTTGTCATGGAATATTTGATGTAACATGCAAGTCTGTGCATGCTGCAAAGAAATATTAGTTACCTGCAGATTAAGTATACAAACCTGGTTATCACCTCCTCCATTCTCTTTGCCCCAGAAACATTTAACTATATGCCCACTAATTTCTGTGTTGTGTGTTGCTTCAATGGCATGTGCCGCAGCTTCTTTAGTTGTAAACCTAATGAAGGCATAACCTTTATCCCTGAACACTCGTATGTCCTGTATCTGGCCAAACTGTGAGAATGTGTTCTGCATCAACTCCTCAGTTATAACATTGCTAGTGAATCCACCGCAGTATACCGTCGTGTTTGTCGGTGAGCTCTGGTTGTACACTTCGTCGAAAGTTGGCTGTTTTGCTCGCTTGCTGCTCGGTGCACCTTCATTTGGCTTGGACGGCGGTTTGCGCGTCGACCAGTTCGTACGTATGGAGCGAGATCCTAACCACTGCCCGTTCATTGCCTGAATAGCGGCTTCTGCATCAGCCTTCTTAACGAAAGAAACGAAAGCGTACCCTTTAGATTTGAGCGTTTGTGGGTCGCGGACTATCCGACAATTCGAAATTTCACCGAATGGCGCAAATGCCTCTCGCAATATGTGCGTTTCAATCTCTGGTGATAAATCTCCTACGAATATGTGATGATGGTTGCTGGTATCAGTCTTCGGCTGATTGCCAGGACTCGTAGCCCAGTTAACCTTCATTTCCTTGTCGAGGACCACTCGCTTGTTCATGGCGGCCAGAGCTGTAGCTGCCGCCGTGTGACTTGTAAACTCGAGAAAGGCATAGGGATCGTTGCCGGGCTCGCGGATTATCTTACAACCTTTTACTTCGCCTATTTGTCCGAACAACGTACATATGAATACTTCTGTAACACTCGCGTCCAAATTACCGACGTAGAGAGTTTTAGGATGGCTTTCGTCGCCCATATTAGCTTATATCGTAATCTAGCGATTACTTAATTACGACTATGAACACTAATATTGAAAATAAGCGTTAATCAACGTGTTATTTCATCACATATAACATTGGATGACGGATAAAAGAAGGAAAAATGTCGCAAACAGCGCCTAGAACTTCTCGAAAGACGTTGCTGTTGACTCGTGAAACGTTCACTTTTCGGAAACAAACGCATCTATAGACGAATTTCCGGTGGAATTGATTTGAAAAGTTGGCGGGAAGAAACTTTAATCATATAAAGAGAACATAAAACCACAAGAAAATAAATTCCGGTATAAAAATTGTTTGCTTTACTATAATAGCGAGGTTTATTTTAATTTTTTATATGAAATAAATCCTAAAATGTAATGTGCAATTCGAAGACATAAACAATGTAAACTAATGTTCATAGATTTTATGCAAAACTTTTCCGGAAACGAGTGTCAGTTTAAAGTCTATGACTCATCATAAAGTGCTCTTTCGATTACAAATAATTTTTGTTAGTTCTTTGTTCCTATTGGTCGTGAATTATTAGTGGTATTTTTAACCAATAGGGGAATGTTCAGTGTTTTTAAATTGTAAAGGCATTTCATCATAGACAAACCGGTAAGAAAATGACTTTTTCTTACTTAGTATTCAATAATTATTTGTTACGGTGTAATAATAATTGTAGTTTCAACTAAAAGCACACTTTCAATTAAATGGATACGCATTTAATTCAATTCCATATATTAGTACAGTGATACATTACATTTACGAAACTTACTATTTCGAAGGAAACTACTCCGTTTATCTATAATTTTATAATTCTTTATATACATATTCCGTTAACTGTACCTTAGAGCGTCTTATTTTGAAACAAGACAAAATTGGTTTAATTATTATGAAATAAAGGAATTAAATAAACCTATGGTATTTTATAATGGTAACTCGGCTTTTTTTTTTGACAGTTCACGAACGACAAGTTGCTGTGACAAGTTGGGTTGTCGCACGATGTAAAGTTTATATATTATTAAAAAATTACAATTAGAGTGTGTGTAAATGAAATAAGTAACGATACTAGACACTAAAGTGTTTAAAATATCGTTGTTTTTCTAAAAAATCTTTTACCCAAAGTTATAATCGTGCGAGGTTAGAACCGCTTGTCAAGTACACGTATGCAGCTATGTTACTAATGTTCAGTTAATGTGATTTTTGAGTGAAATGACGTGGTTTTCAATCTTTAGGAAAAAGGCGGGAAACTGTAAAAGTGTAAAGGCGCGTTTTTTCAAACAAATTTACTTAAAAATTAATTTATTTGTACTATATACATTTTCTTTGTAAATATTCATATTAAATAGTTTGTTCATAGTGTACATAATCCATTAGCACCCCGAAATGGGGAAAAAAAGGCGAAGGAAGGACGAAATGTCCTATCCTGACTCGCAGCAACAGCAGTTGACCGAGTCTTCCGATTCTGATTCAGCGGAGTCTGAACATACTATAATAAGCTCCAAACAAAATGATAAGGACGCAAAGGATAAGTACGCCATATATAAGGTAAAAGGGTACACACGCAAATATCCCGAGGAAACGAAACAAACGGACCTCATTGTATTTTTAACACATAATGAAGAAAATATTTCATTTAGCGATAGGGATCGTATGGCCTTATCAAAAGGTCTACGGGAGCATGGCGTTTCAGGCGTCATGCATCTACGTACCATCAATAAATACAAAGTCGGCATAACATTTGACCTACCAAATAACGCTAATATGTTCTTACAAAATAAAAAGTTGTTAGATCAGTTGTCTCTTAAAGCAACTATACCGGCTGGAGATACTGAAGTAACGGGAGTCCTGACTTCGGTTCCTGTAGAAATGTCCAATAAACAAATTTTTTCATTGATTGGTAGTTCCAAAAATGTAATTCAAGTTAGGCGCTTCATGCGCAGGATCAGAAGTGACGCTGGCGTAGCTTTCGTCCCTACACAGGCTGTTGCGGTGACCTTCGCCTCCACTATTCTTCCTCAGTACATTTACTTGGACTCATGGCGTCACGAAGTGAGTAAATACATACCACCAGTAAAACAATGCCTTAAATGTCTGCGATATGGACATATTGCTAAATTCTGTCGCAATACTGAGGTATGTTCAATTTGTACATTAAACCATAATTTTAAGAATTGTCAGGTTGACCCCAAGGATGCTAAATGCGCAAACTGCAAAGGTAACCACATAGCTATCTCCTCATCTTGTCCAATTAAAAAACAGAAAGTTGAAGAAAATAAAATAAAATCACGAACTGTCACATACTCTGATCTTTTCGACGTTAACGCATTTCCAGCTTTAACTGCTCGAACTTTAGATGTACAAATTAATAATTTAATGAAATCCGATAAATTTATAAGTACTTTAGTAGAAACGATTACAAAAATAGTTACCACTAAAGATGTACCTATTAACTCATCATCAATTAAAGAGGCTTTAAAAACAACTCTAAGTAAGAAATTTCCTTCATCCTCATAATGGATCTGTCAAACTTAAATATAGTTCAATGGAATGCACAAAGTCTTAATAGCAATAAACATATATTTACTAATTTCCTCTATGCACAAAATATACATATAGCAATCATTTCTGAAACATGGTTCAGACCTGATCAATCTTTTAGAATAAAACATTACAATATTGAAAGGAATGATTGTGGTAACAAACACAATGGAGTTGCAATTATAATTCATGAAAGCATTACGTATACTAAAATTAACACCTATTTTGATAATTCTTTACAAAACATTTGTGTAAAAATTATAGTTAATAATAAAGAAATAAGTATAGTCAGTTTTTATAGTCCTCTAAACTCTAATCCAGCTTTTAATAAAGGTGTTTTTGATTCATTGGTGAAGTCTATTCCTGGTCCTTATATATTTGCTGGGGACTTTAATGCTCATCACACTTCCTGGGGATGTGTTTCTGACTCTCCAAGAGGTAGAGAAATCCTAGAAGTCATTGACGAAAATAATTTGGTTCTGCTTAATGATGGTCAAGCAACAACAGTTGGTTCTCTAACATGGCGTCCCAATGCACTGGATTTATCCTTGGTTTCATCATCGTTGGCACTTAATTGTGAATGGTCTGTACATGATAGTCCTCTCGGTAGTAGTTATCACATCCCTGTAATCATAAAAGTAATGGTTAGCAGAAACAAAAATAATGATTTATATGGGAATTGTTTGAATGCTAAACATTTGCCCATCTACCCAAATTATAAACTCGTAGATTGGCAAACGTATAGCAATTGTGTGGAAGAATTGTTACTTGATTTCCAAATAGATAATAAAAGTCTTCTTAATTCATATTTTCAATTTTGTATTATTTTGCGCACAGCAGCTGCAAATTCCAAAATAAATTTCAATAATTTGAATTGTTATGTCAACACAAATACCACCAATCACACTTGTCATAGTAATAAGATTAAAGGACCTTCCCTTCCTTGGTGGAATCAGAAGTGTACAGAGGCTGTACTTAATTTCAAAACAGCTTATATTAATTTTAAAGATAATCCAACAGAAGAAACCTATCTTCAATTTAAAAGGCTCCGCGCAGTTAAAAAACTCATTTTAAAAACAGAAAGACAAAAAAGTTGGTTTTCTCTTTGTGAAACTTTTAATAGATGCACACCCTTATCTGTTATATGGAAATTTATGCGCAAATATAATAAGACATATATTTCTAATATCAATGAAAATGACGCATGGGTTTTGGATTTTTTAAAGAAATACACTCCAGACTTTGTGCCACATACTCCAAAAACTATTACTGATAGTACTAATTCCAAAAATAGTTTTCTACTTAATCCTTTTACAATTCATGAATTATTATCTGCCATCTCCTCTCGAAGAGATACTGCTTATGGTCTTGATGGAATACCATATATCTTATTTAAAAAACTAAGCATTGCAGGTTTAGAAACATTTCTTAAAATACTTAATTTACTTTGGGAAAATAATATTATACCTCAAGATTGGAAAGTGGATTGTCTTGTACCAATTTTAAAACCAGATAAGCCAAAGTTATGTCCTGATTCATATCGTCCCATAGCACTTACTTCTTGTGTTGGAAAATTATTTGAACAATTGTTGAAGCAACGTTTAGAGTTTTATGTAGAACAAAACAGTATCTTACCTTCTAATCAATTTGGTTTTCGTAGGAATCGATCTGCTAGGGAAAGTGTTTGTCAATTACAGCTTGATATTCATAATTCTTTATTAGCAAAAAAAAATTTGGTTGGAGTTTTCTTTGATGTTGCAGGAGCTTTTAATAGTGTAAATATAGATATTCTTTGTCATGAATTATCGCAAATAGGCATTCCTGTAAAAATTATAAATTGGATTAAAAGTTTTTTGAGCAATAGAGAAGTATTTACTAAATTTAATAGACATCTTTATGGTCCTAGACTCTCGTCAAAAGGAGTTTGTCAAGGCGGTATATTATCACCTTTAATATTTATATTATATATACGTAGATTAAATCTTATTTTAGGGTCTCAGGTTAAAAATCTACAGTTTGCAGATGATTTGGTTGTTTACACATCTGGGAATAACTTATCACAAACAGTCCAAATAGTCAATGATGCATTGGTAAATCTTTATGAATATTTTTCTTACCTTGATCTAAATGTTAATCAGTCCAAGTCCAAAGTTGTTATATTTGGTAAACAGTGTCATAATATGCCCAATGTGCAATATAATAATTGTGCATTACCCATTTCACTTGAGGTAAAATTTCTGGGGGTTCTTTTTTCATATAATTTAACCTGGAATAATTACATAAAACATATAATTAGTAAAGCAAATAAAGCTTATAATGTACTGAAATCTCTGTCTGGCTCATATTGGGGTGCAGACCCAAAAATTTTGTTACTGTTGTACAAATCATTAGTTCGTAGTCATTTTGAATATGGTTTCTATTGCTTCGCTGCAGATGTTAAAATTGTAAATAGTTTAGACATTCTTCAAAATAAATGTCTGCGTATAATAACTGGGGCATTCAGAAGTACTCCTATAAATGCAATGCAGATTGATTGTAATGTTCCACCATTAAGCATTCGATTTAATTACTTAAAAGAAAGATTTATACTAAAACTTTATAGTGTATCTAGTAACAGTCTTTTGGTCAATTTGTTACATTCTATTACTCCTTCAGTTTCTAAACCAATTTTTATGTTACAAGGTCTTCAAAGTCTTGTAAATTTTATTCAAAATTTGAATATCCATCAATCCAAACATATCTTGCCTTGCTATGAAGGAACTTTTATTGGTAAATTTCCAGCAATTAATATAATTTTAAAGACAAAAAAGGATTTGTCCACAAAAGAGGAAGTAAATGCAATGTTATCTGAGTGGTCAGAACATAAATTTGTTTATACAGATGGTTCCAAGAATGATAGGGCTGTGTCTTTTGCCATATATGAGCCCTCCTCAAATATAGGCATTGGTCGAAAAATTGACAAAAATTCAAGTATTTTTACAGCTGAAGCTGTTGCTATTTTGAGTGCTTTGAAACATATTGAAAATTATAATTCAGGACATAATAAATGGATTGTCGTAAGTGATAGCTTGAGTGTTCTGGAAAACTTGGCAAACAACAAATTAAATGCTAACACTAATTATATAATTTATTTAATAAAACAGTTATGGGTGCAATTATATCAATCAAATATTGTAGTTAGTTTTGTGTGGGTGCCTTCACACATTGGTGTTGTAGGGAATGAAAAGGTAGACTATTTGGCCAAAAAAATTGTTAGTTTAGAAGAATTAATTCCTAATCCTGACCCTGATATGGATGTTTCAATTCCACCTACAGATGCAGTTAGTCTTTTAAGACAGCGCATGTGTCAAGAGTGGGGAAGACATTCATACCAGTATACTCAGGCTGAAAATAAAGGTACTTGGTTCGCTACCTTAGATGTTCAAATAAACTCCATACCTTGGTTCTGCAAGAATAACAAATTCGTAAATAGAAAATTTTATTCAATTATCAGTCGTATGCGTTTTGGTCATTGTCGTTTAAATTATCATCTTTATCGCCTTAGAATGGTCAATTCTCCTAATTGTGAGTATTGTCAATCACAAAGAATTCAGTCACTACATCATATCTTCTTCGAGTGTTCGTCTTTCAACATTCAGCGCCTTGTGTTGTCGGATGAACTGCTAAAAATTTATAATAAGCCTGACGAGGTCCCGCAATGCATTCAGGAGCTACTTAAGAATGTCTCAGTTTATTTATACTTGTACAAATTTATAGTAGAAACTGTAAATGATATTTAGATTGGGTATTTGTGTATGATTATTTGTTTACTTTAATAATACTTACTAAGATTAGGTATAATTTACGGAAAAATGTAAATAAAAATAAATAACTAGTTCTATGAGGAGATAGCTCGGAATATACCACGAAAATACTGGAAATGGAAGAAAATAATGAAAACAATGATGAAAACATGCGTTATTGTCTCTAAATAATGAATTATTCAGAGGTTATTGTTCAAGAATTGACATTGACAGTAGAATAATGTTTTTATAATAACGTTTAATCTGGATTTGACCTAAAGACATAAATAATTACTAAATAATATAATATGGATTAACTACGAAAGACATAATAAATAAAATAAATAATATAATCAGTATATAAACGAAAGAGATTATTGTTTTTAAACTTACTACGTAAGAAATTCTACACGGAAGACAAGGCGGTATGGTCGAAAGACTATAGCCTGTCCATTGGGCGAATTAAAAAAAAAAAAAAAAAAAAAAAAAAAAGTGAAATGACGTGAAAAGAGCCCGCAGAAAACATAAGAGAAACAATGTTGCCCCTTACGCAAAAGGACACGCGGCTTCCACGTGGAACTGTTGGTGGAATACGTGAAAAGGTTGCAAATTGGATGAGACTAATTTATTCTGATAAGAATTCGAGGAATTTATTCATGTTCCTTATTCTAAATTTGTCTTTTGCGTTTGTCGAGTTGTTTTATGGTGTTTGGACGAATAGTTTAGGTAAGCTCACAAAAAAAACATTTTCATCATGTTTTTTCCTGTAAGAATTTTGTAGCATATTGTGTAAGTACTAATAAGATACTGATTTGTGTTTATTTTGTTTGTAGGTCTAATTTCTGATGCATTCCACATGTTCTTTGACTGTACGGGGCTGGTGGCAGGTCTGGCGGCCTCCTTAGTGTCGAAATGGCGCGCAAATGAACGATTTTCTTATGGCTATGCGCGTGCTGAAGTGCTGGCTGGTTTTGTAAATGGATTGTTCCTGTTATTTATAGCATTTTTCATCATGAGTGAGGCTGTGGAAAGAGCTATCGAGCCACCAGAGGTAAATACTAAGTTTTGCTTACTTTATTCTGTAATTTATTGGCCTTAAACATATACCACAAGTAGTACCACATAAGCAACATGTTATTTAGTTTTTCAGTGATGTGTGCTTATCCAGTATGATTCTGACTGGTTTTGTTACTAATATGGTATTTAAAAATAGAGAAGATAATCAATAAATACTGAATTAAACCAAAATAGGTTCAAAAGATATAAAATCAAACTAAGTATCTTCTCAAAAACAAGTATCTAGGCTACCTGCTTATGTCACTAAATAAGATGGAGTAACATATAGAAAATATCTTCTGCAATCAATTTACAAAATAAACATTTTATTTTCTATTTCCATTATTTCCAAAATAGGCCGCTTTAGAATTACCAAAACATGTTTGTTTGTTTGCATGCTTTTTATTTTTTGATGTGTGGCAGTCAAAATTTTAATATACTAAAAAAAGAAAGTTAAAAACTTAAACCCAACTGAAAAATGCTAACTAAAATAGTATAAACGAAACATTGATATATCTATATTTTTTAGTTTTCGTATGGCCGGTCATATGTCATTACTAAGGCATAAATCATACAGATTACGTGTATCTCAGGCTCCTGTCATTCCTTTCAGCACTGTCATAATCCGGTAAAAAAAGAGCAATCATTATGGAATCATTTATGCAACCAATTTTATCTTTCAATTATAATATTTTATTCAAAGTAAACTTAATCTTTTATCTACATTATTGCTTTTCATGATAAGTTCACAACTTTACAACATTAACTATTTTATATTGTGTAACTTACATTTACTTAAGTTGCTTATCTTGTATCAATATAATTATTTCATGTAGGTTTCTGTATATTTATTTAAAAGTAATTAAAATATTCATACTCAGGTTTGGCACAGATTGTGCTATTAAAAATATACCTGCTTATAGCAAGATTAAAATCTTCAATCAACTTAGCATATTGCAGTCCACTGCTGGACATACGCCTCTCCCAGGCTGCGCCACAACACCCTGGCGTCCGCCTACTTCATCCATGCTGCTGCATCATGCTTCTGTCCCAGCCACTTTTTGAACTAACCTTTTATTTATTCACCTGGTGACTGGAGTCTGGGTTTGTATCTAGTTGGTGTCAATAGGCTCGGCCCTTGTTACCTTGGGAAATGTGGGTGTTTTATAGGTGCATGCCTGCCTAACTCTTTGGGGTACAGAGGTGTTATGTTATTTTAGTGTTATAATGTTTTGTGATTGTTAAAGCTATGAAACACAGCCCCTAAACTTCACTGCTTCCCTGTCAATCCCTGTTTAAAATGTGGAGAAGAAGTGGCGCAAATAACTTCTTAGCCACACATTTCAAACTTTTATGAATTATGTTTGACTATCACTTTGATTATTGCCGCATAAGGCAATAATCAAAATGCACAACAAAGTATAAAAGAAAGGTTTAAGGCCAAGGGAAAAAATGCTTTATGTAGTAGTGAGCCAATTCTTTAGTTCACAAGGTAACTAAGTGCAAAAGAAGAAATTACTTTGAATAAATGCATAACATTCAATTGTTTTACATACTTCCTTGTGATATTGATAAGATCAACCATAAGTCACACAATACACAACCTCAACGTAATCAGAATAAGGTCTAAAGTAGATTTTATAGTTAAATGTCTTTTATAATATCAGCAGAACTAATCAGCTTTATGGTCCCATTGACTTACCAAAACAATAAATCTTTGAAACTATGTGTTATTGAAGAAACACATAATTTTTTAAATTATTACTTAACACTTATCAAATATCTAACGATTTGAGGAGCTAGTATCACCTAAATAATGAAACATTAATCAAAATCACTTATTTCGGCAAGATATTTTCTGTATAAACTAGCTTCTGCCCGCGACTTCGTCCGCGTGGAAGTCATAAGATACACAATATACTAAAATAACACCCACATTTTTATAAAACTCACTAGCCCCCGTCGCCAGTTATTGCCTAGAGTTTGGCCAACGAAAGCTGACCTCGAATTATTTTCTAAACTTTTAGCATGGAGACATTTAGAACTGTCAATCCTAATTTTCAATGTCAATAAATTCGCAATTAATAAAAAATAGTATCAACTGCGTTTACGCAGTGTATAGCCAGGGTAACAGCTCTTGATTTTTTTTTAAATGCCGTTTTTTTTCTTGGACATCTTTCGTTGGTCAGACTCTTCTTTAGCGTTCTTTGTGACTTTTTTTCTTTTTTCTTTTTTCTCGCCTCCTAAGGGTCGTAGCGTGATGTCATATAGCCTATAGCCTTGCTCAAGAATTAGGCTATCTGCAATAAGAATTTCTCAAATCCGACTGGAAGTTCTAGAGATCAGTGCGTTCAAACAAACAAAAAAAAAAAAACTTCAGCTTTATTGTTACTTGTATAGATTACTACAGGAGCTCAGCAGGAGTTGAGTGTGCTAAAAGTGCAACTCTTCCTAACAGTTTGGGGAATACAGGCATATTATGTTATTTCTTTCTGTATAAAAAAAAAGGAGTAGGTGGTGCAACAATGCGGTAACATTTGCAGGGCCAACATGGCCAGAGATCGCACCAGACAGGGAGGTTTGGAAGAAACAAGGGGAGGCCTTTGCCCAGCAGTGGGACACAATGTAGGCTATAAAAAAAATTACTTAAGTACTTAAATTAATAAAGTAAAAATCTAGAAATAAAAGCTAAAATAAATGGACACTATTATTAATCTTCTTTGAGAGGGGCCCGTGGCTAAATAATAACAGCCGCACAGGTCGATCGATCAGGTTAAGCTACGCTTGCCGCGGTTGATCCGTGGATGGGTGACCATCTTTACATAACAAGTCCCCTTAGTGCCTCGGAAAGCATGTTATGTCCTGGCTGTCATTCGTGGATGTTTTGTAGTCAGAAGCCCGAAAGTCTGACAACCAGTCTAACCAAGGGGTATCGTATTACCCAGGTTGTGGAGGTCAGATAGGCAGTCGCTCCATGTAAAATACTGGTATTCATAAACTCCGAATTCCTTATTATTATAGTATTGTGTGATCTGAAATGCGACCATTCAGTCAACAAAAATCAATACATAGTCACCGAATACTATACTACTGTAAACCAACTTTCACCTTACCTCGTCACATGATTTTCAACACAGCATCATTTTAATAGTGTTGAAATTCAGTTGGCAAATAAGTGAGACAATTCTGACGAGAAGGCACGTATTTTATAAGTATTACCAACAGTTTATTGTCATTAAATGACCGTATCGTTGCAGCATCGTAACAGGGTTTATTGTATGGTGTGGTCTATTTACATGTGAAAATAAAAGAACATGGAACCACTTGGGAATGTTGTAGTATGCATTTAGTTTGTCAACTCAGGCTGTTACGATCCATTGCTCATAACGGTAAAGGCTCTCTGCCAAATTAGGTCTCAACACCCAGTTGCATTCAAATATGCATAAAATCTGGTACCGTAGCATGTCGTTCCATTCGTCCTATCTGGTCGGTCCCACACTATGTATTTATGCTCTGTTCCTATAAGCAAAAACGAATCGTTTTGCTTACCAATGGTAGCATTTTTGATTGCCAAACTGGGCATATAAATAGATTTGTAAACTAATTTTACCTGTGATAGCTACTTCCAAATGGGAGGGTCTACTGTGCAAAGCTATGTGGTCATTGCTTCATTATTAGTAAAGATACAAGAGTTTTAATTTTAACCAATAACGGTCCGTATATTATAGGAATCGGCCATTAGTGCGCAGGTTTTTCTGTAGGTCATACAAATATTTGTTTCGTCCGGGAACCAACTCGAGACACTTCAGCAGGCAATCGGTCAGCCACTACAGCAGCCATGCCGACAAATTAGCAATTCACACTGTAATTACCCCTAGGGTAAAAATACCTGTATAAACTCACTGGTTTCCTGGTGTTTTTTTTTTTAATGTTAAACCATCGGTTCCTGTAGTCGAGTGTGGAACCTAAGATAGAAGCGATAAGATACGACTACATACAGAAAACCTCTGATGAGAGAGACACACCGCCTCTACTCCGCTCCTTCGCGAAATGCCAGCCATGGCGTGCGAAGTCAAATGCGTGATCTAACTTATCTATAAAAAAAAAAACAGTAGCGAGACACTGAACTCTAAATCTTGGGGTCAATCAAGGCAGGGTAATCCCTGGTCTGTATGTATAATTATGATTATCATTATATGGGCCCGGGGATTACCGATTACTTTATTACTTCAACATTTAGATCGAACACTGCAACAGTCTATGTATTTGGAAGCACATTGCAATGGATCAGTACCTGATGATCTAAAGCCCAATCAATCAGTTAGCCGATTAGGCATTAGCAAGCTTGAGCATCTTTAAATGCTCTTGCGCATTCAACAAGTTATTTCGAACGTCACGGATAGAAAAACGGACATCTTGATTTGTTGTGTTTCTATCCAACTTCAAAAAGGAGGAGGTTCTCAATTCGACTACATTTTTTTTTAATACTTAGATGTTACGCAACATTTCGGTAATTATTTTTTTAATGGATGGTTTATACGAATTTATGGGGTATAGGTACAACTAAAAAGTGAAAAAAACTTAAAAAATAAACACTACAAAGTGAAAATTAACTTTAATTTCGTAAGTCGGTGGCAAAAAACGAAAATGCGGAATCAACGACATCGGCTTCTGAAATTAAAATAATTTTTCACTTTGTAGTGTTTTTTTGCGTACTAATACTAAGTATATTACATATTTAAAACTACTATGTGAATGACAATCGGAAAAGAATAAACAACAATGCATGATAAAACCTCACGTATTGTTTACTTAAGTAAGCGTTCTGTTCAGGAAATACCTAGGTATCTTTGATAAAATATGTCTGTTGACTTGCAGCTGATACAACACTTTTAACTACGTATAGGTACCTATTTTTATTTGTATCTTAGGTATTGTCAAATCAAAATGAACAACATTTTTCATAGGACCAACATCGTAATCGCGAAATGATAACCTCTTCCTTTTTTTGAAGTCGGTTAAAAATAGTCAGCCGTAGTATTTTACGTTTGGGTCGCGTAGGTAAGTATTGAAGTTTTTTATTATGGGAAAGTTGATATTTTTTACCGACTTCAAAAAATGAGATTATCAATTCGACACGTATGTATGTAATATTATAGAAACTGCATTATAATTATTCACATATTATGACAATCTATTAGGGCTTTCAAACAAATATACAAAATTTTATAGATGTATGTATGTTTGTCCACGCATTTCTCCGCAACTGTTAATCGGATCGTGACCATTTTTTTTATTGGCTTACATTTACTTCAACTTAGGGAACAGTGCAAGTTTCATCAAAATCGATTCAGTAATTTTCAAGATATGGACCAATACGTGTAAGTGTGACGGCCTGGCTTATTGATACGAGCTACGGGTGTAGTGTCAAAGGGAAAACATCTCGAAACCTTGGTCAAATTCTAGTGCAATATTTACTACAAAACTATTAAGTACCTAAGTACTTACTTATTTACAAACAAATATTCCTGTTTTTACTAAATTACTAATAGTAATTTAAAAAATTAAATCGACTTCAAAGAAATAACTTTAATTTCGGAAATAAAACTAAAATACAGATCCAAGACACCGACTTCCGAAATTAAAGTTGTTTCATAATTTTGAGTTAAATTCTTTTTAAAGTCGATTTAATTTTATTGCTTTCTTTTTACTTTTTGAATTTCCTGTCCCAAATAAAAAATAATTCTTTCCTTTTTCTTTTCAAACAGAAACTGAAGGGCCGATTTCAGAACCTTTTTCGGCTTCACATTTATTAGATAAAGATCGTTTAGCACGATAACTATTTTCACTGGAATATCAGCAGTGTCAGCACGTGCCTACATTTTCGAGGCCTGACGTGATACAGATAAGTCCTATCCTTTTGGGCACGTGTTTGAATATCTGTGCACTAGTGTCGTAACTTATCGCTTGATTGTAAATTGACTGCAACCACGTTTGTGTGGTCTACGTCATCTTTTGTTTCGAGTCTAGTAGTTAATGATTATTGCTTACTGTTATCAGAACAGCTTAATGTTTTTATGCTTTGCCTGTCAAAATAGTGGAAAAGCTACTTGTTAAAAGGCTTTTCCGGCAACGTACCGCCATCATGCTTATTTTTGCCATGTTGTAGATTAAAGCGTCGGTATGCGTGTCAAATTATAGGGACCCCAATTACCTACATGGAACTCAAACATTACTGGCGTGTACGTGTACTATAGGTGCACCTCTGCCTAACCTTTCATGAAATACAGGCCTGATGTTATGTAAAACAATTAATAGGTACAGTTGGCAACACATGGTCAAGTACCTTGATTTTGCTGATATTTTGACTGCCTGTATCATCAATAAAATTACCATGCAATCTAATTTCTCAAAAAGGTCCAAAATCATCTATACCACCTCGGTTTCTTCACAGCCCTCTAACAAAGCAGTTGCTAAAAATATATTAAATCATAATCCATTCTGTAACAATCGTATCAATTGCTTATTACGATTTAATAGGTCTTCAACTCAGACACAGGATGTATAACCTTCATTCTTTGCAGTACCTACAATGAGTAGGTACAATACTGATTACTTATATATACTTTATATAATATATCAACTTACAATATAGTTCCAGGCCACGACGTGTATATGTTATCTAGACTAGACTGCATTATGCATTCAAAATTAGAGACACGCCGTCATATGAGTTTTTTTGGAAATTAGATCTGCAGTTTTTAGAGGAGAATTTTACTGCGTGCTCTACTTAAGTTAAAATTTGTTATAGGCACATAAAATGAAGTTCATTGACTAATAACCACCACTTTCTCAAAAATCAACCCCTGTTTTATCATCGGAGGATACACTTAATAAGACAATTATTTTCCTTTGAACAATAAACTTGAAAATTGACTCGAATTTAACCTACTTTTCTAAATAAATAATAAAGTATAAAATAAATAATAAATCATGAATTTTCGAAAACTACCTCATAATGGGGAGGGAAAAATACGAAATTCACGCGGACGAAGTGCTATTGAGGTAGATAATAAATGCCAGACAAACGCAATGTCTTTTACATTTCCTAAAACTAGATTACCCATGTCACCAACATGAACTTTAATACCCCTTACTTAAACGTATTGTTTTCTTAGTACTTGGAAACAGGTGTTTCAACACTTAATTAATTCAGTTTACAGCGAGTATTTAATGCCTTATTAATCACACGAATAGTGAAATCAAACAGCTACTATTGTAGCGATGACGATCAATGTCGAATCAAATTGATTTAGCGAGAACTAACTACAAACAGCTTATCACATCGTTAATAATTGGTACCTAACAAGTTAATTATTTTTTTCTTTTTTTAATTTCCAGGTGAAACACGAACGTCTGCTGTTGGTATCGATACTGGGCTTCTTAGTAAACATGGTGGGCATATACGCGTTCCACCATGGACATGGCCACGGCCATGGTGGACACGGCCACTCCCATGGCGGCGGCAGCAGCCATTCACACAACAGCCATGGACACTCACACGATGACGACACCGAGGCTCCCACCGGAGCAGGCTCCGCTATCATGCGGGGCGTCTTCCTTCACGTCCTAGCTGACACGTTAGGATCAGTTGGTGTCATCATCTCAGCCATCCTCATGAGAACGTTTGGCTGGATGAGAGCCGACCCCATTTGCTCCATGGCTATAGCGCTTCTTATAGCCGCGAGTGTGGTACCTTTAGTGCGTGACTCCGCGGGCGTGCTCATGCAACGGACTCCCACATCACTGGAGCGCGCGCTACCTAACTTATACACGCGTGTGGTCGGCTTGGCTGGCGTGCACGCGGTCCATGAACCGCACTTCTGGACCCTGTGTAGTGACGTCCACGTGGGTGCGCTTAAAATCGAAGTGGCGAAGGAAGTAGACCCTAGGTACGTGACGGAGCAAACGTCGCGGATCTTCCGCGAGGCGGGCGTCAAACACCTCACGGTGCAACTCGACTACTACCCCCTCTGATGATCACAAACACACACATGACCACGCAGTGGCACCGTGTCTTGTATATAAGGAGAATAAGTTAATTAAATGTACTGTGCAATTATGATTTCGGTGGGATGATAGTAAATTTCAATTTTTGTATGATTTATTATGTTGTGATGAAGAAATTCCTTCTGTTTTTTACTGTTCACATTTCCATAAAATTTTAATTGAATACAAATTGTATTGCCTTGAAATTACCTGCTTGAAAAGTATTGGTTTAGTGTATATTAGCATAAATTGGATGTTATTATGGAGTATAGCTATGTGTAGTATATTTTTATATTATATTTTACCTTTGTATTTATTTTTATTTGTATTTTAACATTCCAATTGATTAATCGATCGAGGAACTTCGTCACTTGGTTACTTTGAAATCTGATAAAATAAATATGAATTAGCGACATATATGTTATAGGGGCTAGATGACGTGCTGTTGTCGAAGCAATGTGTTCTGTTCTGAATTTTTCAAAATTGTATTTCAATGCAGCACGAACAGCGCGTCTTGTGCTAGAGAACATAGATATCCTGAATAGTGCCCTATAATGTTGTGAAACAAATTATGAAATTAGCAAATTGATAGTTAATTTAGCATTAAAGTATTTTTAGATATTTCTAAAAATGTATGTAACTACTTTGGCTTGCTCTAACTTTGTTTGTAACTTATGTAATTTTATCATTTAATTAAAATAAATCGAAAATAATCTGCTTGGGGTCGTGCTTACCCCGCATTGGAAGGCGAGCATAAAATGAATTAGTGGAATAAAAAAACAAAGTGCATTTAGACGATTCCTCAAATTTAAGATTTTAGCATCTATGACCCAACATATTTGTATATTGAAAAGTAAAGGGATTTGGCAGTACTATGTTTAGTACTTCAATAGATAATACTCTATGTGATAGAATCACAGTGTACATTTACAAACTGTTTTTCGATTTTAATGCTTAGACAGAGGGTATAAAGTTTGCGTTACATTAGCAGAGAAAACTAAGGACCATAGGTCCGCCTGACCCCGCGTTTACACCCATATACAAGTTGTGGTTCTTGTCTATAACATGTTTCATACATTTATTGACATTATTTCAGACATGTATTGTTAACTATTATGTTCATCTTTTTGACAAGTTTTGTATAAAACTAGTCCTTAAAACTTGTTTTAGGTGTAAACGATAAACGAAAACAGTAGACAACATATAGAATACAGTCATGTTTTATAGCTCGGTGTAATCGCGAGATGAGATAAGACCTAGCTCCTAACTGTTAAAATCAGCTCTCTGCTGCAATTCTAAACTTTCTGCCTGACGCAAGCTTATTAATTAATTGTTCCTGTTGTATAAAGCCCACCATGTTCCTTCTTTGTCTCGTCAGAAAAGATGATAATCTACGATTCCTAAAAATATGTTAACGTGGCTAAATCTGTGAGTTTAAAAATAGACCTAATTGTGCAGACACCCGAGACCCGACAGACGTAAACTAAATGACTACTAAAAAATTACAAATAAGACTAGAAAATTACAAATAAGACTAGAAAATTACAAATAAGACTAGAAAATTACAAATAAGGTTGAATTAATTATAGCAAGACAACTCTCAACCTGTCTTAAAAATGTAGTTTCAAAAATGAACCCAGCTCTATTTTTTGTTTCACCTGTGAAATACAGTTAGAAATAAGTTTTTTAGTTTGTTAGGTGTTACATTGACTACTTGAATCGTAGATTATCATTTTAGGAGAGGGGAGGGTGGTCCAATAACTTCTAGTAGGTATTCTGATTTTATATTACAAGAATGTAACGGTACAATGTTTTGTAAAATAGTTAACTGCTCTTCCAATGAGTAAGATTTGTATTTACCCTGCGAAAATCCGATTAAATCATTTTCTACGAGATTAAACATAAGTTACCGAATTTTTTGATTTTTATTTTACTTTAACCCTGCATGTAAGCGCTCAACGTTTTTCACGATTATAATTTATTGCCGTTTGGAGTGTACTTTTCTAACGAACGATCGCTGGTTCATAAATCTATATCTATAAAGTTAACAAATTCATAATTAAGGATTATCCTTAATTATGAATTTGTTAATACAACGTAAATCACAAAATCACAACTCATTCATAACTCCTAATCGTTGGTAGTTTCCAAGTTTTTGTGTTGATTAACCATTCAGAAACCAGGTGTAAGTAACCCTTTTGTGCAAATGATGTTTAAAGAAGCCAAAGTTAGTGTCATGCAGTGTAGGATTATGAATCCACATAATTCAAATTTCTTTTTAAGTCTGTTTACATTAATAAAACAAAACATTATTTCAAATATATTATTTATACCACATTCGTAAACAGACAAGAACGCAATCATTTACAACAAAATCATTAAATAATAAATCTGTATTAAGTATTCCAAAAATTTTATTATTTTAAATATAAAGTAATATAAGATCTATTCTCGCGGTTAAAGTGGCCTGCGGGGTGTTGTGTTGTGATGAACTCCTTCAACATATCATTATCACTAGGGATTTGATCGAATTCAGTGTTGCCAGTTTATGATTTGAATTCTACTACGTGGCTGTCAGAATTTTATTAGACATAAAATCATATTTACATCTTTTGTTGCCATGGAAAAAAAAGGAATACTTTGAAATAAAGAAATCAAGTCGTCTCTTAGCGAACTTCTAGCTTATGTGCCCGCACACTACTCCAGCCGCGGCTAAATATTTATTGTGCTATTCAATGAGTTTTTTGGCCTTGAAGTACCGACGAAGGT
The DNA here is from genome assembly GCA_963669345.1 of Gortyna flavago. Lineage (NCBI taxonomy): Eukaryota > Metazoa > Arthropoda > Insecta > Lepidoptera > Noctuidae > Gortyna > Gortyna flavago. Next base: position 3,633,131 of record OY770142.1, on the reverse strand, counting down.
AGAGAACCTGCCACGTGGCGAGACCCAGGAGACATGCCATTGAGAATAAGCTGAAGAATAGAACCCGGTTGTTTGTGGACTCTGAAACAGAATGACAATGGAAACTAAAATCAAATTATGATTACGTTTGCTAGTATATTTCATGAAGTTGATGACATTTTAACTGGAAACATGAACTCGCTAAAACTAAGCATGTAGTAGCGAAAAGATGTTGACGATTTTTATTACAAGCATGCGCTTGTAATAAAAATCGTCAATATCTTTTCTACCATTCGCACAGACCAAAAAATTAAGAAACTAATTACACAACTCGAAATATTGGTCCTTTGCTCCACCTAACCAACCCTTGTATTTAATACTTGCTATATAATGAAGGATAAAAGTAATTAATAATTACCATTGGTGTCTCTCATCTCCTCCTCTCGCTTCCTCATCAAGGTGAAGTCTTGGACGATGGCTTCTGACAGATCCTCTAATCTCTTCAGTTCTAGTTCCATGGGCTTCAGCTTCGCGGCTTCACCAATCTGGATACGAAAGAGGTTTGTATGAATAGTTTTATTTTTATTCTTTTTAGAGTGAAATAAAGGATTCGATTTTGGTGAGGGGTTTTGAAAAAAAGTTTTAATACGTATTTTCGGACAGGGTGTTTTTTTGAGGGTTTATAGAAGTGGGTGGTCGGAAAAGATGGTTTAATCTTAGTGAACCATCAAACGGGTGTGGGGTAATTTAATCTACCTATTTAATTTTTATTTAGATTAGATTTAATCAATATACCTGCGGGGTAATTGCGTAACACAGTAGGAATGGCTTTCATTTTGACAGTTTATACAGCATTTATTGCGTTATTTACGTTGTTGAGCAGACACATTTTTCGAACATATGAAGCAATGGATTAGCAATATCCTTCAAAATTATTCAGATTGTGATTGACGTGTGTTACGCAATTAGCGTGCTGCTGATATTACAGGGTAAATCTAAGAAAAATACAACACAACACACATTAGTAGTGCCTTGAGCATTTGTTAACAATATTGATTTATAAAAAAATCACTTGTTTTTTTTTTTTGTTGTATTCGTAAATGGTGCCATCGAATTGAATAGTTTCATTCAATTGGCTGAACATGGCTAAATGTTTACTGGGCATTATGCGCATGATTTTAAAATTACCTATAGAGGTGTACCAATGAATAGAGGACTTGACATTTAGACAAATCCAAAAGAGTGGCAGTGGGATAAAGTATTTTCATTTCAGGATGTTCTTCTTCAATCTATCTGAGTAGGCGCTATTTTTCGAGACAGTTCGATCATTATGCATGCACTATGCATGCTTCAAAATCACAAATATATTAGTCACAGGTAAAGCCCACACATTATTACCCATGTGTTCTGGAGAAGTGTGGATTGTAGTAGAGTCACCGATAATCAAGAAAATATATTAAAATACATACATAAAGAGAGAGTAAAAACAATATTAGATCTTCAAAGTGGGGGTGAAAGCTTGAAAATGTTGCCATATTTTGATATAAAAGTTACCAAAAATATTATTGCCAGCTATAAAATTGAGATCTAATTAAAATAATGCTGTATAGTAAGTGATCAAAAGTAGAAAACTAATAAGAAGCTAATACTATTTTATTTTTATTTACGAATTAAAAATAATACGTACGCCTTCATAATTTTTGGCTTCTATTCCAATTTTGATATCCAACATCACATCTTGGGTGACGCCACGGCGTTCTGAAAAAGAATTTATAATTTGTAAGAAAATAATCTGAAATGCGACAGGCCTTCTGGTTGGCGGGGTAGAGCTGGCTACTTGGCCAAAGATGAAAGGTATGATATTTATTTCTACTCATGACAACGAGACATAAAGCAAACCTATAAAAAAATGTTCAGTAATAGATAAGGTAGTAAAAACCTGGCACCTTATTTCTATACAATAGTAATCTATTTTAAGATTATCAACAATGACGCAATTATGCAGCTGTGCTATATACGAATAGGATAACAGATATTTACTTTATTATATAAACTTTACCATGGCCATTTATCTTTTGTATTCATACAGATAATACAGAGTAAAGTTGTAGCTATTCCCTACTAGTACTTATTAAAATTATAAAGTTTTAGATATTTATCACCAATTATCTGACCCAACAGACATTGTCCTGTCCAAATTTTAATCGTTCATATAAAATTCCCATAGAAATTGCACATTCTGTTTACCCGAATTATCCAATTTTCACAGCAACATAGAAAAAAAAAACTTTCAGTAATAAATTTGGATCGTTACCAACATTTTAAAATTAAAGTTTTCCTAATCAGTCCAGCCTTTCTTAAGTGATGCTCTTACAAACAAACAGCATTTTAACATACAATGAGGCTATTCCCTGGACTAACACATAGGAAACCTTTTGTGAGTAAAAGATTTCTTAGGCAACCACCTAAGTTTACCAGGTAGCTAAAGAATTCATCATTTCATTTTCATTCTCCTGTCCTTGTTCCATTTTATTTGGGGTTGGCGCAACATGTATTTTTCTTCCATTCTTCTCTATCAGTCATCATCTCTGTAGTCACCCCTTTCTAACCATATCATCATTCACACACTCCATCGTTTCTTTGGTCTTCCCCTACTTTTATAGTCATCAACACTCATTCCTATGTATCACATGCCTATACAACAGATTTCCACACAACTATCCATTTGTGTAACACCACATATCAGTCTTAGTGGTTTTATCTCAGCTGCATGCCATTGCTTTTAATTCATCCCTTTTTTGGCCCAACATTCTGATCCATTCAAGACAGCAGGTTTAACCATTGTCTTATATCAGAGGGGCAATTTTCATCATTTTAAGAACGTTCACAGTAATCACAGTCTGATCTCAGTCTCAATCTGTCAAAAATAATTCTAATTTCCCTACATTTTTGACACTTGTTTGTTGTCTAGATGAGACTGCGATTAGATTTTGAATGTTTTCAATTACGAGAATTGGCCTTCTGGTAGCTAACATTAAATATAATTCCAGGCTTAAACTAAATTTTCTAAGCTACAGATGGTTCTCTTACCTGGTGGAACTTTTGATATAAAGCAGACTTCGAATGTATCATAAGTTTCCGTCACAAATGTGAACTTCCCTTTGGTTATGGAATCTCTCTGTGATAATATGTGGTCTTTGGAGTCGCGAATCTGAAAAGAATTAAGATCAATATTCGAGAACAGTTAATAACAACAATTTGTAAAAGAGGGATTAGTTTATCAGCTGCACTTGTTTGAAGTCCGGTTTAGTAGGAAATATAGAATTAGTGATTTGGGTATTTAAATGATAACCTCACTGTATGATTTATGGGATTGCCTGCATTGTAGTTACATAAAACATACCCTATGACACTCGGCAGTAGTGTAGCTTTCTGCAAGTGAGATTTTTTTAAATTGAATGGAAGCTTTACCTCTTAATAATATTATTAGCATTAGTGTAGATGAGGTGTGTACGTCAAACCCTTAAACTGTCAGACCATACTGTTAGTAAGTTTCATTTAGCTAATTCTGGCAGGCCTAAACAATAACAATAATCTAGGTTAATTTTTTTATCTACAATCTTTTGGTTGCTATTCTCTTTTAGAACAAATATTATACTTAAGATTCAAGCCAATGTGTTACAACAGGCAAGTGTGGCAAAAGAAAGTCAAATAATCAAAACAATGAATTACCACTCAGTAGCTTATCAGTAACACAGCTACACTAAATTAGTATCAATGGAGAATTTGTTAAGTTAATTATTTTATTTAACACTTCAATGTTTATACCTGACTAGCTTTTGCCTGCGGCTTCGCCTATGTGGGTCGGAAATTATTCACAGAAAATTCAAACCCCTATTTCACCCTCTTAGGGCAAAAACCTTTTCTTAGTGGACTCTTCACAAAGAACACACCCTCCAAATTTCAAGTCTCAAGGACCAGCGGTTTAGGCTGTGCATTAATGTATTAGTCAGTCAGGGCTATGAATCCATACTAATATTATAAATTCGAATGTAACTCTGTTTGTGTGTATGTTACCTTTTCACGCCTAAACCACTGAACATATTTCGATAAAATTTGGCAGAGCGATAGATTGCATCCTGGGGAAGGACATAGGATAGTTTTTAACGACATACCTCGCGGGCGAAGCCGCGGGCGGAAGCTAGTTTTATATAGATAAGCATAGTAGGTACCAATCTCCTACTGTTGGTGGTGTTTGCAGTTTGCTTATACTTATACTTTTGACAATCCATTGGTTGTGATTGTGATACTCTTCAATATCCTTTATTGTACATGCATTTATAAGTCAACAATAGTTATCTTATGAAATAAGCTTAATTATGTGTATTGTAAGTAGGAAAGGGGGTATCAATAAACCACTAACTTGCTGAGAGCTGTCTTGAAATAAAAAATCTGGCATCAATATTTTTAGATTAGATACAAGATTTGATCACTCTCAATTGATTTTGTAGCAAAGATAAAACTAAAATTCTATTTACAGTGTTACAACATGACAAATGTTCGCGTTTACCGTTACACCAGTGCCGTATGGGCGGTGGAATTTTGCCAAAAAAAAAATGTCTTTATAACTTACGACATAGTCGACTCTCTGTCCGGCAACCTCTGTGACTTCGTATTCTCCTGCCACGAGCACATTAGCATGCAGTTCTTCCTTCAAGCACTTCTGTGTGTTGGGCGCGAGGTTCCACATGATAGCGTCCGTGCCGTGCCATAATACACTCAAAACAAACACGAGATATTGCACCTCCATGTTTTTAATTGATAATTTATGTCTTTATCGCAATAATTCAGTCACAATTCATAACATAAAGAACTGAAAACAAACATATTCTCTGTCAAAAAGACCGATGAGTTGGCCCGAAACGAGAAACGTCGTCGGCTTTTTGGGAAAAGTTGCCAGGTTATGTTACACGTCAGTAACGAAACGGAACGTATTTTGAAAATAACGAAAAGCGTTAAGAAATAACAAGTTCTGTTACATAAATAAACCAATGTCAAAGAATTATCATGATTTTTTCTAAAAACTTGCATTTTATTTGCTTTACAAATTCAATGGAAAGTTTATCTCCAATTTGCAATAAAATAACAAACCGTAAAAAATAACTCTGCTTTGAATGGAAAAGTGAGACTATGTGTTGCCATTTACAACAATATTGCTAGATTAATATTATGTATTATAAAAATGCATTATTTCTTTCGCTTTCTTTGCTTCATAAATAGTGCATTTATTTTATTAACATAGTTGGACTTATGAATTTGAAGATAAAATGCAAATTTTAGTAATCGCTCTTTCAACAAATGTTATTAATCAAACTCAATTGCAATTTATGGTAACACAAAGTTGTCGTTCCAGTTACATTTTATAGAATACCCGAAGCCGGAGCATAAGAAAGAAATAACCATAATATACATTGATGCCATTAAACCTACTACGGGGAGTGTGTAAACAGGACAGCAAAATGCATTGCTAAACACAGATTATTCTAGTTTAGTGGAATGCCACAGAGTACTTTTTGATAGAGTGTGGAATGCACTTTTCACTCGAAAGTGCAAGTTTGTGAATAAATAACAGCACTCTAACCTAATTATTTGTTTTTAGATTGTTATTAAGTTAAAATTGTACATATCTTGTATAGTGTAATTAGTTTAATGTAGTTATAGAAAAGATTTCTGACTGGCTATGAACAATATAGTGTCGCGTAAACCGTGAAATCCAAAACTGCAGCCTTGGCTGTTTGACAGTTGTCTGGTTTTGCTAATTATTTACAGAAATTATTTATTTTAATTTTATTGGATTCTTGAAGATACAATTAAATACTTAAAATCTCAGTGTTATCAATATTGTTTATGGAATAATTGTGAGAAAGTAGTGATATTTCGTAAGATATTTACATGTTTACATAATAGTACTTGTATTTTTCATCAGAAATGCATCTGCATTTTTTTGTAAAATACTCTCCCTACATACTTACCTTTTATTTTGTTCTTGTTACATTTCACAATATGAAGAGTTCAATGACTTTACAGAATACCTGTGGAGTTAAACATAAACAACAGGAAGTTGGAAGACTTCCATAAAATTATCACATCCATCTGATACTACTGTGTAAGTATCAATTATTTAGATATTTATGTTATTTGCTAGCTTATTTCTGAAGTGTTTGTTAACACATTTTGTGTCAAAACTTTCATAAAAGTTTTTGTATACGGTCTAGCTGATTACAAAATTGAAATAAATTAACTCCAGAAATGGTTAAATAATGTCTTTAAACCAACTTCTTATAAAAGAAGCAGGTTCTCAATTCGTCTGTATATGTAAATTCTTTATCGAGACAGCTCCCAAGATAAAATGTCGTTAAATAAATAAACACTGAATTTGATGCAATTGGATTTTAATGTTCCGTAGCTCAAAAAGAAAAAAGGGAACCCTTATAGGATCACTTTGTTGTCCGTCTGTCTGACAAGACCGTTTATCTCAGGAACGCATGGAGGTATCGAGTTGAAATTAAAACCATAGACCCAGGTCTACAGTCCCTTGAAGCTGTGAAAAAATCAAACTTCTAAGTTAACGTAAATAAAAGATAAGGACGTTTATGCCGCTAATAACGTATATTTCGACACTCAAGGGAATCAAAACGTATAGGGTACTTCCCATTGACCTAGAATCATGAAATTTGCCAAGAAGCAAGATCATTTAGCACAAGTAAAGGAAAAAAATCCGAAAACCCTGTAATTACTTAAAAAAAAAAGAATCCCGTGACAAACTATTTACATACCCACAAAGTAGGGAACCCTTTGTAATAATTTCAACTACTGTACCCAAAATACATGCTTGTTCATGGAGTTATAGACACCAGAAGGCCAATTCTCGTAATTTAAAACATTCCAATTGTAGTTGCAGTCTCATCTCAGTCACTCTATTAAAAAGTACTCTGTGCATCTCAGTGACAAACAAAATGTCAAGAATTTTTCAAAATGGGGGATATTAGAGGTATTTTTGACAGATTGAGACTGAGATCAGACTGAATATTCTTAAAATTACGAGAATTGCTCCTCAGGTTGTCCATTAAACATCTGTAAAGAGTTTCTGACTTATATGTAATTATGCAAAAGGGATAGATAGAACATAGCTTAGCCACAGAACACTTGTTCAATTTGAGGGGGGTAAATGCATCTATTTTCCTTCAACTCAAGAATGGGCCCCCATTTCGACGATTACTGCTAAGCAGATACAATATGTTTTAAAGTTATGTTTAAGTCTAATTAAGAGTTTTAGACTCCGTATGTATCCGCTCCTGATTAAATCTCATGTTAGTATTTTAGTGACACATTCACAAGACGTAGATACATTTTTTATATAATATCTTCTGGTTCAACAAAATATTGTTTTCTTTTTGCCTTTACTTCTACCAAGGCCATAAAAATATGCTCAGGGTATAGTTAATAGAGACAATTAAAAACAAATTAAAACAACTGATCAACTTATTACATAGATAAACTCACACCTTCCTTCCATGGGGTGTTGATCGAAGAGGGCGTCAGACAGAAACTACAGAACACCACCTGCTACGATCTTTACATACTCTTTTTTCTTAATTTACATTCATACATGAGGTCAAACAGACACTGGTTGTGAGTACTACGCACCTGATATTTTATTAATCAAACTGATGTTATATTTCAGGTGGAATCTGGCTATGTCTCGACACAAACCGGAGCTCAATGGCATCATAAACTCTGGAGAAATATGTGAACGACAACCAGAAATATAAGTAATACTCGTGATTATTAAGGTAAGTCGTATTATTATACATAATGGAAACAAAAATTACAACAGCGGGGTAATTGCGTAATACGTAACTCTCATAAAACATCAATTGCGTGCAATGGGTTTCATTTTGTCAGTTATTTATGTTGTTGAGCAGACAAATTTTGCAAACCTATGAAGCGATTGATTCAATTGAAAGTGTGTTACGCAATTAGTTAGCTGAGCGCTAAAGATTTCTGATCTGAACTTACTAAGGAGACAAGATCAGTTTGATGATGATGATGATGATGAAGGGGCTCCCTTTTCCGCACTTAGACTCTCATTCGGTCCGTTGTGCGTGGGGATTCTGACTAACAGAGCCAGCCTAGCTCCGCCCAAAAGCACAGAAGCTTCCTGGGAACTTCGCAGGCTTCGCGGAGCGACCTCATTGTTCCGAGGATTTCTGCACGTTGAGAAGCCACGGCCTCGCATTCCAGGACAACGTGGGCGGCTGATTCCTCGGCGTAAAGGCATCCCCTGCAAAGGGGGCTGTCTGTGGGGCCTATGTTGAAAAGAAGAAGAAGGAGGTTATGGCCCGTAATTGTACCTATTATTATTCTAAGGTTATTTCTACTCAAGCTGAGAAGTTTTTGGTTAATCGCGGGTGTATCATTGGTAAAGCCAATTTGGACTGTCTACAGTCTGTTGCCCGTGACCATCTGTTGTTATGGAGTTCGGTCGATCTTTGGCGCATCCACGCACGAAATTGTGAGAAAGGCAGTGGAAGAAGTGGGTACGGGCCTAGCACCATCATCTCAGAGCCTCTCTTCGCAAGTTCATCTGCAGCATCATTGCCCAAAGATCCGCTATGCCCTTTGATCCACTGGAGAGTAATACGATTGAACGTTGATAAACTTTCCAGAGCTAGCTAGCTAGCTAGCTTTGAGCACAGATAGGCTGTCGGATAGGAATTTGATGCCGTAGTTCCGTATGCCTAAGTGCTTTACTGCTGACGCAGCTTGTGTTAAGGCAACACATTCGCATTGAAAAATCGAACTGTGTGCGCCTAGTGGTATGTTAAAGTTGATATTGAGGTCAAGGGAGTGTACGCCAGCACCTGAACCGTTTTGTGTTTTTGAGCCGTCTGTGTAGATTCGCACTTCATTGGCTCCTGACTGATCCCTTACTTCCTGAACAGTTTGTATAATATAGTTTTTGTTGAACATTGGTTGGTTTGGTGTTCTATCACACGGGGCAGCGATGAGAGGCTGGTACTCAATCGCCCGGTCCAGGATTTTAGCGTGTGGACTGGTATGGTTTTTTCCCCATATGCCCAGATGCATTAGTCTGATGGCAGCTAGCGCCGCCTCCTGCTGTATATACAGGTCAAGAGGAGTTAATTAAGGGCTATCTCCAAAGCTGCTGTTGGGGTGGTTCTCATGCAGCCTGTGGTAGCTGAACAGGCCAACCGTTGGAAGCGTTGTAGTCGGGTAATGGTGGGCGAGAGTTCAGTCCTCCTCCACCAAACCAGAGCGCCATGAGCCAACATCGGCCTGATCAGCGCTTTGTATATCCACAAGGTAATTTTCGGAGAGAGCCCCCACGTTTTGCCTAACATTTTATTACATTGGTAGAGTGTAATAGTGCTTTTGTTAAGTTTGTAGTCAAGATGCTTGTTCCAGAGCAGTTTGCTATCTAGGATCACCCCCAAGTACTTGACTTCGTCTTTAAGCGTTAGTTCTGTGTTGAAAAGTCTTGGAAGCCTATGGGGTCCAAGAGTTCTCTTGTTGGTGAACATTATTAGTTCTGTTTTGAGGGGTTAACCGATAGTTCGTGCTTTGTGCACCAACTCTCGATAATTTTGAAAGCCTTTCTCATGAGATCGCATAAGATGCCCTCAATTTTCCCCGAGATTAGAATTGCTATATCGTCCGCGTAACCCACCGAGTACAGACTGCAGGCGTTTAGCTCTACGATGAGCTCATTCACGACTAAATTCCACAGTAGTGGTGACAGCATCCCACCCTGTGGGCAGCCTCTACTCACGATACCTCGTGTGGTGGTGTTCACGGTAAATTGAATAGCACGGTATTTTAGCATCATTCTATAAGTGTTCGCGCAACACCGTGCGTGGCAAGTGCCTGTTCGATGCTGACGAAGTTAGTAAGATCAGTTTGTTTTTAATTAATTAATTATGGTCACAAAATTATTAAATGTTAAAGCGTCAAAGTTCTAATTTATATAAGTGAATGTCAACAAACGCTGAATAAGAACCATCCATACTAATATTATAAATTCGAAAGTATCTCTGTCTGTATGTATGTATGTGTGTTACCTTTTCACGCCTAAACCACTGAACGGATTTCGATAAAATTTGGCAGAGAGATAGATTGCATCCCGGGGAAGGACATAGGATAGTTTTTATCGACATACATCGCGGGCGAAGCCGCGGGCGGAAGCTAGTACTTTTATTCATATAAAATTTTCTCAAATATTGTTTGTATTTTTATGAAACACGATGTATATGACGTCCAGAAATCTTTGCTCTTCCCTCTCGGTCCTTCAGCAAATCAGCATCCGGCCTCAGTTTATTTGTTTTGGTGATGATCTCGTCCTGCCATCTTCTACATGGCCTGATTGTTAACTTATTTTTAGATTTTCTTCCAAACACTGGTTTGTTTTATAACTTGACGGGTTCGGAAGATAATATGACCATCGTTATCTTCTGTCTGCCACCACCAGAAGAACAACAATTTTGTGATTCTCAATATTATAACTTCTACACGTGCTGTCGAAACTCATAAACTGCGTAATAATATATAGAATGAGTCACTCAAACGTTTTGGCTGCATTTCAATCCGAAGCCTTTAGCATTTAAACTGGCCATTAATATCGTTTCCCAAAGCTAGATGGCGTGACTCACTATGAAGCAAAGACTGATAGTATTCTGTTTTGACGACTGCATTACAACTGATAGTCCTCTAAGATTAATTAAAACGTGTCTGAGCTGTACTTTATTAAGATCTTTATCACAGTCGGAAGTTATCGGTTGTGGATAACATGGATAACACCTGAAAAATTGAAAAAATCATATATCAGAATGGGGTCATCAATTGAACTAATTAGCTCATTCCTCATAACATGTTGGTTCAAGGAGGAACTTAGACTAATAATTTCCAAGTTGACCGAACATACATAACATACTTTGACTTAGTTAAGTGCGGCAAAACAAAGCTGCTTATAGAAGTAATACCCGATTGAAGTAAATAAATATGAATCGCGTGCAAACAGATATGCTAATGAAAACGCCGAAGGAATGAATCAAACAAGCGTGAAAGAAGTAAGACTGAATAATGAAGTAAAATTCAAAACAAACTAAACAATAAACCAAAAACAACAACGACAGAAAGAATGTATTGCCTGAAGACAGAACGCTAGCTTGAAATATGGACAAGAAACAATATCGTATACATACATAATTTTCCCCCATAAAGTTTCAAGCCTCAAACTTTTTAAGGTCTCATATAATTTGCCTGCAATTTCAGCCTTTTATATAGCCTAAATAGCAAACCCTTTCCGAAGTTAAAATTACGTTTAGAAATTTTCTATATGCGTTAATTAACAATCTAAAAACGGTCCACAAGTTAGCAACTCGACAATAGAGATTGATCTCGACTAAGCAATACTTTGAATCATCTCATGATTAATATGCAGTGGAAATGCAATGTTGCCTCCTGTAGTTGCGGACACGGGCCATAATCAATGGCTCGTGTCCGCAACTTCCTTAATCTGAGTCAATATTCTTGTAGTCGTGTCCCTTGCGCTGGTAAGGGTTATACAATTTTATTAGTGCACTTGAATTTACCTTTGTTCTACTTTCTTGCATTTTCTTAGCTTCCTGCATAGCTATTCACAAAGCTACGACACGGTTTGGTACCGTATCGAAAGTCAATATTATCGACGAAATCCTATAATCGCTATTCACAAATCCGAAACCGTACAATTTTGACAGTTCATATACGGTATGAAGACATCAATTCTTCCGACAGGTATTTGCTGTCGGAAGTGTTATCGAATAACAAAATATTGTATAAAAAAGAGTAATCTGAGCAATAAGTGTCAAAACACGGCTCCGGGCAAGGTCCTCATGCCCTTGCATGAATGCAAAGAGCATCTGCCGCTGCTCCAATGACACTCTTTTCTGAAAATATGCATTTTCAACATTAGGTTTATAAAATGAAAATGAGCAAATAGTATTTTTTTTTAAATACTGATAAAATACATGCAACCAATTTTCTGTAAAAAAAAAACTAATTTTTCACTTCTCAATTCTTTTCGCATAACTTTAACCTACAGTGGTGAAAAAAAATCCGTAAGATTGTGCTGAACATATATATTGTGTTGTATTGATAGGTAGTGACCCAAGCTATCACCCCCTGCAGTATGTCGTGCTATTTACTGGACACCCTGTATACAACGGCCCGAAATGAATCAGTGGGCAGTTGCCCGCCAAACGCAACACCCGTCTGGTCGGAGGATCCTCCCTTTTCAATAGAGGATGAGTGAATTTTACACCCTATTCCTCATACCTCTATATGTTAAATAAATAAGCGTGATGAATTTCGTGCAGAAACTGTTGAATATTTTGGTTAACAAATGTGATGTGCTAAGAAAACATTAACAAATCCTTACAGTCTGCCGAGATTCCGAGAGTGCAGTGAGTTCACGTTTTGCTCAGAAGGCGCCATAATTTTCCTCGCGCGTTAACCACGCGCTGTGGAATCTAGAATCTTTGAACTTGATAACGATGCATTGCTCCGAAGTCCACCACCCGAAACAGTTAACCCGTCAAGTAAATAAACCTGTTTATTTCCATAAAATAATACACTATGGATATAGATCAATCGCTGACGGCAATGTTATGTAAAAAGTTAATAAGTTAAACGCAGTTGAAGGTTCTTAAGGCATTGACTGCCAACGCGGTCACCGGTGACCGCGAACAATGGATTTTCTATTGTGTTTGTTGCCTGGCAGTCAACGTGTTAACAAAGAATTGTAGAATAAAAATGATGCCACTAATTAATAAGGAAATAGCGATGATAAAAATAAAAATGGATTTAACTTTTTTTATTTGTCTTGTCATTCAATTACCTAACTGATAAAAATATCACCACTCAAAACGTCGACTTAGACAAAAAGCGTCACAACAATGTCCATAGATCACATAACGAGGAAACAACGAATCAGCAAACTAGTAGTCACGTCGTTATTACATTCGTGAGAAGCTGAGAAGTTTCTGCCCTGCTATCGGCCGCGCTGAACGTGTGCAAGATAATCCAGCTATGTAACGTGCAGCGTGACGTAATACTGTACGGTGAAAACGAGAGTGCTCGGCGCTACCATGCGAATATACTCCTTAAGCCGACTAAGATCCATTCAGGTGGCGCGACCGTGACAATGTGCGCGACTGCCGGCGCGGGGTGCGGGGCTCGCCGCTAAAGTGGGTCGCCCGCGACGTGTACAGTCAAGTTCAAGGCCACACACGGAGGCAATGGGGCGCCGATCGCCCCTAGATGGCGTTGCGCGAATCGTTCTAAGTTTGAAAATTTTGCGAGCCCGGGGGTGAGGTGCGGGGCGCGGGTCTGAGCTGTGGGAACGAATTTTCGGTGCAATACACACTACAGCTACACGACGCTGCACTCGTGTACCGAACGTCGCGACGCGCAGTACTTTCGCGCAGCACTAGATCCAGACTTCTAAGCTAACCTAGACATACAATAACAATCCGACATGGACTGGATGGAGATGGAGGATGTGGTGCGTACATTTAATCGTTTATTTTCTATCCTATAAATTATTTACGCCGCGTTTTTATTAAGAAAATGTGCCGGTTTTTAAAAAAAACAGAATTTTACCTTGACCTAGGCTAACATTTTATCAACAGCTACACGCCGGCGCTGCCGAATATTTATCGCACTGGTATTATGTTTCCTCATATTGTTAAGTTCTTAATGATTGTGGATACCAAAATATTTTAAGTTATTAATATAATAAATCTAGCAGCCCACTTAAGAATATACATATTTTTTATCAGGTTTAGTGAACTTTTAAATATGTAGGCAAAATATTGTAGAGAAATGAATAAAATTGTGGCTAGTGCATTTATTAGCTTAAATGCATGTGTATTGAACAATCATAAATAATTTATATTTCCAGAAATAACGTTGTCACAACACGTAAAATTTTAATGTTCAGTGATCGTTTTCAATCAAAACGTAATTAATGTGTGTAAAAAAAACTCCAAATTTTCATGTAAGTACAAAATTTTCGCCGACATTTTGTTAGTCTAAATTTGTGTACTTACTAGTTTCTCATGCATCACTCTACTAAAGCATATAATATTATTAACATTAGTTACCATCTCTAATATGCATAAATTCTATACATAGTTTCCAAAATTCTAGTGCGGTAGGCTCGGTCCCAAACAGCTCAACACGTAGAGCGCGGTCTGCCCGACCTGCCCCAACCCGTGATCGATCGCGCCGCCTACCATTACCCGCCTCTAACTGTTGTGCCTTGTGCATAGCGTCTATTTTCTCAACGCTAGCAGAAAAACCTCTCCGCACGTTTTGTCTCCAACGTTTTCCGCTGTCGGTCTTCTTGAATCATCTAACGTTGTTTTGAGGGTTGATGATCATCTCAAATAAAATCAAATCGAAGCAAATTCATTTACTTGCCAGAATGTACCTAGGTTTAAAATGTATGATCTTAAAACTATAATGGCCCCTTTATATTCTACCATTACATATGGTGTGCAAATATTTAATTGTAACCTGCAAAATGTTATTATTTTCTCGCTTTCGGTTATTTAAGATTTATAGTCGACTAGCTTCCGCCCGCGGCTTCGCCCGCGAGGTATGTCAATAAAAACTGTCCTTTGTCCTTCCCCGGGATGCAATCTATCTCTGCCAAATTTTATCGAAATCCGTTCAGTGGTTAAGGCGTGAAAAGATAACATACAGACCGACAGACATACAGGGTTACTTTCGAATTTATAATATTAGTACCTATGGATTAGTATGGATTAAGTTCTGGCTTCTGGGCCCGTTATTTTCCTAATATTAAGATTTCCTTCCTTATTTTCTTCATGGAAAGATATTTAGTGTTGATTGTACTGACGTAAAATTTTACAGGCTGTAAAATGCATTTTAGTCACGCATAATTGCCATGTCTTGTAGATAGTCTTTAAAAGTATTTAGATCCGATAGCAGTACCTACTACGTACCTATATCCTTAAAATATGTAGGTACATATATTTTACGCTCTTTGATTTTGGGACTGATCATTGTGCTTGCATTTTTATGTATGCGCGGACATATTTTAAATATTGTCTATTTTTTCGCATGTTGAATAATCCTGTTCGGGTTGATACCGAGGCTCGTTTTTATCGCAGGAACGTATAATGGCTTCTTTTATGCGCTCTGTATTATTAATAGTCTCTCAGTTATTTCAAAGAGTTTCTTTGTCTCTCTGTTCATTTTGCTGCCTCAAGTTTAGGTCTACGTCTACCTCATTGGTATTTGGAGTATTAGGTAAGTCCCGGTTCAATTAGATTTCTTATCTTCTTTGATCCTTTGACCCATTTCTTTTATCATGACTTTTCTCAATGCTTAAAATAGAATTTGTAAGAATGACATAACTGTTTCTCCAAAATTTGATGAATTTTATGATCACAATTTTGAGACAAAATAAAGTGCTGTGTATACTTTTGTAGCGATTAATCTACCTATCTAATCATTTTCGTTGCAACGTGATGCATACGTTGGTGATATAACGCGGCCTTGACTGGACTTATCGACTCAATCTTTCCATGCACTGACACATATTTTTACGTACGAATTAATCGAATACTAAAAGATTGTTTTTTATATTATGAAATGTAATAGTTGGTTATCCGGACCTGAATTTTAAATTCTATCATTTGCTTCTTCGAAACCGTCTTCTGAAGTTTAATTTGACACTCCAAGATAGTTTTCAACTGCTTCAGTTTTTCTATCATTTTTTTTCCCTAGTCCTTACATAATACTACATGACATGAGCACGATGCAATAATGACGATAACGGGCCGTAACTTTTTTTTATCACCTGCATTGGCCACTGTTCGCCGTGCAAGTTCAGTTATTACGAATATTTATGCACACAAGTAATGAAATATATTCAATCTATATTTATTTTTTAAACCATTTAAGTAGCTTAGATATCCATTAGTAGATAAAAAAAATCCGCCAAATATTATGAAAGTATTTACAATTGTATAATTACTCCAGTAAGTGGCTTTGTATTAACAAAACAGTTTGCATTCGCAGATCTTTAATAAATTGCAGATGATACTTTGATATCAAACGACCTTAGGTTACCTACAAGCTATTGGTCACGGGCAGGGCAGGTTTCAAAGATAATAAAATAATTAGTTTATGTTAATGCTTCCGCTATGAATTTCGATTGTAATCGTTTATTGAGATTGCAATAATTGAAAACTCTCCACCGACCCTTTGTGAATGATCTATTTTCTTTTAAAATTTCCACCTTTATCTTGCCTTAACGACATTTACCTAATATCATATCAGACAGTGCAGTTTATTAGTCACGCTATTTACATAGATCTGTGATCAAATTTTAGTAACAACTAATGCGGCGGGCCTTGGTGAAAAAACGTGATGTCTAGCATCACCTTTTGAAGATGTTTTAGCGTCTAGTCTAGACCGATAGGTGCAAGCCAATGTTGTTTTTATTGCAATAAGATTTCACACTAACGCAGCGGCACACCGTAGATAAAAAGCTGGCGGAATGCGATATGCAACGTTAAAAATACTCGATTATCGCGTCGGCAGCAACCACAGTCCCTGTACCAAAAGACCAAAAGTAATGACACCAACAAAAATTTCGTAGTTGATGCAGTTCAGTAACTATTGCTGCTCCACTCAGGAGCACTGAAGTAGAAGGGCTTTCCGGCCGAGCAATATGCGTGTAGCACTCCAATGTTTTCGGCGAATTCGAATAATTGACTATGGGTGGAGTGAGGCGGGAGTGAGGGGGGGCTCGAGCGGGAGATTTGGCTGTTGGCCTTGACAATGAACCGGCGGCGCGCACACAAGTGCGATTTTATTTGTATTTGAAATACACGCACACACACAATTAGGAGCTGTTCCACGAATTGCCTCCTCCCACACAATTAAATATTAGGGCTGTCTTAGGTAAATGATTAACGAATGTTCAGTGCACAGGAAATCTGATCAGGAATTGATCAAAAACCTGAGAGGGTGATAGTTTTTTGTTCAATTAGATGTTAAATTCAAAATAAAGGTGAAATAGTAGAATCTGTTTCGGTCAAACTCTTTAAAATCTGCTATGCGCTCTACCTCATAAGATTTGACAATGAAACCATTAATCGGTGCCCAAGGCTAAATTCAAATAACGTTCTATACTATCCTGGCTCTAGTATATATTCCATTATGTTGTATGTCTTGTCAATTGCCAGATAGCCAAAATAACGATGAAGGAGATAGGATTCTTGTAGAGGATGATACGCAGGAAATATTTCTGCAAGTGTAGTATTTAATACGTTAGAGCCAACCCTACCTCCAAAAAAGCTAACAAATTCAGTCTGGCCCGGCGCGCCGTCGCCGCGTCGCCGCGTGCCTGCCCTAAGACAACCTAAACATAGACAGCCTAGGGCCCGACGCGGGATGTTTATCGATAATGCCAAAAGATTCCCCACTAACGAGTCTCGAGTCTGGCTTGTGTTGCTTTACTGTACATACCCGTATAGCATTTTGTTTGCGCATACAATTTGGGCTTTTGGAAACGTTAACATTCCCAAATATAGCTAAATGCACCTTTCTGGAATGATTCGATCCTGATTTTGGAAAATAAATTTTAGATAAAGGATGTTTCATAAAAATACTTGGTAGGTACAGAGGCCAGCACATCAAGCTACCCCAATCTGTCAAATTTCTTTGATAGATTTTCAACTTTACTGCAAAGGAATAAGGTTCATATTCAATTGGGAAAATTTGTCAGATTGGGGTAGGTTGATGTGCTGGCCTCTGTACAACATTTTGGCGATAATAAATTATTATTTGATAAAGCTGTAGCTTCTGTAAATGAATGAGGTAATTAAA
The DNA here is from genome assembly GCA_963669345.1 of Gortyna flavago. Lineage (NCBI taxonomy): Eukaryota > Metazoa > Arthropoda > Insecta > Lepidoptera > Noctuidae > Gortyna > Gortyna flavago. The sequence continues at coordinate 3,615,164 of OY770142.1, read as the reverse complement.
AGAATGAGGTAATTGGATTTATAGATAATTATAATTGTAGAAAGTCAGAGTTGGAAACAGACCCCAAGGCCGCTGGCTCATATTGAGCTAGACGGTAATATTAATATATCTTACAGGTTGAAACAAATTAACTATATACGTATGAAGGTATATGGCCACGTTTTTGTCTGTCTGCTTTACCTTTTGTCTATGACATCATTGTAACTATAGCTCCATTTTACTGCATGTTCTGTGTTTTACTGTTTCTTTTGTTAAACGTTTAGCTGATCTAGCTTCAGTTTTTTGTTAATTTAAGTTCCTGTGGCGTGTAGGTTTGTGTGCTTCGTTTTTAAGCTCGTATTGTTTTTTTGTATTTTGTAGATCATATTCATTTATAGTGTCTTCTCTTTTAGAATTTGGTTTTGTATGCAAATTATTGGTTGCCGTATCAGAAAATACAGCTCGTGTAGTATTTCGTTCAGTGGATTCACTTCTATTTTTTCCGACTGGCAAAAACATGAGAATTCCTAAATAAAATATACAGTTTCATTTGGGTCGATGATCCTTGTAAGATTTTTGAAGTAAGTACTTACACTCACCCAATCGTTCACAAACACATGCTCACTGAGATTTACGCGCCTTACACGCTACTTACATTAATACTATATAATATGGCTTCAGAAAATGATTAAAATAATTCAAAACCTGCATGAAAATTAAAGCGGTATTCATTGGGCCTAAAGGTATCTGATTGTGGTTGCCTTGAAAACTATATTTTAGACACTTGTATTGATTGACGATAATATCTAAGCCCGCCTATAGGTCAACTTTTCAGTCTAGCCGTAATCGTAAGACACTTTTTTCTTCACATACTTAATTATAGGTTTCAGCCGTTGTAACTGTTTAGACATACATTTCTGATAATGTCTCCCTGAGTAATGGTTATAAAACGGGTTTACGTGATTGTATCTGGATGATTGACCTCTTGAGAATTACGAAATTCATAATAATACTGGCTCTCTCTTGAATTTTGACAAAATGGCGAGCGAATCAGACATCGATATAAAAGTTCTCAGTGGGTTCTTAGGTAAATATTTTTATGACTTATCTTGTAGCTTACTACGTTTTTCGTAACGCCTCATTTTAAACCTTTTAGTGTTTGAATTTCTATCTCGCTCCGTACCTACCTACTTTGTTTTGTTTTTCAATTCATCTCTTGTAATTTCATCCCATTCTAATGTTTGTCATTATCTATTAGGTAGGTACGCTGCAAAACAAGCGATAAATATTATTTACAATAATCAGAGTAATAAAGTTAACACATCGTCATTCAAAATGAGGTAACTAACTCGTTGCGTAAGATTACTGTCTATTGATTTAAATGGTAACACCAAAACTTTTGTCTTACAAAAGTGCACATTTACAACCATCAGACACCAAATTATTATTGTTTTTTGCCTTAAAAAGGTCTTAAACTGTTCGATAACGTTCAAAACATAGCGATTGTGCTCTCGACCAATGACGGTCGCCGTCCCTTGGCAGCGCTTCAGGAAAATTAACGTTTTGCCTTTATTCGTCGGTTTGTATGTAAGGGACCAATCTGAAAGGCGGTTAGCACGTGGTGGAGCGTTGGGCGGCGCATGCGTAAATCGTGAATATTGGTGGGGCGTCGAGGCGTGGCCTGCGTGTACGCAATGCGTGCGCACAGTGCGTGCGAGTCGCTCAGCGCGCATCAAGCTTTTCCTTCATTGCGCTCCACAAAATACACACGACTTAAATAAAACGTACATAGTGCGTTGAACTCCAATGTTTGATGTTTGTGCACAAGTGCTGTGATTTGTTTTAATAAAGGCATAAAAATGTGTGCGGTAGAGGATGCATGGTTATTTTCAAATATTGCCACTACGTTGGATATGATCGAATCTTCTCACAATGTGAGTACTGAAGCCTGCACAAGTTTGGGAGGTTCATTGTACCTATTGTATGGGTGAATCATTGGTGTTATTGAGAAAACATGGGTTTTGGTCGTTAGTATGTCTTCGTTTATTTGTGCAATTAATCACAATGTAAAGTTTGGATACATCAGCAGTGGATTTAACTCAAGCCCGTGTTGGAAGTACTTTTAAGTAAATTTTAAGCCCTATCTATAGTTTTTTTATATGTGTATGAAAGTATTTAGTTACATATCTACAGAATGGTTTTTTTACCGGTTCCAAATTTTTAAAGGGTGTTCTACCCATGAATATTCACAACTTTCACTATCGGATCAACTCTGAAATCACGAAAAAAAATTAGCTGTTCCATACCTTTTGGTCAAGTAGGTATTGAACTTTTTTTCGTGATTTCAGAGTTGGTCCCCGTTAAAGTTGTTCATATTCATGGGTAGAACAACCTGTAAAAATTTGGAACCGATAAAAAATATCATCCGGTAGGTGTGTTTGGAAAATTTTTGTGGTTATAAGTAAGTAGGTAGTACTCAAATAAAAAAAAAACACAATTCAAACGTTCTTATTTTAAGATAGTGAGAAAGTAGCAAAAAACTACGTTTTCAATGTTTGATCTCTGACCTAATAATTGGAATAAAACACTGACGACAAATAGTCATAATAACGAATGTCTTCACACGTGACGTTCGCATGATAAGTACATTTATTTATATTTACTTGATAACTACTAATACAATGTTCGTAAATACTGAAATAGATAAAATATCATTTACAACGACCTTGTTGTCAAATGGTGTAAGATTCGCACCTAAGAAGACCCTGATTTGCACGGTCAAACCCACGGATCATATGATCTGTGGTCAAACCTGTCGAAAGCCTCAGGTAAATCCTAAAAATTTTCATGTCTAAAATATTGCGTTGAGCGGTACAAAAAATGACGATCCCATTCCAAACCAATGTTTCGAAGATTCGGATAGGTGAATATCCCTAATTTTTGGTTTCAAAAACAAAAATATTCCTAAGCCCACAACTATAGGTATCGGCCAAATCAAATTCTGACAGTTTTGACGTCCCCAATTTTAGGATCTAAGGACCAATCCGTATCCAAAATCTCAAGTTAAGGCCTCTTAATACTCAATTTCAATATGAAGTGGGTTCGGAAGTATGTCTACAAATATAAAAAGTGTTTATATTGTACATATATACCTACATCATGAGATAGACGATAATAAATAAAACTGCATTTTGTTTGCCCTTTCAATGTCAAATGGGCGTTGAACTGCATTCAGTACCTACCTACGATTACTTGTTGCACTTTTTATCTAAATACGAGGGTCATTCAATAAATACTTAGCCTACAAAAAGTAAACGAAAATTTTGGAAAAGTGGCAATTAGTTTTCAACAGTCTCCTTTTAGTTCGATACACTTAGCCCAGCGATGCTCCAACTTTTTTAACCCGTCCGAAAAATAGTTTTTGTCAAACTCTGCAAAATAGGCCTCCGTGGCGGCGATGACCTCCTCATTTGATCCATATCTATTCCCGGCGAGTGATTTTTTCAGATTAGGAAACAGAAAGAAGTCACAAGGGGCCAAATCTGGAAAATACGGTGGATGGGGCAGCAATTCGTAGCGTAATTCGACCAATTTGGCCATGGCAACGGCAGACGTGTGAACCGGTACGTTGTCGTGGTGAAACAGCACTTTTTTCTTCGCCAGATGGGGTCGTTTTTTCTTTAATTCGGCGTCGAATCGGCCCAATAAATCGGCATAGTAAAGCCCTGTAATTGTTTTACCCTTCTCGAGGTAATCGATGTAGATCACACCTTGTGAATCCCAGAAAACGGTAGCCATAACTTTTCCGGCCGATTTTACAGTTTTCGCCTTCTTTGGAGCACGGTCTGGATCCATTGTTTTGATTGCTCCTTGGTCTCTGGTGTGTACCAGTGGATCCAGGTTTCATCGACGGTCACAAAACGACGCAAAAACTCCGCTGGATTCCGCTTAAACAGCGCCAAACACGTCTCCGATGTGGTCTCACGGTTGCGCTTGTTTTCTGGTGTGAGTAAACGCGGCACCCATCGCGCCGACAGCTTTCTCATGCCGAGTTCCTCGTGAAGAATATGATGCACTGTTCCTTCTGAAATGCCTACAGTCTCAGCTAGCTCGCGAACCTTCAGTCGGCGATCTGCCAATACGAGATCATGGATTTTTTAAATGTTTTCCTCCGTAGCAGCTGTTTTCGGTGCACCTGGACGTGGTTCATCAAAAACCGACGTACGGCCACGTGCAAACTCGTTGAACCAATTCTTGACGATGGCCATCGATGGAGAAGAGTCACCGTACACAGCATCCAAGCGCTCTTTTATTTCGATGCGCGTTTTCCCTTCCAAAAATAGGAATCGAATCACCGAACGATATTGCTCTTTTTCCATTTTTGTAAAACCGATCGACACGTTCGCTTCCATAAGTTGTCAAATTAAAACAAATGAAGGGATTGGAATGAAAATTTGAAAAAAGAATTAAAAAAGAATGTGCTAAAACTCTGTGCTGTGGTAAAACTCTTTTGAAACTACAGCGCCCTCTGGCGATGAGGCTAGGTACTTATTGAATGCACCTCGTATTCCGGTTGTAAGATAACCGACACAGATAGCTGTCTTATCTATTCGGCCATGCAAGGTTTTTGTGTTTGAAATATGTAGATGAGTTTTTCTTCTATAATATCTTTACTTGAACTGGTTGTTTTTGCTGTTGATGTCGAGATTATAGGGTTAATAGAATACTTCGGTAGGAAGCTCAATTTGAATGCTTCTTTATTATTTATTCATTCACCGCTTTCTGATTAAAATTAATTATTAATTTACTAGCTGCTGCCCGCGACGTCGTCTGCGTGAAGGCTCTACAGCACCAAAAATACCTAAGATGCCAGTGTTGCTATAGCATTATAAGTAAAAAACGTTTAAAATAGCATTAAAATATAAGTTTTTTTTGCAAGCGAAGCAAGTGAAGAGAGTTATATAGGAATCCTGCTGAGTTCAGTCATAAGATGTGACTGAAGGAAATAGAGAAAATAATGCAGGAATACATTCCAGGACACAAAAGAGTAAAAATACGTACAAAGGTATGATACCTTACAACACTTCCCTATAAACTACGTTGGTAGTTACGCTGCCAGGAGCCAACATGTAAAGAGAGTCAGGACTGGTGACGCAGGAGCAAGCGACGTACAGTTGCCCGTGTGAGAAGCAACTCGTCCTGAGGTCGACACCCGCTGCCCTCAGTGTCTGCCCCTGCGACTTATTGATGGTCATCGCGAAGCAAACACTCACGGGGAACTGTACGCGCTTGAACTGGAACGGGAAGTTATGCGGTATGCGGGGAATGCGTGGTATAAATTCTGCCTCGCCGACGCCACAACCCGTAAGAATTTCCACCTCAATGGTGTGTCTGTGGAGCGAGATGACTTTAAGGCGGGTCCCGTTACACACCTTCGGAGGAGATAGGTTCCGAAGAAGCATAATCGGGACACCGACCTTCAGCTTGATGGTATGCGCTGGAAGTCCATTTGCTGACAGGGACTTCAGAAATTCCACGGGATAATGTGTGGCGTCATCTTGCTCGACAACAGTGTTTATCGAGGTGTCGAGGTGTAGACCACTTCATTCCCCTCAATTTCCGAGAGAATGCTTTCGTGAATTGCTGCAGCCTAATCATTTTTGGGCGTCAAAATACCGCTCACACACCCAATAATTCTGCTGGTGCGGTATACGACTGATGTCCCAGTACACACAGCGAATGAGTTCTTCTAAGCTGTATACCACTCTACCGAGGGACTCTGGAAGCACCACCTGTCCACCTCTCTCTTCTGGTAGAGTGCCTTCGCTAAGAATTAGAAGGAATTCGGAGAATTCTTGAGCACGTGCATTGCCGCCGAGCTGAGCTCTCATATTAATGGTCAAGCACAGCGTATGAACTCGTGACCACAACGAAGATCGTTTCAACGAAGCATTCACCTTGTCAGCCCTCGATCCCCGCATCACCACGGGAAGCGTTTGCTGGAAATCGCCACTGAACAGAACTGTGACACCACCCATCAAATATTCATTCCTGCGGATGTTCTGCAGGGTTCTGTCCTCGGCCTCAACTGCCTTCCTATTGGCCATCGAACACTCATCCCATACGATCAGAGAGCAATCCTTGAGCACGTGTCTCTTATCGCAGTTACGTGACACACCACAAACAGGCGTTTCGGCGCTCTCTAAATCGATGGGAATTTTAAACATGGCATGTGCTGCCTTGCCTCCTGACCTCTGCAAGTATGCCAGTGGTAACAAACGTTTTTCCTGTTCCACCAGGAGCATCCAAGAAAAACATTTTACCCTGGTTTTGCCCAACGCTTTCAAGGACGGTGGACAAACGTTTATTTTGTACCTACTAACAACATGAAATTGATGAAGTTATGATCATCATCAATGAACATAACTTTTTTGTAATACTTAACACCGCATTTTTTTTTATTTGTCTTCCTCAACTCTGCTCAAGATTTTGAGGGTTTTGTTGGATTTTGAATTTGTCAAAACGAACTATACGATAACAACTTTTATGAAGAAAATGCACATTACCATCTATGAATTTTAAGAATAACTAACTACTAACCTCGCCAACATGATTTGTTTATGAAATCTCATAGATGGCGCTGTTTTCAAAATTGTCTTAATACTACTAACGTTCAATAAGCTATGTTTCTCTGCCCAAGTTGCATAAATGGCGTAGTTTATATAGTGTAAAGCTAGATAATAGCATGGCTTACTCAAAACAACATTTAAATATGCGTCGTTAGATTATACGCTGTCACAGAATGAGTAAGAAAAATAAAGATTCACAGCTCCTCCCCCGTAGGTGATAGCGTGATAATTATATGTAGCCTATATGTTGACCCGACCTCTTAGTAATATTCATGCAAAATTTGAAGTAAATCCATGCAGTACTTTTTGAGTTTAGCCCGGACATACATACAGACAAACAGACAAAAAATCCAAAAACTATATTTTTGGCTTCGATATCGATTGGATCACGCCCCAAGTATTCTTTAAAAAAAATATTAAATGTGCAGTTTTGACTTTCCTACGATTTTATTATATGTATCGATATTATACCATGAGTAATTTAAATACAATCATGAATATTACAATTGGAAACGTCTTCTTTTCAATTTAATGCAGGTTAAGTATTTTCTTTTGAAACTAAGCTGTATAATTTCTTTCTCGTCTGTGTTTTGGTTTTTGAAATCATTAACAGCTTTCTTTTTACGATTAATTAGTATTTCTTCATTGAAATCTACAAAGTTTCATATGTTTCACCCAGTGTGCAACGTAACAATATCAACTGTTACAGATTCGATGGTGTCAGCGGTGTTCCAAAAAAGTATTTTTGCAATGATGTGGCGACACAATCTATTGGAAAGTCTTTAAATGTCTTTCTCATCTGCGTTTGCAGTTTTCAAATCCATCACAGCTTTCTTAAAACATTATTGTTAAGTATTTCTTCAAAATTATGATTCACCCAGTTTGTAACGTAATATTATCAAATTGTATCGATACAGAAGCGTCTGCGTTGTCAATGACAGTGTATGTATTGTGACGTTACAATCCATTGGAAACTTGGGCAGTCATTGAATTTGTTTCTTAAGTTTATTTGGAATTTTCACCTCCATCACAGTTTTCTTAAAACCATTGTGCATTTTTTTCTTCATTGAATATGACCGACTCAGTTTAGAATGTAACACCGATGCATTTATCACTTTTGTCCCAGACAATGATAGTTCTTGTGACTTGGGGCTCGTGGCTAAGTAATAACAGCCGCACGGGTCGATCGATCAGGTTAAGCTACGCTTGCCGCGGTCGGTCCGTGGATGGGACCGTAAAAGCACGTTAAGCCGTTAGTCCCGCGTCTGTCATTCTTAGATCTTTCAGACAGACAGACAGTCGTTACGGGTCGTCAGAAGCCCAAAAGTCTGACTACCAGTCTTACCAAGGGGTATCGTATTACCCAGTAACTGAGTTGTGTGGTCAGATAAGCAACTCGCTCCTTGTAACATATTATGTTCATTGCCTTGATGACGCTTCATCAGTATGTGTGCATGTCTCTTACATAAATTAATTTAGGTATTACTTGAGATAAATGAGGGTCTCAAGTTTATTATTACAAATGTAGGTAAGGATCATAATGTTTTAACAAGAGAATGAATTATGGCTATAATGGTATAAGTAATAATTATGTCAACAGTGATATCGTGTGACCTTTACTTTTGGTACTAAAACAAGGTGCTTCATATAAAATAAGAAGTGAAAAGGATTCTTGAAGTGGATGTCTGCTCAAAAAATACTTCTAACCTCCTGTTTTAAAACACAATGTCTGTCTCTATTTTGTTCTTTTTCACAAAAACGATGATTTGTGTGACTGTGAATTGGTCGTCACTCCAAATAAAGCTACTTATGAATCTACGATGCAGTTAGCGGAGACGAAACGGCTTATTCTAAACGTTCTACTTCTTCTTGGCCGTTTCTTCTCATGTATTTGGATTGTAATTTATTTTGGAGAGATCGTCTCAGATAGAGTTCAAATCTTTTCTGTGTAAATTGCTCTCTAGATTTTTCCTTCAAAATCCAGGCATATCTGTCTGTTTCGTAAATTGCTATATTGGTTTGTATATTTGGAACTTGGAACCCAGTTTGCCTCCCTTTCACATGAAAAAGTCCTCAAACTAATCTTATTAATTAGGTAAATACAAACAGCCCAGAATCTTCTGTCTGGGGAAAATTGTGTAAGTAATAAACAGTCTAGGTACTTTAATTGTTTTCACATGAGGTAAAGAGGCTCATAAATGTGTTGAAAGCGTTGATCCAAAATGAAGACGTGTCTCGAGAGGCAAGCGAAAAGATATTGTCTCATGTTGATATTTGCGTCACACGCTGCATTGTTTACACCCGACCATTTTGGTCACAAAATAATCTCGAAAACGCATTGCGTCATTTTATGTAACAGAGCGACGAGCTTGGAATTATTTAATAAGAACGGTGTTTGACCGCCCTGTCTAATAACGCAAGATTCCCAAATCGGAGACAAAACGCGTCAGCTTAGTGATAAAAAAAAATAAACATCCGAATTGAGAACCTCATCCTTTTTTGAAGTCGGTTAAAAACGTTGTTCGTTGAAGCTGATACGCATTGCGCACACGCTGCACATTCTGGTCTAGTGAATTTGTGTAGTAGTGGTGCGGATGAGGCGTCGTCGTTTTTCCGCGGGCTGCGCGGCGCGGGCGGGCGCCGCCGGTGCCGTCCCGTAGGTCGGGCATGATGTCGATGTCCGCGCAATGTCACCCCGCGCCGAGATATTCGGCCCCCACCCCACCCGCTCCAACACCCTGGCTCGCCTTGTTCGCATCATTTCCGATCCGCAATTTTGATTTTTGTGGCCTCTGGTTTTGGTTCGCTTTTTGCAAGATCCTCAAGCTGGAAGGAATCTACTTCGACTTCGATCTTTTAATCCTTTTCGTTTGGGCGTTTTTAAAATTAATATTATCTACTAATTTGGTGCTATGTAAATTTTGGGCAGATGCGCGATTTTGGACATGACGTGTAAAAAATTCTAAAGCAAACCGCAGGCCCCTGTTGAGGTAGGTCGTGGTTATATAACGTCCACGCGGCATCGGCAGGTGCTTGCAAATCTAGTGATCGTCCGCGTGATATTGGGCGATGTCGGTCGTCGACCCCTCGCTATCTGCGTTATTTAGCCCGGCTCAATGTCGGCGCAATGTCGAAACTCACTCGAGTTCACAGACCGAGGCGCGAGACGCGTTCCTCACCCAACTGTGTTGTTCGACCGAATTTTTAATGGACACTTACTCATACACTGTAGATACTATCGATTCTAGGCACAGTTCTAATAAATGGGCTTTAGTATGTAAATATCGTAATTACATACAGATATGTCTACTGTGGCGACGTGTCTTCATGTAAAGACTATAATTAAAGGTATAACCACAGTATTGACTGTTATTGTAAATAAAAGGAAAAGTATCATAAAAGGAACATAACGAAAAATATGTGCCTGCAATTTGAACATATTCCCACTTCTCCAGTCAAATCTAGGTCCTTTCGCTACGTGGGTGTAGCCGTATACCTAGATGACGTATATGCTTTTAGACTTCTCCGTTAAAAGCCAGGCATAGCATATGCCATGCGATACCCCAAGCATGGCATTGTATACCGTTGCTCGCACTCGGTCTCTGGGCTGTGGGTCGCGGGCGACCTCGGTCGCGCGGAAACCGCGCCGCGGTCAAGGCCGATGTCTAGACGCACCCCCCGCCCGCGCATCCCTGCCCCTCCAACGTTCTCCCCACCCTACCGATCCAGACTACACCTTCATACTACCTATTTATACCTCCACTCCCGAATTTCCCTGGGCACAGCTTCATAGCTCACTGGGTATTGCGGGCTAATTGCGTAATACACCATCAGTAGCAATGGGTTTCATTTTGACAGTGCAACAACATTAATTGCGTTATTTACGTTTTTGAGCAGACACATTTTTCGAACATATAAACAATGGATTAGCAACATCCTTCAAAATGATTCAGATTGAGATTGATAGTGTGTCACCAATTAGGATGCTGACCTGCCCAAACATGACATACTATCTGTTACAATGGTTACACATCTCCGCTTGAGATAGGTTAAGATTCGATACATTCATACAGTACGAATTCCGAATTTGAATAACAAAAAAAACATATCGTGTTTATGTTTTCAGCTAGTTCTTTTTTCTGGCGTGCCTCCAAACTATTATTGGGCATAGACATTTTATTTCATTTTAGAATATTTTATGAGTGGTCGTTTAATAAAGAATTTTGACGTCGTCAGGAGCTTGTAGGAGTTCATTATTTAACTTATTTGATCCTTCAGGAGTAGAGTATGAATCCAATGCGTCATAAAACAATTTAGGAAAAGCCATAGATGTAGCAAAAAAGTGGTTTATGACGTCAAGCCTACCAATTCGTAAAAAATCTGCGGTAAATTGAGGTGGTGGAAGCATTGATTTTATTTCAAAGAAATTTCTGAAACGAAATAAAGAAAACACTGAGAGAGTTTTAGATCTACTTAAATAAATTTCCGTTTGGCCTTGGTCTTACTTTTTTTTATTAAGTGTGTCGAAAAAACGTGGTATGGATGTATGATGTACTTAATCAACTCGAGCAACCAACACTGGCCTGTGTTTATTCTATAAAGTTAGACGCACTGCCGAAAGAAGTACCCATATTATGATGAGACAAATATGCATATTAATTTATTTATGTCTTTTGTATTATGTACAATAGTGATCTAACGACTTACATTTGAACCCGGTCTGAACTCTCCGGGTGAAGGGTAAGGAATGGCATGGCCCACTTTTTCTGTAGGGCAAATTCGAGAGCAGTTTTCTTTCGGGACTTTTCGGGTTTTCTTTCTATCCTTAGATCAATAATGTTCCTTAAAAAGAAAAAGCCCATTTGAAGCTTTCCAAGTCTCTGCTTTATTATTCTTGGGTACGAAAGAAACGTGACACGTGTTCGAGCAGCTTCACCTGTTAGTCATATTCTTTTCTTTCAATATCTAGAACTTCCATCCCGTCTTGGAACTCTTATAGAATATTCATGAACAAGGCTTACTGTTTTAAATTTTGAGTACTTACCTATCTACTTGAAGCTCGGTATAGTTTCCAGACCTACCACAAAGACAGCGTTGTTACTGTTGTGTTCTAAGGATGCATCTGTGCAAACTTCGTGACCATTTACTTGCACAACTACATAAGTACCACCAACAATTTCGTTTGTGTTGTGCATTTTTATCACAATGACACCGTAGAATGTGTTAGCGCAGTTAACAAGTGCTAAAATAAGATATGATAACGCACGGAAAAGTACCAAATGTACCTAGCGAACATTCGGTTCTGTGTTGAGGTAGGTCCGGGTCGCGAAGAATTGCCGACAAGCTGTTCCAAGCGTTTTTGTGAACTCTGTTGAGCGTTCGTGACGCAACATCACAAGATTAGATACCTACATGCTTTAAAGACATTTATCGCAAATGTTTTTATGATTTTACGTTATTTCATTACGTTGTCTTTCTAGATAATTGGTCTTTAAATAGTGGGTTGGACAGGTTAGTTTTTCTCATGCAAATATGATTTTGTTTGGGCGTCGAGGTGGCCACATGTATAAACGGTTATATTAGGTTGGGTTTCAAGGTTAACGTCTGTATTCTTCTTTTTGATACTAATTATCTTTTGGTAGATGAAGTAAGTTTTTGGTCTTTGTTTAGACTGGCTGTGTAACCGTCTAACTTTCAGTGTATAATTATTGACTTCACTCATTCAGTGCTATATTCTTTCAGTTATTTCAAACTATTGTATAATTCGTTATACTTATTTATAGTTCTTTTGTACAATACATAATCGTGCTAAACAATGGCAAAAGCATGAGTGCTTTGTGTTTGGTTGTATCGGAGTCTGTAATGTGTGTTTTTGTTGAGCCTGGCAGGAGTAAGGTGGCCGGTGCCCCAATTTGTGCACAAGACGGTACGAGCCTGCCTCAACGTCTGCGTAGGTACGAACGCGGTTTGGCGGTCGCGCCTGCTCTATTCGAAATGACGTTTATCTACGAAGGTGAGACCACGGACGCACGGTCGCTGAACTCAACCGCGTATTATGAATACCTACCTATTTTGTGCCAACACATAAATAGTATTATGGCGCAGTAAGGAATCAGGTGTTGTTCGAATAAAACTTTTTTTTCTTTTCATTCGTTTGTTATACAATTTAAATAATTTTGGTCGCAATACTGCTAATGGATGTTATGAAATGTCCTCCTCATGCAATTTCGCACTTTCGAGGTGGCCTTTAAAGACCTTTCTGTTTGATTTGTTTAGGGTTTAACCCGGATATTAAGCCTTTGAATATGTCACGTCGTCACTTTTAATCAGACACTAGCTTCCGCCCGCGGCTTCGCCCGCCAGGTATGTCGATAAAAACTATCCTATGTCCTTCCCCGGGATGCAATCTATCTCTTTGCCAAATTTTATCGAAATCCGTTCAGTGGTTTAGGCGTGAAAAGGTAACATACAGACAGACAGACAGAGTTACTTTCGAATTTATAATATTAGCATGGATTATACGGTAGCGATCCGTGGCGGCCGCGCGCCACGCTTGTGCTGCGAACAGTGCAAGCCAAAATCAACCTTCAGCACTACATTTACAGCATAACTTAGGGGCGCTGCACACGGCTAAGATACTATAATATTTTTTCTTAAGGTGAAAACGCCAGGGTAGCCCGCGAAATTTTTTTTTTTTACGTTTCTTGCAATCAGCTGGCCAGTACTAAGTTTTACGTTGATTAAAATATGATTCGCGGCCGTAACAATTATTTACAGAATTATAATCATCAAAGTCAGATTACTTAGTTTGGATTTAGAGAGTTGTGTAGATACACAACTCTCTAAATCCAAACTAAGTAATCCTACCGAATGACTATTTCATGAAATCTTGACATTTTAGGATTACACTAACATATCAAGTTGTATTACTAATTGTAATGATTATAATTCTGTAAATACATATTTGTTACGGCCGCGAATCATATTTTAATCAACAACTTAATACTGACCAGCAAATTGCAAAAAACGTAAGAAAATTTGAATTTCGCGGGCTACCTTAGCGCTTCCCCTTTATCTTTTTTTTTTTTTTTTGAGGATGGGAAATCATCAAATGACCCCTCCCGCTCTGGGTGGAGCGGAAGGGAGTGTCAGACTCTTACTGACTAAAACCCATCCGTGTTCCTTCCTTAGCCCTTTATGTTCTGGGGCAGCGGTAACCCTTTCGGACAATCCCGCTGCCCCGGCAGGCTTCGGCCCTGACGGGCCCCTCCTTGTCTGCTGACATCTCTTTGAGGCGCGGGTGGAACACATACGCGCCGTCCGGCACGGGCCTGGTCCTGATCGGACGGCGAGCTACCCATTACTCGCCGTCCACAGGCCCGCGCCTACGGTGGCCGGGAGTCGTCACGCGGCTCCCGACGCCCGGAGCATCTACCGCGGCGGCTGGGACGGGCGGCTCTCTCCGCTCTCTCCCTCGCCCATCCCGCCACCTCCTTCGCTAGCATGACTGCTTCGCAGAAGGAGGTGACTGCCTCCCACTCCCTCTCGCCCCGGACCATGGCTTGGACCAGGGCCGGGCGCGAGAGGTCGCCGCCGCTGCTGATCGCCTCTACGAGGACACGGCGGTGCTCTGCCCAAGCGGGACAGACCTCCACCGTTTGCTCCACCGTGTCCTCTGGGCGATCCTCGCAGTGGTGACACCCGGGCGTTTCCTCCCGCCTGATTATGTGCAGGAACCTCCTGAAACATCCGTGTCCGGTGAGGACCTGCGTCAGGCGGTAGGTGAGGGCGCCGTGACGCCTCTCTAGCCACTCCTCAAAGAGGGGCCTTACCGCCGCTATCGCGGCGTGCCCTGCGCTGGGTTGCGACAGTCGCGCTTTCCATGCCGCCATGAGATCGCGCCGGAGGTCTGTCCGCTCCGCAGCAATTTGCCGCGGAAGCGGGTTTTCCCCCCGGCGTAGTCCTCCGCGCTCCACTCAAAGAGGCGCGCGAGGACTATCGCCTCCAGATCCCATGGCGGCAGTCCGGCAAGGAGGCTTGCCGCCTCGCGCGAGATCGTGCGGTACCCCCGTATCAGCCGTATGGCGACCACCTTTTGGGGAGCGTTTAGGTAGTGGGCGGCTCGAAGCCGCAGTGAACGCGCCTACACCGGGGCGCCATATACGGCCATGGACCGCACGACCCCCGCGTAAAGCCTCCGGCAGGAGGCGTTTGGCCCCCTCAGGTTGGGCAGGAGCCGCTTGAAAGCGTCGGAAATGCTCCACGAAGTTCCACCGGCTGTCGAGGACGAGACCCAGGTATTTCATCGTCGTCTCGACGCCGATGTGAACGCCTCCTACCGTTAGTTGGGATCCCGATGGTGGCCCGTTCCGAAGCCCATGAAATGTCATGGCTTCAGACTTGTGCAGAGCCACCTCGAGACCCAACTGCCGGATCCTCTCCACGACTATCGCAACCCCGCGTGTCATAACGTCGGCCGCCGCCTGATGCGACCTCCCCTGCGCCAGGACCAGCGTGTCGTCAGCGTAGCAAACTACGCTGACGCCATCAGGGAGGTCTGCCCGCAGCACCCAGTCGTAACCGATGTCCCACAGGAGCGGCCCCAAGACCGATCCCTGTGGGACACCGCACGACATCTCTCGCCGGTTCCATTCCCCATCGCGACCGGGGTAGATGACGGCTCTGTCCGTCAAATACGCCCCGACTACTCGACGGAGGTAGGTCGGCACTCGGTGATCCCGGAGTGCCTCCCTAATGCAGCTCCAGGGCAGGGTGTTAAAGGCGTTAGCGATGTCTAGCGACACCGCAACGACCACCCCACCCCGAGACACCGCGTCCCCCGTCGTGAGGGCTCTCACGCGCATGATGGCGTCCACCGTCGAGCGCCCCTTGCGGAAGCCAAACTGGCTATCCGCAAGATCCGGCCCCGTCCTCACCAGGTGCCCGACGAGGCGGCCCGCAATCACTCTTTCAAAGAGCTTGCCGACCTCGTCGAGCAGCACGATGGGCCGGAATGCGGACGGAGAGTCCGCAGGGCGCCCTGGCTTCCGTATGAGGACCAGCTTCCCCGTCTTCCAAGGGAGTGGAAACTGGCCCCTCTCCATACATGCGCTTAAGAGCGCCTCCAGTCGGGGTCCGAGAGCCGTCGAGGCCAGGGCCCAGGCTTTACCCGGCAAGCCGTCGGGCCCTGGGGCGGTATTTTTGGCCTTCAGCCTACCTACCGCCACCCTCAGATCTACCCCGGTCACTTCAGGGATGTCGTCGTCGTCCGCGTGGTCCGCTTCAGACACCGCAATTGGCGGAGCCATGGGCGGGGGTAGCGCTTCCCCTTAAGATACAATATCGCTCGCCATACAAATTCATCTTAAGATACGAAAATATGAAATATTATTTATTATCTTCGTCGTGTGTGATAGTCCATTGAATTGTATGGCGAGCGATATTGTATCTTAAGATAAAATATTATAGTATCTTAGCCGTGGCCGTGTGCAGCGCCCCTTAGTGAACTTCACTGCGGGTGACGTAACCTACGACAAACTTATTATTTGTGATTGGTACAGTAATCGGGTCTAGGGATCGAACCGCAAAATTAAGTTTGTTTTTTATTGTATATACTTTTCCGGGATAAAAAGTACCCAGTGTGGTGCCCAGGATATTGAACAATAATTATACCAAGTTTCATCGTAATCGAACCGGTAGTTTTTGCGTGATGCCTGAACAAACAGACAGATAGCCAGACAGACAGACAGACATACAAAATTTTTTTAATCACATTTTTGGGTTCGGTGTCGGTCTAGTAACACCCCCTTTTTTTTTTTTAAGGATGGGAAATCATCCAATGACCCCTCCTGCTCTGGGTGGAGCGGAAGGGAGTGTCAGTCTCTTACTGACTAAAACCCATCCGTGTTCCTTCCTTAGCCCTTTATGTTCCGGGGTAGCGGTAACCCTTTCGGACAATCCCGCTGAAGTAGTAACACCCGCTGGCATTTTTTTTTTTTGATATTTTCAATGTACAGAATTTACACTTCTACAGATTTATTATAAGTATAGATGTTACAATGAAGTAGTTGTCGGGCGCCATTGCTTGTAGGGATTAGGTACTGAGTAGGTACGAGGTGCATTCAATAAGTACCTAGCCTCATCGCCAGAGGGCGCTGTAGTTTAAAAAAAAGTTTTACCACAGTGCAGCACATTCTTTTTTAATTCTTTTTTCAAATTTTCATTCCAATCCCTTCATTTGTTTTAATTTGACAACTTATGGAAGCGAACGTGTCGATCGGTTTTACAAAAATGGAAAAAGAGCAATATCGTTCGGTGATTCGATTCCTATTTTTGGAAGGGAAAACGCGCATCGAAATAAAAGAGCGCTTGGATGCTGTGTACGGTGACTCTTCTCCATTGATGGCCATCGTCAAGAATTGGTTCAACGAGTTTGCACGTGGCCGTACGTCGGTTTTTGATGAACCACGTCCAGGTGCACCGAAAACAGCTGCTACGGAGGAAAACATTTAAAAAATCCATGATCTCGTATTGGCAGATCGCCGACTGAAGGTTCGCGAGCTAGCTGAGACTGTAGGCATTTCAGAAGGAACAGTGCATCATATTCTTCACGAGGAACTCGGCATGAGAAAGCTGTCGGCGCGATGGGTGCCGCGTTTACTCACACCAGAAAACAAGCGCAACCGTGAGACCACGTCGGAGATGTGTTTGGCGCTGTTTAAGCGGAATCCAGCGGAGTTTTTGCGTCGTTTTGTGACCGTCGATGAAACCTGGATCCACTGGTACACACCAGAGACCAAGGAGCAATCAAAACAATGGATCCAGACCGTGCTCCAAAGAAGGCGAAAACTGTAAAATCGGCCGGAAAAGTTATGGCTACCGTTTTCTGGGATTCACAAGGTGTGATCTACATCGATTACCTCGAGAAGGGTAAAACAATTACAGGGCTTTACTATGCCGATTTATTGGGCCGATTCGACGCCGAATTAAAGAAAAAACGACCCCATCTGGCGAAGAAAAAAGTGCTGTTTCACCACGACAACGCACCGGTTCACACGTCTGCCGTTGCCATGGCCAAATTGGTCGAATTACGCTACGAATTGCTGCCCCATCCACCGTATTTTCCAGATTTGGCCCCTTGTGACTTCTTTCTGTTTCCTAATCTGAAAAAATCACTCGCCGGGAATAGATATGGATCAAATGAGGAGGTCATCGCCGCCACGGAGGCCTATTTTGCAGAGTTTGACAAAAACTATTTTTCGGACGGGTTAAAAAAGTTGGAGCATCGCTGGGCTAAGGGTATCGAACTAAAAGGAGACTATGTTGAAAAATAAATTGCCACTTTTCCAAAATTTTCGTTTACTTTTTGTAGGCTAAGTATTTATTGAATGACCCTCGTATGTAAGCCCGATGGATGTAAAGTAACTTTGTCGCCTACGCTTTTAGGAGACCTCTAAGAGTACCTACTATTTTTAGCCCAAATCCTGGAGGCGTGGAATATCGATTTGAATTGTTTGCTCTCAGATTTAGAAACATTCAAGCTCGATTATCTGCAATCAATCCTTGTATAAGTCTGTTCGATTAATTTTATGATACTATTATGGTTATATCGGTTTGTTGTCATCCATTTTGGTGCTTAACAGGTTTTTAATTCGTTTTCTAGGTAAGTATGTTGTTCTCAAATAAAACAAAAGGTTTAGGTGTGTTATGGTGTTATTTATAACGTTCTTGTTTAAAAAAAATTCAAAGATCAAACTTGACGAATTCTTATTGGCGAAATGAATGATATGCGAGAAGCACAGAATTGGTCGAAGTGGCGGTGCTTAGGGGTGGCCTATGTCCAGTAGCGGACGTTTTTTGGCTAAAATGATGATGATGGTGATTATATGCTGGAAGGAATAATTAGTAGCTTTATACAGTCCACTCCAGTCTTTAATTAGTGATTGATTTGTGCTTGCTTCTGTCGATGGCTGTGCTACTTGAAAAGGTATTTTGGTAGGTTTACGCCAATTTTTTTTTTCAAAATCGTTAAAATCAAAATATTTTATTTCACATAAACCTACATGGGCACTTATTAAACGTCAGAAGCTAGGTGCACGGTTCGAATTGGTCGTTTCCTATGCTGAAGAGCAGGCCAGAAACTACACGGTTGCTTTTTTAAAAATTGTTGGCTTTTACAATGTTTTAAATTACTATAGGTAAGGGAGGACAGCGTAGGCCTGTCAAATAAAATAAAAAAAAACCTACTAAAAGTGATATGATTGCCATCATTGGATGTCAAGAAGCCACTATGTGACCACTTTTTGACCCATATTTACTGTAAACTTCATCTATAGTTAGCCTTCCAGGCTTTCACCTCCATTATTGTCTTAACTTCTGGAAGTGATGGATCACCAATTTGGGAGACCTCCGATGTTTTTCTCGTTTCTTACATCATGCTTATTTATCTTTTATTTACTTTTGGTGCAATCATTATGTCTTTATTGTCTAGGCCCAACTGTGGGCTAAGATAAGCCGAGTTCAATGATTGATACTTAGTTATTTAAAAAAATATTGTTCGCTTCTTTTTTCCCCTAAGTATATCAAAGGTTTAACCTAAAAACATGATCGATAAATTCAGGCTAAGTATTAAGTCCTTACATATGAAATTAGCGTTTTGTCGTACTGACCACTTTGATCTGAAATATCACCTCTTTGGTTAAGAATTCCAAATTCAAATTTATAAATTCATTTAGCTGGTACATTTGAGTTTCGAAAACAGTCATTCATTCATTGATGTATTAAAAAAGGTAGATACGGGACTAAGTCACAGCGCCTGGTCCTACTCAACTAAGTGATTGCCCGTAGTTGGCACTCAGTCGCGCACGGAACATCGTTGATCACACACCTCTTTAATTTCAGTTTTTTTTTGTATTAAATACACATCAAAATGACTTCTTGTGCAGCTAAACAGTGTTTTAATAATACAAGGAAGAAAAATAAGACACACGGGATTACTTATCACTCGTAAGTACAGCCAAAAATATAAATTTGCTGAAAATTACAATAATATTTAATGTTTGCTTCGCCATGTTTGTGAGAGCGAGATAGATATTATAAACATGCGTGAGAGACACGATACGCACATAACTCACGAGTTGCGAATACGCGACGACATTCGGCGGCTAACACGATTTCACTCGCACGACAGCGCTGGCTGTTATCTCTGTCCTTGTCTATCAGTGACTGTAGGTTGACGCCTGTGATGACAATGATCATAGATGTGTGAGTTTCGGTACATGTAGTCGTGCACAGAGTCCAGAGCGGCAATTCTGGTAAATTTAAGAACGTTCACAGTCTGATCTCAGTCTCAATCTGTCAAAAATACCTCAAATTTCAGTACATTTTGACAAGTTTTTGACATTTGTTTGTCGCTGAGATGAGACTGCGACTAAATTTTGAACGTTTTAAATTACGAGAATTGGCCTTCAGGTTTTCGGATTGCGATGTTAGTGTATAACGTATCTTCCTCCTTTTAATATATCAATGCATTCATTTGTTTTTTCCTCATTATTTTTTTCTTTGGCGTCGCTTATTACCGCTAATGGAAAACATGAAATATCGGTATATTTACTAGTACGAGTTCTACCGTGGCACCAGTGCTGCAGAAACAGCTCGAAGGATTAATTATGTGTACGGCGCTGATGTCGCAAAAGAAAGCACGGTACGTTTTTGGTTTTAAAGTTTTCGTTCTGGAAATTTCGACATTCAGAACCAACCCCGTGGACGGCCGGAGACCAAAGTGGAAAATGAAGAATTAAAGGCTATTGTGGAAGTGGATCCATCACAAAGCACTTCAGAGATAGCTGCAGGCTTTGGGGTAACTGATAAAACTGTATTAATAAACTTGAAGCAAATCGAACTTGCAAACACGCGTCACTGTATTAAAAAACTTGAACGATAGGTACCTCATGAATTGAGTGAATCGAACTTGCAAACACGCGTCGACTGCTGTGTTACTTTGCTCAACCGACACAACAATGAAGGGATTTTAAATCGAATCATTACTTGTGATGAAAAGTGGATACTGTACGATAATCGGAAGCGCTCGTCGCAATGGCTGAACCCTGGAGAACCAGCCAAATCCTGCCCTTAACGAAAATTGACTCAGAAAAAGTTACTTGTGAGTGTTTGTTGGACTAGCGCCGGTGTCGTACACTACAGCATTCTAAAATTTAGCCAAGCGATTACGGCAGATATCTATTGTCAGCAACTGCAAACCATGAAGGAAGAAATAGCTGCTAAACAACCGAGATTGGTCAATCGCTCTAGGCTACTGCTGCTTCACGACAACGCAAGACCACACACTGCACAACAAACAACCACTAAGTTAGATGAGCTACAATTGGAATGTCTGCGACATCCACCGTACTCCCCGGGCCTTGCTCCAACAGATTACCATTTTTTCCGGAATTTGGATAACTTCCTACAAGGAAAAAAATTCAACTCCGGTGCGGCAGTCCAAACCGCCTTCAAAGAGTTCATTGATCCTCGCCCCCATGGTTTTTTTAGTAAAGGGATCAATGAATTACCTATGAAATGGCAAAAGTGTATAAATAACAACGGTGCATACTTTGATTAATTATATATATTTTACAAAAAAAAAATGACTATATTCCTCCCGTACAAAACGCTAATTTCATATGTAAGGACCTAATATTTCACAATTTCGCGAATAAATTGTGCCTAGATTTTTCTGTCGAACCATTGACTTCTATATTTTGAAATCATTGTGCCGAACGCTGTATCAAATAACAATGACTTGCTTTTAGTCTAAACTGAGTCATGCCTTACTGACCTACCCTATACAGTAGCATATAGTCAAAGCAGGCCATTTGTTTAGTCGACTAATGGATGTTAATGTATTGTGCTTTCATAAAAAATAATTACTTGATTGTCTGCGACTCGATTTATTTGAATTTGAATGAGGATTTGAAAATTTCTACCTAAGGTTTAAGGTGCGTTTTTGTAAACAGGTTTAGGTTTTCATATCGTGTTTAATCATCGGCATCTTTCGGTTTTATTAAGATTGTCGAAGTTTTCCGATTTCCTTATAAAGGGAAATCATGCAATCGAAGTTTATTTTATTGATTTCTGTTAATCATTCAAATTACACCTACACACAAATGTATCACTAACACCTTTGCATTTTTATGCAATTTACCAAATTGGACGTTAATTAAAACAAATAGAGACAGCCATTTTTCACGTGGTTTTAACTCGGAAGTCGGCGTTTTATTTATTATGTAGATAGGGACTTTTACATAATGTTAAATTGAGTGTAGTCATTTAGAACCACAGACGAGCCTCTTTATCGTTGATTATAGGGATATACATACATGTAACTAATAAAAGAAAGAAGAAAGAAAGAAAAAACGTTTATTCGCGGTGAACATGACGCAAAAAAAGAACAAATACAAAAAATAATAAAAGGTAGGGGGGAAACATGCGTCACATTCACGCAAAACGGCCATCGCTCAGCATTATGCTGCGACCCTATGCTAGACAGAGCCCCAGCGCTGGTTTTCAGCGACAGCCGGCGCCGACGTAATGACGTCACCCGGTGCAGCAAACAATTAATAAGATACTATACCGGTACAGCGTACTTAAAGAAACATAATATAAACTAATATACAAGTGATAGAATAATAAATAATAATGGGCCTACCACACGCACAAGCTTCACCACAGTTCTGCCTGCGCAAGCCGGTTTGTACACGGAACACCAGTACAGTTTTACCAACCGCACGCACGGTGTTCCGTGTACAAACCGGCTGTTGTGCGTGTGGTAGGCCCATAAGACTGTTCCTTTTCAGAAGTGCCTGGGCCAAACAAAATTAATTATTCAGTGTTGCTAATAAAATAAAAGATTCGTTCCATCTCACTGACTAGGATGTGTGCAAAGGAAATTTATTTTGTTCATAGAATAATTTTGTCAGTACTTGAAGGCATTTTGAAGGAGGTTTTTCTAAACCTATTATCTCAATGGAGTACTATTTATGTCACATTTACTATTAAGAAGGATGTAGGTAGTTTACGTGTTTTTACTTGACTAAAGATGAATTTCAAGTATCTATTTATATTTAGTTACTGGTAGCAGTAGTCTAGGGATTTTCGGC
This sequence comes from Gortyna flavago, assembly GCA_963669345.1. Classification (NCBI taxonomy): domain Eukaryota; kingdom Metazoa; phylum Arthropoda; class Insecta; order Lepidoptera; family Noctuidae; genus Gortyna; species Gortyna flavago. The sequence continues at coordinate 3,592,399 of OY770142.1, read as the reverse complement.
TATTCAGAAATTGGTATTTTACTGTTAAAAGTGAAAAAGAAAACAAGGTACTCGGAAACAAAGATTTTACTTTAGAGGTTTTACATTTATTTCATTTAAATACATACTTACTAATAAAAAATAAATAGTAGCCCACCGGTATCGGGGACATTATTTTATTCTTAGATTCATTCCTGCTTTCTGGGTAATACGATATACCCTTTGGTAAGACTGGTTGTGAGACTTTCGGGCTTCTGACGACCCGTAACGACTGTTAAAGATCCACGAATGACAGCCGGGACCAACGGCTTAACGTGCTTTTCGAGGCACGGAGGGGTTTCGGTAAGTAAAGATGGTCACCCATCCACAGACCAACCGCGGCAAGCGTAGCTTAACCTGATCGATCGACCTGTGCGGCTGTTATTATTTAGCTACGGGCCCCTCAGCTTTCAGAAACTATAGGGTTTCATTTCTATTTTCTTGAAATTCTTCAAAATTGCGTTGGTTTCTTCCGTATTAGCACAGTCTAAAATACTGTGGTATTAGTAAAAACTTTTTTACAAAAAAAACAACCGACTTCCAAAAAAAACTACAAAGTGATAAATAACTTTTATTTCGGAAGTCGGTGTCGTTGGTTCTGTATTTTCGTTTATTGACAGCGACTTCCGAAATAAAAGGTATTTATCACTTTGTAGCTTTTTTTTTGAAGTTGGTTGTTTTTTTTTGTAAATAAGTTTTTATTTTTCACTTTTTAGTGTAGTAGTTTTGCAATGTGTGCTCTTTGCAATGGGCCCCATCCAGCAAATTACAAAGGATGTGAGGTTTATAAAGAAATACTGGCCAGACGAACCAGAATGCCCTCACACAACAAACACGTCATGCCCCGGAAAGTTGTTAACAGTGGTGATGAAACTTCTACCAATATGTTTGGCAGCACTACCAAGGAGAGAACCCAAAGCGCCAAAACTACCTTCGCTGAAGTTTTGCGGCAGAACAAAGAACAACATACACTTGAGATAAAGACCGGACCTAGCCCAACCCTAGAACAGCTACTCTATAAACAAACCGAAAAGTTTGAGAGCATCTTTCAACAAATGAGTACTCTAATAAGTCTCATCACCAAGCTCGTCGAACGACTTACAAAATGAATGCTCTAAGAATAGCTGCCTGGAACGTTAACGGACTAGCCCCCAACAAACATGAGGTTGAGCTTCTAATCTCTGAACACAAAATTGATATCCTTCTTGTAGCTGAAGCTCATGGTACCTGCAACACAAATATCAAATTCAAAAAACATCAATGCTATATGACAAACCATCCAGATGGCACTGGGCATGGTGGAACAGCGATCATCGTCGACAAGAAGGTGAAACACCATTTAATGCCAGAATACAGAACTGAACACATTCAGGCAACAACAATTGCTGTGGTGGATAGTACAGGCTACATTAACTTGTCAGCGTTATACTGCCCCCCTAAACATAAAATAGACGAAAATATGTTCACACGTTACTTCCACCAGCTCGGCAATCGCTTCATTGCGGGTGGTGACTGGAATGCTAAACATATTAGCTGGGGCTCTAGACTCACTACAACGCGAGGAAGACAACTTAAAACAAGCATAGACAAAAGCCACCTATTGGTATCTTCTACCTGTGAACCCACGTACTGGCCAACAGACCCTAACAAAATCCCGGACCTCCTCGACTTCTTTGTACTGAAAGGACTACCAAGGCACTACCTCAAGCCTGAATCCTGCTACGACAGCTCCTCGGACCACACCCCAGTTATATTAACAATAAGCACTATGCTGATAGAATCGGAAACAGTAAAAATGCTTACGTCCAAACACGGACTGGGAATCCTTCAGTGATTACATTGATAACAACATACAACTAAATACACCATTAAAAACTCCGGATGACATAGAAGAGGCGACAAAATATATAACAACACTTATTCAGGAAGCTTGCTGGATCAATACCCCGGACAACAAAATAAAAGATCGGCATAGTAACTATCCACTAGACATTAAAAACGCTCTACTAGATAAACGCCGACTTCGAAGAATTTGGCATCAAAGTAGGCTACCAGCGGATAAAACTTTATTTAATAAAGCCTCTGGAGACCTAAAAGAAATCCTATACAATTGGAACAATGTGACGTTGGAACACCAACTAGAGTCTTTAACAGCCACTGATTCAACGAATTATTCTTTGTGGAAATTCACTAAAAACTATAACAGGCCTCACAATGCTAGGCCTCCTCTTAGGACCGCATCAGGATGGGCGCGAACACCCCAGGAAAAGGTAGATGCATTTGCATGCCACCTCGAAAAAGTCTTTACACCAAATCCAGCCATAGACTTGGCAAATGAGGAACTTGTTGATAGCGTCCTACAACAAGATTTCCAAATGTCGCCACCCCCGCGCCCTATTACAGTACGCGAAGTCTGGCGGCTTATAACAAAGCTTCAAGACAAGAAAGCTCCCGGATACGACCTCCTCACCAAAGAAATCCTGAAACGGCTGCCCAGGAAAGCCATTGTGTTTCTCACATCACTCTTTAATGCCATTTTGAGAATACAGTACTTTCCGCTCGCGTGGAAGGTGTCCCAAATCATAATGATACACAAGATAGGTAAACCCCCTAATGAAGTATCTTCATACAGACCCATAAGCCTTCTGCCAATTCTCTCCAAAGTTTTTGAGAAGCTATTGATGTACAGAATATCACCTATCCTAAACAACGAGAAAATTATCCCCGACCACCAATTTGGCTTCAGACATGAGCATTCTACTACTGAACAAGTCCATCGAGTCTACGACAAGATAAGGATAAGCCTAGAAGAAAAGCTATACTGCTCCTCAGTGTTTCTGGACATCCAGCAGGCCTTCGATAAGGTTTATCATAAGGGTCTGTTATACAAGCTGAAAATCAACCTTCCCCACCAGTACTACTCGCTAATGAAATCCTACTTGTCGGAAAGAATATTTCAAGTGAAAGAAGCAGATGTGACGTCACGTTTCTGCAATATAACTGCTGGAGTACCGCAAGGGTCGGTACTGGGACCGGTATTGTACACAGTATACACTGCAGATCTCCCGCAGGCTGATGAAGTTACTACAGCAACATTTGCTGATGACACTGCAATACTGGCAAGCCACACAGATCCTGCTACGGCCTCACACATGCTGCAAGGTAGTCTCGACAAAATAACCACATGGTTACAGAAGTGGCGGATAAAGACGAGCGCAAGTAAATCAGTCCACGTCACTTTTACGTTACGAAAAGGTGTCTGTCCACCAGTAAACCTCGAGAATGTCACACTATCTCATCACGAAAGTGTAAGATATCTAGGGCTACATCTTGACCGACGTCTAACGTGGAAGATACATCTTAAAACCAAGCGACACGAACTTAATATCCGTTACAAGAACTTACACTGGATCATGGGACGAAACAGTAAGCTGAGTACCGACAACAAACTTTTAATATATAAGGTGATCTTGAAGCCAGTGTGGCTTTATGGAATCCAACTTTGGGGCAGCGCCTGTAACTCTAGCATTGGCATCATACAGAGAATGCAGAATGCTATTTTGAGGTCAATTAGTGGCGTTCCTTGGTTCGTCACGAACGCTGAAATACACAAGAAGTTATCTATGAATTCTGTCATGGACGAGATCAAGAACTTCACAAAAAGTTACCAAGAAAGACTGCAAAGGCACCCCAATAATCTGGCTGCAGCACTGAAAACAAGAAGTTACAGGAAAAGACTTAAAAGGAAAGACATTGTGTAGTCCACCCATACCTGTGTGGACCTAAACACATATACGTACGAGTAGATGGCTCGCTGGAGTCACGCTCTTCCCGCCAATATTTATGCCCAACTCATCCGCTAAAAGTGAAACTGATCGCGGATTATCACAAAAACAAAAAAAAAAAAAAAAAACTTTTTAGTGAGAGAGTTTGTAATTTATCTAAGTTACAATAGCCTAACGTCAACTGCTCATCACCTTTTACAAAATATTGCTTTTCCCGATGCTGGGACGTTAATTGTTGAGGAGTTCTCCTGGTAAGAACCTGGAGAACTCCACTCCGCCACCACACGCATTGTGACGAGCATAAATTGCTTAGCAACCATATTAAAGTAATCGAATCGCAACCCGTGAAATATTTATCATTGATTAGTTCCGAAGGCCGTCTGTGGTTTTCATCATCAGCTCCAAATGATGATTTCCGAGAGCAAATGCTCAAGTTACTCTAAAAAATATCCAAATCGCTATAGGTTTGCCAATAAAATTTGAGGGTTTCCCTCGATTTCCCTGGGATCCTATCGTCATCGGTCCAGGCGTCTTCGAGAAATCGGGGAACATACATAAAAAAAAAAAGATTCCGACGAATTGAGAACCTCCTCCTTTTTTTGAAGTCGGTTAAAAAAAAATATTATGTGCACTTGTAACTGCAGAACGAGCTGTTTTCATTTGATTTGTGGCTTTGGTAAAGTAACAACAAAACAAGTTGCTGAAACAGTCGAAGAAAATTGATAAGAGCGTGACCATTTTCTTTCAAAGCTCATTAATTTCAGCATCTTTGCTGCTTCGCTGCTTTCCCTCGTGTGAATGCCTAAAAAGTCTTAAGTACTTTTAAATCTGATACTTATCAGTGTCTACCAAAAATTGAGTTGGTCTGAATATGAATCGCTTGATCTACCTTCGTAGGTGTTCTACCTACGAAGGTAGATTATGCGATTCATATTCAGACCAACTCAATTTCATAATAAACATAATTGCCAAACATACTTACCTTACCAAGCATACACATTATAAAACAGACGGTTAATTAGTAGTGCATGAGTAGGTACTAGATATAGGTAGTCACCTACTTACGTTGCATCACGATCTTTATCACATGCACAGCGCAATGTCATGAGTGCGTTGAACCCACACTTGCATCCTTGAAAACAGTTTTTTTTTTGTACCTACTTATCTTTTGATAGATAATTTTGTTTTTTCAATACTATGTATAAATAAAGATAGTCATGTTTTTCACGTGTCGCGACGCTCATTCCGCGAACGAATGAGTAACGCCGCCATGTTTTTTTTCCTATTTTTAAATGATGAAATCGAACGGTACTGAAATAGCCGTTGATGCATCTCGATGATTTTTGTTTTAGGCAACATTTGAACTTTGAAGCCTGATTTAGTTGTCAAATGTTGTTACAGTAGATAATGATGACGATTGCGTAGCGATTTACGTCAAATTATATCGAAGAAAAGGAAAGTTGTGCAGGTCAGGAACCTAGCTCGTAGCGTAACAAAGATTATTGTACGGAATCGAAATATAAATTAAAAGAATGACGTTTAGGCCCATTAGGTTTATACAAACTAATACCTATTTAATATCTATACTTAGGTAAATTTTTATTTATTTTCTTTTTATTCGATATTCGTACAGCGCTTCTCCACGATTATTATGCGCACGGCCAAAGTGTGGAACTCTCTGCCAGTATCTGTGTTCTCTTCCACGTATAATATAACCCGTCAGCCTTCAAAGCAAGAGTGAATTTGGCATCTTCTGGACTTGCTCGTTCCATCATAGACCTCATCTTTCGCTTTCCACCAGGCGAAAACGAAGTCAAAAGGTGGCCCTTACGCAATAAAAAAAATAGTGTTTAGGAATCCAAAGAGTAGCATAATCAGCCTATACTTTTCCCACTGCTGGGAAACAGGCCTGCTCTCTATGAGGGGGCGTGGGTCGTAATCTACCACGCGGGCCCAGTGCGGGTTGGTAGATGTCACATTTCTTCGAACTTTTATTTCTAGGCCATGCCGGTTTCCTTACGATGTTTTTCTTCACCGTTTTGAGAGCAGTGGTGATGATATAATTTAGTCGCGGCCGTAACCACATGACCAACATTGCTCCAATGAGTGAACCTCTTCTTTCGTGTCATATTTTAAAAGCTGCTTAATAGATATAGTCTAGGCATACACATGCATTCGTCATCTCTTAAGCCTGAAACCGTCCGAATGTGCTAAGCATAAGTCTCTCCTTTATATTGCGCCATTTTGAATAATGTGTCTTTGCGCTTCGTATTACTTAACACTTCCAGACATCTTAACATTGTCATTCGATCCACTAGCTTCCAGTCTAGTCTACGCTCTACATAACAAAATCTTGGCTACCTACGTTGGCACCTATATCTACTTATTCACTGAAGTAATGCCATGTAAACTAATATTATAAAGAGAAAAGATTTGATTTTTTCCATTTTATAGCAATGGGCAATTATAGCCTTGAATTTCAGATAAAGAGGCCCACAAAAACAAATATGTTTTGGTCTCAGTACGATTGACCTGTAACCTGTAAACTTTTAATTTAAAATTATTATGACGCCTGATAAGCTTGTTTGGTAATAACATAATGAGCCTATCCTACTAACTATAGCATAAGCATATAATCAGTCTATAATGTTCCCACTGCTATAATGTTACCCTGCATTTTATTGTAGTCTGTGGGTTACACAATGCGATATATAAACTTTTATAAATTATTCAGATAAGGACGATGGTAAAAAAATATATAAGAAAAACGCATTAGATACTTACAAGAAAAATAATCAGCTAACGAAAATACACTAATGTGCCGGCAGTTTATTATTTTAGGTCAAAATAAAATCACTTTAATCTGTGTTTTTTTTTTTTGCTTGGATATATTTGGTTAGACTTACAGCGCTCTGTGTTAAAATTTGTCCATTTACTGTATATATGTCGTATGATATTTTTTCCGGTCTGTGTAATGAATGGTTTTTCATTCTTTTTGTTTACCACTCCTTTCTTTTTCTCGTTGAAGGTTATCACGGATGTTTACAGGAAAACGCCGTTTTTAATTAAGTTCTTATTGTTATTTTATAACGTGTTTAGGTACGAATTATTTTTCTTTCACTTTTTTGTTTTGTTTAAATATTGTTACTAGCTGTGCCCCGCGGTTTCGCCAGCATAAGTGTGGATCCCGTGGGAATATCGGGATAAATAGTATTCTATTACCATTACTAATTAATAAACTTATTACTTATATCAGATGAATAGTTACACAACGATTTCTCTCTTTCAGTCGTCAGTAATTTGTTTTTCGGAAGAAGAAGACAAAGCGTTCGTGTAACTATACAACGTTTATTAGTAAGGGGGTAAGTGTTTATAAACTATCTGTATGCCAAATTTCATCCAAATCCGTTCAGTCGTTAGTGTGTGAAGAAGTAACAAACGTACAAACACACTCACAAACTTTCGCCTTTATAATATTAGTGTGATTAGCTTCTGCCCGCGTGGATGTCAGAAAGTATTCACCAGGAACGTGGTACCGGGACAAAAAGTAGCTTAAGTTGCTCCTTATACACCAGCCTGTGAAGGTCCCGTCAAAATCAGTCTAACCGTTTCGGAGATTAGAAGTAAAAACGTTACAACAAACTTATTTAGACATTACAAACAGACACTTAAATTTAACATGATTTTATTGGCCGTTTCCTTTCCATTCATACTTCTATCTTGCACCATTGGAATAATTTGATTCAAGAATTTGTTAGAACGTCAACATCGCCTGATCACCTCAATGAAACTCTTTCGGTTAGTCCTGGGATTTCCCGTGATTATGGATTATTGTAAAAAAGCTAGAAGCTTAGTATTTTCACTCTCACTCAAGGAAAACTAAAGAACCTACAGCTCTCTAGCAGAAAAGAGCTTTGCCAATTTCGTCATCTACCAAACATAAAACATCACTTTTTTTCTTACAAATAATTTATTAATCGCTTCTATAAATCACACAAAACCATGTGCGATCAAAATAAGTTTTTATAAGGTGCAAATTAGATACTTGACAATGCATGACAAGCTCAAGATACATATTTTAGATCAATGTTATACAAAACTGACCTACCTCAACAAGACCTTGGGATCTATTATAGATACGATGACGTCAGCCTTGGTTAGTATTATTACTATTATTGCGAAAAAAAACTGGACTCTATAAAACAAGTTTTTGCATGTTAGTGTTTTGGGATGTGGTGACGATCCCGGTATGGTTGTGGATAAAATTCTCGGTGTTTGGAAACTGTAGTTGACGAAGAAATGTTTATAGATGCGGTAGCAGCTAGACCATAGATCACCTTATTTTGTTTTTTTTTTTTTGGTGCCTGGTGGACTTCCTCCATCGTGGGGGTGATAAAGGGGCCGGACTCTTACCGGCCAAAACCACTGCGGTGTTCCACCTCTGCCTATGGCTGGGGGTGCGGGATTCGCAAAGCATTTACGGCTCCCCCGACAGCCTTCGACTCGCTGTTCCTCAGCATGTCCCACCTCCCTGTGCGGCTATTCCCATAATGGCCGCACCCACTCTCGACCTCCAGTGGCGCGCGTGGAACACTGGCACCAACTCGGGCCTGTCTGCACTGGTCGGACGACGGACACCCCTAGTCCGCCGCCCGCAGGCCACCTCTCATGGAGGTCGCAATATCTAATAGAATTTTAAATTTCTATGGTTCGACTTAACTGCATCACCATTTCCCTAATCAGATACTGGCTAGCAGATATAGTTCTACAAAATACACAAAATCTCAAAGGCCCCTCCATTGTTCCAGGTGCAACTGATGTCTGCGGTGAGCGGCGAGCCGATGTTGCGTCGCGTCAAGCAAGAGACCGAGCCGCCGCCGCAGTACTCGCCCTCAGAGCCTCAGCCGCCACACCCGCAGCCGCTGCACCCGCGCACCATGCCTATGATGCAGCCAGAGGTACGTGGAGACTACCTTTGAAACACGAACTTTTTCCCGCCTCTATTCTTTTCGCGAACTGGGTTTTCAATGCTCTGCTTGGCGCCGAGAGTTGATAATCCAACAGTGTTTTTTTGACGCGCTGGTATGCGCTCTGTTGAATTCTCAACGCTCGGCTCAACACCGAGAGTACAAAATCCAGTGTGCTATAAAATCACGCCGCGATATTTTTACGTCCGAGCGTACTTGGGCTAAGATGGGGACTAAAAAAGTGATTGCTATACTTGACCTCATAAATCCAGTATGGATCATCGTCATTCTCTCGCCCTTATAATAATATTTATGTACTACATGTTGAGAGTTAAAAACGTGTTATTAGTATGGGTTCAATTATACAGGGTGGCATGAACATCGCCGCCCAAAATGTATCTAACCACGAATTTAACACATGATCAAAAAAAACCGGCCAAGTCCGTGTCGGACCACGCACAATGAAGGGTTCCGTAGTTGGAATGAATTTATCCCAAGAACAAACTTAACATTGTAGTTGAAAAACATGTTCTCTCATACATTCCAACTGAAAATGTAAGTTTGTACGCACAATATTGAGAGATTTACCATGTTGTTTCAAGATCATAGACTTCTTATTAATTTTCCTGTAATCTATAGGTATAGAACTATTTTCTGTTTTTTTTTTTTAAATTTAAGGCTTAGTAGTTTCGGAGATAAGGGGGGGGGGGGGAATGGTAAATTTCCGTCTATTGTCTTAAATAACTTTAATACAATTTACTTTAAAATTATGAAAAAAAATGTATTTGAGATCCTCACGGTAAGCCGCAGTTGATATGTCACACGGTACAGTTGCGAAACTTTTTTTTTTAATTGTCTATTTACCCCTCAAAAATGACTCCCATTTTCAAAACTCATTTATTTACGTTACACGTCTGTGTTTGGGTCACAGAGATTCATATGTGTACCAAATTTAAACTTAATCGGTCCATAAGATTCGGAGCAAATTGACTGTGACAGACGGACAGACAGGCACACGAGTGATCCTATATGGGTTCCGTTTTTTCCTTTTGAGGTACGGAACCCTAAAACTTAAATCTTATAATGTACTAGATCCTGCCCGCGACTTCGTTCGAGTAAAATTTCTTGTTCCCCCGATCCACGCCGTCGCATCTCATCGCCTGCCCGCGCTATACATTCGTTTTCACTTAGCGTTTTTTTCTTTTCGCTCTGTTTCTAAGGGTTCCTAGCGTAAGAATTGGGCTATCCATGCAAAAATGTTTTTTTCAAATCCAACTGGCAGTTGCAGAGATTAGCGCGTTCAAACAAACAAACAAACTCTTCAGCTTTATTAGTATGGATTCAGTCCACTTTGTGATTAACGAATAGAGTTAAAACTTCGCCCTAATCGCTTTAATACAACTGATTCTCGGTTTTTTCATTTTAATCTGCTGTCTTACTTTGCTCGTACGAAAAGGGCAAACGTGGGAGGATTACTTAGGCACTCGTTTCACAATTTATCAAGTCACCAACGACCTAATTCTCGGCATATTGATCAATTCTATTTCTGATCGCACTATATTATGAAGTTACGTTATGTAAGTTCTAATTGGATTGCCATAAGTATAACTGTAAGTATAACCTATTTCTCAGAACCGTCTAGAGAACGTTTTGCTTTGATATATTTTTTCGTTGTACTTTATTTTGTTTATGGACTGTGATTTGATTTCTAGAAAATATTAAGCCCTGGTAAAATTTTCCAATTATAAATATCTGTTAATGGGTTTTGTAAAAGTACTTTCCAAGCTTTTGATTGATATTTTTTTAGGCTATAAATAAATTTAATCTAAAATTGTAGTCTATTGTATTTAAGGGAGAGGGAGGCCTTTGCTTTGCAGTGGGACAATATAGGCTAGATATTAGATTGTATTTTAGTCTGATTCTACCAGCATATAGATTCAGCCATTTAAATTACAATAGCGATATAAATTAATATCGACACGCAATATGAAGCCATGTATCCAGCAGATGATTCTAGCAAAAAAAAAAAAAAAGCAGCTGTTTCATAGAAAAGAGCATTACCTACGCGGTCAAAATGTATGGAACAGCAATTTTTTTTTAAATAACCGACGAATATTTTAACGCTTGGGGTTCAGAATACTGTAGGTACTGAATCCATGGTATGGTTGCGCATCGTTTCAATCCATAAATGGTTGCCCGTCGTTTCAATCCATGGTATGGTTGCCCGTCGATGTTCCTGCCATCCTGTATAAAACATTTTGAGCCCTTTAGATCGGCTAAAAGCAAAAAAGAATTAAATAATATGTGGGTATTCTGCATTCGCGACTAATTTGCCAAAAATGTAAACAAATATGAGTTTATGGAAAAATAACTTTAAATCCTCCTCAATAAAGTTCAGTTTAAGGTACAACTTAAAAAAAATTATAACTTTTTCAATAGTGCTAGTCACTCTGAAATCAACTTAATTACCAACGAAAGTCTGACAACCAGTCTTGCCAAGGGGTATCGTATTACCCAGTAATTGGGTTGTGGAGGTAATATAGGCAATCACTCCATGTAAAATACTGGTATTCAGGTGCATCCGGTTAGACTGGAAGCCGACCCCAACATAGTTGGGAAAAGGCTAGGCAAATGATGAACAAACATTATCTGAATAAAAAAATTTGGTATTAACACATTGCGAAATAAAATAATGGTCATTAAAGGTCATTTTATGAAATTGGTTGCGCTCCGTCGGTGAAAAAAATGTTCCCTTCGTATTTCTTGACTCACTCTCGTTAATCACATCGTCCGTGCATTTTTTTTTGTAGCACTAAGTATACGGTTTAAGTAATGAATAATACATTATGTTATTAACGTGATCTGTATTACTATTTAATTATATTTATTGGTAAAAAAAAACGAATTGAAAAATTTATTGAGTTGCTCGACTCTAAAAAAGAGTTTTGAATTCAGAATAATTCAGTGATCTTTCACAGTTCGAATTGAAGCAGTGTTGCTATAAATAAAAATAAAAGCGTTACCTAATCTGCATTCGCGATTTATTTGCCAAAAATATAAACAAACGTAAGTTTATAGAAAAATAACTTTAATTCCTACACAATAAAGTTCATTTCACGCTGTAACTTCAAACATTTTTAAAACTTTATTATTCAATTACAAATCAACTTAATTACCTTTTTTTTTGTTGGCCTATACTGTCCCACTTCTGCTTGGCAAAGGGCTTAAAATTAAAATAAAGTCGATATTTGATTAACTTGAAATAATATCAATTTGAAACATAAGTTTGAATAGACTTTACATATCTAGCTTACAAACTTCTTTAATTAACACATAACATAACATCACGCTTGTACTCCCCTCTCAGGGTTAGGCAGAGTACATCTACAATTCTCCAGTTATGTTTAAGTCCCATGTAATAGGGAGCGAGCCTATTGCCGTCAACTGAGCACAAATCCAGACTCCGGACTCTCTTTAATTATTCCCAATTTTATTGAAATATAAGTTAAACAATAAATAAAAATTGATATAAAAATAAACAATATTAATAATTTATTAATAATATTTATTTATTATAATTTTTTTTTGTTTATTAATATTCTTAAAATATTAAAACGTTTTTTCTTTCTTTGAAAACCTTCTCATTCATAACAGTTCTATCAATTTTACCAGTTGGACCTCGAGAGTAAGGAGGACGTTAAATTCTGCGTATCTTCGGGAGATAGCACGATTGTTGGCAACACAAGCCCAGAGCAGCAGCACTGTTCGTCGACCACAGCCGCCGCGGCCAGTGGCGCTAGAGACGACGAGGCACCAAGAAGGGTGTGCCTCGTCTGTGGAGATACAGCCTCAGGGTTCCACTACGGAGTCGCCAGTTGTGAGGCCTGTAAGGCGTTTTTCAAGAGGACAATACAGGTCAGTAGGAAGGTGATAAACATTTTTTGTTACTTTTTTATACACTAACTCATTCATTTCTGGCTATTCATTTAATATGAAACAATGGCAAATCATTCATTTAATAATATACATCATTTAGCTTTACGTGTAAAATAGTATCGTGACTGACTGACAATGTAAGTAAGTGCTCAGACACACGAGCGACACGCGTCAACGGCTGAGGCAACTGCGCCGAGAGTCAACGTGTGTCGAAGGCAGCCGTTGACGCGCGTTGACGCGTGTCGCTCGTGTGTTTGCAAACTAAGAAAACACACACCACATGAAGTTAACTTGAAGGTATTTTTTTTTTACATCGTTCTCACATATAATTATAAATTCTACATTAATGATGTAACTAATATTTTTGTAAAAATATAATTTAAAAGAGTGTCTATGGAATGTCTTGCTCGTTCTTCTCCATAGGTACCTACGCTTTTGAACGGACAACCAGGTAACATAACAAGCTTATAACTTTGTGATTTCTCATGATACAGTTTTTATATTTTGTACATAGATACTTGACATAAAAATACTAGAGACGTGTTTCGGGTTTCGCATATACTAAAAATAATGTTGTAAAATAATACTAGCTTCCGCCCGCGGCTTCGCCCGCGAGGTATGTCGATAAAAACTATCGTATGTCCTTCCCCGGGATGCAATCTATCTCGCTGCCAAATTTCATCGAAATTCGTTCAGTACTTTAGGCGTGAAAAGGTAACATACAGACAGAGTTACTTTCGAATTTAAAATATAATAGTATGGATAGTTACTGTTATGCCATTTCACGAAGTCCTGTTATGTGAAAATATGATGAATATTAGTTTCAAGACTAACCCGCGAATAATCAAACAATGTTAAACTTTAAGACATTCTTGAAACCTTTCTGTTTTACACGAGACTTTGAGGAAACATAAAATTTTGTTTCACTTGAAAATTTGACCATAACAAGACTTTGTAAAATGGAAACTCTGTCCTAAAAACTCATCACCAACAATTTCTTGAACCAGGGCAACATAGAATACACATGTCCCGCCTCAAACGAGTGCGAGATAAACAAAAGACGGCGGAAGGCCTGTCAGGCTTGTCGGTTCCGCAAGTGTCTGCGCACAGGCATGCTGCGGGAGGGGGTGCGGCTGGACCGCGTGCGGGGGGGGCGCCAGAAGTACAGGAGGGCGGCTGACGCGCCCGCTATGGCACAGCCGAGGCCACAACTTGATGATATCAAGGTATGTCCTTTTATCGTATGTTGTGTTACCACTTTGTGTGATTCTAACTCAAGAATTCAAGAGGCGGTCCGCACGACGTATTTAAGTTCTCAAAAACTATCATTCAGAGGTGTTCTTCAAAAAATTTGGATGGCAGTATTGAACCCCAAAATTTTAAAGTAGAAATCCCTAGGCATGCACACCGATTGAGGTTGCGTATTTTTTCCAGAAGGACAGTCCAGTTTTTCCTGGATTACATAATATTAAAGTCGCTTTTCTGAGTTTTTATAATCTGTGTATTTCTGGAAGTATATTTCTATATTCTATAGTATGTGAATGCATAACCTGATGAACAGAAAAATTAAACAAGTGGGACGGGATTTTTTTATCTTTATTAGGTAATAAAGATAAAAAAATCCCATCCATTATTTCTAAGACAATTCCAACTTTCCTTCTAGGTCCTGGAAGCCCTGAACTCATACGAGCCAGAACTCCTCACATGCTCAGCTCCACCGGCCGGCGTCACAGAGCCCGCTGCCAAGACCCTGGCGATGTTGGCAGACCTCTACGATAGAGAACTGGTCGGCGTCATCGGATGGGCCAAACAGATCCCCGGGTTTACTGAGCTACAATTGAATGATCAGGTAAGGTCTTCTTTTTTTTAAAGTTAGCCTACATTGTCCCACTTTTGAGCAAATCCTGCCCCAAATCCTTCCAGGCATTCTTTTCTGGAGTCACCTAGATCCAACCTTTGCGGCACGCGTCTAGGTCGCTATGTATTCCTGGCCTGGCCTCGGCATCGCCGTCCATCCTCAGGCACGCACCGTGTGGAGACTGTTGCCCAGCGGCCATTATGCATGTGTATCTTGTTATGTAATATTAAAGCACCAGCCATCTTATCTCTTCACCACCCTTGGTTGAATGGTAGAGAATGCCTAAGGCAATAAGTCTGACTTTATAGTGTACAAAGTTGAATAAATAAATAAATATCACGTCTAATTCCTCCGAAAGGGAAAGAATATGTGTATCAAATCAAATCAAATTAATATATTTGTATTAAACACGTGTGACCATGCATTCTCATATAATAGCGTTTTTGAAGGTAAATATAATTTACAGTTCAACATGTTTTACCTAAAGAGGTGTGCAAATGAGTAATTTCCTTCCATTCAAGTTTAAATGGTGACGAAATTATTTAATGTAAAAGTGCGCAGTGCTGCACACCCCTACCCTATTTTAAGTTAAACAAATATCAACTTTATTTCAATGAAAATTAAGTTGATTTCAGAGTGACTAGCACTATTGGCAAAGTTATAAAAATGTTTGAAGTTGTAGCGTAAACTGAACGTTATTATGTAGAAATTCCATAAATTTATATTTGTTTATATTTTTGGCAAATAAATCGCGAATGCAGGGTAGTGACATCTACCAACCCTCATTGGGTCTGCGTGGTAGTTATAGCCCTCTCCCTCTCGAAGAGATGAGACCTGTGTCCCAGCAGTGGAAACATTATAGACTATTTATGCTAAGTTAAAATGTCATTTTGAACACGAGAATACGTAAGTGAAGGGGGCGAGCTCTTTACCAATAGTTGCACAAATCCATACACCGGTCTGTGAAACCTTATAACAGTGCCTGATTGGCACTTGGACCCAGTGCCCCACGATCAGTAATCGTGCTTGTGACTATTATAACACGGAAGCAAAAAGTGAATTAAGTATTTAATTTAATTACGATTTTTGCGTTTGTGCGAGAGGTAAAAATACTGAATAATTGAATTTGAATTTGTGCGAGTTTTCACCGTCATGTACAGAATTTATTCCGAAAGGTTAATGTGTATAAATACATTAATATTTTACTTACAAAGAATACCTAAAACGGCGCAAATATAACAACCTTATTGGGTGCTATATGTTTGAGCCGTTTGGGGTTGAAACACAAACGGCTCAAAGCTCATATAGCGCCTTGGGGTCCGGGTGCTCATCGAATATTTAGGGAAATCGCCAAGCGGTTGATTGACTCTACGCGTGACCAGAGGGCTGGCCTATTTTTAGCCCAAAGAATAAGCATTGCCATCCAACGTGGCAATGCTACCAGCCTTTTGGGCACTTATCCCATTGACAGCGATGCGGACGAATTTTTTGATGCCCAACGCCTTTTTCTTTTCCTTTCCTTTTTTTTTTTATTAAACACTTGTATATACTTACACTTACAAAGACAATCTCGATGTTTTTACCCGACTGCCCGAGAAGAAGGGTAATGTTTATCGAGAGTATGTATGTGTTTTCGTAGTCGTAAAAGCCGTGCGAAATAGGAGCGGGTCGCCAGCAACAAATAATATAAATATAACTCATTCGGACTATCTGTAATTCTTCACATGCATTTAGTTTCAACCCTACACTAAAAACATATATGAATCTTCTCGCTAAACAAAATACAAATCCAATTTTAAATTAAACAAAAACGCAGGAGCCATGTTTATAGTTTGATTCGTATTTTAAATAAAAAGTGAAACGACCCTGAAAATAAAAACACCGTTAACACTGGCCTTCGACACTCAAAATTAAAACGAAATCGAATAGTCCCGTACACACAAAAAATTTAACGTTCGAATGAATAAAATTATTATCATAGACAAATATAATCATGATAAAAACTACAATCTACAATAGTCTAGTCTATGGCCTTGAATGCAGTAATTGCATGCATTAATTCTTAGCACGTGGAAGTCATTTTTTTGATAATTCTGGACCTGTGTGTGTATCCCAAGCTATTGTCTGTTTGTCTGTGAGTAAATTTGGTTGTGTGTGTATGTCAAAGTCAAGGATTTCAATATTGTGTGGGTCAGTGTGAATACATTTTTTTAAGGATTGGATTTTTGTAAAATTTTGTTTTTTTTTTACCTGTGGTTTTGATTTTGAGGTAGGAAGAGGCAGTCTGTTGCTTTTTGGTATTTTTGATTACGATATGTCACCCGCGCCTGCGTAGTGGTTTATGGCCCACTCCTTCTCACAGAGAGAATGCCAGAGTCCCAGCAGTTGGATCATAATAGGCTGATTAAATGCCAGGTCAAAATAAATAAGCTATTGAATATTTTTTTATTAGCAAGTCATTGTGATTCCATGTAAGTTTTTTTTTTTTGTGGAAATATTACATCGGTTATTGTAAAAAAATTGCTGTTACATACATTTTGACCTCGTAGGTATTGCACTTTAGTACGAAACAGCAGTTTTTTTTATAACCGACGAAAATTATCAACACTGAAGGGGGGGAAGTCCAGAATCATGTACTGAATACGTGGTACAGGTTGTGCGTCAATGTCCCTGCCACCCTGGGTGCTTACTCTCGAATATAATTCCGATAGATCGACATTGGAATTGTCAGTCAAACGTCTGGGATTGGCTGGACTCACTGAGTCTAGCCAATCCCTGACGTTTAACTCGACCAACTGACGTTTGACCAATGTCGATCTATCGGAATTATATTCGAGAGTTAGCACCCTGAATAGACCTGTGAAGTTTCGCTTGCAAATTAAATTTGACCCTGTAATATCTTGTGATATCACATTGTCAGATTTTTTTAAACCGTATTAATTACACTAGACTGCATTAAATAATTGTTTACTAAATAGTCACTTCCTGTTCAGTGCGAGTTTTTATCAAACGTTGTATACGTACAAATAGTAGGTGTATTATCGAAACCAGTATATAACAATTTTGACATTTCAGTTTTATTGATGATATAAATACAGTTACTAGGTGCGCCTGGCTGATGTAAAACAAGTAGGTAAATAGAAAAAAACCGGTCAAATGCGAGTCGGACTCGCGCACCGAGAGTTTAAGTAAATAGTTTATAATAAAAAAATATAAATACATTTTTTATTCAAGTATATGGTAAAAATATGATTTACATTAATTAAAATCGAGGAAAAGATAAATTCTAACTGTAATGTAACCTGCCTGAACTATGTTTATGAAAAACCTGTGTTTCAGGCCATCAATTTACATCAATCATTTAAAAAGAAGACAACAATAATTGTATTAGAAGCTAAATTGAAAAGAAGGAATAATATTTTCAATGACTTAAAGAGTTACTATTTGGGTATATTATTTTAAAACTAGATTATGTAATATATAATTATGTTTAAGTAAATTAAGGAATAATATTAAAGTCTACTTTAATATTAAGTGGAGACTATTATTAATTAGGTACCTAAAGGAAGAGACTTCTATTAGAGTAGGTAGATAGATTTTATTTTAAAATTTCTAGTAATTTTACCGTGTCTGCAGTCTGCATAATATTGAGTTTCGCCAAATATTCCTGTAGGTACTAGTAAATTACACCTATTATAACTTAAACTAGCATTCTGTTAAACTGGTTATAAAAGTAGGGTCCTAAAAGTAAATAAAATCGATTAGCAAAGGTATGTCTAGTCTGAGAGCACAAAAAAAATATTTTCTTCTCCTATCTGAAGGTACTGGGTTAAAATAAAGTTCAGTGTGTTGCAATAAAACTACATTCAAAATAAATAATTGACGTACTGTTAGCACCTAACATGCCATATAAAGCTGGTGTGTAGGAAATCTAAATGGACGAAAAGAAGCAACCTTTAAAACTGATCTTTGGGCGCGTTCTAGGTGCACTAAAATTGATTTAGTGGCACCACCCCAGGAAGTTATACAGTAGGTAATAATACATTTACACAAAGCCAAATAAATTAATTAGACAGGTGTCTAATTCATTTAAACTCGGCATGTTACGTGAATTTAAAAAAATGTAAATATGTTAGTTTGCGCAATCTGGTGCATAATAAATCGATGTGTTTGCGGAAGTTCAGGTTTGTGCCAATCGTGACACCTAGATATTTAATATGGTCGGCTTTAGCTAAAGTGGGACAAGTGCACGCAATGTCAGCATAATTTAAATTCACTTGTTATGCGCTTGAATTAGGTTAGTAAGCGTTGGATTAGTGTTTCTCATTGTAAATAATAGGTAATCAATCGGTTTTATCTGTATGTAATATATTAAAACCATTCTGTGCTACCTCATAAGGCCCATATTCTAAGACGTTTCCTCGAAACTTCCTCGACCTCCACTCATTCGAGGTTACCTTAAGGATTACCTCAAGGAATCCTCGAAATCGGTATTCTTAGTTAAAACTCTGTCTTGTCATGAGGTAATCTTGAGGATCCTCCAGTGAGGTTGAGTCGAGGTAAAACTTCATTGAATACGTCATTGAATCATAGATTACAGTATAAACTTTTTTTTTTTTGTCTATGGTCACTCAAAAGTTGTCAGATTGCAGTTTTTTTATCTGTGTGATCGCGTCTGCCCTGTCACCTGTGTGTTGTTATGTTTACTACACGGAAGACAAGGCGGTATGGTCGAAAGACTATAGCCTGCCCTAGGGCGAATTAAAAAAAAAATGTTATAATATTGTTTTGTGACTTGAAAGTTTTACTCCGTTTTTAAAACATAAAGAAATAATGGTTTATAGACAAGGCAAACAGCAATAATTTACTTGAAAATTTCCAGTTGCCTAAAATCTTAACGCAATTTTATTAACAACTGATTACAGGTGGAATGGGTAGTCCTCTGTTATTGGGTATAGCTCTGTTATAGAACACAAGCGGTAACAACATATTCAGCACTTTTTCTTTCCTAAAACGATAGCGTCTCTGGAATTATTCATTGTCATAAAATTCAATGGGGTTTTCTGCATCCCGCAAATAACGACGTGCAGGGTAATCGTACGGATTATCATACAGATAATTCTTGAATGAGAAAAAAAAGAAATGATTGACGTGTAAAAGTGTTTGTGCAAACCTACTTACAAAATAAAAATCATTTATCATCCAGAAACTGTTGGAAATCCATTGAAAACACTATTGGAAAAACTATTCAAATAAATTAATCAGTTCTGTTTACAAGCGTGAGCGAAATAGTAGATTAAACAACGTAAAGAATGGCGTAAATCTTCCTTGAGTGTTCCTTAAGGTACTTCACGAACTACCTTGAGTTAGACAGTTGTTTCCTCACCTCGACTGAGGAAAAATGTCGAGGGACGCCAAGTGTAGGTGATTTTTTACAACTGTGAATACCGATTTCCTTGAATGAGGTTGAGTGGAGTCGAGGAAGTTTCGAGGAAACGTCTTGGAATATAGGTGTCAGACTTCGGCCTTTGATTTAGCTACGAACAGAAGAGCTGTGTCACCCGCATATGAGATAATTGCACCTTTTTGGAGTGTAAAATTGCACAGGTCAGTTATATAGATTAAGAACAAAGTAGGCCCCAAAAAGTTTATCACGGGTTTTTTTTTTGTGATGTTGCTACAAATTTTCAGTTTTCGGATTATTTTCCTTTACCAGGCCTCTCAGAAAGTGTTGCGAAAAAAGTTTTTATGTATGAGAGACTGGCTAGTTATAATCTATTTTGAAAATATGATTATTTATAAGTAAAAATAAGTACATTCCAATTTCAAAATTTCCCTCCACAATGTTTGCGAGCTAATTTAAAATATCGTGTCTCATTAAAAAATGGATCTGCGCCGGGAACATTTTCGCACTATGGTTTTTTACGATTTCAAGTGTCGCGTGAAACCGGACGAATCGTACTACAAACTTCATATGGCATTCATGGATGAAGGCCCTTCTTAGGCAACCGTGTATCGTTGGTATAACGAATTCAAGCGCGGTCGACTAACATTGGGGAATGAAGAAAGAAGTGGTCGCCCTTTGACGGCTGTTACGGAAGAAAACGTGCTAGCAATGAAATATTTAATTCAAGACAATAGACGAGTTACGTATTTACAGATTCAGCACATACTGCAGGTTGAATCGGGAAGCCTTCACGAAATTCTACACGTGCATCTTCGCGTGAGGAGGATAGTTTCATGCTGGGAGCCGCATAACCTCACCGATGCTCAGTAGCTTGCCCGGGTGGAATGGCGCCGTGATATGATAAACAAATTTGAAGCAGGCTCGTCTCGGCGTGTTTACGACATCATTACAGGTGATGAGTCTTGGATTTATCAATATGATCCAGAAACGAAGCGCCAGTCGACGGTTTGGGTGTTTCAAAACGAATCAACGCCTACCAAAGTGAGGCGTTCTAGAAGCGGGGGGAAGATTTTGATCGCGAGCTTTTTCAATTTGACTGGCTACTTGGTGTCAATTCCTTTACGGAAAAAAAGAAGCATCAACGCTGAATGGTATACTACCAAATGCTTGGCAGAAGTTTTCTCTGTTGTGAGCAACAAGGGACCAAACACAGGGCTTCGCGGGCTACTCCACCACGACAACGCGCCTTCGCACACCGCGCTCAAAACGAGGGACTTCCTGGACAGCACGCCGGTCAAACTCCTGGGTCACCCTCCTTACAGCCCTGGCCTAGCACCGTGTGACTTCTTTTTATTCCTGAAAATAAAAATCAGCTCAAAGGATACAATTTTCGTCGCCGGAAGATGCGCTGTTAGCGTTCGAGCAGGCTGTAAACGAGGTGTCTGCGGCGGACTAGAAAAAGTGTTTCGAAAACTGGTTCAGACGCATGAAACTTTGTATATACTCTATAGAGGCTAGTGGAGAGTACTTTGAAAAGATTTTATAAAAAAATATTTACCTGTAGAACATTTTTTCGCGAAACTTTCTGAGTGTCTCACGTCTTGCCAAATTTCATGATTGATTCCGGAACAAAAACGCGAGTATTTTTTTATTGCGTTGACTAGAAGTATGATTTTTTCACTGCTTCAAGGGATTGCAGTCCTGAGTATTTGATATTAATTTCAACTTGTTAACTCCAAGCGTTCCTGAGAAAAAGGGTCTTGACCGACGGACAAACAGACGGACAACGAAGTGATCTTATAATAAGGGTTCCGTTTTTCCTTTTGAGGTACGGAACCCTAAAAATAAACTAGATAACAGTTGTCAGATAATAGATTCAAAGTATTTAATGTATGTATTCTAAGTTAACATACATTTATGCATACATACATTAAACTTTAAAGTTAATGTATGTGTGTTGAATTTTTTTTGCTCGCCTGGTGATTTGCAATTTGAAATGTTACATTGTTGTTACATTTCAATTTGCATATCACCAGGCGAATTCATTTGATGAGTTAAAAATTACTTTATAAATCAAGTTTACTAAAATACTGAGTTAATTCTGTAAGAGTTTTGCTACAGCTTTTTAGCATTTAATATTATAGATAAGAGTTTATTTTATCCTAATTTAACTACTGTTCCTATTTTATTAAAAATTAAATTCAAAACCTGATGTTATAATAAAAATCGACGTTCGTTGCGGACCCTACCTACCACATCACTCGGACATGTTGCAACTCTAAGGTTTCACAGACTTAGGGAGGCCGCACCGCATAGCAAATAAATCTGCATCACTTTTGTACCTTTTTCTTATAAGCAACGCAAATTTCAGGCGGCCCGCAGCGTACTTTTTTGTATGAAAATGCATTGCGTTGCGGCTCTTCTTGGCTTTAGTGACCAAAAATCTACGTAACATACATAATCACAATCAGCCTATAGTGTTCCCACTGCTAGGTTACAGGCCTCCACCACACGGACCACTGGGCCACCACTGTTCCACGACCGTGTGCGTTACCCTGGCAAAATTCCGAAAAATATTGTGCTTTAGAAAGGTGGGACTATAACAAATAATTAGTGTATCATGAGGAGCAATTTGTTTACTAATAGCAAAATTTGTTTGAATTGTAGTTTTAAAAATATTTGAGGGAAACAGATTTTGCTGCAAACGTTACCCTGGCAAAATCGTTTTTCAAAAATTCGTTTTATCGCGGAACCAAATACATGAATAGACAGCTTTTGTTGCGTAGTAAATGTTTGTAAATAGCAAAATTTGTGTGCGTTATGGTTCTTAAGTTATTTAAGATTTTGCTGCGGTAACGTTTTGCGATTTCCTAGATCTCGAAAACGGCTCAACGCAGAAGTTTGAAAAAAATACCAATAATAGACCTTAATTTGTTTAAATTTGTTTAAACATTCGTTTTTGCTTTGGTTGACGTAAAACAAAGTAATTTAATGGTTTCAAAATTCAGAAAAGACGGATTTTCAAGTAAACCAATACACTTATAACCAAATAAACAGCTGGAATAAATACATGTGGTAGACGCTTATAACGTCAGGAATTTTAGATTCTGTAACTTTACACAATATGAAGATAAAACAAATTTGATTAATTTTAGACAGGTCGTACTTTAGCGATCGAATACGTAGTTCCCATAAAATTAAGAAACATGGCATACATTAAACAAATTAAAATGATTCATAAACATTCGTTCCTGTTAATTTCAGCTTTCAATTACGGCTTTTATGAAAGATATATCAAAAACAAGGATATATCAGCAATTCTCTAATAAGCCGACCAAATTGAGATGGTCACGTAAAAGCGACCGCACCATACATAAGCGCATCCATCTTAAATGAACGGGATAATATGGATGTTTTGTTAGTACAGTTGCATACAAAAGTTTCCTGGTCAGGTTAGTAAAAATAATAAAATGATCATGATTATTATTAATTTTTCTATTTGTACCAATGCTTAAAACTTAAAAAAAAATAACTTAAATAAATAACTTTTACATTTATGTACCTCTTACCTATTTAAAAAAATCGGGCAACAGCGAGTCGAACTCGCGCATCGAGTGTTCCGTTTGTACCAATGCTTAAAACTTAAAAAAAATAACTTAAATAAATAACTTTTACATTTATGTACCTCTTACCTATTAAAAAAAATCGGACAACAGCGAGTCGAACTCGCGCACCGAGTGTACCGTTTGTACCAATGCTTAAAACTTAAAAAAAATAACTTAAATAAAAAAACTTTTACATTTATGTACCTCTTACCTATTTAAAAAAATCGGGCAACAGCGAGTCGAACTCGCGCACCGAGTGTTCCGTTCCATCATGTGTTTTTAAATTTTCATCGGCGAGGCTTCTATTAGTCAGAGAATTTTAATACTGCACGCTGCGGTGTAGAATATTGTAGTTTTAGGTCAGCGCCATCTCTTGATCGATAAGGGAACTAATGTAGCTTTTGTTGATGATTTCTGAACAAATGTGTTATTTAGATACGTCATTTTATTTTTCCTGTGATCTTTACATAAACTTCTATCACATAGATTAATTTCAGATTTTTCTCTATGCAAACTTCGGAGATAAGGAGGGAACGGTATTTTTTTTTTATTTTTCTTCGAAAGTCGAATACTAAACGGCTTAAAAAACAGTGTTTGAGAATGTGCAAACTGCGCTCTTTCATATACTTATACCCCACACACATGCCCTAGTAGCCCCACTTTGTTTTTTTTTTAATATATATTTTTTATCATTATTAACTACTAATGTCACTAATAATCACAGACTAGTAATTCAATAAAGTTTTGTGTGGTCATTGGGACCGTAAAGTGACTGTTTAACGTTTTAATAAATCAACCGTTTGGAATAAAAGGGTTCCAACTAACATTTTTATAAAAAAATATGTTTTAACGTAAAAAGGTTTACACCTTTACAACGGTCGAAATATTACCTACATTACTGAATATATAATCAAATGTGGCATTATGGAGTTTTTGCATTTCTGTAGTTTACAGTATAGATCATCGTAACATTCATATTGTTGAGTTTTCGTTCTATAACAGTATGCTCTGTAATGTCCAATCAATGTGGAACTTGATGGTGGGTCAAAATCAATTATTGCCAAAATCATATACTGTTGGCCTTTTAACTCTATATTAATGGGTATATTATTCAGGTTAAGATACATTTTCCAAATCGGTCCAGGCGTCTTCGAGAAATCGGGGAACATACATAAAAAAGAAAGCTCCGACGAATTGAGAACCTCCTCCTTTTTTTGAATTCGGTTAAAACGTTTAGAGTGGCGTTGCGTTGTGGTATCAAAATAAAACATTAATTGGTTTGACCAAACAGAAACAACAAATTACTAAATATACAGGATGGAACTTTCGAAGCGTACCTGGAGGAAAAGTACTCCAAATACTGAAGACAGCTTTACTCAAAGGAAACATTCTTTTATTTTAAAAAAGAAACAAAACTATCTTTAAAGATTTTTGAAAATACGCTTGCTGCACTCGGGAATCGAACCGACTAAAATCCGAAAAAATAACACCTGTACTTTTATGGCACCAATCGATAGGAACATCATAAGGAATCATAAGGATCAAATCTCTCTAGCAAACATTAAAGGAAACCATAAAAACCAAACTTATAAATTCAATGGGACAAGATGAAGCACTTTTACTCATGGGTCCATGGGTATAGGATGCTATTTTGTCGGATTAAAGTCGATTGTTTTTTTTAAATTATATAATGAGATTATTACTTACCTTTTTAGTTGCTTTGACTTTAAATAATTAAAATAAGAAACTAGTAGAAATTGTGTAATATGGTACCTGCACTTAAAAATATTAAAAAATCGCCTTCACGAATAACATTTTTCTGCTTAACTGTACAAAATGTCGGATACTAAGCTGCTAATTTGCGAAGATTACCCGTACGTACGGTGCGATCGCTTTTACGTGACCTTTTCAATTTCGTCGGCTTATTAGAGAATTGCTGATATATCCTTGTTTTTGATACATCTTTCATAAAAGCCGTAATTGAAAGCTGAAATTAACAGGAACGAATGTTTATGAATCATTTTAATTTGTTTAATGTATGCCATGTTTCTTAATTTTATGGGAACTACGTATTCGATCGATAAAGTACGACCTGTCTAAAATTAATCAAATTTGTTTTATCTTCATATTGTGTAAAGTTACAAAATCTAAAATTCCTGACGTGATAAGCGTCTACCACATGTATTTATTCCAGCTGTTTATTTGGTTATAAGTGTATTGGTTTACTTGAAAATCCGTCTTTTCTGAATTTTGAAACCATTAAATTACTTTGTTTTACGTCAACCAAAGCAAAAACGAATGTTTAAACAAATTTAAACAAATTAAGGTCTATTATTGGTATTTTTTTCAAACTTCTGCGTTGAGCCGTTTTCGAGATCTAGGAAATCGCAAAACGTTACCGCAGCAAAATCTTAAATAACTTAAGAACCATAACGCACACAAATTTTGCTATTTACAAACTTTTACTACGCAACAAAAGCTGTCTATTCATGTATTTGGTTCCGCGATAAAACGAATTTTTGAAAAACGATTTTGCCAGGGTAACGTTTGCAGCAAAATCTGTTTCCCTCAAATATTTTTAAAACTACAATTCAAACAAAGGATATGTTTCAAAATGTATGGAGCCTGGGCCAGGTCCTTGTACACTATACAAAAAAATAGGAAAATTCATTTAAAACAGTTCTCAACTGTCCAATTACTTTAAAATGGCTTGTTTTGCTGGTAAACACAAGAAATTACACTTGAAATTGCAACACACAACAAAAACCCGTCATGGCGGTAAACTGTCATTTTGATTGATTAATGACGTTTGACATGTTTATTTCTGTGGAGGAAACCACACAAGAAAGTCGAAGTCCTTACAACACAAGCCGGGTAACAGTCCAAAAACGAAAGCTAGGTAAACAGATGGGAAAGAAACGGTATTAAATCCAAAAAACGAAAGCGAGGTTGTTAAAAAGAACTCCAGAAACTCAAAACAAAACGAATACAATCACGACCGACGACAAGACGAAAGTGACTGAAGTGACACTTTTGTGACAGCTAACAGTTCTATTTCTATGATCAATGGTTAATTGTCCTTGTTTTTAAGCACAGAGTAACTAAATCGGTGAGACGCCATGTTGAAAGTCGATAAAAATAATTGATAAGTATCAATTCACTACCAGAACAGTATACATTTAATTGAATTATCTGTATTTTTCCTGAATTCTATGGATTTTTCTCTTTTTTTTGAGTTACTGTACATAGACCTGGCCCATTTTGAAACATCTCCTTTTGCTATTAGTAAACAAATTGCTCCTCATGATACACTAATTATTTGTTATAGTCCCACCTTTCTAAAGCACAATATTTTTCGGAATTTTGCCAGGGTAACGCACACTCCACGACCACCACCAAAATAAAATCTACTTAATAAAAGTGTTAAATTCATTCATTCATTGACAGACAACGCTCAATTGCAGGGTCTAAGAGCATGAAATTTTCCAAATGACTTCCTTATATCACGTAGGTGAGCAGTGAGCACTAAAGAAAGATTTTTTTTAAATTCATCTCATCATCATCTGCCTAGCCTTTTCCCGTTGGGGTCGGCTTCCAGCCTAACCGGATGCAGCTGAGTACCAGTATTTTACATGGAGCGACTACCTATCAGACCTCCACAACCCAGTTACTGAATAATACTTACCCCTTGGTAAGACTGGTTGTCAGACTTTTGGGCTTCTGACGATCCGTAACGACTGTCAAAGATCCACGAATGACGGCCAGGACCAATGGCTTAACGTGATTTCCTAGGCACGGAGGGTTCTTGGTATGTAAAGATGTGGTTACCCATTCAAGGACCAACCGCGGCAAGCGTAGCTTAACCTGATTGATCGACCCGTGCGGCTGTTATAACTTAAAATGCGTAATGAAAGTTTGTATGGAAGTTAATAATTTTTGTCGGTGGGACACACACAATGGGTGAACGGCTGTGACCTTATAAATTTCTCTCCTCAGATGCGTCTCCTGCAGAGCACATGGGCTGAAATGCTGTCACTCATGCTGGCGTACCGATCGATGTCGGGCGGCAGCCCGCTGCGCCTGCGCTTCGCCACAGACCTCGCGCTTGATGAGCAGCAGGCCAGGGAAATTGGAGCACATGACTTATTTACACAGGTCGGTTTTTGTTAAGACATCAATAATATGTTTGGGAAAATGCTAGACGACGATGTCCTTCTCCAGTTACCAAGCTATTCTGATGATTGCTGTCAATCAGAGCCAGACACCCACCATTGTTGACCTTTCCTATAAGTGGGTGAGTATGATGTACAGTCAGCCATAGTAATTAGCTGCCCCACCTTTGCATAAATGGTTGCGATTGTTTAGAATACGAATCGATATAATGTTTGACAACTTTTTAGTTAAGTTTTGTTTTGTCCTTCGTGCCAGAAGCGGGAAATATAGTCTATCTGCAAGATTTGCTAAATTTTTACAGCTACAACATCTGTACCTAGTAACTTTACTAGGTGCTGAATTTGATTGTTCAATGTGTCCCTAATTAATCGACGCATTTAGTTCAGAGCATGCTTGGGTGAACGTAATTATATTTAAATAAATTATTTACCTACTTCTTCCCGAAATGGTTGTTATCTAGAACTTAATTTTCTAGTGAGTTGGCAACACCGCTTACGCGGCAAAATTAAGTTGATTGTGTTCCGCTATTGCCCAAAAATTAAATTAAAGAATTAATTGTAAAATGCAAATTCATAATAGGTCTACACGGGTTATCTTGATGACCGTGGTTAAGACGCTTGACTGAGATAACAATAGCCTGTTATGATTGTTATTATTACTTACTCTAAAAGGACGAATAACGTTCTAGAAGTAAAAGATTAGCCTTCGTTATCCAAAGGGTGCTATTGGGACCCTTTTACTATGGCGTCCGTCTGTCTGTCACGGGGCTGTATCTTATCCTAGTGTTGTAATTTTCACAGAAACCATAGTCCATACTTAGGGCTGATTTTTCAATAGTCAGATAACTTTTATCTGAAGTATAAATAAAGCGGTTTGACAATTTTTGTATAGAAAATATGTCAAACTCTCTTAATTATTCTTCAGATAAAAGTTATTTCACTAGTGAAAAATCAGCCCTTAATATTATAAAGGCAAAAGTAACTCTGTCACCTCTTCACGCTTTAACAGCTTTACGGATTTGGATGTCTAGCACACGGCTAGAGCATGATGCAAAAACTAGCCATTTATATTATGGCAAATTAAATATAATTATTTATTATTTCGCTCAATCTCGTTCTGTATTTATTAGTCCTCTCAATCTGTGTGGTTCTTTCCTCAAAAGACCATCTCAGACATCGATCTACATGGTCTTCATTATAACCTGACCAAGATTATGTCTGGACTTTAAAAGAGACTGTGACCTCTGAGTTTGTTTCGGCCTTTCTTCTCAGAGTAGTCAGATAGGAAACGCCGACGCCGATCTCATTTAGTTTAAAAAAAATATGATTGACGTGTAACAGTGTTTGTACAAACCTACTTACAAAAATAAAATAATTTATCATTTATTATTTTGCCTGTTGTGTCCCACTGCAGGGCAAAGGCCCTCCTTCCGTCTTTCCATTTTTCTTTCTCTTTAGCAATTAAAGCCCAATCCTTTAGGTTTTTATTAATAGTTTCTTTATCCTTGTCTGCAGATAGCAGGCGTAGCCAAGCGCCTGGAGCGCGCGGCGGCGCTGCGTGAGGAGTGTTACCTGATGAAGGCGCTCGCGCTCGCCAACTCCGAGGCGCGCATCGACGAGCACGCAGCGCTGCGGCGCTTCAGGGACTCCATACTCGCAGCGCTTAATGACGCTGTCTCCGCTTTAAGGTGAGCTTAAAGCATCCAAGAATTATTAACTTACACAAGACCTCAAACAACCATTTGAATAAAATAATTAGAAATAGAGCAACCCATACTTAATATTATAAATGCGAAAGTGTGTTATCTGTCTGTGTTACCTCTTCACGATTAAACCGCTGAACCGATTTAGATGAAATTTATTATAGAGAGAGTCCCAGGAAAGGACATAGGATAGGAGTTTTTATTCCGATATTCCCACGGGATCGTCACTTATGCGGGTGAAACCGCGGGGCGCTGCTAGTAATCAAATAAAGTCACTTGGTTAAGGAAAACAAATTGGATTTTAATTTAGCCAAAGTAAAAAAATAGAGTATAATCTAGAATAGAGTAATCTAACAATACATGTGAAGTGATGTCGTGTGCAGGCCGTACAACGGCAACGCAGCGCTGCAGCAGCTGCTGCTGGTGCTGCCGGCGCTGCGCCACGCGGACGTGGCCGTGCGCCGCTACTGGGCCGCCGTGCACCGCGAGCGCCGCGCGCCCATGAACAAGCTGTTCGTGGAGATGCTGGAGGCGTGTCTCCGGTAAGCGCTCAGAGCAAATACTAGTCCTCCACACCGAACTTCGGCCGATCTCAGCGGAGACTAGCCAGCTAGTGCACAGGTGTAAGCACTGCCAGGACCAGCAGGACTATGGAGGTGCATGTATTTTGTATACGTTTCCTCTCCGAATGTCAATATTTTCGTTTCTTCACCTTCGGCGGAGGCGACGCGTCCCCGCACCAAATGTACAAAACGATGGACGGATCTAGTACAAACATTGTTACTATTTTTGTATTATATAAAAAAAATATTATATCTAGTTTTACTGTGGAAGTTTCGACATTATTGTATGGTCGAGGAAACTATCCTGGGACTGATCGCGGCTGCCAGCCACTTAGTTTTCTAGTGACCTGGAACGTCATTAGTTCTGTTCCTAAACAGTTTTAGTACTGTTAGCTTTAAATGCGATATTTATGTTTTGTCTAAATTTCGTGGCTCTGCGACGGCCCTCGCTGTCCTGTTGAGGTATTTTTTCCCCGACCGTACGAATTTTTCTGTATGTATGTCTCGGTAAATGCGGGGGCCGTATTCGGCGCATTTATCCTTAAAATATAACATTGTTTTTATTCTGTTTGTTTTAAATGCTAAGAGGGGACGCTGCTTGTACTGTGTCGAACTAAAAAATTGTATAAACGCGCTAGTGGACCTTAAATATTCGTAGTTAAAATAATGCATCATTATGATATCAAATGGATGTCTTGTAATTTGACTAGAATTTCTAAAGTACAAATATATACTTAGATAAGTTTTATACCTGTTTTCTTAAAAACTTGTTTTCTGAACAAAGTAGACGTAGATTGTAAATTTAATTTATAAATAAAATAATTCAATGAAGTAAGAATGTTTGTCTGAACGAAAAATTTCAAACAAAAATATTCTTATTTCTGAAGAATTGAGTCGCAGTGCAACAGCGCTTCCCCATCCTAATGTACAACTGTTTTATAAAATAATGAAGATAACAACATAGAATTTATTTAACAAATACAGATTATGTAGCAATATTTACTATATAAAGGTTAAAAATATATATTTAGAGCTGTTCCACTAACAAAAAAAAAAATTACTGAAATATTACTTGTGTAGTTTGTAATACCAGTGAATGTCTGATCCCAATATCGACAATACCCGGGTTTGTAACCAATACTCTGTCTCACAATACCCGGACATAGTCGATAATTTAGAAATACTAGTTTTAGTAATAGTAGTATATTAGGTGGATGTATTTTTAAACGCGTTAAGGCTCCCGCTGACAGGTGCGACGCGACTCTGGTATAACAAATTCTCGAGAAGTTTTCATAGAAATTGTCTCACTAGAGTCGCGTGGAGACTGTCTGTGAGAGCCTTTAAGTAGAATCCTGTGTAAATACATCCTTAATCCTAGTTAGAATTAACAAGGAGGCCCAAATCGCAGTTAAAAATATTTTCAACTAATATAAAGTAAACTTACTATAGTGTTATAAAAGAGGTGTTTCTGTCAAAACTGTTGTCGTGATTGTAACATATCTTTAGTTAGTGTAATGTACAAAGTACAAGGAACAATACTCTGCTGAACTATTAAATAACCCTTATTCATAAAATTTACATCTATGTATGTATGCTCTTGTCTGTGGACTCTTATTTAGCGGTAGCACTCTAAATAGATTTTCTGAGGGGCTTGTGGCTAAGTAATAACAGCCGCACGGGTCGATCGATCAGGTTAAGCTACGCTTGCCGCGGTTAAATACCAAGACCCCTCTGTGCTTCGGCAAGTACGTTAAGCCGTTGGTCCCGGCTGTCTTTCGTGGATCTTTGACAGTCGTTACGCATCGTCAGAAGTCGAAAGTCTGACAGCCAGTCTTACGAAAGGGTAGTGTATTACCTGGGGACTATCTATCTGACCTCCACAACTCAGTTCCGGTTGTGGAGGTCAGATAGGCAGTCGCTCCATGTAAAATACTGGTATTCAGCTGCATCCGGTTAGACTGGAAGCCGACCCCAACATAGTTGGGAAATGGCTAGGCAGATTGATTGACTGTAAATAGATTTTCTTGGTATTATGTCAGACAATGTGCCGATATTTCGTAAATTGTATTATAGCTGTCTCATTCTATGCTCATAGAGTGAGACAACAATATATCGGTAGAAAGAGCAAACATCACAAGACCATGAGTGCAACTGCTAAATAATATACTCCTATCTACCTTGTAAATAAACATAGAGCTTTTTAGCTATAGGAATTTGATATTTATGAATATGGGAATAAGATTCAAAATACAGAAGCATCCTCCATATTGAGCACTATAGTAAATACCTATACCTAAGTGTAACATCACACAATTGTATTAAGTACCTAAAAATATTGATTTGTAAATAGAATTAATATTAAAGATATAGTGGAACAGGTAATATCGAATACCTCAATAACTGTTACCATGGATGAGTGATTATAAAACTGTTATTAATGTAAATAAGTACATGTTCATCGGTTTGCTTGATGCCATCGCCTCTGTTGGTCAATCTCGGAACTATCAATGGGTCGACATTTTGAAGCTTCGTCTGATAAAGTCCGAATTTGGTACATTATGAAATTAAATTTGAAAGGAATTAATTTCAGCATGGTTTAACAGTTCCAGTGGCCCTTCTCAATTGTTCGCGTCTCGCGCCTCAACCCAACTCACTCCCCGAAGCTCTTCTGTGGTGTTAATCCTGAGCACACCACCTCATTTAACCCTCATAACTCGGCCCCAGCACCTAGTACACCCTCGTAACTCGGCGGCGCCTTTATTTGATTTAACGTTCGTCTCAGATCGGCCTTTGGACCTCACAGTGCCTCAAAGGCTACATAAAGGCTACGTGGTAAATATAGAATTCATAAAAAAATATTAGATTTTTTGTATGTTTGTTTATTACGCTTTCACGCTAAAAGGGCTGAATGGATTTGGGTGAAATTTGGCACATGGGTATATCATGACCTGGATTAGGACATAGAATACTTTTAATCCCGATATTCCCTCAAGATCGAGACTTTTGGGGGTGAAACCGCGGGACGCAGCCCATAAAATTTGACGTGTCTCTAAAATGTTTTCCGGTTAGAGTTTCAGAGTTTGCTATACTTAAGCTCTGGCATGAATTTTACCGTTGCCAACACAAAATGTGTGAACAATCAATGCGAAAACGACTAACATAAGAATTAGGTTGTATAAAATGTTGAAAGAAGAAAATCTATTCAAAACTGCACCCATAAATTGGTTGATTTTGTAAAATTGTTAGTGAAAAGAATAATTTTACTGATAACAAAAAGGTTGTTGTGAATGGTGCATTTTTGTTGTGATTTTGCTCAAAACATGTGTCGATAAGTGTTCGCATTCATGCCTGGACTAGTGATGTAGCTGCTGACACTAAGAGCCGTTCCACACGGTACGGTGCGGCGCCACTGTAAGGATGTTGCGACGCCGCACCGCACCGTGTGGAACGACTCTCAGGGTTTCCAACACTCATTTGTTTTCGTATGCTAAGAAAAACTATTTTTCAAAAATCAAAAGGAAAATATTGAGTGTAAAACCCTAAGTAAAGAAACGTCACCAAAAAAAGTTTTACTTTTTTTTTGTTTATCGGCTTAGTAGCTATTAGGATAAAAATTTAACGTGTCTGAACAAGCTAAAGGTTGTTTATACACAAATTACCGATCAACGGTATTTTAGTGTCAAAATATAAGTAGGGTCAACTTTCAAAATGATATTTGTCGTAACATAGTTACAAAAATGAATTGTAAAAAAAAAAAACAATGTGATGGCTTTAGGATTAAGAATAAGCAAATTATTTTGAAAGTTGCCAAGTTAGAGGCCGAGATAAACAAACACTGCTTAGCACGTGCTTTGGCTGAGCATTATTCCTGTCACTGTCGCACAACTGTCGTACTGCAAAGTGCAAGATAGAGATGGGAACATACTTTGCTACGAAGATCTATTGCTATTGCTTGAAAAAAACAAGATGGTGTCGTTAGTTTAACATTTTGAAAAGATCTTTGTACAGCCATAGCGTGTGCTAAAGGTTTCCTAGAAGGTGGTCACCGCGACCACCAAGATAATTTACAGGCGAGTGACGTCACTGAAATGTTATTTATGAAAGTAATTTGGTGTGTTTTCCTAGAGAGCGTTTTTGACATTAAATCGCTAGATTTGCCCTCATTGTATTTAGTTACGCGAAAAAGGGTACACACGGCTGAACATCAAGCTATACATAACCAGTATAAGCTGACTTCAGATTGTAAGAAAAACCTATACAATGCGAGGTCAGCTAAAACTGGAAATGTATAGCTTGATGTTCAGCCGTGTGTACATACCGAGAAGAGTGAGCTCACATATTATTAGTGCCTTTTCATACCCGGTGGCGAAGTGTATAGCCATATACGTCAGCTTTCACACGTACCCGGAATAGTTTGCCTGGCAAGTATTACCGGATAGTCGGCACCGGCTACGTGTGAAAAGGCACTTTATAGCGTTTTCATTGTGTGTCGAGGTGTCAAAACGAAACAGAAACACAACATCTTTGGGAGTGGTAAGGCGTATCTAACGATTTAAATCATTGCCGCTGTCATAACATGACAGCCGTCTCTACGGCCGTTTTATGGCGGGCGCCGCTTTTATAGGAAACCGTAGCTAAAGAAGAAAAGTTTAGCAATCTCGGCGAGACTTGAGTAACACAGAATAAAAATTTTCTACGTATCTTAAATTCCATGTGAGTTTTAACGCGTTCTGTTGTAGTTATTCTTATGTTAAGAATATTTACTTTATTTAATAGTGTTTAATGCGTAACCGGTGGTAGTCAGGAAGCGAAGCTGTGAAGTGTGACTGTGCCAGAATACCTATTTATTAAGTTTTTAATTATTATCGTCGTTATTATTGATCTGCGATTACTAATGTATACACAATTAAGGAAATTGTGATTGTTTGGTCACAGTCTGTATGTGGGTGGGTTACTTTAAAACAAGGCCGGCTAATGGATGAAGCCTTTTTTAAAACACTTGGATTGATGAGTTAAAAAAAAAACCTGTTTATGTATTTTCGTCAATCTTGTATCAATTTTTCTTGTAGTAGTTTTTACTGAACGGCAGCTTATTACCCGCTTACATACAGACTGAAACCTGATGTTTTTTTGAAAATATTTCTTTAAAAAAATCCTAATAATTTTGAATCGCCTTTTATAAAATTTTACTTTGTATAAACGAACTGATTGGATTTGATGAAAAATAAATTTAATTTCTATATCGTAGAATGTTTGTAGGTGGAGTTAGTGATGTGTAATCTCAGATCAAACTAGAGAACCTTAGGTGAACCAATATAATAGGTACCCGTGTCTTAAATTTTGTATTAAATAAATTCGTACCTTATTTCTTTACATAATGTTATTAATGTGAACCGGTCCCAGATATAAAATAAAAAATATATAAAGTGGTGACATTTTATTTTTGTATTTTTATTTGTTTTTGTTCAAGTCAAGAATACCCTTTCCACTAACCAAGCTGTGCTTAAAACCACTATTACAAACGATATTTATGGCCCGATTTTTCGGTGATGTGTTTTTTTATATGGATCCTTCCTCCCTTTCTCATATTTTACCATCCTGATTTAGGGAAATGGTCCCTGAATATTGTGTAGTGTAATAAAAGGCTTTTAGTTAGGTAAAAGATACATAAGAACATCACATTTGAAGGCCCCGAAAGGATATGCAGAGTATTATACTGCACCCATTATATTGAGCCCGGTTAATGGCAATAACTAGCGAGGTGTGGCCTCGCTAGTTATTGCCATTAACCGGGCTCAAATCTAGTCCGGGAATTCCTAATGCAACCCTAATAACATTGCCCGACCTGGGGACCAAATTCAGGACCCCATGGTCACGGTAGACGTGGGCATAGGATATGCAGCAAGCATGTTTACAGAATTGCTACAAATCGCGATAACAGGATAACATGTCACCACTATCAAAAATTACGCATCCGAGTTATCCACATTAGGGATAATCGCAGGGGTCAACCCAACCGCAGTGCAATGGGAAGGCCTCGCCCTGGGGGAACCGCCTTCTTGATCACGGTATCCCCTATGCCATTGAAATGCTTTTGGTTGAAGCTATTCAATCGTAATTAATATAATATGCTTATGTACTAATTCTATGTTACTGGATCCGGAATAATGATGTCACTCAGGTTGGCTGGACAAATCTTGAAAATAACTCGCATTTAACTAGGTCAATAAGGCATTTTATGTGACGGCTAAACACCCTTATTTCAGAATTTGTGACGCAACAGAA
The DNA here is from genome assembly GCA_963669345.1 of Gortyna flavago. Taxonomy (NCBI): domain Eukaryota; kingdom Metazoa; phylum Arthropoda; class Insecta; order Lepidoptera; family Noctuidae; genus Gortyna; species Gortyna flavago. The sequence continues at coordinate 3,556,100 of OY770142.1, read as the reverse complement.
TCATAGATCGAAAAAAACTTAATGTCCAGCCAGCCTGAGCTCAAGCTGGCTGGACACATGTATCTCCGCTGCGTGTTACCAGTTTCAACATTGATGTTTATGAACGATACATATCGATGCGGCCATTTATTTATTATCATCACGCAGCGGAGATACATGTGTCCAGCCAGCTTGAGCTCAGGCTGGCTGGACATTAAGTTTTTTTCGATTTCTCGTAAACCCTTACATGTGACGCCATAAATCAAACGTTATTACTGTCACAAATTGCGTCACTAAATGTTAGTAAAGGAACCATATTCGAAAACGCTCCCGTTATTGAGATTCGGAAGTGCCAGCCAAAAGTTTTATACGTAAATTCTGATGACTGAGATGGCTGGACACAGATTTTTGCATTTTTCTACTGAACCGCTGTACGTATCACAAAACTTTTAGCTCGATGCCTGTCACAAATTTATGTGATGCCCGTTGATATGCAAAGTCGTCAAAATCACTTCCGTAACCGAGATTGAGAGACCAGCGAAAAGTGGTTTTTCAAGATGGCTGGACACGTTTTCGATCGATTATCTAAGATTCTGTTGCGTCACAAATTCTGAAATAAGGGTGTTTAGCCGTCACTTATAATGCCCTATTGACCTAGTTAAATGCGAGTTATTTTGAAGATTTGTCCAGCCAGCCTGAGTGACATGAGTAATGTATTGTGTGTGAACTCACAGATACAACTACATACGCCATCAAATAACGGACCTGTACAACGGATCGCTATGTGTACGCGCCCTTCGATCAGTACCTACCAAATTTTTTTAAACTTATTACATAAGAATAATCTAAGATCTTACGTAAGACTAATCTAGACCCCTTCCACCCCCACGTAAGAAAAAATAACCTTGGATTTACTGATGGAGTACCTTACATAATAGCTAGCAGTATTCTTTCTCCCATTAAACTCTTGTCGTCCAAATATGGCTGTGCTAATGTAGTTCAGACCCGTCTTACGTAATAAATGAACAGTAACACGAACAAAGTGTAAACAAAGCAGACTTTAAAAAAATAGTTATTTCAATTGAAATGATCGTATTAAAAGTCTGCCTACACTTATATCTAAAAATAAAATCAAGTATTTTTTTAAATTTAGTTTTTCTTTCTTAAAAACAAGTTAATATTTACAATGTCGTTCCCTGAGTTTATTCATTTTAAAAAGTCTAAGTAGTATAATTTTAAACTATAGCGAATTGTTCGTACAACAGTTCTCGAACTTTGTAATACTCTTCGGAAAGGACGCCTTCCAATGCCACGCGGCCGTTCTCCAACTGTAAAAAAAAAAAAAAAACATAACTTCAAGCTTTTTCCCTGTTGCGGTTAAAGCTCCAGAATTGCATAAATGGTGCAGGCAACTTCAGACACCTGTGTAGGTTTTATGAACAATAAAACTACCGTGTATGTACACAAAAACAGGTCTTTTTACGCGGACATACAGTTGAAATTGTTAATTGTCTTTGAGATTCTGCGTCTAGTCTTTAAGAAGCTGGACCTTAATAGCCCTAAACAGAGGGAAGTGGACGGAGAGATGTGAGGCCTTTGCCTTGTAGACTTGCAGTAGGAAAATATAGGCTTATAAAAGTTGTATTATAATCATTAAAACGGAAAATAGTGGCCACTATTATCCTTTTTAAGGATTATAGTTAAACTAAACAATATAAACCTACCGTTTATGATAATATTACCGTATAATCTTGTGGAGCACAAGTTAACGTGCTTATTTTCTGCATTTTCAATCTAAAATAAAAGAAATAACCAAACAAACGATGAGGGCGCCGCTAGTGGGTCGGCGCCCCCTTAATAGCCAAGAGCCTCAACCAACACCTGAGGAGGCTGGATCAAGGGATCAAGGGCTTGATTCAGAAAGGGTACTTCTGAACACGGATCGCATTGTTAGGAGGTTCCTATCTTTGGAGCCCTGACCGTGCGCAGGTAGCTTGGACCCTGTTCCCGATACCGGTGGCTACAATTTTTTATATTTGAAGTGTTTTTTATGTTCTAATTTAATTATTTATATATTATATTTGTTTATTTATTTAATTTATATTATTTAATTAAATAAAGGAGTAAATAAACTTAGTTATTATTATTCTATTCATTAATTGTACTTACTCTTCGTATAGCGAGCGTGCCGTTACAGCACTCGAGCGCCCCGGCAGTGAACTCAGTGCTGAGGCCGAGCTTGTTGAGTGCGGCGCGCAGCTCCGACAGGCGCACTGAGTTCACGAACGACGCTGCGTGCGCGCCGCCCGGCGCCGCCTCCAGGCACATGGACACGTCCGACGTGGCTTCTTCTGGGAAAAGTATGAATAAGGTTAACATAAGTCCTAATTATGTTGTTGAAGCTATTACATGACAGTGGGACACATTTGTGACGAAAAGAATTAAATTGGTTAACAACATGAGCATACAATATTGATGTTTTATTAACAGAAACTTCTTCAGAGATTTCTTTAGAAATAAGCGTCACCTTTGTACATATTTTTCTGTTCTTTTTTTTGTTTGTTCAAATAGTGTGTCCATAAATAATTAAACTTAGTACGTTTTTTTTTCACAGATCGATAATTTATGCCTTTTCCCAGCTCAGAGTCACCGGATGCAGCTAAATAACAGCTACATGGATCGACTGCCTATCACCGCCACAACCCAGTTACTGGGTAACACGATACCTCGTTTCGTGGACTGATTTAGGGTAATATTATTATGTCGACGAGAGTTTTTTTTAAATCCAATAATTTATCACACACCGTACCCGGTCTGTTAATTAACAAACACATTTTGCGTCTGGCTTCGTCGGTCTAGTGGTCACAAGCGCTACTACTAAGCATAAGGCTCTGGGTTCCATTCCCAGTTTGGACCAAGTGTTATTGGATTTTTCTCTATGGAATTTCTCAGCCCGGATTCCAGAACTGTGCCCAGTTGAGAGCAATAGGCTAACACACAGGCACAGAATAGAAAAATACCTGTAGATGTAGTGTTCTCCCGCTGGTGAGCTCGCGGTTGTACGACGGCGGACAACCAAGCTAACTCGGTGTCGCCCGCAGAGCGCCACGCCAGCCCAGACATCAGGCTGTCTGTCAGTTTTACCTGGAAAATACCATTATTTTAGCTTTTTTTTTTATATGGGTTATAGATAACTTTATTCACATAAGAATACAATAATTTATTTACAAGAGAATATTAAAACTATAACTTAGGTTGATATTGTTGAGCGTTTTACAAAAACTAGACATTTGTATAATCATTATTTTGGTAGTAAAAAAAATATTTGATAATAAAAAGTAGTTTTTTAGTAGTAGATAAAAAAACAACTCAATAAACATCAAATACAAAAGTAAACAGTAAATAAACAAGTTTCCGTTCAACACGGTTCGGATGTTGCTTGAAGTAACTGTAATATGATTCTTGTAAGATGTGTTGTTTGAGTAGTTTTTTAAAAGTGGTCATGGTTTGTATTTAATGTCTAGGTATAATTTATATTAGCAGTTATTATCATCATCAGCCAAGCAATATACTGGTACTCTCATGCGGGTACTACCAGCCACTCAGGGAAAATCTTTGCTCCACTTAGTTTGAGAGCGTCCTATCCTACGTTTGTATTGCGGTCTCCACTTAAGAGTAAAGCTTGCGAAATTCAAAATTTCTATCGTTTTTTGCAATTGACAAGTCAGTGTCAGGTTGCATGTTGAACAAAATATGATTCGCAAGCGCAAGAAATATGTATTTGCAGAATTATAATCATCAATACAATAAATATTGCCAGACTTTCGCAGTATAAGAGGGCACTATAAACGGGATGTAATTTAGATTACCATTTACTATAATAAGTAATGCCTTTCTAAAGAAGCCCATTGACATAGTACAGGAGAAACACTAACCAGCTCTCCTTACTGGCTTCCTGAGTATACACGGACACTTAACATCAATACCAATTAATATCAATCTGTAAGGGCGTTCGCTCTGGCGGCTGCCCGCTTCGCGTGTTTGTATTGAAAGATAATATGAGCCACGCTCTCAGGCGCGGCGCGTGCGACGGGTTGTACACGCACTGGTACACGCGCTGGTACACGCACTGGTACACGCGCTGGTACACGCACTGGTACACGCACTGGTACACGCACTGGTACACGCGCTGGTACACGCACTGGTACACGCGCTGTCGCCCGCGCGAACGTAGCGAACGCCCTAATCCATCAATTAAGCACATGATTTTAGACCCCTTAGTAAAGAATATAAATTTACTTTTTCACACAATACCTACGCAGATAAAATGCATGGCTTTTTCTTTTTTGAATTACTATAGATCGCTGAAACCGATGACCGTTGGGAGTCTTGAGTCTATTCTAATCTATCTTTATATCTTGTTAACCTGCCCACAGTTAAGCTAAATACGACATTAGTTTAATGGTTTCAAGACTGTTCGCTGATCAGGTTTAGCCAATAAAGTATTGTTAAGTAATAGTAATGTTTGTACGTACTTGATAGATATGCGACTCCGTGGTTGCGTCGATGATGTCGCCTGCATACGGTATGTATACCTTGTCTATGCCTTCAGCCTCGCAGTGCTTCCTGAAATATTAAAACGCTGAATAAACAAATTTAACTAGTATGAAATGAACGTAACGTAAAATGATTATGTTTTTGACGGTGCAGAAATGCCAGGGCTAAAAAGTAACATTGTGAGTAGTTGGTTATGAACGTTATAAACATTTCAGGGGCACGTTTTTTTGGATAGTTTAAGTATATGTTGTAAACGTTAAAAAAATAGATTCTTCTTATCGACTGAGTATAATAAATTCTATATAATATGTTCATCTTACTTCAGCGTCTGCAAAGCGCCGTGGTTGGCTCTAAGCCCTACTATAGCGCGTGGCTTGGCCTGCGACACCACTCGCAATAGAGACTCGCCGTCGCAGAGCCCTTCCAGCTCGATGTACTGGATGTTCGCCTTTATCTGAACTTGGCGCATCGATGATACACACTTGCTTGGTACTTCCGCCATTTCCTCTGCAATCAAATCGTTTATGTTTTAGAACGTGTTTATGATATTTGTTTAGAAGCAAGATACTTTTACATAACATAATCAGACTATAATGTTCCCACTGCTGGGACACAGGCCTCCTCTCGGTGAGAGGGAGTGGGCCGTAATCTACCACGCGGGCCCAGTGCGGGTTGGTAGATGTCACATGTCTTCGAATTGTTGGTTCTAGGACATGCCGGTTTCCTCACGATGTTTTCCTTCACCGTTTGGAGAGCAATGGTGATGAAAAAATTACAAAAAGTAAAGCGCCTGTCTGGATTCGAACCTACGACCTTAAAACTCGTAAGTCGCGGCCGTTACCACTGGGCCACCACTGCTCTCCTCTCAATCAAAACTCAAGAGACGTTTAATTGAACATAACAGTTTTACTCTACACATCAATCTTATTTTAAAAACTAGATGAGGTCTGCATTTCATCTGACTACTTTGAGAAAAAAGCCCCAAGAAACTCGAGGTCACACGTCACACTCACAGTCTCTTTTAAAGTCCAGACATAATCTTGGTCCTGACATAAAGTCGACAAGCAATGTCTAAAACTTGACAAAAAATTTAGATTTTTTTAAGGTATTTTTGACATAATTGAGACTCAAGTTTAGAAAAGGAACGGTCCTAAATACGGGAACTGCTCCTCAGTTTTCTTTGTTTACTATAGTTTCAGATAATGGCCCTGCAGTCTCACCTAACCAACTCAAATGTATGTTCACAGTACGCTTTTACATATTTTTTTTTTGCATTATATAGGTATTAGGCACAGGGTGTAAAGTTCACCCATCCTTCATTGAAAAGGGAGCATCCTCCGACCAGATGGGTGATGTGTCTGCTGGGCTACTGCCCAATGATTCTGTAGTGAGAGATCGCGACGAGCGGTACGGCTGCGGAAGGTTATAAGGTGGCCTGTAAATACAGGCCTCTCATTTAATTTGCGACAATGGCTAGCGCCCGACGATTGATGTTAGGAAGTTGTATAATATATGCTCGTTACGAGGTAAACTCTGCTTGCGCGATGCAGGATTTTGGGTGACGTCATTGTGATGCGTAGTTCGCATGTCCCACTTCAACTAACAGTGGTACACTTCAGCATCAACCTCATTAATATCCACTAATTAAAGTTATTTAGCAATTAATTCTACTGCAACAAATCCATATTTACCTTCAGGCTCTTGTTTTGGTGGAGGGGCGGGTGGCACGTCTCTGATTTCTCCTTCCGCATCCACCATCTCAGCAAGTCTATAGTCTTCAGGCTAGAAAGTAACAGAAAATACAAATTATTGTTTGTACTGTGTCCGAATAAATATGATTTAACAAAGTCGTTACTTTTATTATGAACAAAGCAAGCTTTGCTTTCGAGAGTTGTTATTTTAGCAAAGGAACCCTTAAATCTTCTACCAGGATTAAAGAAGCTTCTCTTCTCTCATAGTCATGGTTTTTTTTTTATGTGGAGACGACAAAACGACAATTTATAAAAAAATATTTTAAGTAACACAGACACAAAAAAAAAAAAAAATCTCTCGTTCTTTTAACTTCATTTAAAGAACCTATTCATATTTTTATGATGAGCGTCGCCGCGTCAGAGGACCGCATAGCAAATAAAATGAAATCAGAAGCCGCAAGCAAGATCGATTCGAGCGGCTGTTATTATTTAGCCACGAGCACAAGCACTTGTTAATTTATATGGCTCTAAAAATCATGAGAATCTCTTTAGTTACCTTAATGACCTCTCCATAATCATCGACCCGGTACCTATCCTCGTGGAAGGGGTACATGGCGTGGTGCCTCTTGTTGGACTTGAAGCACCCGGCCGCGCGCACGTCGTGTCGCACAGGGATGTCGTGCTTGCCTGTCACTACCCACATCTCCAGTTCGCCGTCTGAGTCTGAGTCGGATGATATACCCGCTGTTTCTTCCCTGGAACGAAGTGTCGAAGAATTAGAAAATATTGTGTTCATATTCCAAGCCGCATTGCTGTGTGTATATAGGATTACACCCTTGTACATATATCGTCCTGCGATCACCAATTCACCAGTCAAATTTACTGGTTACGACATTGCCTCCTACAGTGGAATGTCTTTCGAATAATAATGTGCAGTAATGGTCTTTAAGAGCGTTTACGCCGTACGGCATTTCATACAAACTTTCGAGCCCCTGTTTTTCGAAATGAATGAGCCGATTTTAATGTAACTTCATACGCAGAAGCAGGATACAAAGATCTATAAAAGAAAAACATTTTCAAAAAATTGTGTTACAGCCAAATTAGATCGATTTTAAAGTTTCCATAGAAACAGAGATTTCCAGATATCTTTTTTTAAATAAGACATTTCGGAAAAGGTTCATAGGTAACTTTCATTCATTTCGAAAAACAAGGGCTTGATGAAATGCCTTTTTTTTTTTTTTTTTTAATTTTTTTTTTAAGGATGGGAAATCATCCAATGACCCCTCCCGCTCTGGGTGGAGCGGAAGGGAGTGTCAGACTCTTACTGACTAAAACCCATCCGTGTTCCTTCCTTAGCCCTTTATGTTCCGGGGCAGCGGTAACCCTTTCGGACAATCCCGCTGCCCCGGCAGGCTTCGGCCCTGACGGGCCCCTCCTTCGATGCTGACATCTCTTTGAGGCGCGCGTGGAACACATACGCGCCGTCCGGCACGGGCCTGGTCCTGATCGGACGGCGAGCTACCCATTACTCGCCGTCCGCAGGCCCGCGCCTACGGTGGCCGGGAGTCGTCACGCGGCTCCCGACGCCCGGAGCGTCTACCGCGGCGGCTGGGACGGGCGGCCCTCTCGGCTCTCTCCCTCGCCCATCCCGCCACCTCCTTCGCTAGCATGACTGCTTCGCAGAAGGAGGTGACTGCCTCCCACTCCCTCTCGCCCCGGACCATGGCTTGGACCAGGGCCGGGCGCGAGAGGTCGCCGCCGCTGCCGATCGCCTCTACGAGGACACGGCGGTGCTCTGCCCAAGCCGGGCAGACCTCCACCGTATGCTCCACCGTGTCCTCAGGGCGATCCTCGCAGTGGTGACACCCGGGCGTTTCCTCCCGCCTGATGATGTGCAGGAACCTCCCGAAACATCCGTGTCCGGTGAGGACCTGCGTCAGGCGGTAGGTGAGGGCGCCGTGACGCCTCTCTAGCCACTCCTCAAAGAGGGGCCTTACCGCCGCTATCGCGGCGTGCCCTGCGCTGGGTTGCGACAGTCGCGCTTTCCATGCCGCCATGAGATCGCGCCGGAGGTCCGTCCGCTCCGCAGCAATTTGCCGCGGAAGCGGGTTTTCCCCCCGGCGTAGTGCCTCCGCTCGCCACTCAAAGAGGCGCGCGAGGACTATCGCCTCCAGATCCCATGGCGGCAGTCCGGCAAGGAGGCTTGCCGCCTCGCGCGAGATCGTGCGGTACCCCCGTATCAGCCGTATGGCTACCACCTTTTGGGGCGCGTTCAAGTAGTGGGCGGCTCGAAGCCGCAGTGAACGCGCCCACACCGGGGCGCCATACACGGCCATGGACCGCACGACCCCCGCGTAAAGCCTCCGGCAGGAGGCGTTTGGCCCCCTCAGGTTTGGCAGGAGCCGCTTGAAAGCGGCCCCAGCCCGTTCCAGTTTGGGGGCCAAACGTCGGAAATGCTCCACGAAGTTCCACCGGCTGTCGAGGACGAGACCCAGCCATTTCATCGTCGTCTCGACGCCAATGTGAACCCCTCCTACCGTCAGTTGGGATCCCGATGGTGGCCCGTTCCGAAGCCCATGAAATGTCATGGCTTCGGACTTGTGCAGAGCCACCTCGAGACCCAACTGCCGGATCCTCTCCACGACTATCGCAACCCCGCGTGTCATAACGTCGGCCGCCACCTGATGCGACCTCCCCTGCGCCAGGACCAGCGTGTCGTCAGCGTAGCAAACTACGCTGACGCCATCAGGGAGGTCTGCCCGCAGCACCCAGTCGTAACCGATGTCCCACAGGAGCGGCCCCAAGACCGATCCCTGTGGGACACCGCACGACATCTCTCGCCGGTTCCATTCCCCATCGCGACCGGGGTAGATGACGGCTCTGTCCGTCAAATACGCCCCGACTATTCGACGGAGGTAGGTCGGCACCCGGTGATACCGGAGTGCCTCCCCAATGCAGCTCCAGGGCAGGGTGTTAAACGCGTTGGCGATGTCGAGTGACACCGCCACGACCACCCCACCCCGAGACACCGCGTCCCCCGTCGTGAGGGCTCTCACGCGCATGATGGCGTCCACCGTAGAGCGCCCCTTGCGGAAGCCAAACTGGCTATCCGCAAGATCCGGCCCCGTCCTCACCAGGTGCCCGACGAGGCGGCCCGCAATCACTCTTTCAAAGAGCTTGCCGACCTCGTCGAGCAGCACGATGGGCCGGAATGCGGACGGAGAGTCCGCAGGGCGCCCTGGCTTCCGAATGAGGACCAGCTTCCCCGTCTTCCAACGGAGTGGAAACTGGCCCCTCTCCATACATGCGCTTAAGAGCGCCTCCAGTCGGTGTCCGAGAGCCGTCGAGGCCAGGGCCCAGGCTTTACCCGGCAAGCCGTCGGGCCCTGGGGCGGTATTTTTGGCCTTCAGCCTACATACCGCCACTCTCAGATCTACCCCGGTCACTTCAGGGATGAAATGCCTTACGGCGTAAACGCTCTTGATATTGACAGTCCAGGGTAACTCACTTGACAGTACTGTTGACCTTGACCCTCTGCTTCTGCATGTATTCTTCTAGCTCAGCGCCTTCGAGTCGCACGCGGCGGCTGATGTTAAGCTCGATGGTGCGGTCGCCGCCTTTCTCTATGAGGTCGCGGGCTAACGTGCCGGGAGATGTCCTGTTGATGGAAGAATTATTGTTGAATGTAGGCACACTGACGTATTTTTGTATTACAGAGAATTGCTTTTTCTTTGTTCATAATAATTGAACGCTTTGTACAGTGCCAATTTAAGTCATTTTTATGACAACGAGGTAAGAAGGGTTTTGACTTAAACTAAATTTAGGAGTAATGGAGCGATTAAGTGTATGTGTCAAGTTACCAATAGCTCTCAATCTAAGAACTATGTAAAGCACTAAAGCTCTTATTTGGAACACACTTTTAGCGATTATATAAAGATGGATAACTTAAGTAAAAGTAGAGCAACATAATATAGTATTAAGTTATATTTATTATAGTATTTTGTAAAAGATTCCAACATGTCGGAAAGGACTTAAATTTTTCAATAGCAAATGGAGTCTCCAGTTCCAACTGACTTCTACAATGGTTAAACAACTTACCTAGCAGTCAAAACAATAGAATTCTGAGGGTTAGGAGCCCACAGTAAGAACAGGTCTCTTGCGAACCCTGACTCCAGGTCTGGGAAGGAAGCCAACACCACTTTAGGTCCAGGAGTGCGGCTCACTTCACCTACTGAGTGGCACAGTTGTAAGTGGCGCAAGGCGAAGGGGTTGCTGCGGGCGCCTTCGAACGCGCGGGTCAGTTTGTCGCTCATCCATTCTATCTGTAAAATAATAAAAAGGATTTTTTTATTATGAATGATGCAGTTGAAAAATATAACTTCCCTTATACGGATAGGGTTGATAGCGAATCAACAACATGATGAGGGAATAATGATTCACAATATTGTTTGACAATACTACTGTGACTGTTAGACAAAATGGTATCCAAAATGGTATGATATATATGGTAGTAAACAGGGCAATGTAAACGGTTTTGCCGTTTTGGCTTCTCTTTAGGTATTAAAATAAGGTGACAACGGAAATATGGAGCTGCGCCTCGCAATTTTACCCGCATAAGACTCAATCCCGTAGGAATATCGGGATAAAAAGTAGCCTATGTGTTAATCCAGGGTGTCAGCTACCTCTATACCAAATTTTATCAAAATTGGTCCAGTCGTTTGTGCGTGAAGAAGTAACAAACATGCAAACTTTCGCCTTTTTTATATTAGTGTGATTTTCGTAATGAAAAATTGGAAATTATACAAATGGGCGATACCAAAGTGATATATACTAAGTGCTGTTTATGTAACGTAGGTACTTATCAAATATTATGGTGATAATAAGATTGACTAAGTAGTGGGAAGGCGAGTTTTCTTTAGTTGACTGTTGTACCGTTCTTGCTACTTAGCACAATAACCGTATTTACCTGAATACAGTGTTTTAATAGACATAATACTATGGTTAGCATTGGGTACAAAGGAGCGTCTTCAAAAGCATGGTATATTTCTAAAATCAATTTACCTGTGACTTAGCAAACTCAACAACGTTGTAGCTGACATTGGACAGCAGTAGCAACGAGTATGCAACAAGCCCGGAGTCTTTGTTGCGCCACAGCTGGTCTAACATGTGAGCCAATTCCAAAACTCGTCCAGCTGTGTCCGTGCATACTAGCACGCAGCCACCACCGCGAAGTGTTGTTAGGATTGTTGCTGAAAGATACATAGGTGTTTTTTAAGTTTGAGTACAACCACCGTCTATTGAAGTAAAACATGTGATTTCTCTAACAACTATAAGTACTAGGATCCATGGACATTTTAGGAGCTGACAATGAAGATAATATGCAATTTTTATTGCTGTTATGTTTCTTTTTGTTATTAGTAATACCTAACTTGTTTATTAATTTTTACTTTGATGGTCCTAGTCTATCATTTGTGCCTTCAAGTGACAGCTATGTGAACAGAACCCAGCATTGCATAAATATGTAAGTTGTCACGCCCTTTATACCTGGTTGCTTTTATTTAGGTAGTTTTTATTTTATTATTTTATTACTTTTGATTTAGTATTTTTATTTTAGCTTGAGTACATATAGATTTTTATGGTATTTGTTGGTATATTGGCGTGGCTAGCTAACATATGGCAAATAATTTTATTGAATGTTCTGTGTACTGTAATGTTAATTAGATACTTTGCAGATCTAGTTTTGTATACAGTCGAGTATTTTATAACTGAACAGACAGCTGTGCTGCTGGGGAGTTTGTTGCGCCACTTCTTCTCCCCAGCGAAAGCACTAGGAAGTGGTGAAGGGCGGGCGTTTTTGGGGGACTGTCTTATGTAATTTTGACGTTCGAAAAGTGCTGATTCTCAGCCTAGTTTGAATAAATGACTTTTGATTTTTTTTGATTTTTGATTGGAACTTTCATTATTTTATTTATCCATTTATTTCAGGCTTCAAGGCTACTATACACTACACGAAGTGTCTGCGTCGTGTTTCGCTGACTTGTGTCATGTAGCCACGAACCGGTGGTACACAACACCCTTCGGGCCAGAAGCCAAAGAAGATTATGAGCCATATAAGAGTTTGGGCCGGTCAGCAGTTTTTTTTTTCAGTGTATTTAACAACAGTGTGGTTGCTGACATGGAGCGTTTACGACGTACGGCATTTCATACAAACATTCAAGCCCTTGTTTTTCGAGAAACTTCATACGCATAAGCAGGATACAAAGGTCTAAAAAGTTAGTAAAGAACATTTTCGAAATGTCGAAATTTAAAAAAACATAACTGGAAATCTCTGTTTCTATGGAAAATTTAAAATCGGTCTAATTTAGCTGTACTTAATACAATTTTTCGAAAATGTTCTTAACTAACCTTTTAGACCTTTGTATCCTGCCTATGTAGCGTGCAGTCAACAGGACATGATAGGTAATAATCTTGACAAGTGGATGTTGTAACAAAAAAATTTTTTTAAAGAGTCACATACTCATCAATTTCTCATCTCTCAATCGCCGCCGCTGCTGTACATAATCCGCATTCATAGCTCCCAGCAGCATCAGAGATGGCCTCATGAGCCTTTCAATTTCACATCCATTCAAGTGCCGTTCCTTTTTGTGATTAAAGTCAGGGGCGTACACAATGTCTTCTTCACCTGGCGCGGCGATACGCCACACTGTGCCGCCGAGTGAGTGGCCGGCAGGGAGGGGTGTGATGCGCAGGCCTAGGCCTTTGCCTGGAAACAGGAATGGAATTTTAGTAGTTACTATTTACCTCTATGGATAATGAAAAGTTTTCTAGCAGGATGTCTTGAACACTACAATTTCCAGGCCGTGAAGAATGTGTACATGCTTCAGTTGAATAGAACATAAGCTACTATAATATTTATTTATAGACATTGACTGGTGCCACCACCGTGTCACCACTCCTTAAAATGCTGATTTCAATCCACCCCTAAGACGACCCATGGACCATTGTTTTAATTAATTTATATAAATCTAACTTTTTTGCCTTCAATGAAAAAACTGAGAGGATATTTTATGACCAAACATGGTGATCAATGCTCATGCCTTCTCTGTATGATTAGAGGCCTTTGTCCTGTAGTGGGACAACAATAGGCTGGAATTATTCCAGCTTTGCTTGCATGGCTTTGGCTTATAAATAGCTTATCATCAATTATCTCACTACTACTTCTATATTTGATAGCTGTAAGCCACCCAAACAATAAAATAAAAAATATATTATTTTATGAAACAATTTCAATATCTGTTTTATTAAGTGCCATTATTTATTACCTTAGAAAGAGATGATCAGATTAAGACACTACAGGAATACTAGTAGTGTCAAATAAAACAATACTTGATTACACAATAAAAAATTACAAAACAAGTCCATTAAAACTCTGTACCTTTCATATCAATACTCTGATTATACTTCAGCTGCACAATTCTGTCGAACGCAGCATCAACATCGTCCAACGTGAACAGATCAAAGTCTGACACGTTCCTGTGTGCCTGGTACAAGTCATACATGAACATTTGTCCCATCTTGTATACCGGTAGCGTGGCGTATATGGGGCAGTTCAAACCGAGCTTTCCAACTGCATATGGTAGAGCACCCAGGTGGATAGGGTCTGAATGTGATATTAGTACTGCGTCTATTGTGTTTATATGTCTGGAAGATAATACAGTCATTATTAGTACCATTAAAAGAGTAACGGTGGAGTTGCCCATTCTTCTCCAAGCTATACAATACACACGCATCAGCTAATTAGCTGCTCGTGTTTCTAACCAAATAATGATAATAATTATTATTCTTCTCCATACAATATTACCTTTTGGTAGGGGGAACAAGAACAAATAATTTTATATTATTGTTAATTTTGACATTCAAAAGTGCCTATTTGAAATAAATTATTTGACTTTGACTTTACAAAACACATGCAATGGTCCACCTGAAGGAATAAGTGCTGAAACCAATTCCAGTAACATAGAACAAAAAGTAACAGTGCCAAACGAATGATTCACTGGTATTACAGCGGTTGTTCGATAGACATGTAATTCTTACAGAACTATTTGTAAATTTGTTTTCATGCTTGAATATGATGTAAGTGTTGGTCCTATCAACAAACATAAGCAAGTTAATAAGACTAAACGATACGAGAAGGTAAGGATGAAAAAAACACCGACCTGGCATTTGGGCTGTTTCATAATAAGTACAGAGATGATCTCTGGCTTTTTTTTATAACTGCTATTAGAGCTAGTAATGTGTTATAACGGTTGAATTGTAATAGCATTCATTCCTACAGCGTTTTTAAAAGGAAATTCAATAAACTATACAAGTTGTATTGACAACATAACCTTAAAGCTTTACCTTTTCAGTTCTTTTATGAAGTCCATATCGAACTTCTCGTCCCATCCACAGTCTAGAAGGAATTTGAACTCGTCTATCTGTAGCACGTAGCATGGTGGAGCCTCATCGCCAGCCCCCGAGAGGCAGTGCAGCTTGATAATCGAAGTCATTGTGAACCGGCTAGATTCCCGTTATTGTTCTACTATCTAGTATGTTGACATAATTGTTTTTTTAAACACGGCTTGGGTTTTGTTTAAATTGTGTCTTTTTTGCAAAATAAATTGTTTCAAAAACGAAAAAATGTTTTCTTTTTAGTTTACGCGGCGAACCATAAATAGAAATAGAATCAGAAATTCAGAATCAGAATCACTGGATTGAATGAAATGAATGGTGACGACTGGCCATAGAGGAAAAATTTTGCACAGAGTACATACATTCTAATATATAATGGCGAGTGAGAATGGCGAGAGGCGAGTCTGGCCAAAGATTGGGCCAAAGTCTGGCGGATAGTGTTGAATGCTGGCGAATAGTAGCGATGGCGAATGCGCAACACACTGAATGCGCAGAACGACTGAGAACGCCACACGGATTAAAAACGTAAAAACAAATAGATAAATATCAATTTGGGTGTCTGCTGATTTTTCAATCGACAGATCATTTTTATTCATGGAATAAAATTGACGCCTGACAGATTTTGTATGGAAGAACTGTCAAAAATTCAAAATTATTCCTCGAATAAAATTATCTGACGTTGGAAAACCCAACCGATTAGCGATAAGGCGGCGCCCCACTTCGAATTTTTCAGACCCCTTTCAGTGCCGCAAGCCGGTAGTTTTTTTTTTTTCTTATTTGCAAAATAGTTTAGGCAAATGTCATCTAAAACTAATCTAAACAAGTTGATAGCATTAGTAGTTCTTGAGATATCCAGCTGTGACAGACGGACAGACAGAGAGACAGACAGAGTCGCACTATAAGGGCTCCTTTTTGTTTTTTTTTACGAAACCCTAAAAACGAATACAAAAGTGTTTTTTAATTACACAATTTATTGAAATAGAAATAAAGTTCTTATGTTTATTTAAATCCTAAAATAGTTTCTCGGTATGAAAATGGGCCCAGCAGTGGGTGAAGTCGGACTGTGTATGATGATGATGAAATTAAAAACAATTAAGGTACAGAGGCCAGCACATCAAGCTACCCCAATCTGTCAAATTTCTTTGATAGATTTTCAACTTTACCACAAAGGTATAAGGTTCATATTCAATTGGGAAAATTTGACAGATTGGGGTAGGTTGATGTGCTGGCCTCTGTACCTACAGCCCGATTCAAACTTTATGACGGCTCCGAACATGAGACACGAGGCGAGGCGCTGCGCAGTGACCTACACCTGTGAGCAGGGGGTCTACTCCCTAAGCACGAAGTCCGTCGTTTCGGCCTTCGTTACGGGCGTTTCCTACTCCCTATGCCCTACGGACGGATGATTCGTTCGGGGCCCGAGCGAAGAATGAATGACAACGCGATTTGATAGTTGTCCCTACTCCCGATGTGTTTTAGCCCGTCCGAACAACTGAAGATGACACTGGTTTGACGGATATTTATGTCAGTTGACACGACATCAAAATAGTTCTCGTGCTGTCGACGAAAGTTACCAATTTAAAAGAATTCAAACTAAGTATGGCTGCTTTTTTAAATATTAAAGAAGCTTTACAGGAATTTGAGCGTGCCTAAACCGGTACCGAATTAGCGTGCGCGATAATGATTAGATTTTCTAACTAAATCAGACTATTTTTAATCGCGACTAAAAAGGTGTGGAATAAAATTAGTTGGCACACTAACAAAAACAGTACTGTATCTTTTTTCTTTTCTTTTGCTTATATCTCGAAAATGGTGTCCTTTCGTAAAAATAATGAAAATTTCGACCCCCTTTATATAACCCGTAAACCCCTAAAACTCAACACGTAGGTAATAATTTTTAATATTTTCCATACAAAAAGAGAAAAATTCCATTTAAAAATAAAATATCTTCTAAAAACAATATAACATATTTTCCACGTGGTGTCGCGATTGTCAAATTCGATTTAGTTGTGTCAAAATTATTTTTAAATGTAGAGGTCTTTTTTTTCTTCTGGCTGACTGTCGCCATCTAACTAAAGAAGAAGAAATGTGGTGTTTATACAAAGAAATACTGTAATAATATCGTTTTGACATTAAGTAAGCACTTTGAGCGCGTTCACGAGCGTTTCGAATTGTTGACAGCTCTTAGCTGTCATAATCGTAATAACTAAATCGGAACGCATGTGAGACGATGAGACAAACTAAATTCGGAGTGCGGCCTTTGACATTTAATTATAAAATTCCCTTCAAAAAAGTAAACAGGCAAAGGTATAACAGGATGATGCCAGTTTCCAGACAAAAATTGCAAAAATAGTTCAATTCTATATTTATAGACACAATAAAAGGTCATCATCATCTGCCTAGCCTTTTCCCAACTATGTTGGGGTCGGCTTCCAGTCTAACCGGATGCAGCTGAATACCAGTATTTTACATGAAGCGACTGCCTATCTAACCTCCACAACCCAGTTACTGGGTAATACGATACCCCTTGCTAAGACTGGTTGTCAGACTTTCGGGCTTCTGACTACCCGTAACGACTGTCAAAGATCCACGAATGACAGCCGGGACCAACGGCTTAACGTGCTTTCCGAGGCACGGAGGGGTCTCGATATGTAAAGATGGTCACCCATCCACAGACCAACCGCGGCAAGCGTAGCTTAACCTGATCGATCGACCTGTGCGGCTGTTATTATTTAGCCACGGGCCCCTCCTGACATAATAAAAGGTATATTTTTTAAATGTGGTCATTTTCTAACGACAAAAGTATTAATTTTTGTTTAATAAGCTAGAAAACTACAAAATAAGTAAACCGGTAATCGACCGGTAAAATAGTGCAACTGTATCGCCATGCGTCGTTCGTTCACGAATATTGTCTATGATTCCGTTGGAAACTGATGAGTCCGAAATCGTTAGGGAGTAGGGTTCACACCGACGTATCGGACTACTGTCGGACGGGCCGACGGACGGACGGACGGAGTTAGGGAGTAGACCCCCAGGGGCGAGGGTCTCATTTTATATATTAGTCTATGGGCGAGGGTTGAGATACTGCGCAGTGAGTAGCGCACTTCAGAGCCGCCATAAAGTTTGAATCGGGCTGTACACGCACAAAATCTAGCAATACGACGTGTCCTAACCAAAAGCGTTGGTCGAGATAGTACGCGACCAAAAAGTATAATAATAATACGGGAGTACGCGATCGTCGCCCTAGTAAATACGAATATGCGGAATATGACATAAGTAGGTTTACTTACTCAGCCATTAATCAAGTCACGTTTGTATGTCTTATTTGTTATAAAATAAACGATCGCGTAATCGCACGACTATCAACAGTCAGAATTAAGTATAGGTACTAAATTAATATTTACATAATTAGAAAAAGAAATGAAAATTACTTCTTTGTGCTAGAGCTAGGTTTATAAAACATGATGTCCATGACGTTCTCATCTTCTATCAGAGCTTTAATCTTATCCGTAAATGGTATTTCTTTTGCTGGGTCGACATTTGTAGTTTTTGATGTATTAGCGATCTCAGCGATCACTGCAGTTTTATCTGATTCGTTATTTTTTTCCACAACTATTGCTCTTAAACTTTTTGCTTTCACAGTAATACGGCTGGATTCACTCGTATTAACGAGACTTAATTCGGCTACATTATCATCGCTTCGTGTTTCTTGTAGTAGCAATGGGTCCTTTCTCTTAGCAACAATGGATCCGGATTCACTCCTTCTAATGGGGAAGTATTTACTTACAGTTATGTCACTTTGTGTACGAGCAGGGGTTGCTTTGGCCGAATTTATGGTAACACTCATTTTTACAGATAAAAAATCTTTTACATGTCGCTCAATTCGGCCATGAAGTGAAGTTTCTTTGGCAATAATGGGTACTGATTCTCTCTTTTTAACTGTGTTTTCTCCTACACGGTCATTTTGGCTATGAGACGAAGTTTCTTTAGCGGCAATGCAACTGGATTCTTTCTTTTCAACGTAACTTATTTCGTTTATATTCCGACTACTTTCAGTAAAGGATGAAGATTGTTTCGCAACATAAGTCTCCGTCGAACTTTTTTCTCTACGATCCTCATTCTTATGTGTTAAATTCGCGATCTTCGACAGAATGCTATCTACAGATTTTTTTATAGAACAGCCAGACTCAATTTCTTCGTTAGTTTTCTTGTCGTCTAAAAGTGTTGGTTTTTTCATAGAAACCTCTACAATGCTTCTTGCATTGGTGGTAACCATTCGGCCGGAATAAATGTTTGTAAGGGGGATGTTTTCTGCTACAGAATTATTTAGCTCATTAGATGTACTTTCTTCGACTTTAGCACTACTGGACTCCATTTTGACTGTACTTTCTTTAGCGGTTACGCCTTGAATTACATTATTAATATGGATAGTGGATGAACTTTTTCGGGACACAATGCGATTGGATTCATTTTCGGGAATTAAATCGCTAGTATCTTTTAGGGTAACGGGTAAAGTGGCTATCCCTGCGACGTGTCCGTATTCATTCTTTTTAACAGTAATTAGTTCGGTTACATAACTATCGCTTTTGGTAGTAATTGATGAATTCTCTTTACCTGCACGGCGTCCGAATTCGTTGCTTTTAACAAGAACTTTTTCAGTTAGGATATGAGAAGAAGTAGCTTTGGAAGCAACGCGATCAGATGCAATTTTTTTTATGGGAATGGAGTCCGTTTCGGCTTGATCATCACTTGGTATGCATATAACATTAATTGTATCTACTGATTTGTAAGTGTTTAAAGGTGGAACCTCATTTTTCCAGTCCTTTGGAGGTTTCAGGATAAGATTATAGGGGTCAGTTCTTCTTTTGTTTTCCTCTTGATTGAATACAAGAGAGATGCCTGGAGGAGAGAGTCGTTGTGGTGTCTTAGCAGTTTCTACAGCTATCAAGGGCCCATTTACTTGCGTAGATTGTGTTGTAGAAGCTTTTTGGAGCATCCTGATGAATCTTTCTTCGATCTTTGCTTCTGAAATGATATAAGGTGGATTTCTGTTTAATGTTTTGTCCTCCTTGGGGAAAATAATCACTACTGCATAGCTATTCACAATCATTCGACATGCTTCCGTTCTGAATCGAACATCAATAAATAATATCGTCAATGGAGCTCTCATAAGCGCTGTTCACAAACCCAAAACCCGAAAATGTCAGTTTAAATCAAATAGCCCGCTATCCTTCCGACAGCTGTTTGCTGTCGGGGGCAAGGAAAATCAGGTTATCGAAATGTGTCATTTTCGATACGAAATGTGTCATTTTCGATACGAAATGTGTCATTTTCGATACGAAATGTGTCATTTTCGATACGAAATGTGTCATTTTCGATACGATAGCCAGTCGAATGGTTGTGAATAGCTATGCTGATCAGGGGGCCTAAAAAGGCCACTTTGGCAGAATCATAAAACAATGCTTAACACGCAATTTCATCTATGACAGTTTTGTATGGAGATTCGTAAAATGCTATAGGTACACCTCTGCATAACCCTTCAGGGATACCTATATAGGTGAGAAACTGTCAGACAGATGAATTGCGTGATATAAGTGGCCTATTTAGGTCGCCTAGTTTCTCAATCTCAACTCACCATTAATTTTCTTAACAACGTAGTTAAGACCCGCACATAATAAGAAAAAACTGAAGACAAAGGATAGATATGCCCACCATTCTAACTCGAAACACTGGAAATAAGCATAGTTAAATTAGAATCACAAGTGGGATCGATAAACAAATGACAGGAGAAAACAATGGAATGCATAACATAACATAAAGCCTGTTCCCCCGAAGGGCTAGGCAGAGCTGTACATTTAGTACACTCACATATCCAGCCAGATATATTATGTTACCCTATTGTCATCAACCGGGCATAAATCCCGGGCAGCTCTGGGATGCTACTGAGAAATTTCTGATGGAATAACCGAATATAACACATATATACGCATGAAAAAAATAAGCAAAAGAATCATAGGGCATCAAAAAATTCGTCCGCATCGCTGTCAACAGGAACAGTGCCCAAAAGGCTGGCAGCATTGCCACGTTGTATGGCGATGCTAATTCTTTGGCCAAGAAATAGGCCAGCCCTTAAAAATGTACATATTATTATTATTATTTTAAATGTTAGCTAATATAACACTTTACCAGACTAGGGGATAAACTAGGATACATTTCTATGTTCGTTAAATCCGACAGAATAGGGTAATTTTGTTTATCCACAAAAAACCTACTATTATTAGGCCTAGGGTGGATTATTGGACATGCGTTTTCGCGTATCCACCTTTGGGTGGATTTTTTGAGTTGGATAAACGGAATAACCGACAAAATGCAGGGAACAAAAGATTTTTTAGTCTAACCCTTCAGGGATTACAGGAGCTTTAGGAGCTTACAAGGCTTTTAAGAGCTTCTTGGGTAGTCACGAAGATGAATTGACTCAAACCATGAATGACAGAGAATATCGTAATCTTAGGGTCAGCACACCAGAGCCACCGGCCACAAACATAACCGGTGGCTGGGTGGAAGCTGGTGGCGGCCACCACCACCACACGCATGGCTCCATACAAAACATATGAAAAAGCATGTGAACTGCGAGGGGGTGGCTCGTTTTCGCCTAGCCTATGAACTCAGATCATCTATTCTCTTGTCCTTATCTCAATTTATTTGAGGTCGGCGCAACATTGTCTTTTTTCCATACTTCTCTATTAGTCGTCATCTCGGTAGTCACTCCCTTTCTAACCATATCATCATTCACACAGGACTCCATTCATCATTTCTTTGGGCTTCCCCTAATATAGCCATCGACATTCAAACTCAAAACCCCTCGCGTCATACATAGGAATTTTTGTTAATAAATCTGAGATCTTAGGCGTTTGCCTAAGGGGTCGTCTCCACGAGTGAGAGAATCGCGGCGATAGTCTTGCCGTGCCATCAAATTTTCGATCGCCGTGTGGAAACACATTCTAAGAGAGTGCGTTCGTATTTCTATACACTTAAGTATTTCTACCGCGGCGATATTTCGCCGTGATTCTCTCTCTCATGGAGACAGTCCCTAAGATCTCAGATTTAATAACAAAAATGATGAAATGATGATGTTTTTCTATTAGCACAGGTACGCACGGGCGCGTTTAACCCGCGGCATAGAACTATTATTACTAGCGTAGTACTTTATCTCAGTGACCCGCGGCGATTTTTTTCGCGCACTGGATTTTCAACGCTCTGTAATAGCGCCGAGGGTTGAAAACCTAATTGTTTTTTTGACGCGCTGGGATGCGCTCTGTTGGGATTCTGAATGCTCGGTTCAACATTGCGCGTTAAAATCCCGCCGCGATATTTTCTTCAGCTTAGTTGTACACCATTTGTACACCCAATGCGTGTGCTGCAGAGGAGACCATTTTTTTTTTATTTTTACCCGCTTTATTTATAAATACCTGTAGCAACAATAAATAATACTGTATTGACATATCAAAAAAGTATACAAACAGCCATTTCACATCTCCGATCGTTATTTATAAATCGTATTTCCAGAGGATAATTTCTTGCAACTTCTGACACTTCTGTCAAAGTGTCATTTCTGTCAGATAAACTATTCAAAAAAAAAAAAAATTCAAGAGTGTTACTGACCGTTACTGACCTTCTTATGAAATATTTCAGGTTTTTCTCAGGAAAAAAGAATGTGTCCGACAATATTTTGCAATAGAATATTAAGTACACACACAGTTAGCTGAGAACATTTTCGAAAAATTGTGTTACAGCCAAATTAGACCGATTTTAAAGTTTCCATAGAAACAGTTTTTTTTTTTTTTATAAGACATTACGAAAATGTTTTCACCTAACTTTTTAGACCTTTGTATCCTGCTTATGCGTATGAAGTTTCATTAAAATCGGTTCATTCATTTCGAAAAACAACGGCTTGAAAGTTTGTATGAAATGCCGTACTGCGTAAACGCTTTTAATCACCTCAATTTAATTTATAACCGCAGCATGAGCATAATGAGCCTATAATGTTCCCACTGCTGGGACACAGGCCTTCTCTCTGCGAGAGGGAATGGGCTGTAATCCACCACGCGGGCCCAGTGCAGGTTGGTGGATATCACATGTCTCCGAATTTTCGGTTCTAGGACATGCCGGTATCCTCACGATGTTTTCTTTCACCATATAATGAGAGGAGTGGTGATGAAATAGATTACACAAAGTAAAGTGCCTGATGCTTGGGTTCGAACTCACAACCTTTAACTCGTAAGTCGGGGCCGATACCACTGGGCCACTACAAGCCCACAGAACTAATCTGCGTTCGCGATTTATTTGCCAATAATGTAAACTAATATGAATGAATAGAAAAATAACTTGAATTCCTACACTATAAAGTTCAGTTTACGCTACAATTTCAAAGATTTTTATAACTTTTTCAATACTGAAATCAACTTAAAGATCATTGAAATAAAGTTGATATTTGTTTAACTTGAAATAGGGTAGGGTGTGCAGCACTGCACTTTTACTATATATCTAATTACATAACTAATTACTCTCAGAGTTGATGTCGCTCTTTGGAGTTTGCATTCAAACTTCTATTATAGAAGTTTGGAAGTACCTATCTATGACCCATTGAACTTGTCATTGGGATACCACTTTTGACAGCAACGAGGGTTTTCTGAAATGACGTTCACTGGGTGTCACTGGCGGCCTGGGGGAAGGAAGGGGGCTCATTTTGTTTTACCGCCCCGGGCCCCCGACAAGCTAACCGTACAAATTTATGAAAATATCTTAAAATCTGTCCAGTAACATTTAAAAAATCATCATTATTACTACTACATAATTATGAGGCCCTGGGTTTGATTCACGGGTCGAGCAAAGTGTTATTGGGCTTTTTCCATGTGGAATTTCTCAGTATCAGCCCAGAGAGTTTGGATTGCTGCTCGGTTGGCGGCAACATGCTCGCCCCTTATTAATCATGATTATTATGGGATGCTAGATTATTACATGGGACTTAAACATAACTGACGAAATGTGGGTACAACTACAAACACCTGCCAAGTTCTTCGAATACAGGCGGTTTAGGTAACACACAAAACTTCGAGTATTTACTTAATTCAATTATTTACGTACCAAGCTTATACAACAAAGCAGTACCTACCTATTTCTCTAAATTGAAATAAGACTGTTTAAAGCCGCAAACGGTTTCCAAATCTTCACTTTCGTCGAATTTAACAGGATTGTACAGTTACGAACGTATTCGACTACAGTGTTAAGAATCGTTAACAAGCAAAAGCGTGTGTTCTCGAATGTACTTTGTAGTTTATGGAATGTACTGTCGTGCGCGGTTGTACCGGGTACGATGTTCCCACACTTCCCACTGCTGGGACACAGGCCTCCTCTCTGTGTAATAAGGTTGCTTTTAGTGCCACTGACAAGTCTGTCAAAATCATTGTGATCCTTATTCTCGTTACAATACCTAAGATTGCTGTTAAGTTCTTGCTGTCAGAGGTAAAATAACTGAACGGACTTGTACACTGCGGAGCTCAAATGACGTTGACAGGGCGGCGCTGTTCTGTTGGTAAACATTTGCATTATTACCTATTTGGTTATCATCATGGTTAACAATATGTACCTAATTGTTGTACAGTTGACATTATTTGATAGTCAAAAGCTCTGTATTCTGAGGTCAAAAGTAAAGTAGTCAAAGCCTCGTAATCAATCTTAAAAAATGATCTTAAAAGATCTACTAAACGTAGTAGTAGGTATGATACCGTGGAATAATTTCCGACCTTCACCTGGGCGAAGGCGCGGGCAAAAGCAAGTATTATATAAATAAGCTTATATTTAACATTATACATTCTAGACTATATTAAAAGTCTGGTTTACTAGTACTACTTGATGTAATTTTATTCATGACACGTTATTTCCGCCTGGCTTTCGCAATCTTTGAGAAACTGGAATTTTCCATTAAGGACTGATTTTTCCAACGCAGATAATTTTATCCAAGGAATAATTTCGAATTTTTTAAATCTATCAGACGACAATTTTATTCCACGAATAAAAATTATCTGTTGATTGAACAATCAGCCCTAGAGATGAATGGTTATTAATGTTTACCTTATGAGTTTTTCTTATAGAAGTCTTCGTACGGAGCTATAAAACCGTCCATTGGCAGTAGGGTGTGATTGTGGAGTTATGTCGCAAACCATGGTCCATCTCCTATCCTGCCCTCTGTGTCCCAAAACAAGCAGTCAAAGTGACCTCTGCGCTGCCACCGACAACGCCGTGGAAGTGGCGAAGTTTTGGGCCAACGAATAAGAAGAAGACTAGGAAACCATAAGAGTGAGTTTTAGATTATCATGATCACATGTGATCTTACTGAAAACTGGGTTGTGGTCCAGTGGTATTGACCCCGACTTACGAGCTGTGGGACGTGGATTCGAACAGGCGCTGTTGAGAGCGCTCCACTCAACATCGCCGCGCGCTAGCGGCAGTGAACGAGGGGTGCGGGGACAGCGGGGCGTCAGCCGGCCGCCAGCCGAGCGCGGATTCCCGCGACACACCGACACGGGAGTCAGCTTTTGCTCGCCTTCATGCGATTGCGCGTTTTGTCACCTCTCTTGTATACATTTTAACCGACCGCTTGTAATATCTTTTCTTTTCTTCAACATTATATTTCTTATTATACAGTCCGCTATCCTTTTCATTTTGCCACCACGATCTATCGTCGCGTTCAGGCGCTTTACTTTGTGTAAATAATTTAATCACCACTGCTCTCAAAACGGTGAAGGTCGTCGGTCGATCGTGAGGAAACCGGCATGTCCTAGAACCAAAAATTCGAAGACATGTGACGTCTAGCAACCCGCACTGGGCCCGCGTGGTAGATTACGACCCACGCCCCCTCATAGAGAGCAGGCCTGTTTCCCAGCAGTGGGAAAAAATTGCAGTCGTGATTTGAATATTTGCACAATTTAAAGTTGGTAGTGAATTTGCTTAACAATTAATTTCCCTGAAAACAAAAGGGAAATTAATAGCCGCCGCCGATACTTGGTATTAGTACTACTTGTCCAATACTTATATTATGTATAGGTATCGGAGGAGGCTATTATAATGTTCCATCTACTCCAAAACTGGACTGGTCCACTCAAATACGTGTGGCTCAAAAGACCATTTCAGGCACTGATCTATATAATTGTCCTCATATGATCTGACCAAAATTATGTCTAGACTTTAAAAGAGAAACCATTGGGTTCTTTTCGACGTTAATTCTCAGGGGTATGACTTATCATACCCCTGACAAATGAGCCCATGAAAAATAAGCTACATGGATTCGACATTTCTTAAAATGTCGAATCCATTTAGCTTATTTTTTTATCATATGACGTGTAAAAGTGATTCTGATATCCTATTTATAGAATAAATAATTTCATTAAGCGTCTACGCCACAACGAACAACCCGTATGTTAACACCTAGTTAAACTTAGCGATACCAAGGTGATTATGTTACAAAGAGGTTACATACATGCCGTTTTAAAAGCCGTCACGACTTCAAACAACTTTGTTTTGCTTTGGATTTCAATGTTAGCGACATCGCTTGATTGATCGCTCCTTCAATCGATCAAGCGACGGAGAAGTTTGTGCTCAAAACTGGGGGAGAAATTGTTGGTAGCTATTTGGCAGGTATAAATAGGTATGTAGAGTGATTACATGAGGTGCAAGGTGAGGTTGTTATGTTAAATGTGAGGGGATCGACTTGCAGGGGAAGTGATGAGGATGGACTAGAAATCTCTGTTTATTTGTGGTCGTCATGTCTATTTCTTTCATACGTGTATCATTGATATTAAGGGGCTATGCAGGTTCGTTGCATACCTATTAAACAATTTGACAATACGTGGTGTGGTTTTATTATATTTCTGTTCGCATTTTTTTTTGGCTTCTTGGTTTTCGACATAAGAGGTTTTCGTCTGCTTAACCTGACTTGCCTGTGGATGATTTAATAAATTAAGGCCTCCATGCAGGGCTTATATTTTTTTTCAGCATTGATGTCAGCTATCGATTTATATAAGGTTCATGCGTGTGAGCGTGTCCTCCATTTTGAAAAAAAATAAATACAAAATGGCGCGACAGTAGGTAGGTATGCCAGGCTCCATATAAAAATGTTCAATTCCCTTATGATGATAATTTTGACAGAGGATCATCTTGAACGTTACACGTTGAATATCATTTGCTTGTAATGATGCCAGCAAGCCAAGCTACCCGAAACTGTCAAATTTTCCCAATCAACTTTGTACCTTATGTTTTAGTGATAAAGTTGAAAATCTATTAAAGAAATTTGACAGATTGTAGTATCTTGATGTGCTGGCGTGTCTTTAATAGGCATTAGCATAATAACATAACATCACGCATGTATTCCCTAAAGGATAAGGCAGAGGTGTACCTATAGTACACTTACCCAATAACACTTTACGCGGCCCGGGAATCGAATCCAAGAATTTATACTCAGCGGTAGCAGTTGCGACCACTAGACCTACGACGCAGTTGGTCACCCTTTCTAGGAATATTGTGTTTCCATAGATAAATTAATCCAATCATCGTTTCTAAAAAATGAAACTTATATAACATTTTAAAGGGTCGATTTTAAAGTGTCTCAACGAATTTCAGTGTAAATTATTTTAAAGTTTTTAAAGAAAATGGTCGAGTGACGGCAGAATTTTGATGATGCACTGTGTTTTATAATAGCTAAGGATTATGTTCAATATTTGTCAAAAAAGCAAATAGTTTAAACGAATTGTGATACACCTAACTAAGTGCTTTAATTGAAAACCCATTATAATTATTGCGAATATGTAAAATAGGTATGTACAGTCAACAAAAGAAATAAGTATGCAGGATCGTCGGATATAGTTCAAGTTTAGTAAGAAACCGATGGATGTTGTCGACTGAAATTTAATTTTATTAATAGAAAACAAACAGCTCATTTTTCAAATTAAATTTCAGTCGACGACATTACATCCATCAGTTTCTTACTAAACTTCAACATATCCGATAATCCTGCATACTTATCTCTTTTGTTGACTCTCCATTTTCTATTATGAAACTTCGCATTTTTAGTTAAAGAGAAAATTAAATACAAATATTTGAAGAGTAGATGGGTACTACTTAGTTGTTTCTAATCTGAACTGATGAGAAATACCTCAAATACCTTATCTCTTTCAGCAGGTCCCATGACTCCCATGTTATCTCTCTGCAC
Source organism: Gortyna flavago (assembly GCA_963669345.1). Lineage (NCBI taxonomy): Eukaryota > Metazoa > Arthropoda > Insecta > Lepidoptera > Noctuidae > Gortyna > Gortyna flavago. Next base: position 3,528,158 of record OY770142.1, on the reverse strand, counting down.
ATCAAAATTGGTTCAGACTTTGACTGTGTAAATAAATGTACTAACTAAATAGAGGGACATGTACATAATTAGTTTACCTTTATTTTTAGGGTTACGAGTAGGGTTGCCAACCCTACTATCTATATAATACTGGGTCAAATTAAATTAGCTAGCGAAACTCTGCAGACGTGTTGTATATCGATATGTAAACACTATAAAACAAAAAGATTTTGTGTATTTTATTTGGGGGTCAATGTAGTATTATTACTTGAAGTATCGAGTTGAAAAAAAAAAACTGGTTTTTTTGTTTAATCGTGTTTAAATATCATTACCTCATCAGGTCTGTGAAGTTTACACAAAAAAAACCGGATTTTTAAAACTGATACTTGAATTCACTACACTACCTGCGGTTGATGACCCCAAAAAAAAGTCATCAAATTAATTTCATTTTTGTTTGGTCATGTTAAGAAATGGATACCCATCACGTCTGCGGAGTTTCGCTACCAAATTTAATTTGACCCTACATATTTTTTTTAGTATAGGTAATAATTATAGTATCCTGCTATTTAAGAAATACTTAAATAAAAAAAAATATGTTGGCAACACGCCTATATTTTCTATTTCAATACAAAATGGCCAAGTATAATATAAAGGCGCATTCCATTAAACTTCTATACCTAGATTATGTCATAACCAGAGAATAAATTTTGATTTTTTTACAGTTTATCCATATTTGAACTGTCAGACGTCAATTTTATTCCACGAATAAAAGATCTGATTTTGGTAAAATCAGCCCTTAATCTCATGCAAGATGAATACTGGTATTTTGTAATCTTAATTTAATTTGTCATAATAGACATGAGTCTATTATTACCTTTATTTGTTATTGAAACAATGACAAATTTTTTTCGTCATCTAAATACTATATTCTTACAGGCAATGACTTCGAAAATAATATTTGATAAAAAAAAAGGTGGCAACCCTAGTTCCGACCTTGAAAAGGTAAAATGGAACCTTTACAAGATTACTTTATTGTTTGTCTGTCACACAGGTTTTTCTCGAGAATCATGCAACGTATGCAGGCGCTTTATTTTGTGTAATTTATTTCATCACCATTGCGTTCAAAACGGTGAGGAAACCGGCATGTCCTAGAATTAAAAATTCGAAGACATGTGACATCTACCAACCCGCACTGGGCCTGCGTGGTGGATTACGGCCAACTCCCTCTCACAGAGAGGAGGCTTGTGTTCCAGCAGTGGAAAGGTTATGTTTCGACCTGATTACCACCCAAAGCGTAATCGCACAACATGACTAGCAACAACAATAGTAATAATGACAACTACAGTAAAAAGCTTAGTTAAAAAAAATACAGCTACAAGGTCTGTGCGTCTGCCCTCGGATACACGTCTTCTAAAACAGGGAATGTGTAGGAGACCAACACGCCTGGTAAAGTACAAAATTGACACAAGTTGGTTACCGTGTACCTAGCATAATTTATTTCAGACGACGGGCTTATATCAACATCAAAGGATTTTGGGGAAATCTGTCAGGTAGGTACTTAAACTACGTACAGAAGGCCAATTCTCGTAATTTAAAACGTTCAAAATCTAGTCGCAGTCTCATCTCAGCGACAAACAAATGTCAAACACTTGTCAAAATGTATGGAAATTAGAGGTATTTTTGACAGGTTGAGACTGAGATCAGACTGTGAACGTTCTTAAAATTACGAGAATTGCCCCTCTGGTATTAATGAGAAAGATACATAAACACATATGACAAGATACAAGGTAAATAGATACTATACACAGGGTGTAATACATCGACTGTTAACTGTTACAGTTAATTCAGAGCATGATGTGATTCTAGCCCACCAGAATATAAAATTTTCGTCGGTTTAAAAAAAAAGTTGCTGTTTTATATATTTCACTTTTCTAATTCATGGTTTCAGTTTGCGCGTCTTTTTTTTCAATCAACAAATAATTTTTATTCGCGGAATAAAATTGACGTCTGACAGTTTTTGTATGGAAGAACTGTCAAAAATTCAAAATTATTCCTCCGTAAAATTATCTGGCGTTTGAAAAATTAGCCCTTAGAAAAACCGTCGAATTGTTCGTGCCTGAAGTGTAGTTGGTCAACAGGAGTTGGCACTAGACAAGTATATTCAATGTTGGGAAGGTGCACGCAGTGTACAGAGAATGTAAAGTGTCGTGCAGAATTACTTACTCATGTCTTCATTAGGTATTCGACGCGTGACATGGCAGCACGTTAGGCGGTGCACACACGTTTCTCATACGCATACTATGCAAGTCTCACAGACGCATACTGGGCGAGTCTCAACGTACTAGAATGTCGTGTGTCGCGTGCCTATCGGGTCTGACCTGCATAATCAACATACAGTATGTTAACAAGTAATGCTAGTATAAGAAGGTAAAGGATTAATGTTCGGTTCCTATAAAAAAAATCGAATCGTTTTGCTTATCAATGGTAGCATTTCTTATTGCCAAACGGGGCATATAAGTGGAATTATTAATTTTATCTTTGCTTCGTTATTGGAGACAAGAGTTTTTATTTTAACCAATAACGGTCCGTAAATTATATGAATCGGCCATGAGCATGGTTCATGGTTTTTATTTCATTTAGAACATTTTTAGGTTTTTTAGGCAATGAGAAGAAGTTAGTTAGCTAAAAATTATATAACAAATACATAATCAGCCTATAATGTTTTCGTTGCTGGGACACAAGCCTCCTTTCTGTGAGAAGGAGTGGGTCTTATTCCACCACGCGGGACCAGTGCGGGTTGGTAGATGTCAAACTGACATGTCTTCGAATTTTTGGTTCTAGGACATGCCGGTTTCTTCACGATGTTTTCCTTAAGCGTTTTGCAATGAATAATTGCTCATGCTTAATAGATTCTGATGGTCCAACACGGAAAGGAAGCTCTAACCTTCCTATTTTCAGTAGCAACAGCAAAATGGTTCTCTTTGAAGATTACTGGAATCATTATTATACTTTCCTTTCTAGGATATTATGTCTATAATTTTACAAGACTTGTTACTAAGATTGTTACTTAGCAGTAATCTATAGGTAATTAATTACCTATACATTCATTACCTACTGTGTTGGCAATATTTGTACGCCTTGCAAGGCAGCACATAGTGACACAAGATATATTTTTATATTATCCATCATTACATTACACCTTTGTGTACAAATAAATAAATTTGAATTTGAATATTCCCTAACGCATACGTACCTACTGTAAATACAGCAGTCGTTTACTGAAGTTTTAGTACCTAAATAAAAAATTGCTAAATTCATGTTTATTAACAAGTTCGGCAGTAAAAACTTAGGACATCCTCCATACCACACCAAATATTCAAAAACATGTTTTCAGATAGACAGGTTTTTTACCGCTACGTTATTCCCGAACCCAAAACATTCCGACAAAAAAAGTCAGATATCCCAGAATGATTCTCAATCAAGTCCCAATTCCTATAAGAGATATATGCGGGCAATATCAAAGCGAGTCGGGGGGCGCGCATACTGCATAGTCCGCGAGCCAAATTAACCAATATTGACGACGCAGCCGCGCTACGAACTCCACGTGCTGCCGATAACGCTACGAGCTACGAATGTGCTATGGAGGCGCTACGAATGTTCTTCGAATGGACGTATTCCGACGTATTTGGAAGTGCACCTGACACACAGCGGCACATTCGCTCAGGTGCCATTTAAGCGGGTGCCCAATGTGGAATACGTCTTAGAATGTGCTACACGTTTAACTTTTTTATTTTGTTTTTATTGAAAATCGGTGGTTGGATGATTGGTTTTTTTTTTGTCTTATTTACATATAGTATATAATGAGGGTCTTCTAATATAGTGAAATTATGAATTATAGAGGTGTATCTTACATATTATACTATAAATTAAAGTCGCTTTTCGTGACAGATCGCCACGGATTTTATTTGCAGTTTTCACCATGATTTACTTTTTGTATTTAGTTTGTTTGGTTGAGGTATAATGCAATAATATTCAAATGAGATCAAATTGAATCATTTATTTTTTGTCAACATGGGTAGGGCAATAGATGTTATACATGTTAAGATAATGTTCTCCATGCTCTGCCGTCACTTGGGCATGCAAAATTTACCCAACAATACAATCTACTATCAAAATACCATGCTGAATAACAATAAATATTACAAAATTATTAAATTGGAAAATCATTTTAACGTTTTTTTGCTTATGGGGAGCGGTGAATACTTATGGGGACCGGTGAATGCTTATGGGGAGCGGTGAATGCCTATGGGGAGTGGTGAATACTCATGGGGAGCGGTGAATGCTTATGGGGAGCGGTGAATACTCATGGGGAGCGGTGAATGCTTATGGGCAGCGGTGAATGCTTATGCGAATCCCGCACCCCCGGGGCCCCAGCCATAGGCAGAGGTGGAACACCGCGGTGGTTTTAGCCGGTAAGAGTCCGGCATGCCCCTCTGTCTTCCCCACGATGGAGGAAGTTCCTGAGAATTTCCACCGCGCACCAAAAAAAAAACGAAGCAGCGGGCAGAATCGCTTGAAACATTTAACTACGTCTCCAATTCCTCGATAGATTCGTACCTCCTCGTGATTTTCAAACTAAACAGGCTAGAACTCGGGCGGAACTTTGCCGCTCTATTAAAATACGACGACAACAACCGCCCTCATGTTGGTTTTCAATTTGAGGTTAGCAAAGAGAATGTAAACACTGAGGTTAGTTTGGTCAACATGTTTCACACATGACATCTGTCAAACGGTACGATTAATCGCTTTTAATAATAATAATTTCATTTCTTATTTTGTCTCTAACAGCAGCAACCGAATAGAAACCTTATTATAACGAGAATAAAGATCATTGTGATTTTGACAGACTTGGCAATGGCAGCAATCCAATAGCAACCTTATTGTCGCGACAATAAAGATTACTTTTATTTTGACTGTGACGCAAAATTAGGAGCAAAATAACTGAGAACGGACTGTAACTATGTCACAGAATAAATAGTAAAAGTCCTATGTCTTCGAGTGTACTGAGCTCCCTAAAGTAGGGTTGAGCTCATGTTGATCGATCCGATGACAGAATTAACAACTACATAGTAAAGGGAGGTTTATTGGTGATACAGGCAATTTGTTGATAGACTCTTAAAAGTGTTTCAAAACGTTACCTATGCACGCAGTAACGCATAATGATGCAACCAATTCACCACAATGGTGGACAAAACGTAGGATAAGACACTAAAGACACATTATTACGCAAAATTGCGCCCATAGGTAATGTTTTGGAAGTCTTTTAAGAGTCTATCACCAAATTGCTTGTATCACCAATAAACTCCTTTTACCCTATAATATAGGTAATAAATTTACAGTGTCGGTTGTACATATAACTGTAAAGTCAGGCAGATGAATTATTTATCAAATTGACTATCAAACGTAAATCACCCGTATATTGAAATCAAAACTGTCATTCTTGACAGTTGTATGGGAAAAAAATTACGTAGTGTGTCAATTTGATAGAAAAATATTTATCCTGACTGTACATTTAAAACAGTAGCAAGGAAGAGGTCCATGTGACGTAGGTACGTACTTAGCCAAAATGAAAAGTGTAGGTAGTTTTCAAATCTCCAACGCATATAAAAATGCAAAGCTATTACGTAAGCAAAGTGGGGCCGGGCATTCTAGTTTACCCATAAATAAGCTAACTAAACAGTGAAATGTGCAAACGCTACTGTTAAAACAATGCTAGCAGCACAACAGAAATTAAACTCCTGACTCGAAAAGAGCATCATCAACAAAGTATATAAAAGGTTGAACTAAAACTTGGAAATTAATTCCAAACTCAGCACCAAGCATATATTCATAACTTTGATATTAGTCGAATGGAGTGCCTTACCTAGGAAGCGGGCGTGAAACATACCAGACTAATTCCAAGAGTTTCTGACTCATTACTGAGAGACAAAGAGCCATACATAAAGAACGCAAAGCAAGAAAGTTTGGTGACGAATGGTTCCAACGCTGACCATTGTGTGAAGACCTTATGCGCCACTAACATCTCCCCCGCGATGGTCCTAATTTGTACCGAGAGAGAGGGGGTGGGGAGTTGCTGGTGTGGTGGAGCGTTTTGCCAGTGTTCAGCACGTGGTAGGAAGGCAAATGCAGCGCGCCGCGTTCGCAATCAAGGTAAATGTTGCCAGGTGCGTTCGCGGCGGCGGCCCGCGAATTTATAACGGCAACACTGACAACTTGATTTATACGCGGCAAACATTTTCGCGGTATACCAATTGTGAGATATTCCGTTACACGCTCGGTTGCGTTCTAGATGGGCAACTATTTTTCACGTTTTATTGGTTTTCGTTTCGTTCGTGATGTATTTTATTGATATGTAGTTTTTTTGGAGTTCGTGAAGTTCGTTTGGATGTAGACGCGTGACGACGACTCCTTACTTTTTCTCCTTAACGAAACATATTTTTATAAAGATAAATATAATGGCGAATTTAACTAACTTTACAAATAAATACAAAAACAAATGACAATTAGGCGTTGATAAAGGAAAATTCGCAATGTGACCCATTACAGAAACTGTAAATAAGTACCTAAACTAGAAACTTACCTTTTGATTTAAGCAACAGAACATGTTGAACATTGAGTCAGGCAGATTACAGAATTGTTGGTACGTAAGTACTTATCGTTTTGCACCTCTTTTTTTTTTTTTTTTTTTTAAGGATGGGAAATCATCAATTGACCCCTCCCGCTCTGGGTGGAGCGGAAGGGAGTGTCAGACTCTTACTGACTAAAACCCATCCGTGTTCCTTCCTTAGCCCTTTATGTTCCGGGGCAGCGGTAACCCTTTCGGACAATCCCGCTGCCCGTTTTGCACCTCTTGCATCAAGATAGCATATGGAAACATTTATAAGTACTGACGCCACCTCAAGCTACTACTTACAATCTGTCAAATTCATTTAATAGATTGTCAACTTTATCGCTAAATCATAAGGTTCAAAGGTTCAAAGTTGATTGGGAAAAATTGACAGTTTCGGGTAACTTGATGTGCTGGCGTCTGTACAACTTTTGGAGACCAGTGTTGACCCAGTATTAGCGCCGACTTACGAGTTGTACGTCGTGAGTTCCAACCCAGGCAGGCGCTTCCCTTGGTGTAAATAATTTCATCAACACTGCTCTCAAAACGGTGAAGAAAAATATCGTGCGAGTACCAAAAATTCGAAGACATGTGTCATACACCAACGCGCACTGGGCCTGCGTGGTCCCTCTCGAAGAGAGGAGGCTTGTGTCCCAGCAGTGGGAACATTATAGGCTGATAATACAGTCTTAATAATCCCTTAAGCATACTACACGAAAGAAAAAGAAGAATGACAAAGACTAATCACTTACATCCCATAGTTTCTATCCAACAATAGTTTTGACACAATAACGGATTGATCGAGAAAACTCAGAGGAATCGATATTTAAACGATCATTCGTTTTAATTTGTCGCTGTTCGGTGAAGATTGATAGTTCGCTGGTCGAGTTTCCAATACAATCGTGAGTTGTAAATGATGAGATTCTGGAGTAATTTGTAGAACCTAGTTGTAATCTTGATTGTATTGAGCTTATCAGTGTTTATTACGTGTAAACCGGCACTTTTAATTCTGTAGATAACAATAATCTTTAAAAAAGCCTCTCCTTGCTGTTAAGTTGTGTTGAGCATGAAAATTTGTCTTGAAGGTTGAAATACATTGACAATCATGTTAGATTCAGATGTCCATAGACACTTTCAATTGTATTTATAGTTTAAAAAGAAAAAAAAACAGTGGTAGGCTTACGAGTTCTAGGTCGTAGGTTTGAACCCCGACAGGCGCTTTACTTTCTGTAAATTATTTCATCACCACTGCTCTCAAAAAGGTGAAGGAAAACATCGTGAGAAAACCGGCATGTCCTAGGATCAAAAATTTGAAGACATTGGACATCTTCCAATCCGCACTGCGCCCGCGTGGTGGATTACAGCCATAGAAATGTAATATATCTATGATTACAGCCCACTCTCACCCAGAGTAGGCCTGTATCCCAGCAATGGGAACATTAAAGGCTGATTATGCAATTATTATGCTCATGTTAAGAAAATAACAATCTATTTTTATTTTACATGCCATTGTTTTGTACTCACGTTTGACCATTATCTCGCTTAATGGTAAGCACGGTCGTTAAGAGAAAATGCGGTAGGAGAGACTTGAAAAAGCCTAAATAAAAAGTCATAATTTGAGGTTTGGCTATCGCCTATTTCCTCCTCCAATATTGGACCAATTTAATTGATATTTTATAAACTGAATAACAAGGTTAAATACGATGTCCCTATGTTTTTCCTTTTTCATTAATAGTTGTCAAATTTGTACACTAGGCCTCTGTTGACAGCAGTTTAAGTCGGCATTTTTTGAAGATTCTAGTGCTTTTAAAAATTATGTATCATCAAAAGTTAAAACATTGGGACATACAAGTTACTGTTAGCTGTTAGTAGTTGATAGCCTGCATCATCCCACTGCTGGACAAAGGCCTCTCCCCGTGACTTCCAGTTCTTTCGATCCAGGGCTAAAGTGGATCACTGGTCGTTTGTTTGGTCCAGCTCGTCGCGCCATCTTCTACGGGGTTTGCCGCAACGCCTTCTACCTGTGTCAGGGCTCCACGTGCCATTTCAGATTAGCAGCTTTTTGAGCAACGTCACTAATCTGTGTTTTGGGAGGCTGTGTGGTGTTGCGAGTATGATCTGAACATACAAGTAGTTAATATTTATTATTCTGTAAAAAAAATCATTGCTGTATGCTCATTAACCAGAAAGAAAATAGGCTAGAGCGTTTCGAGAAAAGATCACCCGCATTTCCTCTTAAAGGGACTACATGACCTAAAGCGCCGTCACTATCGCGCTGCATAGAAAAGAAAGAGAAGCGCGATGACACAACGCTGGTAATTTATTGCAAAATATGAAACAATCATCTATTTACAAACTATTTACAAACTACTTAATAATAAATAATCCATCACTGAATGCAGTTTGGCATTAGCAATTTAATGGTATATTTTTAATTATAATTAAAATTGTTAATGAAAGGGATAAACTGCTTTTGAAAACATGTTAGAAGTGTTTTTGAAGATTTTTTTGATGCATTAATGTACGTTTAATTATGATTTGAGTTCCATCACTGTTTTAAAATAAGACTTGAAAATATGTCAATTTTCTTTTTGGTCAAAATTATTTACTGTGAGATACACTGCTTTAAAAACCAACTTTTTGACCATTTTCAAGAAACCTAATGAAAGCAAACACATTTGATTTTCAAACCATTTTACGACACGACATGTCGTAGGTATCGTTGCCAATCGTGAAGAATAAAAGGAAGCGTGTGTTAATTAATTTGTATTTCATAAGCAAACGATTGATGAATCGTCAGGAAGTTGGAGCACAACTGTGATGAATGTACCCATTGCCACAGAGTAGCAAATAATAGGTCATTGTGTCGCTGTTTGTTGGTAAGATTTCGTTAGGCTGTGTGCCGATCATTTTGATAGGCTGTGGCATTTTGAATTGTGCAGTCGAATATACTGCTACAAGAATCTTTAAGCGCTCGAACGACGCAGATTTTCAAATTATATTCCAACCGTTCAAAACAACCTGTATGCCTATTATTTATTACTGAACAGTGTACTATTTTATCAAGTATTTAAATTATAATAACTATGTGGCTAACCTGCTAACTAAACAATAGCAGTTTTAGTGATTTTTAGGTTATTGGAATACGGAGAAATAGCCTAATCGCCAAACAAAAAAAACGAAGTATATCTTTTGTGCAATTATTGTTTTGTTAAATGTATCGAAAAAACAAGATGGCGGCTTTAGTTCCATGGCTCCAATATTGTCCACGCGCTCAAATAACCTTGTAGCGCTTTAAAGAGTTACTAGTCTACCGTAATAGTTTTGTCTGAAATAAAAGTTTATTATTATTATTATTAAATGTCAGTCTAATTAACATCTTTGCACTACGTTTTAGGAATCGTTTTTGGTCAAAACCGAGTAGGTATAGGCTCGCCCCTTATAAGATGGAACTTACAATAATAATTATGAAATGCCGGCGCCATCCAGTTTTAAAATATTGACCAATAAAATATTGACATGTAGGTACAATAATTCTCTATAAGATCTACTTACAGAAATAAATATTTCATTTCAACGAGCGAAATGTGAGAAAATAAATTATATCAATGGTACACCCCTTTGGTTTGCCTTCTAGATATAAAATGATAAAATATAAGTTTAACCCCTTAAACACCTTCAAAACTCTTGAAAAATTCAAAACAATGTGCATTATTTGTATATAATACGCTTACAAAAATGATATTACCTTATGTAATTGGCGTAACGTGAAGGCACTCCATTAAATTGGTTCGTTACAGAGCTGTGCGTAATGATACGTGCTGCAATCTGAAAAATATATGTTAATACTGGACGGGTAAGGCTGTGGGTACATGTTTGTGGATAATTATTGAGGTTTTTGTTAGGTATTGAACGAATTTATGGCCGTGTTAATACTGATATAAAGTTGACCCACACGACATTCTGTGGTTGAAGCATACCTAATATGCATACCTAATGTAAACCATTGGTTCTCAACCATATTTTTTTTACTTATCATCTGTCGCGAAAGATTGCCACGATTATATTTAAACGTGTAATATTATATAGTCTTAAGATAGGATATATAATTTTCTCTGGGTCTTCTAATGCCCCCCGAAAAAGTGTCTAACGCCCACGAGGGGGCGTTATTGCACACGTGAAGCTATGATGTAAACTAAACAGACAACCAGTTACATAGTTACAATCTAGCAAAACTATGAGTGTTCCCGCAGGTCTCGTCGAAAATCAGAAGGGCAATTCCCGTAATTAAAAACGTTCAAAATCTAGTCGCAATCTCATCTCAGCGACAATCAATTTCAAAAACTTGTCAAAAATGTATTGTGGAAATTGAAGGTATTTTTGACAGATTGAGACTGAGATCAGACTGTGGACGTTCTTAAAATTACGAGAATTCCCCCCCCCCCCCCGGTCACATCTATAGCTACTTGAACTAAATTCACTACTTACAGTCGCCTGATCAGTCAGTGAACTTGTAAATCAGCCAACACTGGCCAGCTCTGTCTGATAGGTAACTGAGATAGAGAGCCTTTCCATCCATATCTTCCTCATCATCATCTGCCTAGCCTTTTCCCAACTATGTTGGGGTCGGCTTCCAGTCTAACCGTATGCAGCTGAATACCAGTATTTTACATGGAGCGACTCCCTACCTGACCTCCACAACCATTTACTGGGTAATACGATACCCCTTGGTAAGACTGGTTGTCAGACTTTTGGGCTTCTGACTATCCGTAACGATTTTCAAAGATCCGCGAATGACAGCCGGGACCAACGGCTTAACGTGCTTTCCGAGGCAAGGAGGGTTCTCGTATGTAAAGATGGTCAACCAACCACAGACCAACCGCGGCAAGCGTAGCCTAACCTGTAAGGCTGTTATTATTTAGTCAAGGGCCATCCAAATCGAAATCCACCTACATATATCTTCTTACCCAACAAAAAACAGCTTAAAGAATAATTAATAACAAATGCCTCTCACAGACACAATTATCTTCCTGAACAAAATCTCAGCTGATAATAAATTATGAAACTCCTTAATACCTGTACCAGGCTACCAGGTACATTAAGCGGACGCTGTGGTGCAGACGCTCAACTTTTGTTTACCACGCCGTCGACTTAATCTTGTGGAAGATTGCTAAGCGAGTTTGACTTGGTATTGTCATAGATTAAGAAAATCGTTGTGAACAGAATTGCCTGTAGAACGGTCGGCCTATGGAGCTAAAAAGTTCTGGAACCTACTGCCTCCCACAGTGTGGACCGATGACCGGGTGAAGGTTGCGGAAATCTGCTGAATGCGGGAAGCGTAGAAGAAGCGTTGTGGCAATACTTGGGAGGTCATGTCCTGCAGCAGACGTTTTCCGGCTGCATGATGACAGAATGGAGGATGACGAACTTAAGAAGATGGCTGGGACAGACTGGATGCGAAAGGCGGAGGACAAGGTGTTGTAGAGGCCTACGTTCAGCAGTGGACTGCAATATTCTGAGTTGATGGTGACAGAATGAAACTTATGTATTTTCTTTTGTGTTTGCAGCGCCAAAGGTGACTCAATACTGTGGTTCTGATGCTAAGAGAATAATCAAAAGATAAAATGGATTAAGTATCACTTATCGCTTTTCACCATCTCGCTTTTCACCATCTTACAATGACCCGCAGTCGCCTGAGCTAAAACTTAAGTGTATGTCTGGCACATAGGTGATGAGATAATCCTGATTGTGTTAAATGTATCCTACGTCTGAAAACTGTAGGTAAAAGGCACGAGGGGGGAGGGGGGGGCTTCATGGGATCGGACCGGAATAAATCGATTTTAAATACATTTGAAAAAAAAATAAAGAAAAAACAATTGCTTTAATGTCAGAAACACGTGCTATAAAAAAAAATACGACCCTATTGAGGACCTTCTCTTTTATTCAAGACGGTAAAAAAAGTTAACTCCAATAAATAATATATAATAATTATGATGCGGTGTATTCTATCTTATATCTATCTATTTCCCAGTTTCCCTTCTACACATTTTTATTCTTTGTTCTTGTGCAGCTAACTTTATAGTGTTACTGTTATGTTCGTGTGTACAGCATTAACAGCATTAATTGAAACTAACATGAAATTAGGCTTGTTATACCCGAGGGGAGTGTACGTAACTTTGGGGACACTGGAGCTGTGTTGTATGTGGCTGTGTTACAGTATTTCATACTGACTGATGCGCATGTCTTTTGAGCAAGTGCCAAGTGATTTGTCTTACGGTACGAATCGTGTTTATGATTTTAGCATGAAGCTAATATTTGCTTGGCCTACAGAGAGTTGTTCCAAGTTTGGTGCATGTAAGATTTGTGTCTGACATGCATCCAACATAGGGAAATCTTAACGTGGAGTAAGTTTTAATGAAAATGTTAGGATATCGTAAACTTATACTAGTTACAATACATTAGGTTTCAAAGTCAAAGTGGCAAAATATTTGCCCGACAGGCCAACAAGGCCTGGCAAGCATGAAACGAGTTCGATCTCCTGCCGAACTAAACCTAAGATGAATTGAGCTTGAAGTGAGCTGTCATTCCACCTGATGCTAGGTATTGAAACTATTGACAGCTCACTTCAACTAAGTTTTCAAGGTGATATTTTTACAAAATATACCAGCTTTATTATTATTACACCTCTGAGGAATCCTGCAGGCCGAAATTTAAAAAGCTTGGCTTGTTGCCGCTACCGTATCTTTACTTAAGAAACATGTATGTTTGTGAGGAAGCATAAGGAATTATTTAGTAATGCAGATGATTTATGTCCTCGTAACCAGCGAGACCCCCCACAGGCTCTTACTGGATATTCTTCTGAGACTTTTTTTTTCGAAATTTAAAAAAAGTTGTTTATCTATACTCCGACTTTTAATTAGCTGCAGTAAAATGAAACTTCTTAATAACTCATTTTGGACTGCGTTTAGAGAAATGCATGTCGAATAAGTTTCGGTTGTTACATTATTCTGTACTAGAAAAAACAAGATTTGGTTGATGGATGCGAAAAAACAAAAAGACCCCAACTTCAGTCATTTAAGTAACACATAAGCTGTCATTTTACTGCAGCTAATTAAAAGTCCGACTATATGTGTGTACGTATATATAATAAGATACCAAGTAATCTAATAAGGCCTTGACCTCAAGCTCCGCTAATGAGACACAATTGATCGGAGCTTGAACGGTTAAATATGAGATTATTCAAAAATTAATTGCACGAATGGTTGTGTAGTCATAGTTTTTATAGTGTCAAAGACTTTTTTGACAATTTAAATGTTAAATATGCTTTTTTAAGCAAATAAATATTATTATTATTCTTCTGCCTTCCCCTTCGGAGAGTACAGACGTGATGTTATGTTAAGTATCTCAGTAACTTGGTTTTTTTTTTATTCTCCAAATTAGCGTGTTTATTATTCAGTCCGCACTTGTGCACACAGCTTTATAATGTTAGTGTTATATTCGTGTACACTTCGATTAATTGAAAATTGGATATAACTTTGGTTTATTTTGTTTCGAGTAACTTTTATTGTTGTATGTTTATGTAACATTTGTTGTACGTTTATTTGGATAGGAAAAAAGTTTTTGTGTGTTCTAGAAATATCAATATCGCTGAACATTCAATGTTTTCGGAAGTTTTTATCGCGTATTTTTACTAGTATTTCATAATTGTTGCAAAGATTGTGCTATTACTGATTAACTGGTTGAATGCCGTAATTACAGACACAATTAAAAAGCCATTGTGTCTCGCGTAGATCTACGTTCCGACATACGAAGGGTTAACTATGGCCTAGTAAATTAGAATCTAATTTAATAGCACTTGGAGGAAGCTTACTAAAAGAAAACATTGTAAGGGTTTAATGTTTGTTGGGGAAAAAGTGTTTCTTTTCGTGTTATTAGGTGTTCTATTTTGTAGGAAATAAGCAGGCATCTCACCTGACGGGAGGGTCAGCGCCGTCGATGGACATCAGCAGGTCTATTCTGTAACAATATCACCGTGAAAATGTTGGTGAAGTGAGCTTCAAGTGAACTTTCACCGTATCTCTTCTAATTGAGTAGATTTGGGTTAATAACAACGCTGAACATGATCGTCTCAGTCTTTACTAGACTCGATCTGCAATCGCTCAAAATAACAAACTTGGCTGTCTTAAACGTGAATGCTTTATTTTATTTATTGTTCGTGCGTGACGCGCTCGCGCCTCCGGCTACATTGTAAGGACTAGTCTAGGAAAAAAAGAAAAAAATAAGCAACATTGACTGAGTTTCTGTTTTGCTATTTTATTTTAAAACCCCACAAAATAGTAATCTTTTGACAACTAAAATACTAGAGTTGAAATTATATAAAATTATCAATAGAATTAGCATAAAAATATTATTAAAATCTCGATTATGATTGTAAATGTATGCTTGATTAATCCCTAGTATTAGCCGGTCGATTCTGTTAGAATCTCACCGTGAGAAGTTAGGTGAAGTGAGCTGTCATTCCATCTAATGCTGGGGATTTACACTAATGACAGTTGACTTTAAGCTCACTTCACCTGAGTTATCACGGTGAGATTTTTACAGAATAGCACTACAGGTGGTATGACAGTGACAGCTCACTCCACGCTCACTTCACCTAAATTTTTACGGTGAGATGGTTAGAGAATCGCACTGCTGGCTGACGTTAGGGAATCTAGCGATATACTGCTCTCTTCAAGTTTTCATAGCAAGATTTTTAGAGAATTACGACTGTAATACCGCAGTTGCGTTGCAATCCCAAAGACAAAGTTGAAATGTCTCATGTGAATGAATTGCCTTGTAATTATTAGATGTAATACAACGTGGCAATGCTGCCAGCCTTTTAGGCACTTTTTGTTGCTTAATGATTCTTTACCCTTGTTTTGTTTTATATACATGTACATACATATTATTATTTTAAGTCTGTTAGCTTATAATAAAATATATATTATGTACAAGTAAAAGATAGGTACAAAAAAAATTTCGTTCACATCGCTGTCAGTGGAACAAGTGCCCAAAAGGCTGGCAGCTAAAAGTAATTATTTGATCTAAAAATAGGCCAGCCCTGTGGTCACGTGAAGAGTCATAATTAAGTTTTTTATAAGAGAATTCTAGCTGAAAGAAAATAATAAAAGTAATTTCTTATAAATTCACGGAATTTCTGAAAAAAATATAGTTATCATGGGAACTTGTAACATTTATTTTAACCTCAACTCGCTGTTATTTTCAAGGCACGATACAACTATATTTAATTAATTTATTTGTTGATTTATATGCATACAACACAAACTAAATAGTTTGTGTAAAATGTAAATATTATGATAATAGAGATAGCAGAACATAAATCTTAGAGGACTTTTTTCAAGCAGATCTGTGATCATTGGACCAGAGACGTAACCACAGATTACTAAATAGTTACTTACGTAACGGCGTATGTTATGCATCAGGTTCTTCTAACTTACATAACAGACAGCTGTGCTGCTGGGGAGTTTGTTGCGCCACTTTTTCTTCCTAGATAAAGCACTAGTGGTAAAGGGCGGGCGTGTGCGTTCAAAAAGTATTCTCAGCACAATTTATGAATTTTAATTTTGATTACATATTTTCCATATGACCTCGAATTTATCGATCGATTCCATGTCAAAAATCTACAAACTGAAGCAACTTCAGACAAAAAACAGCAAGTTTGTTACGCCCGCGCCACCACAAGCCAAAACAAAATCATCTTTCAAAACGTAATCCAACTAAAGTACAACAGTTTAAAAACAAAAAAAAAAAGGTGTTGTCGTAAAACCGTGGTTTTCATTTAAGGTTTTTAATTAGAGACACTCCAAAAGAAAGTCGTCGTTAATCCAGTGTTCCCGGGAAAATTAAAGGGGTCCTTCAAAGATGTAATTTTGATAGATAGGGCAACTGCTGGAAAATTGTTTGTTGGTAACGTCAGGTGCTGTGAGAAAAGTTTTTGTAAAGCCGGCTTCAACAGAATTATATTTTTTAAAGGTTCTTGAAGACGTAGTGTTGGAAGGCCTCCCAAAATGTGAACCGATGACCTTGTGAAAGCCGCAGGAATCTGCTAGATGCGAGAAGCGCTGAACCGGTCGAAGTGGCGGCGCTTGGGGGAGGCCTATATCCTAGCTGTGGACGTCTTTCGGCTGAAATGACGGTGATGATAAAATAATTTTTGGATGATTATTTACTGGGTTTCAATAGTAAGGTTTTAGCTTGCTAAGAAACTCGTAGCTGTCGAGCTTTGCAAGTAAGATTCCTTTCCAGTGGCAATATTTAAAAGACACGCGTGCTTTTCCAGTAAGGTTTAATTTAAAAACATGGTAACATTTCAGCTTCAATTCTCCATTTACAAACATTCAATCATTATTATTCATAATGTTAGCACGCCATACTATGTGGCAAACATGTGTTGTATTTATGTTATCCTGCATGCATTTTATTCTTGTATGTGTACACATGTTTGAGCAAATAAATATATTTTATCTTATCTGAAGTACTTTTTTGTCACATCAATTTTATTTACTTGTACAGAGCACAATTTATTTAGAATTAAAATAATATATAAGTAAATAACAACTTATCCCTAATTAATTAATAAAAATAACAAAATTATATCCTAACTTAACTGAAACTATTCACAAACTAAAAAATTGCGTGGAGAATTCATCCGCATCGCTGTCGACTAGTAATGTACACAAGACTGGGGGCATTACCACATTTTATGGCAACACTAAGCCTCTGGCCAAGGTTTTACCTTACCTTATTCAGCGAGTCTACATCAGCGTTTTAACTGACAAAAGTACAAATTAATAAGAATCACCTAACGACCGGAGATGTTCTTTTTCTCAGCAAATAACGTTTTTTTACAACATTTTGACGAAGAAGTTTGTCCTGACTTGTGATTTTACTTGTCGTAATTAAGTTTTACGAGAGCTGAGTTGTTCGTGAATTATGTCAGTCAAGTTTCTTCGTGTTACTTTGGGTAAGATTTGTTCAAGGGATAATATGGTTAGTTGTTATTTATCACCTTTATCATAGGTAACATATTCCTAGGGGAGTAAGCATACCGGCTTAAAGGAAAAAGAGTGCCTAACTGCTAAACATGCCCCGTAATAGGGGCTATAACGGTTTAAGGGAAATAGTTTCGTGGTAGGCAACTGGTAACTGGGCAGATAGGAGCACGGCAAATAGCAATAATGCCTTTATAATTGGGCATAAAGAAGGGTCCAGCTCTTTACGTAATTTCTTGTCATCTACCACACCCAGATAATATATGAACAGGAGTGTTTTATAATAGGTACCGGATGATTTTTTTTTACTTTCTCGTAATTTTTACAGGGTTTTCTACCCATGAATAATGAACAACTTTCACTATGGGACCAACACTGAAATCACGAAAAAAAAATCTGCTGTTCAATAAAAAAGTTCAATACCTACTAGACCTAAATGTATGAAAAAGCTGAATTTTTTTCGTGATTTCAGATTGAAACTGACCCACCACCTACCTACTTAGTCTTCTGACTATCGATGTGAGATCCCAAATGTGACGTCCTCTCATTTCTATGTGCCTACGAAAATTCTACATTCGTAACTGTCCACGGGTTACAAAGAAGCTACAATCATAGGCTTTGGTACTCTGAATTGTTGTCGTGTATTAATCTTTATTGTTGCATATGTCTTCTTATTAGGCAAAGAATCGCAGTCGCGGCTGGCATTAAAAACACACCACCCTTAGGTACACCTTATACTCGCACATTAGTTGTTAAAAAGAAAGAAAGAAAAATATTAAAGTAGAAATGGAGCATTTCAAACTAAAATAAATACATTAAAAATAAAAGACCTGTGCGATGCCAAAAAGGTTCCTATCTCAGCATAATACAAAATTATAATAATTATATTTTAATTTTTAATTGTTGAATCAGGACATGTAGAATGGCTCTTTGCTAAAATCCATGACAGTAAAATGTTATGTAAATATACATGGAACGATGTTGTATGTATCCCATGTTGCCTTATATTTTATCGCATCTTCTCCACGTGCATAGTTTTAAGCCTGTAGTGGTATTCTGAAAAAAAATCACCGTGAAAACATAGGTGAAGTGAGCTGTCAACAGTTTCAGGCCCGGACTCCACTGAAGCGGAGCGGAGCGGAGACGTGCAGGAGTCGTCCAATCACAGACGAGACGAGTGACGCGATGAGGATTTCAACCATTGTGATTGATCGATTCTTGCACGTCTCCGCTCCGCTCCGCCTAACTCCGCTTCAGTGGAGTCCGAGCCCCAATCCCTAGAACATGATGGAATGACAGCTCACTTCATTTTAACAGAATAGACTGGTAGGATCTAGTTTTTTGCGGAATTAAAACTAAATATTAAAATTGCATAACATTTTGTTATGATCGAACATCCCACACTAATAATATAAGACGTATTACGGCCCACCATACTCATTTTAAACCGATTACCTATATAAATAGGCTCCAGGCCTGCGAATCGTGTTCGTTGGCCGATATCCTGCGAATTGTTGGAATCACGAGCGGAATATAAAGGGAAACATTCAGACAGAGTGGAATACTAATGCTTGAACATAATAGACTGTTAGGGGCGGCGCACAGGGGATCTTGGTGGACGAAGAAAGCTGAAAGATTAATATGAGAGATTATAGTACAAGTACTACAATCGTTTTCAATACTAAATATATTTATTGCATTCTACAATGTGTACTTATGTGGTAGATTTTTACAAAGACATGATCATTGTGGACCCTGTCGGGTATAGCGTACGGACAACTAATACGGATGCATTTTATACTTATTACTATTGCGTAATCAAAATCATTATAACTATTTTTGAACAGACGACTAAAGTAGTGTTTCTCTCTCGCAATTACTGTACTTACTATACTTTATTCTGAATGAAAACATAACAACATGTCACTTACTTGAGAACAAAGTATTGTTCCCAAGAATTTTTGTAAATTTAAATTCTGATTAGTAAATCAGAATTTAAATTTACAAAAATTAAAATAAATAATACTCATTGATTACGGAGTACGAATGAATGAATGATGAATGTGAATATTCAAAGAAATCGCTACGAAACTTACCAGCAGAACTAGACGGTATCTTGTGCTAGAATCAAGATCCTCATCATCAGTGTAAAATTAACTTGTTCTTTTTTCCTTGTTTGCACTTTGATAAACCGATGATACACATATATATTGAAACTTACAAAGATTTACCAATAACACCACCACCACTTCATCATACCAAAAACTAATCTTAAACCCACAACTACATATTAAACTCCACGCTCCACTGCGCGCCTCCCCCAAAATCGCTTAGTGAATGCAATTTTGCTGGGCTAACATATTATGGGCATATTATGTAGGTGCTTAGCCCTAGTTACCTCAGCCTCCAGGATTGCCTTTAGTCTAGCTATAAGCGAATAAGGTAAATAGAATTTGTTATTACGTGATCTTTGAACCACGTACCTACCTGTTAGCTGCTGTTATTGGAGAGAATGTTGTTAGGTACGTTTTGAGCTAAGTTTATTTCGAATAGCCATTTTTATTTTCTGACAACAATAGACTGACAAAAACAGTACAGTTATCAAAATGATTTCCATTCACAATGCAATGCGGGCTGACGTCACTGTTAATGGAAAATCCATTGAAATCCGTTTTTATCACACGCACGGAAACCCAAAAATGTTCTCTATCATTAACAGTGGTGGACAAATGGATGGCATAACGGATAAATGGTCACGTGTGACATAAGTATCGAGTTTGTGTAAGTTATGTTATAACCAAATATTTTGATATGAGCGGATAGTTTGTTTTGGAACTTAGAAGAAAGATAGCATTATCAGTCTATAATGTTCCCACTGCTGGGACACAGGCCTCCTCTCTGAGAGGGAGTATGCTGTAATCCACCACGCGGGCCCAGAGCGGGTTGGTAGATGTCACATGTCTTGGAATTTTTTGTTCTAGGACATTTCCTCACGATGTTTTCCGTCACCGTTTTGAGAGAAGTGGTGATGAAATTATTTGCACGTAGTAAAGCGCCTGCATGGGTTTGAACCCACGACCTACAACACGTAAGTCGGGGCCGTCACCACTTGGCCACCACTCAGCTCTCGCTGCTAGAAAAAATATTACTAATAAAAATGTTCTTTTTGGAACTTACTTGTAAAGTGGTTTGGTTTATCGAATCGGCTTGCTTTGAAACTATTCGTATTTACCGTGTTGTAATTATTGTAAATAAGAAAATACCGCTGCGTAGCTCGTCGTCTTTTTCTCGTAGCTCGTAGCACCGATCTCGTAGCACGGCGCTACGGATGCAGATCGTATAGCTTCACAGTCGTTGCCTCGGTGAAACAACATCTAAAAGTAAAAAGAAAACTACATTAATATTTTATTCTACTTAAATGAATAAATATGTAGTTTTATATTGACTTATCAACATTGACTGGCAACATTACCAGTTTGCCACATTGCATGGTGATGCTGATTCTTTGGCCAAAGAATAGACCAGCAATCTAGTCAGTAGTCTGATCGTAAAAAGACTATTTGGAGTATTAAATGAACCATTTAACACACATAGAACCTCGGGAAGTGAATGACTACTGAAGGGAAATTCGAAAATGAAACCCATCTTCGATTCGACGTTAGCCAAAAGTTCTACAACAAGTCGAAAAGTTTTTCTCAAAGAGGATCGAAAAACTATTGAATGTCTGCTTTTATTTCTCGAAGGTGACTGAGTAGACCCGGAGTAAGCTGAAGCTACTAGCACAAATACTTAGGTATTAGAGGTCAATGTCCCTGAGCTTATCTTTTGGGTTGAAAATATCAGGGGGTAGGCGTGTGTAATTTCTGGTGCGTCCTTCAAACAGTCCGTTCAGTTTACAACCCGTCGGCGACTGTCGCCGTCAAGCATCGACGCTTGCAGTTGCCTTTGTCACCGACGCGTGTTGCTCGTGTGTATATACTTAGAGAAAAATCTCTAGTCAAAATTTACTTCGTGGTCAGGCTACTATTTAAAAGAAAAACCTCAACTTAAAAGCAATAAATAGATGAGATAACCTGCCAAACGTAAGAAATACTACCTATAATAATGGAGAGGGACAACGACATATAACCCTTATAAGTTAGAAAAGGACAGTCCCTCGTTTCCAAGTCGTGTGGTCACACGATGGCTCGGGTGGCTTGGCGAGCTCAATGAGACGGAAACTATAATGACCCACAGTCCACAAACGAATGGTGTTTTTATGCAGTAACATAAACTTCTCGTGTGACTTAAATCATTAATGTTGTATGATTAATATGGACTGTCAGTTTTTGGAGTGAAAGTCATTCATTAGTTTGTTTGGCGAAGTGCACTATAGAAAAACTACTCTATGAGTGTACGAATGAAAAAAAAAAGAAAACATATTAAAAAACACCTTTAAATTATTCAATAATAATATACAAAATCACACACCATTAAATACAAACTAATAAATACAACACCAATACACAAATTAGAAAAATTAAATATATTAGGTACTTTACTCTATGGTACAAACCTGTAATACCAAACATATCGGCTGAACCTTCGATCAACAATACTGATCGAAGGGCTGAACGTTTCGTCGCGTATGGTCAATTTCGCAATCGGTCAAATTCATGAAAATCGCAATCCGTCAAAATAGCAAAGCGTCAAAATAGCAAACCGTTAAAATTGCGAACAGACAAAATTGCAAATCATTATGCAAATGAATAGCTAGATCTGTGTAATTTAGCTGCTTTACATTGGACTCCAACTTTCTGCAAGAATGATAGCTTGCATTTACTAAAACAAAAAAAAAAAAAAATTTGTTCGTCAGTCGCATAGGCTTTTCTTGAGCAATGCAACGCATTCAGGCGGCCTCCAGCAGTTTACTGTTGGCTTCACAAGCATTTTTATTGCACAGTACTTAGCTTCAGCGAATTGCATAAATAATAAAAACAGTTTCCCATAAAACCACTACAAAACTAAACCTCATTACGAAACTGCTGTAAATAAATAAATAAACTAAAAAATCTGGCAACACCAAAGTAAACATCCTCAGCTACTCTGCCATAAAAAAGTTTAAAGAGTGTGAAACATAAATTTTAAATTACCGTAATGTATTCCGCCACCCGCCATTTTTGTGGAGAGGGGCCGCGCTCCGCAATTAGGTACGCCTCGTTAAACGCGAGATCAAGACCTAATGAGCCACGTGTATGGTTTAGTGCACTCCCAGGATCAAAAATTATAATCCTGCAACACCAATGTAACCTGAACTAGAATATCACGACTGGTATAACAACTGACAAGTCAGCGTAAACTGGATGTTTCAACCACGATGACAGTCGGTTGACGTTTGACGCTCTGTGAATGACACGATAAATTCGCACACATCCATATTCGAAAAGGATAGTTATTTACGCCACATAAGGTGCAATTTTCATCAAATGATAAACAAGCAGATACTGTAGGTAAACGTGGATGATATTTTAAAAGTGTTATTCGACATTTCTGGTTGAAATAACGTTGCGGTGTCGAAACGTGGGGTACATTACGTCGATTTGATCGTTAAAGTTCGGGATTAGGTATTGAATCGACCTTCACCCTAAGAGAGCGCTGGTAATGGATGGAAATACAAAGAAAAGGACTGTTCATTGTGAGGTAAGTAGCTCAGACGAACTAACCTTTACAAAAGGTGCTCAATGGATCCGGTAAGTACCGGCCCGGACCTAATACATTGTACTCCTTGGAAAACGCTTTTTGGTTTATTGAATGGTAAATTACATAAACACATACCTAATTAGGTACTTTATACCGAAAGGAAATAAAAATGTATCGATACAAAACGAGGATTATATTTCGAAAATCAAAGCGGCCAACCTCCGTTTTTATCAAACGAATAATACACATGGTAAAATTCGAAATTTAAATAAGCGTTCCATTCCTGTTTCCCCCGCGTTCAAATTAAACAGGCCCGTCATTTTTTTTCAGACGCCATATTTTTATGGCGCCTATATTAAATTCGTAGATTACAAAGAATAAAAAAGGAAATAAACGTCAAGTGCGAG
Source organism: Gortyna flavago (assembly GCA_963669345.1). Classification (NCBI taxonomy): domain Eukaryota; kingdom Metazoa; phylum Arthropoda; class Insecta; order Lepidoptera; family Noctuidae; genus Gortyna; species Gortyna flavago. Next base: position 3,504,375 of record OY770142.1, on the reverse strand, counting down.
CCTTTAGAAGTATGTACGGCGTGTCTACGGATTGGGCCATAGAGCATTCGATGAGAGAGTATAAAAATAAGCTGAAGCGGTAAAGCGACTTTTTATGCTTTACTTAATTGCTACAATGTTCAATTTATTTGACTACCCAAAATTCGTTAAGAGCGGTTCTGCACTACATCCGATCCGAATCGGAATTTAAGATCCGACTTCAATCCGAATTGGGAGTGTTCTAAATTCGGACGGATTTAGTGCGCAACCCCTCATACAAATAGGACTATGGTCACTTCGGACCGGCATTTCTAGGATTCGGATCGGATGTAGTGCAGAACCGCTGTTACCAAGCCTAAGGGACATCGTATTACCCAGTAACTGGGTTGTGGAGGTCAGATAGGCAGTCGCTCCATGTAAAATACTGGTATTCAGCTGCCGGTTAGACTGGAAGCCCAACATAGTTGAGAAAAGGCTAGGCAGATGATGATGATGAACAGAGTAAGTAGAAGAAGTAATAAACCGGTCTATTCTATAAAAAAAGTCACCGTGAGGTGCCACAGGTGGATAAGGTGAAGTGAGCTTGTCTTGAAGTGAACTGTCAATAGTGTCAATCTCTAGGCCTCATCATCAAATGGAATGACAGCTTACTTCGAGTTTACTTCACCTAAATGATCACAATGGCTTTTTTACAGAAAAGACCCGCTGATTTACCTTCTGTAAGTATCTACATGTCTTCTATTTAATCTGAAAACCAATTCTCGTAATTTAAAACGTTCAAAATCTAGTCGCAGTCTCTTCTCGGCGACAGACAAATGTCAAAAAGTTGTCAAAATGTAGGGAAATTAGAAGTATTTTTTGACAGATTGAGACTGAGATCAGACTGTGAACGTTCTTAAAATTACGAGAATTGCCCCTCTGTTCATAACAACTTGAAATATTCAGTCGAAAACCCATACATCTAACAATAAATCTAAAAGCATTGAAGTTACTGTTGTAAATGCAAGTCTATTACTTGCATTTACAACAGTAACTTCAATGCTTGAGCTATTCTCAAGACGATAGTAAGCGCAGTTTATCAACTTGCATTGCATGCAAGTGTGACGCTAAATTACGCAAGCTGTATCACATAGCGAGACTACATAAATTTGAGCTGGCTGTATCTGAAAGTGAGGGGGGGGGGGGGAATAGTTACTGTGGAAGCTAATGCTAGGTTTCTATGACCTTCTGACTTTCGTACCTTTGGTCTTTAAGAAGTGTAAGTAGTCTTCATAGATTAATATTTAAGAGCGTTTACGACGTACGGCATTTCATACAAACTTTCAAGACCTTGTTTTTCGAAATGAACGAACCGATTTTAATGAACCTTCATACGCATAAGCAGGATACAAAGGTTTAAAAAGTTACCTCATAAAATTTTCGAAAATTAGTGTTACAGCCAAATTAGACCGATTTTAAAGTTTCCATAGAAACAGATTTAAAGTTACCTTTTTTTAAATAAGACGTTTCGAAAATGTTCTTAAGAAACTTTTTAAACCTTTGTATCCTGTTTATGCGTATGAAGTTTCATTAAAATCAGTCAGTAGGGGGAAACAAACAGCTCGCAACGAGCAGCGAGCGGTCGTTGCTCGCTGCGAGTGCTCCACCCCGCTGTCGGTGTTTTGGCGAATCCTTTGAGTGTTATGCGCTTCAGTCAGTACTTTCAGTCTATTAAAAAGTACTCTCTGGTCAGTACGTCCCACTCTTATTTTGACCCGCTATCCCAAACGCTGTTTTTCCCGCCCCACTGCGAGGCGATACATCTGCGTATACTCCACGTAATGACTTGTATATGTTCGTTCCCCATGTAATTGACTCTTCTAATACCTACCTACCTACCGCGGATTCCTTTTATTATCTCCTGCCCGTGGTTTATTGGGTAAAGGATCTTTATTTTCTATGTGATATAACAACGCTGATATGGTTGGTAATTTTTGGTATAATGTTTGGAGAAGTTTTTTTTTTATAATGAAATTAGTATAACTCGGCGGCACTTTTGTATTGTTTATTTAGTAAGTAACAATGGACTCAAATATGTTAGTAACAATATTTCTTAACAACTATGATAGCTTAAACTTAACCTTCACACTTAACCTAACACTGCAATATAGTTAATGAGAAACCCTGCTACAAGGTCAACACCAGATGTGGAAAGTTTGCAGCAGCGATTCCCATACAAGCTGTACAGTCTGCTCGCTATACACCGCAGTGGTGCTGTTGGTGCTGGCTCGCACCCGGCGCACCAGAGAGGTGCATCTTTTTCGCATCGTAGGCGTAGAAGCAATCGACACAAGCTTCAGCGAACATCCCGGATGCGAAAGCGGAACAGCCCCATCAACACCCGGAATGCATTATTATGCCCTGCCGTAGGTAAGGTATTTGCCAAATATTTGTTTGACTGATAGTTGTTCCGAGTTAGATTTATTCCCTAAGAACATTTCCAAGATTTGTTCTTATATGGAAGAAATCTAACTTAGAAAGATGTATTAATGATTCTAATGATTATAATTCTGTAAATACGTAATTGTTATAGTCGCGAATCATATTTTGATCAAGGTACAACCTGACACAGACCTGAAAATTAAAGAAAAAGTAAAAAAAAATGAATTTCGCGGGCTACAACAGCGCATTCACCTTAAGGTAAATAAATTTTAGTTGATTTTGGGGCCAAGGACAATAAATTCAGAATATTAAAATAAAAAAGTGAATTATAGCCCGCGGATTCCTTTTGGCATGGTGTCTCTTTGATGGGATAAAAAAAAAACGCACATCTCCGACTAGTAAATAGTTATCTGTGGCGTTACCGCACTAGTGCAATAACATAAAGTAAAAAGCACGCGTTTTAAGACCTAAAAGCGGTTCATTATGAGCCACTTTACGAGCAAGTGTGTTGAAAAAATAATTGCTACGCAATGACTTTTATATATTATGGTGTGTTTAAAATTTGCTGTTTGCGGTAGGGCGCAATGGCGCAATGTAACACACACAAAAAAAACATTATTCTTATGGGTGCATCCAACGGCACAGGGATCCCGGTCTGTGGGGTTATTTAAAATTGTGTTATAACATTAATAACTTGTACAAAAAAGTTATTACAATAACGGGAAGTACATGTGACTCTCGGCTTCGTTAAGTGTCTTTTTCACCCGTTATGCTTGTTAAAAGGGATGTACAGGCGTAAGAATTCAATACTGTATTTTCGTTACCCCTTTTGATGTAAGTGATAAAGTGTAAAGATATGCTTGTGTAACAAAATTGTACGCCTCGGATACATGGCAACACATCTCGATATCGGCTTTCTTTGTCACGTGTCACGTCTCATGAATGTGACAAAAGATGTGTACAGACATATATCTATCTATCTATAGTATTCATAAAGCTGAAGTGTCTTTGTTTTTTTGTTTGTATGTTTGAACGAGCTAATCTCTGAAACTACCGGTCGGATATGAAAAAATATTTTTGCTATTGACAGCCTAGTTCTTAAAAAAGGCTATTTAAAACCACGCTAGGACTCTTAGGAGCCGAGCAAAAAAAAAAACAGAAAGAACGCTAAGCGTAAACAAAGTAATAGCGCAGGCAGGCGATGCGATGCGATGGAGTGGGTAGGGGGAACAAGAAATTTCACGCGGAGGAAGTCGCGGGCAGAAGCTAGTAGATAATATTAGTACAACTTTGTAAAATTAACAATGTTTGGAAAATTGATCAATTATTTAATATTTAGAAAACATGTGCTAGTGTAATACTGTACAGAATAATGGGCTTCGCAATACTACCTGAACGACTGAAAAAAAAATCTGCTGTTCAATACAAAAGTTCAATACCTACTAGACCAAAATGTATGTAAACAGTTGTTTTTTTTTTCGTGATTTCAGAGTTGGCCCATAATGAAAGTTGTTCATATTCATGGGTAGAACACTCTGTAAAAAATTCGAGACGGTAAAAAAATCATCCGGTACGTACTGACACACTTTAACTGCTATGATTTTGTTTGGGACAGCCCTGAACCGATTTCGGTAACAATGTAGCAAAGCATTGATGTTCGCTATTATTGGAGGGTGGTTTGTGAAGAATGCGTCGTATATTTCATATGCCATCGTCGTATATTTGACGAAAAAGATAAAAAAAGACTTTGTCCTTGGCGGAAGTAATGCTAGTATTTTTATTACTTTCTTTGGTGTTACAAAAGCAGGATCAAGTGGGATCTTTTAATACCAAATGAACAAATGAAGTTACCTTTGAAATTGAGGTTAAAGATAATCCATCTTTACCTTTGGGTTGGGTGCGAGGGAACAAATACTTCGACCAAAATGATTAATCACGTTATTGAAGAATGAATTCGACAATTTCTTAATTCCCTCAGAAGTGTTAAAAATGGCAGTATTTCTCGAAACAGTTTAATATTATAAAAGACATGAATAAATACATATATCGCTCACCCAGTAATATATTGGCACATCTACGTTTTTCACATTTTACAGAAACGAGGATCAAAGATTTTATAAAATGTTAAAAATTGATTTATGGGTTTATTATTACGTTTTTTAACTGATTTTATGGGTTTGATTACTAGTTTAGCGTTGTGCTGTTTTACCACTTTATAAATTATGCACTCTTGAACACTTATACGGTAAAAACTCAATTTCACATTTTTTGTAGATGTGCCGATATAGGTATTACTAGGTGAGCGATATATACATACATATAAACAACTTTGTCGGGAGGAATGAAGATCGATGGAGGAGATATAAAATTACATTACTAAATTCAATTATCATGAGTGCCCTTTGCGAAAAAAACTTTCTAAGTACACCATAGTTTCCATAGTTAGAAGTAGGACCCCATTAGGTACAGTCCCATATTACAGCTGCGTTTTTTAGAAACCTTGCAACAAACGCCTGGCAAACAATTTGGAACATTTAACATCTCAAAAACATCCTGTTCGTATAAAGGAAAAACTCTTTTGTAGTGTTGGGGCTAAGCCGGCTAAGGGAATTGCGAAAACAATATTGTTGTTCGACATTCAAATCGGAATGAACGACTATTGTCTATGACATTACGCTATATCTTTACGTCATTTTGACGTTTTAACTGTTTATGTTAGAAATGATTTGTTTATAGAATGTGCTGACAAATCATGCGGTTAAAATAAGCATGGGAACAGCTTTAACTACGCATTAGAAGCAGCAGCATTTTAAGAGCAGTGCAGGCCCTGACTTTAAGGCGCTTTGCTTAGTGTTAATAATTTCATCACCACTGCTCTCAAAACGGTGAAGGAAAATATCGTGAGGAAATCACATGTCCTAGAACCAAGACATGTGACATCTGCCAACCCGCACTGGGCCCGCGTGGTAGATTACAGCCCATTCCCTCTCACAGAGAGGAGGCCTGTGTCCCAGCAGTGGGAACATTATAGGCTGATTACATAACACATTCGATCACATAACAAAACATCACACCTGCATTCCCCGGAGGGTTAGTCAGAGGTGCAGCTATAGTACACCCACATTTTGCCAGTAAAGGTCATAGCACACGTATCAACTCGGAAAGGGATCGTCACCGTATTAACTCGAGCCATTCAGTATTCTTTGTATGAAACTCCCTACTGCAACGCACACTAATCGTAATCGCCTCGCCTCGGAACAAGCTCACAAACCGCGGTGCGGTACGTAGTCAACTTGCAGTTCCCGACCTTACGTCTCTTCGTCGACCCTTGCCCTCTCACCCCTCCCGCGGCCTGTTTCCAGCACCATCAATCAGCGGTCGGCAAGCCGTAGTCGAGTCGATGTATTGGAGCTTCTGATCCGCTTTGGTTACGTGCATAAGTTAGGTTGACGCCTGTTTGACGGCGAGGCGAAAGGCGATACGGTGACGATCCCTTTCCGAGTTGATATGTGTGCGAGGACCTTTATGTTACATTAGAACATATTCTATCGAACACGTCGAATTTAGCGAATGGGTCAAATTCAAATTTTAACTGACATGGACAGTCAGTCAGTTATTTTTGGCCAGCTGTGTAACCATGGGATTTCCGATCCGGAAAACTGATAAATTTCCTTACAAACTAACATCCCCTATTTAAACACTTTAAGGAATGAATTTTCAAAAAATCGTTCATTAGTATTCACTATCGTTTTAGAAGGAACTCTTGTGCAAAATATCACGGATCTAGATCTCTAGAGGTTTCGGCTTTCCGTTGTCTGTCAGTGAGTGAATTTAAGATATTTTTTTTGGGGTATCGACAACTACCATAATTAAGCTCTGTTAAACCTTATTTTGACAGCTCCAAGTGTCACTTTCGAATAAAATAAAAGAGAATCTCGCTGATATGTAATTCAATGAAAATTACATTATTAAAATTTAATTATGAATGCAGCGGGCATTTTCGAAATTTAAAATTCAATTTTAAATGGCTCCTTTGTAAAATCAAGTTTGTGACATTTATTTCGGTTTGGAGTTTAACTGAATGAGTCTTTTGATATTAATTTATACCTATCGGTTCATTTTTCCGTGAAATATTATCGGATTTGTTACATAAAAGCTTTTTGTAGTAATTGGTTTTTGATTCATCACCTTTGGCACGACTCTTTAAATAATTTTATTTCATGTTGCTTCGGTTGGTTTGTGGATGTGTGGTGACCCCTTCGTGCCTCGGAAAGCACGTTAAGTCATTGGTTCCAGTTGTCATACGTACATCTTTGACCGGCGGTTACGGGTAGTCAAAAGCCCTAAAAGTCAGACAACCAGTCTTGCCAAAGGTAAGAGCAGTGGTGATGAAATAATTTACACAAAGTAAAGCGCCTGTCTGGGGTCGAGCCTACGACAACTGGTAAGTCGCGGCCGTTACCACTGGGCCACCACTGCTATAATAAAAAAAACAGTATAAATTCAATATAAATAACATAATTCCTTCAAAATATATCGATTATATCTCAAGTTACTCACAACAACACTAGTCTTTAACTCGGCTGTTCCTTTGATCCGAGTCCCTTTGTATCGCCCGTAAATGGAGTCACGCGCTGCCTTAAATGTCACGAATCGCACCAAACTCGATCTCGTTAGGTATCGAGTGATATCGATTCTGGATTATGTGCCTTTTCGGAGGAGGTACACGTGTGAACCGGATTTCGGCTAAGTGGGTTAGAGAGGGCTGCTCGTGTAGTGTTCGTAGCGTTTTTTTTTTTGGGTAGAATGAGGGTAGTTTTATGAATTTAGATTATAGTTGTTGGGAATGTTTATGGTGCGTTTGCGTTTGTGTATCGGCCGGGTGATATTATGGCAAGTAAAGCATGGATGAAGTAAGCGGTGGTTTAAAAACCAAGTTTATTACAAGATATCAATACCTTAATAAATTCTCGTTGCTAAATATTAACAGCCACACGTGTCGGTTGAACGTTACGCTACGCTTTCTGCGGTCGGTTCGTTGATGGGTGACCATTACATAATGAGACTTCTCCGTATTTCGGAAAGCACGCTAGGCCGTTGGTTTCGGCTAGGCAGATTTATTGAATTGGACTAATTCTGTTACTAGATTGAATGGAGACATGTAGTCTAGTGGTTGCAAGTGCGACTGTCGAGTTTTGGGTAATAAGTTCGATCACTAAGTAGGACAATGTTATTGAGTTTTCTATTATTCTTAGCAATGGGCTCGCCCTTATGAATTCCTGTTTTATATGATACTAGCTGCGCCCCGCGGTTTCACCCGTTTAAGTATCGATTCCGTGGGAATATCAGGATAATAGTGTCGAATGTCCTAATCCAGGTCATAGTCTACACAAGTGCCAAATTACATTCAAATCCGTTTAGCCGTTTTAGCGTGAAACAAACAAACGTTAAAAAAATCTCTTTATAATTATGATGAATTTTTTAATACGAGAGGACTTAGGACATAACCGGTGAAAAGGCATGCTATAAACCTCTGTCTGCCCTTTCGGATTAAATAGGCATAATGCTATGTTATTTTATGTCATCCTTACTACCCCGGTCGGAAGTTAAGACACTTACTTAAAAGAAAGAGAGAAAGAATTCAGTGCCTTTACAAAATGGCTATAATAACCACTCATAAAAGGTGGGACAGACTTAGGACAAGTTTTGTGACTAGGTCAGGTGACGTCCTAGATCTATTTCCTACGTTTTAAATGGGAAGCGTCAGGGTAGCCCGCAAAATTCAAATTTTCTTAGGTTTTTTGCCATTTGAAGGTCAGTGTTAGGTTGTATGAACTTGCATGTTCATTAAAGTATGATTCGCGAGCGTAACTAGTATGTATTTACAGAAGTATAATGATTAAAATCATCAATACAACCCTCTAAGTTCATATAATCCTATTGATTGATATTTTATGAAATAGTCATTCAATAGGGTGATGGACGCTGGTGATGGCGCCAAACAAGTAGCCGAATTCTGGGCCGAGTCCATTTAGATTGCTATCGACACGTTAAGAAGAAGAATAGGGTTCTAAGAACTTACAGATGATTTTAATGATTATAATTCTACTAGCTGTGCCCCGCGGTTTTACCCGCATAAGTTTCGATCGCGTGGGAATACCGGGATAAAAATAGCTTATATGTTAATACAGGGTGTCAGCTAACTCGATACAAAATTTTATCAAAACTGGTCCAGCCGTTTGAGCGTGAAGAAGTAACAAACATGTAATTCATTCAACATATTATGTATAATTCTAGTACATGCCGGTTTCCTCACGGTGCTATCAACCGGGTAAAAATCAATCAATCTCTTTTTCAAAAGTAATGCTTATCAGACTACCAATTTGTCCAGAACCTGGTCTGCACATCACAAATACATCTGATATAGAGAAATTAGCGGCCTATAGACTATATCCCACATCCCACAAATTTTCTATCAATCACACAGTTACTGACCTCAATATCTCTTCTATCTACATCGATTAGTTCATCCATTGATCACTCCAAAATCCTATACAAAATTCGCATCCAATTCTGCTAACCTAAAAACGAAAATCTAGACGCAAATTCACCTGACATCGTGCTCCCGTCATGCCAACTTGACAAAAAAATCAATAGGACGGAATAGAGTCGTGTCCCTTCGGAATATAAATCAGAATTCGGCATGATTGATTAGTCGGTTCTGGCGCGTGATGTGTGAATGGGGCACTATTAATCAAGTGTTTCTATGATTGGTATGGAAGGTTGTGAAATCCTGACTGATAGGTTTATGTAACGGGTTCAGAGGCAGATGTACATTTTGTAGAATGTATAAGAGGCACGTGTATTTATATTATCATCTATCAGAAGCAGGTTTTATAAAAAAAAAATACACAACACCAATCAACTGTATTTTTGATTTTAACAAGTAAAACTTAATATAGAAAGACCTAGCAAACTAAATAGAATTAATGAGCAATTAGCTAATCAATTGCCACCGATAAAACGCAACACTGAGGTGAAGAGACGACCGTCGCCGTCAGCTGTCGATCCAAAACTGAACGGGTGCTCCTCGCTATCTGCAGTTGCCGCTATCTATCCCCACTCTTGATGCATTTGTCTTGACCACACCCCCCGTTCCCTCCCACTTCTTTATTCCTCAAAGATTTTTTTTTTAATTAGGACCGCCATCGAATGGTATAAATGATAACAAATACTGCTCAAAACATCCATACTTAATATTATAAATTCGAAAGTAACTCTGTCTGTCTGTATGTTACCTTTTCACGCCTAAACCACTGAACGGATTTCGATAAAATTTGGCAGAGGGATAAATTGCATCCCGGCGAAGGACATAGGATAGTTTTTTATCGACATACCTCGCGGGCGTATCTCGAATAGCAGAATAACTATTAAAACATGGGAAAAATTCAAGAAAAAAAAACATTATTCATAATCTAGAGGCGGTACTAAGTTCGCGGGGTCAGCCAGTAGTGCTATAAAAGTTATTTTCACAATAGAAAACATAGTCCTAAAATGCTTAACGCTCTGCTCGCCTCGCAGAAAAAAACTTAGTAGCTTTTTTAAGACGATCCTTCTCATAAATTCAGAACACTTTGAGAGACTCCTAACTAGTTGAAACCCCACCTTCAGTGAGCATACGTTTAAATATGCTAACTTAGAGTTAACTTTTAAAGCTAGACAGTAAGCCGGCTTGGCATGAATGAGGTTCTGTACTTAATACCTATAGAACTTTTTTATGAATGACGTGAAATCAAAAATTTAATGGTGGAACCCACCTCTAAGGTAATAAAACATTTGGTAAAATTATTTAAAGCTTTTAAAAATTACTTAAATAAACGTACTTACTAAGACAGACATACACTAGTTCTGCTTACCTAGTTAATTTAATTGGTCTATGGACCGTTGTCTATGGGTTAATGTTTTTCCATCTAGTAGCTATGCATGCTTTCGGAGCTCGTGGTTAAATGAAAACAGCCGTACGGGTCGATGGTAAAGCTACGTTTGCCATGGTCGTGGAAGGGTATAACTATCCATTACATACCAAGACCCGTCCGTGCTTCGGAAAGCACATTCAGTCGTTGGTCCCGGCTGTCATTTGTAGATCTTTGACAGTCGTTACATGTAGTCAGAAGCCCAAAAGTCTGATTTCCCGTCGTATCGTGTTACACAGTAACTGGGTTGTGGAGGTCAGATAGGCAATTGCTCCATGTAAAATACTAGTAATCAGCTGCATCTGGTTAGACTGGAATCTGACCCAATGTAGTTGGGAAAAGGCTAGGCAGATTGAGTTATGCATGCTTCAAATTACGACGCATAATGTTAAAAAAATAATTGTAAGTTAACAAAATGAAAATGCAGTTTCACAAGTCTTCCGTTCTACGAATTTTAGCACAGAACTCTAAAAAAAGCAAATTAGACAGCAGACAAGATTTACTAGTAGCTACGGGAACCTTTCTACATCGTACGAGAGCGTAGTTACTTTCTCTGAGATGACTTACAACTTGCATGAACGAGATAAGTCGAGTCCTTTTATACCAGGATTAAAGGAGAATGTGAATTTCACATTTCTAATTATACCTCTTTTTTACTTTGTCTTTTCTATGATACGAATATGACGAATTGCTGGTCCTTTTCATGCTATTTTAGGGCAAATAAGTTGATGGGCTGAGCAGTGGTGGTTCAGTGGGAACGGCCTCGACTTACGGGTTACAGGTCGTAGGTTCGTACCCAGACAACACAAAACATCGTGAGGAAACGTGTCCTAGAACCAAAAATTCAAAAACATGTGACATCCATCAACCCGCACTGGGCCCGCGTGGTGTATTACGGCCTACTCCCTCTCACCGAGAGGGGGCCTGTGTCCCAGCAGTGGGATCATTATGTAAGTTGGTGGACCAATTGGTGGTCAAAGGAACAAAGGCTTTGAAGATGCATTGCCTTCCTAGAGGCAAAGCTAAATTGCCTTATGTGCCTTTAATTACAAGAAAACTGAAACACAGCTACGCTGCCTGGCGTCGGAACTAGGTATGAAGGTATTTTCCCAAACGAGGTTCTTGACAATTAGCTCTACTAATACTTCTATAGAAGAGGTGACCATCCACTATCAGTACCCACTGTTGAGTACTGTGCTTGCCTACTGTTAACGATAAAATCGAGCGATTTATCGATCGATTCTTTAGGGTTCCGTACCTCGAAAGGACAATCGGAACCATTATAGGATCACTTTGTTGTCCGTCCGTCTGTCTGTCTGTCAAGACCCTTTTTCTCAGGAACGCGTAGAGGTATCAAGCGGGAATTTATATCAAATACTCGGGTCTACTGTCCTTTAGAGCTGTGAAAAAATCAAACTTCTAAGCCAACGCAATCATAAGATACAGCCGTTTATGCCGCAAATTTCCGCAAATTTTCGACACTCGCAAGGGAATCTAAACCTACAGGATACTTCCCGTTGACCTAGAATCGTGAAATTTAGCAAGAAGCAAGGTCATGTAGCACAAATAAAGGAAAAAATCCAAAAACCGTAAATATGTACTTCGTTATTAAAAAAAATCCCGTATTAAACTATTTACATACCTACAAATTTGTGCCGAACCCTCGGTGCGCGAGGTCGACTCGCACTTGACCGTTTTTTTTATGATGCGTCATGTTTGCCGCAAATAAACTTATTTTCTTTCTTTCTTTCAAAGCGGTTTGAGGACATGGCGTGCACATTACGGTAGGTTAGCGCAATGGCATCTTAGTTAAAATTAACATTAATAATATGTACTTAAGTAGTTTTTTTCAGCCGTTCTCAGTAGTTCGGTTATTTAGTCCGGTCCCGGACTTTACGTCTCAACAGTTACAATACGACCGGACTACAGAGCCTGATAGTTCGGTATCGATATCGGACCTGCACTACTAAGGAAAGACTGAAAGGTCGACAAGTTTTGTTAGTGCATCTCAGATTTTTTGTCTATATTTTCGATTATTTGTTTTTATTTATTAAAACTTTATGCACAAGTAAAAGAAATACTGTACAAACGCGGACTTAATGCCTGAGGCATTTCACGAGAATTATCACGCGATAAGTAACTTTTACTCAACAGGGCCCTTTTTCACTATTCCTCAATTCGTAACTACGCTAAGTCATGACATCTGCTAATAACGTAGACACAATGCACGAAACCGCGCGAATGAACGCGACGTTGGTTTGGTTTGAACTGTCAAAATAGCACGCTTGACAACCGTGCGTGGTTTGCACGTGGTATGATTACGCGGGGAATAATAATTACCATACATAATTGGGGCCCAGTTCGACGAAAGAGCTGTTGGGTTGAACTATTAAATATTTCACCTTAAAAAATAACAAAGCTACAATCATAGACTTATAAAAAAAGATGGACTCCGCACCACGCCATAGATCGGTACGGTGCTTCACTTTCGATTAGTGAAGTTCCGTACCGACCTATGTGTGCGTGATTGACGATTGACGCTGTCGTGTCACGTAATGGCGGCCGGTCGGTTTACTATGATGTAAATGTGAGCGTGAGGCGTGTTTACTTACTGTGCTTCACTTTCGATATGCGTAGTGCGGAATTCATCTTTTTTATAAGTCTACGGCTACAAAAACGTCCGTTAAACAGAACTCATGATGCATTGTTGACAGTAATTAAAATCAAAATGAAACAATTTTCCACCACTTTCCCTCGTAATTATTCCAACATTAAATTACGTCACAACTCAGTAAAAATTCCAACAAACGTAATGTAATTACACAAATCCATTGCTCACAAATTAGTTGCTGAGATAATTTGTTTTGAATTCACGTTGAGTTATACGGGCTGTGTCAAAAGTATTCTAGTCACGCGCCGGGACGTGTGGAGACCCCGGTTTAAAGAAATGTACCTATAGCTATTCTTTTTTACACCCGCTTTTTATGTAGTTTTTACGTTTTTTAATTTAGATTTTGGAAGTGAAAACGAGTTTTTCTTAAAGATTTTTTAAGTATCTGTCACCTCTGACCTAGACTAGAGTCAAGAGCAAACCCATAAAAAAAAAAGTAAGACTGCGACTAGCTTTTGATCCAGTGGCTGCATGCGTTGCAGTTGCGGCTAAGCTTGGGTTTCTGTAGTGCTATTCTGTAAAAATCTCATCATGATAACTCGGGTGAAGTGAGCTGTCATTATTGTCAATTCTTACGAGTAGCATTACATGGAATGAATCAGCTCACTTCACCTGACTTCTCACGGTGAGATTCTAACAGAATCGACCGGCTGGGCTCAATCCCCGCGTCAGGCAGGTTATTAGGGTATCTTTTAGGGTATTCTCAGTAGTAGCCTGGATTTGTGATTGGTTACTACCTCGTTTAAATCATCATCAGCATCATATTATACATGTTTGAAAATGTGGGTAAGTGCTCAAATACACGAGCGGCACGCGTCAACTGCAGAAATAACAACAGCCGTTGATACTCGTAGATTTCCGCCGTCGACGCGTGTCGACGGCTGCAGTTTGCCTCTGCCGTTGTTGCGTGCCGCTCGTATATATGAGTACTTACTCTTCGAGGATTACAAGCGTTTCGTATGTGTATCCAAAAAACCATTTACCCACCAACACAAAAAAAATTAAAACAAATAACCAGCGCCACACTATTTAAACTCCCTTTTCTAAAAACAGCACGAGTTCAGTTTATCTTGCTCCATGTAAACAGCGAGTGCTTGCTAATTCCACTTTATTTTATCACTACGTATGATAATGTCCGCTGTGTCGTTTCTGTGCTGCAGTTTTGTTTCACAATCTAGCCGTAGAGGGCACTAGTGTCCGCTTTGTCTTTAACCGTTAAGCTGGCAACATACTGTATATAGAACGGTAGGTACTTTATGTCAGTTTGGAGATGACTGCTAAAGCTTGTGGAGTTCAATATCCACGTTTCGTTAAATGGAGGGTGGTAGAATTGTGCTGTTTTTTTTTTAATGTAGGTAAATACTGCGTGGCGATGTAGTCATCGAGGGTAGGCAGAAACTACAGAATGCCACCTGTTACGATCCTTACATACTCCTTTTGTTTCGTTTACGTTCATTAATTAACTCTTTCTATATCTAAGCTAAATTTTTTATATTATATTTACTATATTAACTAAAACTCAAACAAAACTAAATAAAAAGTAAAAAATCTAATAAAAAATCCTCTGCACTGTTAGTCTGTATGTGAAAGCACTTAAGTCACCTCCATCGAGCTTGAGAGCCCAACAAGGAGATATGGTGCTGTTCTAGTGTATACTGAGCTAAATGAGACTTACGAGTGCGACCCGGTCTTAATAAAATTTGTCCGCGACGCTTTTGTGAGACTAAACACTTTTTATTGTTCGATTTTGTTACCCCGTGAAATTCAAATTGCGGGTCCGTTTCAGGTTGTCTATTGAACAAAATATGATTCGCGAGCGTAAGAAGTATGTATTTACAGAATTATATTCATTAAAATCATCAATACAACCCGCGTTCAAAAGTTCATAATAATATAATCCTATTGAATGTCAAAATTAGCATTGTCATTCAACGTGCCAGTCTTCTGCGCACGTTTCCGGATGACAGCGATGCGGACGAGTACTTCGACGCCTAAATATCCTTTTGTATTTGTCTATACTGTAGTTAGTTCTTTTAATTTAGTACCAAGTGTAAATAGTTAAGAGATTATTTAACGACCATTTCATGCAATATATCAATCAATAGGTTTGCTGAATGGTTGGAGGATGGCTGGCTACCAGCGCTCCCCGCTTATATTTTTTTCCTACATAAAATAAACACTTCTTATTGTTCGATTTTGTTTAGTTTGTAGATTTGTACTTAATTGTTAATGGAGTCGAAGGCAAATGGAGAGGAATCTTGATTGAACACAACAAACCTATTACACTGCGCATTCAGCGTAGCTAAACGACACTCTGCAGCTCGCTTTTCACCCCGAGCATATGACGCAGCCAACTGGTTAAATTAGCTATTACGGCGGCCGTTCAACTAACGGCCTGACTAATATTCAATTACAGTTTAGGTTGGAAGTCTGTAACCAATCACGCGCGGGCCGAATTGGTCGCAGTAACTAAGGCAGGGCACCCCGACCAAATGGGTTAGGTTAGGTTAGAACTGTGATCAAGCGCGTGCGAGCCGAGAGAGCGATGCGAGGCGAGCACTACTTCTAAAGCTAATTTAACCAGATGGCTGCAACACATAGGTACACGAGATGCGTGGCTGGCGAGCATCACCGCCGCCTCCCAGTTGATTATTAATATCTATGTAGGTACTCATTTAGTTCGAAGCAAAAGGAGTATACAAGGATCGTCTCAGGTGGCGTTCTCAAGTTTCCCGCCTGTAGGCAAGTATAAAAATTAGGGTTTATTTTGGGCTTCGCCGCAGCAGTTCGGTAAACAGCTTATCTAGCTTATGAGGTAACAATATGGTCAGTCAACAAAGTTAGTTGTGGCAGCCCGGTCTGAAATACCTAATCTCACAATTTTACAAAATTAAAAAACCTTAATTACCATTATTCTACAATATGCATAAATAATCCATTTTATGGCTAGCCTGCGATCTCATAAATCATAAACCTAACATAGTTTTAAAACGAAACCAATAGCGGTTTAAAATTTAATATTTGGCAACATCGACTCGCCGCCCGCCGGCAAGGCAAGTATTAATTTTCGCAACTAGCAATTGATGTAATAAAGTTAGATTGCGTTTGATTGAACCGGATTAAACCGGATACAAGTGGAATGGTGGAATATAATTTTTTTTTTGTTACTGGTACAAAATTTGATTGTGTATTGTGTTTTTGCGTGAAAAATGAAACATTGTATTTGTATTGAAAATGTGAATGATGAATTTCTGGTGAATAGGATTTATTGACAAATTGGAAATTTATTGTTTACTCTAGTTATTTTTATAAATAGTTTTGCGGATTTTTTATTGCTTTTTGTGTAAACTTACCTTACCGTACTTGTATGTGGCAGAGAGAGACTACGTAGGTTTAGTTTAAATACTTCTTTGAACTTGATAGTGCTTTTAATAGTTTTTCGAAGGCAATTCTACCCATAAATGTTTCGAGAAAACTAAGCTATAATGTTGTACTAATTCATATCTGTATGTAATTCATATTTGTATGTGTTTTGTTTGTATTTCAAATATGAATTAGTTGAAGGATACTGAACGAGACACGATAGAAGTTTTATAGTTATTACGCCTATGGTTTTATAAACAGCTTATAATGTTCCCACTGCTGGGAAACAGGCCTCCTTTCTGAGAGAGGAAGTGGGCTATAATCCACCACGCGGGCTCAGTGCGGTTTGGTAGATGTCACATGATTTCGTTTTTTTTTTTGGTCTGGTACATGCCGGTTTCCTCACAATGTTTTCCTTCACCGTTTTGAGAGCAGTGGTGATGAAATAATTTACACAAAGTAGGTAAGGCGCAAGTGTCACGACGCGGCGTCGGCAAGCGTGGGACGCCCCCCAGCTAGCTAGCAGCGCAGGTGGCTGGGGTTGACCGGATGCGGAAGGCGGAGGACAGTGTGTTTGTTGTGGCACAGTTTGGGGGAGGCCTCTGTCCAGCAGTGGACTGCGATAGGCTGAGTTGAGGTTAAGCGCCTGTCTGGGTTCGAACCCACGACCTACAATTCGGAAGTCGGGGCAGTTACCACTGGGTCACCACTGCTCATGGGCGTTTAGTGTCTCTCAAAATGTTAATTAATAGTTCTCGTACAAGATCGATCCCGTTTCAGCCATTAACCTCGCAAAAAAATGTTGATATCCCAAATGAATACAACGTTCATTAAAGTTAATTATGTAGACATTTGGGGGCCATTCAATATTTCGCGTCACGTTCGACGAATAATATCGAAATAAGTGGTATTTATTTATAACTTATCGTTGTTTACTCGGGAGGATGTTGCTGCGATACGATAGTATTCGATGTTGATGTAATTACGATGAGAGTCTATTGTACAGGGTGACCTGAAAACTCTTCTGAATATTGCAAAAATGCGCTGTTATTAAATAAGAATTTGGTTGGCTATTAAGCCAGGGTGTATGATACATAATTTTTATTTTGCATAACCTTCTTCCCATGGATTCCTATTAGAAGGAGGCAGAAATTACGGAACGCCTCCTGTTACGATCCTTTTTTTTTTAAGGATGGGTAATCATCAAATGATGACCGCTCTGGGTGGAGCGGAAGGGAGTGTCAGACTCTTACTGACTAAAACCCATCCGTGTTCTTTCCTTAGCCCTTTATGTTCCGGGGCAGCGGTAACCATACTCCTTTCGCTACTTTTACGTTCATACATCAACATAGCTATTCACAACCATTCAATACGCTTCCGTACCGTATCAAAATCAATCAATGTTATCGTAGGAGTCCTCTAAACGCTATTCACAAGTCCAAAACCCGAAAATTTTGTCAGTTTAAATCAAATAGACGAACGCTATTGTTACGACGGCTGTTTGCTCTCGGGGGAAATTCAAATCAGTTTATCGAAATGTGTCATTTTCGATACGATATCCTGTCGGATGGTTGTGAATAACTATGCTGGTCATACACGCACTCCTGCTGCAAGTGCTATGCACCTGACCTTTCTGAAGAATAACACACACACATTATGCCATATTTTAACTTACAATTATTTCGTTGATTCAAAAAGGGTGATTTCTCTCCCCCCTCAAAAGTCGTATCAAGTAAATCAGCATGAACCACAAACACTTACGGTTTGCTTATATTTCACAGGCGGCAAATAGCAAATAAATAACGAATCGGACAGATTTACGGGCTTTTACGCGTTACGGGGCGCAATTATGCGTAAACACGTAAAATTAAAAAGTTGCTGCGCGGTTTTATTCGCCGATTTACGCGCTTGTGCGCTGATTACGTCTACTTATGGTGGATTTGTGTTGCGTTTTGTTGCACGCGAAGGGGAACTTTTATTCGTAGTTTTTTATCTGGAGAGCACTGGTTTTCTAGCGGTTTTTTTTTTCATTTCAGTAAATGGTAGTTGCCTGTTTTGAGGTTAACCTCTGCTTATGGCAACTGAAAAGCCTTAGATATGAATACGTAAGCCCTGTGACTTTCATCTATGATATTTATTATTACTTGCTGAATCAATAGCAGTACATTTTTTAATACACTGATTTTAGAATGATATGAGTATATTTTCCCAACTTTTTCTTATTAGTCAAATCTACGATTCATTAAAAAATCAAAAATCAAAAGTCATTTATTCAAACTAGGCTGAGAATCGGCACTTTTCGAACGTCAAAATTACAAAAGACAATCCCCCAAAACGCCCGCCCTTCACCACTTCCTAGTGCTTTCGCTCAGAAGATGTGGCGCAACAAACTCCCCAGCAGCACAGCTGTCTGTTCAGTTATAAAAGACTCGAATGTATACAAAACTAGATCTGCAAAGTATCTAATTAACATTACAGGACACAGTACATTCAATTAAATTATTTGCCATAATGTTAGCTAGCTAGCTATTCCGTTCTGATCCCCTGAACCCCCCTCCACCCCCCCTTCTCTTCTCACTTATGATTAGTTAACAAAAGAGCTTAACGCCAAGATAAACGTATTTTCAATCTGGCATCTTCTCACTATAACCCGGATTCTGGGCTGGAACTGAAATTAATTCACAAAATCTCAATAACTCTGTTTGACCTTAGGATCAGAAACTTTGACCTGACGCTTGGCAGCCGTGACCACAATCACCAAATCAATACAGCAACTCCTAACAAAATATCAGCTATTTAAGATTTTATCATGTTCATAAATAATAAAAAATGAAGTTGTCCAAGTAAGTAGGTACAGACGCCAGCACATCAACCTACTACAATCTATCAATTTTTTTTGATAGATTTTCAACTTTATCGCTAAAGTTTAAGGTTCAAAGTTGATTTGGAAAATTTGACAGTTTCGGATAGGTTGATGTGCTGGCGTCTGTACATAACTTACTAACTCTGAAGTTGTTTAGTAAATTACTTATAAGAAGTTTTAATTCACGATTTTAGGGAGTATTAGGTAAAGATAGCAACTTTTATCAGTATCTTGTAGGCTTTTAAGAAACTGGCACTAAGAGTATGGCTTATACCGAGATGTATGGTCAGCAGAAGACCATTTCTAGCGTATCTCAAAACTAATTAATTGGGAAACATTTGCGGAAGGAGTATGAAGGCAGCATGGTTGCATGTCTTTTAATGTGCTCCCTTCCTAAATCTTATTAAACTTCTGGGGCGCCTTCTGCAGATGCAGAAAACCTCAAACGGCGCAATTAAACCAATCTTATTAGATCATGAATGTCCGAGCCGGTTGGGGTTGAAACTCTAGGGCTATGTATGGGACCGGGTGCCCACTTAGATTTTCGACACATTGGCAAGCGGTTGTTCGACTCTTCACGTGACGAGAGGGCTGGCCTATTTTTTTGCCAAAGAATCAGCATTGCAATACAACGTGGCCACGCTGCCAGCGTTTTGGGCACTTTTCCTGTTGACGATGCGGACGAATTTTTTAATGATTCTTTCCTTTTTTATATACCTGTACATATTACTATTTTAAAAACCGTTAGCTTTCAATTGATGTAAATATTTTAAGATAATTAAAAGATAGTAAATCAATGCCGTGGATATGAGAACTTGAACAATTTGTTTAATATCCCGATAAGACCCTTATATATATATATGGAGATATGGACCCTTCTCTACCAAGAATATACGAGTAATATGTATAAATAATTGAGTATTTCAAGGTTATATGTCTGTACAGACATAATGACGTTCCCTTTCTGTTATACAGAGATGATATTTTGTATGCATAAGTAAGGCACACAAATACAGAGTTATCAAAGTACCTATGTCACAGTGGAGGAGTTACAGTAATGCAACTTATTCTTTGGCATGAACTTTATGAGAATAGCTCATGTTGTGGTAAAAGGCAAGGTGGTAACAACGCTGACTATCCAGCGGGGTAATTTCATGACACTGCTAATAGTATCTAGTAATGGCTTTCATTTTGACAGTTTTAAAATTATAAAACAGTTATAAAATTTATGATAATGAACACACAATTTTTCGAAGATATGAAGCAATTGATTAGCACTATCTTTTGAATAATTCAGATTGTGTTTGATAGTGTGTTGTCAATTAAGATACAGGGTGCGCTAGACGTGACATTTTAAAGTATATTAACTAATTGTGGACACTATGTCAACGCATTCCCAAATAATTAGAACATGAAAACCTGGATCTAATAAAGGTCTGACAACGCTAACACATAGTGAGCAAGCGTGGTTATGAAAGTTTGTTCCTGTCCGAGAATAAAATTGTGCGTCGCAGTGGAAAAATTATATTGTAATGTATTATACGGAAGAGACTCCGTCATGCAGGACACCTAACTTGGTACGCCATCTCACATTGATAATCATTTTGAATCCCGTATACCAAGATTCATCCGTACCTCGGAAACCACGTAAACTGTACGTTGGTCCCGCTTGTCATTTGTAAATCTTTGATAATCGTGACAGCTGCATCCGGTTAGACTGGAAGCCGACCTCAAACAGCAGCTGCTGGGGAGTTTGTTGCGCCACTTCTTCCCAGCCAAATCACTAGGAAGTAGTGAAGGGTGTTTTGGGAGACTTTCTCATGCAATTTTGACGTTCAAAAAGTGCTGATTCTCAGCCTAGTTTGAATAAATGCCATTTGATGTGAACATAGTTGGAAAAAGGCCAGGCAGAAGATGACCAAGAAATATTTTTGTTCACACATGACTTACTGCTTAAGTCGCACTGTGGTTCGGCGACGGGGTAATTGCTCGAAGGAGCTGCGCAAGACAGCCCTCCCTTGGTTATTAATGACAGGCACGCCCTCCCCCTATTTACAAGTCATTAAGTGGGCCCAACAGAATTCATGTTTGTAATCTAATATTTTGTTCAACTATGAATTTTGAATTATTTTTTGGGGATACGGAAGTCGAGTTAATTATTATTGTTTAATTGGTTTTAGAAGGAAGATGTTCTTGTACTACATATGAAATGGATATCTATTGTAACAAAAGGGCACGATCCCTTTCACTTTTTTCATAGATGTTGCCTCTGTTGCTGTCTCAATTCTGACTAAGTCTTCTTGACATAATTTACACAAAGTAAAGGGCCTGACTGAGTTCGAAGCTACGACCATAACTCATAACTCGAGGCCGTTACTACCGGGCCATCGCCTTAGAGCGATGGCGATAGTCTAAATAAAGAAAGTCTTGATTCAAGTCTGTGCACAACCTAACTATAATAGTCATGAGCCGACCGCTTAAGAGGAAATGTGGTCGGAGAGACTTTTGAAAGATCCCAAGTAAAAAGTCATAATTCTCCTTCAATATTGGACCAATTTAAAAGATATTTCATAAACTGAATAAGAAGAATCTATACTGTGTCCCCAAGTGATTCTTTTTATTAAAAGTTGTCAAATTTGTACACTAGGCCTCTTTTACGAACTATAACAAAGGGTGGTTATTTTTCTTTAAAGTAAGTAGTTTGACTATCCGGAACAGAATTCGTCATGGTCAAATCAGTTCGACCATTAAGTTTGACCACGAGGAAGGAACGCTGTTGACAGCGATTTAAATCGGCATTTTTTGAGGGTTCCAATACTTATAAAAAATAATGTATCATAAAAATGGAAAACATAGGGACATGCAAGTACACACATCAAAAGTGTCTAGGGATCAACATATATTTTTGCAATAACTTTTCTCCTGATTGATATTAATTAAAATTTTCTTTAAGGATTCATCAAATAAAGTGTTTTCGTTTGTCACAGTAACGATAAACCAAGTCACCTTTGCATTAATAAAGAAATTTGCCATTTTCCTAATAAAGGGATTTTTGACATTTGAACCACTAACACAAAAGTTCGAAAAAAAGACTGAAATAACAGTTTTCTTTAAAATTTTATTGGGTAACTTAAACAATTAATAATCCGTGTTTCTACCGCGAACACTAACAACACAAGAACATCGGTTTGGCATACTCAAAATGAGTTCATCCAAATCACGCTGTGGAATGGCCGCCCATGTTCGTTGCAACAACAAAAAAAGGTCTTCTTGCGACTGGATACCCTCCATATTCGGCAGAGCTCTTCTCTGTAGCATATCCCATGCATGCTCAATCGGGTTCAAGTCTGGCGACTGAGCAGGCCAGGGCAGGACATTGATGTTAGCTGCGGCGAGAGTCTGTCTTACAACTCTTGCGGTGTGCGGTCGTGCATTATCATGCATTAACTGAAATAAGGGACCGATTTGCACTTGTAGAGGAACGACGACGTCTGATACAATCGTCTCAGCATAAATTTGAGCGTTGAGGTTGCCTCTGATCCAAATCAACTCAGTTCTTCCGCCGATCCAAATACCCGCCCATACCATGATGGTTCCACCACTATAAGGATGGACTTCCTGGCAGGATTTTAATCGCTGTTGGCGTCCAGGGGTTCTCCAGTGTCGTATACGTCTTGTATCCGGTCTCATACCAAAACGAGACTCATCAGAAAAGCACACGAAACGCCATTGTTCTTCTGCCCAATTTCTGTGTTCAAGAGCCCATTGATATCGAATCCTACGATTGTGCATTGCTATAGGTGGTACCCGTAGCGGTCTTCGGGAATGAAGGTTCACTTCATGCAAGCGGTTTCTGACTGTTTGGTCGCTAATTAAGTTCCCTGAAGAGTGATGAAGCCTCACGGCTAACATCATGGCGGTTATTGTTGGAGCTCTTCGAGTTAAGATTTGAATGTATCGGTCTTGTCTCCGTGTGGTGCAGCGATACCGTCCTCCATGGCGCTCAGTCACGGTACCAGTGCTTCGGTAACGTGTCCAAAGTCGACTGATAACACTCTGACTTGTATTCAGAGCTAAAGCCACAGTACGTTGCCGGGAACCAGCTTCTATCATTCCCACGGCTCTGAGCATTTCTTCCCTGCTTAAATGACGTCGCCGCTCCATAATAACGTTGGTTTTAATCAGTAGTAGGGAAACAGTAGCACTAATAATGTCTTCAATGCGTTGTATGTTTTTATAGGGAAAATATTGACAGCTGATTTTCATCTTTTACTCGAATTTGATTCACAGTTCCTGATTCAAATTATGAAATGCACCAAAAAGGATCCATATAAATTTATAAAATCATAAATTTATTACAAAGCCACATCTCAATCTCAAGAAATCCGCATAAAAATGCTTGATCCCTAGACACTTTTGATGTGTGTAGTTAATAAGTATGTATTATTCTGTAAAAAATCATTGCTTTATGGCCATTAACCAGAAAGAAAACAGGCGAAAGCGCTTCTATGGAAAAACGACCATCCGCATTTAATCTTAACTGAGACGATGCCTGAGGTAGCTGCGCGGTGCGGGAGGGGTGATAGTTGTCAACTCATAAGTTGACGAATCATTGAGCTCTCGCATCACGTCACCACACCCCTCCCGCACCGCGCTGCTACCTCTGGCAACGTCTCAGTTAAGCGGTCGGCCATTAGTGTATTTTAGTAACGACACGCGACGAACCCAATCCCGACAAGTGTTTTGTTTCCATTAGTTGAAGTATGAAGCTGCCGAAGTAATTTACTGTTTTTCTATTATTTCTAGATCGATATGAATTCAGGTTTACCCAAAGAAAATTAAGAGTAGATAGGAAATTGATCCACCTTTCATTCATGAACGTTTTATGGTGACAGGTTATTGAGTAGTGAAACGAACTTACCTGTAAGTGTAGTTCGACGGTAATTATTCTCGTTGCTGTCTCGATTTTAGGTTTGAACCCAGACAGGTGATTTACTTTGTGTAAATAATCTCATCACCACTGCTCTCAAAACGGTAAAGGAAAACATAGTGAGGAAATCGGCATGTCCAAGAACCAAATATTCAAAGACAAATGTGCCATCCACCAACCTACATTGGGCCCGGCTGGTAGCGCCCACTCCCTCTCACAGAGAGGAAGCCTGTGTCCCAGCAGTGGGAACATTATAGGGTGAGCTTATGCTGCCTCGTTGAGAGCAGTGGTGGATGAAATAATTTACAAGTAAAGTGTCTGTCGCGGTTCGAACCTACGACCTACAACTTGTAAGTCGGGGCCGATAACCACTGGGCCACTACTGCTCTTTATTAAGGTATAATTATCTAAAGTAAATGAAGGGTTGATTCAAAATTGATCAGCGTTTCATGAACGTTTCATAAGTAAAGTAGTTTTTAATGACTCGAATGATTAACTACGTTGTTGTCTCATTTTGTTATTAAGTTTGTAACGGTGATAAGTTGTTATTTAGCATTGTCATTTATAACTAAAATTAAACTAGTAGGGACAAAATAAACTAGTGTCCCGCGACGGTTGACAAGCAAAACAGGGACGCTTAGGTAGTGGCCAGGGTCGTACCTTAGTCTTGCCACTAGGGTGCGTTCCTGACCAACTAAATACAAAACGTAATACAGACGACTCCACGTATTCTAAGGTGCGTTCACAAATGCACAATACGTGACGCCAGTTTCTTTTAGACATATTTTTTTATGGCTGAAAATTTCAGTTCGGATTTCCTACACACTACACTACACTATTGAACGAAAACTCTTCAAGATCTGAGGTCCCAGTGCGAGTATTATACGTATTTTCAATTAGTATGGGGGCCTTAGCACACCTCAGCCGCGAAAATAATAATGGGAAAGAGCGAAGAAACATTTACTACATTATATCGCGTTTTGAGTAGCGGAACATTATGAGAGACATTTAAATTGTAGCAATCGGAGCAAAAGTGGTGGGTAGAAGAGTGGGCAGGCAGCCGATGACCTGGTCAAGATTGCTGGACGACTCTGGTTTAGAAAGGCTAGACAGAGAAAAGTGGCCTCTACCACTCGGAGCTCCCCCTTTTATAGTCGTGAACAAACAACTTTGACGTTTCTATCTACCGTCATCTAAAATATCAACGACATAAAAGGTGGATATCCGTTTGGAATATTTTCCATGTTTTGCTACATTATTCCTTATTACTTTAACTACTTTTACAGACATGTTTTAGGTTATGTAAAACATTACTATTTTATCAAGTTTTAACAGTAAAATGAAAACAATATCTGTAATTAGGATAATATATTACGTGCATTGCAGGATGCCTTCACTCAGCATAGGGTGGCAAAAGGCTGAAGTAGAAAAAGAATCGGAGTAAGATGTTGTCGTTTTCGACTTAGTAATCTTATCTTAATATATATAAATTACGGTTCGAGGGGCCCGTGGCTAAATAATAACAGCCGCACAGGTCGATCGATCAGGTTAAGCTACGCTTGCCGCGGTTGGTCTGTGGATGGGTGACCATCTTTACATACCGTGTCCCCTCCGTGCCTCGGAAAGCACGTTAAGCCGTTGGTCCCGGCTGTCATTCGTGGATCTTTGACAGTCGTTACGGGTAGTCAGCAGCCCGAAAGTCTGACAACCAGTCTTACCAAGGGGTATCGTATTACCCAGTAACTGGGTTGTGGAGGTCAGATAGACAGTCGCTCCATGTAAAATACTGGTAAAATACTGGTATTCAGCTGCATCCGGTTAGACTTTAAGCCGACCCCAACATAGTTGGGAAAAGGCTAGGCAGATGATGGGCAGATGATGATATAAATTACGTGTCACGATGTTTGTCCGCGATGGACTCCTAAACTACTTAACCGATTTTAATCAAATTTGTAAACCGTGTACAGTTTGATCCAACTTGAAAGATAGGATAGAAAAAAAAAATACAGAAACGTTAGCCACAGCAACGCGTGGCCGGGTTAGCTAGTACAGTATAAGTCTACTTCGGCCCTCATAAATTAATTTTTCCCCAAAAAAAATACATTTTACACAAAAAAAAATCGCTTTGATAATTTGTAGTCTCCATTGTTTTCACCAATCGCCGCTGCTATAATTTTCAGTACAAATTCTTTACGTTAACGCTATCGATACCTACGTATAAAATCTACTGTCTTCCTCAAACGTTTTTCTTTAATACGAAGGTTAAACTGTCTCGTTCCTTCTCCTTTGCATTAAGGCGAAAGCATCAAATATTTATTTATAGAATTTTAATCATAAAAGTCATCAATACAACTCTAAGTTCATATTACTATTGAATGACTATTTTATGAAAGAATGACATTTTCTTTAGCACATTCGCAAGAAGCTGGCTGTATCATCACAACGGTAATATTTTCTCATTGTTTGTCTTATTTATTTTTAGTAAGTATATTCATGTATATTTATTTGTGCTTACATTTATATGTAATTAGGTATACATTATATTTATAGTTGTAATAGGTTTATGCGTATCTGTTTATTTAAAATATATATTCCTCAATTTTCATGATTGCACCTACCATTGTTTGTCTCTGCACATCACCCAAAGGTTGACTGGTAGAAAATGACATTAAATCCGCCTCTGTACATTTTTGTGCTTGAAGTATTAAATAAAAATAAATAAATAAATGACATTTGAGGCCAATTTTAACTCAATCGTTTGTATTGCTTTTAAAAAACTTAGGAATATTTGTATTTCGCAGGCCCTATCGCGTCCCCCTTAAATAGAATATTTTCCTCCTCTAAAAGCCCATAAGTGACATAAATAAATCAAGTACCAGCTCCACGTATATGCTCACTATAGCTCTTCGCACGTAAAACTTGTTGGTTTACGTGACAAATGACACGTTAACTTGGCAAAATTGTAAATTTATGCTGACGACTAGTTGTTTGTCCCTGAAAAACGGGACATAAAGTATTTCTGTGGCGGTAGTGATGTGTTATGGAGGTGTTATTATGTTTCTAAACAAAAACTCTGTGATGTAAAGTTTATATCACAGTATTAATATATAGTATTTAATAACGCACCCACGCTCTTGATTTTTTACATAAAAATTCAATAAAAACGCACTCACGCGCGTGGAATTTGGCTCCGTTAAAATGCAGTAGTGTACCAATCGCCTTATGTTTATATTTGAGCTTTTATTATGAAGCCTTTATGGCGTCCTTGGTGCAGTCAGAGCGTAGGTGGCCTAGTGGCGCGACTTGCGAGTTGTAGGTCAAAGGTTCGAATCCAGACAGGCGCTTTACTATGTGTAAATTAATTTCATCACCACTGCTCTCAAAACTGTGCAGGATAACGATAATGACGAAACCGGCATGTCCTAGAACCAAAATTCGAAGACATGTGACATCTACCAACCCGTACACTGGGCCTGCGTGGTTGAATACACATGACTCCGAGTGATGGCCTGTGTTCCAGCAGTGGGAACATCATTGACTGATTATGAATCCTTTATGCGTCAGTTAGCCCTGTGTTTGCCACTGGGACCATCAGAAAACTTCAAAATAGTAATCAACAAGGTACATTCTGTTCACAAACATTACAAGGCTACTTCCCATACGATATTCTAATAGTTTTCAAACTTTATTTTCCCTCGTACAGAGCCGAGCACGCTCCGAAGTTGGGACAAACTTTGGAGATTAATGACGGGTAAATAAACCTCCGTAGAGGATTCTACGAGAAATATTGACGGGACGCAGTTTTCGTGTGTATTGTGGACTATAAATAGAGATAAATAGTGGGGGCTACCTTCACGGAATGGCAGCTGGGTGTGGGTGTGGAGCTGTGTCATAAACTATGCTCCACCTCCTGTCCTTTGTGCCCCAAAACATGTGCAGCCAAAGTGACCTCTGCGCTGCCACCGATAACGTCGTGGAAGTGGCGAAGTTTTGGGCCAAAAAAATTTTAACCACTGTCGTGCCAGCGACATGAAGAAGAAGAATAGTTATTTACATATTACCAACAAAGTCTGACAACCAGTCCTACTAAGGGGTCGTGTTACCCAGTAACTGGGTTGTGGAGGTGCGATAGGCAGTCACTCCATGTAAAATACTGGTATTCAGCTGCATCCGGTTAGACTGGAAGCCGACCCTAACATAGGAAAAGGCTACGCAGATGATACTTTTTCTATTAAAAAGATCTGCTTTTCACGCAAAAATTTGAACAGTAAACTATAATAGGTACGAGCTCTCTGAAAGTATAATGCATTCAGATATCTTTCTCAAACAAGTCGGGACGCTGGGTTCCATGCTCCTAACAATATCAGCTACATAAATCTATTCGAGAGGGAATAAAGGAGCGAGCATAGAGTGCACGCTGAAACACAGGTGGAAGAAACAAAATGGATATGTCGATCATGAGGTCACACTTGAAATTATATATTTTTTTTAGTTCGGAATATAATATTTACATAATATAAGTTAACAGACAGAGGTTTTTCATTAGTCAGATAGCTTTTATCTGAAGATTATGTACCTACTTAAGTCAGTTTGACATATTATTTTCTATACAAAAACTGTCAAACCGCAATATTTATTCTTCAGATATTAACTTATCTGACTATTGAAAAATCAGCTCTTAAAATAATAATATGTATGTACATGTACAAAAAAAAGATGGAAAACAATAATAAATAAATTCGTCCGCATCGCTGTCAACAGGCAAATAAATATAATTTGAAAAACATTCTCCAAAGGGTAAATATTTTTAACGACTGAAAATTGTTTAGTAAAGCAGTTCCAGTTGTCTTGTGTTTTTAGGGTAAGGTTGATACCACAGTTTAGCAAATCGCATCGAACTACGTATCGAGTACCATTTATTCCGATTTTCATTTGTTTTCGTCAGTCATGTACAGACGCCAGCTCATCAAGCTACCCGAAACTGTCTAATTTTCCCAATCATCATTGAACCTTATGCTTTAGCGATAAAGTTGAAAATCTATTAAAGATATTTTACAGATTGTAGCAGCTTGAGCTGCTGGCCTAGCAACCCCTATGGGAAAAAGGCTTTAGTGAATGTTCCTACTACTGGGACACAGGGCTCCTCTCTATGAGAGGGAGTAAGCCGTAATCCACCACGTGGGTTGGTAGATGTGTAACTGCCTCTTATGTGCATAATCTAAAGACATAATATTTCGTCCTCCTAATATTATTAGTGACTCCTTGATCTGCGATGACACATTACTAGAATACGTCCTGAAGCGAAATTAATTTATACATGAGATTTAAAAATGGTTCAATTTGTGTCACTGCGGTGAGAAATGTATGTTAGAATGTAAAAGAAATCAAACTGAAAGCATTTGTTTCAAATATTCCATTTGCAGGCACTTTTGAATTGTCAAGGGGTCAGTCAGTCAGAAAGATGAAGCTAGTTGCCCATTCCAAAGCGTAGTTGGTACCTATGGAGAAGAACGGGCAAGAAACTCCACAGGCACTATTTTAAATCAAAATATTGGTTACATCATATAAGTTGAAATTCTATTAAAGAAATTTGACAGATTGTAGTAGCTTGATGTGCTATGCCCAGTAAGCATAAATTAACACTTTATAAATAACATAAACGATTAACTATAAAGGCGGAGACTGACTTGCAACGTTTGTTTGTAATGTATCCAGTATTTGTGACGCGTTACAGTAGTCTACATTGCAGTGAGTCGAGCCGCTCGATGCGAGCATTGCGAGCGCATAAATAAAATTAATGAAGCACACACAACCTCTATGTCCGCCATTCGGAATAAAATGGAGCATGTTTGAGTCGTGTTCGAAGCGAGCGTTCGCCGCGTCTTGTGTGTCACCGTTTTTCAACCAAGTTCGCCTCGAATGATACCTTTCAAACAAACGTTTCAAGTCGGTCTCCGCCTTCAAACGTATTCAGAAAACAAGCCAATTCCGAGAAAGACTCAGATACAGTTAAGTGGGTTCTTATCATTTACTCGTAAATCCTTCACTCGCTTTGACAAATGAGGTGTTATTCGATTCAAGTAAGTCGCGAGAATATGGCGGCCTGATGTAATAAAATACATGGAACTTATTTCTGGGCATATTCGTAATATAGAGCAAGATATTTCATCAGAAATACGAGGTAGATTGATTTTTTGATAGGTAAATGTATGAAATATGGTTGTTTTTTTTTGCAGAATTCTAGCGATGCGATGAAAGTTCGTTTTGGTGTAAAAATACCCTTAAAGAAGCCGAGAGTCAAGGGTTTTCTGTACCTCTGTAAACTGATTACGAAAATAATGAAGGTCAAACCCAGTTACTGGGTAATATGGTCTACGACAGCCCTTGGTAAGACTGGTTGTCAGACTTTCGGGCTTCTGAAGATCCGTAACTACTGTCAAAGTTCCACGAAACGGCTTTACGTGCTTTCCGAACCACGGTGGTGTCTCGGTATGTAAAGCTGACCACGGCAAGCGTAGCTTAAACTGATCCATCAACCCGTGATGATTGTTATTACTTAGCCACGAGCCCTTCCCTGTACATTATTAGTATTTCCATGAAACCCTTCAACTAAGATAAAAATTCTGGTGATAGGACACAGTAAGTACTTCAATGGGATTCGAACATCGGATTCGCCCGTCTAAAATCATAGCTGTATTGAGCCATTATCTTTTGTTCTCAATCAAACTGAAAAAACTTTTTTCGTGACGACATCTGTAATAGGGTTCCGTTGGCACCCTTTGGATACAGAACCTTAAAAACGAAAATTGAAAACTGTTTACTTAAGGTGCTACTGAGGTCCTTAAAAAAAATCTGATAGCCCACCAACCAGCATCCCAATCATGCGTAACTCACAACCGCAATTCCTTTCATTTTGAAGGAGATTCATTGCTTGCATTGATTGCTTTTAAACATATAAAAAAAAAATGGCTGTTCGAAAACGTAAAAAACGCAATGAATATCATCGATTTGTCAAAATGAAAGGGACCGCATTGTAAATGCGACACGTTGTTGAGGTGTTGGTTTCTAAATTTTCTATAAGCATACCTATTTTCAGTAGCACCTCAAATAAACAGTTTCCAATTTTCGTTTTTAAGGTTCTGTATCCAAAGGGTGCCAACGGAACCCTATTACAGATGTCGTCACGAAAAAAGAACGCTTTGCGACAGTGGAGGGGGTGTGTCTGCGCACGTGTACAGTCTTTTCCTAAAGTACTAGGCTATTTTTTTACATATACAGGTGTAATAAGTGTAATTGTTTTATTGTAGAATCATAATAGTTACTTTACTAGCGTCGCGCTCCCTTCATACCACCAATTTGATCGTTAAATTGCTCAGTGAGCAGGTAAACGCCAGCGTTCTTTTTACGGGACGATGACGGGACCAATACTAAGCTTCCGCTGTCCGTCCATCCGTCTGGCTGTCAGTCAGCGGGCTGTATCTCATGAACCGTAATAGGTACATGTAGACAGCCCCTATAGCAACAAATAACGAACCAAGAAACGTGTTTTTTTAATGTTAGTTAGTGAACACGGTCTCGAACTGGCGAGCCTGGTTATCGAACCCCGTTGCACTGCTGTGTCCTATCACCTGCTTTTACACACGAGCGACACGCGTCAACGGCAAAGGTACGGACGTGCCGCTAGCACATAAGTAGTTAAACGGAACAGAGGCAAAGCTTCTTAAGAAAGTGCAAAATTGTTACCTATTTTGGTAGGGTTGTCACTGTCACAATAGGTAAAAATAATTAATTAAACAAAACATTTGTGAAATAGTTTTATTATTCAGTATGATAGAAAACTTTACAAATTACTTACTCTAATAATTATCTTTTTATTTTTTAATTTTTTTTAATTTATGGTTTCTTCAAAATTTCAGCTCAATTAGACATCGGAAAATGGTTTAAATCTTACTTGCAATATTGAACTTAACACACATACCTACATACCAACCCACTCACATATCTATGTTTAGAAAAAGCTTGTAATAAAAAGGTAAAAATAAAACACCTTTTCATATTAAAAAAGATCATACAATAAAATAAGGGTACTCATTTGAAAAAGTAATAATCAAATATTTACTTACCTATTGTACTCCCTGGGATAGTTAAAGTATCATATATTTTTATATTTTCTAGTAATATTCATACACACAGTACATTAAACACCCATTATTAATAATAAAATAACACGTTTTTACACAAAAATATTCAAACTTGCAACTAACAAAACAAAAACGTGTGTCGCACTGACCCTGAGATTGGCAACTGCCAGCGTAAACCGGTTTTTTCCAGTCTCGCCGCGTACGCGACAAGCGGCCAGTTGCCACGCACACATGCCCCGCGTGCTTGTAGTAGTGCAACCGATTCGCGCGGTTGTATGAAGCTTTATCTCTGTTCCGTTTAACTACTCATGTGCCGCTATTAAGTAGTACTTACCTACTTAGGCTGTAGGTTATGAAACTCATGACGTAAAACTGTCAGGTAATCACACTTGATCACACTTACAACGCCATGAAACACACCGGTATATACCGTAAAACCCTGCACACCTTCTAAAGAGAAAACTCTAAAAACGACAGACTAAACTCCACTCCAACTCGCTTAGCTTTTATACTTCACACATTCCCTAGTTTTAAATGGCAACGTGGAAATTGTTGAACAACAAAACACTTGGCGAAAGGCGCCATAATTTCAAGAAAACATGCATTTCACTAATTAATTAATGTTAAGTGGCAACACAACGGATTAAGTGTTGCCAGAGTTGAGAACATCGACTAATTAAGATTTAATTAGGCTGCACTGTACTTTAGTTTTACGAGTTTCTGAACTGAAACGTAGATTAATATGAAGGTATTTTTATCTGATTTTGCTTTAGAGAAACCAACGCGGTGGATTACACTAACTGTACTTAGATACACGAGGCTTATTTTTAAAGCTAGGATAAGCAAGCAAGCTAGAATCTTGGTATACTATTTTGGCTTGCTGTCCTACAGTTAGTCGTCGAGAGAATGCGTTCCACAGCGGCCATTCTAATCTATACAGGGTTAAATTAAAATAGCTAGCGAAACTTCGCAGACGTGATAGGTATCGATATACAAGCATGAGAAACGAAAAACTACACTATCTAGTAGGGGTTTAATATGGTATAGGATACCTTCTAACCCTTCTAGGTCATCTGTACTGAAGATAAGGTCATCCGCAAATGATAGTACCAGGGGGAGTGAGATTTCGCGATCCTGGTCAAGTTTTATTAATTGGGTTTCCTCGTCGAAGGCCGGGTCAGCTAGTAGCTAATAAAGATCAAATTCGCAAAACACGTATTCGTTCGTATGAAACTGATAAGTGTCAAGAACGCATTCTCTCGTCGGCCGCACTGAAGCTTGGCACATTCTAGTGCTACTTACATAATGCCAGAAATTTTTAAGCCAGTACAGTACAACACGTGGTTGCATGCAGTCAGAAAGACAAAACGCGTAGTCCACTATAGCCATAGAACAGATAAAAGAAGTACTATAGCCAATCGAATACTAGTTTTGTCGGCCACGTGAAGCTAGTACACAAGCTAGGATAGTAAAATCAGTGGTGGTGCTACTAGCTCAAAAAACAGATATAAAAAAAAACCTAGCTTGAGACGCTACATTACTAGCCAGAAATGAAGCTATAATCCGGCCGTCGAGAGAATATTTTCCTGACATCTGTCAGTCAGTGCGACAATTGTAGCAGCTAATAATATCAAATTCGCAAAATACATTTTCGTTTGTATGAAACTGACAGGATACCTGCCACGAGCTCTTAACGCGATCCACTTTAGGACCTAAACTGAACTGTTCTTCGAATTCGTACCATGACGTCAGTTTAACGATTCAATTTAGGCCGTGCCATCTGGATACCTACCACGAGCTCTTAACGCTCATTCACTTTCAACGATCCAAATGCCGCTGAGCGTATTGGACGTCATGGTACGACTGTGAGCGATGCAGTTTAAGAACCTAAACTGAAATGTCTTGCTTTTGAATCGTTTTTAAATAGATCATGGTAGGCCTCTGTGTCAAGAACGCATTCTCTCATCGACAGCACTATAGTTCTGTATACACCAAGCCAGATTTACTAGTAGCTTACTAGCTTACTCAACTAGCTTACTATACTGGCTTGAGAAAATAGCCTCGCGTATCCCGGGTATTAGATATACAAAAAGTTCGGTGTACAATAAATGAGAGCCTTTCTATCTTTTAATCTTTAGTTTTCTTTTACAATACCCAAGAAAATAGATAAAAACTATCTTATTCTTTGTTAAACACGCCTTTATTACTTTCTATACAAACATTACCAGCTCCACCACAGCATGAAAATACTAAAATTAAAACTCGATCTTATTCATCCACTTTTAGATTACCGGTTTCAAGATATTTCTTGAGAACGGACTTTGTGACATTTATATAGTCATGCTTCGGTTAATTTAAATGTAAAATCTTATGGCGTGCGTCCCGGGTCGCCGTCGTCATGCGGCCACTGGCGGCCTCGTTCCCGCTTTAATTAAAACCTCTTTGTTTGTTGACTATCTTTGTGCACTCCTTGTATACGTCCAGTACATTAGTAATTAAATCATTTGAAAAAATAATGGAAAAAGAAAAATAATATAGTTGTTTGTGCTCGCGCGCTTTTTGTGTTTGAAATTAGAATTTGTTTTGTCTGTGACGGAATGAGTGGTTGGTGTTTTTGAGGAAGTTTTTGTTTTTTTTTTAACATGAACAGCAAAGCACTTGCCTGTGGTACTGCTTTTTGTGCATTTTCATTTGCTAGACTGCTACTTTTTGAGTACCTAACGAATTTTTTCTAGAAGTTGTGTACCTACCTAAATGATGAAAAAAAGTACACAAAGAAATAAAATAAGTGTAGGGCACCAATACCTATAAAAAATGAGAACAACACCATTTCGAAACACAATTTATATGTACCCATACACTTTACGATTTAAAAGTAACTAAAGTCTTAATTCAAAACATAAACTTACAGAAATGAAAAAACGAACATTTTGTTGTAAATCATCAATACAAAAATGAGAAAATATCAGTAAAACCTATTACCTAAACGTACCACAATTTTCTTGAAAAATTACGACGTGCGTATTTCAAGAGCTGGCTGGCACCTGATGCTCCAACTCTGCCTTTAGTCCCAGATGGAATAATAATGCTATGCTATATAATATAGTTAGGTATAAGCCTAGACCAATAAATAATTCAACAAGCGAACAATAGTGACTTCTGACCTAGATCTCACTCCACGCACTCGAGATATTCCTAATATCGAATTATAATATATCTATCTAAACGTAGGTATCATAATTTATGAAGATATACTTCGTCGATAAATTCAATAAACACAATCTTACCTATTTTATTGGGGACAAGAAAATATTTCTTGAACTAAATTATCTTTAGATAAAAGATTCCCTGACCCGTGAACCTTCGAAGGTCGGTCTTAGGGACAAAGAAGTGATTCTTTTTGTTACAGAGGAAAAAAATTGAAATTACCGACGCCTTCAACAGTATTATAATGGGTCTCCTGAGTTCCTGACATTTCTGCCTTAAATAGACACCTTAGGGGCACCATTTTGTTGTCGGCAGCTCGTCTG
Source organism: Gortyna flavago (assembly GCA_963669345.1). Classification (NCBI taxonomy): domain Eukaryota; kingdom Metazoa; phylum Arthropoda; class Insecta; order Lepidoptera; family Noctuidae; genus Gortyna; species Gortyna flavago. Next base: position 3,468,504 of record OY770142.1, on the reverse strand, counting down.
TGACGGAGATCGACCCCTTGTTGAGTTTTAAAAGTTTATATACAGGCTGTAGTGATTTGGTGTCAAGGAAAGGCCGGTTTTTGTGTTCCTGATTTGGTTTAAAGGTTATATTTTTGAAATGAACACTTCTTTAGGCACGCTTTGCGCTCTTTCTAAATGGTGAACGTGAAGTGAATTAAACCGTTACGCGCGGGTCAGTGACGCCTGAGGGGCAATTCCCGTAATTTTAAGAACGTCCGGTCTCAATCTGTTAAAAAATACCTCTAGTTCCCTACATTTTTGACAAGAGTTTGACATTGATTGTCGCTGAGATGAGATTGCGAATAGATTTTGAAAGTTATTAATTACGAGAATAAATTAGTCTTCTGGTAGGTATATTCGGCTCCAGGCGATCTATAAACGCCGAATTGGGTATACTCTGCGGTGAATCGTGTATTTTCGGCTACAGTCGTAAGTTTTTTTTTTTTTCGTTTGGTCTTAAGCACACACCCACTTTTATTATAGTTTTATTTGTACATAAGTTGGGCTTTCTAGTTATGAGGTTATTTTATTTCTGGCATTCTGGAGATATTTTTGAACCCTTAATAAAAGAGGACTGCGTAGTTAAATACCTTTGTATTTTACAAACAGAGAACCTACTTTTAATTAAGAATAAAATTGAGTTTTAGAATCAAATATTTACATAATAAAATGCCTTAATGGGCTGTGACTTTTAAATTAGACCCAGTTCTGTTTTAGCAAAAAAATTAAAAGGTCTATTATTTTAAAGGATAAAATGTCAACTGAGTAAAATGGAACTGTAGTAGATTTAGATTGATTAAATCCTCACTTATAATAAAAATGGCGAACCTAAACTCTGCTTGTCAATTTAATTTGTTTTATGACTGGGATATGGGCTGATTAAAATAGACCTAAGTTTTTAACACATAACATGACGCCTGTATACCACCAAAGGGTTAGGCAGATATCTACCCACATTTCTACAGTTATGTTGAAGTCCCATGTATAGCCAGCAAAAGAGATACGTATGCAGGATCGTCGGATATAGTTGGAGTTTAGTAAGAAACCGATGGATGTTGTCGACTGAAATTTAATTTGTTTGTTTTCTAAGTAAACAACAGAACATCCATCGGTTTCTTACTAAACATCATATATCCGACGTTCCTGTATACTTATCTCTTTTGTTGACTGTACCTAATAGGGGCGAGCCTATTGCCATGAACCGGGCACAAATCCAGACACCGGCTGGTATTAAGAAATTCCTGATGGAAAAACCCAATAACACTTTGCCGGCCCGGGAATGAACCCCAGAACCTTGTGCACAGCAGTAGTAGTTGCGATCGCTAGACGATCGAGGCAGTCCTAGGCTTTTATATCTTGTACTCGTAAAACCAGGAGAATGACTTCAATCAATCAAAATATTTTTATTTCACATAAACCTACATGGGAACTTATGAAACGTCAGAAGCACGGTTACAATTGGTCGATTCCTATGGAGAAGAACCGGCAAGAAACAGCTCCACGTTTTCTTTATTATTACAGTATTAATAGGTATGGGAGGACAGCGTAGGCCTGTGAACAGGTATCAGGTACTAAATAATATAAAAAAAACGATCTACAAATCAACCAGTCTACCAGGCCTACAACGCTCTCACGTTCACAAAATATAAAATAATGTAGATATCAAAAAGATAAATCTAATATATAAAATTCTCGTGTCACAGTTTTCGTTGCCATACTCCTCCGAAACGGCTTGACCGATTTTGATGAAATTTTTTGTGCTTATCCGGTATCTATGAGAATCGGCCAACATCTATTTTTCATACCCCTAAATCGAAATTTACGCAGGTGAAACCGCGGGGCGCAGCTAGTAAAATATAAAAATCTATTTAAACCAAGCGTTATTAAAACATGACACACCTTAGATAACATTACCGTGACACCGTTACGCAAAACGGATTTTTCAACAAAAGAAAAACAAATATCAAAAGTAAAAAAAAAAAACTAAAAGAGAATCAAAAAAACAAAAGCCAACAGCCTATACGTCATATGTCAGTCACTACGAGAACTCACTTTATAAACGTGAATGTCATTAAATAGTGACTTTCGAACGTTCGTGACTAAACTGATATTGGGCCAATCATGAGCGCTCGAGGTTCGTTAGTCGCCCGATGAAAATAGGGCCGGTAGTAGTGTTTCATGTTTCTTAAAATTAGACATGGCTTTTGACAAAGAAAATTGTTTGATGGAGTTATTGTGATTGTAAAGTCTGTGGTTTGTGGAAGTTTGGGAATTGAAGGTTAATATTATGATCCTGTTATTTAGCTTATAAACTCTTGAATGATATCAGCCACACGGGTCGATCGAAGGTTAAGCTGCGCATACTGCGGTCGGTTGGTGAATGGGTGTCCAAAGATTACATATGGAAAAAAAACTAACTGCATAAGATTTTCTTTACCAAATGTCAAAGGTAATGATTGTGAGATAATATTGAATCAAGAGAAACTAGAATTCGTCGATAAAACTGTTTTCCTAGGGATCACGCTCGACCCAAGGCTACAATGGGGTCCTCATTTAACATCTCTTGCAGGACGGCTAAGTTCAGCAGCTTATGCTGTCAGAAAAATCCGTCAATTTACTGATGTAGATACCGCGAGATTAGTCTATTTTAGTTACTTTAATAGTATTATGTCATACGGTATTTTACTTTAGGCTGCAGACATCGATTCTATTTTTATTCTGCAGAAAAGAGCCATCAGAGCCATATATAATAGAAGCCCAAAAGTCTGACAACCAGTATTGGCAAGGAGTATCATGTTATCCAGTAACTGTCAAATAGGCAGTCACTTCATGTAAAACACTGGTATTTAGTTACATTCAGTTGCACTGGAAGCCGACCCCAACATAGTTGGGAAAAGGCTTGGCAGATTGATTTTTAGTAAGCTTTAAAACTGGGTAGCTTGTGCCTAAGCGCAATAAGTTGAATAAAGTCTAAAACTAATTAGGCCAGCTTTAATAAGTTTGGAGAGAATCAGTAAAGAATAGGTGCAAAGATTTTTGTGAGTGAACAGTATAGTATTACTTTTAAATAATATAGATTTGTCATACGGGTAAAAGTAGTCTCCTTGTCCCTTTAGTGGTAAATCCTTCTCCTTGGAAAAAAGTGTTGTCATGTTCTATGTTATGGGTTTGGTTTCGGCACTTAGTCCTTCAGTGGACCATTGTGCTTGAAGTGCTGTCATTAAAAGCATAGATACTCGTATCTATGTTTTGGAAAAATCTTAGGAAAATTCACTGGATTACTGTTGAAGAAAATTGCAAAGTTTATATTTTCTGTTAATTTTATTAACAACCCGAGTTACATTTTATTTATATGAGTGTTTTGATTAATTTTTAATTTAAAGATCTTGTAAATTTTAATTTTGATCGTGGTTTGAAACCATCTTTTGGACTTTGACCCCTGAGTTTCTTTCGCCATTTCTTCTCAGGGGATAGGAAATGTCTACTCCAGCTCGCTTATTTTTGCTTTTAATTACGTGATAAAGTGATGCTGGTAAACAATTTCGAAATAGATATTTTTTTTATTTTTTGAAATTATTGGATGTCATAAGTTCTCATTACCAAATGTACCTCAAGTGGGTCTAAATTTAACACTTTATAGCAAGAAACTAGATGCTGTCACGGAAACTGTATTTCTAGGAATTACTTTAGATTCAAAATTGCAATGGGGCGCCCACATTAGATCTCTTTCAGGTAGATTAAGTTCAGCTGCATATGCAGTAAGAAAAATAAGGCAGTTGACAGATATAGCCACAGCTAGGTTAGTATACTTTGCTTATTTCCCGCTTTAGAAACCAATTCAAAGATATTGATATACTAACTCTACCTTCTCTTTATATCTTAGAAAAGTAAATGTACCGATGTTCGCAAAAATTTAGGACATTTCAAAATAAGAAGCGATATCCATTTATTATAAATACACGTAGTAAAATTTAAATTGTGATACCTGAATTTAGGTTAACTAAAACTAGCAAGTCATTTCTTATAAACAGCATCCGCTTTTATAACATGTTGCCAAAGCCAGCTACAGAACTCAGCGATGGAAAGTTCAAAACCCTCATCAAACGTGCCTTTATCAAAAAAGCATATTATAAGATTAAAGTCTACGTTGAAGACAAGGTACTTTGGCAGTAATTTCTTCTGCACATGTGGCTTCCCTGGCATGGCACCTCATTAACGGCATAACTACGTAAATGTCTTATAACTGCTCCCAAATTACGATGTTTATTTTTTATTAACTTTTTACATACTTCTTTGACATAATATTTTTTGACATTATATACAGACAATTCTAATTTTAACTCTTTATTAGTGGTTGTAATGGCAATCATATCACTTGGTTTTAATATGTTTTTATATTTTATTTATAACTTTGATAGATTTTTTTAAATATTTTGTAAATGTGAGGAGTTTGTAGGCCTTGTATGTAGACTTTAGATCTGTAGACCATTTTTTATTTTATCAAGTACCTGGTACTTGTTGTCAGGCCTACGCTGTCCTCCCATACCTATTGTAATTTGAAAAAATTGTAAAAGTCAATATTTTTAAAAGTGTAACCGTGATATTTTCCATAGGAAACGACCAATTGGAACCGTGCACCTAGCTTCCCTGACGTTTCATAAGTGCCCATGTAGGTTTAAATGTGACATAAAATATTATCAAAATCAGTGGATGATTCTTAAACTACTGACCCAAACAAATTCACGCCCTGTTATTTTAGTATCATCTTAACAAAAGGGGGAATTGCCAGGGTAGCCCGCGAAAATGTATCTTTCGGTTTTGGCTGCAAATTGCAAATAACGTAAGAAAATTTTAGTTTCAATGGTCAGTTTCAGGTAGATACAACCTTACACTGAGCATTGAAATTAAATTTTTCTGAACTATTGAACAAAATATGATTCGCGACCGTAAAAAATATGTATTTGGATAATTATAATCATTAATATCATCAATAAAACCCTCTAAGTTGATTTAGCCCGATTGATTGCAAAAAAGGTAAGAAAATTTGAATTTTGGCGGCTACCGCGTCCCCCTTAACTTACTCAAACTCAAAGCATTTATTTTAATTAAACCATTTAGGTACAGGCAATTTTGAATTAGGAAGAAGTCGTTCAGTCAGAAAAAAATACGTTTATTTGCGGCAAAAATGACGCATCAAAAAAAAAACAACAAAAGCAGCATATGAAGCATCAAAAAAAAATGACACATCAAAAAAAAAAAAACTATAGCAGCATATGAAGCTAGTTGTACTGTCTCTCGACCCATGATTGGTAGATACAGTAGCTAGGTACATAAACGCAGCGGAATACTAATTTTAATTATCGTGAAGCACCTCTTTCCATTACGGGATGAGTCATTCAGTTCCCCAATTAATTTAACGGCATCTCTTTAAAAATTGTTGATGAGAAAAATTGGAACTTGTCCAGGTGGACAGGCTTTTTTGGGTACCGTAGATTGGAATGAGATGACAAGTTTTTAGGCTGGACAATTTAAAAAATCTATAACAAAGAAAATAGAGGGGTCTTGTGGCTATATGACAACAGCCGCTTTACTTTGTGTAATTTATTTCAACACCACTGCTCTCAAAACGGTGAAGGAAAACATCGTGAGGAAACCACATGGTCCTAGAACCAAAATATTCGAAGTCATGTGACATCTACCAACCCGCTCTGGGCCTGCGTGGTAGATTACGGCCCACTTCCTCTCAAGAGAGGAGGTCTGTATCCCAGCAGTGGGAACATTATAAGCTGATTATGCTATGTATTGCCATCAAATATAACGTTTGTTGTATTTCTCAGACATTAATGAACTATCTCACCTTGTGGGGCTGCTTGTCCATTTGAGCGGAGAGGATCGGAGAAGCGAGCAGTTGGGACAAATATTAACCAATAGAATTTCAGTAAATTCACGTCGTTTATATTTCAGTGGACAGGTACCGTCCGTTTCTCTACTATTTCGCTCACACCGCTCTGCTCCGATCACTTGCCTCGCTTAAACTGGCCATTCAACCTTGTATTACAAGGAAAGAAAAAAAAAAAAAAAACAAAAATCTAAAAAATCTTAGCCGTTCGATTATTTGACCAACTTTAACAAGTGGTTGGAAGTTTTCAGAGTACTGTAATTTCTTAAGGACAAGCTAAAAAAAAAACAAAGAAAGAAAAAATGTTTATTGTGACTCGCACAGGAAGATTACAAATTAAATAATCATATAAATATTAAAAACAGAAAGTTCTGTACGAAGCCAAAAGTATCCTATACATGGCAAAAGATTTAGTCGACCACACATGTGTGGGTAACATAGTAACATTTTGACCTTGGAACGAAGTTTCAATATAATATGAGGCGATACTAATTTTGTTACCACTACTGTGTGTTCGACTGTAACTACAAAAGTTTATGAATGTACCCATTATTAACACGGCATTTAAGTATTTTCCAAATGATGTTCGTGATTTTCTTGCAAACTGGTGATAAAAGGCTTAATACTTACTAAAAAAGTAAATGGCGGAAATGACAGAAAAATACACGTTCGAGTGGCTCGTGGCTGATTTCCATTTTCTTTTGTTAACATCTCGTGATGTCAATTATCTTTTCAGTTAGTTCTTAAATTCTCCATTTGTGATAGGATGCTGTACTCTCGACAAATGCCAATTAAAATAAGTAACGTGCTTAATTAAAATGTCCCAGAGTCCAGCTACAAGTGTTATAGGTACAAATGTAGCTGGCTTAACATCCTGTAAAAGTAGCAAGATAAAGAAACTGACATCGAAACTGATACAACAGCTCTCTTTTCTTTTCTTTGCAAAAGTAATTTTTTAATGCCTACGAAAAATTTCATCGCAGAGTTCAGAATCTCGTACTGAATCCAGGGGGCCTAAAAAAGCCACTTTGGCAGAATCATAAAACAATTCATATCACGCAATTCATCTGTTTCCTCTGAAGGGTTAGGCAGAGGTGTACCTATAGCATTTTACGAATCTCCATACAAAACTGTCATACAGATGAAATTGCGTGATATGAATTGTTTTATGATTCTGCCAAAGTGGCCTTTTTAGGCCCCCAGTTTACATAAGCAAAAAATCAAAAATCACTACCCCAACAAACTACCCTTTATTGTTCATACTGAACAGAAATTGCGTGATATGAATTGTTTTATGATTCTGCCAAAGTGGCCTTTTTAGGCCCCCAGGTTACATAACCAAAAAATCAAAAATCACTACCCAAATAAACTACCCTTTATTGTTCATACTGAACATGTTAAACAAGACAAAAACTAAAAGAATGCCTTAAAAAGACTGCACTTAAAATAGATTGGGTCTTCGTCCTCCGTTCTCCGACCTCCGTACCGTGGGAGGGACAGCACCCGGCACTTGTTTTTCTTTCGTCGTCCTACAATCATGTAATTTTGATTTAGTTTTCTTTGCCCTTTCTCGTCTAAAGGTATGTAAGTAGTTGTAAGTGTTGCTTTGATTTTTATAAGTTTTTTTTTTTGCAACCAGAAGGTTTTGTGTGGGTACCTACTAATGTAGTTTTGTTACTGGTTACGTTACGGTAAGTCTCACATCCCACTGCTCGGCAAAGGATTTCTCTCCATGACATCCAGCTCTTTGGATCCAACGCTAAAAATGTACATTAACTTTAAGCTGCTATGTTCTTTTGGATGCGGTTCTAACTCAGCCCGGTCACAAAATTAATATATATGCGGAACCCAAATCCTGTAATGATGCTTGTCACATTTTTTTTGCACTCAGGCCCGTCAGAATTAATTGCTCTTAATTTTTGATTTCTATTGCAAAGTGTAATTATTAAAGCTCAAATGTTTCGATGGTAATTTGCCTGTCATTGAAGAAAGGGTGCTTCCTCACAATTGCATTAAAGACTGCCTTCAAAATTAGGGGAAGCCACTTAGAAAGGTGTGATGGGGTATTTAAAAAAGTGACGACGACGCCTCGTGCATCAGCTAGTAAGTCTTGTAAAGCCGTGGTCTCACGGCCCGTTAACTGACAGGCCGCGCCTGGCGTTGCTATGCTTATTGAGGCCTGGTGCGGCCTGTTGGCCGCTATTCCAACATGTCAAATGATACGGAGCGCATGGCTTCGCTGCGGTTTTATTCAGGGTTAACGTTTGATAAGCAAAGCAAAAAGAAACGCGCTGCACAGCCTAAACGAGCCCGTTTCTTTTTTTTTGATTTGTTTTGTGATAAACGATCTTGCGCCGCGCCATCCCTCGCCTTTGTACTAACCGACTCCCGATGGATCGGACAGGCGACGACAGGCCACCGCAGGCCTCATCGGATGCGACGGTTTCTACGGCCTGCCGCGCCGGCCTGGCCTGGCGCGAGCTGGCCTGTGAGAAAGCGGGCCATGGGACCGCAGCATAATAAACAGCATAAAATTTTGTCTAAATACCTACTTTTCTTTTATTAGGAGGCAAACTAGCAGACGTCCATTCTATGGAAATCTGCAATACTAAACGCCAAGCAGGTGGTCTACCATCCCAGAGAAAAGGCTGTAAGTAAATATTGTGTGCATGTACTTACACCGGACCTCCTTAAAACTTGAATTCAGCAACGCTGGTTGGCGGCAGATATGTTGATGATAGAAACGAACTTATACAGACTAGCTCTTTCACAAAGAGCTCCACAACTGACTTTACTATCTACTACTATAAACACATAACATAACATTTCATCACGTCTTTAAGCCCCGGAGCAGAGGTGTTTCTACTACCTACGTATAGTACACCCACATTCGCTAGTTATGTTTCAGGCTACGGACACGAAGTCAGCAGCGGCGGCGCGGGGGCGGTGCGTTTCGATGCATAGATCTTTGATAATGTACTAATCAAAGGCATATATATTTAAATGGAACTGACCTCGAAGCCAGAGGCGTGGCGCGGCGCGGTGAGCGGCGTACGAGCGATGTGCAGCAGTCTAGCGGTGCCCGCGCGTCTGTTTTGACGTAGAGTTGTTCATTTTAGACGTTTCAAAATGTTGTATCAAAAAGCTGTCGTCGCTGTTAAGATATTTCGTTCGCGAAAAAAAACACTAATTTCTCATAACAAAACACTACGCCGCTCTAGCGCCGCGCGATCTGCCCGCTGGCTTCGAGGCCGAGTCTGAGACCCCTGTGGCCTAAGTCTCATGTAATTGAGCCTATTGCCATCAACTAGGCACAAATCTAGACTCCAGGTTGTTACTGAAAAATTCCTGATGGGAAAACCCAGTAACACTTTGCCCGTCCTGGGAATTGAACCCTTATGTTCAGCAGTAGCGCTTGCTTACCAGGCTCAACATCCACATAATCAAAATTAACTAAAACTCTCTCTCTCTCTCTCTTTTACTTAGGTATATAAATATTCTAAAGTACTGTGGTACTGTTTTTTTTACCTAATTAGATACGAACGAACAAGTATGTAAGCACTTTACAAACTTTAAAACTCAAAGCTCTTGAAGAAATATGCTCGGATCCACCGCTTCAGAAGTAGAACGAAACGCGGGATTAGGAAAAACTTTAATGTATGTTTCGAAGTTCGACAGTATTCGGAACTAGATAAAGATAGTTTTTTGGCCAAGATGGATTATTCGGTAGATTTTAGTTTTTTTTTGCGAAATAGTTTTTCATAAGTCCTTATGTGTGGAAATATTTTTTTGCCACTCTTGTTTCTAACATAGACTAGGTACTGTAGAAGTTTTAACCGGGATGGCTTCCTCATCCAACCTCCAGGGATTTTTAAGAAGTTAATGGCATAACGTAGAAATAAACACTATTTATTATTTAATTAAATATACTTTATTGTACACTACAAAAATATAACAATAAAAAACACTGCAAAATATACAAAGGGTGGGCATATCGCGCAGTTATCGACTATATCACTTACATACCTACTAATTCCATACTATTTCATATTTAGAAGAATATAAAAGATTAAACAATCATCTAGGACAAATGATAGACCCTGTCTTGTGTGGGTAGTTTTATTTATAGTAATAATTAATACGATTCTTTACCTTGGTTCATCAGAAATGAAAAGATTCGCAGGAGAATCAAGTTAACCGACATAGCCCGAAGAATTGCCAAATTTAAGTGGCAGTGGGAAGGGCACATTGCTCGCAGAACAGATGGCCGATGGGGCCGAAAGGTTCTGGAGTGGCGACCGCGTACCGGAAGACGTAGCGTCGGAAGGCCTTCTACAAGGTGGACCGACGACCTTGTGAAGGCCGCAGGAACCCGATGGATGCGAGAAGCACAAAACCGGTCGAAGTGGAGGTGCTTGGGGGAGGCCTATGTCCAGCAGTGGACGTCTTTCGGCTGAGATGATGATGACGATTCTTTACAGTATGTTGTGTCTATCACAGATCATATAGTTCAATTGAATGCATGTGCCGTATGCATCTACTTTTGATAATAGCTTCTAAATAAACGCTACGACGAACTGTCAAAGGAAAAATTGCCATCATCACAAACACCAATCTGGATTTCTTAGAACTTGTCATTACTGTTTACTTCTGTTTTTATTAATTGTTTATCTGATTGTATATAGTTTTAGATCTTCCTGTGCGAGTAACAATAAACTTTACTATGTTTATTTTTTTCATTTAAGTACCTATTATGCCGACTGATAGAAACAGACAGCCAATTCGAATTTCATATAAAATGGCTCTTTTAAAATATGCAGACGCCAGCACATCAAGCTTCTGTCAAATTTCCTCAATAGATTATCAACTTTATCGCTACAACATAAGGTTGATTCGTACAACTTGCTGTGCGAATCAACGATAATTCGCTTTAAAAGGGACATTGTATTGTCCACAAGAAGTCTATAAGTATGTAATTAAAACAATCAAGTAGCATAACCACAGACAATACCTGATCCAAAATCGATGGCAAGCAAAAAAAAAAGAATAATGTTGCCATGCTTTAATAAACGAAGCAGCTAAAAGTCAATATGTGATGGCGGCGCGGCGTACAGTGGGGTCTTGTTTATTTGGTGGGTTGAAACAATATTGTCTCATGTTCCGTCTCGTACAGTCGGGATGAGAAATATCGTGTAATGAGGCTTTTGACTTTCCATTGTTTAGCTTAGTTGAGGTATGTTTCGAGATTGTAAATTTTTTAATAGATTTATGAAATAGAATTTTTTTTTGCTTATATTGCAGGTATTTTCATCTGCCTAGCCTTTTCCCAACTATGTCGGGGTCGGCTTCCAGACAAACCGAATGCAGCTGAATACCAGTATTTTACATGGAGCGACTGCCTATCTGAAATACACAACCCAGTTACTGGGTAATAAGATAACCCTTGGTAAGACTGGTTGTCAGACTTTTGGGCTTCTTACGACCCGTAACGACTGTTAAAGATCAAAGAATGACAGCCGGGACCAACGGCTTAACGCACTTTCCGAGGCACGGAGGGGTCTTGGTATGTAAAGATGGTTACCCATCCACGACCAACCGCGGCAAGGGCTTAACCTGATTGGTCTCAAGCCGCTAATGCCAATACCTAATGACTAAAACCCTTATAATGTAGGTATACAGATAAAGCCTTTATAATGTAGGTATACAGATAAGATTTATGAATGGATGGGTAGTATTATGTGTCCTTGTGTGTTCATAATATAGTTTTTCAAAGAATTCAATGTGTTTTTGTATGTTTTAGGCCTTGCCCTTATAGGAAGCGATCATCGCGTGATGATTGATTTCTATTAGGACACGGGCTTCTTCCATTTTGGCAGTGGCAAACGAATAATGAAGTTGATTTTTGTCGAGAGTTACAAATGGTGTCATTTCAAGAATATTTATGTAGGTATCGACCACCAACCGGTATTTTTAGGATAACTTATTTTCACTTATTTAATATCTACATAACACAAAGAAAATACAGGGTCAAATTAAATTGGCTAGCGAAACTCCACAGACGGTATGAGTATAAAAGATTTAATGACTTGTTGTTTGGGGTCAACGAACGCTAATAGTATAGTTACTTGAAGTGTGAGTTGGAGAAAAAAGTTTTTTTTGTTTTGTCACGTTACCCATCACGTCCGTCATTGAAGTTTACACAAAAAAAACTAACATTTTAAGTAATTAAACTACCGTACCAGCTGTCGTTGATCCCAAAAATTAGATAAATATTTTTATTTTATCTTGTTTAGGTACCGATACCCAATACGTCTGTGAAGATTCGCTAGCTAATTTAATTTGACCCTGTAGAATTTAATAAATTCACATTTGTGTACACATCTGCCGACTCCTTCGGGAAATTAAATACAGTTGCGATGATATGTTAGCTAACTTATTTACCAAAAATAATATATTACTTACGTTCTTTTCGGTGCAGACTGTACTTAAAAGAAAAAGATGGCAAATAACACATACATTTAACCTTTCACATAAACTGAGTAGAGACACATTATCTAAATATAAGAGGGTTTATATTTTATAAAATGTTCAGTTACTGTGCTGCTTTTATTTATATGGGAACGGGCCAGGCTGCGTTTGAATTGCAAGAAAATAGCGATAACCATTTTGATAAAATCTTTACTAATAATAAAGCTGAAGAGTTTGCTGACTTGTGTTTGTCTGAATTTTTTGAAATTAATCTCAGGGACTATAGACTTTTTTTTGCACTTTCTAGCCCAATTCTTGAGGGATTTTTTAGGCTATTTAACATCACGCTACGACCCCTAAGAGCCGAGGAAAAAGAAAAAAAAAAACAGAAAAAACGCTAAGCGAAATGAAGTAACGAAGCATAGCTTTAAGATAAGATATAACGCAGATGAAGTTGCTAACTAGTAAAACATAAAGGTTCACGTTCATTTACGTGGACACAAACCTTGTTAATTTCTAGCTAAAGACTAGAACTAGACTAGAAAACTAAAATACAAACATAAAAAAAATGCCCATGAGTGGGACAGCGCAGGCTAGAAAAAAAATCACGGATATCGAATTAAAATACATTACTGGAAAAATTACATCAAGAAAATAGCTGATAATATTGATAAATTATTGTTGTTAATATAATAAAGTTCAATATTGTAAAAGACCTGTCCGACTCTGAACAGAATAATAATATCATTAAATTAATAAAACCGCCCATTTGTCATTATTTGCTTATGATTACACTAGTTCATTTATCCAGAACAGGAGTAAATAGGTTCCCTAGGGATTGAGATTTTTATGTTATTATGGAGCCAGGCATACCTACCTACCAGAGCGCCATTTTGATTTTTATGAAATAATCACTCTGAAAGTTTAAAGTTGTCAGACATCTATGCAACAAGATGTAGTTTAAAAATGAAGTTTAAAAATATGGATGTCTCGTGATCAACTTTGAACTTTAATAACAATAAAAATAAACAAACAAATAATACCTCGGGACCCTCGGTTTCTTTAATATCTCGGAAACGAACGGGGTTTGGTCTTATTTAAGTTTTCTGTTAGCATTGATGTCAGATATTGATTTGTTTAAGTTTCACGCGTGGCCGCCATTTTGACATAAAATGGCGAACAAGTAGGTATGCCACGGACCTTCAAAGCCCTTTAATTTCAAGTCATAACTAAGTAAAATTGTCTTAATCGGACAAAAATACAAAACTAGGTATAAATTTGTATGATAATAAACCAAAGAATATTTTAATTTCCAAGATAATATTTACATAATATTAAATCTAACAGTCTTAAAATAATAATAGTATTGTTTAAGAAAAACAATCGCCATCATTTTTATTTTCGGTATTCGCCAACCACAACTGTCATCGAACGATAACTCAAAGAATTAAAAAAATCCAAAATAAGAATCCCGTTCTAAAACCAGGATATAAAATTAAATATCCGGAAAGAATCGAGGCGTTATCTGTAATAGAAATCTCTGGATTTATCGGCTCTGTGGCTGTGGGTTTGTACTGGCTTTCGAATGAAATATAGGCTGAACCACCGGTGGTCGTTGCCTTACTTCGTTTTTTTCCATAGACAACACTACGCGCTGTATTGGCGCGCTTTTCAAGCCAATTTTTACAGGTTATTTTTTAAATGGTGCTATGTGTTCTGTGTAGTGATTGATTTCCATTTTTTGTGGATCTATTGATGGCAATGCTCAATGTGGATTAGCTACTCTTTTAAAATTAGAATAAAAAGATTTAGTACAATTGGCAAACGAGGTTAGGTAATATTCCACATTTTGCTGTAATAAATCGTCCTGAGTTGTAATGCGATTTATTTTCTCTTTTCAAAGCAGATTTTCGTATTTATGAATTCGAAACCGTGTTTGCTTGTATGGACTGAAAAAGCCAGAAAATACAGTTTAGTTTCTAGTATATCATATTTATTGCATATATAGAATTAGAATTACATAGACCACAGTGACGGATTAGAGGCAAGTTTAACAGCTGGGTAATTAACACATATAAAATGACAATTGATCGCATTTTTTTTATTTTGGCAGTTCAGCCACGTTCTTTGCGTTATTTACGTTGTTGAGCAGACGAATTTATTAAAGCTATGAAGCAATGGATTAGAAAAATATCCTTCAAAACTCTCGGATTGTGATTAAAATTTAGTTACGCAATAGAGTGCAGCACGTGTAATTTGCGTTCCCGATTTATTTGCCACAATGTAAGCAAATATGAATTAATGGAAAATTTACTTTAATGACTAAACAATAAAGTTCAGTTTACGTTACAATTTCAAACATTTTTATGACTGTTCCATTAAAAATATCTGAAATCAACTTAATCATCTGTATGACAGTTTTGTATGGAAATTCGTAAAATGCTATAGGTACACCTCTGCCTAACCCTTTAAGGATATATATAGATGTGAAACTGTCAAACAGATGAATTGCGTGATATGAATTGTTGTATGATTCTGCCAAAGTGGCCTTTTTAGGCCCCCTGGTTGCTGGGACCTTTTAACCAAGTCTTCATTTGGTTTACACGAAAGGGATTGACGTAAAACTGACACAGGATATATTCATAGGGCCTAACGTATATGTTTGTTCTTTTGTACGCTCTTTTGCTACATTTTAAGAAAAAAAAAGATCATGGACTTACGTATTTTCGTAAAGAATAAAAGTGTCGTATAGGTGCTATCAGGTTTCGCGGCAATGCCGTGGGGGCGTCACATCTACCTCTACGATATGAATACAATAAAAACCTTTTCCCTTTTACATTCGGAAGGTAAGTCGCCAGTTCAACAAAGGATCTCAGGAGAAAAAAAATATCTAAACATTTCTTTAGCCCACCTAACTATAAGGAGGCCGTGAAGGGAGAAATAATAATTCGAATTTTATTGGGAATGTCCTTCAACAAGATTTTTCCATACGATGGAAGCAATTTATGTGATAACGTTTGGGGAAATTGCTTTCTGCCCTTTCTTTACGTCTATTGAATTTATGGCTCGATTCAGTCTGAATGATATTTATGGAACAACTACAGTTGGCTCTGGTAATTTATTATGTCCTATCAAAAACTTGGTGTGGAAGACCCGGGGGTTGGGGCAAACTTTTTGAGGTTGCTTTCGAGTTTTTTGCCAGTTTATTCTGTAAGAATCTGACCCTGAAAAGGTAGGTGAAGTGAGCTGTCCTTCCACCTGATGCTAGCGATTGACACTATTGACAGCTCGCTTCACCTAATTTTGTAATATACTTTTCCAAGTTCCAAACTAGGTACCTATTTCTTCCTGTAGGTAACTACCGGTTCAGTAATTTCGGCGTAAAAAGGCAACACAGAGTTACTATTGCATTTATAATAAATACTAGCCGAGCCCCGCGGTTTCACCCGAATAAGTGTCAATCCCGTGGGAATACCAGGATAAAAGTAAATTAATCCAGGGTGTCAGCTACCTAAATACAAAATTTTATCAAAATTGGCCTAGCCGTTTGAGCGTGAAGAAGTAACAAACATAATAAACACACACTCCAAACTTTCGCCGTTATAATATTACTGTGATTAGTATACCTAGAGAGCAAGCTTATTGGTAATCGGGAAAAACTTTGATCCTTTAAAATGCTTTCCATTTTATATATAATTTTCTTCCTATTCTTTATCTCTCACATACAAAATAAACCAGCACATCTTCAAAGTTGGATCGATTTTCCGAACTCCCGCGCGTTCTCTTGCTTTTACGGTGGCGTGTGCAAATGAAGCGCGGTAGCCGTATGGCCGTAGACAGAGTATACCCATAGATAAGCCACTCAATCATAATAATAATAAAGTCAACGTCAAAACATTTATTTTAAATAGCATAGAATTAAAACTTCTTAGCCTTATTAGACCGTGATTAAAAAAAAAAGGCTGCCCAACTGGGTCTGGCCGGACCAACTATGGGCTCAAATAGCACAGAACTGGTGCCCTGAGACATCGAGGCGAGGTTGCGGCAGACCACGTAGGAGATGGCGGGACGAGCTGGATAGGTTCCGTCGAAACTGGAAGGAGGACACGGAGTGGCGGGAGACAGTGGGCGCCGAGTTCAGCCGTATGCCGCCGCTGAGGGTGGGTCCGCATGGATTCATGCGGGCGTTGACCCACTCACACCTGGCCGGGGGAGCGTGACGAAATGCGCAAGCACTCCAGCACCCCGGCTAAAGGTAGCAGAAGAACACCGTGGAGTTTTAGTCAGAGTCTGACGGACCCCTCCATCCACCCCAGAGTGGTGGACATCCATGAGGATTACAAAAAAAAAATATGAAAACAATGATTTTCCTAAAATAATTGTGTCCTTAATTGGGGCCTAAAAAGGCCACTTTGGCAGAATCATAAAATCAAAAATCAAAATCAAAATATTTTATTTCACATAAACCTACATGGGCACTTATGAAACGTCAGAAGCTAGGTGCACGGTTCCAATTGGTCGTTTCCTATGGAGAAGAACCGGCAAGAAACTCCACGGTTACTCTTTTAAAAATATTTGCGTTTTTACAATGTTTTCAAGTTACAATAAAACGATTTATATCACGCAATTTCATCTGTATGACAGTTTTGTATGGTGATTCGTAAAATGCTATAGGTACACCTCTGCCCAACCGTTCAGGGGTATATAGGTGTGAAACTGACAACCAAACAACAACAAAACACAAACAAAACAAACAAACAAACAAAACAAACACCCCCCCCCCTGAACAAATGAATTGCGTGATATTATAAATTGTCCTTTTTAGGTCCCTTTGTCTCACTAATTATTAATTAATAAATAATGAGACAAGGACACACTTATTACATTCATTACATTTTTAGTACCTAAAGGATAAAGAAATATGATGTTTCTACTACTTCGCGTATTTAAACTTTTTAGAGACTGTCGCCCAACAAACGGTTGTCACGGTACGATTTCTTTGAAAAGTATTAATAAACCTACCACATTCGATAGTACCAGTTTTCAAGTGACTGTCAAAGACTATTGCTATAAATCATAATGTATACGTTGACAGCTTGTGTATACAGTACTCTATGTACGGCAGTATCGGGAAGGACCACCAGATGGCGCTTCCGACTCATTTCTCACGAATCTTCCACATCATTCAACGCTGCAACGGTTTGCAAGACGTTGGGTGTACGCGTAGCTGTGTTGGTTGTGTACTGGGTTTTCTAGAAAAAGGTTGTTAAGTGAATATAAAGATTTTTAGGTAAACATAAAAGAGAACTTTTATGAGGAGTTGATAAGTTTGATGGTGGTTACCAAAGCCCTAGTTAAATAATTTTAAACTCAGATTTACTTTTGTTAGAAAAATCAATTATTTTTACCGACTTCAAAAAGAAGGAGGTCATCAATTCGACACGTATGTATTAGTATAAATGAGTAATTAATTAGTATATTATTATTATGGATTTTTTTGATCAAGAGATTAGATTCTCCCCCACAACACAGGGAATCCTCGTATCCAGGGCATTTGTAAAAACCTAGCACTTAAGGCTGCTTGTAATCTGCTACTAGTTTATTTTATTTTATATTGTAGTGTTTTTCTGAACGGAATAAAGGTTTCATTTATTTATCTATTATGTATGCATTTATTAACTACTACCTGCGCAACGCGGTTTCACCGGCATAAGTTTCGATCCCGTAAGAATATCGGTACAAAAAGTATCCTATGTGTTAATCCTGGTTGTAAACTATCTATGTGCCAAATTTCATCCAAATCTGTTTATTAGTTTATGCGTGAAAGTGTTACAAACATCCATCCATCCATTCATCCATCCATCCTCACAAACTTTCGCATTTATAATATTAGTAGAAAGTAGGATTCTTTAAATAAAAAACGTATTCTTCAAATCACCGGTCAATATAGACAATAAAACCTGCCACTGCAGTTTTTAAATCCAACATGGCGGCTGAATGTAAGCTTAAGGAGGTCTAATGCATCTTTTATTGGCATCGCTTGAACTTCCTTCTAAGGAAATGGAAATACTCGTAACATTTCACGATAACCTGGGAGTAAAAGGATATGGATCTTATATTATTTCGTATTTTATTAGAGATTTGTACCTATGTGAAAGATGAGGCTTTACCATAGACTTAAAAAAATAAAAACAAAGTCCTGCACGAGGCCAAAATACTCCAAAATACTGGAGGTATTTTGGAGTATTTTGGCCTGCATGATGCTGCGACATTTATAAATTATATAGTATAGTATGATAGGGCCCGCTGTGTTATCACGGGCAGAGGTTACAGAAACACTTAATACAATTTTTATAGAATTCAAGAGGTCAAGTGCTAGTTGGACTCGCGCACCGAGGGTTCCATACATATTTGTATGTAAAGTTTATCACGGGTTTTTTTTTTAAATCAAATCTACGGTTTTCGGATTTTTATCTTTACATTGCTTCTTGCCAAATTTCATGATTCTAGGTCAACGGAAAGTGAACTATTTTTGATTCCCTTTAGAGTGTTGAAATATATACGTTTTTTGCGACATTTATAAACGGCCGTATCTTTTTTTACGTTAACTTAGAATTTTGATTTTGTCACAGCTTCAAGGGACTGTAGACTTGAGTATATTATGGTTTTAATTTCAACTCGATATCTCCACGCGTTCCCGAGATCTTGACAGACAGATGGACAATAAAGTAATCATATAAGATTTCTGTTTTTCCTTTTGAGGTACGGAACCCTAAAAAATTATGTAATTATGTAAAAAAACAACTGTCGCTCTCTCTTCTTTGCCGCGCTGTCACAACTTAATATATCTAGACCTAACACTAGGCATAGATTTATATTCGCTTAAAAGTAAGGTGTAGGGGCACTAAGCTTGCACAAAGTTACCGGATGGTGGGTTGTAAAGCTGAAAAAGAAACCACAAAACTGTCGAGGGCTTAGAAGCTTTTTCGGGACTAGAAACACTTAATACAATATTGGTAATAACCTAATTGGTAATAGCCTAATTGGTTTTGCTCGAACAGCTTGCCTGAAATATTCGAATTTCGAAATACGATAAGTATCTACCTAACCTAATTTTCTTGCCGCACGTGGTGGGCGAGTCCATTTTTAGTGCTTGTGTGTGCGATTGGCGCCTGTTGCGCTTACCTATTTGTTTGGTGGATGTCTAAATAGCTTTTATATGGGTCTAAAAGTTTGCCTAAAGCTTCAATCTAAGCACTAAAACCTAACTATTGCACTTTGTACCTAAACTACTGTACACCCACGTGTACGCCTAAGCCTATGTTGCAGACGATTGTGTTCTGTACACTAAAACCTAACTATGGCACTTTGTACTCTATACTATTGTACACCCTAAAGCACGTGTACGTCTAAGCATAGGTTGCAGACGATTGTGTTCTGTACCTATTATTATCTAACTTGGGAGTTTACGCCTATTGCATATACCTATGCTAACTAGAAATTCTAGTTTTTTATATAGTGCAACTGCAACCTAAAAGTAACAGCTATTTCACCAAAGCTTGCCGACTATTCCAGGTGCGGTGAGTGTGCATGGCATGAACCTGAGCTTCGCTAAATAATCTGCTAGCTACCTGCCTGTCAAAGCCAGCAGTGCGGGCGCCTGGTGATGGTGAGTGCTGCATACTTCGTGCTGTCACAGCTTCAGTACCGTAAGTTAGCGGTTTTGAGTTAATTATATTTATTAGATAGTGACTATTGTACCCAATTCATTGTTGCCTATATAACTAGAAGTTAGAGTATAGAATAAACTACTTACAAATAAATAAAATAAGATGGATAGTGAGTTAAATAAAGAAGAAATGAGTGAAGTTGAAAAACAAGAATATAAAGGTCTACTAAGAAAACGTAGTGCTATGAAAGGTCAACTTACTAGATTTAAAGACTACTTACAACAAATGTCAAAGTGTAGTCCACTCAGTAGCTTGCAAGCCAAAGAAATTGTAATGAAAATAGACAAATTTCAAGCTTTACTGAGTATGTTTGATAAATTACAAAATAATATTGAATTGAATTGTCTAGATTTGGATGAGCAATTAAGAGAAAGAGAGTTAATTGAGAATCAGTTCTTTTCATGTATATCATTGGCTCAAGAGTTAAATGAATCGGCCAATGTGTCTAAAACTGATCAACAAAGGTCTGATGGCTCGGACTGTAGTTCAAATAATAATAGTCATTGTACTCATAATAAGTTTAATTCAGTGAAGTTGCCTACTATTAAATTGCCTTCATTTGATGGCAACTACATAAAATGGTTAGAGTATCGGGATACTTTTGATTCCTTGATAAATTCTAATGATGCAATCCCAAATATAAACAAGTTTCACTATCTAAGGTCATCCTTAGAAGGAGGAGCTTTAGTTGTAATAAAGTCTATAGAGTTTACATCAAACAATTACAAAATAGCTTGGGATTTAATATGCCAACGATATAATAATAAAAATCTACTTATGAATAATCATCTAAAATCGCTTTTCAGTATTGAGTCGCTAACAAGAGAATCTTATAAGGCTTTAAGATATGTTATTGATTTAGTTTCAAAAAATCTAAGAGCGTTGAATACTTTAGGGCAGCCTACAGATAAATGGGATGCTTTAATAATATATATGGTGTCAATAAAGCTTGATGTCACCACTAGTAGAAAATGGGAAGAATATAAGAATGGATTACCAGAATTGCCTACATTAGATCAATTTACTGATTTCTTGCGTAACAGGGCAGATGTTCTAGAAACCACACAAAATCAAACTGATCATGGTAAGTCACATGGTGGTTCCAAGGAGTCAAAGTCTTTTGCTAAGGTTTTTGTGAGTTCTACAAGTAACAACTCTTCCAAACATTCATGTGTTGTTTGTAAGGACAACCATCCGTTGTATATGTGTACCAAGTTTAACGAGATGCCACCTGAAGTTAGGTTAGATACAGCTTTAAAGCTGAAGTTATGTCTTAACTGTCTGCGTAGTGGACATACTGCCAAAAAATGCTTTCTTAAAGGTTCTTGTAAGCTTTGCAATGGGAAACATAATAGCTTAGTGCATAAAGATACAACAGCAGGATGTAGTAATTTTAGTTCCAATTTAAATACAAATAATAACGACTTACCTCCAAGTACATCACCGGTAACACTGTCTGCTACCTCTGCGGGACAGGTCCTGTTGTGTACAGCAGTTGTTCAAATTGTTAATCCTGTAAATAATTCTACATACCAAGCACGAGCTCTCTTGGATACAGGGAGTCAATCTTCCTTTATTACTGAAAAACTTAAAGCAAAGATAGGAATACCAACTCAATGTACAGAACCAATAAGAATCTCTGGCATCAATAATATACAATGTGACATTAAGGAGCGTTGTAGTTTAAAATTGTACTCACGTTTTGAAGAGTCATTTAATTTACAAGTTATGTGTTTAGTAGTACCTAAAATTACTAGTACATTACCGACACTAAATGTTAATGTTTTAGACCTAGGATTGCCTGCTGATTTGGATCTCGCAGACCCTGGGTTCCATTGTCCCTCTGACATAGACATCTTGTTGGGGGCAGACGTTTTTTGGGACATTGTAGGTACCCAACAAATAAGATTAGGTAAGCACCAACCTGTATTACAATATTCAAAACTAGGTTGGCTAGTGTCAGGTCCTGTAGGGAATGGACACTCTAAGTTAAATTGTACTAAAAATGCTTACTCTAGTATTAATGTATTACATTGTAACATTGTGCAGGATGATATTCAAGAATCATTACAAAGATTTTGGGAGGTTGATGAATTGCCTTCAAACAATATATCTTACACCCTTGAAGAACAAGCTTGTGAGAATAGTTTTGTAGAAAATACAAGTCGTTTGCAAAGTGGTAGATTTAATGTTAAGATGCCACTCAAGGATTCACCAGAAGAAGCACTAGGTGACTCTTATAATATTGCCAAAAGGCGTTTTTTTTGTTTAGAAAACAAGTTGGATAAGAATCCAAATATAAAAAAACAGTATTGTGACTTTATTAAAGAGTATTCAGATCTTGGTCATTTGGAAGAAATAGAGCGTCCAAAGTTTGGTAATTACTTGCCTCATCATGCAGTACTAAGAGAAAAAAGTGAAACAACTAAGCTTAGAGTAGTTTTTGATGCTTCAGTGAAAACATCCTCTGGAAAATCACTAAACGATATCCAGATGATAGGCCCAGTTGTACAAAATGATTTATTTAATATTATGTTACGTTTTCGCACTCATAAATTCGTATTAACGGGTGACATTGAGAAAATGTTTAGACAGATTTCAATCGTGGAATCACAACGTCATTTACAATTAATTTTGTGGAGAGAAGATGCATCTCTGCCTCTCAGGGTCCTGCAATTAAACACTGTGACCTATGGCACAGCTTCTGCGCCGTTTCTAAGCACTAGATGTCTTCTTCAGTTAGCAGAGGAATGTACAGATCAGCATATTGCTAATATAATTAAAAATGACTTTTATTATGATGACTTAAGCACTGGAGCATCTACTAAAGAAGAGCTGATGCATATTTATAAGACTGTGACACAAATATTAGGCTCAGCACATTTTCCATTGCGTAAAATACGCACAAATTGTCCTCAAATATTTGCAGATGAACCCACATTAAATGAAACATTAGACCTTACAAAGCAGTCATGTGTTCTAGGTCTCAATTGGTCCCCTAAAATGGACACATTTCAATTTCCAATAAATATAGAATCTACTTTAAAAATAACTAAGAGAACAATAATCTCAATGACTTGCAAAATTTTTGATCCTTTAGGTATTCTATGTGCTTGCGTTATTAATGCAAAAATAATCTTACAACGTTTATGGAGTGCTAAGATCGACTGGGATGATCCAGTACCTAACGATATAAAAAATTCTTGGATGATTTTTATGAAAAACCTATCATGCCTATCTAGTATACAATTAGAAAGAAATGTTATTTGCGATTTGCCTAAATCAATAGAGCTACACTGTTATGTTGATGCCTCACAAAATGCATATAGTGCCTGTGTATATTTGCGCACAACTGACGTTAATAATAAAGTTACAGTTAAGCTACTATGTGCCAAGGCTCGTGTAGCTCCCTTAAAACCAACTACTATACCACGTTTGGAATTGTGTGGTGCCTTGCTCGGAGCCAGATTGTGTGCAAAGGTCTTACAGTCACTCCGTTGTAACATTACTAGTAAAACTATTTGGACCGATTCAACAGTAGTACTCGGTTGGCTTAATATTCAATATAAACAACTAAAACCGTTTGTTCGGAACAGGATAAATGAAATTACATCTGACTATTCATGGCGACATGTGCCTACAGATTGTAATCCTGCTGACTTGGCCTCAAGAGGTATAACCCCGCAACAGTTACAGTCCTCAGCCTTGTGGTGGGAGGGACCTTCGTTCCTTGGAAGGGACCCAACCGAATGGCCACAACTAAGTGTTCCAAATATAGAACTACCAGAACTAAAGGTTTTACAAACCAGATTAGAAGTTAATTTCTTAGACTTTTCTAGATATTCAAGTTTTAATAAACTCAAAAGAATTATAGCTTATGTCCATAGATTTATTAACAATTTTATTTGCAAGTATAGTAAAGATAAAACTAAGATTAGGTTAACAGGTTGTCTTAGCACTGATGAGATTAGTAATTCATTAAAAACATTAATAAAGTTTTGCCAAGTGCAATCATTTTATAGTGAAATATATGCGATCAAAAGGAGCAAAGAACTCCATCATAAATCTAAAATATTGCCACTGAACCCATTTATAGATTCAGATGGTATACTCAGGGTAGGTGGTCGTATACAAAACCCAAATTATAATTTTGAAAAAAGACACCCAATATTACTTGATTCTAAACATAATTTTACTAAATTACTAATGAGATATGAGCATATACGTTTATTCCATGCCGGACCACAATTACTTTTATCATCCATTAGAGAGGAATATTGGCCAATAGGTGGCAGGAACTTGGCTCGTAGCATATTAAGAAACTGTATTGTGTGTATACGTTTTAGAGGTAAAACAGTACAGCCCATAATGGGTAACCTTCCAAATGTTAGAACAAGTCCCAGTTTTCCCTTTTATACCTGTGGAACAGATTTTGCTGGTCCATTCATGATATCGAGTAAGAAAGGCAGAGGTAGTCGTGTAACTAAATGTTACCTTTGTTTATTTGTTTGTCTTACAACTAAAGCTGTCCACTTGGAGCTTGTAAGTGATCTCACTACTGAAGCGTTTCTAATGTGCCTACGACGATTTGTAGCAAGAAGAGGTAAACCTTACGAAATTTATTCAGACAATGGCAAAACATTTGTAGGGGCAAACAATGAATTGGGTCGAGTCCTCAAATCTAGTCGCGAAGCTGTGACAGAGTATGGCAGCACTGAAGGCATTCGATTCAGATTCAGCCCTGCATATTCACCTCATTTTGGGGGTATTTGGGAAGCTGGGGTAAAGTCATCGAAACACCACCTAAAAAGAGTAGCAGGCAATGCTGCTTTAACGTTTGAGGAACTTTCGACGTTGTTTACACAAATAGAGGCTATCCTAAATTCACGACCCTTATCTCCTCTCTCATCAGACCCATCAGATATCTTACCCCTTACTCCAGGGCACTTCCTCATCGGGCGGCCACTCACATCAGTGCCGTCTCTTACCATTAATAAAACGAGAACCAACAGATATGAGAGGATAGAGCAACTGCGGCAGCAATTTTGGGAGAGGTGGCGTCGCGAGTACCTGGCCGAACTGCAGCAAAGAACAAACTAAAGGAAGATCACCTACCTCCATTATGTTGGCGTCTAGGCCGCATAACAACACTATACCCGGGACAAGATGGCGTCAGCAGAGTCGCTGATGTCTACACATCGAGAGGAACTATCAAGAGAGCAGTCCATAAATTCTGTATTATACCTGATGACGATGACAAGGACTGCATGAAACCAAATGAAGATAACATAGATAGCTGAGCTATCAAGGTGTGGGAGGCTGTTAACGCGCACACTGTGCGTGTCACTACTTCACGGCGAACCCACTGTGCACCTGCGACGACAGCCCGCGGGACGCGGGGGACGGGGGCCCGAGCGGCCGCGTCGCGTCGTCGCCAGCCAACCGCCGACAGTCTTCTCGGGGTCACTCACTAGCAAGACCGCGTGCCTCTGCGCATCGCGTCACTAATAATTTAATTAACGTACAAATGTTGAGGAATATAATATTTCAAGAGTAGACTCGCCTATTATTGAAGTGACCCCAATATTCTCAACATACTCGAATACGTTGCGACGTGTTATTCCACATTCACAACACTATAATGCAGAGGTATGGTAC
Source organism: Gortyna flavago (assembly GCA_963669345.1). Taxonomy (NCBI): domain Eukaryota; kingdom Metazoa; phylum Arthropoda; class Insecta; order Lepidoptera; family Noctuidae; genus Gortyna; species Gortyna flavago. Next base: position 3,442,728 of record OY770142.1, on the reverse strand, counting down.
AGCGGGTAATTGCGTAACACACTCAGCACCAATGGCTTTCATGTTGACAGTTCAAAAACATTTATTGCGTTATTTACGTTTTTGAGCAGACAATTTTTTTAAACAATGAAGCAATGGATTAGCAATATTCTTTAAAACGATTCAGATTAGGATTGAAAGTGTGTTACGCTATTAGTGTGCTAAAGATAATAAATACAAGCCGTTCATTTCCATGTAGGTATTTATAGAAAAAAAAAAACAGTGGCACTCCGGGAGTGCCGACAGAAGTGAAAACAAAACACAAACGGAATACTTTGCCATCACTCACTGACATATCCGATAAACATTGAAACCGAGTACATCCCGAGGACAGCCGAACACATCCGAAGCGGTGTCGGTTACGGTAACAGTGGCGCGAGTTCAATGGTTTTTTCCTATCTCAAAAAATGCCCAACGCTCCTAAAGAAGTTTTCACCTAAAACGAATCAAAATAAAGATGAGACAAATAAAAAGTTATAAGTCTGTAAAGCAGTTTTGAAGTCAACATATTGGCCATATTTTTAGTGCCATGATTATTCCTCAATTCACGATCAGTTTAAAAAGATAGTAGACCTGTATACAAAAATTACGTAGGGTTTGAGTCTTTTAAAAACGTAATAAAATAAGGAAACTTCTTTAGGACACCCATGGCCCATCCCATGTACACAATGTTTATTATTATTCGCGTTTCTTACACTACACAGTCACAAGGAGTTTTATGATCACTCCCCCAGGCTATGTAATGTTGCCAGTCTTCCTCAATTATATTTTTTATAGTTGCAACCTTTTTATTTTTACTGTGAAGGTTTAAGATGAAAAACATACTGCTTTGAGAGTAATTTATGGCTGATAGGTGTCAGGCGCCCCATGTGTTGTCCACAAGCTTGATGTGGTTATGAAGAATGTCAAAAAATATCAATTTATGAACTGTTGACTGAGAGAGCTGTGATATGCGTTTACGCAGGCACGTTTCGTCCATGACGCATACATTACGCAGCACATAAAATTGTCCAACTTTAAACTTTTATTTGTTGTGTGTACATATGACAAGACACAGTATCATAAGTGTGGACGTGGTTTTTTCTGGCATGACATGGTGAGAGACACGATATGGTCGAAATGGGCATCCCCACTTAGGATACGAATGATACGCTTGACTTTGAGCTTAAAGATGATGATAAAAATGTGGACCCAGCTTTAAATTACGAGAATTGGCCTTCAGATTGCGTCTAGATTTTGAACGTTTTTTATTACGGGGAATAGTCTTCAGATATTAGAGCATTTAACCTAATGTATGAACGTAAAAGAAGCAAAAGGAGTATGTAAAGGTCGTAGCAGCTGACGTTCTGTAGATTCTGCCCTAAGGGAATAAATGATAATTGAATTTATTTTTGTAAGTAGTTTTGCACAAACACTTTTACACGTCAATCACATATTTTTTATAACTAGATGAGGTCGGCGTTTCCTATCTGACTACTCTGAGAAGAAAGGCCGAAACAAACTCAGAGGTCACAGTCTCTTTTAAAGTCCAGACATAATCTTGGTCAGGTTATATGAAGACCATGTAGATCGATGTCTGAGATGGTCTTTTTAGGAAAGAACCACACAGATTGAGAAGGCCTGTCCAGTCAGTGCACGCATTTGTCCGAAATCGTGCAGCTCAAAGAAGGAAGAAGGCGTACGATTAGTTTCGAATTTGTTCATATTCATAGGGAATTATTCCTCGTATATACACTTTCTTTGTACAGACACTTTTGGAAATCATTCACTTGTATTCCATCAGATACACTTTTTAAAATCTTGAACAGTTATTCTTCTTAGATACATTGATATTACATGATAAATAAAATTATGAATACAATGGGGATTATCCAAAATTTCTAACCATTAGATTTTATTTTATTTTTTGAAACATTAGAGCATTTTGAGAAACTAATTTGAATATTTTGATGGTTGGCTCAATAGTTATATTTTTATAAAAATTTAAAATTTTTAAGGTAGGTTACGTCATCAGTGGCACTAAAGATTAAGTGCTGTTGCCTCACTAGTACAGAAATAAAAAAATTCAATCTGTCAACACAACGTCATCTACAAATATCAAAGTGTCAAAGTATCAATCTATTAAAATTTTTCATTCCATAGCATTTCCGATTTATAAAATATTGTCGATTGTTGAAACAATGTAATCAGATTTATAAACGAGATAAATAAGAGGCAAGTCGGAATGTTTAAATTTAATATATTTTTGACATATAATTTTACACTTGACACTGACGGATTGTAGACAATAATTGCCACTTACTTTTTATTTTAGTTTTGAGGTAACGATACTAAACTGTACGGTCGCAGGTGACGTAATTTGAAGGGCACAGAACGTCAATCATATTTTATCAAAAATATCAATAAATATAAATATTTTTCGTAAATTAATTAGTCCTTAATGATTAGTAACGCTATTCCTCGAAATGGTTTTTTAATTACAACATTTAAAAAAATATGAACAATGCCCATTGTCAATTATAACATAGCTGTCCATAATTTTATTTTACCTTAAATATAATACAGTTAGCTGAAACTTGTATTTAAGATTAAAATTAGAGAATAAATTAAGAAACTTCGTAAACCCAAATCACCGATGTCTAACTTAATTTCAAACGATTTAATCACTCATTCAACTTCTAATTGTTTCTTAATTAATTTAGGTAGTTCAACATCTGTGCAAATAGTTTTAAAACTTAGGATTTTAGCTTAATTTTGCCTAAGTTTGAACATTAAACAACGCCATTTCGTCTGTGGTTAAAATGACTTATCTCCTGAGCGGCAGCCATCTTTAATTTCATGCTACCACCATTTTGTTTTTTTAATCCTAACTATCCTAACTTCCTTACTTCCTAACTATATAATTATATAGTATTATAAATGCGAAAGTAAGTTTGTTTGTTACCTTTTCACGCTTAAACCACCGAACCGATCATCCTGAAATTTTGCTTAAACGTTGTCAGGTGTACAGAAACGGACATAGAGAAAAAAGTGCTGTTCCCGAGGAAAACAACAATAACGTTATTATGATAATAGATTGCGCCACGTGTCTTTCGAGTCATGATTGAATTATATTAGATAATTTTAGATTTTTTTTTTTTTTTGTTTACCTAAGCGTAATACATTTTGTGTGTCGATAGGTTCAAGGTAATAAAAAAAAATACGGACTAAAACAGCAACCTAATTGCGTTACACACTATCAATCTCAATCTGAATAATTTTGAAGGATATTGCGAATCCATTGCTTCATAATGTTGGAAAAATTTCTCTGCTCAACAACGTATATAACGCAATGAATGTTGTTGAAATGTCAAAATGAGCTATTGGTACTGACCGTATTGACAGTTTGTTACGCAATTCCCCGCAGTACGTAAAATTTAAGAAACGCGATACAAATTTTTCCAAAAGTTTACCTTAAATAGAAATATCACCTTGGAACCCAGGAATTGTGTAAAACGATTGCGGTGCTGCACCAAAGTTGGAAAAGATTTTTAACACAACATTTACTTGGATTTTGAGGAGAAAAATGTTAAATGCACGTTAGAAGGAGACGTGGACTAAGCAGACTTCGGATAAATTTTGTCGCTAAAGTAGAATGTTCTGTGCGGTGTTTCTTGCTCTATTTTCAGCTACATTTTGTACTGCAGTTATAGGTATAGTCTGTTCTCAGACCAAATAAAAAATCAAGACAGAACGCTGAGAACGATGCAGTAAAGCATGCCAAAACTACACCTCCGCTCTGTGCATACACGCCCACACGCACACATTTACAATCAAACTACACCTCACTAAGTGCACACATGTTTACAAAACAGGCTTCACTTTACTGTTGACAGCCCTCTGTCTTGGTTTTTATTTGGTCTGAGAGTCTGTTCTAAAAGTGTCTGATGGAAGTGTTTACAAACCCTGTAAAGATAAACATTCACAACACAGTCACACACACAACAGTCACAACCACTATGCTTCCGTACAGTATCGAACATTAATCAACGTTATCGTAGAATATCGTTTTCTAAATGCTGTACAAAAGTCCAAAACCCGAAAATTTTGTCATTTTAAATTAAATAGACGACCGCCATTGTCCGACAACTGTTTGCTGTCGGGGGCAAGGCAAATCAAGTTATCTAAATGTGTTATTTTCGACACGATAGCCAGAAATTTAACCAGCATAGTTATTCACAATCATCCGACAATGAACGTGAATAGCTATGATGGTTAAATTCTTACGCAATCACTCACTAAAGAGAATTAGTAACATATTCATCTGTATTTAAAAGGTTTTAACTTTTATATCATTACTTTTTCCAACAATAATAATTAAGAAAGAACTTCTCGTTCTTTCTTAATTATTATTGTTGGAAAAAGTAATGATATAAAAAGTAAAGAAAGAAAAATTGTTTATTCTGCACAAACAAAACTCACATTACAAATAAAAAAATAAAAAATACATAAAATATACACATACAACCTAGTCAAAAGCCTAAAGTTAAAAGCCAATTGTGGTTTATCCCAGTGATTGTTTTTTAACCTTAATAAATTGTGGTTTATTAAAATGATTGTTTTTTAACATTAATAAATTGTAATTAGTGGGGCCCAATCGGTGGTTCTCTTAGCCCAATTGTCATCTGACATCGTGAGGAAACCGGCATGTCCTAGAACCAAAAATTCGGCGACATGTGACATCTACCAACCCGCACTGGGCCCGCGTGATAGATTACGGCTCACTCCCTCTCACTGAGAGGAGGCCTGTGTCCCAGCAGTGGGAACATTATAGGCTGATTATGTGTGTTATGTATGCGGTAGACATTGATTTTTGACATTGATCAGTGATCTTGGTTTTAGCAGTATTGTGTTCCTTATACGATCAGAAATTCGAACCCCTAGGATAATGCGCTCCAAACCTCGAGCTTATTGGCAGACAAACAAAGCAATAGCTTTCATTTTGACAGTTTAACAACATTCATTGCGTTATTTATGTAGTTAGACAGACAAATTTTTCGAACATATGAAGCAATGGATTAGCCTTCAAAATGATTCAGATTATGATTGATAGGGCGTGGTCTTAGTTTGAATAATAAATCTTATCTTATCATATATTTTTACAAACAGAAACTTGACAAAGGATGGAGTCGTTGATAGTATGATAGTAATATAAATTATAGGTACCCCCTTAATGCTTTACCTCATTTACCACTATCCACACTCAATGCAAAAATTCAAACACCAAACAACGCAAAATGTCCCTTCCGTCATTATGCATAGAGCATATTTTCATTCAAATTCCCACTTTACTGTGGGAATTCACAGAAATTTCAAGGTAGAGAAAATATTTCCAGTGCGTTTCGGTCCTACGTCGTGAGCCGAAACCCCTCCTAGGAATGTAACAGTTAAGAAATACTTTTCTCAACAAGAAATGTGGAAAGCAAAGATTCATTTAATTGGCGCAGGGGAAATGTATTCAGAAATGAAGTTTGTTTTGTTATGATTGTGCATTTCAAGTATTTGCTTTGTGGAATTTTGTAATTTCTTTTTAGACTGAATATTGTTATTGAAATTAGTATTATGTGGTTTGCTTTGCTTTGTATCTTGTTATTAAGTATACAAACTGTTCCGTTGGTTTCGTGGTCGCAAGAGCGACTGCTAAGCGTGGGGTCCTGGGTTCGATTCCTGGGGCGGACAAAGTGTTATTGGGTTTTCCATTGATATTTTTTTTGTAACGTCCCGGAGTTTGGAAGTCGGTGGTGTGATACCTTCGAGCCTCGGAAAACTCGTTAAGCCGTTGATCTGCCGCCTGATCTCTCTCCGGTCGTGTCGGATTGCTGTCCCATTGGACTGTGAGAGTGAGGGAAGAGAGAGTGCACCTGTGTCTGCGCACACACTTGTGTACTAGGTATATTGTCTCGCCGAAGGCCACGGCAAAGGCTGGTCTCCGCTGAGATGCGTTGCCATGGACGAAATTCAGTCTGGAGGAATTATATTCAAAGCTCTTTAAAATTACAGTTGTGGCCCAGTGGTAACAGCCGCGACTTACGAGTTCTAGGTTGGGGGTTCGAATCCAAGCAGGCACTTTACTTTGAGTAAATTATTTCATCACCACTACTCTCAAAATGGTGAATCAAAACATCGTGAGGAAACCGGCTTGCCTTAGAACCAAAAATTCTAAGACATGTGACATCTACCAGCCCCCATTGGGCCTGCGCGGTGCATTACGGTCCACTCGCACCAGTCCAGCATAGCTATTCACAACCTACCGATAGGCTAACGCATCGAAAATGACACATTTCGATAACCTGAATTGCCTTGCCCGAAGAATGGCAGTCGTCTATTTAATTTACACGGACTTTTTCGGGTTTTGGACGTGTGTCCTCTAAATCCTGTCACAGACAGGTATTAGAGGACACACGATGCATCAAACTGGAAGTTTATGGGACGTAATTTCAGAATACGCAAATCTTACTAGGCCGAAATTACGTCGCGTAATCTTCAAAGAAATAATAAGAACGCGGAATAATAATAGTTCGCGTAAGTTTTGGCAGGTGTACTACTACTTACATACTTACATACTACTACTACTTACATTCCATTACGTAAAATGATAGGTGAGCTAACCAGCCAGCATCAGCATCAAAAGGACTTTCATAGATAAATTAACTAGAATTCATTGTCAGGTAATACAATCCTTCCTCATTCCTTCCTTGTCCACTTTCCACAGACAAACTTCTACTTACTTCTACATTCTTTTCGTAACTTTTTCCTCAATTTGTTGCAAGAAAACTTATCAGAGACAAAATTACCTTAATTAAAGCTAGTCTTTTGGCATGTTTACCAAATAAAATGGTAATATGAACGAGGTCGGTGCGTGGGGACAATTGGCGTTATTTTATCTTATCTTTTAGATTGCGATGGAGGTTTCTTTATGGAACTCATAAAGGAATGAGATGAGATACACTTTAGCGCCTCTATCGGTGGTTTGGGGAACTATTGTGTGAAATGTTGACCAGATTCGATAACAATTTTATTGTTATATATTTTTTTGTTTTCTAATTTTTCCCTTTATGGGATTTATAGATGGCCGAAGATGACGTGACCATAGCATCACAGCGGGTCTTATTGGAATACCAGCGCTGCGGTATTTTTTTTTATATCGTAGCATTTATGCTGGTATAGGAGCCTTTACGGCCTCGCACTGGTCTTTTTTTGGTTTATTTCTTTTTATGGTTGTTTTTAATTTAACTTTGTTAATTTTAAATGCTTTTTTTTTCTTATTTGTATTTCCTATGTGTGTCCCAAATAAAATATTTATATATTTTTTATTTTCTTTAAATTTTGAACCTTTCAGGCCATCTTTTGTAGCACAAGTATGTGTCGGTACCTAACGTGACAGTTACTCTATTTATCCTCACACATGTATTCAATCTGCGTAGCTTTTCCGGACCGGATGAAGCTGAATACCAGTATTTTACATGGAGCGACTGCCCCCCTTACCTCATACCCCTTAGTAACACTGGTTGTCAGACTTTTGGGTTCGTGACACTCCGTGACATAACGACTGTCTAAGATCCACGAATGACAGCCGAGACTAACGGCTAGACGTGCTTTCCGAGGCACGGAACGATCTCGAATCTCAATAAGTAATGGATGGTCACCCATCCACGACCCAACCGCGGCAAGGTTAGCTTAACCTTCGATCGGCCCGTGCGGCTGTTATCATTTAGCCATGAGCCTCGTCTCTATCTATTGGGCTCTATATCTGAGCTCGATCTATTCATCCTTATGTAGGTATTATGAGCTGTATAAATAGTTGTTATTCATATTTTCGTACAGTTTGGTCGCAACATTAGCGACTTTACTAACTTGATGCGTTTAGAATTTTTGTGAAGATCCTAAATGCATATTTCATACGGTGTTGACGCCCAGCATGCATCACGCATTGCGGATGAAGATAGGTTTAGAACAGAAGGCCAATATTTTTCCTTGCGTACATCGTATTTTTGGGGCATTTTGCGAACATCATGTAAAAATAATCACGATGCAAAAAAGGCATTTTTACTTCCAAAACACAAAAAAGATCATCGTCAGTCATCAACGGCTCATCATCATCTGCCTTCCTTGTTCCCAAATACGTTAGGATCGGCTTCCAGTCCGAAGACCAGTTTTTTACACTGAGCGACTGCCTGTCGGAGTTTCAGAACCCAATTACTTACTGGGTAACACGATGCCCCTTGGTAAGACTGGTTGTTAGACTTTCGGGCTTCGGACTACCAGTATCGAAGTCGTTAGGTAGTCAGAAGCTCGAAACTCTCAGCCGTTGGTTCCAGCTGACATTTTTAGATCTTTGACAGTTCAAAGATCTACAAATGGCAGTCGCGACGGCTTAACGTGCTTTCCAAGGCACGGATGGGTATGGGTATAAGGGATAGTCACCCATCCACGGACCGACCTCGTTAAGAGCGTTTACGACGTACGGCATTTCATACAAACTTTCAAGCCCTTGTTTTTCGAAATGAATGAACTGATTTTAATGAAACTTCATACGCATAAGCAGGATACAAAGGTCGTAAAAAGTTAGTAAAGTACTTTTGCGCAATGTCTTATTTAAAAAATATAACTGTAAATCTCCGTTTCTATGAAAAAATTAAAATCGGTCTAATTTGGCTGTAACACAATTTTTCGAAAATGTTCCTAACATTTGAGACCTTTGTATCCTGGTTATGCGTACGAAGTTTCATTAAAATCGGTTCATTAATTTCGAAAAACAAGAGCATGAAAGTTTGTATGAAATGCCGTACGTCGTAAACGCTCATAAGCGTTGTTCAACCTTAAAGAACGACCCTTGTGGTTGTTATTATATAACCACATATGCAGTGTAATACTGCCGGACATAGCATTTTCCCATAATTTAAGCTTGCCCTAAATAAAGACAAATACGCGTTGAGCTAATCCGTAAGGGTCACATCTATTATAAATCGGGGGCCCCTAATAAATTCGTAAGCGAAACTATAATGCTTTTAATAGGTTACGTGGACCTTAAATGGTCGGTGATGACCCTATAATTGGATGTAATTAGTGGTATATTTCATGGTGATATGTATATGCAATCCTTTATATAAGGATTTAAAAGGATGAATTTTTAATCGAAACCACTGCTTCTTTGTTTGGTCTGGTGGTAACAAACCCGATTGTTAAGCGTTGGGACCTGGCTTCAAATCCCAGGGTGGGAAAAGTGTTATTTAGTTTTTCTATTTGGAAATTGTTAATAGCAGCCTTCTTTGGTGAATTTGGTCGCAAGCGAGACTTCTAAGTGTTGGTTTCCGGGCTCAATCTGGTCGAGCAATTTTTCCAGTAACACGTTCTCAGTAGTAGCATGGATTGCCCCGGTTTATAGCATAATGCTGGCTGATGTCTACACCCACACTTTCGGTGTGACCAGCGCGCAGCGGGATAATTTCGTAACAAACTTACAATGGCAATGCCTCAGTTCTTGTACCTTTAACAGCAGCAACCTAACACCAACCTTATAGTGACGAGAATAAAGATCAAAATGGTTTTGACCGACTTGTCAATGGTAGCAATCCAACAGCAACCTTATTAGAATGAGAATAAAGATCACTGTGATTTTGACAGTGATGCAAAGCTGAAATATAACTTCTCAAGATTTCTATATTTTATCGCACAAAAAATCATTCAAAAGAAACTTTAAATTAAAACTTTCAAAGTTTCCCGAGATTGAATCGCTTTTCCATTGTATTTCGGACTATCAACTATTGATTTTTAATTAATAAAAAAAAGACCTGTCTACCGCTTAATAAGAGGTAGAAAAGTTAAGGAAAAGTTGAAGATAATGCCATTAATTAGAACTAGCAGGAGATCGAGATGGGGGGGGGGGGGGGTGGAGGGGGGCTCAGGGGATCAGACCGGGATGAATCAATTAATAGCTCAGTCTTTAATTGCAGAATCATACTTGCTCATTTGCCTACTTGGCGTCTGGAGTGCTATTTGAGATTTCTTTACTGAAGCACGATTTTTAGGTTAAGTAAAAACTGTTTTTTTGTGTCAGATAGAACCGCTTCGAGTAAAGGTATCATAGCACACATATCAACTCGGAAAGCGATCGTCACCGTATCAACTCGAGACATTCAGTATTCTTTGTATGAAACTTTGAGTTCATGAACCACGGTGCGGTGCGTGGTCAACTTGCAGTTCCCGTGCTTACGGCTCGTCGTCCTCGCGCTTAAGTCTCTCTGTACCCGAGCTTACGTCTATTCGTCCACCCTTGCCCCTCTCACCCTTCCCTCAGCCTGCCTGCAGCACCATCAACCAGCGGTTGTCGAGCTGTAAGCGCGGCGTCGCCTAGCCGTAGCCGAGTCGACGTATCGGAGCTGCTGATCCGCTTTGGTTACGTGCTCACGTTAGATTGACGCCTGTTTGACGGCGAGGCGAAAGGCGATACGGTGACGATCCCTTTCCGAATTGAAATATGTGCTTTAATGCTTGGTCCCTTATATATATAGCATTTTTTATTGCCAAACTGTGCATATAAATAGATTCGTAAGCTGATTTTACCTGTGATAGCTACATCCACATGGGAGGGTCTTCTAAAAATGCTATGAGGTCTTCATTTTTGGCCAACAACACACAACATGTTGGTCGACAAGAGTCTTAATAACCAATAACATGTTGGTCGACAAGAGTCGTAATAACCAATAACATGTTGGTCGACAAGAGTCTTAATAACCAATAACATGTTGGTCGACAAGAGTCTTAATAACCAATAACATGTTGGTCGACAAGAGTCTTAATAACCAATAACATGTTGGTCGACAAGAGTCTTAATAACCAATAACATGTTGGTTGACAAGAGTCTTAATAACCAATAACATGTTGGTCGACAAGAGTCTTAATAACCAATAACATGTTGGTCGACAAGAGTCTTAATAACCAATAACATGTTGGTCGACAAGAGTCTTAATAACCAATAACATGTTGGTCGACAAGAGTCTTAATAACCAGTAACGGTCCGGAAGTTATAGGAATCGGCCATAACACCGTAACTTTCACATATCATCTAAATTTATAGTTTCAAAATGAATCACTACATTGTTTTTCTTAATTTCATGTAATAATAGTACCTTAAGAGTTAAAATTTCAAAAATCTCTGACCTGAGTGTCTTAAGATTTATATCGTTTAAAAGTCATCTGTTCTGTGGCTCGGAAAGCATGCTAAGCCGTTGGTCCCGGCTGTCATTCGTAGATCTTTGACAGTCGTTACGTGTCGTCAGTAGCCCGAAAGTCTCACAACCAGACTTACCCAGTAACTGGGTTGTGGACGTCAGATAGGCAGTCGCTCCATGTAAAATACTGGTATTCAGCTGCATCCGATTAGACTGGAAGCCAACCCCAACGTAGTTGGGAAAAGGGTAGGTGATGATCGTTTAAAAGTCATCTGAATCATCTAATGAATAATTTATTTTTATAAGACATCTACGTAATTCAACCATGTAACCCCTAGGAGCATAACCCTGTCAGGAATGTTGGAAGGACTACTGGAAACATTTGCAGCATTTCCTCACTAGATTCCTATGCTAATTCTTAAAAGAAACGAGCCTTCTTGATTGTGACGGAGGTGTGGATTACGTGAGGCGAGATTTCATTAAAAATGGGACATATACGACGAATATATTGTGTTGTTGTCGAGCTTCCTGTACATACTGTTTTATCGTTTATGTGCTACGCCAGCACATCAAGCTACTACAATCTGTCAAATTTCTTTAACAGATTTTCAACTTTATCGCTAACACATAAGGTTCAAAGTTGGTTGGGAAAATTTTACAGTTTCAGGTAGCTTGATGTGCTGGCGTCTGTACATACTGAGTTATGTTAAAACACATTTTTTTGGATACAAGATTGTGTTTCTGTTAACATAGGAAGAAAATATTGTCATACAAGCTGTTTACCATGGTAAACACCTTGTATTGTAGAAAATTTGAAAGTGTTTAAAAAGCGGCTAAAGCCATGCTTTAGCCGCTTTTTAAACATTTTTAAATTTTCTTGGAAATGTCTTTGTCTAAACATGTTTTTTTATAAATAGTCTCTCCAAATTTCATTGCATCAAAATTGTGCTTATGTCTATGTTTTGTGGAGATTTTTTGATATGGAGTTCTTAAAAAACGGTCAAAACAAAACTTGAAAATGTCAAATCCATTGCACCTTTTTTATACTCAAGTGCTTCATCAAAACGGTTAGTAATCTTATAATGGATGTAAATAATATAGCAATTTGTGAACAGCAACCATTTGAATTTGAATGCGGTTTTCTTAGACTTAAAAAGTTTAAATCCTTGTTTCAAAAAGTTTGGGAGAAATGTATTTTGGAGACTTAAGTGCTCATAATTTTCATAGAAGGAGAATTGTTTTCTGCCGTGTGGAACCTGATTATAAAATGAAATGAATGTCATTCATTCATTTCATTTTTAATTTTCAACCCGAGTGTGCATATGAGAGGATCGTAGTATGTGGCGTTCTGTAGTGTCTACCCTACCTTCTTGAAAAAAAGGCAAGATTTTGTGTGCAACATTTGCTAGTAAAGCTATTACGAGGGCGAAAATACAAAAAAAACAATCAAACCTTTGCCTCGCACCAGTAGCCAATATCTATGTCTCCACGGAAACAATATTAATTAAATATCTACATAATTAATTCAAGTAACGACTCCGGATAGAAAGCTCGCCAGCACTTAGTGCTAAAAAAATACAGTGAGAGTACAGCCTTAAGTTAAGCGAAGCAAATTTTGCTCCGGGGAAAATATAATTGCGTTACAGGCATTAAGATAATTAAGTGGAATGATACTTGATATTGGAGGGGCGATACTGGAGTATAAGCTGTCTAGGCTTAGTAGGGATTACTGGTAATGAATTTGATGAAAATATAGAAGATCACTTAGGGCACATTCTACCAAATTTTTATACATATACTGAGGAAAAATTTAGAATTTTTTGTCAGTTTTTCAATACGTCAATTTTATTCCACGTATAAAAGACATCTGACTATGGTAAAATCAGCTCTTAGCTTGAAAATGCTTCCTAATCAGCCTATATTGTTCCCACTGCTGGGACACAGGCCATAATCTCACACTACTTACCGGTACTGAAAGAATCACGCAATAACGTGCGCCGAAATTGTTGCAGGCAATAAAAATCATATTATCAACCCAATCGTCATGATTCATTGAAGCACAAAATTGCATTAAACTCAAAGTCCAACGTTACACATTATACAAAGTCAGTTGGAAAATAGTTATGGTTTCTTTTATTATTTTTGGTTTTTATCTATTTGGTCTGAGTTATGCCGCTGAGCCCGTTATTAGTTGTAGGGTAAGTTATTGTCACGGCCTTGATACAGATTGCTGTGCTGCTGGGTGGCTTGATACAGATTGTTTTGTTGCGCACCTTCTTTTTCTCAGCTAAAGCACTAGGAAGTGGTGCTGGTGAGCCTTTTGAGGGACCGTCTTATGTAATTTTGACGTTCGAAAAGTGTTGATTCTCAGCTAATTTGAATAAATGACTTTTGATTTTGGTTTTGGTCCATGTTTAGTAATAAACACAGGCTGAAATGAATGCAATTTGAACTTGGACTTTTTACTAAACCGCTAGAATAAACGTTACAAGCAATCATGAGAGCAGATAGCATAGGTAGCATACATCCACTCAAGCACGCAGACAAGCATCTAGTTTAGCGTTACCACGCTAATTTTGTTTTGCGGCAGAAGTGTGGAAATGCAGTGTGCGTTTCCACAGAAGCAGAGCGGTGTCGCACAAAAATCGACCACTACCAATCATGGTTGAGATCCACATTGCATCTCTCGTCTCATCTGTGATTGGTACTTTCCTGCACGTTTCCTTTCGAAGTAATGAAGTGAGAATCATGAATACCTACTGGTCATGCCAGCCACTGGGTCTTCTGATTAAGGTTCGATTTTTGTTCTTTCATTTTGCAGTATCGTAGTAACCATCTGCGTCAGGATGGAGGGCTCTGCTTTGAGATCCCTCCCTGGCAGCACCAGCCTGTCGTGTTGGAGGAACACCTCGTCGGGCTGAGGGCCAAGTGGAATGCTACCGACTCGCGAAGACAGCTGAGGTCACAGCTGGCTTTGGCTAACAGGTATTTGAAGTCTACAATTCCTGATCAAATCTTGCTGTCAAATCGTGTTTAATTACAATTATATTTTGATTCGTTAACCGAAATAAATGACTGGTCATCATGATAACTTGTGACAAAAGATGATATAAGAGTAGTAGGATACATGGATACTAAAGGTAATTAAAAGTATTCGTTACCAGCCAAAAGAGTATTTTACTAATAAAAACAAAAATGAGTAGCTATCTATTTTTTATCATTGGTAATTCTCATATGATACCTATCGACCTTTTAACCTCATGTCTTTCGATCCACCGACTCTTTTAAAATTGTATAAATGATTGTAATGTTAGCTGTATTAAGTAATAATATAATAATAATATCCTTGGACATTTCACACAACGCCAGTCCCAAGCTAAGCAACCTAATGCTTGTGTTATGGTAACGAAATGTAATAAGTAATACGAAATTCTTTTATACAGTGAAATATCTAGATACATGGATACAGTCTTAGCACCATTTCTGGACACGTATCACAGAAATATCCAAAACTCGTACCAACAGCTGACTGGCAAGATCCTGAGGAGAATCAAAGATGAGATTAACGCAGCTATTCAGAAGAAACAGCAGATTTACACCGAGTTGACGCAGTTGGCTAATGAATTGAAAGTACCAGGTATACCTACAACTTTTTCTTTAGTAACAGCACTGGGTAACTACATGCTGGTATGACTGCCATTGATGCTTAGAGCACCACAAAATAACCTTAGTAGTTCACAGTTTAATACATCAACATAGAAATAAGAACAAACAATATTCAACTTGGCCGTCGCCGTGAAACTTCACGTGTCAAGTTGAGTTAATGTTTCGAAACAAGTATACACTCGTCACGCACAAGCTTTGACTTTTACAAGGTCAAATGACTGTCAACTAACAGTGAAAATACTAGGTAAACTGCTCTTTCTAAACCTTCAATCAACTTAGCCTATTGCAATCCACTGCTGGACATAGGCTTCTCCCAGGATGCGCCACACTCGGTCCTCCGCCTTCCGCATCCAGTCCGTCCCAGCCATCTTCTTTAGTTCGTCTATCCATCTAGCTGGGGGGCGTTCGACACTAAGATTGCCGATACGCGGTCTCCACTTCAGGACTTGTCTACTCCAATGGCCATCGGTCCTTCGACAAATATGGCCAGCCCACTGCCACTTCAGTTTGCTTACAGATAATTTCATTCCTGATTACTAAACCTGATGAGCTAAACCTTACATGCGTATAAACTCAGGAAAACTCTACAATATATACTTCCGAATCCGTCGCAATATCGACGCAACCACTGAATTCCCAATAATGCCGATTTTATTTCAGTACTAGCTGTGCCCGCGACTTCGTTCGCGTGGATGTCGGAAAACAATAGGTAATGTGTTGCTTAGGAAAGGTGTAATTGCCACTCCTTCATTGAAAAGGAAGAATCATCAGATCTTGCCTGGTAACGCTTTCCTTACCTAGGGTTCGCTACCACGGCCACTGCAATCACTGCGTCTTCATGGTTCATAATGACAATGCGACGAAGTGTCACTTTGATTTTTGAGAATAAATTAAAATAAAAGCGCCTGCTCGAGGCTGATTATCTAACCAAACAGCCATAATTATGTCCATTTTATTTTGCGTCTGTCTTAGAATACCAACTTGTAAAATCATGTCACCATTTTATCTAAAGTATATCTGAGATTAGTAGGTGAAGTTTGAAGTTAGTTTTTCTAAGTCTTGGTTTCTTCTCTGTGGTAAATTTTGAATTTCTTAACTTGGTATTGAAGATATCATATATACCTACCAATATTATGCCTTATAAAGCATCGAGATATCAAGATGATAAAAGGAAGAATACATTAATGGTAAGAGCTTCTACATAAAGTTGCCCGTGTAAAAAGCAACCCATTAAACTTTGGTTATATTTGACACCGGCCGCCATTTAAACTACGAAGATGAAACCCATGAAAACTTTAGACATGATTTTGATTTAGACCTTATACTGCCGAAAACCTGAAAAAAAATTGTGAATATAATTACAAAAAAATATAACCGACTTCCATAAAAAACCCTACAAAGTGCAAAAGAACCTTAGTTTGGGAAGACGTTGCGCGTTGGCAAGAAATTACAGACTTCTGAAACCAAAGGTCTATTGCACTTTGAAGTGTGTTTTTAAGTCGGTTGTATTTCATTTTATTTCACACAAAGTCGTGTAAGTTTATATTGAAAACCATGAAAACGACACACATGATAAAAAAGAAAAAGAAAATTGCAGCCGCCATCTTCGATTTTCATTTTGACGTCACAATCGGCTTCAGCACTCTCGAAAACCATGAAAACGACACACACTACGAATTTTTCGATTTGCAGCGGCCATCTTGGACTTTCATTTTAACCAGTACTGAAACGGTTTACCAACAGTCGATTGGTCCATGAACCGTTGGTCAACACCATTAACTTTTCATCCAAAGGACTTGTGACCCACGAACGTTTCCCCAACAGAACTCTACGTCAGTGAATGCTTAACCAACAGAATGTTTTGACCAATAACTTTTCACCCAAAGAACATTTGACCCATGTCAAATTGAACTAAGGATGCAAGGGCGAGCAAAGCGAGCTCGGGACTTGGGGCACCCCGACTCGGACAGGTAGGGTTCGAAGGGATGATGGCGGCTCAAGTGAGCGAGCAAAGCGAGCGAAGGGCACCCCGAGGTTAGGCTTGGTTAGGTTACTTTATACCCTTTTCACATAAATAAAGGACTACGTCTTATTATTATTTTACTTTCACCTTTCCCGGCGTCTGTTGGCCTTGTTCTTTGGGTGAAAAGTTATTGGTCAAAACATTCTGTGGGTAAAGCATTCACTGACGTAGAGTTATGTTGGCAAAACGTTCGTGGGTGAAAAGTCCTTTGGAAAAAAGTTAATGGCTTAAAGATAATGTTCATCAACGGTTCATGGGCCAATCGACGGTGGGTAAGCCGTTACAGTTTCATTTTAACCTCACTATTGGCTTCAGCACTCTCAAAAACCAATAAAACGAAACCCATAAAAAAAATTGCAACCTCCGTCTTGGATTTTCATTTTGACCTGACTCTCGACTTCAGCACCCTCGAAAACCATGAAAACGACACCCATGACGAAAGAGTTAAAAATTTAGGCAACCGCCATCTTTGATTTTCTTTTTGACCTCACTTACCGGGATCAGGATCCTCGGAAACCATGAAAAATAGCTCTCTCTCTCTCTCTGTGTGTGTGTCTCTTTCTACCTATTACTTTGAAAAATGAGGCATAACGCTTTTTCGTTATTTGACGATTTCTCCCTTAGAACTCCTACCGCAAGCTCCTTATAAGAACTTCGTTAAAAAAGGCTCTGCGTTACTCAACTTATCAATAATTATCTAACTTCTTTATCGCTCAGAACACCACATTAATTATTATTATCTTACATTATCCTCACTTTTTGTTTAAAATTATTTTAGCGCCACAGGCGCCACTAAATAAACCATCAATGGAAAGCGATTTTGTTTAATATTATAATCATTATCATTACTTTTTAAAATAACATAGACATAAGTAGGTATCTGTGCTGTGTTATTTCGTCATTTAAGTAAGCATAAACTAATAGGACGTGATTATTCACATCACAACAACAATATGTTTTCGTTAGTAGGTACTATATCGCGCCAATAGATGTCGTTACGTGTTACTAAAAAACGTAAAAAGTTGTTCTAGAATACTTTAAATTGATTATATCTTTTGATAGAGTGAACCGATTGCGATGAAACAAAAACTAATAACTGCTCCGAGTTCTACACCATATTTGAGTATAAAAATTAACCGCATTGGTTTGGTACTTTTTACGTTGACCCTGTTCAAATCAATAATCTGTCACATCCAAACAGACAAACAGACAAACCGACAAACAGACAAAAATTCTAAAAATTGATGAAATGGCATCTGTTGGTTATCCTTTAACACCCCAACTATTTTTTTTGGAAATATTTTCAATGTACAGAAACGTCTCGTCAACAGATTTATTATATGTATAGAATAGATAGATATAGATAGATATAGATAGATAGAAGAAGATTATGAGAAGCGCCAAATCTGACGTTCAATATATGATGGACTCCGATGCAAATTTAATTGCTCACGCCTGCATGATACGTTCACGGGCTATTTTTGGAATTAACACTCCCATTATTCTTTATACGATATTCACAGAACGTTTTTCTGTTTGTGGCTATTGACATATGATCCATTTTTGGTTTGAATATGGCTCTTGTGCTCTTTTATTATTAGTATAACGCGTGAAATTAATAAATTAAACGAGGTGAAGGACTTGATAAAACCATATGGCTGGGTATGGATAGGGGCAGTGCAGGACTGGTGCTTTTAGCGATGCTTAGAGGCCTATATCCAGCTGAATGATGTAATTCTGCTGCTATAATGATGGTTACTATTCCTTTCATTAAAGTTACTGTTTACCTAAAAGACAACAGTGTTAAAATGCACAATCAACTGTTACAAAAACTAAGGGTAAGTATATATATCAAGGGGTACCAACAGTTCAACTAAGTTAAAGTCTTCACTTTTGCGAGATCAATAACAAAGACTAAATCTCTTTCGCTGAAGAAATATCTCTCGGACTTACGGGGAATTTTGTGGGTTACTTTAGCGCACTCGCAATGCCAAGACTCCTCCGTGCCTCGGAAAGTACGTTAAGGCGCAGATATACGACTTCTAATGATTTTAAATTCAACATCACGTATAATCGACCGGACTGATTTCTTTGAAAAAAATTAATGTTATACTACACCATGTGCTTCGTAATTTGATATGTGAATATTTGCAATTACATTTTTTTAACATAGTGTAATTAATTTGTAAAGTAATGTCTACCGCGGACATAAAAACGATAATCACGCAAACACTATCGGGTGTATTTTCATAAAACTTTCACCATATAAAAGACAATTTAATTCCCCGAATTTTAGTATACGGTTTTTATTTGTTTGGTGTTTGATAAATCAACAATAGATGATTGTTTCATATTTTGCAATAAATTACCAGCGTTGTGTCATCGCGCTTCTCTTTCTTTTCTATGCAGTCCGATAGTGACCGCGTTTTAGGTCATGTAGTCGCCTTAAGCCGTTGGTCCCGGCTGTCATTCGTGGATCTTTGGCAGTCGTTACGGGTCGTCAGAAGCCCGAAAGTCTGACAGTCTTTCCAAAGGGTATCGTAATATCCAGTAACTGGTCAGACTAGTCGCTTCATGTAAAATACTGGTATTCAGCTGCATCTGGTGAGACTGGAAGCCGATCCCACATAGTTGAGAAAAGGCTAGGCAGATGATGATGACTTTTTTGACTTATTTGAGCGCACTCGCCTAAGTATGTTCCTTTATTTTATTAGATATGTGTGACGAAGAAAGACGAGCAGCCCGGACCCTAGCCAGCAGACATGTCTCCATCATCTACGCCTGTACTGAAGAGGCTCGCGGCTCCATCGCTAAAATGGGGAAATATGCTGAAGAAATGATAGGCATCACCAGGAACCATATGCAGGCGACCCTCGTGGAAGCGACCAGGGCTTTTGAAGTTACCAGTTCTGGGGCTCAGAGGAGTGCTGTGTTGCCGAAGTAAGTACTTGTTAAATATTGTAGATTTGGAATAAAATCTTGGTATTTTCGCGAAAATCTTCACAGGATGGCTCTTAGAATAGAATAGAAATACTCCTTATTATGTACACCATAAATATTACAGATATTAATGTAGAAAATTTTAAAGGGGTGACACAATGGGCGGTCTTATCGCAAAAAGCGATCTTTTAAGACAACATTTGCATGGATTTAGAGATAAGAGAGAATACTTCAGGTAGTCAGCCTGTAGGAGCTGGATGAGAATAGCCGAGAATAGAGTTAAATGGTATGCTATTGAAAAGACCTATTCCCAACAGTAGTAGACTGCTATAGGCTGATGACGATGATACTTGAAAGACGGATTCCTCCCTGTATCTTCAGCCTTTTGAGGAAATGTTTGTCGGTGGTATTGTGTTCTGCATCCATGGTCTGTATGAGCTTGAACCAATGGTCCAGCTGAAGTTCTCTTGTAAATTTATTTGATTTTATAGAATAGAAAATTATTTTTCAGACAGGAGTCCATAGGGTCATCATGCTTTTACCTAGAATGACATTTTGTTATAGTATTTTTTTGCATACCTCTTTCAAAATAGTGTATTCGTGTGTTGTGATTAGTTTTATTTTTTTAATTTATTCTCCAGGGCTGACGTGTCTTCCTGTCTTGAAGAACTATCCAAAGCTGCAGTGGTCCTTGGGTACGAGCTGGACCTCAGTTTGACAAACGCCAGAAGACATAATGAACAGTCCTGTGAAAGACTGACTTCTTGCACGTCCAGGGGTCGACGGCATACAGAAGAGGGTGTTGTTGCTTTGAGAGACCAGCTGTATCAGTGTGTTAATGCTTGAAGGAGGTGCAAGATCTGTTAAGGCATCGTGTAGGAGTATAATGGTATGTAATGTTGTGAAAAGGTTTAAAAAGCGTTAACTTTTTGAATATAAATGAGTGACTAAATATGACAGTAGTTTTATAAATAAATCTATTTAAATTTGGGGACTGTGTTTTATCTCTTTTTTTAAGAAGTGGCACTGTTTCTTTGAGAAAAAAAAAACCATGTGTTGTCACGGAAACCCGTCAGGGAACGAAGTTCCCAACGTGATACTCGCACGTGACGAGAGAGAGAAGGTGTAAATGTAATAAGCGTTTTTAATACAGATTCATTTAATATAAGTTTTTAGAAGTTTTAATGATGATGAGTCATCTTGGATTTTAATTTTGATCACCTCATCTCGCTATCGGCTTTAGCGCCCTCGAAAACCATGAAAACGGCACCCATTACGTGAAATTCGAAAGTTTTCGCAGCCGCCATCTTGGATTTTAATTTTAACCTCACTAATGGCTTCAGCACCCTCCAAAATCAAGAAAACGACACCCATGATGAAACAGTCCAGATAATCTTGAAGAGAATACCTACCTCTGTTTTAATTGAAATAATAATTAAAAAAGGATTCAGGTACATACTCGTACAATAGAAATACCTGCTTGAAATATATTTATTTAGGATGAAACTAATAAGTTAGCTAAACGGGTACCTATAAATTAAACATTTTATTTAAGTAATGTATGTATCTCGGGTCGGAACCTGGGACATTCTATCAACAGTAAAGTTTTGCGGTCCGCTGATGAAATTTATTGTTTCATTAAAGCTACGAATTGTAGTAGAAGGTATTTTGGTGATTATTAAATTCGTTTTAGTTTAAACAGAGTTATAGCTGTAACGATGCATTCAGCACACAGAACAGATAAACGTAATTCGAGACCAACTGGCGGAAAAAATTTCGCCGGCTATAAAAAAAACAGCTGTTTCACAGAAAAGGCAATACCTATGCGGTCAAAATGTATGAAAGCACTTTTTTTTGGGGTTCCGTACCTCAAAAGGAAAAACGGAACACTTCGTTGTCCGTCTGTCTGTCTGTAGGTCAAGACCCTTTTTCTCAGGAACGCGTGGAGTTATCAAGTTGGAATTAATATCAAATGCTCAGGGCTGCAATCCCTTGAAGCAGTGAAAAAATCAAACATCTAAGCCAACGCAATCAAAAGATACGGGCGTTTATGTTCCGGAATCAAAACCTATTTTGAAATTTGGCAAGAAGCAATGTCATGTAGCACAAGTAACCGTAAATTTTTAGTTCTAATACAAAAAAAAAATCCCGTGATAAACCACTGCGTTTCACACAGCGGTGTGCGGGTTACGGAGACAAATTCCACGCGCGTAATTGCGTTTTTATTGAATTTGTATATAAAAAATCACGCGCGTGGTTGCGTTATCTGCGCCCCGCTGCGTGATGCGGTGCAGTGTGCGAATAACCTAAATTGAGTTTTTTTTTTCAGTTTTAGACAGATTATGCCACCCTCATCGTTACATATTATTACATCAGACTACACAAATAAAAATTGTCGTACGCTACCTTTACGATAACTCTCAATATTTACACAGCATGACTTTAAAAGTTGCATTTGAGTATTTAGTCGTAAGATTTTTCACGTGAAAAGTCTTCATATTATCATCTTATTAACCCTAGAAAATCTTAAACACTTAACTGAATATACATATACTTCGTTAATCCTTCCATCTAAGCGTTCCCTTGAAAATGTTCCGACCCGCCTCAACTTCATTATAATTATAAACATTCGTAGCTCTTTGGCCGACCCTTGTCCCTTCAATGTCGTTCCTAATCATGTCCTTTCTGCAACCCTTTAATTTAGCCACAGTTCTACGACAAAGCTAAATCAAATTATTCAAATATTTAGACAACACGGCCGGCTACTAATGAATTTAGATTAGTTCGTTCAAATCAAACGAGGTATTTGATTGAGTTGGTGGGGTTACAGTCAGTTTGAGCCGATGTAATGTACTGTGATTTGTGGTGAAAGTTCTGGGTGTGGTGTAATCATTTTATTTTCATAATCTCTTAAATATTTACACTAGGTACTAAATAAATGCAAAAACAAAAGTATATTTCGGCGTCCAAGTACTGTATGTAGATTTATTCCCGTCTGATCCCCTGCGGCCCCCTCCACCCCCTCCTCGATCCCCTGCTAGTTCTTCTTCTATTTTAATCTCAGGCTTATCCACTTTTTTGTATGTACCTACTTGTCTTTGTCTCGGACCCCACGCGGGTTTCAACCCGAAACGGCTCTAAAATATGATACATATATAAATCATCATTATGTTAAATGTAAACGGTGACTCTTGGCTACTAATAATCCAAACGTACATATTGGTATCACTAGATGACGCTTATTAGGTAAATTGCTTACTAAAATAACAAGAAATACTTCTGCAAAAATACATCAAGATGAGTACCAACAACGCAACCATGGGGGACAATAAGAATTAATAATACACTCACAATTCAAAAACTTGGGACACCCCGCGTTAAGTGCGAACTGCTATGCATTATACATTAACCCCGGTGGCGTGGGGTGACCGCGATCATAGCCTACTCATACATTTATCACTTTTTATAACTTGCTTGATGTATAGAATGGGTTTACGTAGTTTCTTGGCGTTATGTTTTGATGATATAAGTTTTTGCATTGACAGGTTGATGATTAACTTCGTGATTAACAGAATGTAGCGAATGCGATGTTTGACAGTAATTAAATTACCCGTCAACATTTCAGATGGCGCCACTTCCCAGCCTCTGTCTGAACAACTCAATATTGGTTAGTGGTCGCAAACGCGAGTGTAAGGTTTGGTCATTAGTTCGATCTCTGGATCAGGCAGTATCATTGGGTTTTTCTATTAGGATTTTTTGAGTAGCAGCCCAGAGTCGCAGTTTGGAAGATGTGGGTTTATTGTATATATACAATTATACATCTTACACATGATACATCGTATTTTTTTATTTTAATATTTTCACTTTTATCTCCTTTCTCCGAAGAGCGTTTTCTCAGTTCGAGGGTTAATTTTTTATTTATTTTATGCATTTATTTAATATTTTTTTATTTAATGCTTTTGTATGTTCCCCTGGCCGCCCTTCTTGGAAAAAGCTCACATCAATCCATAGATTATAGCTTAGAGCTACCAATATTTTCGGGACCTATTTTGCAAAAGGTCAACCGGACTAGCTCCAATATATCCCACTAATTCGGTCAGTAGGTGGGGATTTACTTAAGGTACACAGCCTTTAAGACATGTTTTTTGCGGATTTTTTTGTACGCTTTGCTTGTGGTTTATGGAGAAGACCTTTTAGCCATTTTTGTAGTAGGCGTAGGAGGATCAGTAGAACGGGGTGATCAAACACGATTTTAGTGCGATCGGGATAGCGTTCATTCGGGATAAACTGATTCGGGATTTCGAGTTTCGGCCTAGAGTACGTATAAAAATCGTTAAAGAGGTCTCTTTGAGAATGGCCACCGAAATGACAATAAGTCTAACAATGTCAAAGTCAATGTCACTGCTGGCCATGTCAAAATCAAAAGTCATTTATTCAAACTGGGCTGAGAATCAGACTTTTCGAACGTCAAAATTACAAAAGACGGTCACCCAAAACGCCCGCCCTTCACCGAAATTACAGACTGGAATGAAATTATGAACTTTGATAAACAATTAAGGCGCAGAACACAGAAATAGGTAAGGGCCGTCAAAGAAACAAGCAGTGGTTTTGTAAAAGCTGTAAATAATGACGAAGATGGGTAGATGCCTATTTAATCGCTATACTTAATCAAATAGGATGATGTCAGAGGGGCAATTCTCGTAAATTTAAGAACGTTCACAGTCTCACTCTCATTCTGTAAAAAATCCTCTAATTTCTCTACATTTTTTACAAGTTTTTGACATTGATTCTCGCTGTGATGAGATTGCGACTAGATTTTGATCGTCTTTAATTAGAAGAAATTTTTCTTCAGATATAGGCAGTCGCTCCTTGTAAAATAATGGTATTCAGCTGCACCCGGTTAGATTGGAAGCCGACCCCAACATAGTTGAAAATGTAAATGTTTATGATGATGACTCAATCATAATACCTAGAAGTAGATATCCCATTACTCCTAAAACAATAAAAAGTACTACTAACAATGTAAATTGTATTCAAAATCTCAAGCAACATATAACAAACATGCATTCAAGAAGACACACATTCTTGACTGTGCCATCTTAAACTTTCATCATAAAGGTGGCTTGGAATAAAATATTCGTGCGGAGTTGATATAGTTCCGCAGCACGGATCATAACTCACATGAGGGGAAGAAGCTCCCGAGAATCGCGGGAGTTACGCATTTATCGTGAGATTATGGTGCTTTGAAGTATTTTTAACCGACCTAAAAAAAGGAAGGAGTTTTCAACTTGAAAGTATTTTTTTTTGTGCATGTCACCCGTTTTGGGTGTGAGGTTACCAACGTTTTTATATCAATTATAGTATTTTCGAAACCATTGCTTGTAATGTAGTAGACAAAAAGTAGAAAAAAAAAAATAGAAAGAAAGAAAAAAAAAACAATTTGGGAGAAAACATGCGTCACATCCATGCAAAACGGCCATCGCTCAGCATAATGCTAAAAAGTATAGTGGATAGGATAAAAAATTTAGAAAAAAAAAGTCAGAAACAACGCTAAGCGTAAGCTAAGAAATGTTAGCGCGGGCAGGCGATGCGATGCGACAGGGTGGATCGGGGGAATATTCACGCGGACAAAGTCGCGGGCAACAGCTAGTTTAAACAATCTGTGTGCTCCTTATTTATTCTGTAACATAGAATTGTTGTGCATTTTGAAGGATTCGGTGACATAGATTTGAGTTACTTGTTACAATATTATGTAAAGGTTAGCAACTCTTTGAAAATTCTTAATTTTAGGTGCCAAAGGAAGCCAACTTTCAATCTTATATTTACACTAACTTCTGCCCGTGGCTTCACCCTCGTGGATATTATCCCACAGGAGCGTGCTATCTCATGTTACTCCTTATAACAACAGCTATATGACAGTGAAAGTCCCATCAAAATCGGTGCAGCCGTTTCGGAGATTAGCCGGAATAAACACACAGACAGACAATTTTTTTTTAACAGTTATTTAAGTAGATAGAATACTCTTTATTATGTACACCATATTGAGTTTGTATATACTTTCATATGCATTTACTAAAAAGAACAAATACACAACAACAACAACAACAACACAACAACAACAACAACAGTATTTTGAAATTACAAACAGACACTTCAATGTTATTTATTTGTATGACAAGGTGAGCTGCTATTCTGTTCGCCATTATAACATATAAAAATATAACAAACGACTTAAAAAAAAAAAAACAAAATGGTTTAACTCACAAAGAGACGTCGCTTATTCGTTTACTTATAACAATGCATTATTGTTTTAGAAGTCAGACCACACTAGCACATAAAATAACCCATAAAGGTTCTAAAAAATAAGAAAAAACCTAATGAAAATAACTGTATCAGTATATTTTCGCCTCTTTTAACACAACATGGACGATTAATTCCGGTGAATGGGGTGAAGTTGCTAGTTGTGGTCAGGAGCGCAGTCCACGTTGCAGTGATAAACAGTTCGCGAGTCGAGTTATACAGTTGCCCGGAAAAAGTATATTGTTACGTACATTTATTGGTGCGTTTACCCTGGCTGAATAGGAATTATGGGGGTTAGATTTGTTGCGTTTGTTTTATTAAATAACGTTTTTTTTTTGTGTTGGTGTTGTGTTTTGTTTGGGTGTGTTGGTTGTTGACCTAACTGTATGTTTACTATGCCAAGGTTTTTATCACTTTAGGATCAAAGAGTATAATTTTTGTAATGTGCGATTTGAGAGCGACTTACGAGGTCGTAAGTTCGTACCTAGACAGGCCTTTTACTTTGTGTAAATTGTTTCATCACCACTGCTCTCAAAACGGTGAACGAAAACATCGCGAGAAAATCGCGTCCGACCAGACAGGCCCGAGTTGGTGCCGCAGTGTTCCACGTGTGCCACTCGAGAGTGGGTGTGGCCTTTATAGGAATGGCTGCATGGGGAGGTGGGATCCGCTGAGGAACAGCGCGTCGAGGCCTGTCGGGGGAGCGGAGGATGCTTATGCGAATCCCGCATCCTCGGCCATAGGTAGAGGTGGAAAACCGTGGTGGTTTTAGCCGGTAAGAGTCTGGCATGTCACTGAAATCTGAATCTGAAAAAATCTGAATTCATGGTTGCAGTTCGCGCGTCGATGTCCCTGACACCTTGTATACTTGTACATAAATGTAGGTATATAATTTAAGATTGTATATTGTATTTAAGATTAACTATTTATTATTATTTGTCGTAGAGTAGACAGTTGAGTATTTGCCATCTAGTCTATGCAATAGGCAATGGAGAGCAATAGAAAAGCTTAATGTCAACCCTGTTGAAAGTCGTCATACAAAACGTCGTCTTTGAAAGTGATTGCCGTTTCTGTGCAAACAATCTAGTTGCTTTACAAAGTGACAGTTACATAGTTTTAACCTAGATGAAAGGGGATTGAAGATTACTATATGGAGCCTGCCATAACTACAGAGTCCATCATTTTGATATTTTTTAAAAATGGCGGCCACGCATGAAATCTACATAAATCTATAGCTGACATTATTATTGCAAACAGATCATAATAATAGGACCAAACCCCGTAAAGCGTCGGAAACGTGACGCTTTACGTGTTCAAATTGAAAAAAAATCTAAATGGCGGACAGTAGATATGCCACGCCAGGGACTTTCAAAGCCCTTCATCATTTCAGCCGAAAGACGTCCACTGCTGGACATAGGCCTCCCCCAAGCACCTCCACTTCGGCCGATTCTGTGCTTCTCGCATCCAACGGGTTCCTGCGGCTTTCACAAGGTCGTCGGTCAAAGCCCTTACTAGGAGTTTTGGTCAAATTACAATCCCGACTATACAAATAAAAAGGAATTGACCCCGCGATCCCTAACAAAAAGCCAAATCCCCATCCTTTGAGCCAATCTACTCGTCAACTACACAAACGTCCACACATCGGTTAAATGTGTCCGTGCATACAATACAGGGGACAGTGATAAGGTGCAACACATCATGGCGGATTTGCGAGCGGCGACGTCATTTGTCACGTGTCTATCCAGCGACGTACGTAGTTAGTGAGCGCCTTTATTTTGGGCACTTTTTGCAGGTTCTTTTTGCTCGTTATTTTGATTTAGGTATATAAAATTCAAAGTCCTGACTGACTGATATATCAACGCACAGCCTAAACTGCTGGTCTTAAAGACATGAAATTTGGAGAGTGTGTTCTTTGTGAAGAGTAGGTAGAAGTAGCTACAATTTAAACTCAGCGACTCGACTTCCGAAAAACGTTAGGACATCTTTTGCAACCAATATGTCAGGATTACAAAAGGAACTGTTACGGCACTGATTTGTATAATATCTACATTTTATATAGGTAAACCTCAATCTGTGTGGTTCTTTCCTCAAAATACCATCTCAGACATAGATCTACATGGTTTTCACACGATCTGACCAAGATTATTTCTGGACTTTAAAAGAGACTGTGACCTCTGAGTTTGTTTCGGCCTTTCTTCTCACAGTATTCTGATAGGAAAGGCCGACCTCATCTAGTTTTTAAAATATGATTGACGTGTAAAAGTGTTTGTGCAAACCTACTTACATAAATAAAATCATCTAAGCAATTCTTAGTTTTTTACTATAAACATATCGTAAAATCTTCGACCTCCACTAAAAATATCAGCAGAGATGAAGCCTATTTGCAGTTGAGCCCAAAATAGAGGATAAAAATATGATCCAGAGAGCCGTAGACACAATAATAGGAAAGCATAATGCTGTTGAAAATATCTTGGAAATAAAAACCACGGAGAAAGTCTTGGGGACCGCAAAAACTGTTCAGTATTCTAGCAGCGGCACTACGGGGAAGCAGAGAGGAATGAAAACGTTACCGGCGTATAGCAGGAAGATGGGAGAAGGACTAGTCAGTTAGATCATGTAACAGATCATGTGCTAGTCAGGCATCGTTTAAAAAAGTTTTTTTTTGTTCTTATTTGCTTCGAAGAATCAGATATTTATAAGTATGTTTTGTTTATTTTTGCAATGTTATTTAACTCACACTATTTGTGTACAGATGCCAGCACATCAAGCTACCCGAAACTGTCAAATTTTCCCAAACAACCTTTAACCTTATGCTTTAGCGATAAAGTTGAAAATCTATTAAAGAAATTTGACAGATTGTAGTAGCTTTATGTGGTGGCGTCTGTACATATTCGTTACTATTTTTTGTCAGACACAATTTTATGTTATTTTAGTATACGTCACGTTGCAGTATAAAATTGATTTACATTCGTCACCTCACACATCAGGTCCAGTTGAAAACCAGCGTCAGGCACTAGTTGTCTGGCATTTTTGCTGAACTGGGCCTTTTTGGTAGAGACGCAAGGCACACTTTTCTGCAAATTTCTTACATCGGACTTTACATTTTCTATATGATTTTAATTTATTGCTATCTGATGTATGTACCTATCTGGTGTATTGTGTGTCTCTTAGTCTGTGCTAAATAAATGTATTTACTTTATTTCTTTCTTTAAAGTGTTCTGAGCGATTTTTTCGGAAAACTCTTTCGTACTTTCTTTGACCCTGCCTGATTGTGTAACACACCATGGCAGTGCCTTTTATTGTGACAATATTTATTGCGTTACTTACGTTGTCAACCAATGTTAGCCCACGTTCATACAGACGTAAAAATATATCGCGCACTGAATTTTCAACTCTCAGTGTTGAACCGAGCGTTGAGAATCCAACAGAGCGCATCTCAGCGTGTACAAAAACACGCTGTTGGATTTTTAACTCTCGGCGTTAAGCAGTGGGTTGAAAATCCAGTGAGTGAATACAAAATCGCGGTGTAAAAAACGCGCCCGTCCGAACCTGGGTTTACTCAAGCAATTGTCATCCTTGGTTTTCTCAAGGAAATACGTTGCACATTATTAAATGCCCAGGACAACGGGCCTGCTTCCCTCTTTTTATATTTTGTCCTTGTTTCACGACATATGCGGACTCGTTTTTGCTTGGAGTCCAGTCTCCACAAACCTACCTAAATCTACAAAATATCGTGACGCATATAAAAACAACTAGGCAAAAGATGCAACTACCGCCCCGTACATTACAAAAATCCACCTGTCTTATTTTTTTTAAATCTCCATTTCGTCTAGGCCTAGCCTTCTGCCTACCCTTTGTCACCCGTCATCCAAGTTTCAATATAATTAGAGCGAACGGCACCTTTTCAATTGGTTCGCGGCGAACTTCTACCGTTGGAGTTGCTGCCTCTGATTTTATAACTGCACCCCTGATTGTTCATTCTTAGTGCAGTCCCTGCCAGATTATATTAAAAGCTACAGGGGAGTTAATTTGGATATGTTTCTGCAGTTTAAGATTTGCTGGAGGAAAGAAACGGGGGTTTTTTCTGTGTGTACGGTCTACGATAGTTCGAGTTGGATTGGTTAATGGTAGGTAAAAAAATAAAAAAAATATGAATGGTAAAGAATGTGAAGATGATGATCTTTTTGATGATGTTTGTTTGAAAATGATGTTTGTTGCTCAATCAAGCAGACTGAATGGATTTGGGAATTGCACACAGATAGCCAATGTTCATTTAATCGAGGTGTTAATTTTATGAGCAGTAATCTATACATATTCTATACAATACATAACGAATAAAAATAAAGTGTCTGTTTCTGATGTCAAAATAAAGATATTAACTAAATGCATATGAAACTACCTATAAACGGTTAAAAAAAAAACAATAAAAAAAATGTTGTCTTTCTGTCTAGTATCTGTTGGGTTGGGCTAATCTCCAAAATGTCTGGACCTATGTTGATGGGACTTTCACTGGCAGACAGGTGACGTTATAAGCAGTAAAGTAGGCTACTTTTATTTGAGAAAAAAATTCCGTGAGTAAAATGAAAACCCATGAAATCCAATTTGTTTTCCGTCATACACGTGAAGGTGTGGGCACAGCTAGCTTGAAATATAATTATTAACATAGTAGTAAATCCCAAATTTAAACATAGGATACTTTTATCTGGGTAAGTAGGTATATGAACGGGTTTGCTAAGAAACGAGCAATTAACAGGAGGCTAGGTAACTAGATTTTCCATCCAGAATAAATAATATACTAGCAGAATTGATACTATAGACAACTTTGTGTTCAGTTTGCTGTTCTCCGATACTTTACCAACTCCGCAAAACATAGAAAAAGCAAAAAAATTATACCGAAACAACTTAAATCCTCCATCAAATAATACAATAAGATGCTCAAACAAAGATGCGGTCGCAGTAAGTTACTGAAATCAAGCCTCAACTCCGAGTACTTTTCTTAAACTTTTGGAGTTAATACTTTTTAACTTTCAGCGGTGTTAAGTTTCCAAGAACTGTAGTTCAATGCTTGAGATGTTGAGTAGTAGTCAAAAGGGTGTTAAGTTCAAAACTGTTTAGAATTTTTTTTTTTGCAGATAATTTATTGTTTCCCGTAGGTATATAACAGTTAAAGAGTTTTTCAATATAGAGGAATATAGGGATACGAATTGTTTTATCGCCGCTGGCAGCCATATTAGATTGTCTATTGACGCAAATTTCTGACAGAAGTTTCAATAAATGTTCGTCAAGATGAGTCGCTATGCACTTGAACAGCGCGATGAAAGTATTAAAGTGTGTTAGTAAGTGTTACCAAAACGGCAGTTCAATTCGTCAAACGAGATTTATTGAATGTGAAATTCAGCGGGTTCCTGATTTCAAGATTCGGCGACATGACATGGCCCCCAAGATCATGTGGTTTAGCGGCTCTTGATTATTTTGTGTGGGGTTTTGTGAAATCACTGGTGTATTACGAACAAGGCAAGAACCGTTGAAGACCTATACAGTAACATCACACGCGTCATCAATGAGTTACAGGTGTTATTATGTGAAAAAATGATGGAAAATTGGACTTCTCGCATTCACGATGCCATACGAAGCCGAGGTGGTGATTTAAATGATATGGTATTCAATACATAATGCTAAAAATTAAGCCTTAAAAAAATGAAAATATAATCGAATGTAAACATTCTATGAGTTATTTTTTTTTTAAATTCAATTGGGTATAATTGAATTGAAATAAAAAAAATCCTTATGAAAAACCCTGTACATAATTGTGAAGGTTTTCATAATACAATTATGTAATTTACTGTGGTGTTACAACATCAAGCGATTATATGGATGCTATTGTATCACCATAACTAACTGGCCCCATTGGTCTCGTGGTTGAAAGCGCGACTGCTGAGCTTTGGTCCTGGGTTCGATTCCCGGGTCGGACAAAGTGTTATAGAATTTCTTAGTAACAGCTCGGAGTTTGGAAGTTGGCGGCGTGATACCCCCGTGCCTCGGAAAGCATGTTAAGCCGTTGGTCCTGCACCCGATCTCTCTCAGGTCGTGTCGGATTGCCGTCCCATCGGACTATGAGAGTGAGGGAAGAGTGAGTGCACCTGTGTCTGTGCACACACTTGTGCACTATAATAATTCTCGCTCCGAAGGCTAGTCTCCGAAGAGATTGGCCGCCGTGGCCGAAATATGGTCTAGAGGTCTTTTATTTGTCACCACAAACTATAGCAGCATTAGCCTAGGGAGTGGTGAAAAGATTAGCTCCTTATCATCATCTGCCTAGCCTTTTTCCAACTATGTTGGCGTCGGCTTCCAGTCTAACCGGATGCAGCTGAATACTAGTATTTTACATGGAGCGACTGCCTATGTGACCTCTACAACCCCTTGGACTGGTTGTCGAGTTTAGGGCTTCTGAGGACCCGTAACGACTGTCAAAGATCCACGAATGACAGCCGGTCGATTCTGTTAGAATCTCGCCGTGAGAAGTTAGGTGAAGTGAGCTGTCATCCCATCTGATGCTATAGGAATTGATACTAATGACAGCTCACTTTAAGCTCACTTCACCTGAGTTATCACGGTGAGATTTTTACAGAATAGCACTGCAGGACCATCCGCTTAACGTGCTTTCCGAGGCACGGAGGGGCTTGGTATGGAAAGATGGTCACTCATCCACGAACCAAATGCGGCAAGCATACCTATCTTAACCTGATCGATCGACCCGTGTGGCTGTTTTTTATTAGCCACAAGCTCGAAAAGATTAGCTATTAACAGTAACAGTTACACCCTCACGCTACCGACGTACACACGCGCGAAGCCGCGACCAAAAGCTAGTTAAAATATAAAGGACAAAATAATCCTACAAATAAAGTCTTATTTGACATAATTTTGTCCCCGTAAATATCAAAAAACATTAAAAATACAACGCAGTCGAGCAAAGTAAATAAATCCCTTGTTTTTATGGAAATTGCGACAAACACGACCTGTCGGTTCTTTACCCCTTTCATATTAAATGTCCTTGTTTCAATATTTAGTACAAAAAACATTGTTCCCCATTTACCGAAATGGGGAAAAACATACCGATGAACTTACAGGTATATAGGATAATTTCTTACTGACAACGCATCGGCAAATTCATCACAACAATAACCATTTTTTTCATTCGGAAGGATCATCGTTTGCAAATTTACGAAAACCAACTTACGTGGTAGCATTTGAAATTCTAAATATTTGTTTATCTAATATATAAAATTCTCGTGTCACAGTTTTCGTTGCCATACTCCTCCGAAACGGCTTGACCGATTTTGATGAAATTTTTTGTGCTTATCCGGTATCTATGAGAATCGGCCAACATCTATTTTTCATACCCCTAAATCGAAACTTACGCGGGTGAAACCGCGGGGCGCAGCTAGTTTATTTATGTGCTAATATGTATAACTCTGGTTAGTATGCATGCATTACATGATACATTAAGACACTGCAAGGGCACTGCAAATTTTATGTATGAACTGAACTGTTTTTTTTTGGAACTGGTGGACAGTTGACCAAGTTAAGATAGTGAAGGTCACGAGAGAGGGCCATTGCTCAGCAGGTTGCGCGGGCCTACCGCACGGTCGGCTGTGCAGCGGCGTGCGCTCTGGCCGGCACCCCGCCTTGGGAGCTCGAGGCGTGGGTGCTCGCCAGAGTGCACGAATGGACGGCGGGGCGGAGGGCGAGAGGAGAACGCCCCGCCCCGGAAGAGCGGGAGGCCGTCCGGCGGGAGGCGAGGGATGCCATCGTCGTCCATTGGACGGCGGACCTCGCCACCGCAGCCTTCGGCCGCCGAACCCTCGACGCGCTCGGGCCGGTCCTGCGGGACTGGCTCGAGCGCCGGCACGGGTTCCTCTCGTTCCGTCTGGTGCAGGTGCTGTCCGGGCACGGCTGTTTCGGATCGTACCTGCACCGGATCGGACGGGAGGAGACGCCGTCGTGTCACAGCTGTGGCGCGGCGGAGGACACGGCGCAGCACACTCTCGCAGTGTGCTCGTCGTGGTCCGAGCCGCGCCGCAGTCTCACGGCGGCGATCGGAACGGACCTCTCGCTCCCCGGCGTGGTCAACGCCATGCTGAGGGACGAGGGGTCCTGGGCGGCAGTCGCCTCCTTCTGCGAACATGTCATGTCCCAGAAGGAGGCGGCGGAGCGCGCGCGGGAGGAAGACCCTCTCGCGGCGCCGCTCCGAAGGCGGAGGAGGGGTCGGAGAAGACGTCAGTATGACGGTCATCTCCGACTCCTCCCAGGTGGAGGCCAGCAGGCGACGGGTGCGGGGGCACCCTCGCTTGCATCGCACGCGCCTCCACCAGTGTCGGACGGGAATGGCCAGGTGTTCCCGGCCATTCCCGTCGCCCCCCAGCTCCCGCTCGGGGGGCACGCGGGGCCCGCCAGGTAGGCGGGCATGCGCCGGGAGGGTCGTGGAAGTAAAGGCTGAGCCGGTTTCCCATGACCCTCCCATCACGGCGACGAGGGAACACCGCTGAGTTTTAGTGGGTATACTGCCACTCTGGCAGGGAGTCCCACATACTCCGCCTCGTCCCCCGACGAGCGGAGATGCGTAATGTCATTTCTCAGCGACAAAAAAAAAAAAAAAAAAAAAAAAAAAAAAAAAAAAAAAAAAAAAAAAAAAAAAAAAAAAATTTAAGGTCACGAGGACCCGCTAGATGCGAGAAGCACAAGACCGGCCGATGTGGTGACGGTTGAGGGAGGCATATGTCTAGTAGTGGATCTCTTTCGGCTGAAATGATGATACATTTTGTGGTAGCGGGAGCGGCCGCGACTTACCAACGAGTTACAACTCGTAAGTCGCGGTCGTAGGTTCGAAATCACACAGGCGCATTACTTTGTGTTATTCATCACCACTGCTCTCAAAACGGTGAAGGAAAACATCGTGACGGAATCAGCATGTCTTAGAACGACATGTGACATCTACCAACCCGCTGGACCCCGCACTGGGCCCGCGTAGTGGATTACGGCCCACTCTCTCTCATAGAGAAGAGGCATATGGCCCAATAGTGGGAACATAGGCTGATAATTGAATTCAAGACTTCGTTGCAAGAGTATTGATTGCCCTACTTCTATTATTGTATATTATGTACAGATAACCTGCTATAACCAAATCGGATATAGATATATATTAATAGCACAGGCATAATCTCAATCAAGTGAAGTTATTAGTCCCTACCTCTATCAGGGCCTGTCTGTCGTAATTGATCTCTTGTCATTCGCAGGACGTATGGGTATCTGATAGACAGGTAAACTAAAGGTTGACTGACAAATTTTGGATGTACTTACTATATCCACTTGGGCTGGAACATTAGGTACTGACTTTTCAACTCTATTAGTAGCTTTTCAGATTTGTTACAGTTGTAATGGCAAACATACCATTGGTTTTTCATTTTTATTATTTTATGTATCTTTGAATTTGGCTTTATTTATTTACAATTTTTTTTTTGTAATAATAATAATAGTTAGTATTTACAAGTATATCAAAGGGAGTGGAAATAATCAAAGGGCATCAAAAAATTCATCCGCAGAATGAGAAAGTTGGATAAGAAAAATATTAAAACAAAAGAAGAACTAAGGCTTGGGCTCAGGGGATCAGACCTAGGGCACGCCGCGATAGCGGCGGTAAGGCCCCTCTTTGAGGAGTGGCTACAGAGGCGTCACGGCGCCCTCACCTACCGCCTGACGCAGGTCCTCACCGGACACGGATGTTTCGGGAGGTTCCTGCACATAATCAGGCGGGAGGAAACGCCCGGGTGTCACCACTGCGAGGATCGCCCAGAGGACACGGTGGTGCACACGGTGGAGGTCTGTCCCGCTTGGGCAGAGCACCGCCGTGTCCTCGTAGAGGCGATCGGCAGCGGCGGCGACCTCTCGCGCCCGGCCCTGGTCCAAGCCATGGTCCGGGGCGAGAGGGAGTGGGAGGCAGTCACCTCCTTCTGCGAAGCAGTCATGCTAGCGAAGGAGGTGGCGGGATGGGAGAGGGAGAGAGCCGAGAGGGCCGCCCGTCCCAGCCGCCGCGGTAGACGCTCCGGGCGTCGGGAGCCGCGTGACGACTCCCGGCCACCGTAGGCGCGGGCCTGCGGACGGCGAGTAATGGGTAGCTCGCCGTCCGATCAGGACCAGGCCCGTGCCGGACGGCGCGTATGTGTTCCACGCGCGCCTCAAAGAGATGTCAGCAGACATAGAGGGGCCCGTTAGGGCCGAAGCCTGCCGGGGCAGCGGGATTGTCCGAAAGGGTTACCGCTGCCCCGGAACATAAAGGGCTAAGGAAGGAACACGGATGGGTTTTAGTCAGTAAGAGTCTGACACTCCCTTCCGCTCCACCCAGAGCGGGAGGGGTCATTGGATGATTTCCCATCCTTAAAAAAAAAAAAATAAAAAAAAAAAAAAAAAAAAAAAAAGGGGATCAGACCGGAATGAATCTCGCTGTCAATAAGAAAAGTGTCCAAAAGGCTGGCAGCACTGCAACGTTGTATCTATGGCAATGTATCTTATAAATAGATAACTTTATCTTTAGTAAATGCCTGTTGTTGTGTGTTCAGTGGTCTTTTAGACTGTAGATTTGTAGACCATTTTCTGTTTTGTTAAGTACATGGTACTTGTTGACAGGCCTACACCGTCCACTTCCATACTTGTTAGCACTGTAATTTGGAAACATTGTTAACCCTAATTATTTTTAAAGGAGTACCTAACTGAGAAGTTTATTGCCGGCTCTTCTCCACAAGAAACGACAAATTAGAAACGTTCACCTAGCTTCTGACGTTTCAAAAGTACCCATGTAGATTTAGCGTATGCATGAGCATAATCAGCCTTTAATGTTTCCACTGCTGGGACACTGGCCTCGTCTCTGTGAGAGGAAGTGGGCCATAATCCACCACGCATACCTAATGCGGGTTGGTGGATGTCACATGCCTTTCCTCACGGTGTTTTCCTTCACCATTTCGTCTCAATATAAATTCAGGCAGTGCATAAAGTATTGGGTGTGTTGCGTGTAATATTGTGTTCAAATTATACTGCGTTTATTTCAAGCGACCGACTTCACATCACCGCCGCTATGCTATCACTGGTTTATCCAAAACAAATACCCAATTATACAAAAATTTTGCTTGCCTTTTCGAACGTAACCAGAGTTATTTTAACCTGCAATTAAATTAAATTCAATTCAATATATTTATTTGTGAACATAGGTATATAATAGATGTTACAGTCAATACAGTAAGAACGATCACTATGCCTACCATTTAATGGTGTACAAATATTAAAGCAATTAATTCCATTCAAATAACATTTCCAAAGAACAGAATAAAATCAATAATAGGAATCGAAAAAATTAGTTATTATGAATGTCAAGAAAATACAAATAAAATTCTATGGATATGTCCTGCTAGTGCAGGTTAGGTGCAAAAGGTCGACTTTTGTAGACAGCCTTTACAGTACGTACCTATCAGGTTAGTTCTTCCTAGTACTAGCCATATTGAGCCTGTTCAGGCCTTTCAATCCACCCAATACATAACAAAAGGTCCGACTCAGGTGCCGAAAGTGCCACGCGAATCAATAGTGTGATGGAACAGTTCAAAGTGCGTATAATTGCATCTGTACAGTTAACCACGAGCCGAGGTTCCAGCGAATATGTTTGTTACAACTGAATTTCGTGTGACGAAATGTGACTCGGAATTGTGTTTGACATTTTGTAGTCAACACAGCCATACCTAAAATACAGTCTCACGTATCAAGGCGATCTATTCGCAATATAGAGCTTGAATTGAGCTAGTCTGAGTCTATATCGTCTATCCTATCATTATGGAATGACACCTCACTTCAAGCTCACTTCACTTGAGTTCGCACATTGAGGTTTTTACAAAATAGACCGGAAGATCATAATACGCGGTTTTAACTTTTATCATGTTTAAAAGCCCTCTTAGATGTCGGTACTGGGCGAGCGCCTTTTTATTTTTTTATAAATGACGTCTTGCAGTTCAACCTATGAGGTTGTCGCCTTGCCTGTGGATGCCTCCATAAATTAAGGCCTTCAGTCAGTGCGATAGCGCATCGCCGGCGCAGTGTGGCGGCGCGGTAAGTAAGCAATTATTGGAGATAACTTATATAATATTAAATAGTATAAGTTCGGAGATATTCAGACTTGTTTCCAATATAAAATTGAATTAGGTCCAGTCCTTTTTTCTTTATTTATAACGCATATAACAAAAATGTATTCTATTATTATAAAAGTATATTATATTAAATTTGTGATATGAGAAAAATTGTTTTGATGGATTACGAGTATATTCAACAGAATCTGCAAACTAGAGCTCTCAAATCAGCTCTCCATGAGGTTTTGCATCAGGAGAACGATTATTGCTAAATAAATAGATAAATTATAAAACAATCGCTTTATTATTATTGTAGAAGAGAAAACAAACTATCTTTATCAATTAATTGTTATTTATACCAACCAATGAATAGTATTCAATTTCAACGAGGAAATCATACATCTATTTTTGTAAAACTCACTCATACGTCACTGAATTTTGAGAATCGAACTTAATACGAGTATTCCTTATTTATCACGCGCTGAATAGAGGCGAAGCACTCTAAAATTTTAATCTTCATTAAAGTTATTTTGTAATTTTGACGGAAGTAAAAAAACAAAAAAAAATCTATGACAAGCCGTGCATGGGATTTACCATCGGCAAAAATGACGAACTTACTACTTACCATACAAAAATGTCATTACTTATTTCCTATTTTTTATCGGATAATATTTTTGTGTTCACCAAAAATATAATGGTACATTTATGTATGCATTTCTAAAATATTGATCTTAAACCCGTTTAATTGTTTTACTATAATTAAACTACTCGGCCAACAAAATATGTTACATCAAACAAATTCCAAATTAACACCAAGATATAACACTTTTTTATTGTAGTGCGCTGCAAATATTCTATTGTAACAATAACTATTTTATTCTTCCCCGAAAAATACTGATCGTGCACCAAATATTCCTGAATGTTACACAAAATATTTAGTATGCATCCTAGTACCGTATACCCATTTAAAACGGTTTTGTACAACTTTTATGTTACCGAAATAATTATAATTGAAGAACAAATAATGCATTTCGTAAAACATTACTTCTAAGACTTATATTTATTTTACTGAAAATGGTTTTGGCGCGCTTGCGACGCGCATATGCCTGCCTATTGCTCTCTGTTGTGCGACGGAGACGGCGCGCGGCGGCGTGGCGATGGCGGGCGGGCGGGGCGGTTCGTTGAGTGAGATAGAGATATTGCAGGATCATAGGAGAAAGCGAGACGTTAGATACACGTGCGACGTTACCGGCATGCTTCTAGTGTTTGTTTACTATTATCCTGTGCGCGGCGAAGAGATTCTGATTTATTGTTTTAAATGTGGGATCTTTTGTTTTAATTAAGGAATACTTAGTACTTATTAAACAAATAGTTTTTGTTGTTGTTGAATGTATCAAATATTTTAGTATGGAACGAGAACAATTACTACTTGATATAGAAAATCAAGATGATATTCCCGTGTATTGTTCGGAAAGTGAATCTGAAACGGAAGAACCATCTATTAAAAAGAAGAGGAGTGTAGGTAAAACCTGGGTATTGGTATCAAGATACGAAAATGTTCAAGAAGCAGAAAAAGCAGTATATGATGAGAAAGTATGGTCATTGAGGAAGACTTGCAGAACAGAAGAAGGTATAAAAAAGTACTACCGCTGTAACCAAGTCAAAGCTCGTGGCCCTCAGTGTGCATCACAACTATATTTACTTTTTGAAGCCACTTCTGATGCTGTTATTATTTATCGCTTAGACGCTGATCATGATCACGAGAGTATTAGTAGTAAAAGAAAATATGGTATTTGTCAAGATACAAAAGAAGAAATAAACAAGTTATTCTCATTGCATTTAAAACCGAAGGCTATATACACCGTTTAAGTCAGACACCGGGTATCACAGTACCTACGATAAAGCAACTGAACAACTACTTGTCCGATCGCCGCCGCGCAGTTTACGGACCTTCTGTTATCAGTCTGGGGGAACTGGAGAAATGGCTAATTGATCATTCTGCGATACCTGAAGATGAAAATGAACCGTATGTTATCTTCTACTACGTATATGAGTGTGAGTCTCCCGTTTTTCGTTTTGGTGTCAGTACAAAGTCTTTGCTAAAATTGACAACAGTGGCAACCAACATACACGCAGACGCTACGTATAAGATTGTGTGGCAAGGATTCCCCGTGTTAGTGGTGGGAACTACTGATAAAACCAAAAAAATTTATCCTTTTTGTTTGGCCATTTCTAGCTCAGAACGCAAAGAAGATTTTAAAATGTTATTTGACCAGCTTAAACATAGCGCTGACACTCTGTATTCGCATGTAATGCAGCCGAAGGTTTTAATTTGTGATGCAGCCAAGAGTATTCAAAATGCGTTTACGGAAGTATTTGGAGTTGAGACTACAGTCAGAATGTGCTGGGCTCACGCTAAAAAGAATATTCAGAAACAAGTAGTTAAACTAGTAGACAAACGACTGCAGAAAGATCTTCTACAAGGCATCGACATTTTACATTCTGTCACAGCACCGGGCGTGTTCAACACCGCTTTAGCAGCTTTTTTGAACAAATATAAAAGTCAAAAGGCTTTTATTACATACTTCAAGGAAGAATGGGTAATACAAAACCCGAATTGGTACCTAGGCGCTTCGGACGGATCTCCATCTACGAATAATGCACTCGAGGCTTTCAATAGGAGCATAAAAGATAGCCACACCCTTAGAGAACGAATTCCACTGTCCCGGTTTCGTGCTGTTACTCTTGACATGGTCAAGCAGTGGTCCGAAAATTATAAAGTGGACTCGTTTTCAAGCACACCTTTGATAGAACTATCTGATTGGACATCAGCATACCAATGGGCGAAATTGAACAAAAAAGTGAAAACCATATCAACAACAGCGATACAAAAATCTTATCTAGTCGAAGCTTCAGCAACCAATAATGTTCCAAACGGGCAAAATTGGGAGACATTCGATGAATTCCAGAAATTTGCCTTTACTCACTGGACAGTGGTCTTGCCTTCCCAAAATAGTGACTGGGTAAATGGTCAATGTAACTGCTCCGAGTTTTTTAAAAATTATAAATGTAAACATGTTACTGGACTTGCGATCAGGCTGAAATACATAACACCTCCAGTAGAAGCCAAAAACATAGCCATCGGGCAAAAACGAAAACGTGGGCGTCCTACAAAGGCAAAGTGCGCTTTATTGGTGCAATAATTTAAAGAAGTACTGCAGAGATTGAGTGGACTGATAATGTGAACATTGTAGGAGTAAAGACTTTGTTTAACATTTTGAATTATTATGGTTCGTACTGATTAGTGTTAAAAAAACATTTTTAGTAAGCATTACATTTTATAATGTGTTCATTTTTTATTAATAAAGCTACATTGGGCATTAATTGGTGTTTGATTCAAATACATTTTGCAGTGCATTATCTGAAGTGAAACTAAAAAAATAAATGCTTGTTTTTAAAATTAGGTGTATTACTATTTTTACAAATTTGCAACAGTTGTTAAATAGATGCTCGTTATGACATATTTTAATGAACATATTTTTGTGCACATTCAGTATATTTGGTGGAACACAGGCAAAATTAGGTAAATGAAATGGGAATAAATTGAAGTACTTTTAAATACCATCCTTTTTTATCCCTATAAGGGATGAATTAGTTTCCAAAAATTCTTCCATAGTGCTCATTTTCGTTATACACCGTGATTTTTTTGTCGTCTGACAAAGGTGGTCCACTCAATGTATCCGACATAAAATACCTCTAGGCGTGTTTTTTTTACCATTAATTAAGATAATAGGTACAAAGAAAAATAAATAATACATTAGAATTATGAAACATCCTGTTAATAATGTTTACGTATCAAACAGTAGAACATACCATCGCACGAGTCGAGTAGATAGATCTTCGCTCGCAACAGAATGTTTCAACTACGTTATGTCACTTATGCATCATAATACTGAATATTTTTTTCTTTTTTTTTCTCTTAAATACCATTTTTTTTTTGTTATGAATGTATAGTAGTCAGTAAGTTGTCTTACAACGGCAGCCCACTTCATGTATCCAAATACATGAAGTGGGCTGCCGTTGTAAGACGACTAAAAAGTCACGGTGTATAAGAAGTTCTGATGCAGACATTCATGCTTGTTGACCCAGCGACTCAGTCTATGTTGTCTGCCAGTAAATTAAAAAAAATTAAGGT
This sequence comes from Gortyna flavago, assembly GCA_963669345.1. Classification (NCBI taxonomy): domain Eukaryota; kingdom Metazoa; phylum Arthropoda; class Insecta; order Lepidoptera; family Noctuidae; genus Gortyna; species Gortyna flavago. The sequence goes on along the minus strand of OY770142.1, from coordinate 3,400,215 downwards.
CGTCGCGGGAGATATTATAGTGCGCAAGTGTGCGCGCAGACACAGGTGCAATTCCTCTTCCCTCACTCTTATGAGAGAAGACTGTGGTCCGATGGGACGGCAATCCGACAAGACCGGAGAGAGATAAAACAAAAAATTAAGTTGATGATGTTAAGTTGATGTCTAAATTCCAAAATGATCATCGGCTTTCCCCGCTGACTGTACATCGCTGTTCATCAGTACCTCGCAGTATCCCCTAGTTCGTCCGCTTTGTCATCCTATACACAATGGTCCGACTAATTGCCGACAACTGACATTAACAATAATTAGTACGCACCTCCCCTTTGGGGTGTGGTTCCAATGGAAAGGGGAGAGCGGGGAAGTATTTGTTAAGGAATTTGTTAGTCTTTTGTTTAGAACTTTACGTTTACTTTTCTAAGAACGGAACTGCCTTTGTTTGATTAGCAGTTGTTAATGGTGATGCTGTTATTGATGACCTTTCCATCTGGTTTCCATATTTGAATGCACTCAGATTTAGGTGCTTGCGTGCTGGGGTAAGGATCATCAGGACGTGCGAAGGTTCTCGATATCGGAAAACGAGTTATGGAACTCAAATAGAGTTCTTCAGGACACCAGAGGGATCTTATCTCAGTCTCAATCTGTCAATAATACCTCTAATTTCCCTACAGTTTTGACAAGTTTTTGACATTGATTGTCGCTGAGATGAGATTGTGACTATATTTTGAATGTTTTTAAATGCGGGAATGGGCCTTCTGGCAAGGCGCAGTGATGACAGGTGGAGTAATGCAGTGACCGGGTGGCATCCAAGGACTGGGAGACGAGGAATAGAAGCCATTTATTTAGACCATTTTAAACTTATGCTACTACAATAAAATTATTAATAAGCTAAAAAAAAATCAAAAATAAACTTTTATTGACACCGGTTATCTTACTCTGTGTACCCATTGGCAAAGACCTCCTCCATGTCCTTCCACTTTTCTCTATCGACTGCTATTCGAGTAAACCTACATTTCTTTCACCTTTTCAAATCATGCTGTTTTCGGTGGGTTTTTCAAAAAAGATTCTGAGATTGGCTTTTATTCCGCAATCGTATCTATTTTAAGATCTGCCCAATTTCAGCTGAGCATCACGTTACAAAATATAAACACAATACAAAATTTCAGACCCAATTGCCTTAGGGAAGGACAGAAACAATACATATTTATATGTACAACATACATATATATAGGGTGTTTGGTAGAAGGACCGAATTTTTTGTGGGATTGGGGATGACTAGCACAAATTTGTTTTATTTTTCTTTTTTTATTATGAATTTTTAAATTTAAATTTGTCGTTGTTTAACACAATTTTACTACTTTGGAAGCATCCAAGCCATTTTATAGAACCAATTTGTACTTAAGTGTACATTACAGATTACACCAAAAAAATTACAACCACAAACAAAAAAGTTGTGACAATATTACCTACGTGTGATTAAAAAGAAACATGTTTTTCATCATCTGCCTAGCTTTTTCCCAAATATTTTCGGGACAGCTTTCAGTCTAACCGGATGCTGCTGAATACCGGTATATTACATGGAGCGACAGACCTCCACAACCCAGTCACTGGGTAATACGATACTCCTTGGTAAGACTGGTTGTCAGACTTTCGGGCTTCTGACTATCCGTAACGACTGTCAAAGATCTACGAATAACAGCCAGGACCAACGGCATAACGTGCTTTCCGACGCACGGATGGGTCTCGCTATGTAATGATGGTCACCCATCCATTGACCAACCGCGGCAAGCGTAGCTAAACCTGATCGATCGGCTTGTGCGGGTGTTATTATTTAGAAAAGAAACATATTATTATTTCAATTACCTATCGTGACACTGAAGACAGGTATTATGGGTGAAAACTAGGATAATTGTGACACTTCATATTCCTAAGTTGTGTCGGTCCTTCTACCAAACATCCTGTATGTATACTGATACGAACAACCGTTTGTCCCTCATGTCAAGTTGACCGAAAGTAATACCGTTGCTGATCAATAGGACGGAAAAGAACTGCGTAAATCTATTACATTTGATACTGAGGGACGGTTTCCTTTGTATTTCTTATGTGTTACCCCTTATCTTAAGGTTTCTTGTTTTTCAATGACGGTATAGAGGGAAAATGACGGAGCGCTGAGATTGGGACGAATACGTCATCAAACCTGGTTTGTGAGTCGAGAGAATTGGGTGCAAAAACTGTCTATTGACAGGACGTGTTTTTCTGTTTATGCCTTTTAAAAAATTGAGGGTCTTGTGTCCTGTATACAGTCAGATTGTAAGCTGATTCTAACATAGTTTGGAAAAAGTCTAGGCTGATGATTGTGACCTGTAGAACAATTATCGCATGGCATCCTTCAACCAACTCAACCTATCGCAGTCCACTGCTGGACATAGGCCTCTCTCAGGCTGCGCCACAACCCCCTGTCCTCCGCCTTCTGCATCCAGTCCTGTCCAACCACATTTTTAAGGTCGTCGGTCCATCTAGCTGAGGAGCGTCCCAACACAGTACGCTTGCCGATGGCATCCTTACTTGCTCTCAGTGACTTTTTTTTTTCTTTGAGCACTATGCGAAGTGATTGAAAGAAACAATATTGGTCATAACTTTTGAACCGTAAAAAAATTCACCGACATTCTCAGGGTTAAAAAGTTTGGAAATGACCTTGCCCACGTCCCTATTCGATTTGATCCATACTTCTAGGGACAGCCTGTATAGGCAACTGCCGGTAAAATTGATGGCACGAGAGACGACTTGCGGAGCATCATCACTTCCGAATATGGAATAACACAGACGTCAAGAAGTCCATTTAACAGTTCAGTCAACCTTCTCACAAAGTAACAGTATTCCTTTTCTTAGGTCGACAATGTGTACAAATCGTCTCCAATTCTCATACAACACGACTACTACAATTGGCGCCGACATCAAAGCGAAAAAAGCGCTAAAAGCGAAACGAGCGAGAGGTGTGATTGTCAGTTTATTTGTGTCGGGAGTGTCGGCTCAGATTCCAATAACGGTGGACTGGTGTCTTGGTAATGATGGCGCGTTTGATGTCAAAAGAGAATTGAGACATGTCCTTTTGAATCAGAAACAGTCTTCACAGACCAAGTTCTAGGAAAATTGGTGACGTAGTTTGGTTTGTCACAGCTTGGACAAACAGGGACGTGAATTTTAAAGATTTATTTCTTGACAACAATTCCATCGAACTAGTTTACAAGAGGAATAGATAAAGAGTACCCAATAAACAATTAATGAAAATGTATTCAAGGTTTAAGGATATTATGTTGATTAGTAACGTAGTAGGTAACGGCCGCGACGGCAGTGGTAACAGTCGAAAGTTCGAACCCAGTAGGCGCTTTACTCTGTGTAAATTATTTCATCACCATTGCTCTCAATAACGGTGAAGGAAAACATCGTGAGGAAACCGGTATGTCCTAGAATCAACAATTCAAAGACATGTGTCATTCTACCAAGCCGCACTAAACCTGCGTGGTGGATTATGGCCCAGCTCACTCCCTCTCTGTAGAAGAAGGCCTGAGTTTCAGCAGTGGTAACATTATAGGCTGATTATGCTTAACTATAATATTATTATCATAGTGATCAAAGACGCTCTTGACAATACTTTTGACATAAACTTTAGGTCGATACTTACAAGCAACAAGCTACAGCTTTGTTGGAAACTCAATCATTTTTATTTTAGGTCCAATAAAATGACATAAACGCGAATACCGAAAAGTAATGTATCAAAGTTACACAAAAAATGGAGTCGAAAGATGCCAAAAGAAACCAAATCGACTACTTTGACTACAAGTTTAGGAACTGCTCAATGTTGCGAACTGTCAAAGGGAGTTTATTGTAGTGCTTTATTTTAGCTTTTCCTTTAAGGAGTGTCAAGTTTGTTGTTTCTGTGAAAGAACAGAATATAAATTATACTTGATTTAATTAGTGTTAATTTTCACCTTACTGTCGAAATTTAAATTTTCTTACGTTTTTTGCAATTTAAATATATAGATTTAAATATAATTTGAGACTGCAACAAGTATACATTTACAGAATTATAATCATTAAAATCATCAATACAACCCTCTAAGAAAATTGATATTTATAAATATATAAATTGATATTTCATGAAATAGTCATTCAATTGGATTATATGAATTTACAGGGATGTATTGATGAGCAATCTAAATGAACTCGGCCCAGAATTCGGCTACTTATTTGGCGCCATCACCAGCGTCCATCAGTTCCTGTAATGTGCAGCTGACAGGACGCGCAGGACACAATATTGTGTGATAAAGTCATATTTGTTGCGGTCGCAAATCGTATTACAATCAACATATAATCCGGCACATACTTCTGAATGTTCCGAAACGATATAATATGTGTATAAGTAATGTAGGAATGTCCAGCATAAAGCGGTGGCGCATTGCACCTGCTGCGGTTGACCGCCACTGATGAAAAGAGGTTGTGGAAATTTAATTTAAATAGACGTAAGTACAGTCAGCCCTAATAAGATGGATCAATGAACAAATAGTACATTAACAATACGATACGTATGATTTAACTAGTCCAGAAATGAGTACACACACGTATTGTATATTATATTATAGCACGTGTGACATAAACCCGCACTTAAGTCAACCTTTTCTGTGTATAAATGGACTAATTAAGTCACAGAAAAGCGTGACTTAAAGTGAGGGTTTAGGTCACGCAGTGCTATAGAATAAATTTAACTGTCTGTAATCTTAGTTCCATATTATTGTGTCAATCTGTAGCTACAAAAGAAAGAAAAGAAAGAAAGAAAATAAGTGTTTTTGACCCAGGTTAAGCAAATCACGCAATATTCACACAAAAACAACAAAACAAAAAAAAAACAAGATGAACTTAAAACAGCATTGTATGCCTCACGGCTGCGCCAATTGGGCCCTAATCAGCATTAATGTCAGACAACTGATGCCTGATGCTGGTTTTCAACTGGACCCTATGTTACGTCTCACGGATGTAAATCAGTTTTATGATGTGTGTTAATTACAAAACTGCACTATCCTCCCATACCTGTTAACACTGTAAGTAATTTGAAAAACATCTTAAAAACCTATATTTTTTCAAAGATTGATGGCTCTTCTCCATAGTAAACGATTAATTGGAACTATGCACCTAGCTTCTGACGTTTCATAAGTGCCAATGTATGTTTATGTGAATTAAAATGTTTTGTTTTTCATTTTGAGATAGAGTCAAATATTGAAAACAATTAAATGAATTATCGTCTATAGATACACCTTATTAAGACTGACTATACTTTGCCGTCCATTAACCATAATTATGTAATGTTTAGTGTACTTATATCTTTTGTAGGAGATCCTCAAATAAATAAATAAATAAACGCTGCAAAAAATATATACCTAGCCTACCTGAAACGCTCTGAACAGTTTAAAATAAAACCCATACAAAACCGACTTCATCAAAATTCGCCCACATTAATCTAAACAAAGTAGACAGTTTTACACTTATTATTCGTTTTATGAAGATTTATATAATTTTTCTCAGAAACTGGTTTATCAGTTGAGTTTTATATTTCTTTTGACACAACCGTCTCTGGCAAGTGTCGTGAGAATTGGAATAATTTATCCAAGAGATTTCCCAGGGGTACAGTAGGAGGACAAACGAAACAGAAATCTTTCTTTTTTTTGGTTCTTCGCGAATAAATGTAATGGAACATATGTAGATGTGTTATGGGTAATGTGATGGTGGTATGAACAGGTTCCGGGTTCAGTTGAAACCGTTTTTTTGTCTTTTGAGGTGAATACTTCTTTAAAATTGCTTCCATAGAGGGAGGCAAGTCAAAAAAACCAATGGTAACAAAATCGGGGAATACAGTTTGGTGTTGCAGCTTCATATCTATCATCTCCATCCTAAATTAAATTACACTATTGAATAGCTAAAGGATAAAAGAATTCATAATGCCAAGTAAAGACTGTGACGCATCGCTCACGGTGGAGGGAGAAGCGCCGCCATTTTGAGGTTATTTTGCTGCGTATCAAGATTTCCACTTGGTATAACTTTTGACTCGGAAAAGCTACGACGTTTGTTTAAGTTTAAATTGTCAGCTCTCGTCAAAATCTATCGATTGTATACAAAACTTTAGTGTAAAATAGTGACTGTGAATATAATGTGTTAAAATAAAGCGAAAAATAATATCAAAAATATATAATGCGGCCCATACGTGTCAAAAAGAGGAAGGTCTGTTGTGATTGAGGGAACAGTCGGCGATGTAGTCAGATGATCATTATCAGTTGCCTACAGCAGTACACTGCTGGACGTAGGGTTCTCCAATTGCATAAAATTTAGCTCGATTCTCTTCAACTGTCATCGAGCTTTTACCAGCCACACTGCGAAGATTGTGGCTCCACCTAGCCTGAGGGCCTTCTACCTTACGTTTGTCGATTCGGTCTCCACGCAAGAATTTATCTACGCCAAACATTCATCTGTTCTACGGCTAATATGGCCGGCCCATTGCCACTTCAGCTTGCTTATTCTGTGAGACAACTTGCGAGGCAATGTTGTCTTCTATTATTATATTTTTAAGACAAGGGTGGCGTAACTGAACATTAGTGTCATTACAAAAAGGTTAATATTTAGTATGCTTACTGACACGATACTTCTAGTGAAGTTCTTATTCGGTACATCCCGAGTAATCAGCCTCACATGATACGACATACTGGGACACGACATGTCATCGTGACACGTTGTTTTCATTGTTCAATGACATGAAGTTCAGTTCTCATAAAACTGACATAAGTCTCTCCAGCTAAGAAAAGGTCCTCTAATTTTAGTTTCTTCGAGTAGAACTTTACTGAAAGGCGAAGTTCAAGACATTATCTTAAGGTTTAAGTTTTTACATTCTTACATATGGCTTTGATTTTATCTTTTCTACGATTCAGTAAACACATTCATTTATTTATTTATTTATTTATTTAATACTTCAAGCACAAAAATGTACAGAGGCGAACTTAATGCCATAGGCATTTTCTACCAGTCAACCTTTAGGTGATGCAGAGACAAACAATGGTAGGTGCAATAATGAAAATTGAGGAATAAATATTTTAAATATAAAGATACGCATAAACCTATTAAAACTATTTAATATAAAATTGATAGCTATCTCTCATGAAAAATCACATCAACTGCACAATGAATCGTGTAAATCAAAGATCGTTTAGTTATATTTTGCCAATTAATTTTAGTCCTTATTATAGTGAAATAAGGTTAAAATTTGGGTGTGCGTAAGTTTAAAGAAATTGATGCTAAGTCATGTGATGAATCGTCGTTACAAAACTAAATATAATATGTAATCCAAATAACAATTGACGAAATAATCTAGCAAATAAAATAGCCGGTGTATATCTGATGGACTTTTAAAAGAATAAATTTATTGATAGATATAAAAATATGTGTGCGATTTGTTTATCATACTTAAAAAAAAATACTAAAATGAAAACGCGAGTGTAACCACTAGGCCTAGTAAATAACCTGATTTTTTTAAACATTTCTAATGGAAATATAAACTCCGCCGATTTCTACAAAACTGTCAACAAGATTTCTCGGCCTCGGCTCGTCCAATATCTTAAAGTTTACCACTTCAGGCCACTTTTCAGTCCAATTTTCAGACCACTTTGCTGGTAATTAGCCTTCGTTTTTATATAGGCCACTCTATAACGTTTCAAAGTTTACAGTTAGTTAAGAAACGGTAATTTGTTAATTTACTTTAGAGTTTTTGAGTGTTCCCTTCTCTTTTCGTTATTTATAAAGAATATTTTTGGATGTCGACATTGACTACTCAAACATTTTTTGTAACCGGCTATGAACAAATAGTGCTTTGCTATCGTAGCAAAGCATTATTACGCCAAACGTTGTTTGTATGCCCCGACGTTGGCTACGCTGTCGTAGTAAAAGCCTTGTAAGGAAAGCTATACTTACTTTCTGAAACACATTATTTTTTGATCTTAATATTTTAAAATATGGAAAATCCTATAAATAATAATTAAAAAACAAAACACTGGACAGCAACTAAAAAGTTCAAAATAATCTCGGGAGGCCTAAAAAGGCCACTTTGGCAGAATCATAAAACAATTCATTTATCACGCAATTTCATCTGTATGACAGTTTTGTATGGAGATTCGTATAAAGCTATAGGTACACCTCTGCCTAACCCTTCAGGGACATATAGGTATGAAACTGTCAAACAGATGAATTGCGTGATATGAATTGCTTTATGATTCTGCCAAAGTGGCTTTTTTAGGCCCCCTGACTTGATGTTCCACCTTTATTTTTGGAATCGTTTTTTCAAGCCCTTTCTATTTAAACTTAACATGGTTAAGTAACTTCTTATTGACGTCTAAAATAGGTACGCCATTTTGATTTCATAAAAACAAAACCTAGTCGAAAACCATCGCATGAGCAAGTCCATTTTTGGGAAAAAAATACATTTAAGTACGTCGATGTTTCTCCAAATGAGAGATGTATAAAAATCCATCCAGCCGTTAGCATGCTTCAGTTTGTGAAAATAATCCCACATACAAAGATAAATAAATACGCCTGAAAACATAACCTAACCCTGTCTTTGTCCGCAGTCGCGTAAAATAATAACAGCTGCAAGCGCAAAAACAGAATTCTTTAGTATGATACTAATGAACTATTCTCTAATAAAGGACCTAAAATTATCGTCCAAAAGCCACCATTTTACAATCCACCACACAATTCAGCACAAAGAGTGTAACTTTTAAATAGTGAACTAAGTTATTTTGTGTGCTTAAACTTAAATATTAGAATGGAACTTTCCACTTTGTAAGTAAAAGTCTATCGTTGCCAAGACTCGCGATAAAAGATATTCTGCTACTTATTTGAATAGTTGCTTGTGCTGGATTTGTTCGCTTTGAACTTTCTTTGGTGTTATTGTTGAGTAATATGTTATTGGTAAGCTGCTTGAGTTGCTGTCAAAAGTTATGTTGAGTTAGATATATTAGTCTTTTACTTATCTATATTACTTATAATAAATCTGTAGAAGTGAAAATTCTGTACATTGAAAATATCAAAAAAATAAATGGTAGGGGGTGTTACTAGACTGACACCGAACCCAAAATTGTGATTAAAAAATTGTTTGTCTATTTGTTCAGACATCACGCAAAAACTACCAGTTCGATTACGATGAAACTTGGTATAATTATTCTTTAATATGCTGGGCACCACACTGGGTACTTTTTATCCCGGAAAAATATACACAAAAAAAACAAACTTAATTTTGCGGTTCGATCCCTAGACCCGATTACTGTACCAACCGAAAATAATAAGTTTGTCGCAGGTTACGTCACCCGCAGTGGAGACTGTGAAGTGTATGTAGGTATCCACTACGAAAGGGTTTTTCGAAATTCCACTCCTAAGAGGGTGAATGGGGAGAGGGTGAAATTTCACGCGGACGAAGTCGCGGGCAGAAGCTAGTTCTGGTTAAAGAATCTTTATTTACTCAAAGAAATTTACTACAAATTTCACTTAATGAGAAATATTTAACTATATAATAATGATGACATTCATGAGCAGAGCTAGTACGGACGCACAAATATTTAAAAACAAAAGACAACAATAATTTACAAAAAAAAGACATTGAAGGTAGCAACAAAAGATTCATGCGAAACAGAAATCAAAATTTTGTGGGTAAGTTAAAAACATCAACCAGGGCCGGATTTAAATTTTGTCGATTATAAAAGATTTTAAGTGAGTTTTAAATATTTGTAAACTTTTCGAGGTTTTTATTTCTCGTGGTAGTTTGTTGAACATCTGTGCCCCTTCGTACGTAATACTTTTCTTTCCGTAATTTCTACGTGTTCTCGCGAGACAAACATCGTTTGCGCTACGGAGTAGCTAGATGCCAATAAATGCGTATGTAAGCCGCATTAGACACAGGCCTCTGTCTGAGGCCTGTGTCTCAGCAGTGCGAAGATTATTATAGGCTGATCATGTTTATGTAGTCCAAAACGCGAGCCCAGTGCGGGCTGTCACATGTCTTCTAATTTTTGGTTCTAAGACATGCCGGTTTCCTCGCAATGTTTTTCTTCACAGTTTTAAGAGCAGTGGTGATGAAATAATTTACTCAAAGTAAAGCGCCTGACTGGGTTCGAATCTACGACTTATAGCTCGTAAGTAGCGCCCGTTACAACTGGCCCACCGCTGCTCGGACTGGGACCGTCTGGCGGATTACGGCCCACTCTATCTTATTGAGAGGAGGTCTGTGTCCCAGCAATGGGAACACAACTGAAAGCCAATTCTCGTTATTTAAAACGTTCTAAATCTAGTCGCAGTCTCATCTCAGCGACAAACAAATGTCAAAAACTTGTCAAAATGTAGGGAAATTATAGGTATTTTTGACAGATTGAGACTGAAATCAGGGGGGCAATTCTCGTAATTTTAAGAACGTTCACAGTCTGGTCTCAGTCTCAATCTGTCAAAAACACCAAATTTTCCTACATTTTGACAAGTTTTTGACATTTGTTTGTCGCTGAGATGAGACTGCGACTAGATTTTGAACGTTTTAAATTACGAGAATTGGCTTTCAGACTGTGAACATTATTAAAATGTTTATATGATTATCTGATGCGCCTTTAGAAGTCAGATTTGCTACTATTTAGGTGACCGACTTATCTAATAAAAATTCAGCTATTCTAAATTTGAAAGCATTACATGAAATTTACGTGTTTTCAACTCCTCAAGAAGCTGTCAAGTAAATAGATATTATCATATCTGCCTTTGTTTTAGTTTAGATATTGCTTATCTTTCTACAATAGCAATTTTCGATTGTTATTTTCTGTAACGCACTTTATGCCAAAAAATATAAACCAAATATAATTATGACACTATAAACTTTATACCTTGTAAATTTTTAATTTTATTTTATTTGGGAAACAGATGCAATAACAAACATATGTATACAATTAGTTCAACACAATCCAGAAACAGTTTCCACAGACTACTATACAACTAAATTTGTACCTAAATGTAACAACAACCAGAAGTTCACACCATTAAAGGTTACAGAATTACAATTTTATGTTATATAACATAAACCATTATTATTATTTAAATTTCGATGCCAAAATATTTCTTATACAAAATTTGAATATGGGTAGAGAAAGGTGAAAAATATCTAAATCTTGGTTTACCTTTAATGAGATTGTGTCGTTGTACAGACGACATGCTCTTTTAATAAAAGTATTCTTGCCATAATACACTTGCCATTTTACACTCAAACACTCTGTATAATATAAGGCAATCCATATTTAATCCACTTCCAAATCCCTGACTCCAACTTTCAAGGAAACATGAAACACTAATCAACAAAACAAAGGTAACAAAATGGAATAATCGAACCGTCAGATAATGGAACTGTAACACATTTAATTTGGCCGTACGGTTTGTGTGTGACGCGGAATTGAGTCGTACGAACTAATTCCGAGTTGTGCATGGCGGTCCGAAATATCAGCGGAATACCGGCTCGTTAAAACTTCGGGCGAAGATGTATTCGGGAGCTGGAAGTGGCAGGATGGAGTAGGTGTACTTAATGATGTGATATTAGTTGTGTTAATAGCCAGTTTATCAAACGAATATTGACAGTTTTTTTTTAATACAGCACGGCATTGTGCCGCTTTATTGGCGTCATTAATTTAATACACGTAGGTTTACGGTTTCGCGTTTTCGTTGAACACAATTATTTTAATTGCATTAATTATTTACAATTTTCTAAAATAACATGTCCCCTGCACCACGTCGGAGTCAAGGATCATAACATCGTATCAATGAAATTAAAATGAATAACGTGCAAAGGGTAGGCGAATTGTAGGAAAGAGAGCCCTGTGTCAGGAAACGGCGCAGGCGGCAGTTTTCAATTAGCGAATTAATTTAAGTAGTTATAATTTTTATGATTACTGACTACTAGTTCTATCCGCATTGTAGCGGCACGTTGTATACTCACAAAATAATTATTTAGAAATGTCGTTTTTGTAACACGCGGGCAATAATATGACATTTTCATGTAAGTGTAGGTGAATTATTGTAATCTTTTATGAATAAAGTTATCTCGAACCTCAATACTCCAATGCTAATGCAATGATGGAAATTGCGTTTGACGCAGGGTTTACAGTGCTAATGGTGTTAAGTTATAATAATAGTGGAGCTATATAATAATAATAGAGCCAACCATGCGGAATATTATTTAATGCAATGCATAGTAAACAACCGACGCAACAAAGCTGTCCTTTATAAGCGAGTAAAAATATCAAATGTCATTAGTTATGGAAGAAGCGAAGTTTAAAGTATACAAAAAAAAAACACATGTGCACATATCTGTTTTAATATTTCAAACCTTATTCATTTGCAGGAAGAAGCTGTTCTTCCTGAAAATCTATAAACTTTGAAACAAGCATACCAAGAATTTAAATCAAAATATTTTATTTCACATAAACCTATATCGCATGCTTAATGGAATACTGACTTAACTCAAAACAGACGATTTTGGGATATCGCAAAAGAAGACCATGCTATGAGGACATATCCTACTTGTTGACGCATAAAATTTAATTAATCATGAATGCTTCTATTTTGAACGTATTCTATGAATAACTATTGATGAGATCTGAGTAAAATGGTCATTTTTGAAACGTCAGAAGCTAGGTGCACGATTCCAATTGGTCATTTACTACGTAGAGGGGCTGGCAAGAACCTCCACGGTTACTCTTTTAAAAATAATTGACTTTTACAATGTTTTAAAATTACATTTTTAATAGGTATGGGAGGATGGAGTAGGCCTGTCAAGAAGTAAAACCTGAGGGGCAATTCTCGTAATTTTAAGAACGTTCACAGTCCAATCTCAGTCTCAATCTGTCAAAAATACTTCTAATTTCTCAAAATTTTTGACAACTTTTTGACATTGATTGTCGCTGAGATGAGATTGCGACTAGATTTTGAACGTTTTTAATTACGGGAATTGGCCTTCTGATATGCTGATTCCAGTATCTTAACTCTATGTAAATGTTCCGGTTATGTAAATATGGTCTCATGTAGGCATGTCTTGTTGGAAGGCTCCGGGAATACTTCTCGACAGGCAGCTGATGAGAAAATGTTGCCGTGAACTGTTCAATGTTCACGTGGCGCAGTTCTGGCGTAAGTAGAGTAGTATGGGTATTTTGATGATTTGTGGGAGTAACATTTTGTTAGTTTATTTATTTAGAAGTGTTACGGATCTTCATAAGCCCGAAAGTCTGATAACCAGTCTTTCTAAGAGGTATCGTATTACCCAGTAACAGGGTTGTGGAGGTCAGAGAGGTAAAATACTGTTATTCAGATGCATCCGGTTAGACTGGAAGCCGACCCGTAACGACTGTCAAAGATCCACGAATGACAGCCGGTACCAATGGCTTAACGTGCTTTCTGAAGCACGGAGGGTCTTGGTATGTAAAGATGGTCACCCATCCACGGGCCAACCGCGACAAGCGTAGCTTAACCTGATCGTTCAACCCATGCGGCTGTTATTACTTAGCCACAAGTCCCTCCACAAGCTGTGTTGCTCTTCTAAACCACGATAAGTAGTGTAGGTACTTATATATTATTGTAATAAGTAGAGAATTAATTCTAATCTCGTTTTCCCTTTGAACGTTAAATCATAATAATTCAATTCGTAAGTGTAACATGAACAATAATTAAACTCTCAAAGTCAAAGCACTGGACAGTTTTCACCGCCCCCTCGCACCCCGCGCCAATTGCCGCACTCGCCCCGCAGGCTGCACGGTACTGGCTCAAACAGCTGTTTACTGGGTCATCACTAATTTTGATATTCCTCGAAATTCGAGAACTATTATGAGAGCGGTATACGGGCTGTTATCTTATTAATTAGAGAAGGTAGATATTAGATGCCTTACTAAGTAATGGAACGAATTCATCTACGAGTTTATTTGAAAATCTTGTCCGGTTTTCCGTTTTCCTGATAATTCAGATGTTTTAATTGTAACACTTGTAGGATTAACTAGGACCAACTCTGGAAATCACGAAACAAAGTCAGCTGTTTAATACAAAAGTTCAATACCTACTTGAACAAAATGTATGAAACAGCTGATTTTTTCGTGATTTCAGAGTTGGTCCCATAGTGAAAGTTGTTGATATTCATGGGTAGAACACCCTGTAAAAATTTGGATGGTGACAAAAATCTTTCTGTATATTTCAAATAACGATAAAAACAGGGAACGTCAAAACAGACTAGAAGAATATCGATATAATAAAATTAACTTATTTTTATTCTCCCTGAACAAAGTTTCGACCTTCAGACACGCAAAGTTACGATCGCTCGATCATAACTTTATATCACTTAACTTAAAATTGAGTCACTTTTTCAATTTCCTCTCTTATTTACTGACCGCAGCTTAGTTAAGTTCGTAACTTAGTTATCTATAAAAACATTCAGAAAAATATCTTGTTACCTCGGTATGTATTTACTTTTGTGCGCTGCGCATTTTACAGGACTGGTTGACATTTGGGACAGATTGCTGTTTCATCTAGAAATTTCCAAAAGTTTCTTTCCATTGATTCGTTAGTGTAGGCAGGTACAATCACAAGCATAAATAGGTACCTTTTTTATCTTTTGAATCTAGGTGAAAAAGGGATTTCTCCAAAAGTATTAATAAATATTGAGCTGAACTCCGTCGTACTTAAGCCATGGCGATAACATAATTTTTACCCGCCCGGGTATTTCCATGACGCGCTCAATACTGCTCCCGAACACTTTTTTCCTACGCGCCGCGGGTGGTCTCGCCACTTATACACGACTCCTACACAAAAAATTTCTATGGAGCGATGCTTACTGTTTATTGTTTTCTGAAGTAGGCTACTTAGGCATCATTTTAATGCTTGTTTCGTAACTTTAAATGAATTAGATTTTTTTCAATAAATGTTTATTTTTTATGTTTGTTTACATTACGTAAATAAAAAACAAAACTAGTTTTCATTCAAAATCTAAAGCGTTGACCATATTTTTTTATTTCCCTAAAAAATAGCTCCATTAATACTGAATCCAATGACATATAATACATACCATTGTTCTTCCAAAGTTTATATAAACAATAACTTTAACACCCACGCGATGACGCATTGCGCTTACGTCATCGCGACCATTTGTTTATTTTCAAATACAGATAATCTTATAAGATTCATAATGGAATGGATGTGGTTTTTTTGCATAAAATACCACATCCAATCGTCGATCTAAGAAAAATAGAATGACAGCGATACGCCCATAGACAAAATTACTAAAAATAAAAATACAGTGTGACAGGGCGCGCAAAAAAGTTTGTGTCCATTTTGGGCACTGGGACAGTCGGCCATGTTCGTTCCGTGTCGATTTTCGGCATTTGACAGTTGAGTAATCCATTGATTCGTTAGGTAAGCAGGTACAATCACAAGCATAAATAGGTACCTTTTTTATCTTTTGAATCTAGGTGAAAAAGGGATTTCTCCAAAAGTATTAATAAATATTGAGCTGGACTCCGTCGTACTTAAGCCATGGCGATAACATAATTTTTACCTTAAGGAAAGTTCGTTATGGTGAACGTTACCGGTGAGCTCTGGAGACTTAGGCCCGTCGTCCACGACGCTACTCACGTCATTCTGGCTACTCATTGTTGATTTGAGTTTGTAAAAGTGATCTTTTGAGTAGCGTCGACAATGGACGATGGGCTTTAGAAAGAGACCCACTCACTGCGTAAAGTTAGACCAGAAAATGGCTGCCCGTGGAAAGTACTATGAAACGTCACAGTTTCATCGACCCTCAGGGTTGCAATTCATCACAAGTATAACCACCATATCATAAGCACTATATTGCGATACCTACAATTCCCGTATTGTTAAGAACGTTAGCATTTTGAAGGGCAATTCTTGTAATTTTAAGAACGCTCACAGTCTGATCTCAGTCTCAATCTGTCAAAAATACCTCTTATTTCCCTAGATTTTGACATTTGTTTGTCACAGATTGTCACTAGATTTTGAACGTTTTAAATTACGAGAAATTAGCCTTCTGATCTCAGTTGCAATCTATCAAAGATACAATCAATTTACATATATTTTTGACAAGATTTTGACGTTGATTGTCGCTGAGATGAGATGGCGACTGGAATTTGAACCATTTTTTAAGTACGAGAATTGACCTTCAGAATGTGAAGGTTGTCCACAGAAAGTGTTGTGCAACTACGGATTCATTATTCCACCGGGATTCTATTTGACCACAAGTATAATCACCACATCATAAGCACTGTATCGCGACACCCACATATTTCACCTCCACATGTAACTAAACACTTTCAACTAACAAATCGCCCGTCTGCATGCCCCAGAGTAATGCCCTCCCAGTTTTCAGCCGTATAGCGTCGACATATAACATGTCAGTAGTTGACCGCAACATTCTACCGAAATTAACGGAATTAATATTACAATTCCTCTTTCGCTGCACGTTAGAAATAATTGTGTTAATGTAACGCCGGGAATCACTGAGCTTTTTGTTCTGCTCTGTGGCCGACTTTGGAATTTGGTCATATTAGTCGGAGTGGCATTTAGGTTTGATATTTTAAATGAGGGGGATGTGATTGTGTGTTTGGTTTGGTTGGTGTTGCATGTGGTAATGTTGTTTTAAAAGGTGGCTATTTTCAGACCGAATTTCGGCGACCAATCTCAGCGGAGACAAGCCTTCGGCGCGGGAGATAGTAAAGTTCACAAGACGTGTGTGCGCAAAAGAAGGGCACTCTCTCATTGTGCGATGGGATGGCAATCCGACACGACCGGGGAGAGATCAGTAGTGCTATTCTGTAAAAATCTCACCGTGATAACTCAGGTGAAGTGAGCTTAAGGTGAGCTGTCACTAGTGTAAATCTCTAGAGCATCAGATGGAATGACAGCTCACTTCACCTAACTTCTCACGGTGAGATTCTAACAGAAACGACCGGCTGGCACAGGACCAACGTGCATTCCGAGGCACGGAGGTATCACACTGGCGATTGAACTTTTTTTTTTTTAAATTTTATGTTTACCTGTGGACAGCGTTGTGGGATAATTTTTTTGTGTGGTTATCTTATTATTAAAATTGATTTTGTTAAATTCTTTGTTAGTTCTTATAATGTAACGGTTTGCTGTACCTTTAAATAAAAGTAATGAGTTTCCTAACATCCAATGCTTTCAATATAAATATCCCAGTAAGAAGATTTGCTTCCGATATAAAGGTGCATTCGACTGGAGCGGCGCGCGGCGGGCTGCGACGACGGTGACGGGTGGGGTTTCACGTTGAAATGTAAAAATATTTTCAATATTATGTCGTGTTGGTGCACCAACGGCGGTATTTCGTTTCATAGAGTTTTGACGGATATCCCGTTTCGGTCATTTTTCGGAACGTAATTTTGCGGCTGCAATCGTCAAAGCATTATGCCCCTTCATACGACTTTCTCTATCTGTGTCTCTTTTTAACCGAATTCATAAAAAGGAGGAGGTTCTCAATTCGGTTGTATGTTTTTTTTTATATTTGTATCCTCAGTACGCCGTCATTTATGAACCGATTTGGAAAATTGTTTTTTTATTTGAAAGGACATACTTCCAGATTGGTCCCATTTTTGTCAAAATCCAGTTCTGATGATGGGATCCATGAGGAATTGAGGGAACTCCTCAAATAGTATAGGCAAACATATAGCAATTTTGGTATTTTCATTAACAACTCAAGCATTTGCATTCAGAAAGTATAATTTGGTGAAGTGGAACTGATGATGAAGACCACAGATGGCCATCGGAACTACTCAATGACAAATATTTCACGGGTAGCGATTCGATTGCTTTAATATGGTTGCTAAGCAATTTATGTTCGTCACAATGCGTATGGTGAAGTGGAGCTGATGTTCTCCTGGTTCTTACCAGGAGAACTCCTCAACAATAACGTCCCAGCATCGGGAAAAGCAATATTTTGTAACTGGTGATGAGCAGTTGACATTAGGGTTTGAAATAGTATGCTCTCGAGGTGGTCCCATTGTCACCAAGTCAGAGTCTGATGAAGGGATCCCATGAAAGTCGAAGAAAATCCTCTTTGGTAGGCATGTACAGTGTGTTAGTTGAACTCTCTCAAATCAAATGAAACCTATTGATGATTCAAGTGTTAGAGTCTCAGAGTCATCACTTACCTATACTCCGACTTTTAGTTGCAGTAAAATGACACTTCTTAATAACTCATTTCGGACTGCATTTAGAGATATGCATTTCAAATAAGTTTCGTTTGTTACACTATTCTGTACTAGAAAAACATGGTTTGGTTAATGGCCGCGAAAAAACAAAAAGATGCCAATTTTAGTCATTTAAGTTACACATAAGCTGTCGTTTTACTGCAGCTAATTGAAAGTCCGACTATAATGCTACCGAGCCGTCGATGGTAGCCACAGCAGTCCTTAACTGTTAGGAGTTAGGAGATACGGCAATATGTCGACAGAAACTACTTAGCAGTTCTTGGATAGACGTGGACTTGAAAACAATCGTTTTCATCATTCCATTTCTCGTAATGATGTAACGGGCTTGTAATTGTCGAAAGAGCTTGTAATAGGCCTAATTGAATAAAAGTATTTGACTTTCACTTATCATCAGCTCAGCAGCATGAAGTGATGACTCTCAGACAACACCTATCGGTCCATTAAATTCGGGGAAAATTGGATGTGACAGACGATTACCGCCGAAGCCGATTTTTCCTTTTGAGGTAAGGAACCCTAAAAAATGAAAAATAAAAAACTTTTTTACAAAAAAAACAACCGACTTCCAACAAAACACTACAAAGTGAAAAATAATTTTAATTTCAGTAGTCGGTGTCAAAAAATAAAATGCAGAACCAGCGACACCGACTTCTGAAATTAAAATTATTTTTCACTTTGTAGTGTTTTGTTGGAAGTCGGTTGTTTTTTTTATTATATATAATAGAAAGACAATAATTAACAATTGGTAAGGTTTGTTTTTGGTAAATGTATTGAAAAAAGTCATAGAACAATAGTAGATTGTTATACAAGGGTCGAAAGGAATCAATTGCCAGTGGAATTGGAATTGATGGCTTTCACCCGTGTTAAACACTCTACTTTTCATTTCGAATATAAGAAAACTAAAAAATAGTAGTTTTTCTATAATATTTATTGATAATAATAACATGAATACTCGTAGTACCTATTTAAAATTAACTTATAAATTATAATAATTTGTGAAATTTAAAGTTATATGTAATTGCCACTGGCTGTTTATACACTCACAAGAGCGCAGCATTTTTCTTAATTATGTAAATAAATTCGTAGCTGACTACCTAACCAAATTTAGTTCTATTTTTAAAATTCGTTCCCGCCCTAGAGAGGGAAGCAGTTACTATGAGTCTTTCCCGCCCAAAGGTGGAAAGCAGCGTCTTCCACCCGTTATTTCTGATCAAACAAACACTACTTTCCGAGTATGAAAAATTAAAAAGTTATTGTTTATGATGCTAGTAATCCAGTTCTGTAAGGTTGTTAGTGTTTTACCAAGAACCCGGGCTACAGTTACCGTAAACTGGGTCCAAGCTACGCCAGTCAGGGCTCCAGAGAAGGGAACCTCCACAGAAGTGCCGCTTTCTGAATCAAATACTAGATCCAGCTGCCTAAGGAGTGCCTCATAAGGTAGGGTTACTTATGCAGGCCTGCATAAGTAACCCTACCTTATGAGGTTCCCTTATCTGGAGCCCTGACTGGCGTAGCTTGGACCCAGTTTACGGTAACTGTGGCTATTTTCTCATCATAAAACTGAAAATAAACCTACATCAACCCTTACAAATTAATGACTTATTTAATCGACCACATCCTAATAAGTTTCAGTTAATGTATCCGACAGATGATTTAATTAATGTTCTATGCTTTAATAAATAATGTAGTTTGTGTAAAGCAAATAATAACTGATACACTAAAGAATAAAAATAACAAAATTAAGTCCTAACTTAACTAAAACTATACAGAAACTAAAACATAGCGTACTCTAATTTTGCGTACTCCAATTATATATCAGATATCAGGATGTACTGTACCTAAATATATAAGTTTACCATGTTACGTTGAGTTAGTGCATTGAGGTTTTTCGAAGTGTACAGTTTACTGGACTTTCAGTGTATTCCTAGTTCGGTCTAATCCATAATAAATTATTGGCACTTCACTTCATCATCTGCCTAGCCTTTTCCCAACTATATTGGGGTCGGCTTCCAGTCTAACCGGATGCAGCTGAATACCAGTATTTTACATGGAGTGACTGCGTATCTGACCTCCACAACCGAGTTCCTGGGTAATACGATACGCCTTGGTAAGTCTAATAGTTGTCCGACTTTCGACTACCCGTAACGACTGTCAAAGATCCACGAATCACAGCCGGGATCAACGGCTTAACGTGCTTTCCGAGGCACGGAGGGGTATTAGTATGTGAAGATGGTCACCCATTAACCTGATCGATCGACCCGTGCGGCTGTTATTACTTAGCCACAAGCACTTACTTGGCATATTTATCTAATTACAACTACCTTTACAGATCAATAGTGTGGCTATCAACTATTATTACCTGTTACTGTTAGCCTGCGTCATCCCACTGTTGGGCAAAGGCTTCCAGGTCTTTCGATACAGGGCTAAAGTGGAGGTCGTTTGTTTTTTCCAGCTCGTCCCGCCATCTTGATTATTACCTACATTATTAATATAAGCTACTAGTTTATATTTATTAAGAAATTATTATGTAAGTACATTATGAATCTATTACTTAAACAATAATACCGTCAATTAAAATTAAACGAAATGTGTAATACAGAATAATAAACTCTACACTGATTGAAATAAAGTTGATTTAGTGTTAGGGAAATAACGTGAATATTTCCACAACCCCTTTTGGTATTTTATCTTTCTTATTATTTCACCTTATTTTTTTTTAATTCATATTTTGTTTTTGAGTTATTTAGATAATTCTAATTAAAGTCAATACTGGATAACGTTGTCGAATTATGAGCTAGCTTGTTTTAACATACAGTGCTCCTAACATAAAGGTCAATGGATGATCATATGATGAAGACTCTCCAATACTCCTAAGTTTACAAGTCACCAAGCTTTCAACTCCTATCTATAAATTATATTAGTTACTGGCTTCTGCTCGCGGCTTCGCCCGCGTGGTTTTCGGTGATTATCCCACGAGAACGTAATACCGGGACAAAAAGCTTATGTCTGACAGACAGAAAAAAAAAATTAAAAGATGGTTTTTGTTGTACCCATATACAAATTGTAACAGAAAAAAACGCAAGTCCTGAAAGTAGTTTGTTTATAATTGACAACTGAATCGATTGCAGTAACTTTTAATACTGACCGGTGATTGAGCCTAACAAAATTTTATCTTATTTCAAAGCAATAGGACTCGATTTTAAATGCATACAATAGTGTTAGGGTCAACACGATTTTTAATGATAAAAGTCAGCTTTAAAAAAATTAGGTTTTGGTTATTGTATTATGCTTCTAACTCAATGCTCTAATTGGGGTGTATTAGGTCTTGCGTTAATTATGTTACACATTATAAACTTTCATATATGCATTTAGTAAAAAGCTATTATTTTGAAATTACAAACAGACAGTTCAGTTGTTTTTATTTCTATGTTTAAATACAAATTTTAATCAAACACAATAATTGTTTAAGAGAACCCTTTAACGTTAAACAATTGACCTCTATTACTGTTTATTAATTAGATTAACATTTGTGGTAGCAAGTTGATTGGCTGTGGCTTGAGGTTTTATTTTATTTTGCACAATGGTTTGTAATAGCTCTGTGGCAAGTAAATTAGTGAGCACTTGTTAGCAAAACAAACAATTTTTACATCTATATCTATACATACATACAAATAAATAAAGTTGAAGTCTGTTTGTAATGTCAAAATGACAGCTTTGTACTAAATACATATGAAAATATATACGGTACTTATAACAAAAACCATATTTTAACATTTTTGCTGTATGTTTCAGCTAATCTCCGAAACGGCTGGACCGATTTTGACGGGACTTTGACTTTCACTGGCAGATAGCTGATGTTATAAGAAGTAACGTAAGCTTTTATTTTAGAAAAACGATTAGGGTTCCACGCAAAAAAATAAAATCCATGAAATCCAATATGCACACGAACGAAGTCGCGGGCACATATACCTAGTATTTGTATATTCAGTAAAAATGTGTTGGGTCTGAGTATTCGTGAATTCTGTTTCAAGTGGAATTTTCCTAAAATACTTGTTTGTATACGATTATAAGTTGGTGGCTCAATCACACATTGATTAATTACTTCGAATAGTAAACAGTTGGATTATTTTAACACTGTTAGAATCATTTTATGAATTCGTCATGTGTTCAATTGTATAAGCTTAAACAAAACGCCAATTATTATACCTAAAAATAATTATGACTAGTTATTAGAATCCTGTTGTTAAGGGTTTACTTATCTAGAAATTCGTAGTATGTAGCCACCAACCTACAAGCAAGGTATGCAAAAGAATGTTCAAGTTTTTGCTTAAAATTGCAAAATGTATAACCAAACTCCCCAATACAAATCTCCCGAACCAAGAACGCACCTCACCACCGACGCGGGACTGCACAAATTGGACCTCACTCTAGTGTCCAATTTGACGTGCAGCGCTTTAGCGCTCTCGAGCTAACGAGCGGCTGCCGTGTGTTGGACCACCCGGCCCGGTGAAGCGCTGCAGCCGCTGACTTGCCAAATAGGCCGCTGAAGCGCTTATTAGGATTTCGATATTTAGAATTTGAATAGCAACTGGGTTAAAATTTGTAGATTTTCTAATGGTAAGGTAGTTGGAGTGTGGTTTGGCTGCATGTTGGCTAGCACGTAACTTTCGTGAATGAATAAGATGATTATAGAGCTTGAAAATGCTCGTTGGACTCGTAGTTGAAAATGTTTCTGTACGAATGATTTACTCCCCTCTCTTTCTGCCTAGCTAATTTACTCTTAAAAATTCGCCAGACTAAATCTAAGAAACACGGGCTCAGTTTCCTGAAATTTCCTGAAATCTCTTTTCGGCAAATCTTTTAAAAATGTAATGGCAGCTATTTTAACTTCATATTATCACGTAAGATAAACTAAAAACAAAAGACTGATAACTTATCCGCACTTTATTACGTTGGACTTAAAACATGAGAGATGCAGAGCCTCCGAGCAGTCTGTCGTCTCCGTAAAGTTCTACGGCTCAGACCCTTGAACGCTCACACAGCAGATCATACACAAGAGATCACTCAGATATAAATGGAGCGTGCTATGTTAGGTAAACCACTTCGAGACCGCATTAGGAACACGAAAATCCGAAGAAAAACGAAACTTGCCGATGTAGCCGCCGTGAATGCGCGAAGAAAGTGAAAATGGGCGGGCCACATAGAAACGGCGCAGAACAGATGGCAGATGGCGTAGAACAGTGCTGGACTGGAGACTGAGACCTGGTAGTGAGTGAGTGACCGATGACCTGGTCAAGATTACAGAAAGACCCTGGCTTAGGAAGGCTAGAGTCAGAGAAGAGCGGCGTGCATTGCACTCAGAGTTGGGTGGCGAAAGATAAGAAAGAAAAAGAGAATAACTTAAAACATATCTGATGAAATGGGGGTATATATAATTTTTTTTTCATTGCTGAATGTCCACACTCTTGACCTCGATCACGCATGATGGAAAGCGATGGATGAGGTCTATGATGGAACGAGCCTGCCCAGAAGATGCCTAAGGCATCATAACTCTACCTATCTCTTCAGGAAATACAGGCGTGATGTAATTTGTTATGTGTTATCTAAGAATTGAGACTTCTACCATCCAAAACACATGAAGAAACAGTCACAACTTAAACATCGAGCGCGGGAACATGTCGGTTTAAAGTTTAGCCATACAAAAGCGTGTTTATCCGGGGCCTGTCGAAACTTGCACATTGATATGCAGAGCCTTCCAATGTTGCTACTTACCTTTGAGCACTAACCGGCTGGGGTGGCTATGAGGTTGGTGCTTTTGGGTTAATACTTACACATTGTTTTAAACCGTGAAGCTAGTTCAATAATAATTAGACTAAACCTGACACTCTTCAAAGAGTTAAGCAAAGGTGCATATTATTAATATATTATTTATTTTGGACTACAAGTACTCAACATACATAATAGTATTGGTAACTATCACTTAAAACTTAGTAAACTTATGTTAGTAAACTTTTACAAACTAAAACAACAAAAAATTACGTGACCACACACATTAGCGCGTGCCTCCATATCCAGTGCCTTATAAAGGGACTGTCCACTTCGTCTAATATCGTTTTCAGCACACCCTGATTTCGCCAGACACATACATTTACCCCCTTACTAATAAACGTTGTATAGCGTCTGTATAGCTACACAATGCTTTGTCTTCTTCTTTCGAAAGTCAAATTACTGGGGACTGAAAGAGAGAAATCGGTGTGTAACTATTCATCTGATATAATACGTTTATTAGTAAAGGGAATAATATATTAGATTAGCCCCATAGAACAAACCCAAAACAAATTAGACAAAAACAAAATACAACCTAAACGAAACGACTTCTCAAAACATACATCGTAAAATAATAATTACTATGCAATACGGGGCCAAACAATCTAAAGTTGTAGACATAAAATCATAATGTCTCCATTAGCCGAGCTGTGTTGTCGCCTCGTGGCATAAAGTTTATCCACAATAGAAATGTGCCTTGAGGCAGTCTCGCATGTCAGCTGGAAGTCGCGGAGATAGGGTTTGAGGAATGAGGTAGATGTGGCATTAGCCAATAGCCAAGTTATGAAGGACAGAACGCCCTCGTGGATGTGGATTTCAAATTTTTATACATACACACTTTCGAGTCCTTGTTTTTCGAAATGAATGAACCGATTTTAATGAAACTTCATACGCATGAGCAGGATACAAAGGCCTAAAATGTTACTTAACAACATTTTCAAAATGTCTTATTTAAAAAAAGATAAATGGAAATCTCTGTTTATATGGAAATTTTAAAATTGGTCTAATTTGGCTGTCGTAAACGCTCTTAAGCCTTCATAATCCAATACTCTACTACCACATCTAAACCATTCCGCACTCCTCGTTTCTTACTTTCTGGAGCGCTCTGCAACTCTTTGTAGTCATCCGTTTGATATTATAAACGTTTTAGTCTGAATTGTGGACATGTTTTAATCTGAGTGGAAATTGGGCGACTTTAGGCTGTTGCGGAGTTTCGTCTGTTTTGTGAATTGTCCCTGTAGCGACAGAGGTTTGTAGCTTTGATTTAAACTCTGTTTAATTCTGGGAGGGTTTGGATATATTTTTAATGTACGTACTTTTTGAGAGTTTATTTAATTAGCAAAGTTTTGCTTGGCTGGACAGACACATGTTTATATTTTAATTGTACCTACTAGTGACGAATTTCTTTTGGGGCTCATGCCGTATATTTGATAACAACTGCTCTGGTCAATCTATGCTTGCCGCGGTTGGTTCGTGGACCATCCTTTACATATCGACAACCATTCGTGTGTCGGAAAGCACGTTAAGTAAACAACTGTATTGGCTGTATCCGGTTAGACGGAAACCCGACCCCAACATGGTTGGGAACAGGATAGGCAGGTGATGATGATATTAGTTGTATATTGTAAGTGCTACTGTCTAACATGAGGTCCTGAGTTCGATTCGTACCTTAAATAAAAAACCTTAAAACTATCCGTAGTAGCAGATCTAAAGGCCAATACTCGTAATCTAAAACGTTCAAAATCCAGTCGCAGTCGCATCTCGGCGACAAACAAATGTCAAAAATGTTTAAAAATGTAGTGAAATTAGAAGCATTTTTTGACAGATTGAGACTGAGATCAGAGGGGCAATTCTCGTAATTTTAAGAACGTTCACAGTCTGATCTCAGTCTCAATCTTTCAAAAATTTCTGTAATTTCCTTACATTTTGACAAGTTTGACATTATTGTTTGTCGCCAAGATGAGACTGCGACTAGTATTTGAACGTTTTTAAAATTACGAGAAAGCGAAGCAGACGCAGCTACGCTGTAGCAACGCCTAGCCCACAATCCTAAGTCCAAACTACTTTCATACTTATAACTATAACCCTTCTTAAACTCAACCAAAGAGGTTGAATAGAGAATGAAGGGTCTGTGACGTTATCCCTTATCTATGTGTTATCTAACGTAAGCGCTGTCAGCCCCTCGTGAACTTACGGCTTGCTTTGATAATGACAGTCTAAGATGACGGTCTTATTGTAACATACAATACACGTGTCAAGGCATTTTATGGTTAAGTGTAATTAACCCTTCAGTGTACCGAGTTGGTGACCTTTAGAGGGTTAAGGTAATAAGTTTTGTGTGTTTATGTGGAAAGATGTTTTTGAACAGTTTAAAATTTTGGCGAATTGTTTCCTTAAATTTACTATTTTTTTATTAGGTTTCTATCTATTTCGTTTTTTTTTTTGTATTTTTTATGTACCATATCTAGGCTAACAGTACTTTTCTCGTCTATATCCTATTTATGTCGAGCAGTGGACTTACTAGCGGCCCGCCGCTGCTTCGTGCGGGTGCAATTTTTTTTTCGAATTTCCGATATTATCTTTCATACAAACCTTGTCCCGGCAATACTGAACTCAACAAAATAGGATTATCTAATTTGGTGCAGTCGTTCGGAAGTTATGCGCATATAGACATTTCGGCGATTCACTTTTATTTATATAGATAGACGATAGATAGGAGATAGATAAGAGGGGCCCCTGGCTAAATAGTAACAGCCGCACAGGTCGATCGATTAGGTTAAGCTACGCTTGCCGCGGTTGGTCTGTGGATGGGTCCGAGACCCCTCCGTGCCTCGGAATGATGACTAAATATTAGAAATGTTTGAACAAATTAATGTAATTTTAAAGAAGGCTTAGTAAAATTAGATACTCGAATAAATCTATATACTCTATGCAAATATGGAGAAGCTACACGCCTTAAAACTTTTAATAGGGGATTATTCCGGTCCTTGTCGCGCGGTACGGACAATGTATGGCGCTAGTATGACGTTAAATAGTCGTGACGTCACTTCCGTGACAGTACCGTCTTTGTCTAGCAGTTATTTTAAAATGTTTATAACATGGTATTTTTTTAGACTTTTACATTTTTTATAGTACTGCTTGCACTATTTGCAAAAAAAAATAATATAAAATGAAAATAAAAAAAAATACATCCCTTTATTGCCCAGGCAGCTCGATACGAAATGGGTGCTACTATTAGCCGTGAATGCTGTTTTATTTAACTCATGCAAATAATAAAATGATGACAATCACAACTATAACTTCGCTCTTAAAAATCTAGTCATAAAAAACCCATATTACTTTTTTCACGGAATCAGCATAAAAATTATAACCTGAAGCCACATTTTAGTCATTTCAAATGTAATAAAAAAATATCATAACGCGTCCAACCACTCGCGTCGCTCACAATAATAAAAATAATAAAATGGCTGTTCTCATATTTAATACAACGTCCACCGTTCCACAGATTTATGAATTTTAATTTTCATTCATCCACTACGAAGTATTATCTTTCAGGGCGTACATTATTCTCTAAGAAACACCACTGATTACGTGGCTGTAGATACGACGGTTTGATTTATTTTGATATAATATTAAATTAAAGTCATGACTCTTTGCAAGCTGCTTTTGCTCCATAGAAGAATTTATTTCTTGAGAGAGCAAAGGTGCGGCCTAGTAATGCAGTGGTGGCCTAGTAGTAACGGCCGCGACTTGCGAGTTGTAGGTCATACGTTCGAATCCAGACAGGCAGTTTACTTTGTGTAAATTATTTCATCACCATTGCTCTTAAAACGGTGAAGGAAAACATCTTGAGGAAACCGACATGTCTCTACCAAATCGCACTGGGCCTGTGTGGTGGATTGCGGCCCACTCCATGTCAGGCCTGTGTCTCAGTAGAGGCTGATTGATTTATTTATTTATACTGTTTTTTTTTTACGGTCCCGAATTTTTTTCACGAAAAAATATCGCCTATTTAACACGTTGACTGCCAGGCAACAGACACAATAGAAAATCTATTGTTCGCGGTCACCGGTGACCGCGTTGGCAGTCAATGCCTAAATACAAAAGTTCAATAAGTACCTACTTGACCAAAATTTATGAAACAACTGATTTTTTTTCGTGATTTCAGAGTTGGTCTCATAGTGAAAGTTGTTCACATTCATGGGTAGAACAGCCTGTAAAAATTTCGAGACGGTAAAAAAACATCCGGTATATACTTTATTGTAGGTACCTTAAAAATATATAACATGAACATACGTCATACACTACAAAATATACAAGCTCTTTGCAAGCTGCCTTTGCTCTATAGACGAATTTATTTATTGAGTAAATTAATTCGTTTAGTTTCAGTATGACTAAACTTAATTATTAGCATTCAGGCCTGTTTTTGCGAAGGGTTTGTTCAAAGTTTTAGCTATAGTAGATACACACACATTTCGCCATTTATTTTTAAGTCGCATGTAATCGGTGGCGAACCTATTGCTATTAAACGAACACAAAGCCAAACTACGGGCTGCTACTGAAAAATTCACAAACACATTTTTTTTGATCCCCTATAACGTGCTAAACTCGGAATACACATGGCTGTTTCTTGTACAAACATATGCAAGTAGCTTACATGCCGTATGCCATAACAACTTCTGAAATCGGACATCAATATTGCGCTACTAAAAGGTTGAAAGTTTGTTCGGAAATTCGTCATTTTTTCAGTTAAAAAACTCATCGGAAGCACAGGTTATAAAGTAATAATACTCCAATACGTTTCCAATTTAACCAGACATATTCACCCCACCAAAAATCACAACAAAATCTTCAACCGTTACCAAAAGGGTTTCCCATAACGCACTCCTTATCAAGAACCCGTCATATCTATCACGACTATCAAATAATCTTTGTCGGCAGGTAAGCAGACATCGTATTAGGAGGCACAGGTTTAGGGCGGCCCTTTATCATAGCTACAACAATGGCTCCAGTAAAATGAAATACGGAATCGCAGCAGATAAGTTAGCAGAATTGTTTCCTTGCAAAACTGGTTGGATGTGAAAATCAAATTATGATTTTTTGGTAGTATCGTGTTGAGGGTAGAATTATGTGTTTTTATTTAGGTGTGCGCTATGGAGCGTGTTATGGCCGGAGTCTCTTTGAAGCATAAAATCAGGAATGAAATTACCCGGAAAAGAACCGGAGTTATCGTCATAGTTTGCAGAGTAAGTAAACTGACGTGGCAGTGGGTTGGCCATTCTGTCGAAGGACCGATGGCCGATGGCCAGCTAGATGGACAGGCGACCTTAAAAACATAGCTGGGACAGACTGGATGCGGAAGGTGAAGGACAAGATGTTGTGTTCGGAGAGGGCTATGTCCAGCAGTGAACTGCGATACGCAGAGTTGATTATTTCGATAAGTATTTCAATGGAGCTCCATAGATCGTCTACACGCGTAGTTTAAATGAATGAAAATATTCTATACTTAATCATATTTAATTTTTTCTATTTATATTTTGCACTTATCTAAAAAATGGTGATAATGTAGAATTTTACAACAATTAAATTAAGGACTCTTCAGAAACCCAGCCTTTTAAATTTAATTTTTAACCTAACAACATCCTCAATCATTAACATTTTTTCTAATTAAAAAAAACCCATTACCAACCCCTTTTCTAATTAAACACCATAAGAATGTAGGCAAATCAATTTAATCGTTCGTATTGCCTTTAGCAAACACTGGCTTTCAGGAATGCCAGTGGTCAGGTATTAGGTGTATAGATTCCACTCATGTGGGTTCAAATGATCCTTTGTCAATAGCCGTGATTAATTATATAGGAGCGGACCGCACGGACCCCGGTCCTGCGTGTGTTTAGTCACCGTAAAAGGGTTAATTTGGGTGACCATGATGTTATAGGGAATTCGGGGGTGATTTTGTTTGATTACTTTAGGTGGGATCCTCACCCATGTTGTGTTTGCCCCTTTCCCCTGTTATTCGTGTGCACATTCTCGTCATTGCATTTTTTTATTTAGATACGGGAGTTTGTTTCTTTATGGGAGTTTGTTTCTTTTCAAACAAAAAGCCGTAATTATAATAAACAAGCTAACACTAAAATGTGTACAAGCTTATGATAATAAAATAAAGGAAAAGGGGAATCGCATTGGGTATAAAAAAAAATTCGTCTGCATTGCTGTCAATGGGATAAGTGCCCAAAATGCTGGCAGCATAATCCAATTCTCGTAAACAAATGTCAAAAACGACTAGAATTTAGAGGTATTTTTGACAGATTGAGACTGAGATCAGACTGTGAACGTTAAATTATGAAAATTGACCCTCTAGTCATGTGAAGAGTCGAGCAACCGCTTGGCGATGTCCCGAAATACTCGACGAGCACTCGGACCCCACAGCCTTAGTGTTAGTGTTATTTGGATACTATCAAGGATGAATCTTAGTAGCGTAATCTCTGGATAAACCAGGTACTTCTAGATACTTTAAATACTAATGAGGTCTCGAATCGACTTGACAGTTTACTTAATGTAATTAGTCTGTCTTTGAAAAACCCGTTAATTAAAATAATACGATCAACCGTTTTAGTTCCATTCTATAAATGACCATCTGATAATGGTTACCCTACATCAAATTCTTAGAGGTCTAACGTTTGGCAATTCTATCGGGACGCTTCGAGTAATAGTTTTAGTCGTAGACATTATACTGAAATGTGTCATACTTGTATTCTGTATGTCTTTATCATTTTACCCTGGAAAAACTTTTTTGACACCTTTTGACAAGTTTAGTCTGGTTGACAGATTTACACAAGACTAAAGGTGCGACATAATATGATGTTGACCGTTTATCATAGATTTAGGGCCGATTTTTAAATCGTCGGATAAATTTTATCTAAAGAATAAATCTGACAGTTTGACATATTCTCTATATTAAATGCTGTCAAATTGCAATATTTATTCCTCAAATAAAAGTTATCTGACTATTGAGAAATCAGCCCTTAAACAAATTAAATCTTCTACAAATCTTTTTCTTAGTTCATAACATTTTATAAACTAAACCTTATCGAAACTAAATGATATTAATAAAAATGAAGACTCCGCTTAAATGAAATGCAACGCATATACAGGGTAGTAGGGACATTGACGAGCAACTTGTTACCATGGATTAGTACACGATTATGAGCCCAGCAATCAAATTTTTACGTCGGTTATTAAATGTGGGTCATTTTATTATTTTTTTTTTGTTTAATTTTTATTATTCTCTTTGTTCTGTTAGTTTTTTTTCTAGGTCTGGCAGTTTGAGTAATTTATGTGGCCTACCCAAATGTCCTTTCTTTGGTATTGTTCGTCGAATCGTTGAGCTCCTTAAGTTTTGAGTTGAGCTGCTCGATTTCTGACAAATGCGTGCACTGACTGGACAGGTCCTCTCAATCTGTGTGGTTCTTTCTTTAAAAGACCATCTCAGACATCGATCTACATGGTCTTCATATAACCTGACCAAGATTATGTCTGGACTTTAAAAGAGACTGTGACCTCTGAGTTTGTTTCGGCCTTTCTTCTCAGAGTAGTCAGATAGGAAACGCCGACCTCATCTAGTTTTATAAAAAATATGATTGACGTGTAAAAGTGTTTGTGCAAACCTACTTACAAATAAAAATCATTTATCCTTTAAATAATAAAAAAAATGCTGTACATTTTGACCGCATAAGATATTGCACTTTTCTATGAAATAGCTGTTTTTTTTTTAGAATCCACCATATATTTCGACGCTAGGGTTCAGAATTATGTACTCAATCCTTGTCGTTTACTTAGAAATGTGCTGAATTCATGGTTACGTTTGGCGCTTAGATGTCCTTGACACCCTGCATAGGTACAGCATTTTACTATCCGCACTCAACAATTGCCAGAGTCAGTCCCATTCGGTGCAATGGGAGAGAGAACAAAATAATCAATAACGTTTTGCCCAACCCCAGAATCTTCTTGAACTTCACGTACCCCAACGTTACTAAACAGACAACATTTACACAAAACATAGAATGTTACCAAAACCCCCGTTTTTCATCTCAACCCGCAACAGGCGAGGCGTCGAGTCAGTCAAGCGTGATCTGGCCGGCCGAAACTTAGTCATACTATTAATGTTAAATTGTTTCGCTTAAGGGCAGGTCCTGTGTTAATACTCTGTTAATAATTATGCTTTGATAATAATAGAGGCTGGTTCGATAATTGAACATCTAGTTGTTATAGTAAAGTCAAGAAATTAATTATCTATCAAACCTGTCAACTATGTTGAGGTCGGCTTCCAGTCTAATCGGATGCAGCTGAATGCCAGTATTCTACACGGAGCGACTGCTTATCTGACCTCCACAACCCAGTTACCGGGTAATGCGTTACCTCTTGGTAAGACTGGTTGTCAGTTTTTCGGTCTTCTGGCAACCTGTAACGATTGTCAAAGATCCACCGATGACAGCCGAGACCAACGGCTTAACGTGCTTTCTGCGGCTCGGAGGGATCACCCATACACAGACCAATCACGGCAAGTCTAACCTAGTTTATCAAATTCATTACCACCTTGTATTGTCCGTATATTCAAAGCAGAGCTATCATTCTTTGACAGTTATATGAATTGACTGTAACAAGTTGTAAAAGTAATCGTAATAATAACATGAGTGTCAGGGACACGACGTCTCGTAAGAAGAGCCAACGAGCGTGGATATTGGAAAACATTCTAACTTTTGGAAAACAAAGAATCTTACTTAAAACTTTGGCCCATCATTAGACACTCGCGAGATCAAAGAGAACTTTGGAGACAACTAAGGATTAGATTTCTACTTGAATGAAGAAAAGTTAGTTTATTTTGTTACTGGAAGTGATGCAGAATATAAGTCTAACCTTATTTCTTATTATAAATGAATTTATAAGTTTAAATTAATTTAATAGAAATTACTAAAAAGTCTACAGGAAAAAAATAAACAGTGCGTAAAAAAAATTCGTCTGTTATCAAAAAAATATAAATAGCGGTCCACATTTTGACCGCGTAGGTACTGCAATTTTCTATAAAATTGCTGTTTTTTTTTTTTGATAACCGACGAATCTTTTATACTCTAGCGGGTATACCAGTAACTGGGCTGTGGAGGTCAGATAGGCAGTCGCTCCATGTAAAATACTAGTATTCAGCTGCATTCGGTTAGACTGGAAGCCGACCCTAACAGATGTAGTTGAGAAAAAGCTAGGTAGATTGCTTGAATTAAATTCAACTACGCTCGAACACCGCATCTAGACCATCCAACCTCACATAATCTCCGTCAACAGGATAAAATATTCCGTTTTTACCTACGCTGTGTTTTAGAAGTAAACTTACCTAAAGTTTCTGATAACTCTTCCTAGTTACTGCGGGGACCCCTAATTGAGGACTTTCGACTTCCTTCAGCGACCTTTGAATCGGGAGTTCTTGAATAAATTATTGGAGCTAAAATGCCTTGAGAGAGTATCGATAAGGTAGCCAATCCGGACCAACAATTTTGGTCCTGGGTACGTACTGAATTTTTTATATCGGTATTGGTGGGTTGCTCCGTGGTTACGATTTTGGTGGCCATTGTTGTTTTGTTTAGGTACTTTGCAAGTGTGGTGTGTTTATTTATTCACAGGGTGGATCCGGTATTGTGAGCTCTCTGCGAGCTCCCGGTACCAGGATAAACAAATTAAACGAAGGTTTGTCGAATAACATTCATAGTTATTCCATACGGTGCTACGTTTTTTTTTTAATGACTTTATTGTCACTTAAATTGAATTCTGTAAATTCTTCTGTTCATAATATTATACATTGCTTGTCTAGTATTTTGCATTGCGAAAACCAGGTTATACAACATTATTAATTTTAGTATATGCGAAACCTGAATATATTTTGTTCAGAATAAGTAACTGAATCGATTTCCAAACTATTATCAATGAGCGTACGATGCTGGAGGAGCATAAAATGGAGCTACGCGCCGCGTGGTGACCATGTTTTTGAACGGACAACCATGTAACATAACAAGCTTATAACTTTGTGATTTCTCATGAAGCAGTTTTGAAATTTTTTACATACATTCTTTACATAAAAATACTAGACACGTGTTTCGGGTTTCGCTTACTAAAAATAATGTTGTATAGCCTTTATAGTACTGTATATATGAATACGTAGGCTTGAGAATATGGTTTATACTTTAACTGAGTCGGTTGAATATTATCGTGTGTGTCAAGTTGTACTTGGACACTATTGACCAACGATGAGTTAAAAATATATAGTGAGGGAATTTTTACGTTGATTATCGTAACCAACTCATTCTCAAATTATAATGATTATTAATTTTATATTATGATCTGGAATGAGAAGCATCTGTCTGAAACACATCTTAAGCAAAAAGGCATGGTCAATCATGTTTTCTGTGAGTAAGATCAAATTAAATTAGATGAGGTGTTTTTTGGAGTCATCAACCGCAAGTTTCGTTAGTTAATTTAATTTGACCCTGTATTTTCCCAAAGGCTGCGACTGACGAATTGTAGGTCGTAGGTTCGATCCCAAACAGGCGCTTTAGTTTGTGTACATTATTTCATCACCACAGGTCGCAAAACGGTGAAGGACAACATCGTGTGGAAATCGGCACGTCCTAGGATCAAAACTTCGGAGACATGTGCTATCTACCAACCCGCACCGGGCCCGCGTGGTGGATAATGGCCCAATGGAACATTATTTGCTGATTACGCATAAAGTAGGAGAAAAATATGAACACCCAAATATAACAATATTTATGTAAGTACTAACTTAACTTACATAAATAATATTATTACACAAATACGGAATTACGACGTTAATAGCAATGCAGAAAAATTAGTTATACTCTCAGTATTACCTTTCATATTCCGTAATACCTTAGAGGCTCTAACGAGCAACTTTTACAGCTTTTCATGATAAACCCGCGAATTATGGATTTATTTCTTAAAGTGCTTTTGTTTGTACCTACGGCTAATTGATGTTTTTATTTTGGGTCGGAGCTAACTAATGATCGCCCCTGTGACGTAGATATGGGCTCAGATTTGCTTTTACTGAGTTTTCTGTGTTTAGCATGTAGGTACCTAAATGAAACTACTTACACGATATCCAAATAATGCGTGTGCTTAAAATTAACCCACACATTCATAAACGTTGCTTAAAGTTAAGTAATGATAAGCGACTGTTTAACCTAACGTCACTTAAACTTAATCATCTTAACTTCAACTAATATTAAAAATGCGAATATTAAAGTAAGTATGTTTGTTTGTTACCTTTTCACGTCTAAATCACCGAACCGATCATCCTGAAATTTTGCGTATACGTTGTCAGGTGTACAGAAACGGACATAGGGTACCTTTCATCCCGAAAAAAGTGCTTATCCCGAGGAAAACAACAATAACGTTATTATGACAATAGATGTCGCCACGTGTATTTTGTCTTGATCGCAGACGCAGTCGCGGCCAATAGCTAGTCGTTTATAAATAAACCCCAATGTTGCTAAGAATGGTTACGTTGTCCCGAAATGTGGGTCTACTATTACGCCTCTGCCTGATCCTTTGGAGAATACAGGGGAGATGTTATGGTGTGGTGTGTTGGTGTAATCAACTCAGCCTATTGCAGTCACAATACCCTGTCCTCGTCTTTCCGTATTCAGTCCGTCCCAGCCACGTTCTTTAGGTCGTCCGTCCATCTAGCTGGGGGGCATCATATACTACGCTTGCCGATACGCGGTCTCCACTCCAGGACTCGTCTGCTCCACCGGTCATCGGTCCTTCGACAAACATACCAGCCCAATACCACTTCAGTTTGCTTACTCTGCAAGCTATGTTGTTGATGTTGTTATTTGTTGTGTTGGTGTAATGTTAATGGTTATTTTTAGGTACCCACGTGACTTATTGCGTTGCTTATAAATTTTGGGTGGCAACTCCAGAAACCTATTGAAAGCACTGGACCCAACGGGGTTTATTTTATAAACTCTGCTTAAAGTTAAGGTACGTTTAAACGTCAAAGTTGTATTGAAACCTTAACTTTAAGTAACGTTTAAAAATCAACCCCAATTTGTAGAAAACTACCAATTCTATCGTTCTTTATCGGTCTGCCAAGTATAGCAATTACAGCTGCTTATTTAATTGTGAAAATTTACACGCTGCGCTAATAGAGTCAAAACCGGTGTATTTCGGTGTGATCCGGTGTATTCTTACCAAAAGTTCTGACAAAAACATTTCACTTACCCTCATAATGCTAATGAACCAGCGAAGTTAATTTAGAAATAGGATAACACAGAAATCAAGTCAGCTCACACATTGGGTGTACGAAACTCGTCATAATTTCCCTCACTAATACCCGACTTGAATATTTAATGGAACTGCATTTCTACAACCATCTGACTTAGCTTAATTTTCAGTTCGAACCGTATATAAACCGGCAAAATTCAGTATGCCATGCTAGATGGTAGGAGGCTATCCAATTTGAAGGCATCATAATGTGGTCGCGCTACATGTGCTAGATCTAGAAACTAGCTTACGTACGCCGAAGCGAATTGCAACGAATTTTGGTGTTTGATGTGAAACGGAATTAATTATCTGTATTATAATAAGTTGACTAATTAGTTATAATGTGGTTTATATTAATTTTTCTTATGGCAAAAATTATTATGCTTATTAAGAAATTAAAAGAGATCAAAGGCTTCTGGGGCCATTATTTTATCATGAAACACGTCGTTCGTACCTTACGGGGATTACTGGCGTGATGTTATGAAACATACGGGAAGCTGGATGGGTGTAAAGGCCGGTGCACAAGGACCATGTTTACGATGCTTACGAGGAGCATAATAGATGGAGGGCGGCGACACTCGACAGCGTCTGTGTTGGTGTGACACGGCCCTAACCGGTTTCTTGGTAGGTTTTAATGTCGTAGGTTTTACATAAAAAATTAGTAATTCCGTTTATGTAGTGTAGGTACAAGAATTTTGGGTACCAAGGAATGATATCTGAAGGCCAATTCTCGTAATTTAAAACGTTAAAAATCTAGTCGCAGTCTCATCTTGGCGACAAACAAATGTAAAATATCAAAATGTGGTAAAATTAGAGGTGTTTTTTGACAGAGTGAGACTGAGATCAGACTGTGAACGTTCTTAAAATTACGAGAATTGCTTTCTGCACTCTGTAATGAATGAAGAATGTTTTATTATAATTATCAAAAGTTTAGTATTTAATTTCTTTTGGTATGTTTTAATTTTTTGTATGTTGGCACCTTTATTTTAAATGTTCATGTAATTTGTTAGCATTTAATTGTGCTTTTGTGTGTTTTGCTCTGTCTTTTGTGTGCACTAAATTAATGGTTTATCTATCGTAACTGGGAAATACACACAAAAATATGCTAGGTGTGGTAAATTTTCTAAAATGAAATTTTAAGTACCTTACGAAAACTATGAAAAACCTAGTCGTAGCAGTTTGTAAGGACAACCTAATAAAAGTCTTTACTAGTGCTACGTCGTAGATGGCGCTACGTCGTAGACAGTGCTACGTCTTAGATGGCGCTACGTCGTAGACCCTGCTACGTCGTAGTTGGTGCTAGGTCGTAGATGGTGCTACGTCGTAGACGGTGCTACGTCCTAGACTTTGCTAAGGCGTAGCTTCTTAATCTATATAGAAAATTATTATAAACTCGTCTTTTATCGTCTGTCTGTGTGATTACTTAGTTTTTCTAAACTACACCATACATTTTGTAGTTCAGTAGGCAAGTTGGCAATAGAACTAAATTCTATTCAAACTTATGTTTCAAATTAATGTTATTTAAAATTAAACAAATATTAACTTTATTTTAATGGGAATTAAGTTGATTTCAGAATGACTAGCACTATTGAAAAAGATATAAAAATGTTTGAAGTTGTAGCGTAAACTGAACTTTATGGTGTAGGATTTAAAGTAATTTTTGTATAAACTCATATTTGTTTACATTTTTGGCAAACAAATCGCAAATGTTGTTTAGAGTAATTTAGGTATCGTCACATGGCTCAGTTAATTCTTTTAACAGTAAATTGTTTTTAAGCATTCTCGACACGTTCCTCATTCTCCTTTTATCCACCTTTTATCTTTTACCAATCCATTTTTTCATCAGACAATCTACAAATTGTAAGTAATCTACAGGTTACCTTTTGTTTTTTGAATGATTGAATTGGTTTCAGTTGCGAAGTTCGGAGCAAAACAAAACAAAATTAACTTAGTTCTGAAAGTGAGATTGAGTGAGTGATTCTCTATAGGTTTTGTGTATTTCTTAGAAATACTGATTTAGAAAAGCTGCAGCTTTTAAAAAACAAGAAAGAATAAAGTTTATTTGGAATTTTGGACACAGTTCGTGAAACACGAAACACAAATAACTTTTAGTTCAGTGAATAAAAATCGGCCAAGTGCGTATCGGTTCACGCACAATAAAGGGTTTCGTAGTTGGGACGAATTTATCCCAAGAACAAACCGAACATTACAGTTGAAAAGAGTAGACTACATAAATACGAAAAACTTTATTCCGACAGCCACAAATACTACTTTCAAAATACCGAGTTTCTTTCAAATACCGAATTCCGAATGGTTTAAAAAATCCTAATATAATAACTCCGATTTATCAGTAACGTAAGTTTATAGCGAAAAGAAGAAAAGATAATTCGGAGTATTGAAAATCGGAATGTCGTTTTGGGTCGGGGGGCTTTTGGGACCGGGACGGCGGTCCCGGATTCCACCTATAGATACAATTAAGTAGTATTTTGGGACCACAAATGAAATAAACAAAACGAGGTCTTGGGAAAGTAAGGTCAACCAAAAAAATTAGAAGTTATACAAATTATTTACAAATAGATTTACATTTAACATTATTCAACAAATCATCTATATTCGAGCAAGCGCATTAACGGTTGTTTATTAAAACAACCGTCAATATTTAAAATAATAATTACAATCAAACACAAAGTAAAAAACAAAATAAAACAATTAAGTATGATGAAAAACCACTGAAGCAAAATATGGAACGAACTTACGAGAACCCATCGAGAATTTGATTCTTCGAAGACATGAAAATCAGAAAACAAACGATGTTTTCCTTCACTGTTTTTGAGCAGTGGTGATGAAATAAATTATACAAAGTAAAGCGCCTGTTTGGGTTCGAAAACATGACCTACAACTCGAAAAACGTTTCCATTACCACTGGTCCACTACTCCTATTGCCATAAATTTAACATAAATCTAGACCCCAAGTTGATACTGAGAAATTTCAAAAAAAAAAAAACCAAATAAATAATTTATACGCCCGATACGGGAATCGAATTCCTTGCTCACCATCAAACTTGCGACCACGAATCACGAAGCAGCTAAAAAAACCTTCTACAATTTCATAATCCAATTAACACACTCGTAATATATATCACAGACATTTTAAAAAACAATATCTTAAGAATCTCAGTAACTTCAAAAGTCTTGAATTTTTTTATTGTGTTTCATAAAAATAACAAAGGTCGTTTTATATCTTATTGTCTTCTTTTATTAATCTCTGGTCGTTGTTTTGTTTACATATTTTTCATTTTGTATCAAAGCTGTATTAGACAATTTTCTACTTTATGAATCAGATCACTATGTTTAAATTGGGTTGTATTGTTTAAAAAAGATGGGCTAATAATATAGGTATTATATAGAAGTAACTTTTGCTTGAGGACTCGTCGTGACCTTTACGAGAGGCAACAATGACAAGATTTCTTAGGACATCATATTATTATGTAAGGTTATTTTGTTATTGGACTATTTGGCTATGTATTTATTATAATGTAATGCTGGAAAAATAACTATTTTATCAGACGGTGACGATGGGAAGAGACCTGACGGCATGACGTTATTGCCTGGTGTGGAACGCAACGTACGTGTACCTTTGCGCCACCTCATGTTCCAAGCACGGCTGACTGTAGTGTGCAACTGTGCAACCTTACGGGTTGGAAATTTCTCTTTCATTGGCCAAAGAATTTGCATTATGTTCCATGTATGATAAATTATTTCATTTCTGAACATAAAAAAAATAAAATTAATTTATTTCAGGTAAAGACCCATATTCAATACAACAAAGAACATAAATTATCAATTTGTCAACTTAATTTTTAAATAAGAAATGAAAAGAAAAGAAATGAAAAGAAAAAACATTTAAATTATTAATTAACAATTCAAAAGTTGAAGTCAAATTAAATAAAAAAATAGTTCCGGATTACAGCGATGCGGAGGCGTACTTCGACGACTAAGTGTCCTTTTGTTTTTATTTGTATGTACAGTTGGTTAGTTAGGCATTTAATTTAGTACCTAGGTCAACTAGTTAGTTGTATAATAATTGTGTATACGCATTTTAATGTTACTAAATGTAAATACTTTATAGAAAAAAAAAAAACATTTACTATTTTATTTGGAGTTAATTTACAGCAATTTGTGAGATTCTTTTTTGCATTTAGGAATGGTCCTTAGAGTCATACACATTTGTATTTTCCAAAATAAATCAGTTTTTGTTTTGTTTTCACGTCAATGTTAATGAAGTGACGGTAAGCTTTAGCTCTATTTGGTATAAATGGATCTTTTCTTTATCCTCAAACGGTATTTCATAAAAAAATTCAGCCGATCTTTATTTTTAATTCCTTTAGTTTTCATAGCAGAGGACACAGTTCACTGACTGACGCCAAGTCCAACTTTAAAAAAATAACTCTCATTTTTAAAACCTTAAGGTCAATGCTCAACTTTTTCATTTAAAAGTCTATCTAGAAAGTAAGTTAATTATCTTCTAAGTCCTCATCCTTTGTTATTTCTTCCCTTATTCTAAAAATAACTTACCTACAAACCTGTCTTTGTGAATTGGTTCTAACTCATTCGAGGCCACGGCCTGTCTTGATTCAGCCTGGCCTGTCATCAATCACAGACAGGCCTCAGGACCATTCAAGGATCAAGACAAACAAGTAAGGTTCTTTTTTAAGCTTATTTAGTTTTTTTTGAGATCTATTGGATGGTAGTTTTTAGTACTTATCTGTGAGTACACATTTTTGTTTTTGAGTTTACGTGTGTACTGACTTCTGCCCGTGACTTCGTCCGCGTGGAACTTGTTCTTCCCCAACCCACCCTGTCGCATCGCATACGCTGTTATTTAGTTTTTGGTTTACGTTCTTTCTGATTTTTTTTTGGTTTTTGCTCCGCTTCTAGGAGCCAAGCGTGATGTTAAGTAGCTTTCCTCATGAATAAGTCCATTTTGTTTTTCTTTTTTTTTAGTGCTTTGTCATAGGTCAGCCTGGGTGGTTGTCGGCTGTTGCGGTAGAATCGAATGTTCCCAAGACCCGCGGCGGCGAAGGTGTGAGATGGAACACTGGAGTGGTTTTTAGTCAGTAAGAGTCTGACAGACCCTTTCG
Organism: Gortyna flavago; assembly: GCA_963669345.1. Taxonomy (NCBI): domain Eukaryota; kingdom Metazoa; phylum Arthropoda; class Insecta; order Lepidoptera; family Noctuidae; genus Gortyna; species Gortyna flavago. Next base: position 3,358,592 of record OY770142.1, on the reverse strand, counting down.
CCCGCCCCAGTGTGGAGAACATCCATGAAGATTTTCCAAACCGGAAACAAAAAAAAAGGTTGTTGTCGGCTGCTTAACCGTACTATTCTGTCGATGCCTTAACAACTGAAGGCCTTCAGCCAGGGCATAAAATTGATAAACTAAGCGACTACATGTGGTTCTGCTATGGGCTGTGAGCTCAGTCGCGTTATATTGGACTCGCACTAAGCTTCGTTTTTAGCGTTTTTTTTTAACAAACAACCAAATTCTGACCACATATACACGATAACCCCACGTGACATGGGAATACAGTCGATTGATGTCAACGGTGCCCGCGGGACAGGCCGGCCGCGTTATTGATTGTCCCCACTGTAGGGCTACAGACTGATTTAAATCCTTTTTTCTTTGTTTTGAAGGGATTTCTGGTTATATGTGTGTTTTTTTATGTCGATTTTGTGAGTCCATATCTCAATAATGGAGGATTCTGAGATGTCTCTTGTGAGTAAAACTAGAAATGGGTAGTTGATACGTTGGTGAATATTTAGGTTTTCACTACGAACAGAAGCATAATCACCCTATAATGTTTCCACTGCTGGGATACAGGCTTCCTCTCGGTGAGAGGGAGTAGGCCGTAATCCACCACGTGGGCCTATGGTTGGTAGATGTCACATGTTTTCGAATTTTTGGTTCTAGGACATATGCCGGTTTCCTCACGAAGTTTTTTTTCAGCGTTTTGGGAGCAATGGTAAAGAAATTATTTACGCAAAGTAAAGCGCCTAGCTGGGTTCGAACTTACGACACGTAAGCTGGGACCAATACCACTGGGCCACCACTGCACAAATATTGAAACGAAATATTCAACTGAAACACAAATTTCAAAAAACGGACAATTAATTGATATAAATAATTTTATTGTACGTAGCAGTAAAGTTTATTTATTTAATTATCCATTTATTTCGGGCATCAAAGCCCATAAAAACACATTTAATACAATATCAATATAACTTAAAAATACTATAAATACATACAACATTATAATTACACTATAAACTAACATTATCACACACGAAGTGATGATATGATGATACTCATCAGTGCTAACATTACTGAATACAGACGGGTTATCCTAACGGGGGTATCGTATTACTCAGTAACTGGGTTGTGGAGGTCAGATAGGCAGTCACTCCATGTGAAATACTGGTATTCAGTCAGTTAGGGTCGGCATCCGGTCTCATATAGTTGGGAAAAAGCTAGGCAGATAGATGATAATTAAAGTTATTTTTCCAAATATACACATTCATTTGCATTTTTGGAAAGTTAATTGTAAACGCAGAGTCTGTTCCATTTTCACCATAATAAGTATCACTATAGGAAAACAATATTCTCACAATATAAAGATAAGAAGAAAAACAATTTCATTAATATCACAAAACCATCCAATAACATCGTCTCCAAATCTCTCGAATTAAATATAGTTACGACTTATCCGTATAAATCAAAAGCGATTCCAAAATCGATTGTTATCGTTATTATAAATGGACGTATCGAGTATCAGGGGCTCAGGGTTCGTTGGCGTGATTCCAGCCCTTCGCGTAATTTGGCGCAGCCAGATCTTATCTGTTGGAGTTGCGCTTTGTTCGTGCGATTGGTGCGGGTACAGGTAACTTTGTGAAGTGATAGAGGTGGGCAGTCTTCAAGAAAACTAAACTAATATTTTGTGATTCATTCAGGTATTTGTTTGCTTGTTTGTATGTTGGGGGTGATCTCCGGAACTACCAATCGGATTTGAAAAATTCTTGTTGAATTTGATAGCCCTATTCTTGAGGAAGGTACTATGCTATTTAACATCACGCTACGACCCTCCGCAACCCAGTTACTGAGTAAAACGATACCTCTTGGTAAGACTATCAGACTTTCGGACTTCTGACTACCCGTAACAAATATCAAAGATCCACGACTGCCAGACGGGACCAACGGCTTAACGTGCTTTCCGAGGCACGGAGGGTCTCGGTATGTTAAGATGGTCACCCATCCACAGACTAAGCGCGGCAAGCGTAGCTTAACCTTATCGATCGACTTGTGCGGCTGGTATTATTTAGCCACGGGCCCCTCCAAGCACATAACAAAAAATAAATTTAATGTATTTTTTGTTATGTATAAAGCATTTATATAAACCCTACAAAACATACAATAGGCGGCCTTATCGCTTTCAACGATATCATAAGTAAATCACGCTTATCTTGGCAATCAGACCAGAATTAATTTATGTATCTTTGTTTGTGGATTTTATTATATTAGGTTGGTCAAGAGACCCAAGTGTCGTCTAGAGGATAGTGGCTACAGCTGGCTATAAACATCTACAACATCAATGCATTGTGAATTTCTAGGCCAGAGTTGTTAGAAGAAAACAAATTATGCAGAGTTTTGATAGCAAGTCAGTAAGACGTCAGCTTAACTGATTGCCCAGAGTACCATACAATAAATCACCATACCATACCACCACCACCACCGCCATACATAATCAGACTATAATGTTCCCACTGCTGGGACACAGGCCTCCTCTCTGTGAGAGGGAGTGTGCTGTAATCCACCACGCGGGCCCAATGCGGGTTGGCAGATGTCACATGTCTTCGAATTTTTGGTTCTAGGACATGCCGGTTTCCTCACGATGTTTTTCTTCACCGTTTGGGGAGCCGTTACCACTGGGCCACCACTGCTCTCAGCACCACCATACCAGATAATAAATAATTATAACAATAAGTTAATAGCCAAGAGCCTCGACCAACACCTAAGGAGGCTCTCGTTGGGCAGCTGGATCAAGGGCTTGATTCAGAAAGCGGTACTTCTGGACACGGCCCGCATTGTTAGGAGCTTCCTCCTCTCGCTGGAGCCCTGACCGCCAGTAGTTTGGACCCTGTTCCCGATACCGGTGGGCTAGTATTTTTAATATTTTTATATTTTTTACATCTTAATATTGAAAATAATAATTTGTATGTATATAATGAAATAAAGGAAATAATAATAATTAATTTATTTAATAAAAATACAGATGGGAAATACTGTATATTATATACATCTGGTTCTATGTTAAAATCTATACTCGAATATTATAAACCTTGGCTCTTACTAGTTAAACATGTATCTTAAGAGACAGTACAATGAAACGTATGTGTGCACCTCCACCAGTATCATCAATGAAGGCACCTTATCTTATATCCCATAATAAACACACACCACCCATCAATCTCCAGAACACATCGAAAGCAATAAAATTACGTGAAGCCTACAAATCTGCCTACCCCGCTACGGTAGCGGCATATTTCACCAAGCTTATCGCGCGCACGTAGGCAACCTTACTGCTGATACCATCTAGAACTCTGCATAAAGACTATTTTGTACACGAATGTGCTGGAGCTGCTCGCTGTTATGCTTGAGATAATAATTCGTCGACTGTTTGACAGTAATCACCAGGGTCGGTTGATGGATCGGTGACTGCAAGTTACGAAGGGGTATTCACCAATATTATCGTGAAGGTTAAGCTAACCAGGGACTTGAAAATGAAATGAATTTCATTCCGTTACCATAAATGTTATCGTATAACGTTCCAAAATTTGTAACGATATTAAAACCTATAAATATCACTAACGTTATAAAAAAAAAACGTTATAGAATATTATTTTCGAAGAAAAATATTAAAAGTAACGTTAGTATCCACTTGTAATAACTTTACAGGTGAAATCTTACAGATTCATTTGTAACGTAATTCTTCATACTTTTTCATCATAAAAGTTATGAAACTGGCAACGCTGGGTATCGAATAACGTTAGTAATGACGATAAATTGATAATATTGTTAGTGAACAGTTTATGAGTTCGTTCCGTTTGTCAGTATCGTTATAGACAAGGAATTAATTTTGCTACGATCCTGGTGGAACGGTACAAATGATCGGTACCGGATCTACGCGTAACGTTATTTTGAGTAACGTTTTAAGTCCCTGAAGCTAACCTTGCTGCGGTTGGTTCGTGGATGGGTGACCTTCCATTGCATATCGAGACCCCTTCGTGCCTAGGAAAGAAGGTTTAGCCACTAGTCCCGGTTGTCATTTGTAGATCATTGATCGTCATTATGGTCAGTCAATAACCCAAAAGTCTGACAATCAGTCTTAGCAAGGGGTATCGTGTTACCCAGTAGCTGGGTTCTCAAGGTCTGGACTGGTATTCAGCTGCATCCGGTAAGACTGGAAGCCAACCAAAACATTGTTGGAAAAAGGCTAAGCCGATTTTATTTTTTAACGTGGATTTACATGGAATGTAGTTGTAAGCAGGATCCTGCTTGCTTTTAATGAACGGTACCTTTAATAGGTAGTTTACGGTCAGCAGCATGAAAATCAAAGCGATAAATAAGAATTTGCAAAAATAGTTATAACGGCGACTATTTTAAAACGATAAAGAGCATAGTGGTCCTTCTTATCAATGTATTTAGGTCTAATATGACAAATTTGTTCAGCTGCCTTTAGACATGGTTTAACAGTATCTATATGCAAACCCCAAAGTTTTATCAATATTCAGCAAACACAAATAAACGATCACATCAGATAGGTTCTACATAACATTTAGCTGTCTGCAAGGCTTAGAACGGGTAAAGTCGTAAAGATAAATGCCTCCATCCATTTTTAGTTTACGAGCGCAATGATGCTTATCTGTGAGCTTCTAATCTCATCTCAGCTCATCTAAATGGTTCTCACTAAAGCCTTCATAAGTGCTACGTGAGAACGGTGCACGCTAACATGATTTATTTCTAAGAGAACTATTTCTAAACTGAAATATAAATAGTTTATTGAACGACCTCTGTCTTACACGGTTTTTACGACATAAAAAACCATCGATAATATTTTATAGTCATTCAACTCAGCCTATTGCAGTCCACTGCTGGACATTGGTCTCTCCCAGGCTGCGCCACAATATCCTATCCTCCGCCGTCTGTCCCAGACACTTTTTTGAGGTAGTTGGTCCATCTAGCTGATTGAAACAATATTATGGGATAAAAGTAGGACATACTTTAACGGAGTGGAGGAGTATTCCTCTTGAAAATTAACCACCTTTATCGAAAATTTACCAAATAAGATTCTTGCAAAATACAACGACGTCGTCATAAACTTCTTTGATAAATAAACCTATTCAGTAAAATAATACAATAACCCGAGGCATTACCAGAGCACGCCTCTTTCCTTTGTACCAATTGTCTAGGCTATTTTCAACCGATCTAGATTTTTGCAGGCCTAAGCGATTGTTCCAGGCCAATAAATCTAGAAACGTTCTTGGGATTTTTTTGATGTTGTCTGTCAAGCTGACGTCTTTGAACTTGTGGTTCGAAATGTGTCTAGGGTATTTTTAAATGTTGTCAATTAAGATTCACTGCTCGGCCTTTAGGCCTGAGTTACGGTTAAGAGGTCTACATAATCAGAGACTAAAGATAATTAATTAAACCCCGAAGATGCCTCACTGCGATACCTCACGATCGCGGTTTAGCTCGCTATCTCGATGTCACTTCCATGTGAAACAAATGCATGCTAATAGAGACGTATGCGCAAGTCAGGCATCAAGGTAAACCCCCAAGCAGCCGACGATGTATTGCTGTGAGGTTTCCTTCAACAGCTTAACCCTTTTTTTTTTTTTTTAAGGATGGGAAATCATCCAATGACCCCTCCCGCTCTGGGTGGAGCGGAAGGGAGTGTCAGACTCTTACTGACTAAAACCCATCCGTGTTCCTTCCTTAGCCCTTTATGTTCCGGGGCAGCGGTAACCCTTTCGGACAATCCCGCTGCCCAACAGCTTAACCCTTATGCCAAGTTTCATTTAAACTCGTTTCCAATTTTAGCGTAACAATAAAAAATACAAAAATCTGATTTTTTGCTCTTTAATATTAATTTAGATAATCAGGGGCTGCAATATAATATACAATAGTAGATTGGACAGTAATCCCCAAACTAGACGTATTGTCTGTATCTAAGTAATCAGAGTTGCTTATTTTGATTACCTATAGTTGCAATATTAAGAGGAAATGCGTTCGGAGAGACTTTAAACTACCAACTTCCAAATTTCGGACTGTTACTAACAAATTCGTAATGGAAAACCCATCACTTTGTGCGACTTTTTTTTTTTGGGTCGAGAATCGAACCCAGGAATCCACGCTCAGCACTTGTGCTTTGCAACCACGAGACCAACAGGGCAGGCATAGAGAAAACTATAGTCATGACCGCTATCCTTTTTCGGACTGGAATCAAGATGACATTATTACTTCGTGATACAGCGCCTGGTCTTTCAACAGTGCATTTTTCTTTTAAAAACACATAGCTTGGACCATTTTTGCTTGTAATGTCATCATTCAATATCATATAACAAAAGAGCCCTAAAAGCCTTTACATGTTACCTTTTTTCCGTTCGGGACCCTTCGTTTGGGAGCCTTTTTAAGGTCAGATCTGTTTTGCCGCGCGTCGCGTTATATTATCGTTGGCCGACATTCTCTCAAAAACTTTCATTTTGCCATTATCCGACAAACTCTTTCCACATTGGCGTGTAGTCCAAGTCAAGAGAGGGGCGATTAAAGATTTTAAATGGATTGCGCTTGTGTAGTGAACAGTAGGTACGAGTAACAGGCTCGCCCCTCGCGATCTCAAAAAGATAGCTGGGACAAACTGGATGCGGAAGGCAGAGGACGTCCGTGCCGGACTGCGCGTATGTGTTCCACGCGCGCCTCAAAGAGATGTCAGCATCAAAGGAGGGGCCCGTTAGGGCCAAAGCCTGCCGGGGCAGCGGGATTGTCCGAAAGGGTTACCGCTACCCCGGAACATAAAGGGCTAAGGAAGGAACACGGATGGGTTTTAGTCAGTAAGAGTCTGACACTCCCTTCCGCTCCACCCAGAGCGGGAGGAGTCATTGGATGATTTCCCATCCTTAAAAAAAAAAAAAAAAGGCAGAGGATGTTGTGGCGCACCACGGAAGAGGCCTATGGCCTATTGATTGATTGTTCGTGTTACCCACTAACTGGGTTTTGGAGGTCAGATAGGCAGTCGCTCCATATAAAATACTTTACCGGAAGCCGAGCCCAACATAGTTGTGAAAAATCACAGGGTGATTCTCCTATAGCTTGAACCACAGCATAAAAACGCTCTCTCCGTCCGAACATATTGGAACTTCCGTAAAACGTTCGTACGTTTACGTTATATTCTATACAACTACTTTTTATTGGAATAGACTTGTTGAACTTTTGTTATAGTCCCACTTCGTTGTTTTTGTTGTCCGTACTGTTTGGTTTTAGAGCCTTTTAATAGTTTAAGAACGTTTTTGTGAAAGAGTTTTTTCTTCTATTGTTTTTTTTTTTGCGCTGTTTTGGTGTGAAAATAGGTTACGGAGTTTGGTAATGGTAATGGCGTCTGTACAAAGTGAACCCTACTTGCTATGTGAATATCAGTGTCAGAAAGCTAGATTAAAATATCATCAAACTAAACTAAGTGGAAAAAATTCGTATTATTGAAGCTAATTTACAAACTGCCCAAGCAAGGTTCATGAAATTTATATGGGAAGAACCCTGAAGCATACCGTATCCATAAAAAATGAGAGAATTTTCAGATTAGAGGTACCCCAAAAACAACTTTGACAGAAATGAGGATGTACCGTGGTATACTGAAAACACATCTGCGTACCCCTTTAGAGGGTAAAGGCGTGATGTTATGTTGTGTGATTGCTTATAGCAGCATTCGCGGTTGATTTGCTGGCATTTATTGAAGAGTTCCGTTGTCTGTCTCCGAAACTCATCATCAGATCTTTACGTAATTTAAATGGGACCATTTCGGAATAAATTTTTTCAAGTCGGTCTATATATGACGGGAGTTATGCCCGAACATATACCTACAACATTTTCAGGTCGGTACCTATATAAATGACGGAGTTATGCCCGAACACAAAAAAAACAAAAAAAAAAACATCCGAATTGAGAACCTCCTCCTTTTTAGAAGTCGGTTAAAAATAGAATTCAAACACAATTTAACATTTCCAGCAATTTTGTTCAGATTTACCAATGCATTGTAATATTATAACTGTCCAAATGACTCGTGTTTGTAAGTGGTGCCCCCAAAAACCTAATTTTTGCGATAAGGCACCAAGAAAATTGGCTTCCGACCTTCCAGTGTCATTTTATTTACTTCAAGTCATACCATTTGTTTACGATATTTGCTCACTTTACTACAAAACTCGAATATGAGCACAAGTAGGACCTCAGATGTTATATTCTGTAAAAATCCCATCGTGAAGACTTATGTAGGTGAAGTTAGCTTGAAGTGAGCTATCAATTAGTGTCAAACCCTAGCATCAGGTCGAATGACAGCTCATTTTAAGCTAACTTCACCTAATAGATCGGCAAGTGGAATGACAGCTCACTTCATCGAACAGAGCTATTTTTAGTGTTCCGTACCTCAAAAGGAAAAACGGAATCCATATAAGATCACTTCGTTGTCCGTCTGTCTGTCCGTTGTTCAAGACACTTTTTATCAGGATCGCGAGGAGTTATCAAGTTGAATTCGAATTTTTGGTTCTAAGACATGCCGGTTTCCTCGCGATGTTTTCTTTCAAGTCGCGGCCCTTGCCACTGGGCTACCACTGCTCACCTTGAGACCTGTGAAACCCTGCTCATCATTATTGTTATCATTAGCTATTTTTACTAATCTTTTTCTCTCCTGGCACTTTAGGATTTGAATAAATCTGTCTACTGTGTTCAGTTCTTAGCCCAGCTGGTTTTTAGCTGCTGGATATATTCCTCGAACAAATTGCGGACCATACGTCTGTCTACAGATTCGTTCATCTATCTCCAAAAGCTCTTTGACAAACGTTACGGTGGCTACACGTAGATAACGTTTGTCAAAGATCTGGACATAGAACCTAAAAAAAAAGTGTGGTGTAGTATAGGCGGTCGCTATATGAAAAATACTGGTATTCATCTGCATCTGGTTAGACAGGAAGCCGACCCCAAAATGGTTGGGAAATGTCTGTGCAGATGTACAGTCTACAGATTTCTAAACAGTAACATTCAAACTCAAACTCAAAGCATTTATTTCAATTAAACCATTTACAGGCACTTTTGAATTGTCAAGAAGTCGGTCAGTCAGAAAATATGAAGCTAGTTGCCCATTCCAAAGCGTAGGTACCTATGGAGAAGAACGGGCAAGAAACTCCATGGACACTCTTTTAAATTATATTTTTACAAAAATATTAGTTACATCATTAATGTTGAATTTATAATTATATGTGAGAACGATGTTATAAAATAAAAAAGACGTACGTGTTAAGAGCGTCCAGAGTACAGCAAATAGTACTTAACAAAACAACAATCCAAAAAAAAAATAAAAAATTAAATAAGCCGAGGCAGCCAATTGATGACCAGTCCCAACTGACGGCGCCCGTTCACGAACATGACGCATAGATCAGCACCATTCAGCTCAACCATTTTGAAGGGAGCTAAATGATCCAACACACACGCCACCGTCAGCGAGACATTTTAGTGAGCATGACATACTATCAGCCGCCAGGGCTCATTCAAGTCAATGAAAGACATATTATTACCCGGTAAATGGTAGCTCACATTAGGGCTAAATCGCAATCGAGAACAGTGAGTAGTCACACGGGGCCCAGATCGGCGATTCGCTGCACAGATTATGGCTACCTGTTTTAGGGGAGAGTGAATTTTGCAAATTTGACCCAGGCGTAAGAAAATAATTGTCTATTCGCTAGGAGAAAAAAAAAGATTTGTCTACTAACCGTTTCAGGTAATTGATACCGTTGACAATAAAATAAAAGCTGTTTTTTTTTGTTTCGTACTTAATATTTGGAATCTGAAAACGTTCGTGGTGACCTATTTAGGTTTTACGATATTTCTTTGGGACGAGTATCTTTTCTACAAGTACGGTGTAATTTTCGACGTGTCTGCCAAAATAAATAAAGTTATGTTTTTTGAATAAGAAAACCTCAACTCATTACCTCGTTGGTCTAGTGTTCGCAAAAGAGATTGCTGAGCGTGAGTCCTGGGTTCGATTCTCATATCGCGGGAAGTGTTTTGTGTTTTTCATTGGGCATATCTCAGTAGGAGCCTGGAGTCTGGACTGGTTAAAATGGCTGACGACTTAATTGAGTGGTTCTACTCAGACACACATCTGCCTATTCCATCAAGGAGTCTTGGTCAGAGTCTTGGTGACAAGACCTCTTCTCCATAGGTACCTACGCTTTGGAATGGGCAACTAGCTTCATATTTTCTGAATCACCGACTTCTTGACAATTCAAAAGTGCCTGTAAATGGTTTAATTGAAATAAATGCTTTGAGTTTGAGTTAAAAAAATCTAGTTTTTGTTATTAATATATACCTAAGTGTCGCCCAACTCGTGGCCAAGTTTTCAGTGAAAAACTGTTACAATAAGTGCTAAATCTTATCGTGCTAACACATACTGTGAACACTTTCCAATAGTAATAACAATCTGCCAAATTTCGGGCGCTCCACTCTTGCCGCCAATAATTGTACTTCCATTTACACTTGATATCAGAAACAAAAACTAGATTCTTGCAACAAAATACTAAAATACTTGTAATTTAGACTTAAAATTTATATTATATTAATTACCTCTCAGTAATTATTTGACTGGTTGCTAGTTCGAGATAACAGTGTATGTAGCCTGACACACCCGACTAAGCTGATATGGATTAATACCTAATATTATCTAATGTACTCGTATTGACTACATATACAACCAAAGACAACTAGATTAATAATCTGTGCTGGGCTATGATAGTCGAATTCGATATGCATAAACTATATAAACCACGTAATAAACAAGGCTGTAACTTGCACAGATATTTGCTAGTAGCTGCCATTGTAACATTAACCACAATGGCAAAAGAAACAGTGCTACATGCGTACTTTTTTCAAGTAACAGGATGATTGTGTGTTTGTAACTTTATGAAAGAAAGAAATAAAATAAAAATATTTTATTTGGGACACGCACAGGAAATGCAAACTCAAAAAAAAAAAAAAGAATTTAAAACTAACATGAAAAGAAACTAAACATTACAAAAAAAGAAAAAAAGGCTTCAATTTCAGCATCATGGTGCGATCTTTAAAAAATAAATAGGTACCGCAGCGCTGCTCGTAGCTTCTGGTGACTGTAGTACAGGGGATGCTTAATCATCAACGAGCATTTATTTCAATAAACACCTAAATAATAAAATAAAAAAAACGCTTTAATGCGAGCAATAATCGTCGTGGGGTTAGGGCTTTTAGACAATCATAGGGCCAGGATTCCTCAAGATTTAGTTTTCTTTTACTGTTAATCAAAATACAAATAACATTTATTTTGCTGAATGAAAACTCGGTCGCCAAACCAAAGGCCTATACGTAGAAAGACGAGGCTTTTCCGCGCAATGCAGAGAAGTTATCTCAAACCTATAGTCTCAGATACCTTATCAAGAAAAGAAAAAAATAAAAATTGAAACCACTAATATTTACCTAAAAATAAAATCCTGAATAACAAACGAACCTAAATCCAAAATTAAATTAAAATATATCTCTGTAAGAAAACCTTGTGAAATTCTAAAGAAGCCTTACTCCTATTTTTGTCCAATTACTTGGGAGAAAAAACTTCGGTTTCCTTCGCAAAACGGTTTAATCATGTAATACGTCAAAGGGTTTCTTCGGTCCTGCCGTAATTTGGTAGCTGAAGCGATGGGCATCGTGAAAGGAATAAAAAGGGAGAAAGATAATTTAAAAAATAGAGTGAACATTATTTTCTACCTTGTTTGCCCACAAAAAGCGATTTCATAACTGAGTATTGTTAAAGAAAATAAAGGCTTAGGCACCATAGATTTACTAAATCTACGAAAGGCACTTACTGTGCTGTCAAATTGAACCATGTAAACAACGTCTTATAATACTTATCACAGTCAGTCTCCGGGGTGGCAAATGTTCTGTACCACTAGAAAGTTAAATATAGGGTGGCATACATAGACGCGTAAATTGTAACCATGAATTCAGCACATGATTCTACATTCCCGAGGGTAGAAAATTTTCGTCAGGAAAAATGTATGTAAACTATACCACAGAATAACTTGACTATACTCAAGCATCATCATCTGCCTAGCCTTTTCCCAACTATGTTGGGCTCGGCTTCTAGGTAGACTTGACTATACTCAAGCAAAAAATAAAAATAGAAAACAAAATTTAACACCTAAATAAAAGCGTCCAGGCATAAAGGCTATCTATGCTAGTTGTGCGGTAAACTCTGCTTGCGAGATGCAGGATTTTGCGTGACGTCAGCAGGACGCGTTGTTCGCATGTGGCGTTGTAGATACCGCTGAAAATGCATTGCCAGTTCAAATAAAACGCACGCAATCGTTAGCTGTATTTAAGAGACTCGTGAAGGAACATTATTTGTTGTTGGGATTTTGTTTTCGTAGCTGCAATAATCTGTAAGTAGTCGACATTTATTTTCGTTGATTATATGTATATTTAGTGTGTATTTATTTATGTATCTATTATAGCAGGTAGGTATATTATTTAGCACCATATAAAAATGGGGATATCAGCAACCCCATTTTTTTATGTCGACGCAATCACTGCACCTTCCAAGGTTGCCTGGAAGAGATCGCGGAAAGCGATAAGGCCGCCCATTGATTGTATGATTTGTATTTTTTTTTATTTATATATTTTCAGGTGTACAGTAGGCACCAAAAGTCCACAGGCAAAGTCATAAAGACGACCTTTTTTAAGGAGTAATGACACACACATTAGCATATTACTTGAATAATCACGCTATTTAATATAGTTCCGTGTCATGTTCGTCTTGTCCACATAGTTCGTAAAACTTCATGATTATACCCACAGAAGAATAATAAAGAATATTCTATAAATACGAGTATATAATACTATATAAATAAACCTACCAAAGCACGTTTAGTCCACTCTCGGCCCCTCGACCCCCAATAAATAATGTGTCCACTGGACCCCTAACTATAGTTTCCTCTCGACCCTTGGGGGTCGAGAGTGCATTTTATTTTCCAACCAAGTTTTAGTTTCCTCCCGACCCCCAAAGTACAGTTACGATGATAAATCATCAGTCTACTCTACAGTTATATTTATTTATATAGTTAAATTTATTTATTTATATGTCGTCACTAACGAAAGTTTAGCTTTAATAAGTTACTCTGTTGATTTCTGAGTACATGTCAAATTACATAGCTTAGCATGGGTGATCTACTTTTAATGCCAAAAAGTATCGCCTTCGTCCATAACTTAGCCGTATCCCCGAACGGACATTATCAAGACACGTCCTTTATTCTATTTATTGTTCAGACACACATGCCTGTCCCGAAGGTCGAGGACTAAGGTCAAGCTGCCATGACGTGGAGGACAGAATTATGTACCAACCTGAATTATATTGCCAGAAAAATGTCACGAAAATATGTAAGGTTTCCAATGTAGGAATATGCGGTAGATGAATTGTAGTTTTTAGGTCTTTAGGTAGACCTAGATTTTTATAGTCTGACAAGAGTTTGCTAAAAAAAAGTGGAAGTATCAACAGTCGGTGAGTTAACAAACAATTCCCAGTATTTGATTTTTACGGGTAACTTGTCCGTCACTAACTTTACTTTAAATGTTCAAGTAACTACAACTTGCTAATCATAATAAATTATGTCATAAAATGTTAAATTCATTTAAAAGCCTTAAAGTCGTATTTTTGTTATTTTAAAAACTTTAATATAAATTTTAAAATCAAAATATTTTATTTCATATAAACCTACATGGGCACTTATGAAACGTCAGAAGCTAAGGGGGTAGGTACAACTAAAAAGTGCAAACAAAAAAGCTAAAAAAGTTTTATTCTAGGTACTTATTCCCGCTTAAAATTAAATTAATGAATACAAAATATTGTAAAACATTTTGCTAGAGTAACTGTGGATTTCTTGCCCATGATTCTTCTCCATACCCATTATTATTTATTTATATAATTATATTTTTAAATTAGACCGATAACCTGAAGACCAATTCTCGTAATTTAAAACGTTCAAAATCTAGTCGCAGTGTCATCTCAGCGACAAACAAATTTCAAAAACTTGTCAGAATGTAGGAAAGTTAGTGGCATTTTTTGACAGATTGAGACTGAGATCAGACTGTGAACGTTCTTAAAATGACGAGAATTGCCCCTCTGGTGAAAGCTGAAGGCGGAATCCGCTGGATGAGAAAAGCACAGATCCGGTCAAAGTGGCAGTGCTTAGGGGAGACCTATGTCCTGCAGTGGACGTGAAATGATTCTAATTTCTTGTAGATAAATGTGGTCTTTTAAAAGTGCCTTTTTTGTGCCGATTTGAAATAAATGTTTTGAAATTAACTTTGGCCCATCAAGGCACGTACGCAACGCTGACTTACTTAACCTCGTAAAACGATCTAGCAAGTCTCCTAACGCGATAACGATTTCAAATTGAATCTACCAATTTTTTTTTTCAAATCCTCTTGTTGAAATTGATTATGTAATTACATCTTCAAGCACGCGATCAGATTTTGTTTTCAGTGCTTAGCTGTGCCAACAACACGCGATTGCCATTTACAATCAGAAAACAAATTGAATTCTTTAAATTGTATGATAACATTTTTATTTATTTAAATATACTTTATTGTACACCAGTGGGGGCTCGTGGTTAAATAATATCAGCCGAACGAGTTGGTCGGTTCGTTGATGGGTGATCATCCGTTACAAGCCATATCGAGACCCCTCTGACCCCCTGCCTTAGAAATTACGGGCCGTAATTTGTCGATCTTTGACAGTTGTTACGGGTAGTCAGATAGTAACTGGGTTGTGGAGGTCAGATAGACTGTCGGTCCATTTAAAATACTACTGCTAAGCCTTGTGTTCACCAACATTTAAATCAACTGATCAAATATTTAATCAGTTTAGGAAATTTGACTAAAACCAACTGTTTAAATACCTAACCGGTGCACGGTGGTTTAAATGTTCGTGAACTTAGACCTAAATGTTACCTACTAGCCTAGCTTCGGGTCGGTTTCCAATCTAACCAGATATAGATCCAGTTAGACTGGAAACGGACTCCAACATAGTTGGGAAAAGGCTAGGCCGGTTTTTTTTTTTTGTACTCCAGATATACATTACAAAGAAAATAAATGAAATACTACAAAACATACAATGTGCAGCCTTATCGCTTTTTGCGATCTTCAAGCAACCTTAGAACGGACAGTAATTACCTGGAAACAAAGTGGGGTTGTCAAAGAGGCAAATAAAACGTATATAAGTAAATACAGATGCACAGATTTTTTAAACTAAGACTCGCCGTTCGACGCTCGCCGTGGACGGTCGTGCTGCCCGCTCTCGCTCGCTGCACGCCCCCACCGCCTCGCCGCCCCGCCGCCGCCCGCTCTCGTTACGCTAGCCGTAACGAGCTCAGTAGTCTCCGGACTACGCCCGCACCCTGTCAATAGCCGCCTTTTTCAAGGCGTGGTTGATAGAAGTTATTTCTGTAACAGTGATTCGTCATCACACGTGTCGTCGAGGTTTTTTGGCCCCTTCCTGGTAAAAACCACAGTTTCGTGGTCCTTGGTGGATACCTCACGGTGCCAACGAAGCCAAGGGGGTGGTGCCCCAATCTCACCCGCCGAGCCCCATCAGGGCGAGGCAGTCAATTGGAATCGGGAGCTAGAAGCTTGGCCTTGGGGGTGGCTCCTAGTCAGCTCTAGCTTCGTAACTAATCCCTTGTCCACAGCTCGCGTCTAGTACGGTTGGGTGTGTCAACCCCTTCGTACTAGAAGCCGGTCTAGGGTGTCTCTACACCCATCGCACAGACTGGTTAGGGCCCCGTTCGCACAATAAGATCGGCGACGGGTCACAAGCTTAGGGCTCACTTCAGGTACTCACCTCCCTGTCTCACACCCGACAGGGAGGGTAGGATCTCACACCCCCGGGCCCATCCACCCGGGGTGCTAGGTTGTTAGGGATTCACGCCCCCTATGGTTCTTCCCTCTCCCCGCCCCCCTTCCCGATCATGGCAGACGCGGTCATATTGGCGTTCGTAAAAGAGGTAATCTTCAAGGACCCCTCTTTCGTTAACCAGTATGCCCACCGACTTATTAATTTTAGACGCCCTCCCGGTTCGGTCATCGACATTGACTTTAGCGACGCGCTAGTCAGCCCCCTCTTTCCGCCAAACTCTGGCGAAATCCCCGAGGCCGCCGCCGCCTCCCCTCCCGCACCCTCCGTGCCAGCCCCCAAACCCGCACCCTCCGTGCCAGCCCCCAAACCCGCACCCCCCGTGTCAGCCCCAAAACCCGCACCCTCCGTGCCAGCCCCAAAACCCGCACCCTCCGTGCCAGCCCCTAAACCCGCACCCTCTGTGCCCGCCCCAAAACCCGCACCCTCTGTGCCAGCCCCATCACCCGCTCCCTCCGTGTCCGCCCCGAAACCCGCACCGTCCGTGCCAGTCCCCGATCCCGCACCTTCCGTGCCAGCCGCTATCGCAGCTGATACTCCAGAGAGTATGGACACGTCCGTACCCCAATCTCAGTCCGACTCAGAGGAAGCCCTCTCTGACTCTTCGTCCTCCTCGGAAGACGACTATATAGTCGTCGGAAAGGGTGGCAAGAGGAAGAAGAATGCCTCCTCTCACGCCAGCAAGGCCAAAAAGTCGGTCGCGGTAACCCCCTCTAACCCCCGCCCCCCCACCCCACCCTCCGCCGCACCGCAGGCCAATCCCGCGTCTAGCCTCTCGGCTACCCCTCCCGCTTCGAACGCAAAGAAGCCACGACCCCCGCCCCCCATCTATGTCCAGGATAAGTCCAAATGGACAGAAATTTCCAAAGCGTGTGTTGATCAAAAGATCAACTACACGAACGCCCGCTCAACCCAACAGGGTATAAAGGTAACGGTCGCCTCGTCCTCGGACTACAGGGACCTTACCCGTCTCCTCCAGACAAGGGCTTACTCCTTCCACACTTACTCCCTTCCGGAGGAAGTCCCCATCCGCGTAATCATCAGGCGCGTCCCCAAAGAAATCCCCACCGAGGAGATCAAAGAAGACCTTGCTTCACAAGGCATCCCCGTCTCAGCAGTCCATCGCTTGCACAAAGCATGGAAGGGCCTAGTCTACGACATGGTCCTGGTCATCTGCGACCCTACTGAAGGACATCACCCCATCTTCAAGGTGAAGTCAGTCTGCTCCCTCTCGGGTATCTCTATCGAGAAACCCAGGAAGTCCAACCTCATCGGACAATGCCACAGGTGCCAATTGTATGGCCATTCCCAATCCCACTGCTACGCGACACCTAGATGCGTCAAGTGTCTAGGTGCCCACGGCACGTCAGACTGTCCCCGCCCCAAAGACCGCTCTCAGTGCACAGAGCCACCGAGCTGCGTTCTTTGCGGCCAATCCGGGCACCCGGCTAACTACCGAGGCTGCCCCAAGGCTCCCAAGTCTTCTTCTCCCAAACTGACGAAGCGCGCGAGCGACCGTCAGCAAAGGGAAAGCCCCTCTGTGAGGATCCCGATCCCTTCCTCCCAGATGCCCGATAGGCTCAGTCCCCAAAGGCCCTCCCCATGGGCGAACCTCAACCACCTCAAAGCTCCCGCAGCTTCGGTGCCCCCCCCACCCCCGACTATCCCAGCGCTGATGGCAACTGTCATCCCCGCGCCATCAGTAGGCCCCTCGGTCCCAGTAGCCCCACCGGTAGCCCTTCCAGCCGCCGCGCCCAGGGCTCCCGCTGGTCCCAGTAGGTCCCCCCCGACCCCTGCCTCCCGCCCCCAGCCTAGCAGCATGGAAGTAATAATCGGTGCTTACGCAGCCTTTATTGCCCCCACAAATGCCATGGCAGCGGAAATCCAAGCCTGTAACGGCAATCCTCGGCGCATCGCCGAGATTTTCAATGCGTATCCTCAGATTACGCAAGTCATGCAAACCCTCAACTTCTAAAAAGCTCCAATGGCTTTACAAAGAATGAGCGTTACCAAACCCCGATCCCTTAGACTAGGGTTTTTTAATGCAAACGGCATTAAAAATCAACGCGATGAGATCGCCGCGTTCCTCCGCGATCACCAGCTCGATGTCCTCTTAGTCCAGGAAACCTTCCTGAAGCCCCATCTGCGGAACCCGAACATTGCCAACTACAAGATAGTTCGCAATGACAGGTCTCGCTGCCACAAGGGCGGTACCCTCATCTACTATAGGAAGTCCCTCCATTGCATCCCGATAGACCCGCCCGCCCTTATCTTTCAGCTAGAGATCTCTATCTGTCGGCTCGGCATGACCGGTCACCCCGCAATCACCATCATCTCCGCCTATATCCCGCCCACCAATGGTGCGGAGGATCCCATCTCTCTCACTACCGATTTCACTACCCTCTTCGGTATGAGTGACTCCGTCATCATGGCGGGGGATCTCAATGCCAAACATCCCGCTTGGAATAGCAGCACGACCTCTACCAGAGGTAGGATCGTGTTCAAACTAGGCGACTCCCTCAATTTCGATATCATCGCTCCGATGTATCCCACTCATTTCCCGGGCGACCCCGCCCAACTTCCTGACGTTCTCGATGTAGCGCTTCTCAAGAATGTAAACCTCCGTTTGCAGTCTATCGAGACGGTACAAGAGCTTAATTCTGACCACCGCCCGGTCATCTTGCACCTGGCCCCCTATTCGGGCCCCCCGCACGACCCCAACCAGCCCCCCCCGACCAAAATAGTCACCGACTGGAGGAAAGTAAGCGAAAGACTGAAATCCACCACGTCTCCCCACCTAGACTCCATCCCCGAGCAAATTATCTCAGTCGCAGACACGACTGGGGCGATCGACTCGTTCACAGAGCACGTTCAATCGGTACTGACGGATTGCTCACGGGAAGTTCCAGTGATGGAAGACCATCGCTGGAAACTGCCCGATGACGTACGTGAACTGGTGACCGAGAAGAACGCTGCCATTCGTGCCCACGACTCTTTTCCCTGCGACGCGAACAAATCCCACATGCGCCATTTACAGCGTGCTGTAAAGAAACGCATAGGGGAGTGGCGCTCCGAGGGATGGGATAAGTTGATCGGCGAACTCGAGCCCACCCACCACGCCTTCTGGCAACTCCAGAGGAAGCTCCGCTCCTCTGAAGAGGCCACAGTTCCTCCCCTCACACGCCCCGACAAAACGGTCGCTTTCGAAAACCTCGAAAAGGCCGAATGCCTAGCCGACAGCCTAGAGGCTCAATGCACTCCCAGCTCTCAACCAGTAGACAGAGCGCACCTCGACGAGGTGAACGCTGAAGTCGAACGGAGAGCCTCCCTCCCGCCAGTCGAAGACCCTGATGATCCTCTGCCTCCCGTCACTCCCGACGAAGTGCAAGACATCATAAAAGGGCTCGCAACCCGCAAAGCCCCCGGTTCGGACGGTATCACCAATAGGGTGTACAAACTCCTCCCCGCCCCCCTCATACTGCTCATGACCGCCATCTTCAATGGCGCCCTGAGCAACAACATCTTCCCCCAAATGTGGAAAGAAGCCACAGTCATAGGCATCCCTAAGCCAGGCAAGCCCAAGTCTGAGCCCTCCAGCTACCGCCCCATCAGTCTGCTCAATGTTTTCGGCAAAGTCTACGAGAGGCTTATTTATAAGCGCCTCAAAGACTATGCCGAAGCAAAGAGCCTCATCCCCCCCGAACAGTTCGGTTTTCGCACGAAGCATTCGTGCATCCACCAGCTCCACCGCATAGTCGAGCACATTAGCGCTGCTTTTCAGCGAGGTGCTTCGACAGGCGTCTTGTTCTTCGATATAGCGAAGGCGTTCGACAAGGTCTGGCACAATGGCTTATTATATAAGCTGTACCTGCTAGGTGTGCCAGACCGTCTCGTGCTCATCTTACGAGATTTTCTGTCGGACCGCACTTTCCGCTACCGTATCGAGGGCGCTCTCTCTCCCCCTCACCCCATCCGCGCCGGAGTCCCCCAGGGTTCCGTTCTGTCTCCCCTCATTTTCACCCTGTTCACTAGTGACATCCCGAACAGTAAAAAGGCACAGTTGGCGCTCTTCGCCGACGACACTGCCATATACTGTTCAGGTGTCAACCAGTCATCCATAGCTCGAAACCTCCAAACCTCCGCAAGCGCCTTGAGCGACTGGTTCCGGAAATGGAGAATCGAGGTCAACCCCGATAAGAGTCAGGCGGTCATCTTCTCGAAACCGCGCAAACTACCCCCCCCGCCCCTCCCGCGCCCGATCTCTATGTATGGCAAGCCGATCCCCTGGGGAAAGCGAGCCAAATACTTAGGTGTCATCCTAGACCACAACCTCACCTTCAACGAGCACATAAAGACGGCGCGTTCGCGTGCCTCTTTCGCTCTCGGTAGGCTCCACTCCATGATAACTGCCCGCAGCAAATTGTCACTCAAGTGCAAATTGCGCCTCTACACCGCGGTCATCCGTCCCATCATGAACTATGCTTGCGTAGTCTTCGCACACGCCAAGCCGCGATTTCTGCATAAAATGCAAACCCTCCAGAACCGTTTCCTCCGAAAGGTCACGGGAGCCCCCTTCTATGTCCGAAATGTGAATCTGCATCTAGATCTCAGACTCCCCACCATCCAGCAGTTCATGAAACGCCTCTCCAAGCGCTTCTTTGACTCTGCCATAAAGCACCCCAATCCCCTGATTGCGGCGGCCTCCCGATACACTCCCTCCCGCATAAGTAGGATTCGCCGACCAAGGCATACCCTCACTATCCCCGACGACGCCACTACCCTCCTCCAGGAGAGCAGTAAGGCCACGAGTACTCTCAGTCGACAACACAAACACAAGCTCAGACATCCGTCCTTCCGTCCTCGCCGCCGAGGCCCGTCGCGACGTCCCGCACCATCACCGTGCCCGCCCCGACCCTTGCTCGAGCCAGCCCGCGCAGCTGAGCCTGTAGTTTTAAATTCGCCCCTAAACACTAATAATAATACCGATCCAGCCTGTCCCTTGCTGTCCTCTTCCAGCGACGCCCTGAGCCGAGGTCCGAACCCCGCAGGGGGTTACCCTTAGCGCTGTCGCTTAGTTTTTAAGTTATTGTATGCCCTGGCTGGAGGCCTTAATTCGAGGCATCCACAGGAAAGTCCGGTTAAGCAGTAGCCATCCTCATAAAGGATGAACTGCGAGATGCCATAGTTTATAAAAAAAAAAAAAAAAACTGATTTTTTAAACTATTTCGAAGTGAAAAGAAAATTGAATACTCTTTTTTACGTTTTTTTCTTATCTTATATTAGATTTTTTAAGAGATAAGTTTGTGATTATCGTAAAAACGTTATTTCTGTCTGAAGGTTTACGATCCCGTTTCTTTAACAAAAGATTTCAGGATTAAAAACCTCTAGTATACCTAATAAAATAATAGGTATGTTTTGAATACCTAATGCCGAATTCCAATAAAAGTCGAATTCTATTGGTCAACTATTTGATCCTAATCTCAAGTTAATTTGAACAATATTACACCAAAACAAATAAGTCTTGATAGTTTATATAAATAAAACTCTTTCGAGGTCAAGTAAAGCTTATTCTGGATTTGACCTAGAAAGTGGTCTAGTTTCATGTTGCTTAGTTTTTACGACGGTACGTTTTATGTTTGTTGTTGATTATCATTGAAGGTTTTTTTGTAAGTACATTATTATTTGAGACAAAGGCTTATTTTTTTTAAATTTCTAAATTGGCCCGCTCTTGGCCCCGATCGCGCCTGATGGAAAGCGATGGATGAGGTCTATGATGGAACGAGCGTGCCCAGAAAATGCCTGTTCACTCTTGAACGCAGACGGGTTAAAAGTGGGAGGGAACACAGATTGCAGAGAGTTGCAAAATTTGGCTGTGCGCATAATAAAAGTGATGGAGAAGCGCTGAGTACGATTCATCGGGATGTCATAAAATCATTTATCATTTATAGAGCCCGAAACAGAACAGTCAAGCTACTGTTTCACGACACTAGTTTCACAATGTGAACCCCGCTTACACGCCATTTGTCTTTGACAGGTGTTTTACAACTTGTTTATGGGTGTAAATGCGGAGTAATAGATACTGCTCTATGTGTAATCTGACATACAATGCAGCAGTGAACACCGTCCTCCGGCTAAAACACACTCGCCTACACACGAAGATTTTAAAAGAAAATATCAACGTTTATACTTTTTTTTTGCACTTCACTGTACTTTTTACCGATAAAGGTTGTCTAACATCAAGTTTCTTTAACAGATTTTCAACTTTATCGCTAAAGCATAAGGTTCAACGTTGATTGTTGTCCGTTTCGGGTAGCTTGATGTGCTGCGTCTGTACATGTGTTTTATCGATAAAAACAAATTAATACAAGCCATTATGCCTTGGGTAGCCATTGTTAAGGCTCTTGACCCGATTGGAATTTAAATACGAAGGAAGGTTGAGATTTTTCATGTTTTCGTAAATGTCGATAAGAAAGTAATTTGCTGTAAGTAAAGTTTTTTGAGAATATAAAAGGAATGCATTGTTTGGAGTTGAAATGTTGATATAGGTTTGATTATTTTTCGTCAGTTGAAAAACAATATGGCCTATAAATACGGAATGTATGTCCAGTTTGTTATAAGTAGATACTTGTTCAACTATACAACCCCATGAATACCTGAGAACTAATTAAAATAAGACTACAGAAAATAAAAAAATAAAAGTTTATATTGTCACACACTAATATGAAAATATGGGGAAAACCAAAATGGTTAAACAAATAGCATAATATTTATTATACTTACTGAACCATAGTATCCACATCTAGCAACAAGAAAAGGACGGCCATTTTGTTAATTTGTGCTTAAATATACTAATGTCATACGACTACTCGTTTTGTAAAGTGGTCGTGTAGCGGTATCTACAACGCCACATGCAAACAACGCGTCATACTGAAGTCACGCAAAATCCTGCATCTCGCAAGCAGAGTTTACCGCGCAACTAACATAGAAACAACGGCCCGACATAAATCATCGCATCGGGCAGTTGTCCGCCAGACACAACACCCGTCTAGTTGGAGGATCCTCCCTTTTCTATAGAGTATGAGGGAACTTTACACCCTGTTCCTCATACCTCTATATTCGCAAGCGCTATTACTAAGCATAAGGTCCCGGGTACGATTCCCGGGTCAGTGTTATTGTGTTTTCCCAGCTAAAGTTTCTCAATAGCAGCCCGGAGTCTGTTTTGTTGATGGCAATTGGCTCACATGGGACTTAATAATATAATAATAATAATAATAATAATAATACATTTATTTCAGACCTTAAGTCCATAAAACAATACACATTACAATTTTATACACAAAAACATACATATATATAATAAACATATACACTAAAAACAACTTATTTTAAATAATTGAATGATGCACGATGAGTGGTCATCCAGTGCCACATTATTGGACTGTCTATCCTATCGGCTATAGCCACCAAGCTGTTGGAGCTGTCGCGTACTCGCCGCATCAGGGATGCTATCCGTGTCCGCATCAGTGCGTAAAAATCTGGCACGCCATTCTCCGCGAACATCGCCGATGCACTGCAAAAGCGCGGCAGTCCCAACATAACTCTGAAGGCGTTATTATATTGGACTCGCAGAGCATTGTGCGAGCTTTTTGTATAGCTGACCCATAGGGCACACGTGTACATAGATTGGCAATACGCTCTAAAGAGCGTAATTTTCACCTCCCTAGTACAACGTGCAAACCTACGAGCCAGCATGTTACATCGAACTGCCAATGCTCTGCGTTCCCTCTCCATGTCCACATCATCGGACAGGCTATCGGTGACCCAATGCCCCAGGTACTTGAACTTCGTGACCCTGGAAAGTTGAGCGCCCCCCAAGGTGACTGGTGGGACAGTATCATAGCATTTGTTATCCGCTTTGAAAACCAGTAGCTCACTCTTGGTCGCATTGTACCTAAGGCCGTGAGCCACCGCATAGTCCTCACAGATGCGAAGAAGCCTCCTAAGTGCACTGATCGATGGGCTCAGCAATACCATATCATCCGCGTAGCTGATGTTATTGACGCAGTGCCCGTTAATGGAGCACCCGATATTGGTATTGCTGAGCTCACAGATCAGCTCGTTTACATACAGGTTGAATAGCTTGGGTGAGCTGATTCCCCCCTGCCTCACACCGCACTCCAACCCATATGCATCCGACAGGACACCCGCCCACTTAACATAATTATATTGGTTTTTATACCAATATTTCAGCATCCCAATGATATCGCTTGGGAGGTTCTTGACATTTGACAGTTTCCTCCATAGGCAGTCATAAGACACGAGGTCGAAGGCCTTGGAGAGGTCCAGAAAACATGCATATACAGGTGTTTTCCTACTTGCATAGTATTGAACAGTCTGTTTGAGGCACAGTATTGCTGTTTCCGTGGATAAACGTGGCTTAAACCCAAACTGGGCGTCGTTGAGTATTAAGTGCTTATCCAGCTGTTGATCAATCAGACTGTCCAACACCTTTGCAATGATGGTAGCCAGGGATATAGGCCTGTAGTTGTTCTTGTTACTCGCATCTCCAGTCTTATTTTTAACAATGGGTACAACAATAGTTTTAAGTAAATCAGCTGGAAGATACGAATGACTCACGCACAAGGTAAAAAACATTGCTAGCACTCGCGGTAAGTGTTTACCAGCATATAGCAAATGCTCTATACTTAGGCTGTCATGCCCCGGCGACTTGCCCCTCTTTAAGTTGCGTATGACAGTAGCTACCTCCCTGGCCGCAAACCTAATAGGCACGTTTTCGAACGCCCCCACCACCTCCGACCCGCCAGACGACGTACCTAGGGGAGAGACAACCTTAAAGGCTCTGCTGAATAGGTTGGCGATATCATTAGGATTACTAAGGCCCTCAACACTTACAGGCAGACCCGACCTGAAATTCAAACTGTTCGTGGCTTTCCAAAAACTGCCAAAATTCTTTGCGTCATGATGACTTGCAATGATGTTCATTTTGATTTGATCCTTATTATTTTGACACCATTTTAATTTACTTTTAAAAACCCTTCTACTTTCCATCATTTTTTCATACAAATCACCATTTTTAGGCCTACCAAACAACGTCCAGGTTTGAAAATCAAGTCGAGCCTGTCCGTGTGTGTCCTTTACATACTTATTCCAACCCGTTATATAACGCTTTTTGCGCTGTATTCCGTTCTTACAGTTACTGGTGATTGCACCTTCACAGAGAATACGCACAATTTCCGCATACATATTATCTAAAATGGTTTCATGTTCCTTAATTCTACATCTACTTTTACTACATTCAGTAAATTCTAAGGGAAAGTCTAAATTTTTCAAGAGATCATTACAATAGTTGCTATATAATTCAGTATGCTGCAAGTCTCTGTCCCCCCATGTTACTTTGTTACATATAGGTAGTCCAGGTGCAACTTTTGGCCTTAATAAGTTGAGATCACACTTTACAATTAAAGGTAAATGGTCCGACCAAAACACGTCGTAGATCACACTAGCGTCTCTAATAGTGTTCCACGCCGCGTCCGTCACTACGCAGTGGTCTAACCAACTAGTAGAACCATGTGCATCACTTACGTAGGTATACGTGTCCGACTCATCACCGAGCAGACAAACGTCAGCGCACCGCCACTGTACTTCAGCCGAAAAACTCAATAGTTCTTTGCCGAATAGACTATTCGGTTGAGCATTAAAATCCCCTAGAATATAGACCGCGTCCACACCACTACTATCTACCACTGCGTGAATCTCACTTAAACACTCAATAAATTCACTAAGATTATCCATCGATTGTGTCGGCATGTAAACCGAGAAAACTAAAAGAGATTTATCGCCTACCGTTATTTTGATAGCCACAAGACGCACACTTTTGCACTGCACGAAAGATATATTTTCATAGGCGCTCTTGCGCCACAGTATAGCAACTCCGCCATAAGGACGCCCTCGTAGGATGCCCGACGATGTATCTACCGCCGATTTTCCCACGAAATCGAACTGTGGGTCTATGCTGCTCAGAAAAGGAATGTCGTGAGGCAGCAACCAGGTTTCTTGCAATGCGATTATATCAGATGTTTGACATAATAGTCTGACATAATCCACCGATCTAGTAATAGATTTACAATTAAAACTCACAAATGTACTTGCTTTTGAATTAATATCGTTATTGTCGCAATCCATTGTTGACATTTTTGTGAGATTCTTCGGTTCGTCTTTTAAAGTCTATATATCTACGAAAACAAATTCCTTCTGGCCATAAATTGTCGTCCAAGAATAAATGCAATTTATGCCTTTGTACAAAAATTTTGTAAGCATCATATTCTTTCTGTTTTCTCATATTTATTTTTTCAATTTGCACATTCGTTTTTGTTTTTTCCATTATATACGTATGTATGTCGTTTGCAGACGCATTCTGATCAACGTTATTGATGAACAACGGTATTTTGATGTCAGCTGCTTTAAATTTTGCAATATTATCTATGTTCGCACGACCTTGATTTCCTATAAATCTGTCCCTCAGCCTCTTTTTCTTTTGCGCTAAGATCCACCCTTCATTTCGTTCATCATCCTTCTTTGTTTCTAAATTAGTTATTGTATTTATTGTTCGTGGTGTTGATATTGCTAGCCGCGCCGCGGCGGCATAAGAAGTAGGTGTACCTATCCCCTCCAAAAACTCACTGCATGCGTCGCTGAGGCCCACCGCAGCCCGCGCACGCACCTGACGCTCCCCACCCGCTTCCGGGTTCGAAACCGCGGTGCGGGCTTCCACGCGCGGCATCGAAGCGCACGCGTCAACGAAATGTTCGAGCGAGATGTTGTTACATGCGTCAGCTTCATGGGAGGGAGATGGACATAGCTCCGCGCTTTTATCGGTAGCTTTTTCTACGACGATGTGAGGTAGGTCCGGTGATTTGCTCCGACAATGCATATTGTTGTTGGGTAATTTATTTTTGGTGTGATTTAAGTCGTTAGGACTGGTATGACTAATAGTGTGTGAACTTTTAAGTTTTTCTAAGTCCTCTTGCACTGCATGAAACTGCTCTTTCGTGACATATGTTTCTCTATAAACCTTAAGTTCGTTTTGAATTAACAGAATATCTTTTAACAGCCGGGTAGCGTCTACATGGTCAAAAGTGATTGGAGGTAGTTTCTGTAATTCGCGTGCCACAAAAATCGGTACAACTTCGGGATCTGTTTCCTTTAACAATGTTATTATGTCATATAAATCCCTTTCATTTTTTCCTGTTCCTCTCCTCGTAATTTTACGTTTCGATGACGGCGCCGACTCAAACAGTAATTTCTTGGCAATTGAAACCTCATCTGTACTAAAAGAGGTTTCACAGATACGGACTAGGCTCTCCTCGTTCATCACATCAATTTTGTTTTGCACGAAGGCAAGCACTTCACTTATCACTACGTTACACGCATTACACTTGACCGTAGTCGATGACATTGTTACTAGCAACTTATTATATTATAAAATAAATAAATTTATTATATTTTTAACACATTACAATTTTACACTTGACACTTGACGTTTCTTGACGTTTTTTTTGTAGATAAAGATAAAGATTTTTAAAGATAACTGAAAAAAAATTGTTGTTTGTAAAGTCGGTTTACGGACGGATAATTTTACGTGCTAACGTCATAAGAGATATATAATGCGTCACAAGCCGAACGCTTAGGCCGATCGTGCCTCTCTATCGGTTGTACCGCGCTCTCGCTTGCACGCTCAGCTCAGGCGGAACGTGACAATGAGTCATGCTTTTTCGTACGTGCAGCCGGCGTTCATCGATTTATAAGACGTTTTCACGTCAAAAATGTGATGTTGTACTATAGCTACCACTCTGCCTGACCCTTCGGGAAATAGAGGCTTAATATGCACAAAATCTCACGAAATCAATCGATTTCTATGAACCAACTTCCATAATTATTAAGTTGCCACAGACTACAATATATTTCAAGAGCA
Source organism: Gortyna flavago (assembly GCA_963669345.1). NCBI lineage: Eukaryota > Metazoa > Arthropoda > Insecta > Lepidoptera > Noctuidae > Gortyna > Gortyna flavago. Next base: position 3,330,591 of record OY770142.1, on the reverse strand, counting down.
CACACCACATACTGGCGACAGTAAGTTGCAGTAATTTGGTTAATTTGTGCCTATGTTATCGCGGGACAAATGGCCTAACGTGAGATACTGGGGGATTTTAAGCCGTTGGCGTGATGCCAGCCTGTGGCATGTTGTTAAAGAATTAGAATTATAGAAGTGCTTGTGTTTTCCCGTTATGGTTCGTAAAGTTTTATGATAGTTGGGCAAGGGGAGTTTTGGTTCCATATGTGGTGGTGGACTTTCTTGTTTTGTATTGGTCTAGACATGGCTGTTAACAAATACGATACATGATGAAATAAAATGGTGAACGATGTGTTGTTCAATGATATCTCCAAACGGCTGGTTCACACTTCCCGTGACCCAAGGGCTGGCTTTTACCTCGGCCAGAGGATAAGTATTGCCATATAACGTGCCGCCAGTCTCTTGGGTACAGACGCCAGCACATCAAGCTACTACAATCTGTCAAATTTCTTTAATAGATTTTCAACTTTATCCCTAAAGCATAAGGTTCAATGTTGATTGGGAAAATTTGACAGTTTTGGGTAGCTTGGTGTCTGTACATTACGAGTCGACAGCGATGCGGAGGAATATTGACGCCATGTTTTAATTTGTTATTAGTTTTAGTTAGGTTAGAATTTTAATTTTAATTTTAATATTGTGTTAGTATTAGAAGTTGGTCCATTTAACAAAAAAAGAATTAGCTGGAACAATATTATCGACTTTTAATTGATAAGTCCAATTAAATATGGATGAAAACTTGCTTAGAGGCAACTATTTGTAGAAATCTTATGCTTCGTTGATCAATCTATCTGCTAGATATGATTTAGCTGTGGAAATTTTTCTGATGAAAATAAATCTGTCATGATTCTTGAAGTAACCGTGATTGATGACATGACATGTGGGTTTTACCAAGTTCATTTCCATTAGCAATTTGCGGCTTGCCTATTTCAAAACATTTACTGCCCAGTGACATTTCTGGCACATCTTCGTCAGCCCATTCCGAATGAAATCCGCCAATAAATTGCCAGTTACTTCCAGTCATTTACACTGCCGTGTCAGAGTTATAGGGCAGTGTACTCCACACTTCGTGGCCCAGCATACAGTACATAGCTTCGAAAATAGTTCAGCTTTTTCCGTGGACAGAGAATTTTTCGGAAAATCGAAACCAAAAGCCACCATATTGGGAAGCTTTTGATTATGAAAATTTAATAATGAGGTGTTCGTAATTTTTGTTGAGAATGGAAGTAGTTTTTTGTGTATTAAACGCAATGAGCTCCTCAATTTTTTATTATATCCTTGTATATAATATACGAGTATATATTTTTGTGTTAACTTATCGTTATATTGTAATTTGCTTGTATTTAAATAAAGATTTATATTAAGATTTTTCCATTAAGAATTTCTCAGTCACATCGAGTTTTAGAAATTCACTGTCACACAGGTATAATTAAAAAGAAAGAAAGAAATATATTTTATTCGGGACATGCCCAGACAATACAAACAGTAAATAAGCAGCATTTAAATCTAACAAAATCAAATGCAACCAAAAATATAAACAAGAAGAAAAAAGAAGACCTCAAAAAGGCTCCTATCTCAGCATAATGCTAGCGCAGTGCTGGTATTTTGATACGCCCCACTGTAATTGACATAGACAACACTCTACAGACCCGAACATTTTCTCAACCCCGATATGTTTTATTAACGGCCTGTTACAAATTTCATTATGTTTCCATAAACAAATAGATTTACCCCATTTACAAAACAAAATCCGCATGTCGTCACGTAAGCCGGTAAGGCGGTACGTAAGGCGAAAATAAAGAAGTGCGTTCGACTAAATTACGCGAAAGTGCGCGCAGGGCTCAACTTTCAAATTGATTCGCCAACTTCTTCTGGCGAATATTTGTTTGGTGGTACTAGTGGTTCACGAAAATGTGGTGAATAAGATGTGACTACACGTACGGAAGGACAGGAGAAGGCGGAGCGACGACCTTCGCAGGGTGGCTGGTAGCAGCTGGATGAACGTTGCCGACAATCGGGTTGAATGGTGATTGGAGAGGTCAATGTCCAGCAGTCGGCTGTAAGCTTACGATTATGGTTAAGATTTTAGAGTTTCTTGATCCTAATAAGTATTTTGTAAACCGTTTGTCCTTAATTTGCTTACTTAACAATTTAAGTAACTTTAATAATTGCAGGTTCTGAGAAATAGAACACAAAATTGGTGTCTTCGTGGAAAATGAAGTTTTTCCTTTTCGTTAACAGATGAAAACTTGTGACACTAGCATGTATAATACGTGTATTGAGGTTGTTTCAGACATGTCTTATCAACTATTTTGTTCACCTTTTAGAATTTTTTTGTAGGTATACCTTTAGTCTTTACAAATTGTTTAAGGTGTTAAACTATAAATGAAACTAGTAACACAACATGTAGAATGCATGTTTTATACCTCGGTATAAACGCGTGAGTACGCAAAAAAAAAAAAAGACGAGAACTCTCTGTTAGTATTCGAACGGAAAATCCTCAGGCGCATATTCGGCGCAGTGCTGGAAAACAACAATGGAGCAACAATGGCGCGCGGTACAACCATGAGCTCTACGAGATGTACGACGAGCCTTATGTAATTAAAACCATTACAGTAGGACGTCTTCGATGGACAGGACATGTCGCAAGAATGGACGAGACCAGAGCACCCAAACGTTTAGTTTGGATTGTAAGCCGGATGGCCGGAGAAGTCGAAGACGGCCGAAGCTCAGATGGTTGGATGGCGTAGAACAAGATTTAAGAACTGTTGGAGTGAGAAATTGGAGAGAAAAATCCAGAAATAGGTTTCGTTGGAGAAATATACTATACCAGCCTTAGATAATGATGAAACGCGGGTTTATACTTTGGTTCTCACAGGTTATTATCTTTTGCGAGTGTCGCAAAAGACAGAATTGTGTGGAAAAGGAAAAGGGAGGCCTTTGCCCAGCAGTGGGACAGTACAGGCTAGTTAGATAAGATTTGGTAATTATCTCTGTCATTTTTAGAGTGACATCGAAGTGACTTTCCTTCACCCTTAGTAGCATCCCTGCGCAAAATTCCCCATATGTATACTTGATTATTTGCTGCGAAAATAGGTCGCGTTAATTAATATCACTTACAATACAAACAAGTTGAGCCGGATGGAGGAATTTAACTAATATTTGTCTGTTACGAACGTTTCTATGTAGGTATGGTTGCTAAACTAAAACTATTTGTTTTGGTTGGTTTTTTTTTTGTAAGAAATTGGAAAATTAACGTTGAAGCCTTTCATACTAATTTCCTTGTTCAGGGTGCTGATGGGGCTGCGGCGATTCTGTAGTGCATCAGGGATGTTTGCTGAACATCACGTAGACTGCTTTTACGCTACGATGCGTAAAAGATGCGCATCCCTGGTGCGTAGAGCACGTGGCAGCGCCAACAGCATCCTCAGCATGATCGCTAGTCGGCTGGGCTGTAGCCACATCAGTCACTGCTGCGCCATTTGTCATGGAATGGCGCAGTAGTGATTGTTTGAGTTTACTTTCTTTTTATGTTTTGTTGTGGGTAGTTTTAAGTACCTATTACTAACACTAGTCTTTAAGAACATTGTTACTAACAAAATGGACACCATGGTCTGAAATATAGTATTTATTATATTTAATAAGTATTATTATAACCATCTTATTATTACAACTGTCCTGTTGGTCTGTCTGTGCGTAGTCGCAAGCGTGGCTGCTGAGCTTGAGTTCTCGGGTTTGATTTCCAGGTCGGGCAAAGGTGTTGTAAGGTTTTTTCGTAAGGATTTTCTCAGTAACAGCCCGGAGTTTGAAAGAAGGAGGAGAATAATTTGACAGATTTTGTTGCAGTAAGTATTTTTAAATAAAAAAAAAACTAAGCAGAGGCGTGGTTACTTTTTTCGTTTTTTTTTTTTTAAATATTTATTAATACCTAATTGCGTTATTTTAAGGAATTTTCTTTAGCAAACTACTCTCTATCGACTGAGCTCTTGTCTTTAAACAGGATAAATTTTTAACCAGTGCGTAAACTGTACATTTAGCATATATGATTCTAGATTCCCTAGCTTAGAAATTTTTCATCGGTTATCAAAAAAAGTGTTTCAAAAAGTGCAATACCGACGCGGCCAAAATGAATGTATGGAACAACATTTCTTTTTTTTAATAACTGGCGAAAAATGTCACTTCTAGAATTCATACTTACACTTTGCGCACTGGATAAAAAATCATCCTGTATAATAAACAAATTCCTAACGATGTGTTTATTTACTTCTAAAGCAACCGATGTCAACTGATTTACTAACCAGTAACAACAAATCAGGCACGTAAGTAAATAAATACGTTTGATCTGTTTAAACAAACATACAAACACGACAAAATAAATTACTAGACACAGACGTGGAACAATTCGACAATAGTTGCGAAAACACAACGTAATTTCTACCTCATCTTTATAAAAATAGAGTTCAAATTCACATTGGGATTTTGGTGAAAATAGTTGCATAAATAAACAAGAGAATGTCGACTGTAATTGCTTGAAGGTACAGTCGGTTTTTGAATGTCAGTGGTTTGTAAGGTTTTCTTACGCTAGTCACTAATGAAGTCTTGTTCACGCTAAGTATTTTTGACTTTAGTTTTTGAAGTCCAAAAAACTATTATTCGTTTGAAAGGTTTTAATTGGTGGTAGAATTTAGGACGTTCGATTTCCTGACTGAAGGAAATTATTAGAAACTAGCTTCCGCCCGCGGCTTCGCCCGCGAGGTATGTCGATAAAAACTATCCTATGTCCTTCCACGGGATGCAATCTATGTCTCTATATTTTTTTGGTTGACCTTACTTTCCCAAGACATCATTTTGTTTATTTCATTTGTGGTCCCAAAATACTACTTAATTGTATCTATAGGTGGAATCCGGGACCGTGGTCCCGGTCCCAAAAGCCCCACGACCATGTTGGACGTATTTTAATTCGAGCGGATAGTTAGTTTTTTCTGCCGTCCCAGTTAAAGGAGGTTCCAGTCAAAACTTAATTTTTTGTAACGTCTTTCTTCTAGCAAAGAGCCTTGATTAGGTTTGTTAGCATTACCAATGTCTCCTTATCTTTAAAGCACGATTCAAATGTAAATAAAATTCAAGGTGTAAAAAAAAAACTCAGATAAATAATTCCGGGACCGTTTTTAAAAATATTCCACGCAACACAGTAGGTATAAATATTGGGAGGTGCAGATAAAATAAATCATTTTACTTTCAATGGGAACAGCGCTCCCCTAGCGACCACCAAAGAAACGCCTTGATTGATAATACAGTATTTGCGAAGTGGAAGCTATGCGATGGCCAGCGAAGCTGTGGTTTATACGGATTTGTAGGTACTTTATGCTTTGAACAATAATTCCACTTTTAAGGTGTTCGGAATGGAGTTTATAGAATTTGTTAGTCTTCGGTCAGCTGGACCTTTTCGGAGTATCTACAATTAAAAATTAAAAAAACCCCGACACAAGCAAACACAATAAAAAGAAAAAAAAGTGTCATAATATACCAAAAAAGCCTTTTATTGGCTGATTTTGCAATCGACAGATAATTTTTATTTCTGGAATAAAATTGACGTCTGACAGTTTTTGTATTGAAGAACTGTAAAAAATTGAAATATAGTTCGGATAAAATTATCTGGCGTTGGAAAAATCAGCCCTAAGTTTAATATAAGTTGTAGATAATATTTTGATCCAAACGTCCTTGCGTTGGGGGACTGACACCCCTCTGTTTTCTTGGGGGTTACAAAATCAAGATCTCGAAGATCTTGATTTTTTAAATCATGATTATGACATTCCCCGGTAGAAATTAGGTTGTTGGTTATATTGTTTGTTGTAATGTTGTATAATATAGCCTAATAATGTTCCATCTTACTATCTACCGCTAACTCTACCCACGGTGTTCAAGGCGCATTACATATTTATCAGTAAAGTTTTCAAGTTCGTTAAAGCTATTTGGGGGTCCATCCGTTGTCATTAAACGATTGTGATACTGAAAATGTTCGAATGGAAAAACCCATAACATTTTTCATAAGTTGGTGATGGAAGAAGGGGCCTTATTCTCTATGACACAATGAACGAAACCGCGCAAAATGAGCGCGAGTTTAGGTAAGGAATTGTCGTGGTTTTGAGTAAGGAATCGTAAAGTGCTCATAGTGAATAAGGGTCCTCTCAGGGGTAATTACATAACCCGCTTATTAATAATATTGACAGTTCAACAATATTCATTGCATTAATTACGTTGTAGAGTAGAAACATTTTTCGAACTTAAGAAGCAATGGATTAGCAATATCCTTTAAAATTATTCAGACTGTGTTACGCAATAAATATGCTGGAATCCAAATCAGCAATCACACATGCGGCCACAGGAGACAGTCAGTAAAATTAACAAGATATTGGCTCCGATAATATAAAATATCGCTTCTACTCCATCGCTTCGCTACCACACTGTACTACATGCCTAAATATTACGCAACATTCAATAACTTATAGGAAATTGTAGCACATATCTTTGGAGTTCTTTCATCACAGCTCCATTGACCCAACTGTTTGGCAAAGAAGAGTATCTAACGTGTTCCTAGAGGAGGTGACAAAGTTTTATGAACTGATGAAATATTTTTGACGGGGTGGTTTTTTTTGCCGAAAGGTTCTGGAGTGGCGACCGTGTACCGGAAGACGTAGCGTTGGAAGGCCTCTCACAAGGTAGACCGACGACCCTTTGAAGGCCGTAAAAACCCGTTGGATGCGAGAAGCACAGAACAGGTCGAAGTGGAGGTGCTTGGAGGAGGCCTATGTCCAGCAGTGGACGTCTTTCGGCTGAAATGATGATGATAATGCTGTTTTTTTTTTGTGGAAAGTATTTTTTGTTTCTGGTTTGGTACTTGCTGCCATCGCGGGAAGAACATGGATGAGGCTGGCACGGGAGCGTGGGGTTTGGCACAAGAAAAGAGGTTGTGGTTGCCGATGATGATTTTGTTTTTTGTTACAAATTACTGACCTCCTTTGTTGGTCTAGTGGTTGGATTACTGAACGTGGGGTCCTGGTTTCGATTCCTAGGTCCGTCAATGTTGTTGGATTTTCTTTTACGAAACAGTTGTCAAGGCTGGTTTTACCCGCGTAGTGAATCGGCCTGAATCCCAGCACAATAACAACAAACAACACATCACATACAACAATACACAAACAAACACGTACAAATCAACAGTATCCGTATCGTGTGTACGTAACATTATTAGCTGATTATGCAAGGCTGGTTTTCGGCCTGGATTATGACTAGAAGCTCACCCGATACTCACCTAAATATTTTATAGTCTTAGATTTTCTTTTGTTTTTGTTTTATAGAGTCTAGATTTATTCCATGTGCCAAACAAACATAGTATAATGTTCTTTCATTGGTTTTTATGAAACTAAGGTATAAAATTACTAGATCAATGTCGATGTACAGAGGCCAGCACATCAAGCTACCCCAATCTGTCAAAATTCTTTGATAGATTTTCAACTTTATCTCAAAGGAATAAGGTTCATATTCAATTGGGAAAATTTTACAGATTGGGGTAGGTTGATGTGCTGGCCTCTGTACTATACCTGCACCTCTGTTGTCTACCTTCTCGAGGAATACAAGCGTGATTTTATGTTCATGACGAAATGAAAGAGAAAAGGTAAAAAACATTATCACCCCAACACGTTGCGTGCAAAACAGAACATAGTACACACGACTACACATCAAGCTATGCATTTCCAGTTTGAGTTGACCTCGCATTGTATAGGTTTGTCGTACAATCAGAAGTCAGCTTATACTGGTTATGTATAGCTTGATGTGTAGCCGTGTGTACATTGGGAGGTGCTTATAAAATAAATCATTTTATTTTCAAAGGGAACCGCTTCCCCTGAGGAATAGCAAATAAATTCTGCAATGGATGCAAAAACTATAGCTTTTGGTTATTTTTTCTATTTATGGGGAATACTATTTATGACTGCCACGTTGGTTTATTTGTCGTAAGCGTTGCTGCTGAGCATAAAGTCCCAGGTTCGATTTCCAGGTCGGTGAAAGTGTTAATGGCCCGGTTGATGGCAATAGGCCTCCTGTTACTTGCGGGACTTAAACACAACTAGCGAAATTCCGGACAACTAAGGTACACCTCTGCTTAACCTCTCAGCAATGCAAACAAAGCATGTAAAGTCTATTCAAACTTATGTTTCAAATTAATATTCTTTCAAGTTAAACAAATATCAACTTTATTTTGATAGTTATGTAGCGGCTGTCGCAGCCAACTGGTTAAATTAGCCGTTCAGTTAACCGCCTAGCCTTTCAACTAAACGGCGGCCGTTCAACTAACGGCCTGAATGATATTCAGTTACAGTTTAGGTTGGAAGTCTGTAACCAATCACGCGCGAGCCGTATTGGTTGCAGTAATCAAGGCATTGCACCCCGGCCAAGTGGGTTAGGTTAGGTTAGAACTGTGATCAACCGCGTGCGAGCCGATGGAGGAAGCGAGGCGAGCACTACTTCTAAAGGCCAGGCAGTTAACTGAACGGCTAATTTAACCAGTTGGCTGCGACATCTACAACGCCACATGCGAAAAACGCGTCATACTGACGTCACGCAAAATCCTGCATCTCGCAAGCAGAGTTTACCACGCAAATAGCATAGATGAATCATGGGGCAGTTGCCCGCCAGACACAACACCCGTCTGGTCCGCGGATCCTCCCTTTTCTATAGAGGATAAGTGAACTTTACATCCTGTTCCTCATACCTCTATAGTTATTAAATTTATTTCAAGAGTGTTTAGCACTATTGAAAAAGTTATAAAAATGTTTGAATTTGTAGCGTAAACGGAACTTTATTGTGTAGGATTTAAAATAATTTCTCCATAAACTCGTATTTGTTTACATTTTTGGCAAATAAATTGCGAATGCGGGGATCGAGGAGGGGGCTCAGGGGATCAGACCGGAATGAATCCAGATTATGCAATATGTTTCTATTTATGAATATTGCAGTAAAACAAATATGAAAGTTATCAGTGGCATTCTGAAGGCAGTCGCGCAGAGGTTAAATTGACAGTACCTACCTGAACCATTCCTGTATGGTTCATATACTGAGCAACCGAAAAACAAAAGTGTAAGTGCAACATTTGTATGTTTAGTTAAGTACTTTTATTTTTGGTGACTACTTTTTTTGCAACATGTTTTTGTGTTGTTGCAACAATTTCGCTTTTTTTTTTTAACTGCACAAAGCACAAAATCGTCTTGAAACTGAAATAGGAAATTGTTTCCACTTAAATAAAAATTCGATCTTCACCAAAACACGTTACATTGCAGAAACCCTAAGCCAGTACACCATACAATGTACAACATCCTTAAAAAAAAGAAAAAAAAGCACTAAAGCGGTAGCTTGCCACGTAATTTTAGGTCTTTCAACATGTCGCCGACGGTCGCGGGGTAAAATGAACCGTTCTGAAAGGCGACCGTCTGGACTCTTTTGAGAGGCAACTATAAAGGACCTCGGCGGCCATTTTGCACAGAGCTTGTTAGTAGTTAATTTCTTCAGTACAAGAGACTGAGTTATTGTGGGCAGTGGGTTAAGATTCTATTGAATGTTGGTTTTAAGCGGTAGACCTTTGTGTAGGATTGGTGTTGTAAATAATTGTTTATTGTATGCAGTTTTCATCAGTCTCGCTTCGCTTCAATAATACGTACCTATTTAATCCACTTTGTGTACGCTGATGATGTTATAAAACTTCCTTTCGCTGTTATTTACATAAAAAGTAGTGGCATATGAAATTGTGTGGGTTATGTACGGAAACTAAAAAGTGAAAAATTGTATTTCTCACATTTCCGTATTTACTAAAAACCGGCCAAGTGCGAGTCGGACTCGCACACGAAGGGTTCCGTGCCATAAGGCATAAGACACCGAAAAAAACGTTTCTTTTATACCCCTTTAAATTTTAACTTTATTTTATTTTTATTATTTGTTTGTTAAAGCGGCAACAGAAATACATTATCTGTGAAAATTTCAACTGTATAGCTATCACGGTTCATGAGATACAGCGTGGTGACAGACAGACATATAGACGGACAGTTGAGTATTAGTAAAAGGGTCCCGTTTTTACCCTTTGGGTACGGAACCCTAAAAACACTGCATAATGTTTGTTCGTACAAAATTGGAATGGGCATTCAATCGAATGAAATGGCAAAGGATACATTTCACTGGAACGTCCTAGATATCTGGATATCCAGGAAGCACTAGTGAACGGAACGCAAATCTCTTTTTTTATTGGTCGAACAGCATACCGGCACTATCTAGTGCCGTTATGCAATGATTGACAGACGGTATGGAGATTGGTAAGATGAAATCTACTACTACTACAGACAAGATATCTAGCTTCCATACCTTTCCGTAATATTATTTTTTGTTTCAAGTTAATGTTCTTATAAGTTATTAACAGAACAGGGGGCCTAAAAAGGCCACTTTGGCAGAATCATAAAACAATTCATATAACGCAATTCATCTGTTTGACAGTTTCACACCTATATATCCCTGAAGGGTTTGGCAGAAGTGTACCTATAGCAAACTCAAACTCAAAGCATTTATTTCAATTAAACCATTTACAGGCACTTTTGAATTGTCAAGAATTCGGTCACTCAGAAAATATGAAGCTAGCATTTTACGAATCTCCATGCAAAACTGTCACACAAATGAAATTGCGTGATATGAATTGTTTTATGATTCTCCCAAAGTGGCCTTTTTAGGCCCCCTGTTGATTGGTTTCATTACGTTCTTACGGATGCAGCAACAAGTTACGGAAAAAAGTAAATAATCCACCGTAACTATTTCCATGTTCTCTAACACTGAAATCTAATGCAATTCTTGTAAAGAAACTGGTGCAGATCCGTTAGTTATTGTTAACCAAACTCCGTGGGGACGCGACTGAATTGCACAGGCTACAAATACAATATTTATCTACATACCTAGGGAAATAAACAGCTAGGATTTAATCTTTAAAACTGTGTATGTTAGGACGTAATTAATTTATTATTTTTTTCAAACTATGTATTACTTGTTTTGTATTAATTGTGTTATTATCTGCACATAATGTAATGCATGCTGCACGCTTAGACTTCAGTTTGCAATGAACAAATTCAAATACCTACCATTTTAATACGTCTACCACTACGTAGGTACGTGACTACTTTGGATAAATAAACATTGTTTATTGTTATTTTATGCTTGGAACTAATTAGGTCATTGATTTATTGTGAACCCTACGTATAAGACCGTATTCTGGTTATACCTTATTTTAAAACGGGATTTTAAATTACCAGTAATTCTTTGGCAATAAGTCACTTTCACATCCAAACAGCATAATATTCAAAAGTTAATAGTTATATACATTAAAAATAAGTTTTTCAGCCAGACAATACTACAAAAACACCATTTCAAAACAGATTTAAAGACAAGCGACCGCGTTAACTATAGTTTTTAATTAGAGGCGAAGGACCCGAAACGGAAAATTAAAACTTTTTCGTTTGCCAGACGGTTTTTTTTCAAATAAAAATGTCGGAACAACGCCTCGTTTGAAATTCACAATAAAGTTTTATGATCATTAAATGTGCTTCTTTAAAAATATTTTATTTAGTTTTTTTCATATTCTGGCGCTGTCTGTGGAAATAGCGGAACATTTAAATAGGTAGGTGTTTTTATTTTTAATGTAATTTTGTCTGTAGGAGTGGTGTAGGCAAACTATATAAAAAAAATCAAAAGTCATTTATTCAAACTAGGCTGAGAATCAGCCCTTTTCGAACGTCAAAATTACAAAAGACAGTCCCTCAAAACGCCCTTCACCACTTCCTAGTGCTTTCGCTGGGAAGAAGAAGTGGCGCAACAAACTCCCCAGCAGCACAGCTGTCTATTCAGTTAGATGAATTTGTTTCTATACTATCTATTTTATATTATATTCTAATATGCAAAGTAATTAAGATTACGGCACACAACGCATTAGATTTGGTAAAAATTTACCATAATAAAAATTGCGGCCCGACCGACATCAACGAAGATTAGCCAGGTACGCAAGAGATATTATAGTGCACAAGTGTGTGCGTAAAAACAGGTGCACTCTCTGTTCCTTTACTCTCACAGTGCGATGGGACGGCAATCCGACACGACCAGGGAGAGACCAGGCGCAGGACCAATGGCTTTACGTGCTTTCCGAGGCACGGGGGTATTTAACTTCCGAACTCTGGTCTGTTACTCAGAAATTTCTAATAAAAAACACAATAATACTTTGTCCGACCTGTGAATCGAACCCCACGCTCATCAGTCTCGCTTTCAACCCACGAGTCCAACGGCTCAGTCAAAAAATATACTAAATGGCAGCTATCACACGCCAACAAAGCATTCATACAACAACAAACACGCCAAAAACATGAAACGTTTATTTTTTCTTGGCTGTACCTGTCAAAAAGAGTATCTCTTGTCGAATAAACAAGATTGAAAAACAGCATCAATAACAATCTATATATTTTATCCTTCTATCATCGAAGCTGTAATATTTCGGCGGCTGTCGATTTTAAGTACATAGCATAATATTTACGACGCCGTTTCTTTTACACGTCGGTTAAGAGAAGTGCTGACATACACTCGTTATACAAGAGGTGCTAGAAAACACGAGGGTCGTAAGATTACGAGATTTTTTTTTATGGAAAGACGTGACAAGTTTCGGTGAATTTTTGATTTATTGGGATTTTGGTACTGATTTAAAGCTTCTTGGTCGGGGTCGTCGGTGGTCGTATTTTAGAATTACGATAAATTTATATCTACCTAAGAGTTGATACTCGATTGGCTATGTAATAACAGCCGCACTGGTCGGTCGGTTAAGCCACGCTTGCCGCGGTTGGTCTGTGGATGGGTGACCAACATTACATACCGAGACCCCTCCGTGAATCGGAAAGCACGTTGAGCCGTTGGTCCTGGCTGTCATTCGTGGATCTTTGACAGTCGTTACGGGTAGTCAGAAGCCCAAAAATCTGAAAACTAATCTTACCAAGGGGTATCGTATAACCACAGATTACAAAATATTAGGTCCTTACATATGAAATGAGCGTTTTGTCGTACTGACCACTTTGATCTGAAATATCTCCTCTTTGGTTAAGAATTCCAAATTCAAATTTATAAATTCATTTAGCTGGTACATTTGAGTTTTGAAAACAGTCATTCATTTGTTTTTCCTCATAATTTTTTTCTTTGGCGTCGCTTATTACCGCACAATGGAAAACATGAAATATCGGTATATTTACGAGTACGAGTTCTACCGTGGCACCAGTGCTGCAGAAACAGCTTGAAGGATTAATGATGTGTACGGCGCTGGTGTCGCAAAAGAAAGCACGGTACGTTTTTGGTTTCACCGTTTTCGTTCTGGAAATTTCGACCTTCAGAACCAACCCCGTGGACGGCCGGAGACCAAAGTGGAAAATGAAGAATTAAAGGCTATTGTAGAAGCGGATCCATCACAAAGTACTTCAGAGATAGCTACAGGCTTCGGGGTAAGTGATAAAACTGTATTAATCCACTTGAAGCATATCGGGAAAGTAAAAAAACTTGAACGATGAGTACCCCATGAATTGAGTGAATCGAAATTGCAAACACGCGTCGACTGCTGTGTTACTTTGCTCTTTTCTCCACAGTAGCCGAAAACAATAGATTTACAAAAAGGGACCCCACCAAATTAACACAGGATTAACACATTGGATACTTTTTATCGATACTAACGCGGGTGAAACCGCGGGGCGCTGCTAGTTTGGAATAAACTTATGACTTCGACTTTATCCCTAAGATGAACTTAATACTTTAAATCCCTGTACAGTCAGAAAATTAGTTAAAATAGAATGAAATGGAATAGAATGGGCAGCGGGATTGTCCGAAAGGGTTACCGCTACCCCGGAACATAAAGGGCTAAGGAAGGAACACGGATGGGTTTTAGTCAGTAAGAGTCTGACACTCCCTTCCGCTCCACCCAGAGCGGGAGGGGTCATTTGATGATATCCCATAATTAAAAAAAAAAATGGAATAGAATGGGAACTAAAATAAAATGGAACTAGACAGGTATTGTATATCTTGCATTTCCCCAGGCATTCTAAAAAATATGCTCTGAAAATTGAAATTTGAAAACATATCGGTGTTGCAAATATATCAATATTGTGCCAAAACAAAATATGTATTTACAAACCGAAACAAACAAATCAGAATATTTCTTCCGTAACTTTTCAAGGAACAAGGCACCTATAACCGTTTCTATAAATTTTCCACGTTTTTTGATCCAAGGCATACGATATTCGCGATTTTCATTTCTCATGTCATCACCAACTTATAATAGTCCATGTTTGGTAGAAAACTTTGGAGTTTCTTGCAAATTCTTCTCCATGCAAAACTTCCCATTTTTGAAGGGGCAACTAGAATCAGTTATATTTTCTTGTTGACGTTCAAAATTGCCTATTTGATATAAATGATTTCACTTTAACCAGTCAGGAATGTTGGTAGCGTAAACGTAACTTTTTGTTCACCGAACAAAAAGTAATGTATGAACGCGGTGATCACTTTTGGTTACAACGCAGGGACACCTTTTGATAAATACTCGCACTCACGACATACAAAACCATCTTAAGTCTCAGCCATTACAAAATCTAAGCCTCGACAATACTAACATACTTCAGGGTGCTAACTCTCGAATATAATTCCGATAGATCGACATTGGTCAAACGTCAGTTGGTTGAGTTAAACGCCAGGGATTGGTTAGACTCAGTGAGTCCAGCCAATCCCTGACGTTTGACTGACAATTCCAATGTCGATCTATCGGAATTATATTCGAGAGTAGGTAAGCACCCAGGTCCCAATAAATCGCAAACACTCAGAACTTACACTCCACTTAGGTAATAGTTGCCATCCAGTTATACAATGAGGTACTCTGTATGCGAAACTTTGACGTCTTATATCGAACAATAATAATAAATAACTGAGACAAACGTTTTGCAGCTGAGACGAGAATTGCCCTCATGCGTTGTAGTACATTTTTGCTTTCGAAACAGTTTTTAGAAAACTCATTATTGGTATTGGGCACAGGTAGTTTTATATTGTGTAAAACGTTGAATGTTATGGTTTATTCTATAGAACTAAGAATAAAAGATCCAGCCGACGATTGTTTTCCTACTCCAATAGCGCAGGTCGCATAGCACGGCACGCCAGCATCAAAAATATTATAATTAAATCAATATTATTCGTCGAGCCCTTGTAAGGCGTATATATTCGTACCAGCGGTATTAGAACGAAATGGCTTGGTACGTGACGATGGGAAGAGACCAGACGGCATGACGTTGTTGCCTTGGAAGGAGAGTTTGTGTGTGGGTGTGCGCCGTCTCATGTTCCAAGCACGGTTGGCTGTGCTGACGCCACTACTGCGGCTGCTGAGACCCTCAAGCTGCGCAAAACTGTAACCTTATGGGTTATTACAGTTTTGAGCTGTTTGCGGTCAAGATGCTCGGATCGTGGGGCCCGAGTGCACGTCACCTTTTAAAATTATGTGTTCCATTACACCTTCTGTATCAATGAGTATGAGTGTGTGTATATGTACCTATAGCGCTCGGCGTATCCTGGACAGTCACACCCAACACCTTATTTGACTGGCCAATCCTTCCCTTGCGGTGGTAGGGCTAACGCCCGCCGGAGTCCGGCGTCAAGCAGCCTGCTGTTTTTCGTCGATGAGTGGGAGTTCCAGTGTCTTAGACATCTTCTGGGCACGCTGGTTCCTTCATAGACCTCATCCATCGCTTTCCATCAGACGTAATCAAGGACAAGAACGGGCCCATTTTATAATAACATTGAAAAAAGAGTAAAGACAATTTTAACTAATGCTTGTATGCCAAAAAAGTAGCAAACAGGGGTGAACTCTGGTAAGGGCCCAAACTTTACGGTTCATTATCAGGCAGCACTTTATCTTGTAAAAATTCATTAAAACAGTGAAGCAAAACGTCGTTGAACGGAAAATTGGAAGACGTGCAATCCACAGGCATATAATTATGTATAATTATATCAAAATATTATTTAATTTCACATAAATCTTCATGGAGTGCCCATGAAGATTTATGTGAAATATATAACGTCAAAAGCCAGGTGCACGGTTCCAAATTGGTCGTTTCCTATGGAGAAGAGCCGCCAAGAAACTCCACGGTTACTCTTAATTAGTTTTACAATGTTTTCAAATTACAGTGTTAACAGGTTGACCATTTCTTATTTTGTTAATTACCTGGTATTTGTTGACAGGCCTGCACTGTCCTCCGTGCAGGCCGGTTGAACGAAATAGTCTACAAATCTACAGTCACAAGGCCTACAACATTCTCATTTAAAAAAAAAAAATATATAAAGTTTTCCAACAAAATAAAACATACCTACACTAAACTTCAAAGCGTCCAATACAGCCCAATAATGTAACAGTAAACCCTAGCGTTGAGCAAAAACAATAAATTGCCCGACCGGTGCGCAAGCACACGCGAGAAATTGCTGCCCGAGCACCATTGGCGCAATCACGCGATATATTTTACGAATTTCGCAATACTTTACTGATTTAGCCAGTTACTGAGAATAAACATGTTGTGGGTTTAATTTGGATGATTGGAAGTTGTGATTCTGGTGAATCAATCAAAATTATCTTCGTCTTCTGTGATGTACAGTCACTATTGTCGTATAAAATCAAAAGTTGATAGGAACTACATATGTGGGATCCCATTAAGTTCTAATCTGATATTTCCCGGCCTGAGCTCCAAGGAATCGACAACCTTTCGAAGAGGCAAGACGAGCCAAAAATAGTTGTAAGTATCTACGTAGATACTAATCCTGCCATCCCACAAACAATGGAGTACCTAATAGCGTGTCCTGCGTGTCCAGCTGTCTGCACGCTACAGGAGCTGATGGACGTGTAGGGTACATACCATATCATTTAGTATATTCATTTATATTTTAAACTTACACAACACATTCATATCCAAACATAATCAAAATATTTATTTACATTATTTATGTCATCATTCATATTCACCGTTAATGCGGTTGATGATGGGCCAATCCAGGCCACCAGTAAACACTGGACTCGCGCACGCCGAACGACGTCATAGTGACGTAGCCGGTAAGCGCCGAGGTGGGAGTGGACGAAGCGATCGTCCACTAACCTTGCTGCGACCTTTAGTCGAAACTAGTTCACGCGCTACTCGGCTGCGCATGATTTCGTGACACCTCGTTCGCCTATTGTTTATTAATCTAACCGAATAACTGTTATTAGCAAAAAAAAAAAAAAAAGTTAAAAGCAAAAAAGCAACGAAAAAAATGCTTTGAGCGTAACCCTTCGTATGCAAGTCCGAGTCGCATTGGGACGGTTTTTGGTAACACAAGATGGCGTATTTACACTGCAGCTATCGTTTCGCGCAAAAATTAACCCTAAGTTTATAGCAAAACCGATAACTACCGGCAGCTACCGGCAATTAGCTGTTGAAACTCAATTACATGAACAACTTTGAAGAAGGCTGGCCCATTTCGCCACTATCGACCATAAAGTGGAGTAATGGGGGAAAAATATCAAGTTTATAGCATGTAGTATGTACTGGGTGTCAAAGTTGAACCACAGATTAGTTCAACACCAACAGTTACGTAAGAGTTGTTTTGAAGGGGTTTGTTTAGTACCAGCGACCCAACCCTGTTTTACACGGCGGTTTTTACGACTTGATAAAACATCAAGATTTGTGTATATACTTGGTTTTTCCAGATATCGCCAAGCGGTTTATTTTTTTTATTTATTTATTCAAAATCTGTATTAACAATAGCATACATAAAGTCTGCCAAACTGCATAACAGTTTGTCGGCAGTTAGTTGACCCTTCACGTGACCAGAGGGCTGGCCTATTTCTTGGCCAAAGAATTAGCATCGCCATACAACGTGGCAATGCTGCCAGCCTTTTGGGCACTGTTCCTGTTGACAGCGATGCGGACGAATTTTTTGATGCCCTGTGATTATTTTTTCATATAAATGTACATATTGTTATTTTAAATGTTAGCTTAAGTATATTATGTAAATATTTTTTCATGAAGAATAAATAAAGTAGGTATTTATTAAAAAAAAACAATAACTTTCGCCTTTATAGTATTAATGTGATAGTTGTGATCTTTGAACAACATTTGACAATACACTCAATTTCTCTAGCTCGCGCTCAGGTTTTAACGCTCAGGTTTTAACGCTCAGGTTTTACATATAGCGTTTTACGGTGTCTTACGTTTGGGCAGCGCATTAAACTACGGTTTTCTGAAAGAGCGGCGGCCGCCACATATCGGTTGACTTTACGGAGTCAAAAAACGCTCTCTAGGAAAACACACCAACTTACTTTCATAATAAATAACGTTTCAGTGACGTCAATCCCCGGTACTTTGCAAACGCTATGTGGCGTCCAGCGCTTTTCTAGGAAACAGTAGCTTTAGCAACATAATTATAAAAAACAAACGTTTTGTGTAAAAACTTAATCATTCCACCCAATTCCTTCATGATAAAAAACAGTGCAACGGTCACAACACCAATCTTACAGTAAACGTTGTAAAAACTAGCCAACTAGAAACTTCCTCATCGTATCGCCACGAATTCAATTTGGCAGGGAATTAGCTCACAAAGTTCCCAGCACCCGTATGTTAGCCGGCTCGGATTGTGATTAGAGTTCCGGCTATTTTTTAGCTATTGGGCTATATGGTTATGAAGGACGGATTTTGGGATTTCGGCTTGGTGATTGGAATTAAAGTTGGGATTGCATTTTGGTCTTGGTTTTAAGCAGGGCTTGTTAACGTTACCAAATAACAAAATAATAACCGTTAAGTAACGTTAATTTCAATTTGATACCTTAATAACGTTCACAAAAATGTAACGTTACTTGGTCACATTACCAGTAAAGTAACGTTAGCGTAACGTTACCGCAAATACATCAGTAACGTTATATTTACCGTTAATTTAGCTACGTTGCCGTTCCGTCTGTTTACATTTTTGTGCGCTCGCGCGGGCGCCTCGCTTAGCATTGGATTAGATGCACTGTTGCCGCTCCGCCACGCGCTAACCGTGCCGCCTGCGCCGTCGCCACGTAATACGTAATACGTGTCGCGGCGTAATACCATGACGTTCGACCTTCGCAATTTATCACCCTAAAGTAGGCATGCCTACTCAAATCCAAACGAGTATGAATGTTGAAATCGTAATTTGTAATTCGTTCGTAATTTGGCCGTATGAAGAAAGAAAGGGATGGATATTGAGATTGGCGATAGTGAGATAAAAATGAAAATCCAAGATGGCGGCTGCACAATTTTTTTTTATCATGGGTTTCGTTTTCATAGTTTTTAAGGGTGCTGAAGCCAATAGTGAGGTCAAAATGAAAATCCAAGATGGCGGTTGTAATTTTTTTATAATTATTCATCATGGGTATCGTTTTTATGGTTTTCAAGGGCGCTAAAGTCGATAGTGAGGTCAAAATGAAAATTCAAGATGGCGGTTGTAATATTTTTTTAATTTTTCATCATGGGTGTCGTTTTTATGGTTTTCAAGGGCGCTAAAGCCGATAGTGAGGTCAAAATGAAAATCCAAGATGGCGGCTGTAATTTATTTTTATTTTTTCATCATGTGTGTCGTTTTTATCAACAAAGAAATCTTTAAAATCAACAGAATGAATTACGTAAAAGTTTCATTTGAAGCACCATACAAAAAGCTGGACATTTTACAGTGTAAAAGATGTCAAAGATTCGGACACGCAAACATCCAATGCAACAGACCATTTAGATGTGTAAAATGCGGGAAAGAACACTCAACAACAAGCTGTTTAAAAAGACCGGACACCGAGGCAACTTGTGCCAACTGCCAAGAAAAACATCCAGCAAGTTACAAAGGCTGCACAAAATACAAACAGTACAAAGACCTACTTACGAAAAACAAGACAGGAAAGGGCAAAGAAACTAATGAAAACACAAACAACATAACACAAAATCAATACCGCAAAACCCCAATACAAACTGTACAAGAAAAACATCAAACTAAGAACCTCTTCAATCACTCGAAACCAAATATCACATACGCACAAGCGACAAAACAAGAAAACTCAGCAGGATCATTAACCGACATCAAGGACCCAAATAATTTTGGGGAAGTACTGGACGCCATGTTCAACAAATTTCAAAACATAATAAATATTATGTTAGACAACATGATGGATCGTATGATCCAATTAATCACAAGCCTTATAAAACACCCCTAAGCCTTAGAATAATCACCTGGAATGCCAACGGGCTGACAGAACGTCGACAGGAACTTGAACTGTTCTTGAAACTTTAAAGAGTTGACGTGGCTTTAATCTCGGAAACAAGGTTCACGCAAAAAACCCATTTCAGACTTAAAAATTACATGGTGTACGCTACAAACCATCCTTCTGGTAATTCACATGGAGGAACTGCAATCATAATTAAAGAGAACATCAAACATTATTTTTTTGGGGAAAACAGAACTGAAAAAATACAAGCAACTTCAATCAGGATCCAGGATAACAATATAGAAACAACAGTGTCTGCTATCTACTGCCCACCTAGGCATGTTATTACAAGAGATGAGTTCAAGAATTACTTCAACACTCTAGGAAACAGATTTATTTGCGGTGGCGATTGGAACGCAAAACACGCCTCCTAGGGCTCCAGACTAACCTCGCCACGGGGTCGACAACTCTATATAGCCACGAACGAACTTAACCCATATTGCGCTTCACATGGTATTCCTACATACTGGCCTGCGGGCCCTCAAAAGGTACCAGACCTATTGGATTTTTTCATCACCAAAAATATCCCGCTTGGACAAATAAATGTAGAGGAATGTACTGACCTGTCGTCAGACCATACACCAGTAATTATCAATGTTCACTCTAAGGCCATTCTAACTGAGTACCCACAAAGACTGTATAACCACACAACACACTGGGGCAGATACAGAACCAAAATATCAGAATCCATTAACTTGAACTTGCCATTAAATAATGTAGATAGCGTTGAAACAGCTATCGAAACGCTCAATAAGCTTATTCACATAGCGGCCAAAGAATTTACGCCTTTTTCAAGACCAAAAACAACACAAATTGCCCACTATTCTAAAGTAATAAAGGATAAAGTAAATGAAAGAAGACTGCTGCGGAAAAAATGGCATTCTACGAAATATCCCCGTGACAAAAAGTTTTCAACATGGCCTCTGAGGAACTTCAACAAATGATCTGCCAAGCAGAAAACGAGCGTCTACAAAAACAATTAGCAGAACTTACTCCTAATAAAGACACCAACTACTCTCTATGGAAGATAACAAAAAGGCTGAAATGACCGAAAGAACATATACCACCCATAAAAGCTCCTGATGGCAAGTGGGCAAAAACAGATCTTGAAAAGGCCCAAGTATACGCGCAACACTTAAAAACTTTCAGCCCCTTACCAAGCAAAAATCCTGAACACGACAAGGAAGCCTCCGAATATATGGACGCACCACTGCAAATGAACCTACCACTAAAAAGTGCAAGCCCCAACGAACTATGGAGAGAAATCCTAAAACTAGAAAAGGGTAAAACACCAGGCTATGACTTAATCGACGCACAACTTCTCAAGCAGCTGCCTAGAAAAAGCATAATTCACATCGCGGCCATCTACAACGCCTGCCTAAGACTAGCAATTTACCCCGCTCAGTGGAAAATTGCGCAGGTTATAATAATAATAATAATAAAAGCCATTTATTCAGACCATTTGAAACTTATGCTAGTACAATAAAATTATTAATAAGTTGCAGTTGAGTATAGCTAAAAATAAAAAACAAAAAATATTATTGACACCGGCTGTCTTCGTCTGTGTGCCCATTGGCAAAGGCCTCCTCCATTTCCTTCCACTTTTCCCTATCGGCTGCTATTCGAGTCCATAGTTTTCCTGCTGTGGTTTCCAGTTCATCGGCCCATCGTTTTCTCTGCCTTCCTCTGTGTCGATTGCCATTTCTCGGGTACCAGACTGTTACCCTTTTGCTCCATTTGTCTGTGCCTCTGAGGGTGTGACCAGCCCACTTCCATTTTAGTTTTTTGACTTTCCGTGTGACGTCAGTCACCCTCGTTACCAGTCTAATGTTTATATTTCTAATCCGGTCTTTCTTTTTTACTCCCATCGTACTTCTTTCCATGGCACGTTGGCATACAGCTAATTTGTTGGCTTGTGCCTTTGTCAAAGCCCAAGTCTGGCATCCATACGTTAGGACCGGCAGCACGCATGAATCAAATAGTTTCCCTTTTAATTTTATACTAAAATCAGGGCTCTTCATAATCTCTTTCAGAGACCAATACCTATTCCATGCGTTTGCTACTCGTCGATCTATTTCTTTTTCGCTCTGGTTCGTGCTGGAAATTATTTGTCCTAAGTAAATGTAATCATCTTGGTAATCGATGATTTTGTTGTTTACCATGATTTCATGTCTTTGATAATTAGTTATAATTTTGGGTTTGGCGCAGGTTATAATGATACCCAAACCAGGCAAACCGCTCCACGATGCAAGCTCCTACAGACCAATAAGCCTACTCCCCGTGTTGGGTAAACTCTTCGAAAAAATATTGCTGAACAGGATGCGCCCCTATCTACCGGAAGTTATTCCTCTTCACCAGTTTGGCTTACGAGAGAAACATGGAACTATTGAACAGATACACCGTATTACGGATACTATAAGTCGTGCACTAGAATGCAAACAGTTCTGCTCTGCTGTCTTTCTTGACATTAGCCACTCGTTCGACAGAGTGTGGCACGAAGGACTTCTCTTCAAACTTAAAAAGTTACTGCCTCACTCTTTCTTTCCGATTCTACGATCGTACATACACAGTAGATGCTTTGAGGTGAAATTTAACAATAAAGTTTCTTCTTTAAATGAAATTTGCTCAGGAGTACCACAAGGAAGCATATTGGGACCCATCCTATACTTGCTTTTTACCGCAGACCTTCCAATGCACGCTGATACTATAACTGCCACCTATGCAGATGATACAGCCCTTTTGTCGGTACATGTGGATCCGGCTATAGCATCAGCCAACATACAAACCCACATCCATGAAGTGGAAAAGTGGCTAGATAAATGGCGTATTAGGGTTAATCAAGGAAAATCTGCTCACGTGACCTTCACCCTGAGAAGGCAGACTTATCCCCCAATAAGACTTCATAATGAAGAGGTTCCTCAAGCTGAAGGTGCCAGATATTTGGGTATGCATCTGGATAGGAGACTCACCTGGAGAAAGCATATCTGGACCAAGCGTAAACAGCTGGATACGAAAGTCAGATCAATGAACTGGCTGATAGGTCGCAAATCAAGCCTGTCACATGAAAGCAAGATAGCTATCTATAAGACCATTCTCAAACCAATCTGGACTTACGGAATCCAGCTATGTGGTACTGCTAGCAATAGCAACATAGAGATTCTTGAAAGATTTCAAAGCAAGACACTGAGAACCATGCTAGATATACCCTACTATGTAAGCAACAAATATATACACGAGAACCTAAGTATCACTACCGTCAAACAAGAGATCGCTAGATATAGTGAAAGCTATCAGACGAGAATATCAACTCATGTCAATGAACTGGCATCCAAACTAGAAGGCACAGGAAGTATTAGACATTCCCGATTGAAACGGCATAGTGTCTCTACACTTACCGTGAGATTTGGTGACATATGATAAAAGGGATTCATAGGAATTCCTTACGCTATTAAGACATAGATCGAGATACCTCATCTGAATGGCTTATTGTGTTAACACAGATTGCCAAGTTACTGTATTCATAATAAAAAAAATAAAAAAAAATATTGTCTTCACTCATCTTGATGTTGGATAAATTATCTTATCAGTTAGGTATCTCACTTATTACTTCTCAGCACGCGTAAGAATCGGCAATGTTTTGATCGGCACGGCATCACAGAGCGGGGCGACGGCGGGTGGCCTGCCCCCGCGCGTCTCGTCCCCCTCTACTTCAAACTCACTAGATTAACCGTTCTAAAAGTATCGATAAAATTAACGTTAATAAACAACTAACGTTAATAATGATTACCGATAAAATGGAGCTAAAATAACGTTAAATCCATTAACGTTATTTTAATATTAACGGTAACGCTGTCAAATCAAGGAAACGTTATGAAAATTTTACCGGTATTTAAAGCCCTGGTTTTAAGTATTTGTTATAAGTTTACCAAGCTTATTACTAAAATACTGGTAGGTATTCAGCTGCATTCGGTTTGACTGTAAGCTGACCCCAACACAGTTGGGAAAGGGTTAATCAGACGACGTTTGCCAGGCTTATTAGGTGCAGATGCCAGCACATCAAGCACACAATCTGTCAAATTTCTTTAATAGATTTCCAACTTCATTGCTAAAGCATAAAGGTATGATTCCGATCTTGGCAGCACACAGCAGTGCTGCCGCAGCAGTACTGGTCTCCATACATTCTCTATAGGTTTATATGAGATTACATTCCGAGCACAGCAGCAATGTAATAGTGCAGCATTGCTGCTGTTCTCGGAATGTAATCAATCATACCTTTAGACTCAAAGTTGATTGGGAAAATTTTACAGTTTCGGGTAGCTTGATGTGCTGGCGTCTGTACTTGACTCATGTGTCTGGAGTAACTAACTAAACGGAGGAATAAATGTAAAACAAAATCTATAGCTTTTTGTTCACTTAGGGGTCGAAGTACCTACTCGTACGCATAAGTATACGCGAAACATGCCCAGAAGACTGGCATTGCCAATATTGCCACGATGGATATCAATGCTAATTCTTTGACCAAAGACCAACCCAGCCCTCTGGTCGCGTGAAGTGTCGACCAAAGTTTTTTCCAAAAATGGTTGTCTATAAGGCCCTATTATTTCAGCCTCACTTTTTAAAATGTTTTGGATTCTTCTATTGACACGCTAGTGTCGATAGCAATCTAAATGGACCAGAATTTGGCTACTTGTTTGGCACCATTATCAGCGTCCATCAGCTCCTACACACGACACAATATTAAGTGTACCATCGTTTGTGGAACAGCACCACGTTTACACTCCCAGGCTGAGTCGTGGGTCGCGGGATTGTTCGAAAGAGTTACCGTGGCCCCGGAACGCAAAGGACAAATAAGAAACATGGATGGGTTTTAGTCAGTAAAAGTCTAACACTCCCTCTCGCTCAACCCACAGCGGGAGGGGTCATTTGATGATTACCAATCCATAAAAAAAAAAATGCGGAGTCGTTTATGAATCTCCACCTGAACAAGTCCTCCTTGCTTCGGCCAACCTGGGTCCGGAGTCTGTTTTAAGACTTCCAGGCTACAAGGCAACTCTTATCCAATCTTTTGAATTGAAACTATTACTAGGTCAAGCATTTTAGTGTTTATTTAAGGGCAAAGTAATTAATTCGCAAAAATACCGCGTTACTGCTGACTACAGTGCGGTGTAGTCGCAACTATATCCTGATAGCTGTGGCGTAGAGCTATACTCCAAAAAAAATTGCTTTTTATGTGGAGGTTGCTTATTTATGAAACATGTTTTCTTGTATGATGGTCCTCTGTATGGAGTGTGCATTATTTTAACTTATATGAGTACTAATGCCACTAGAATTTATTATAAGTTGTTCTATGATACTAACAACACAATTGGATCATTGTTGTCCGAAACAAAAGTATTTTTTTATTTTATTAATCTAATCTGAAAACGTTTATAAATCAATACGATTTAAAATAAAAAGGAAGATGAATGTATATATTTTTCTATGCCCACATAAAACTAAATAAAGTAACAGAAAATAAAATGAAACGAGACAAAAGAAAGATGGACGATGAATCGCTCAATTATCACAGAATTAATATTTACTTCCATTCAAAATTGGGACTGAATACGTAATCGCGTTGTGACAGAAAAAAATCTTTAATATTCTCCCTTTGATCTTTGTAGGAAGTTAAAAAAGAACCTAAACTTAGCCCCGGGCAGGGAGGACGGAGGGCCCGGTCAAAGATTATACAAAAAGGGAGTAGCGACATTTTTTTTACTTGATTCATCTGTTGCACGCATGTGTACGCTGTACAGCGTGGTGTACATTAACCACCATTTATAGGTAATATCTTGCACTTCTCTACAAATAAGTAATAACTCATCAAAATGTAGGAAACAGCAGATTTTTTTTTCACTATTTTAGGTTTGGTTCTATAGTAAAAGTAGTTCATAATGATAAGTACAATGACCTCTTAAAAGGTTGTTGGTGTTTTTCCAATAACCCATAACATAACATCACGCCTTTAATCCCCGACGAGTTGGGCAGAGGTGTACCATACTATACCGACTTAATACTTATTCGTAGGCACTTCCGCAAGATCCAGAACCGATTTACTCCTAAAGTAGGTTTTAATAAAAAAGGATCATCCGTTTCAATTGTGAAAGTGTATGTATTTATTGTGTAGATACATGTGAATGCTACACGACAGACTAACTGCTGTATTGTCTCTCCTTTCTATCTAAATCCATCCAAAGGTTGTCTTTGTTTTGAAAGATCGCTTTTAGCGATAAGATCGCCGTCGACCCCTTGTAAAATGTCTACATTAATATCTGTAATATTTATTTTATTATTTTTTCACGACATTTTCCACTTAAAAACGTTTTAACGTGCAAAAGTCTTCATAAATAAAAGTCAGTGAGCCAATAATATACCTGCTTTCAGAGCGTTTACGACGGACGGCATTTTATACAAACTTTCAAGCCATTGTTTTTCGAAATGAATAAACCGATTTTAAAGAAACTTCATACGCAGGATACTGCATAAGCTGGATATAAAGGTCTAAAAATTTAAAGAACATTTTCGAAATGTCTTATTTAAAAAAGGTAACTGAAAATCTCTGTTTCTATGGAAAATTTAAAATCGGTCTAATTTGGCTCTACCTGCCTATACTATTTTTCGAAAATGTTCATAAGCAACTTCTTAGACCTTTGTATCCTGCTTATGCGCATGAAATGCCGTACGTCGTAAACGCTCTTAAATTTTTACTAGAATATTTTCCATTATTTGGGTAGCAGTATAGGTTATCATGGAAAATAGATTTATTAATCAAGGCCACTATTATGCAATATCCAATGAGCCAGGAGAGCAATGGTAGTCCAGTGGTAGCCCCGACTTACGAGTTATTAGTTCAAGGGTTTGAATCCAGGCAGTCGCTTTATTTTGTGTAAATAATTTCATTACCACTGCTTTCAAAACGGTGAAGGAGACCATTGTGAGGAAACCGGCATGTCTAAAATCTACGACATCTACTAACCCCAAATGTGTAACCCACTTGCTTTCACAACCCGAACAATTTTGAAAGAAATTCCTAAACCATTGCTTCATATGTTTGAAAAATTCGTCTGCTCAACAACAAAAATAACGCAATGAATGTTTTCTAACTGTCAAAGTTACTATTGTTAGTCTTCTTTTCTTCTTCTTTGGCCTCGCCTTTTCTCGTTACGCGGCGTCCGCTTTCCTAATCATGCGATGCCATTTATTTCGGTTTTATTTCGCCATCTTCCCGTAAGTCCCATCTCCCTCATGTCCTTTTGAACCTTCGTAACCCATGTGGCTCTTCTTTGTAGCCATGCAAAGGCACTTTTTCTCGTCATAGTCATCTGTTCGTCGAAGTACATGACCATATCGAGTTAGCGTGTCACGAAATTACCCGCAGGCTACATAAGTACCAGATTATAAGGAAAATAATCTAGAGTAAATTTTAGGCATATTAAGAAAGTCACACTATCTTGGCTTATCTGCTTTAATTTTAAGATCCATGTGCAAAACAGGACGCAAAATTTAAATTCGTGAATTTGTTATTTAAATTAGTTAACTCAGCTGGCAGTAATTACTTATTCTTTTACTTTGGAAATAACTTGAACATCGTTACGTTCATCAAACCAATTTTATGTAAAATAAAGTTTAATAGTTTTGGATAAGATCGGAAGTCTGATTTGATTTGAATTTTTGGATACCACCAAATCAAATCAAAAGTAATTAAATAAAACGTAATCAATTATTAATTAATGTTTAGTATAATGTAAATTGTAATACCTAATTAGAATCAGTAGGTAATTAACATTACGAAACATAAAACATTAAATTAAATTATTTGCCATATGTCAGCTAGCACACGCCAATATACCAACAAAACCCACGTAGAATAAAAACAAATTTATTCATGAATTATGATTTTTTTGCTATACAACGTGTATCAGAAATTTGAGGGTGATTTCATTTGATCTTTCAGTTTGATGGACTTTGCCTACGTACATAATGACCACACATTTCTGATACACGATGTCTAATTATGACTTTCAATTCTGGATACCTTAGACCGTAAAAGGGACCGTTATACGTCAGGGTAATGGATAGGAGGAAAATATTTTATTATGTGCAGACGCCAGCACATCAAGCTACTACAATCTGTCATAGATTTTCAACTTTATCTCTTAACCATAAGGTTCAAAGTTGATTGGGTAAATTTGACAGTTTTGGATAGCTTGATGTACTGGCGTCTGTACTTAGATACTTTTACGTATGAAATGGTACTATCACTATCAATCTACTATAATTTATTAGTAAACTGAAAAACACGCTTACAAAAATTAACAAATCAAACTCCTTAAGAGAATAATTAGAAAAAAACAAAGATTATTTAATTTTTATGTGCAGTCAAGGATAATGAATTGTTGCGCAAATTGACACGCTACGTCAATTTCCTGTATTAAAGCGATTTCATACAACACAACAGTCAAAGAATGACACTCGTTGTTAACGCGGCCAAAGTGGAACAGCTCATAGGTACGAGCAATTAAAGTCGGTACTCAATATCCTGAACTTTTAATTTCCCTGACTTTGGATTCGCTCAAGAGCATGTAATAATTTGAAAGTTACTTCCTTTGTAGGTATTTATTTATTTACCTATTTAAAGGTTTATAAAGAAAGTAGGTCACTCGGTACAACGTTTTTTAACTGTCCTTTTTTCCTCATTCAAGTTACGTGTCAGGCTTGTAACGCCGATGATACTTTCGTGGTGAAATGGCCAGGGGGATTGTCCAAAATTTCTAATCATTAGATTTTTTTTTTTTGAAAATTTAGAGCATTTTGAGAAACCAATTTGAATATTTTGATGGTTGGCTCAATAGTTCTTTTTTTATAAATATTTAAAATTTTAAGGTAGGTTACGTCATCAGTGGCACTAAAGATTAAGTGCTGTTGCCTCACTAGTACAGAAATAAAAAAAATCATTCTGTCAACACAACGTCATCCACACCTATCAGTGTCAAAGTATCAATCTATTAAAATTTTTCACAGCATTTCATTCCATTTTTTTTGTATTCCATAGCTCTTCCGATATATTAAATATTGTCGATTGTTGAAACAATGTAATCAGATTTATAAACGAGATGAATAAGAGGCAAGTCGGAATGTTTAAATTTAATATATTTTTGACATATTATAATTTTACACTTTACACTGACGGATTGTAGACAATACTTGCCACTTACTTTTTATTTTATTTTTGAGGTAGCGATACTAAACTGTACGGTCGCAGGTGACGTAATTTGAAGGGCACAAAAGGTCAATCGTATTTTATCAAAAATATCAATAAATATTAATATTTTTCGTAAATTAATTAGTCCATAATGATTAGTAACGCTATTCCTCGAAATGGTTTTTCAATTACAACATTTAAAAAAATATGAACAATGCCCATTTATGCCCAATAGAACTGTTTAATAACAGTCTATTATTGTCCTACTGCACATGCAGCAAAGGCCTCTTTTCAAACAGAGAAGGCACGAGCATTGATCACCACTCTTGCTCTAGACGGGCTGCTGATTGATCACCACTCTTGATCCAGACGGGCTGCTGATTGATCACCACTCTTGCTCCAGACGGGCTGCTGATTACAGGCTTATAATTACCTTACATGTAAAAAGAGATTTCATCACGATGTTTTCCTTCACAGATGTCAGTAACATCCAAGTTAACTTAGGCTCTGAAAGTACGTATTTATATGAGTTGAAAAAGTCAAGTTACATTGTTGGTACTTGCCCGGATTTGAATCCACAACTTTGTGCATGAGAGGCGAAGCTTTAACCACTGGGCCATCACGGTAATGTATAACAAATATGACTTTAACTGAATTTGGCTTCAAATACATGAAATTCATCACCAAAGATAGCTTTTAAAGTTAGTTAGTTAGTTTGTTATTATTAAAATCAACAAGTAAAAACCCCACTTTTGAGAAAAGCAAACAGTTGGGATAAGGTCACACATGAAAGTTAGTATGTTTACTGCATTGTTTACTGTTTGCCGACCATTATTCATTAACATGTTTCCTCAAAATGTTTCCATATTAAAAAAAACAGAAGTGTCAAAAATATATCTCCAAATAAAAATAAACAAAAGAGCGCTTATTTTAAATATTCAGAGAAAAGATCAAGCCAAATGCAATACAATTAATAATATTTTTTCCAACGTCTGCCCCGAACACTTGGCTACCTATTCTCTTTTTAAAATTTCCTCCCCAACAAAATGGCGACATCTTTCGGTTTAAAGCAACAACGTGTGCTGCCAAAGGCAATATCATTATTTCATACTGGCAGGATGCGTTCGGAAGCGGCAACCATTTTTATTGTTCCCTACTTCAAAACGGAGATTGCTTTCGAAAATTTGGCAAATGTCGCCAATTCTGCTTATGTGGGACGTTTAATTTTAATCGTTAATGGCACAGATTACACGAAGCTAAATATACTATTGTATTTTTTTATAAATGGAATAAATATTGTGGTTTGATAATTTTTGTTTAAAGAATTTATTTCAACGTTATTATTGGCTAGTTCTACTCTCTTCTCGTCAATCGCCCGTGGTGCCTCAAGGTCATCACTCATTATTACCGCACCGCTCCAGTGCAGAAACCGCCCGTCACCGCCTCGAAAAATTCCACCCGCTTGTCGCCAACGTGCCGTTAGCAAGACGATCGCTCGCTGCTGGTGGGCCACCGTGCACCGGTGAGGTGACAGCTTGTTGTTCATGCGCTGCTTACTAGTTGTTAGCTCAACGGCTAGTTTTCAGCTTACAGACCGGTTTGCGAACATTAGTGAATGTGAGAATTTGCGGGCGACGACGGGGAGACAGCTGTCCGTGTGGCACGAGGACAGCTTGTGGAGCGGGCCGCGCGGTCGTCGGCGCGACGTGTAACAGACTTCCCACTATTCTGTATTGTCATCATATAATTTACCTTAATGCAGTTGATTTAAAATCCTAACTTGACTGACAAGTTTATTGCTGTATTGGAGAGGTGCTGTTATAATGAGTTATAATAATAATAATTCTTTATTTCAGATAACTAAGATCTAAAGCGTTAGTAATTACAATAATGACTTAAGACTATTGTTAGTAAAGTGACATAGTGATGGTGATTCTTATTTATTGATCACCGTCCTTACCATTTTCTTAAAAACTGGAGAGGTACCTAATATCCTCCCCTATTATTTTGAGGATGCTGTTGCTAGTTCCTCGTACTCTGCTTAGTAGAGATGCAGTTTTTTTGCGAATCACCTCATGAAAACCATCGGTTCGATTCTGCACAAACATCTCTGAAGCACTACAAAAGCGAGGCCTTCGCAACAGCATCCTAAAAATATTATTATACTGGACGCGCAGCGCGTCCATCGCTCTTTTGGTATCGCGACCCACAGGCTTCCCGTGTAGAAACTTTGGCAGTATGCCTTAAAAAGGGTGATTTTGACATCCACACTACATCGGGAGAACCTGCGTGCCAGCATATTACCTCGGACCGATAGAGCCCTGCGCTCCCTTTCAATGTCTACATTGTCCTTACGGTCGGCGGTGAGGAAATGCCCG
Organism: Gortyna flavago; assembly: GCA_963669345.1. NCBI lineage: Eukaryota > Metazoa > Arthropoda > Insecta > Lepidoptera > Noctuidae > Gortyna > Gortyna flavago. Next base: position 3,298,574 of record OY770142.1, on the reverse strand, counting down.
AGGTACTTGAAAGAATCTACCTTATTTAGTTTCGAGCCACTGAACATAATGTTAGGTATAATTTCAGGGCATTTACCGCCGGCCTTAAAGACCATGTATTTACATTTCATCACATTATATAACAGTCCTCAGTATACAACAACCTCACAGCGCTTCAGTAGCTCCCCTATAGACCGTACAGTAGGACCCAACAGCAAGCACCATATCGTCTGCATAGCTTATGTTATTAATGACCTTTACAAGACTGATGATAATGTAAGCAAAATTGTACCCTATTGCCCTGTTTTCTTCCTATGTTTATCATTTGCTACTCTGCAGTAGGTCGTGTACTGCTTTACATAATGGTTATAAGATGCTAGCCGTATGCGCTGCAACTAACCCGATGCGGAGAGTTGATTCTTACGAGTTTCCCGGAGGTACCTACTTCTTTTGGTGTTTCCTTCGTACGGTACGAGTTTACTTTAGTTAGAAAATAAAAACAAAGCGTATTTTTTTTTAGATGAAATTTCGTAGAGATGTATACAGAATTTTCAATAAGTAATTAGGTAGGTACTGAATATTTATTTTTTTACTGCCTCATTGATTTAAAAAAGACCTTTAGACTGAAGATCTAAAGGTCCCTGATTCATTCGCTGGTTTTGGCATCAATTTTGTTAGACATAAGCAAATAAATAATGAAATATTATTTAATATTTATTTTAGTTTTTGTGCAAACATTAGATGTCACATGCCCCCTTACTAATAAACTATATCGGATGAATAGTTACACACCGCTTTCTCTCTTTCAGTCCCCAGTAGTTTGACTTTCGAAAAAAGAAGACAACGCGTTGTGTAACTATACAGACGCTATACAACGTTTATTACTAAGGAAGAAACAAAAGAAGATGTAAAATATTTTAAATTAAGAATAATGAAAATGAAATATAAAAGAAGGTTTTATACTTTTTGTCGGCTCTAACTGTAGCATTTATTTCGCAAGCAGCGTTCTCGAGCATGAGCTGCTGGGTTCGAATCCCGGATCGAGCAAAGTGTTATAGGATTTTTCCGTCTGGAATTTTTGAATATTAGCCCAGAGTCTGGTATTGTCCCCCCGGTTGATGGCAATAAGCTCGCCCCTATTACATAAAAAAATAAAAATGAAAATGGTGAAATGTGGCTGTTTCATATAATAGGTTCACCTCTGCCCAAACTTTCGTGGTAGATATATACAGGCGTCAACGTTATGTTTTGTTATGTTTCTTTTTTACTTTGAGAAGTTGTCTGTGATAGTCCGAGGCCGTATTGATTATTTTCAAATCTCATATTTGTAAGGAGAAGAAATATCAGCTCTGTAAGCCATCATTCAAGATGTCACATTGTAATCAGAATGCCAATTTTCGTAATTAAAAACGTTCAAAATCTAGTCGCAATCTCATCTCAGCGACAATCAATGTCAAAAACTTGTTAAAAATGTAGGTAAATTAGATGTATTTTTGACAGATGAGAATGAGATCAGACTGAACGGTCTTAAAATTATGAAAATTGTCTCTCTGATAGTCTTGCAAATTATTTTGTGATTTGTGAATATCTCTGGAATGTACCACGACCTTTAAGCAAGTTTGTAGACACACACTCATAATAACTAGAGGCACGTGACTATCAACTAGCCTAGCCTTTTCTCGACTATATTGGGTTCGGCTTCAAGTTTAACCAGATGCAGCTGATTGCTAGTATTTTACATGGTGTGACTGCCGTTCTGACCTCCACCACCCAGTTACAGGATAATACAATACCCCTTGGTAAGACTGGTTGGCAAATACTTAGCTATTAGGACGTTAGAAAAACTTGTTCTGTCTCGGCACAGCCAAATCATCATGCCTTTTTTTTCCGTTTGCCTGTACTGTCCCTCTGCTGGACAAAGGTCTATACAGCAGGGAGATTTTTTAATCACCACCCAAATTTTTACAGTGTGTTCTACCCATGATTATGAAAAACTTTCACTATGGGACCACCTCTGAAATCTCGAAAAAAAATCTGCTGTTTCATACAAAAGTTCAATACCTACTTGACCAAAATGTATGAAACAGCTGTTTTTTTTTTCATGAGTTCAGAGTTGATCCCATAGTGAAAGTTGTTCGTATTCATGGGTAGAACATCCTGTAAAAATTTGGATGGTGATAAAAAAATCTTCTTGTATATTTATAAAACAAAATCCCGTATACACCAATCTTTACCAAAGTAACAATGTACACAGCAAGGCAATTTCTCCTTAAAAAGCAGTGTTAAACATGTCATGATCTAAATTAATCGTTTGTAGTTCAGTGTTCACGGAAAGTCGGCCTCGTTTGTATCGCTAACGAAAACATGCTAGGAACATATAAGCCTTTCTCTTGGCGGGTATCTTCGACAGATTAGCTAGTGGGCTAAGTTAGGAGAGGACGGAGGAAAGGTACATAGATTTATAGGTTTTTTTTTTGTTTATATTTATTTGATTCTCTTTGTTTTTTTTTCCTTTTGGTTTGTGGTTTTCTTTTTTTGTTTTGTTTTCATTTTCGACAGTATCTGCGATTTGATACAGATACTGTCTTATTGCATTTTTACTCGCGATGATGATTTTATTAAGTGATAAATAAAATAAAATAATTATAGGTATTTGTGAAAACATGTAAATGGCCATATTATTTATTTGATTTTATGATTAAATACTGAGGAAGAATACTAAGGAGATTAAATTACGCTATTCAGTTTTTTAGTTTGATTTTTTTTTAACATCTTCATGTATACCATACCTACCAAGCTGTAAGTTTTCCAAAAGTTATAAAATAGGTATCCAGAACCTTTCACGTTTCGGAAAGCGTAGCGCTGGAAGGCCATAAGGTGGACCGATGACCTTGTGAAGGCTCAGGAATCCGCTGAATGCGAGAACCACAGGAACAGTCGATGTGGCGACGCTTGGGGGACGCCTATGTTCAGCAGTGGTCGTCGAATAAAATTATGATAATGATGCCCAACTTGGGTTTATCGAGATAGTTTTGTTCAGCAGTTGAAGTTTGTTGTTGGAATTTCGTCCATTTTCTATCATAGCCCTGATAAAAATCAAGGAAGACTGAACTGAGATGAGCTATTAAAAGAAAGGAGAAAAGATTTACGTTTTCACGTGGAAAATAAAGACGAGAAAAACTATTCAACGACCTTACTTTGAAATTTAAATTCGTAATATTGAGCTAAATGTACGCCATATTTGTACGCCTCTTGGCATAACATAGCGTTCCGTTCACCAAACTCAAGATCTGTATTTCTTTACCTGTGTTAACAAATAAAAGTGATTTGATTTGATTTGACCTTCTGTCCAGTCACCGCTACATCAGTGGCAACAAGTTGACATTGACAACGCCTTTATGTTGTAGCAGTAAGGGCGGTTTTCGTAGTGCAAGAACGGCGACCCAATCAAGCGCTGGACCTTTACCAAGAACTGGTCATTAGCAGCTTTAAACAGAGATAAGTGGAAGGAGAGTAGGAAGGCTTCGCCCTGCTGTGGGACAAGAGCGTATATTCATTCTTTATTTTTCTTCCAAAAATTCTTCACCTTAAAACTGCTCTCATCCACGAACAACTCCTACATTTCACACCAAACAACAAACGTAATTTAATATTAATTATTTCTAGCGAACAGTATTAATTGCACGCGTCTACAACAAAATACGGTTCGCGTTTCTTACAAAATAATAGATACCTACCTAACAACGTATACCTACTAATAAACAAGGCGTCGGCAACCTTTACCCTTGAAATTCAACCTTGAGTTTCACAAGCTAAGGTTGGTTTTTCTTTGGGAATTTTTTCTTTGAGTTTGGAAACTGAGGATCAGATTTCGTATTGGGGAAGTTTGGATTATCTTAACACGTGCTTCTTGTCGTGATTAAATATTTTATGTGTTCGTAAGCGCAGCTTTAAATAGAAGATTATGCCAGGTGAAGAATAAGAACTCTGCAGCAGTAGTGGCCCAGTGGCCCAGTAGAGCAGTGGTGGTCCAGTAGTTTCGGCCCCGACTTATTTATGTATTTATTTTGTGGATTTAATTTCATCACCACTCTCAAAACGGTGATGGGAAACACCGTGAGGAAACCGGCATGTCCTAGAACCAAAACTTCGACGGCACGAGACATCTGCCAAGCATCTTCATCATCTCATCATTCATTTCATTTTTTTTTCTTCATTGCATCTGATTATGCAAGTGCCAGCATAGCCCGCGAATTTTATTTTCTTACGTTCTTTCAAAGTCAAGCATTCATTTCAAATAGGCATATAAAAGGCATTTTTGAACGTCGAAAATTACAATAAAATAGTATTGATTCTAGGCGCCCCTTCCAAAAGGTAGTTTTCAAAATGATGACCATTGTTTTCAATATTGGATGGATTCGATGTCTCAAGGATTGTACTGCATTCAGCATTACAATATTATTGATTCCACTAGAATATTAAAAAAATTGAATTTATAACACAATAATAATAATTAATAGTAATAATAATAATTGTTTGCTGCACCGGGTGACGTTATTACGTCGGCGCTGGCTGTCGCTGAAAACCAGCGAGGAGGCTTTGTCTTGCATAGGGTCGCAGCATAATGCTGAGCGATAGCCGTTTTGCGTGTTCTTTCTTTCTTTTATAATGTTTGAAGGTGACTGCGCTGCGGGTGTCTGTTAATAAAAATATTGAGCATCATTTCGAACAAGGTACAGGTAATATAAGGTATGAATACTTTAAAATAAGAAGCAGTTTATTAAAATCCAACATTTTGCTTAAGATTGCCGTATATCATTTCTTCCAAAAATTTGATCCTTATTAGGGACACTATCGAGTGGTGTAATAAAATAGGGTGTGTTTTTTTTTCAAAATCAACAGTTTCGATTTTTGAAAAATCCAATGATGCAGTTTTAGTTTTCGTAACTTTTCGCTATTCCTCATAGTTTCGGAATTGGCTATCCACGCCCACTTGAAAAATTCACAATGTTTAGCGTCTATGCTTGAAAAAAATTTGCTGAGACAACTTCCGTTTATCAAACAAAACAACCAAAGGGCGAAAAAGTCAATAAAAAGAATGGAAACATCTCATCGTAAAAACTTAAGTGAAGGTAGCTTGAAGTGAGCTGTAATTCCACGTCATGCCATTATTGACAGCTCACTGCGAGCTCACTCCACCAAAATTTTCACGGTGTTATTTTTAAAGAAAACTCGCAATATTCGCCATATTTGACAAATAAGCCCCAGTGTATCTCTTCCGTTTATCATAATAACCAAGCCGTGCAATATGCAAGTCATTCATTGAATGCTGACGGATATTTATTGTTTTGGTTACCGAAGAAGTTAAGATGAAAGAGAGGGGTTGGTTGGGGTTACACTCCCATAGATAATAACGAACGTAGCGCAAAGTCGACCGTCCACTGCTACGCAAGATGTACAGACGCCAGCACATCAAGCTACCCGAAACTGTCCAATTTTCCCAATCAACTTTGAACCATACGCTTTAGCGATAAAGTTGTTAATCTTTTAAAGAAATTTTACAGATTGTAGTAACTTGATGTGCTGGCGTTTGTACACGGAAAAGTTTGCCACGATAGCTGCAAGGTTCATTTGTTTGCCAGCCACGAATTCGTGCGTAGTTGGGTGCTTACTCTCGAATGTAATACCGATAGATCGACATTGGAATTGTCAGTCAAACGTCAGGGATTGGCTGGACTCACTGAGTCTATCCAATCCCTAACGTTTAACTCAACCAACTGACGTTTGACCAATGTCGATCTATCGGAATTATATTCGAGAGTAAGCACCCTGCCCGTGGACGACTGTGTTACCACTTTTTAACGAAATTTAAATAGTGAAGTAACAAAAGAAAAGTTATTCAGATTGTGATTGATAATGGATATCTATGGTTACGCTATTAGGTATTCCAGAAAGTTAAGGACAGTAAAACTCGGAGCTCTAAAGATGAAAGACCAGTAGATAGCTTTAATATGAAATAAATCAATCACCAAAACGTTGATATAGAACCTATTATGGCTACTGAACACCATACCATTAACAACATACTCAAAAAGCGAGCGAAATTCGAAGCTTGGCAATAGTCAAGAACAATTTCCTTATAGACGCCCAAGCCGCAGGCGAACACAGATAATAAATTAATATGATAACCATTACAAAATAGATAAGGTGCAGAAGGCCGGCTCTATTCTGTTCCAAATGTCATCATCTGCCTGCCTTTTCCCATCTATGTTGGGGTCGGCTTCCATTCTAACCGGGTGCAGCTGAATACCAGTATTTTACAAGGATCAACAGCCTATCTGACCGCCACAACCCAGTTACTAGGCAACGATATCCCTCAGTAAGACTGGTTGTCAGATTTTTTTTGCTTTTCTACCTACTAATCTACGAATTTACACCCGGGACCAACGGCTTAACGTGCTTTTCCGACGCACGGAGCGGTCTCGATATGTGACGGATGGACACATATCCACGAACTAACCGGGGCCATCGCAACATAACCTTCGATCGACCCGTGAGCATGCGTGCGTGCACTTATTTTCGGTCGTGCGTGGCGTCTATGTAGACGCGCACACGGCGATCTCAAACAAATGCGGCACTCGCTGTACGAGCGTGTCTGTTTGCGTGCATTTTCGCTAGTTGTATAGAGCTAGCCTTCTGTATTCAATTTATTCTGTGTAACCACAGCATACCGGCTACTATCAGATAATTGTTTCCGGGAATCGAATGCGGGACCGCTAAGGTTATTAGAATAATTTTATGTTCTTCTGTATTTGGAAATATTATGGTGTTTTGTTTTGGAAATGGTAATAGAGAAGTTATTCTATCCTAAGGTTTATTTTGGCAACTGAAAGTGGTGGTGGTCCGTTGTTTTTCATGCTTCAGTTTTAGATATGTGGTATACCCATTTCACAAATATTAATTCTTCTAGCGACTCCTGCCCACTTAGTTTGGCTATATTTAAAGTTAAGAAACGCATAAAAGTAAAGATTAAAGGATAAAGATAAAAAAGAAAGAATCAAAGCAAAACGAACAAAAAAGAAACGAAATATTTTATGTTTATCTTTCGTCATCTCACCCTAAGATAACACATAAATCCTCTTCCTACAAATCTAGCATAAACAAGCACTCTGACCTGGATCAAATTTCACAACGCCATAAAAATATGCATTCCGTAGCGTAGAACACATTATCGTTCACATACTGCGCCAATCGAGATATCAAAGGAAAAGACTGCTAACCCTGCCGACTCAGGAATTCTTTGGAGCAATGATAATCACACCTAATTGGTATCAACGTTTTTATTCTGTTTTTTGGCGTACAAAAAATGCTCGAACAGTTTAAGCAGTTTGAAACAGTCCAAAACCAAAAAAGCACATTCTAAACATCCAGAAATTAAATAAACGCATGAGTTATTTCTAACAGAAGAATTCAGCTGCACTGGGCAGCGTTTTGGTAGCTCCGTCGAGTCTTCTCGTCGCGTATTGCACAGAGCCTAAAGACTAAGGTCTTCAATCAGTGCGTCCTGCCGGTTATGACTTACGGAGCCGAAACGTGGACACTCACGGTACGGCTGGTCTCTCTGAGCGATCGAATCCGCAACGAGGTGACCAGCAGAGAACCAAAATGGGCCGGCCATATTAGCCGTACAACCGATAACCGTTGGCGTAGATGTGTTCTTGAGTGGAGACCGCCAATCGGTAAACGTAAGGTGGGACGCCCTCAGGCTAGGTGGAGCGACGATCTTCGTAGGGTGGCTGGTAGCAGCTGGATGAGAGTTGCCGAAAATGGAGTTGAATGGCGTGCAATAGGAGAGGCCTATGTCCAGCAGTGGACTGCTGTAGGCTGATGACGATCATGATGAGTTATTTCAAGCCGAATAGCAATGTAGGTAGATGAGTAGAAACCATAGATCCTTACATGCTGCTTTTGCTCCTTACACATTCAAAAGTACACAGATCAGACCCAGGTACATATAAAAAAAAGTTTTTTTTTTTTTGCTTTATACCGGCACTAGTATCCACACACTCTGTGAAAATTTCAGATGTCTACCTATTACGGTTCAAAAAATACAGTCCTGTGACAGACGGACGGACAGTCAGTGAAGCCCGAGTAATAGAGTCCCGTTGGCATCCTGTGGGTACGGAACCCCGAAAACACTCCCAATGTCTATTATCCACATTTTTTAACATCGCAAAAAACAAAAGACGACGCAGAACAACTTCAATATCAAACAATTCTTAATTAACAGTCGAGCCTAAACTCATCTCACAACTTGCCAACAAGACTTCGAGACAAAAGTCGAACAGTCGAGTCGCACTCGCTTCCGTTCCGAACGCGACTGGCTGCAAATTAATTCTCTTTTGTAATACTATGAAAAAGCAATGAAAGTTTCACTGAAGTCTTACCTTCGAGTTGAAATGGTTTTCATACTTTGTATAAACTGTTACTTAATTAAATATTGCCTATTTATATTCAATAGTGTGTCGGGGATTTGAGGAGAAAACTTTGGGTTTGGTTTGTTTAATTTTTGGGAGTCGAAGTACGTGCTTATAGGTTTGGTTTCATCAAGTTTGTTTTGAGAACCACGGCATCATATCCTTCGTAAGCATTATGGGATCTCATTAAGTGGGAAGAAGCACATAATTTTTGTGCAGCATAATCAACCTATAATTTTACCATACTTGCCCCCATTGCTCGGACACAGGCCGGGCAGGCTGGGCTTAGTGAGAGGGAGTGGGCCGTAATCCACCACGCTGGCCCAGTGAGGGTTGGTAAATGTCACGTTTTAGAATTTTGGTTCTAAGACATGCCGGTTTCTTTACGATATTTTCCTTCAGAGTTTTGAGACCAGCTACGATGGGTAAGTCGTGAGGTCGAACCCCGACAGGCGCTTTAATTTTTGTAAATTATGTCATAACCATTGCTCTCAAAACGGTGAAGGAAATACATCGTGAGAAAACAGTCATGACCTAGAACCAAAAATTCCAAGCCATGTGACATTTACGAACCCACACTGAGCCCGCCTGGTAGATTACAGCCCACTCCCTCTCAGAGAGAGGAGGCCTGTGTCCCAGAAGTTGGAATATTATAGGCTGATTATATGTAGCATATTATGCTTATTTATATTGTTGCAATAAAGTTCTTTTATTCAATTCCATTCCAATAAACATAATTTCAAAATTCGAACTGACAATTTAAAGATACAATTCCAATACTGAGTTTCTGGCTGACTGCCTACACAGCCAAAAAAAAAAAGTACAATACGGATTCCAAAATCCAAAAACACCATCCTATAAATAGGTATATTATTATAACTTAGTACAACCGACGGCCAATGACAAAAAGGACAAAGCAGTTGGAACGCGCCGACGCTGTCTTGGCAACATCTCTGAGTGATTAAAATCTTCGGAGCGTGTATGCGAGATAATCTGGCATCAAACCAACGATCCTTTAGTACTACTGCTAGGAGCTTGTGAGTACATTGGGACTATCTGTTACTTATTTTTCTGCGTTTTTGTAAGGTTCTGTGTACATTGGCAATTATTTTTTTAAACAGATGTAACTAAGCTATATTTAATTATTTCAATCACCTGATTTAAAATTTGTTGCTATGGTAATATTTCTATTGTTTCAACAAAATCAAATCATTTATTATTTTGCAATCAAGGGCAATAATTATTCATCATCATTTCAGCCGAAAGACGTCCACTCCTGGACATATGCCTCCCCCAAGCACCTCCACTGCGACCGGTTCTGTGCTTCTCGCATCCAACGGGTTCCTGAGGCCTTCATACGGTCGTCGGTCTACCTTGTGGGAGGCCTTCCAACGCTACGTCTTCCGATACATGGATAATAACGCGGTGATTGGGTAATTGAGTACATAGATGTTTTTCAGTAAAACTATCAGTTTATTATTATCCTATTGGAAGAAAAAGGGTTTCTTTGCCGAAGGTAGGTACCTATTAGCACGGTATGACTATATTAATTATATATATCTAATATATAAAATTCTCGTGTCACAGTTTTCGTTGCCATACTCCTCCGAAACGGCTTGACCGATTTTGATGAAATTTTTTGTGCTTATCCGGTATCTATGAGAATCGGCCAACATCTATTTTTCATACCCCTAAATCGAAACTTACGCGGGTGAAACCGCGGGGCGCAGCTAGTAATATATATATTGGCGACACGGTTGGCGCAGTGGTTGAGCGATTGACTGCTGCGCAGCATGTCGCGGGTTCGATTCCCGCACGGAACAAATATTTGTACGACCTACAAGTATTTGTTCCGGGTCTGGGTGTTTTATCTATAATATGTATGTATTTCCAAAAAAAAAAAATGTATATAAGTAGTTTGTCAGCCATCTCGTTACCATAACACAAGCATTAGGTTGCTTAGCTTGGGACTAAATGGCGTTGTGTGAAAAGTCCAAGGATATTATTATTATTATTATTTTACTACTACATAACAACATCTAAATACTATAAAACAAAGTCGCTTTCATGTCCATTTGTGTGACCAGATTCTTCTTATAAACTGCGAAACGGATTTTGATGCGGGTTTCACCGTGGATAATTTATTCTAGAGAATCTATCTCATAGTAAATTAATGTTAAATAACTTTTAGTAAATAAATCTCGCAGTTATGTCGTCCTAAAAACCGGGCAAAGTAGTGGTGAGTCGCTAGTTTACAATAAAGGGGTAAATTGTAAAAAGTATGACAATATAATTTCAATTGTTTTTACAACAGTGGGCTAACTGCGTAACACACTTAAAATGGCAATCGATCGCAGTGCCAATTCAATTTTGATATCCATGCTTCAAAGGTTTGAAAAACTCTTCTGCTCACTAGCGTAAATTACGCAATATGCGTAAGCATAATCAGCCTCACTGCTGGGACACAGGCCTCCCCTCTGTGAGAAAGAATGGGCCGTAATCCACCAAGCGGATTAGTAGGTGTCACATGTCTTTGATTATTTTGACTCTAGGTCATGCAAGTTTCCTCACGATGTTTTCCGTCACCGTTTTTGCAGCAGTGCATGGAGATGAAATAAGTAACACAAAGTCAAGCGACTGTCTGGGTTCAAACCCACGACCTTCAACTCGTAAGTCAGGTCCGTTACCACTGGACCACCATTGCAATTAACGTCGCTGAACTATTAAAATTTAAGACATTGCGATCAATTGTCATTTGATGTTTGTTACGTTATTACCCCACTGACTTCTCTTTCAAAGCATCTCACAATAAGCAATATTAACAATTCAAAAACCTTTTTCAAAAACCAACTTCTCAAATGAATTTCTCTCACTATGAACGAGTCTTAACATCCGTAAACAAGCTGCGAGGACCTTTGTACATCATTGTTAAGGAAGCGAGCTCTAGAATTGTTTACACCGCTTGATTTTGTATAGATATTGTTAGTTCTGTTGCTCTATTATTGCGCTCTTAACTTCCGTGTGTCAAAAGATAAGTTATTTGTGCTGCGCTGTGTGGGTCAGGTTTATTAAAGGATTTTATGAGATTTTCCAGAGAGATGGTGACAGTAATATAGTTATAGTAATAGTAATTTTATTTCTAAGCTTCAGTGCACGTTACTAGGTTCTTAATAACAAATTACAATAAACGACGCCTAAACGACTAATAAACAAACCATGAGAACGGTTTTGCGGGACATAGTTCTAAAGTCAAGATTATTTTAGAAACTTGTATAAAAAAGCAATTTTAATCTAAATTATTTTTTTACGTGATAATTATTTTAAAAATTTGACTGCAGATTGTACTATAAACAAGTCCGTTCCACTTTCATAAGAGTCAGATAATGATATAAACACTTTGTTAATGTGTTATTATGAGTGTCATTGGCACTGTTATTTATACACTAACTGCATCCGCATAAAGTGATTGAGAGTTAGGTACTTTCAAAGAAGAAATTTCAATAACTTTTTTCTCAAATAAACACGAAAAACGATCGCCAATCTTCAGAGCAAAACAACTCTTACTAGCGTGGCACACTTCCCCGCCATTCCCCTACAAGAGAAAACAAATCGAAACAGTCGAAACACCCAGCAAACGTCCAATATCATGCCCAAAACTTCGACGTTCGTATATAAAAAACAATTTTCGATTCTTCATAAAATTACAAGTTGGGCCCAAAGAATGGCCGAGCGTAAGATTTATGTCTTAATTTTGACAGTCCCGTAAGGTTCTCGGGGCGGAATAAATAAGTTATGAGTTATCGTCTCCCAATTGGCGAATCTGGCACAAATGTTACCTTCGGAGGGGTAAGTTTTTCTACACTATGTGTATTTAGGATTTGTCGGGTTATTTTGTCTTATTTTTGTTGCTGCCTTTCCACTTCTATAAGGTTTGGCCACGCTGAATTGAATAAAGTGCGGGATGCGGGACGCGGCTGCAGCGCGTTTTTTTGTCACGAGACCATGTGTGCTTACTTCAACACCACATTTTATGTTTATTTAGTCTTAATAAAGCTTACAGTCTAATATCTTGGTAAATAATGTACAATACGCTTACAGTTACCATTTACAAGCTTCCACAAATTAAAACAAATAAATAAAAGTCACGAAAAAAATAGTAATTAAGTTAATTCATTTTGTATTTATTGATTCTGAGACGGCACGAAGTTCGTCGGGTCAGCTAGTAAAAGTATTCCTTATTTGTTGTTTGTCTTAATGTGCTTGGACTGGTTCTGAATAAATCAACATCTACATCTCGTGACAAAGTTAGTTGACACAAACGGTCCGAATAAATATCTACACGCAACCCCCGCGCGGGATGCCCCTCAGTTTGGCCAGAGTTTCATAAACAGCTTTATAGCAACAATTTCGCATATATTCAAACACATACATTATTTAATCATAGATGTAGAAAACGTCTGGAAGGCCGTGCCAAGATGAGATCAGTGCAAATAGAGGAGTCAAAACAATGCTTTTCATTGTAAGATTTCTTATTTATATAAAATATTTTTTGTGAGAGTTAAATAAAGTCTTCTCTTGAGGCGTACGAAAGGCTTTCTAAAACGAAGGGCAGTCAGTATGCACGTCACTTTATGGGATGATGACGAACGCCATTATTATCTTAGTGACCTTATTGGTGATATCTTCAGAAAGGTCAATCTCAACCCGCGCACGTGTATGACCTGAGGGGCAATTCTCTTAATTTTAAGAACGTTCACAACTTGTTCAGTTTCATCTTGGCGACAAAAAAATGACGAAAACTTGTCAAAAATACCTCTAAATTCCCTATATTTTTGACAAGTTTTCGACAATTGTTTGTCGCCATTATGAAACTGCGGCTGGATTTTGAATGTTTTAAATTACGAAAATTGGCTTTGTGATGTATGAACGTTGCTAACGCCATTATTATTTTAGTGGCTTTATTGGTGATATTCTTCAGAAAGGTCCTGTACTTAATACTAGTACCACCTGCCTGGAGTACGTGTATCCAGATGAATGAACATAAACGAAGTAAAAGGAGTGCAAGGATCGAAGCAGGTGGCGTTCTGTAGTTTCCTCCCACCTCCCACACTCATGCCCATGAGTTTGCATGTATGTATGTCGTTGAGGTACTAGTTGGACATTCTTCTTTTCAATACAAAGAGTAGTTACAAGAGGATTTCCATACAAAATAAGAAACCCTCCTAGATATTCACAAAATAATAACAACCCCTCTTTTCCACTCTTCAGCATAAAAAAACAGATTGCAGATTGCATTTCCAGAAATTATCAACAAATGGCCATAACAGTTTGCTCACAAAGAACAATCGGACCCCGATCAGCAGCACGAACGCAATAATTATAGGTGACACAGCCACAAAGGAACCGATATTAAATCAATTTTGTGCAAGCCGTAGGTACCGCGCGGTGCCAAAATTCCATACATATAAAACAGTCGTGACTGACCAGCTGAATGTTAAACTCACTGACCGATTTGGCAATACCTAAACCATTGATGATAGAAACTAGGGCTGTTACTGGGGCTATCGTAGTGGAGGCAGAGGTGTAGATGCAGAGCTTGACTTCCGTAGAAGCGCAGATTAACAGATGAGGAGATGGATATGGAAGATAAAAGATTAATCAAAGAAAAAAATCGATATTATAAAAGAAAGACAGAAAAATAGTTTATTTGGGACACGCACAGGAAATACAAACAAAAAAAAAACCAGCCAAGTGCGAGTTGGACTCGCACACGAAGGGTTCCATACCACCATACAATATTTAACACTACATATAAAATAACGGCAAAAAAATCACGTTTGTTGTATGTATAAATATTTATTTTATTCTGTTTTTAGTATTTGTTGTTATAGCGGCAACAGAACTACACATTATGTGAAAATTTCAACTGTCTAGCTATCACGGTTCATGAGATACAGCCTGGTGATAGACGGACGGACGGACAGCGGAGTTTTAGTAATAGGGTTCCGTTTTTACCCTTTGGGTACGGAACCCTAAAAACAAACAAAATTGTGAAAACAACAAAAAAATTAAGGAAGATCTGTGCGAGGCCAAAAAGACTCCTGTCTCAGCAGGATGCTGCGATATTTGAAAAATAAACGGCAGCGCTGGTATTCTGATAGGACCCGGATTGGCAATCAGAGGCAAACTATACTTTACAAAAAACCGTTTTGCACCTTTGACACCTTTAAGGTTCTTAGTGGATCTTCACACACACAGACACACACAGACGCGAAACACACCCACACACATAATTGCATGCTACAGTTGTTTTTTTTTAATTTTTATTATTTACGCATTGTAGATTTTCCTTGCATAGCAACTACATCAGCGTGACGTCATCATCATAACTTCCTCAAACTTTTGAGCGGCGAGTCACACAGCCAGCCAGCACCCACGGCTTCAATGGGTATTCTGACCACCAGCATGCAGCGGATGCGCATTTCTGGTCATCACCCTCAGCCTCATCAACAATAAATTTTTACTGCAGTAGTATAATAAGGTCTGGAAAGGCTTGTGATACTGGGCCGGGTGAAAATAAAACGCGCTCAAGGCAGAGCACCTGCAAGAGGGTCAGACGCGTTCAGGAAGGCTGTTGGAGACAACTTTTACCGAACGGTCAACACCTCAGACTACCTCATAACTTCGTATATGGTCGCGATCCTCAACATTGATGGAATGACAAAGAAGGAGTCTTATAAGAGGTTGTGGTTTAAACAGGGACAAAGTCAGGGGCAACAAGCAAGTGATATACAATATTTCGTACGTAAATATAATATTTGAAACCCAACCAAGCGTGTACCTTTACAATATAATTATTGGTGACACAGCTTGTTGTCGCAATCAGTAATTACTGTGTACTTGTTCACTCAAAATTCAATTAAGGTTATGTATTTTTAACTAATGAATTGGTTATTTTTGCGCGCTTTGTTTAAGTGGCAATTTGGTGATGCAGTGTTGTTGTAAAGTCAGTCAGTATATAAAATAGGTATGATATGGCCAAATGGAGTGATATAATATAAGTTTGGAAAGCCAAATCTATGACAAAAAGCGAAAATTACTCAAAAAAATCCTGAATTCACGAACCCGTAATTAAGTCACGCTTTTTTGTGTAAAAATAACTACTTAAGTTATAGATAAGCGTGACTTAAGTGAGGGTTTAGGTCACAGAGTGCTATAAAAAATATTTTTCTTTCTTCCGCTATAACTTTTATCCCCTACACCCATCCTCAAGTGAACTAAACGCTTCCACAACTTATCTCCATATACAATAACTAGCATTCACATATCACAAGTATAGTACGTACCTACAGCTATAGTATAGTTGAAACTCGTCCCATCCGGTTAAACCGTTTATTTTCAGTTGACACACATAACTCCACATTTCTTATCGCACACGTTAAAGCTGAAAGCTTTATGATGTCAGGACGAGAGAACAGTTGTATGAAATACAGTTAAGTCTATGTAAAACTTGAATCTCGGCATGGATGGTAAAGTTATCTAAATATGACTGTTGGAAAATGGTTAACCATGTTAACTGCCATGATATTTCTCCACCACCCTTGGTTGGCTGGTAGAATGCCTTGAATCTATAACACATGTACTCTTGAGTTTAAAAATAACTAAATAAGGCATCATTGGGCGGTAAACTAAATAATGTAAGCGGTAATCACAGATATAGGTACACCTAGTGCCGCACGGGGCGGCGTCTTTGAATCGATTTGATTTTCCCATCACTACACAGTGCTTGTGACGTCATAGTAGGTACTACAAAAAATGGTATCGTGGTGGTGGTATGGTGGTAGTACAAAAAATGGCACGCTTGGTTTTCATACAGATCGTGATACTTGCGTTATCTAGGTTTATCTATATCTGTGGTGTTTTCTGCAATACAAGAGGCATAGTAGGTAGGTTTCTAACCCCGAAACATAAAGTTGAAATGTCTCGTGTTCCTGTAATTATAACCTTAAGCCTTCAAACCAGAACACGGCAACGCAGCTTGGCTGCAGAACGAGCCTTTTCACATTTTATAACAGAGCCTCTTTACACGCATTTGGCCAGTTTTGTGGTTATTCACAGAACTCAATTTCATTTCATTCAACAACAACAACATTCAACTCAGGCTCATTTTTTGGAGCTACAGAGCCCTGTAGTTGCTGTACTAACAATCAATTGAAGTCGTCATCCCTTTGAAGGTATCTTTGCATTGGCTTAGATCTTAACGCTATTGGGATACAGGGCAGATTCCCCCAATCTGTAGGTATTGAACACACTTTTCTGATACATATTGTATAGTACACCTACGTCCTACACATTATCGTTATAGGCTGAATAAGCCTCTGTGGATTATGCTTTTGATGAACTGACAGATAGAAAAGAACTTTTTTAAAGTTATATATTTTTTTTAATTACTAAATAAATTTTAAAAAAGTTAATGGATAACCACTGAAATAATTTTGCAAATCGGCTTATAAATAACGGAGTTCAGAAGTAACAAACATAAAAAACAACCAATCTGAGAATCTACTCCTTTTTTTGAAGTCGGTTATAAACGTTGCGTGTCATAATATAGAACGATGAAATAACTGTCCACCATCTATCATTAAAAACCTTAAATAAATAAGTAAATTATTTCCATTTGAACTCTTCTAAGTTTAAACGTTTTATAAATACAAGATAGGGTAAATAACCCATTGTTGGCAGAGTGCCATTGATACTCGAGACTTTCATTAAAATACGAATTTTCAAAGAACTTATACTGCACTTAGGTCTTAAAAGCAAAGTAAGTTAACTAAAGAGTTAAGTAAATAAAGTATATTGTAAAACATTTCGCTTCTGAAATAATAAAGTAGTTATATTGTGTAAATATTTAATTTTGAGATTTTGTACAAACTTTTTAATGAAAAACTATCCCTTATACTTATAGAATCACTCGTGTATCTGTCTGTCCGTCTGTCACAGCCATTTTGGTCTGGATAATGGACTGATTAAGTTAAAATTTAGTACACATGAATTTCTGTGACCCAAACACGAAAGTGTGACGTAAATAAATGAATTTTGAATATGGGGTCACTTTTGGGAGGCAAAGATGTTTTTTTTAAGTTTTGCAAGTACATTGTGACGTCATATCAAATGAAATGGCTTAGGGTCTAAACAGATGGACTGCATTTGAACTGCAACATCGCAGTTTGGATGCAGTTGACATAACCATACTCCGACTTTTAATTAGCTGTAGTAAAATGACACTTCTTAATAACTCATTTCGGACTGCGTTTAGAGATATGCATGTCAAATAAGTTTCGTTTGTTACACTATTCTGTACTAGAAAAACAAGATTTGGTAGATGGCCGGAAAAAACAAAATGACTCCAATTTCAGTCATTTATGTAACACATAAGCTGTCATTTTACTGCAGCTAATTAAATATCCGACTATAGATTTCGAAGCAGTTAAGTCAACTGCATCTAAACTACGATGTTGCAGCTGAAATGCACTTAGTCTGTTTAGACCCACTGTCAGGGTCTCAAATATTTTTTTTAATAATTTGAAACTAAAAACATGTCAAAAGCTATTTAAGAAAACAGATTACTAACATTTACAGTTAGAATGTATGAGAGAAAATGTTTTTCTTCAAGTTCTGAGTAGAGCTGCACGATTACTGACAAATGCTTGCAAAGGCTGGACTGGTCCACTCAAATCTGTGTGGTTCTTTCCCCAAAAGACCAATTCGTATGGGACGGCTGTTTTTTTTTTTCGATTACGATGCGTCATATTTGCCGCATGTTAGATTACAATTGGGCTAAAAGAATCACCGATTGGGCCCAACTAAACGCACGACGCCATCGCGGCAGGCCAAGAAGATGGCGGGAGGAGCTTGACTCCTACAGTAAGGACTCTCAAAAGACAGAATTGTGTGGAAAAGGGAGAGGCCAGGCTAGATAGATTAGGTTAAGATGTAAGTCCCTCGACGAAAGTTTTTCAGTTTGATAGTCTGTACCATACCCTTAAATTTGACCATACCTTTCTGATACAAGCTGTATAAAAATTCAAATAATACAAGAAAGGTAATTATAAAATGACCCAGTATTCAACTTTATTTCTAACGCATACTTCATTATTGTTGTGCGTTAGACAAATTGTGTTGAACATTTAAAATTTATAAGGAAATGGGACGGGCTTGAAAGGGTCGAGTGTTCTTTGAGTACTGGCACAGAGTGGAGTTGTACAGAAGGTACAGTAGGCATCGAAAGTCCGTTCCTAAACCTACCGTCGCTTTTACATAGGGTACCCTGTGTAAAAGCGACGGTAGGTTTTAGTGTTCGAAATCTGAAGTGTGCGTTCTGTGTTGATCACTTACACACACAGATGCAGGTACGGGCTCGGGCCTATGAGTGGCGCGCGGCGGCCGCCGTGCACATGAATTTTACTGTACAGTTTGCGTGGTGGCACACTTGAACTACGAAAAATTGTCTTATATCCGTTTTCACTAACATTAGGCAATCATTTAAGGGGAAGCGTCAGGTTAGCCAATGAACTCAAATTTTCTTACATTTTTTGCAATGTGCAGGTTAGTTTGAGATTGTATGTTGAACAAAATATGATTGTTGTTGATGTATTATATAGTATGTATTTATGGAATTAAAATCAATGATACACCCCTTAAATATTTAGGCGCAAACACAGATTCTTTACTTGTGACTTTGATACCAACCTTCTCAATTTATTTGTCTAGTGGTCTCAAGGCGTGTTTTATAGGTCATGATATCGAGTAATGCTTGAAGGCGTATGCTAGCAATTTACAACTTTACTTGTTAATGAAGAGTCTAGTTCAGTGGTACTGTTCCTCAATAAAAGGGCACAGTAAAATTATTGCCGGTGGCAGCAGATAAATTATATGCAGGTAGTCGCTTGCTTGGTTGTTGCTTGCAAACGTTTGATTTGACTTCATAAGTTTTTCGAAACTATGATTTCTTACAAATACTGTTGGTGACTGTAATATAATTATAGTTCTACATCTGCCCTGTCTTTTAACACCCAGAATGCTGCGTTCCATCGCTCTTTGGCATACTCCAAGGCGGAACTTTTGCGCCCTCGATGTAGGAAAGCAGGCTGCCAGGCTCAAATGAGATTGGGCGGGTCACATCAGCCGTATGCACGATGACCGCTGGGCAAAAATCTCTACACAATGGGTGCCTGAAGATGGACGGCGGCCTAGAAAGAGATAGCGAGATAACCTGGACGCGTACCGCGAGGACTGGTTCGAGGTGGCGCGGGAAATGAGTTCCTGGTAGGATTTGGTTGAAGCATTTGCCCAGCAGTGGGACAGTATAAGCTAACAAAAAAAAAAATCTACATAATATATAATGTAATTAAATAAGCGATTCGAATGAATATTCAATTTTGCCGCCCGGATGTGCCAAATCGTTTTGAGCAGCTCTCCTTAATTTTATCGAAGCAACGGTCACAAACCGTCATATTTAATACCCGACCGATCCTAGTCAATCTCACCGGAGATTAGTCATGTACGCAGGAGATACTATAGTGCACAAGTGTGTGCGCAAACACAGGTACACTCTCTGTTCCTTTACTCTCATAGTCTGACGGGATGGCAATCCGACACGACCGGAGAAAGTCAGGGGCAGGTTCAATGGCTTCACGTGCTTTCCGAGGCACGCGTGGAGTTGACGGTTTAATGTCAACTACCAAACTCCAGGCTGTTACAAAGAAATTCCTAATGGAAAACCCAATAACTAACACTTGCCCGACCTGGGAATTGAACCCTGGACCCCACTCTCAGCAGTCGCACTTGCAACCACGAGACCAACGGGGCAGTCAGATTAGTACCTAGTCGTTATATTTATCAGAATACTAATACTTTATCATAACTTTTAAAACAGGACTGTTCACACACCATGCAAACTTAAACGCTTCAGACTCTTCGGTCACATTACATAAACACACATGCGCCAATGTCTGACGTAGGTGTTAACCGCATAAGTCCAAACTTTGCACCATCACTCCGTAACACGGTTTATGAAAGCAGCTTCAGTTTAAATATTAACTGAGCAACGTGTTAGCGTGCTCACTTCTTATTAACAGACTTATAAGCTGTAAGGTTGGGTGCAGAAGGTTTGTTTGACGTGTAGCCGTACGACGACGCGACGGCCGAATACTGTGTTCGTAAAAACACGAGCGCGGTCTCGCTCGCACGCTGCCCGCGACCGCTAGGTGCGACGGCGGCAACGAACGTTTTGGCAACCGCCGGCCGCCGACGCGACGTGTCGGCCATCAGTCGTGACGTATCGTGTGGCGTTTTAGAGAGACCGTTTCTTGTTCCTCTCGTATTGGACACTTTAGAAGAACAGCTCATGCAGTACCAAAAATACCAGCCAGTCAGCAAGAGTATGTTCGGTGGATAGTTAACAGGACTGACTACTAAGGCGCCATCTCCACGGACGAGAAAATCGTGGCGATAGTCATGCTTTGCCATCAAATTGTCGTCGCGATGATATCGCCGTGTGGCGATTGAATCATTGAGTTTCTGTTGAATTTGATGGCACGACGAGATTATCGCTGCGAATCTCTCGCTCGTGGAGATGGCACCTAGGGATTCACCGGACCCCTATTTAAGAATCGTCACACAATGTAACTGGCCTTTTCCCAACTATGTTGGGGTCGGCTTCCAGTGTAAATGGATGCATCTGAATACAAGTATTTCACAGGGAGCGACTGTCTATTTTGTCCTCCACAACCCAGTTACTGGGTAACACGATACCCCTTGGTATAGGCTCGTTAGATATAGAAGCTATCTGATGTCTGCTACAAACATCGAAGGCAAATGTTTTGGTTTTCAGATCTTATAGGAGCAAAACTTCTTGCGAAAGAGCTTGGACTCTGAAGCATTCATAAGCATAATCAGCCTATAATGTTTTCACTGCTGGGACACAGGCCTTCTCTCAGCGAGAGGGAGTGGGTCGTAATCTACCACGCGGGCCCAGTGGGTGTTGATAAATATCACATGCCTTCGAATTTTAGGTTCTTGGACATGCCTTGCGGTTTCCTCATGATATTTTCCTTCACCATTTTGAGAGCAGTGGTGATGACATAATTTACACAAAGTAAAGCGCCCGTCTACCACCGCTATTGTCACCAGTAAACCATTCCTGTACTTAATGAGTGCCGGTTAAAAGACAGACCTACACAATAAATTATGTTTTGTTCAGAGTAAGCCTACTGTAATTGTATCTTAGTTTATGCAAACTACATGTTTACTATACGAGGACAGCGTCATACTGAAGTGATTTGTTAATATTTAATGGAATTTAGTGCGAGATTTCTAGTAGAACTTTAGTATTACAAAACAATGTACAGCTAGGTTATTTTTGGTTCTTGATTGGAAATTGAGAATTGGCAAACGTAGGACGCCCTCAGGCTTGGTGGAGTGACGATCTTTGAACAATGGCTGGAAGCAGCTGGATTTATTTATTTATCAATTACTAGCAAAGCCCCGCTGTTTCACCCGAGTAATTGTCGATCCCGTGGGAATATCGGGATAAAAAGTATCCTGTTTTAATCCTGGTTATCATTTATATGTGTGCCAAATTTCATCCAAATCCGTTTTGTAGTTTTTGCGTGATTGAGTAAAAGCCGACTTAAAAAAAATACACTACAAAGTGAAAAATAACTTTCATTTTTGAAGTCAGTGTAAAAAAAGGAAAATGCGAACCCAACGACACCGACTTCCGAAACTAAAGTTATTTATCACTTTGAAAAGTTTTTTTCGTAAAATAATAAATGTTTTTTACTTTTAGTTGCAAGTTGCATTTCTCATTTTACGTGTTATGGACTGCAATTTTTTTGAGTTAGTGGTTGAAAACTAAAATTTTCAAACTTTTAGGGCAATCGAATTATGTCCATGCTGTAGAAAGATTTTTTGTTGGAAATGACCTCCTCTATCTATTTCGTTTGATCCACGACTTTTTGGCCACCCTGTATATAATTATATCACCATGATTCCACTTTATAACTCCATAAAACATCAAGTTAAACTCATATTCTTTCTAACCCTAATATAGCGCAGTTCGCGTGTACCCCGCGACTTAACAACGCAACATTTCGTTGCTAAAGTGGCACTTACCAACTAACTTTATAATTCTGGCGCATACTTGAAGAGTAATGAAGGTAAAACCGGCATAAGTTTCTTGTGTAGAAATACGGCAACAGCGCGAATGTTGCATTATAGTTGTAAGACTTGTTGGAACATGAATTGAAACATGTTTTGATAGATAGAAGCCGCGTTGATGCGGCGCTCGCGCAGCGTATACGTTTGACGAATGCCTAAGTTAAATGCTAGTGAAAAACACTAACAAAATTACTTTTTGGCTTCCTTTTTGAAACATGTTTTTAGATGATATTTGGACGTAACTAAAGAGTTTTGTCGTTTGTCCGATCAGTGTTTTTGTATTGTAATCTTGAACTTAGCCCATTTGGGTCATCCCACTAGAAAGTTTTCTATACATACATATAATATGTGATGTTTACCACATAAAAAAAGGGCACATAGTACATGTATCCATAAAGTTTAGGCATAACGCGACTTAGTCAACTACGCATTAGGTGCACCAATTTGAAATGATATAAATACCCATTGCAGTGAGTAATTTTCCTTTCCAAACCAAACCACAACTATAAAGTTAAAACGAAAATAAATTGTAGAACACCATTTGCCCTTTGTTTATCCGTTTTTAAGTCCTTCCAACCATTTAATTTCTACAAAAAGGTTGTACGTATACAAGCCCAAACTGCAAGCTGTAGCTGTAATTATTCAGTACAAATAAAGTGTGGCATGCAGCTTACGATGCAACACTACTAACGCGTCGCTGCGACAGAATGTTCTATGTTCTATGTTATGGGTTTGGTTTCCGCACTTAGTCCTTCAGTGGACCATTGTGCGTGGGCCATGGCGGCCGTTGGCGGTTATTCCAACCAGCCCACCTCCCTCCAGAAGCTGATTAGGTCTCCTGGTCTTTTGAGAACATCTGTGTACGATCTGGGTGTCCCGAGGGTTTGTGTCCTGATCTGGGTGACGCCTGTGCACTCAAAGAGCACATGCGCAATGGTTTCATCAGCCACCATGCAAGCTCTGCACAGGGGGCTGTCCGTTATGCCTATAGTGTGAAAGTGTTTGTTTAGCGAGCAGTGTCCCGTGATGGTCCCCGTCACCAGGCGCAGGCCTTTCCTGTCCAATCGTAGTAAGCGACTGCTTAGCTTGCCATCCAGTGATGGCATAGCTTCCTTGGACTGCCTGCAGCCTGGTGACGACGTCCACCAGCTTTCTGCTTGTGTGTGGGTGTACTCCTGTAGCCACCTGCGTAGTTGGTTGAAGGGGATGGGCACGATAGGTTCCGGTCCACAGACTGGCATGCTCGATGCCCTTCTGGCCAGCTCGTCAGCTGCGTCGTTACCTAGCGATCCACTGTGTCCTTTTATCCATTGTAGTGTCACTATATTGCGGTTCAATACAGTTGCCTGTTCAAGCGCATTGTGACATTCTAGTATTAGTTTCGATGTGATGCATTTTTTATCTAAGGATTGGAGGACTGAGGCGCTGTCAGAGAGTATGCGAATATGGGTGTCCGCAACTCCTCTGGCTGCTATGGCATAAGCCGCTTGTGTTATGCCCACACACTCCGCTTGGTAGACCGTGTTGCGCTTTCCCAGCGGTTTGGATATTCTTATGTTGAGGTCGTGTGAGAAGACTCCGACTCCAGTTCCGCAGTCGGTCTTTGAACCGTCAGTGTAAATTCTCAGTTCCTTCGAACCTGAGTAGTCGCACTGCTCCTCTTTAAGCATTATGTTGTAGTGCTTTTGGAAGCAGTATTGTTTCGGGGCTTTGTCGCAGGGTGATGCCATCATTGGCTGCCATTTGATCGCATTTTCTTTTAAGCGTATGTGTTTGACCCTAGAGTCTTTGCTCAGGGTTCCTGATGTAGAGAGCCTGAAGGCAGCCAAGGCCGCTTCTTCCCGCACTACAAGGTGTAGAGGCGGTAGTCCGAGCATGGTCTGTAGGGCAGCAGTGGGTGTAGTTCTCATGCAGCCGGTGATTGCCACACACGCGAGCCGCTGCAGCTTTTCAAGGTCTTTTTGGGCTGTGCTCAGGTCTGTTCTGGGCCACCAGACTAGTGAGCCGTATGTGATGATTGGTCGGATAACTGTGGTGTATAGCCAGTGAGTGACCCTGGGGCTAATCCCCCAATTTTTTCCAAGCATTCGCTTGCATTGCCACAGTGATATGCTGGCTTTCGTAGTAATGTAGTTGGTGTGTTTTGCCCAATTCAGCTGTTTGTCCAAAAATATGCCGAGGTATTTGGTTTCAGTTGATAGGCTTAGGGTTGTACCAAAGAAACGTGGTAGTTGTAGTGTCGTCAGTTTCCTCTTTTTTGTGAAGAGAACCAATTCGGTTTTTGTGGGGTTCACTGATAGTTGGTGTTTACCACACCAATTTTCTATTATTTTCAGGGCCTGGCGCATTAGGTTGCACAGTGTGTTTTCGTGGGTGCCATTTATTATTATGGTTATGTCGTCGGCGTATCCTACAGTAAAGTAACCTTTGTCATTGAGATCTTTTATTAGACTGTCCACGACCAGGTTCCATAGAAGCGGCGAAAGGACGCCACCTTGGGGGCAGCCCTTCGCCACGATGGCCCTTGTGATGTCGTTTACGGTCACTTGTACTGCCCTCTGTTTGAGCATGTTGGTGATCCAGCCGCTCAGGGTCGGGTCTATGTTGTGTCTTTCTAGAGCCGTGCTGATGCTTTTGAAGTTGGTTTTGTCAAAGGCGCCCTCGATGTCAATGAAGGCAGCCAGTGCTGAGCATTTGTGGTCCACTGCGCATTCAATTTTGGATATCACACTATGCAGTGCGGATTCTGTTGATTTGCCTGTGGAGTACGCATGCTGTTTTTTGTGGAGTGGCTTTGCCCGAAGAGGTCCGTCTCGGATGTGTCGATCACAGAGTCTCTCTAGGGTCTTTAGTAGAAAGGATGTGAGGCTTATGGGTCTGTACGCCTTGGGTTGTGTGTAGTCCGCTTTTCCCGGTTTTGGTATGAAGATGACTTTCACTTCGCGCCAGGCTAGAGGTACGTATCTTAGTGCTATGCAGGCCCGATAAATTTCTACCAGGCATGGTGTGATATGGTCAACCCCCCATTGTAGTAGGGCTGGGAAAATGCCATCTAGTCCTGCAGACTTGTAAGGCTGGAAGGTGTTGATAGCCCACTTTATTCGGTCCTGTGTTACTAGACTGTGGGCACTGGACCAGTCCTGTTCCGTTGGGGTCCAATTGGGCACAGCTTCCCAGGTCCTGTCCTCTAGGAGTTTGCAGTCTGGGAAGTGAGTCTCGAGAAGGACCTTGCTGGTTTCCTGGTCCGTTAGTGTGTATGAGTTGTCGGGTTTTTTCAGCGCGCCAAGGGTTCGGTCCTGATCTGTTGATAGGATCTTCCTTATTCTTGCGGCTTTACTATTGGTTTCGATGGATTCGCAGAATTTCCGCCATGCTGTCCTTCTGGCAGTTCTGATTCGCTTTTTGTATGTGTATTGGGTTTCTTTGTATCGCTCCCAGTCTTCCGGTAGTCGGGTGTTTTTGGCTTTATTGAATTGCTTCCGTAGTGTGTTTCTGAGCTTACCAAGTTCGGCGTTCCACCAGGGATTTCTCTCACTGTTGGTTTTTGGTGCTCTTAGTTTACAGCATGCATGGTATGCTTCGGTTATGTATTCTGACAGCTTTGTCACAGTGTATTCCAGTTGTGCCGGTTCTGTTATGGTTATTTGTGATAGGTGCCTAGCTAGCATAAAGGCTAGGAGGCGCTTGTACCCGGGCACATCGGTGCGCCGTGGGTTACGTCTCGGTTCGGGTCTCCTTGTGTTAGTAGTTAGTGTGAAGCGGATCCTTCTATGATCTGAGCAAGAAGGTTCGTCCGATACATGCCAGTTTGCTATAAGATTAGTCGCGTTTTCTGTAGCAAGAGTTAAGTCAATGATCGTTTGTCCTCGGACTGTGACCCAAGTGGGTTCAGAGCCTCGGTTAACGATGTTTAGGTTAGTAGAGAATAAATAGGTGGATAGTACCTCTCCTCTGGAGTTCGATGCCTCGCTACCCCAGAGCGGGTGATGGGCGTTTGAGTCGGTGCAGATGATCAGGTCCAGATCGGTGCTCTCGCAGTGCTGCACCAGGTCGGCCATTTCTTTTGGTGGACAGTCTATGTCCTCGCCCGGCATGTATACCGAGGCGAGTACAACA
Organism: Gortyna flavago; assembly: GCA_963669345.1. Classification (NCBI taxonomy): domain Eukaryota; kingdom Metazoa; phylum Arthropoda; class Insecta; order Lepidoptera; family Noctuidae; genus Gortyna; species Gortyna flavago. The sequence continues at coordinate 3,271,782 of OY770142.1, read as the reverse complement.
TCTGGGAGTTCACCTACGGTGTGGAGCCTGACAGCTGTCAGATCTCTGGAACAGAATTGAGTGAGCAGCGTGGTAGGGATATCTTTGGGTATATAGACACAGGATCTGGGTTTGTCTGAGCTGTGTGTGTTGAGGATTAGCTTACCTCCGATGTTACTGAGGCCGCATATTCTGTTGTTCCTGATCCACGGCTCTTGGATCAGTGCAATTGTTCGGGGGTAAACCTCCAGTGCCCTGCGTAAGCTAGCCGTGGCAGTCTGGCTATGTTGGAGGTTTGTTTGGATGACGTTGAGTGGTGGTGACGGTGATGAGGGGGAGGGTTTAGTCGGTGGTGGATCCATCGGACAAAACCCCCGCCGCCTCCTCTCTGTACTGGCCTTCGTGCTGATCCCCCGGCGACGAAGCAAGAAGTTGCTCGCACCAGCCGGGAGATGCGGGTGGAATGCTGGCTGCGTCATCAGCCATCGCCGCGCGGGCCATGACCTCCTCCAGTTGGGCGATGTCTGTGTCGTCCGTCTGTGTCGCTGTCGGTGTCGTCGTCGGGTCCGTCGTGTTGTCCGAGGGCTGGGTCGTGGGCCAGAAGCGCACGTATATCGAACCTAGTAGGTACGATATCCGTCGCTCCCGTTCCATGACCCTTTTCACTTCCTCCGGTGGCACACCTAGGGTCAAATGAGTCCCGTAGTTGTCGCCACCGACGGCAGTTGCCCTGTATAGGGACCACCTGGCCATGTCATACCACGTGTTCTGACGAATCAGAACACTGTGGAGCCTCCTTATGTCACCTCTATAGCGAGGGACGAAAAGCGAGGCTCTGACACGGGTGGGCACGTCCGATTGTCTCAGTACCGTCAGTGTGAGGTCAGTGTTGGGGAGTTTGAGGAGGGGTACGTTATTGGTCAACCAGGTCAGGGCGTGGTCGTCCTCGCACCATATTTGTACTGTGCCCTCCGCTACCCGTGGGTATCCGCGGAAGGCAGGGAGTGGTGCTGTCGAGTCCGTGTCCATTAGTGCGTCCTCCAGGCCTGCTTTGACCAGCTCGGCCTCGTCTTGCGTCAAGTCTCTAGAGGGGGGAGGGAAGCAGATTGCTACGGCGAGCCGCGCAGGAATGTCCTTTGTGGCCCTCGCGTAGGTCCTCGGCTCCCCCTGGGCGGAGTGGACCCTTACACGCTTGGCGTCCCCCTGGAGCGTGCTCGGTGAAGCCGAGTCATCAGGGCGCTCCCTCTTCGCCGGCCCTGTACCGCTCGGTCCAGGCTGCGACGTTGAGATGCCAGGCTGGGTGGTGACGTCAGGGCGCAAGGATCCACCTCGCCTTCCTCTGTGGTGTCTCGGTCGGGATTTGTCGCGGGATGCGTCTGTGTTTGAGTGTTGGGGTCGCTTGGCGTCCCCGGCAGACTCTGTCGTGTGCAAGGGCTTTTCGCGCTGGGTTGCCCCTTCGCGGACCTGCCCCTGCACGCGTGGTTCCGCGTCCGGCTGCTTTTCGCGCTGGGTTACCCCATCGCGGACTTGCAGCTGGTCGCGTGTTTCCACGTTTGGCCGCTTTTCGCGCTGGGTTTCCCCTTCGCGGACTTGCGGCCGTTCTCTTTTTTCCGCGTCCGGCCCCTTTTCGCGCCTGGTTTCCCCGTCGCGGTCTCGGGGCTGGTCGCGTACTACCTCTTCGGCGTCCGATCGCGCTTCGCGCCGGCTAGTGCCTTCGCGGGTGCCGCGCTTTCGGTCGCCTACTTTCCTCTCCCGGTTTGTGATTTTTCCGCGCTTCTTCAGCAGTCGTACTCTATCAACCGGGAGAGTGGTAGGGTCGTGAGGTTCGTTAGCCTTCCCCAGCACTCCCTGTCCGTGTCTGTCATAGTCTGGGTTGGTGGTGCTGTTCCGCACGATGCTCTGATCCCAGAGGCTCGAGGGAGGCAAGCACTTCGTCGTGGGTAAAGGCGCGTGGGTCGCAGCCGTGGTTGTTGTTTTTGGCGCGTTGGTCGCAGCCGGAGTTGTGTTTGCAGGCGCGTTAGTCGCTGCCTGTGTGTTGGGCGCTAAATCAGCAGCCGGCCGCGCTGAGAAGCACGGCAAGGTTTCGCAGGTAGTTGCCCCCCCCAGAATACGTTGGGGGCTGACCGCCGTAGCGGTGTGGGATTCCCCGGCTTGGCCGGAACCCACCTGGGTAGTTTCTTTGACTCTCTGCATTTTTTCATTGACGAGGGGGGGTGGGCTTTTTTTGGAATCGAGGTTGCCCGTCCTCTGGGACCGATGGGATGTAGGGATGGGAGGGAGGATGTTTGTTGGTAGGGTAAAGGTCATTGGGGGTCACCCTAGGTCTGGGATTTGGCCTAGGGATTTGGGGAATTGATGGGATTTTTATGGATAGGGAAGGGTTGGAATGATTAGGATTAATTGGTACATGGGATGAGGTGAGTGGGTTACCCTAAACCTGGGACTTGGTGTTCGGGCACTTCTCTTGTCCGGGATCTCTTTCGAGATGCTCCAGGTGCGAGATCGACTGCAGTCGGTCCCGCAGCCGGAGTTGGGCTATCCGCAACCTGCCCACCCGCTCGGTTGCAAGAGAAGAAGTGCCCGGCAGTCTGAGTCGCTCCACCACGGATGTACGTATACATACATGTTGGTTCGGCCCAGCTAGCCCCGAGCGCTGCGACAGAATTCAATAGGCCAAATTGCGGAGAGGACAGGCGCACGCCGAATGGCTAAGTCGACGAATGGTCTAAGTTATAAGTTGTTGCTTGGTACGTACGAGCAATGTCCGCCCAGTCGAAACAGCTCCGACTTACGAGCTGTAGATCGTGGGTTTGAAACCAGGTAGGCGCTTTACTTTGTGTAAATAATTTCATCACCACTGCCCTCAAAACGGTGATGGAAAACATCGTAAGGAAACCAGCATATGCTAGAACGAAAAATTCGAAGACATGTGACATAGCTACCACACCCTCTGGAAGAGAGGAAGCCTGTGTCCCAGCAGTGGGAAAATTATAGGCTGATTATGCATAATACGAGGGGGTTCGGAAAACCTTCTTTTTCTCATGGCCATAGGAGAAAAGAAAGATTGAAGAGTCAGCAAAGTTCCACTAGGGAAAGTTTCAACGTGTGTTACATTACATATATTTGGACGGCATGTTCGTTACAATGTATCTCACATTACATGTTACGCTTTACTTATGTATACCCACCATTAAAGTGAAAGTTGCCTCAGTAATATCGTGAGTGAGGGGAAGCTGCAACAGAATTCTGAAGGTGTTTGCAGAGAGGCTGGATGGGCCTACAATGGGGAGGTTTACCAAGCTACATGTTGGCAACAAAGCTTGTTAAACCTTCCCGTGATTGTGATTGTCTTTTTCTTTTTAGTATTCCTGCATGTTAATAGTAGGTAATAGGTAATAAGGGCTGGTATTCGCAACTGTACGTCAATGCGCGTATTTTGCGTACGTAATACGCAGTATTCCTGCATGTTACTATTATAGTTTGTAAGTAAGATGTAATATTAACACCCTATGGGCCTTGATGCCTGAGTCCTGACAATAAAATATTTTTATTATTTATTTATTGATAGTAGAAAGTGGGGCTTAATGCAAGGCGTGAGCATTTACAATTTCAATGCCATTCCAGCTGAAAACCAGCGTTGTGTCAGTTCTCACATGAATCGCAACATAATTCTGAGCGATGACCGTTTTTAGAATGTGGCACCTTTTTTTGTTTATGCTTTATTTTTTTGTTCTTTGTCATACTAGGCGAAAATAAATAAATATAATAATATTATTCTGTTTCTTTTTTTAAAGCATCTTATTTTTAAGAGCGTTTACGACGTACGGCATTTCATACAAACATTTAAGCCCTTGTTTTTCGAAATTAATGAACCGATTTTAATGAAATTTCTTACGCATAAGCAGGAAACAAAGGTCTAAACATTTTGTTAGGAACATTTTCGAAAAAAAGTGTTACAGCTAAATTAGACTGATTTTTAATTTTCCATAGAAACAGAGATTTCCAGTTATATTTTTTTTATTAAATAAGACATTTCAGAAATATTCTTTACTAACTTATTGGACCTTTGTATCTTGCTTATGCGTATGAAATTTCATTAAAATCGGTTTATTCGTTTCGAAAAACAAGGGCTTGAAAGTTTGTATGAAATGCCGTACGTCGTAAACGCTCTTAAACCAGACACCTCTACTTTCGCCCCGCTACCGCTTTTCCCTTGTGCCTCGGACCCAACCGTACACAGGAAGACTGTAAGCTGTGGGAGGGGGACAGGAAATTACGCGGGGCGAGCGGGGGGCGCGAATCAACGTAACCGCCCTGTTTATTGTAACTCTAGACTTCAGTTTGTATAGTACTATAAGAACACGAGACCACTAAACTGGGATTAGTGTAAGTTTTGAAGCTGTTTGGACATATATATGTAGGGTGCAGTGGGTCAGGGCATAAATATGGTATATCAAGCTTCAGGATCCTAATTCACTATGATCACTTAACGATTCCTTAGATCAGAGGGGCAATTCTCGTAATTTTAAGAACGTTCACAGTCTGATCTGAGTCAAAATCTGCCATGTCAAATATACCTCTAAAATCCCAACATTTTTGACATTGATTGTCTCTGAGATAAGACTGCGACTAGATTTTGAACGTTTTAAATTACGAAAATTGGCCTTCAGACTGTGATCGTTCTTAAAATTATGAGAATTCTCTCTATGACACAATGGCGTGGTTTGAACTGTCAAAATACTTGTTGTCCGTACGGTTGACATTCGGATTAGTTGCCAAGACACGATATTGACGTGGTTGCACGTGGTAAGATTTCGCGGGGAATAACACAGAATTGGGGCCCTCGAAGAGACTTTCTCACTTCATGTTCGCGCGGAAGTAAAAATATCGCTGAAGGATTTTCGCGCGCACTCGATTTTCAACTCTTGGTGTTAAGCCGAGCATTGAGAATCCAACGGGGCGGATCCCAGCGTGACAAAAAACACACTGTTCGATTTTGAACTCTCGGCGCTGAGTACTGCGTTGTAAATCCAGTGCTCGAAATAAAATCACTGCTGGAAAAACACGCCCGCACCTGGGCTAAATGACAGAAATGACAAAAGTTAGACACGCTATCTGTTTTTGACTTCGATATGCCATTTTTTCTCCGTAAATAGTCAACATTCCGCCAGTAAAGTCATATTTACGTTGATTGCAAGCCTCGACTTTAAAAGCGTAAAGTCCCATTGTCCCACAGATTAGTTTCATAGTTATTCGAACTTGTTCTTGTTGAAATTAATTCCTTGCTCGGCCTCTTTCCCTCTATACTATCTTATTACTTTTTTTTACCTGTTTTATCCCACGTTTGGATAAAGGTCTCTTTTCCAAAAGACAGTTTAATACATAGAATAAAACAATGTTGTTGGTGTTTTTGCTTAGGTACAGGTTTCATTTTGAGAATTTTGTAGCCATTTTGCTCATTCACCGTTGCAGCGGAGAATATGGAAAAAATCTATGGCAATTCTGTAATAAAATGATTTGAATATTAGTAAACTCAACTACCTAATTTAAAACTGTCTTCAAAATTAGATAAACGAGTAGTCCGAGTCACCAGGTGAAGAAACATCTACATAGGTGATGTGTTCCCAATGCCACAGATAATATAATCTCTAGTACCAATGCCACAGATAATATAATCTCTAGTACCAATGCCATTTGACAACTATCAATGTTTTTAAAAACCGGCAAGTGCGAGTCGGACTCGCGCCTATAAATTAGATTCTATAAGACCCATAAATTTTAATAAACCATATTTCTCTGTAAATATTCAACATTCCGCCATTACAGTCATAATTTGCGTTGATTGCAAGCCTCGGCTTTCAAAGCATAAAGTCCCATTGTCTCACAGATTAGTTTCATGGTTATTCGAACTTGTTCTTGTTAAAATTAATTCTTTGCTCGGCCTCTTTCCTTCTGGCTTCTTAGTTTCCAAGCATTGTACAAGAAAGCGTGCTTCGCTATTACTTTTCTGAAAGTTTTTATTGGTGTGTTAGTATTGCATTCAAAGATGACGGTAAAAACTAATGAATTTAAGGTCACCAATATTTATTTTTTAAGTAAACTCAGCGTTTTTAAAATTGTTTGTTTCTTTTTTACTGAGGTTTTTGGAGGCAGTTTTTTTTTAACTAACCTTTTTTGTCACACTTATGGATAAAGAAATCTTTTTCAAAAGGTAGTTTAAAAGAATAAAACAATATAAATATCGCGGCACTGGTATTCTGAAGAATGCTCTAATCATTCAAATAATATACACGGCCTTCAAAATCAGAAAATAATTTATTAATTAAATCTTCAGATTACATCGATGTTACACCATGTTGAAAGAACGTTTAATTCTTATAAGTTGATCGCATTAAGGTTTCCAGATAGTCTTCGGAGGTTTTCTAGAGCATCGCCTTCTATACAACCTCCGTCACAATTGCAGCCAAAAATATTGCACGAACCTTTACCGCAGTAATATCTTTCTCTGTGTTCGTTCCCATCGCTACAAACGCGGGCTCCACAGAGTGTATATACAGGTAATGTTTCGTCAGTCCACATGGTATAGTATGGGTCACAACCGTTTAATGAACCCCATAACATGGATTTCTTATAGCAGCATTCAGAATGGACTCCGAACACAGCGACTACAAGTACAAACGCCAAAGTTACAGTAATGTTCATGTTGATGAACTTGAGACTGATTTCAATATAATGATGCGGTCTAGTTGAGTGGCATCTCTTTTATAGTACGCATGTAGGTACCTACTTAGTTGGATAAAGGCTAGCCAATGACGCTGATGATGTAAGTACCTAGTTGTGTTGACCGCCTTGATTTCAGGAATATGGGTTAACATTTTCACCCCAAAAAACGAATAGCTACCTAATTAATATCTTTTCTTTTACCCGACTACGTAGAAGCCGAAAGGGAATTTAATGTTCTTAGCAGTATATGTACCTATTATATGTATGTTTGTATTTACACAGGTTACCTTAATTATATATTAATATACATAAACCCGAAAATAATTCAAATAAAAACTAAAGTTAATAAGCCGGAGTCTTATATTTTTGGCATAAATCATACAGATTACTATACTATACGAAAACCGAAAAAATCGATATCAATGTCGTGCTTATGACCTTTTTAGTTGGCGTGTTTGTTTTAGTTGATTTTAAATTTTTATTGCGAAATGGGCCTGCTTTTGACCACGATCTCGCCTGATCGAAAGCGATGCATGAGGTCTATGGGTTTATTATGCAACGAGCGTGCCCAGACGATGCCTGTTCACTCATGCTTTGAAAGCTTAGACTCAGGCTCAATCATGACTCAATCAATCAACTCAGCCTATCGCAGTCCACTGCTGGACATAGGCCTCCCCCCACACCCTGTCCTCCTCCTTCCGTTTCCAGTCAACTCCAGCCACCCTCTTTAGGTCGTTCGTCCATCTAGCTGGGGGACGATCAATCAACCATCACCACGACTGTCTAAATTAGAATTGGCCTTAAATGTCATTATTTAATTAAATAGTCATTGAATAGGATAATTCGAGCTTGGAGAGTTGTATTAATGATCTGTAAATACATATTTGTTACGGTCACGAATCATATTTTGATCAACATACTCGTACAAACATGCATACTGACGCCTTGTTCCTACGGGAGCTGGAAAAAACTACAGAAATCCGCATAAAGGGACTGTATAAACGGGATTGGCCGTTTAAAACGATTGCTGATCATATGGAATGTTCCAAAACTAAGGTTTTTAACGCTGTAAATAACTTCAAGGAATTCAACTAATAATGTTCTTCGAAAACCTAAATCTAAAAAACCGACACCGCGTGAAGATGGTCTTACTGTTCGTTCAGTGACGACAGATCCATTTAAGGATTTTGAAATTAAAAGAAGAGTATTTTATGGCAATGGAGGAGTATCAGCGCGTACAGTATTTGGTTATGTAAGCAGTGGTAAAGCCTATTTAATAAGTATTGTTAATTTCATAAAATAAATTCTGATTATCGTTTAATAAATGCAGTCATAATTCCCGTTCCTAATTATTTGTCCACAGTTAAGAAGTTTCGAATAGATTGTTGAAACCGTAATTAAATTATTAATAGAAGTCCAACTAATTTTCATATCTTGTATGTAGTATTAAAGCCTATTAAAATTAATGTTTAGCCATGTTGTTAAAAGTTATTATCAGTAAATTGATACAAAAATAAGAGCAACTTGTTTATCGAAAAGTGACATCGGTATTAGTCGTTCCTTATATATCCACAACTGTAAATGACAGAATATCTTTTTTTTTTTAGGATGGGATATCATCAAATGACCTCTCCCGCTCTGGGTGGAGCGGAAGGGAGAGTCACTTTTACTGACTAAAACCCATCCGTGTTCCTTCCTTAGCCCTTTATGTTCCGGGGTAGCGGTAACCCTTTCGGACAATCCCGCTGCTAAATGACTGAATGCCTGATCCTAGGAACGTTATATAGACTTTGTAATGTGATGCAACAGCTCTATATTAGATACTAGCTTCCGCCCGCGGCTTCGCCCGCGAGGTATGTCGATAAAAACTATCCTATGTCCTTCCACGGGATACAATCCATCTCTCTGCCAAAATCGAAATCCGTTCAATGGTTTTGGCGTGAAAAGGTAACATACAGACAGACAGACAGAGTTACTTTCGCATGTACCTATATTAGTATGGATAGTATGGATTACTGCGCATTCGTACTTCTGAAGATAGACGATGATTTCCGAAGCGCATACCTACCTTTTTTTATTTGGAAAGTTGTTTGTGACGCGTATGAAGTGTGCATGCTATGAATCTTGCTAACTGTCTGAACCACCTTACCGTAATTTTATCATAGTGGGAGGTATTCTTATTTAAGTTCAAGGCCTATTACAATTACACGATTTATCGGGTGGTGTATCTCGAATATCCACTAAACCGTAATCCGCCGAAAATAGACAGTGAACGATAATCGTGTAATAAGTGGCGAGACTACCCGCGGGGCGTCCAGAAACAAAGTGTTCGAGATCGTTCTATACGGTGTCACGGGAAAACCCGGTCGTGTGAGTGGATATAAAAACCTTAAAAATCAAATGATATGATTGCCATTACAACCACTAATAAAGAGTTGAAAGTAGAATTGTAGGTATATTATGTCAAATCATAAACAGATTATGTCAAAGAAGTATGTAAAAAGTAAATAAAAAAATAAACATCGTAATTTGGAAGCAGACATTTACATAGTTATGCCGTTAATGAGGTGCCAGAGAAGCCACATGTGCCGTAGGAATTATTGCCAATCATCCTTGTCTTCAACGTAGTTTTTAATTTTATACTTAATTTGATTTTTTGATAAGGACAAGTTTGATGTGAGTTTTGAACTTTGCATCGTTAAGTTCTGTAACCAGCTTTGGCAACTTATTCTGCAAGCGCATACTGTTTCTATTAAATGACTTGTTAGTTTTAGTTAATCTTAATTTAGGTACCACAATTTAATGTTTACTACATGTATTTATATTATGGAAATATTATAATAATTTAATAAATATTATTATATTTCCATCAAATCATTTCTATAAATATCTTTTGACGACACGGTTGGCGCAGTGGTTGAGCGATTGACTGCTGCGCAGCATGTCGCGGGTTCGATTCCCGCACGGAACAAATATTTGTACGACCTATAAGTATTTGTTCCGGGTCTGGGTGTTTTATCTATAATATGTGTGTATTTACAAAAAAAAAGTATATAAGTAGTTTATCAGCCATCTCGTTACCATAACACAAGCATTAAGTTGCTTAGCTTGGGACTATATGGCGTTGTGTGAAATGTCCAAGGATATTATTATATTGTTATATAAAGAAATCACATCTTATTTTGAAATTATTTTTGCAATATAACCATAGAATTCTGGAAATCGTTGTGGTTGTAGACCAAACGAGAACGGTATAGTGAAACATTACCTACAGAATGATTAATTATTTCATGTTTATTGTCCACCATTGTTTAACAGAAAAAAACAAGACCATAAAAGAGAATAGCTAATTTTTCCTCACTGATGCATTAAGTTGTGGTATTATATACGTTATTTGAATGGTTATAATAATAGCTTTATTATATTGTAAGACACCAAGTCAGACTTGAGCAGGAAAATAACAATGATTGATTTTGTTTTGGTTTACTAACAAAAATTCCAATTACAAGCTACTAAATAACTACAACACCGTCACTAAAACAATTTGTTTATCCAAACAAGTCAGTTTTTAAAGCTTGAGGGCACAATGAATTCGCATAACTGCATGTAGACAAAAGAACCCTTGATATATTCCACAGTAGAATTGTAAAACAGTATGCCATGTATGAACAAGAACAACGCATGTTAAACGTGAAATAATTTTGTTTATAAAAAGGGAAAAAACAAAATTAAATTATAGCTAAATAAAATAATAATAATTATGTAATATAATTAAATTGTTTAATTATTTTTAATTTAATATAATTAAATTATTCAATTATTTTTAATTTAATAAAATAAAATTATTTAATTATTTTTAATTTAATAAAATAAAATTATTTAATTATTTTTTAACAAAATTAAATTATAGCTTAAAGTGTATTATTCTTATTATGTACATAACTACTCAATAAAGAAAAAGAAAATTCTATTGGGGTGCTTGAGGCCATGCACTTTTTAAATAAATAAAATATCGTTTCTTAGGAAAAGTTTTTTTTTATGATGAGTACATCAACATTACAATCATGTGTTTAAGTTTCGGGAACTAATTAATTAACAGTCACCCTATATAAGCCTTGTGTGTTGCTGAAAGAAATAATGCAATTCACGGCATTCCGAAACGCGTGTGTCCATGTGAGTACGTAGGGCATTTTGTTCGCAGTTGTTATGCTGTATGTTCACGCACTGTAACATATTCGCTATTTTATAGTTGAAATCTGACACAAGTGGAGGTACGACGAGCTTGCCTAATTGGAGTGTACTGGAGTACTGGAGTACCGTATGTGGTGTGAGAAGATACCTATATTGTATCGCGTAGTATCACTGGCATTTTGAAATCTACATTCAATTGTTTTCAACGTTTGCGATGGTTCTGAAGTAGCGTTCAAAATCTCTTGTTAGCGGCATTTTTGACGTTTACGCGTGCGTCAAGTGGACGTAAAACAACCCGCCCTTAATTTGATATCTACAGTCAATTGTTTAAACGTCTGCAATGGCTTTGCAGATTTCTATGAGTGACATTTGTTTTATTTATGCATAATACTCACAGCACTGACTCAAAACGTCATCAAACACGTCACCACGTCGTCCATATAGGCACGTATTAGCCCTACGCCCAACTTAAAATAATTCGCTTATAAGAGCAGGCGCACCTCTAATAGGAATTAGGTAGGCCAGTCCGTTTGCCTCTAATTGGAACACGGAACACCTCTATTCCGAGTGTCGAATGCACGCGTCTGTGACATACGAGCTTGAATATTAAACAACCGAAATACTGCCTTGTTTATGGTAGGTCAGGGGTTTTTCATAAGTTATGTAACCTATGAAAACTTACGCGACTTACTACATGTTGTGGGTCGTGGGTTCAAACCCTGACAGACGCATTACTTTCAAAATGGTGAATGAAAACATCGTGAGGAAACCGGCATGTCCTAGAATTAAAAATTCGAAGAGATGTGACATTTACCAACCTGCACTGGGCCCGCGTCGTGGAATACGGCCCACTCCCTCTTACCGAGGAGGCCTGTGCATGTCCCAGCAGTGGGAACATTATAGAGTGTTTATGCTCTGCTTATGGTAACATCCACTATTTTACGTACCTTTATTACATTTCTATGACAGGTTACCCTCTGCCTACCATCTTGGAAAATACTGGCGCAATGCTATGTAAGTGAAATGAATAAGTAGGTACAGTAAGACCTCGGTTAAAGGTAATTTGTCTGTTTTAGATTCGTGATCTTGGTATTTATTTATTTATTTGGGGGGCTTGTGGTTCAGTAATAACAGCCGCACGGCTCGATCGATCACCCTCCGTGCCTCGGAAAGCACGTTAAGGCGTTGGTCCCGGCTGTCATTCATGTATCTTTGACAGTTGTTACGGGTCGTCAGAAACCGGAAAGTCTGACAACCAGTTTTACCAAGGGTTTTCGTATTACCCAGTAACTGGGTTGTGGAGGTCAGAAGGCAGAGCCGCTCCATGTAAAATACTGGTATTCAACTGCATCCGGTTAGACTGGAAGACGACCCCAACATAGTTAGGAAAGGTTAGGCAGATGATGGTATTTATTTATTTATTTATTAAGGTAGGTACCAACAGCTTCTGTGTATAATCCAACAAAAGGTAAAGGAAGCGTAGAAAATGCCTTAGAAGAACATAATTATAGTTTATGTATATCTTTTTGGTATCCACCACTTAGTACGTACCGCGCGATGAGGAAATCTAATAGCTCTGTTACAATCAAATGAATTTTTCGACGCTATCAAATCAAAAGTCATTTATTCAAACTAGGCTGAGAATCAGCACCTTTCGTACGTCAAGATTTCAAAAGACAGTCCCCCAAAACACCCGCCCTTCACCACTTTCTAGTGCTTTTGCTGGGGAGAAAAAGTGGCGCAACAAACTCCCCAGCAGCACAGCTGTCTGTATATTTTAGTTTCTGTATAGTTTTAGTTAAGTTAGGATTAATTTTTTTTATTCTTAATAATTAGTTAGGTATTAGTTATTATTTGCTTATTTTACTAATTAAATAATATTTATTAGCACAAAAATAAAGTTACAAATAGGGAAATACATATTTGTCTATTCCAAGAACGGGACACACGATATAATCTTTGGTTTTCCCTTGTGGCATCGGGCACATAATGACTCGTATAAATACCAAGTCTTATAATATTGTTGATGAGTAATATAATACTTACAACAAAAGGGAACAATAGAAATATGCGTAAAGCCAGTATCTACCACAAAATAAATTGCTACAGAAAGCCAGGATCATACAACGTCTTAAAATAGGGGCACGCGCATATACGGCGATCTCACACGATCTTAGACGAATGGTGGTCGCACTCGCCGTTCGTTGTAAGTAGACGCGCTGTCTATTATATGCGTACATTTTGCTTATGACCGAAAATGCACGCATATAACTACATACATAAACAACGACTGGACTCCATACAGTATTGCCAGCCTCATCCTAAGGTAAAACAAACTATAATTATACATGCTTAAAAAAGCTGTAAAAACGGTATAATCTACAGCTTTTTCTATGTTTGTATTATTTAATAAATAAAACACGTATGGTAAAGGAATTACTAACAAAAAAAAAAAACTATTGATTTTCAAACTATTTCCATTTTGCAAATCTCCTAGATTCTCTGTATCATCATTATGTTTTTGAGACGATTGATCTTGTTACGGAATTCTAACATTTCTAAATAAAAAACCGGCCAAGTGCGAGTCGGACCACGCACAATGAAGGGTTACGTAGTTGGAACGAATTTATCCCAAGAACAAACTTAACATTGTAGTTGAAAAACATGTTCTCCCATACATTCCAACTGAAAATGTAAGTTTGTACGCACAATTTTGAGAGATTTACCATGTTGTTTTAAGACCACAGACTTTTTATAGGTTTTCTGTAATCTATAGGTATAGAACAAGGGAGGAATTGGTCAATTTTCGTCTATTTTCTTAAATAACTTGAATACAAATTACTTTAAAATTATGAAAAAAATATTTGAGATCCTTACAGTAAGCCCTTTCATTTGGTATGTCACACAGATACAGATAAAGAAACTTTTTTTTTATATTTTCTATTTGCCCCCAAAAATGACCCCCATATTCAAAATTTATTTATTTACATTACACTTCTGTGTTTGGGTCACAGATTAATCGGTCCATTAGATTCGGAGCAAATTGGCTGTGACAGACGGACGGACAGACACACGAGTAATCGTATAAGGATTCCGTTTTTTCCTTTTGAGGTACGGAAAACTAAAAAAAAATTAGAAAACAAAGTATCAAATGCCCATCAACTGCTGTGATTGGTTGAATGAATTATCAACATCCAATTGGATCCCTTGAAATGAGTAATTTAATTGACACGTCGTAGATTTTTGTCCCAAAAACCGGGAGTTGAGCTGAAGACCAATTCTCGTAATTTAAAACGTTCAAAATCTAGTCGCAGTCGCATTTCAGCGACAAACAGATGTCAAAAACTTGTCAAAATGTAAGGAAGTTAGAGGTATTTTTGGCAGATTGAGACTGAGATCAGACTGTGAACGTTATTAAAATTACATTACGAGAATTGCCCCTCTGGTGAACAACAAAAACCAGAATAGCAACTGTCCTACCAAATAGTTTCATAAATAATAAAATAATTGATTATCATAACTAACGACCCCTCGCAATCTATGCAACATATTGATATTCTAATTACCCAACTTCGTTAATGAACCGTGCTATAATTCGTGAAGCTGCGGCCACCGTAGTAAAGTTCAAACCGCATAGAGGAAGGAAATAGTGCTCTATATTGAAGCTGGATGCATTTCGATGTTAATTTTGATAGAGTAGTTATATGTAAGGGAGTTTATGTTTGGGGAGGGAGTTTGACTCTATCAGACTGAAATGTTGTCTTCTTTTTGTTTCGCAAAAGTATATTATTTATTATAGCCCATGCGATGGTAAAAAATATGGTAGAAGACTGTGGGTCTGACAGCCCGGGGTACGCATGGTAGCTAGCGAAACTCTGCAAACTCAAAAACTCAAACTCAAAGCATTTATTTCAATTAAACCATTTACAGGCACTTTTGAATTGTCAAGAAGTCGATCAGTCAGAAAATATGAAGCGTTGGTACCTATGGAGAAGAACGGACAAGAAACTCCATAGAAATTCTTTTAAATTATATTTTACAAAAATTTGTTACATCATTAAGAAAGAAACAAAACTCGGCAAAGTGCAAATTGGAATTGTGCACTGAGGGTTCTGTATTCTATTTTAAATAACTGTTAAATACACTATTGCTGTAATAGAGAAATACGTACATAAAAGCGTGCGTATTCCAGGCATAATTTGTCGGACTTAAATTCAAAACCGACGGCAGCGTGGACCTGCTGCGCCAATCAAGCTATCAAATTAAACTTGTATGATATATTTAATTGGCTCATACCCCACGGGATCACACAGTGACACATCATCTCTATCAGGGTCTATATATGTTAAAAATAACGTACAGAGTGACGAACAATGGGGTTTCACTGAGGAAAATGTTGACATAATGTCAACGGGTATCTTGGTGACGACAGTTTGATGTCATTTATTTCTAAAGTTTAAGAAGGCTATAACTACCTATAAAATAATAAATAATTAGCATCAAATGTCATAAAATTATCACCATATAAGACCATTATGTATTGTCATACACACATAGATATATATTAAAATCTGAACATGTGCTTATGCACGATATGAGCACCGTACAATACACAAGCGGCACGTTGTCGACGGCTGCAGTTGCCTCCGCCCGTTGACCTGTGCTGCTCGTGTGTATAAACAATAAAACATAGCATAGTAATTGTCTGCATAATTTACATAGTAATGAACGCCTTTGATCTTAGAAGAGTTATAATCAAATTATTTAGTTACTGTTTTCCCAGAATCAGAGTTGTGGAGGTCAGATAGGCAATCGCTCCATGTAGAATGCTGGTATTTAGCTGAATCCGGTTAGACAGGAAGCCGACCCCAACATAGTTGGGATATGGCTAAGCAGATGATGAAAATGACTGTTATCCAGAATCAATCAAAGGCCAATTCTCGTAAACTAAAACGTTAAAAATCTAGTCGCAGTGTCATCTCGGCGACAAACAAATGCCAAAAACTTGTCAAAATGTAGAGAAATTAAGACTGAGATCAGACTGTGAACGTTCTTAAAATTACGAGAATTGTCCCTCAGATGTCCAACCTCCCAGCTACTTATATCTGTGGAAGAATAATTTTTCGCCTGAAAAACCACAGCTGAACAGTGGTTGGTATGAGGCAATAACACGGAAAAGAAGTGTAATCTTTTTATAAATACAAAATGTTGCAAACATTACATCATCAACAAAAGGTCAAAGCGAAATTTTACAATCCAATTTACTTCAACCATTTTGAACAAAAATTAGTCGGTCTCATAGAAATACCAAAATGACATAATAAAAACATTATGTGCTGTGTTCCGCGAACTGAATCCTATACAATTATGTTTTTCAAGCGACTTTGACCCTTAATTGTAACAAATTAAGACGAGTAATCCATTGGTTAATCTAGTGGAAACTAAGTTAAAAGAGGTTTAGAATTGGCCGGTTATTACACCGTGCTTGCATGCCGGTGAATATTTAATTAGTTCAGTATTTGAAAGACGTGTTTATTTTGTCACGCTATTTTAATGTATCAAGTGCAGTTTGTTTTGCGTATAGAGTAACGATTTTATTATCTAATTAAAATAATTATAAGGTTTTATTACGAAACACATCAACAATAAATTCATTCTGAAATTGTTAGTAAATCGATTATGACATACGAGTTAATTGACTTTAAGTTTGATTTCATTCTTGACAGCAGATAGGTACTGATTTAACCCCGGCGTAGATGTGAGATGGAAAAACAGACCTCTCCCCCCTACAATGGAGAACATTCATGAGGATTTTCCACCCCGAAACAAAAAAAAAGGAAAGATTAATTTTTAAAAACGGAAATTGGCCTTTTATCGAACTATTCTGTAAAAATCTCACCGTGAAAACGCTGGTAAAGCGAATTCGAAGTGAGCTGTAGCCACGCCAAGCTTCCAGGTGGAGTGACAGCTGAAGGTCAATTCAATGAAAATTACCTTGAGTTACGCTTCGGTGTAACAGGCGGACCTCTGTAATGGGTTGTTAAATTTGTTGGACGCCTTATGGCTGAGAAACGGTGGAGTTGGAGCAAATTTATGCAACGGATAATTTTGTTCTCATGCTCCGAAGATGGAGTCTAGTGGGTCTAGTAGCCTTGCTTATTTCATGTGTTGCATTGTGAGGTGAGAGAGGGAGGGAAGAAAAGAAAGGCATCTAGATGCAATAACGTACCTAACACTATACATTCATGCATTTAAAAATATAATTTATAAGTATAAAGGTTAGGTAGCTTTTAAAACAAATTGTGTTGGTCATTGTATTACGTTTTTAACTCAATCCTCTAATTGAGGTGTATGAGGTCTTGCGTTAATTATGTTATACATTGTATAAATACCACCATCATTTTCATAAACAATATCAGCCTTTACTTAATGTTCCCACTGCTGGGACACAGGCCTCCTCTCAGTGGGAGAGGTAATTTTCATATCAAGCCTGATAATACAATGGCACTAAAAACATGCATCAATCATAACCCTTTCAGTAAAAAGGTGCTTATTATTGTGTTTGATATCACTCGGTGTGATTGATGATATGTTATTAGGTTCGTTAATATTTATAACTAGGCGGGTTCATAACCTTACACGCGCTGTCTTCTGTGTGGAATTGTCTAGAGTGGTTGTCAGAAACGTGAATTTCTGGGTGTCAGTAGCACTAAGTAAATAAGAAGGGCTTGTGGCTAAATAATGACAGCCGCATGGGTTGAACAAAGGTTTAGCTACGCTTGCCACGGTCAGTTCGTTGATGGGTGACCTCTTCGTGTCTCGGAAAGCACGTTAAGCCGTTGGTCCCGGTGGCATTCGTCGATCTTTGACAGTCGTTACGGGGTTAAGGGGTATTATGTTACCCAGTAATTTGTTTGTGGAGGTCAGACAGGCAGTCGCTCCATGTAAAATACTGGTATTTAGCTGCACCCGCTTTTAATATTGAATTGCTTGAATTGCTACTTAGCCCACTTCCACTCTTCTAAATTCTGCTGTGCCCAACGGGGTCCCTGTTGATCTTTTACTTTTTATTATCATCTACGCAATACCTAAAGGAATGCAATAGTGAATTTGAATTGAAAAAAAAAAAAAAAACTGGAAGCTGGCCCCAACATAGCTGGGAAAAGTCTAGGCAGATTGTGTAACAATTATTATCTTCTATAATATAAAAATGAATCGCTAAATTTGTTGCTAAGCGCAAATCTCGAGAGCAGCCGAACCGATTTCGCTAATCCTTTTTTTGTTGTGTTCGGTATTGTCAGGACAAGGTTTGTATGAAAAAATTGCACCCGTGCGAACCTAGTAATAATTTCTACTTGATATTGTGAATACATCGGGTAAGACTGAAATTCAATTCCAGAAGGGCCAAGAAGCTTTCAAGAATCCCTTGTCTAAATTAGCGTTGAGCAGTGCGACGTTCTTTCTGTTAACAGCAAACTGCGTAAACTATCTATCTGTGACGATCTATGATTGTTTATTTTACCTCAAGGCTCAAGGCTTAGGATCAACAGCGTTGGTTGACGTGCATGTATTTCTGTATCTACATCAGAGTTGGCCAGAATAAAACAGTACAGATAATAAAGATGACGCGATCAAAATTCCGCAGAGTAAAAAAGTAAAAAAGTTAAACCGGGTGAAGTTAAACTGTTCACGAGGGACTTAATCAGAATAAACGTAGTAGCGATGAAAAATGGGAAGTAAGCAACTTTGTGCTTTTATTCTTTTTTGAGTTGAAGAGATATTTATGTGATAATTGAGTCTTATTACGTTATATTTATGACAAAGAAAATCCAGACTAATATGGTACATGTAATTCTGCCAATGTATCCGTCTGTCTGTTTACCTCTTCACGCCTTAATAACTGAACACATGTCGATGAAATTTTGCACAAAGGTAGACCATGACCTAGGTTAGGACTTAGGATAGGACAGGATACTTTTTATCCCAGTACTTCACGCGGGTGAAGCCGCGGCTAAAGCTAGTGTAATATATTATTTCCTTCTCTGCAAACATGCTCTGTTGTCGACTACATCAGCGCTTACCATAAAGTGAACATAATCAGCCTATAATGTTCCCACTCCTGGGACACAGGCCTCCTCTCTGTGAGAGGGAGTGGGCCGTAAACCACCACGCGGGCCCAGTGCGGGTTGGTATATGTCACATGTCTTCGAATTTTCGGTTCTAGGACATGGCGATTTCCTTACCATGTTTTCCTTCACTGTTTTGAGAGCACTGGTGATGAAATAATTTACACAAAATAAAGCACCTGTCTGGGTTCGAACCTACGACCTACAACTCGTAAGTCACGGCCGATACCACTGGGCCACCATAAAGTGAGATATTGGTCAAATACAAGCCAAATGGTCCTCGATGTAATATAATAAGTGTTGTTCACAAACTAAACTAAATTTAAGTTCAGTGCATCTTTTTCTTTCTATTTCATTAAGAAAAGGATAGAAGATAAATTTTAGTTTAGTCCTGTCAAATCGGACTTATTGCCCAGACCCACACATCGCATCGCATCACCTGCTCGCGCTATTTGTTTTTGCTTTGCGTTGTTTCTGACTTATTTTGGTTTCGCCCGGCTGCTAAGGGTCCTAGCGAGTAGTTTGTGTAGCTTTTCTCAAGAATTAGGTACGCTATCAAATGCTAAATATGTTTTCAAATTCGACTGGTAGTTCCACATATTAGCGCGTTCATACAAACACTTCATCTTATGATTGTTTTTGGTTTTATGAATTTTATTTTGCCTTTTACATACGCTGCCTTCATCTCTTTATCTACCGCAGGTATGCTGGCAGATAAGGAGATGTAAATGATGTATCATTTCTACTATTTAGATTTTTAACATTAAGTAATAGCTATGTATCAAACAATCATTTTTGTTGTGTCCTAACAGGGTCAACTACGGCTCTTAAGTCTCAGCCTTTTGTGCACATCTTGTTTTACCTTGTGGAACGCAAATAAATGAATATTAATCTAATGAATAAGATATTTCTTTAGAAATAAGCATCACCTTCAGTCGTATTTTTTCTGTTCGTTTAAATATGTATGTGTGACTTAAATAAATGGATAAATAAAAGGAGTCCATCATTTTGCCACTGTTTTCAACATCTACAATTCCGTTTTTAACAATCAAAACAATACTAATTAACACCGTCATTCTAAAAAAACGAGAGAGCCTACCTAAACTCATACATCTCAACGCCCGCCATTTTACTTTTCCCGACACCCTTATCAAGTAGATGACCGTTTTTAATTAATTAAAAGCGTGGATCAAGTCGGAAAGGAATTTGCGATAATGAACCGGTGGCAGTTTTTTTTTAATTTTCTCCCTCACGGAAAAGTAAGACACCCGGATGTTGGATGCCAAATTGATAAAAATTTCTTTAGACTGTGACCTTTTATTTTTGCTCGAAGTGTGTTTCTTGAAAATGGCATTTGTTATTTAATTCATTGGATGTGTTAGGCCCCTTTCTTGCCGTGAAAAACTAAGGTTTTTTTTTTTATTTGAAATGCGTTCGCTCTTGACTCTAGTCTAGGTCAGAGGTGACAGAGACAGAGTCGACGATGGAGTGAGCTTACCCAGAAGAAGCCTATTCACTCTCACTTTGAAGAGATTCGGGTTATTAGCCATGTGTAGGCACCATCGTCAGTGTTGTTTGGATAACTAAGGAAGCTTGTTAACAGACACGTTTTCTCTACGGCGCGGTTTATAGGCCGTACCGTAAAGAAACCGTGCCGTGTGAAAAGGGCCTTACGCGCTGAGCAGACGATGGACAAAATAGTCTACATAGACCATAGTTAACATCGGCCATTTCTGTCTGGCAGACAAGTACAACGTTCGGCAGTCTGTGTGCGTTATTTCATAGATTTCCACTGATCGCGTCAGGTTCATTGGTTAAATTCACCCTTGAGCTAAGGTTTCCTGGAAGAGCGGTGGCCAGCAGATAACGGCCGCAGTGGCAGCTGATATAAAAATTAAGGCTGCGTGTAATATCGGTCGCGACTTACAAGTTTTAGGTCGTAGGTTCGAACCCAGACAGGCGCTTAACTTTATGTAAATTATTTCATCACCACTGGTCTCAAAACGGCGAAGGAATACATCGTGAAGAAACCGGCATGTCCTAGAACCTAAAATTCGGAGACATGTGACGTCTACCAATGGATGGTGGATTAGAGCCCACTCCCTCTCACCGATAGGAGGCCTGTGTCCCAGTAGTGGGAACTTTATAGGCTGGTTATGCCATTCGCTGGCAAATTGACACAGTGTTTTATTCAGTTTGTTTCAGAGCGATTAGTGGAAGTGAACCAAAGCGAAATACAACACACTGTCGATTCAAAAATATCAGAAATGAACACAAATAAGTTCAATATTCGACCAGTAAAAATATGATGCAATGTAACCCTCAACCGCTGTTGTATTTACGAAACGTGGCCGCGAGTAGTTTGCACAGCACTCGCGCGGTGGCACTGTTTGCGACGCAATCGCGCGCCGATTAGTCGTGTCCTGTCGCAGACGAGGGTTAAATCGCCGCTGAATTGATCGTGTTTTGAAGTTCCTTGGGTTGCGTAATGGAAAATAGTGATGGTGTTTGGTAGCGATTACGTAGATTAATAGCCTCTTTGGGATTTTAATAACTACGTGTGTTTGGCTGCTGATTTGAGGGACATGTAAATTGAAACTGACATTGGAAAAATATCTGTCAACCTTTTATTACTTGACTAAGAGGCTTTTGGCTACTTTGTATGTATGTATTTTATGTCTTATTTTTGTAATGTGCGTTTTGTTTGTGCAGAATAAACCATTTTTCTCTCTTTTTCTTCTTTTATCAATTTTTTTTGCGATAAATGCTTTATTTTATTTTATAGTCAGTCTGACGCTTGTTGTTAAAACGAAAAATGTACAAATTTGCAAATTTTTCTTTTTTTTTTTTTGTTAAATACTGAAAACGCCAATTTAGCAGTTAGCAAAAACAAGTCAAGAAAAACTGTCGACGCGATGTTATAAAAAATTAAAAACAAAAAAACTAAACGCCACAGCCTAATCAAACAATACGGCAGCCGACATCGCCATTCAGTCCAAACAATTTTACTGGACAAACGTTGGCAGAATTTTGACAAATACCTTTACAACCCAGCCGAGCTCGAACAAACAGTGTAACGTGTTATTTGTATTACTAAACGTCAGACATGCAGAGGGTTAAAAATATTAACGTTGGCATATTCATCATGTGTGGGTTGTGGGTAAACTGGTGTGAGTAGGCTGTTGGCTGTAGAGGGTTAAGTATTGTTGGGTTAGACGTAAATCTGTTGTAAATCCGCTGAGGTCCTTTGCCATAAGCTAGGTTTGCTCCGAATCAGAAGGTCTATATTAAGGGAAATCGTCATTATTTGCAAAACGTCCCCAAGTTAAAACGTAGAGTTTATTAGGTGAGAATGTCTAGAGTGTCAAAACGACTTGCAAGTAAAACGTCCAAAATGTGAATTCGTCAGGAATGTGAAGTACAGTCATTAATAGATGTATTTATTTCTTGTCATTAATCTGTCAATATTGATTTTTTGTCTGAACAATACGGTTGTTCAACACACACACACTCACAACACACTCACTCACTCACACTCACTCACTCACTCATTCACACACACATCATTCATTCATTTTTTTTTCTCATTCATTCTCACTCATTTCCCAAGAAAGAAAAGTTTTTAAGTAGGTACTCCTTAAGATAGATACTCCTTTGTAACTACATGTTGGCTGGCAACTTCAAATTCCACATTATGGATATTGTTAACTTTTTTTTTCTGTTTTCAGGAAGGTTAGCCAGCTGTGTTAAAAAGAGCTTGTCAAAAAAAAAAACAGTCATGAAAAAAAGTCTGTCTCATTGGTCTTGAGGTTACAAG
Source organism: Gortyna flavago (assembly GCA_963669345.1). Taxonomy (NCBI): domain Eukaryota; kingdom Metazoa; phylum Arthropoda; class Insecta; order Lepidoptera; family Noctuidae; genus Gortyna; species Gortyna flavago. The sequence continues at coordinate 3,248,946 of OY770142.1, read as the reverse complement.
CGATACTATTGATCATGAGCTCCTACGTTCGATTCCCGGGCTGGGCCAAGTGTCATTGGGTTTTTCCACCTGAAATTTCTCTGGCAATAGGCTCGCCTCCTATTACGAGTACATGGGACTTTAACACAAGTGGCGAAATGTGGGTGTACTATATTTATTACTCTGCTCAAACCCTTTGCGGGTTACAGGCGTGATTTTATGGCATTTTGAAACAAACCGACTAAAAACTTTACTTTTTGTAAGGTAAAGTAAGATTTTTAGTTGGTTTTTAATGTGCCTAAAAACATTGCTCAACTTCAAATTAATCCATAACAAAAATGGGAACAATACAAATGACTTACCAACAGAATTTCGACAAACCGCAACACGACAAGATTTTATTTCGACGATACTTTAGTTCGAAATACCTTAAGTCCGACACTATTGTACTCCGATAAAGCGTTGCTTCGACATGGCTTAACTAGGAAACGATGCGACTTCGACGACATGCTTCTTCGACAACAATGGTAGTCCGACATGAGTCAATTTCGACGTACTCTACTCCGGCATGATGTACTTCGACAATAGCTTACTTCGACGTAATATATCTGAGACATTCTGCGACATTATACACGTTTGCCTTAACATTTTGATATAATTTGGCTTTTTAGCTCAACTAAAATTACGATTTATATAGGTAATTTTAAATCACTGCACTTTCACTCTCATATTGCAAAACAATTGAAGATTATTATGCAAACTTATGCGTAGTGCAAAAGGCATCTGTCCACCCATTAAAAAAAAAGCACTTTCTCAAGCAGCTTTTCCTTAATTTACCTACTAAACTACCACCATTTTGAAGATAATTACGCAAAACGCATGTCCATAAAAATGAAGCAATAATTTGCAAGTTCTCGAAAAATCCATTATTTCATAGGGACCTGCAGCCCAGAAATTGGTAAAGAAAAACATCAGGAATGAAAAATATGGAACAAAGCGAGATCCATTAAATAGCCAAGCGGATCTTCCAGTATGCATGCTCAAAACAATAACGTCCAAATAGGTACAGACGAGCACGCAAACTGTCAATGAATGGACGGGTAAAACCGGGTAAAACAATAATTTGTAGGTACAGTTGTGGAGAAAATGTTTCTGTTTTATTTTAAAGTTGTACTTTTTGGGAATCGAGTAAAAAAAGCGAGCCTTTGAAATGTCTATCACCAGTTTGATATTAATAATTAATCATTCATTTATTTATATCTTTGTTTTCTGATTAAATAAAAACCACGTCAGGTTTTTTGGTTAAAAATTGTGTCCATTATCCAGATGATTCTTCAATATTGTATAGAGTTTTTTTCCTCACGGACTGACGCGGACGCACCCTTTAGTTGTAACTAATGGTAAAAACGCTGTATATGTGTGCGTGAAGAGGAGTAGCATGAGCATATAACCCACACACGCATCTTCCGACTTCGCCTTTATCTCAACTCACACACTAATTAACAGCGTGTTTGTATACTTATTGGTAAATACTACTAAAACGCGTGTCACTTCTTGAGATAAAAGCATAGAAAGTATTCACAGTTACGCAGACTTAACAAGCACAAACAAGTTAATCTGTACATTTTTTATAAAATAAAGTCGCTTCTCGTGTCTGTCTGTCTGTGTGACCGCACTGTTCTTCTAAACTTTGAAACGGATTTTGATGTAGTTTTCACCATCATTTAAAGAATTTATCCCGAAAAGTTTATGTGTACATTAAAGAAATTTCATTTTTTTGTCAAGCCGTAAAAATCATATGAAGCAGGAGCGGGTCGCTACTAACTAATATAATATCTAGTAATAATAAAAACATACTTGATATATTACTGGGTTATTGGCAAAACACTAATAACCTTGCAGGACTGGATTTCTAACATCATAAACAATAACTTTTGTTCTATGACTTTTTACAATACATAAATAATTTACGAAAAATAAACCTTTAAGATTTCATTGTTCTATCTAGCCCCCGCTCTCCTCCGCTGCATTTTGTATTAGACACAGCAGTTTGTTTACTTAACGAGCGCTTTCTTTTGCTTCGCATAGAATTCAGAACAGAAAATCGAATACTTCAATTCGCTGACTTGAAATATTTTTATTTTTGTGTGAAGCTGATGAATTAAAATCATCATCTGCCTAGCCTTTTCCCAACTATGTTGGGATCGGCTTCCAGTCTAACCGGATGCAGCTGAATACCAGTATTTTACATGGAGCAACTGCCTATCTGACCTCCACAACCCAGTTATTGGGTAGGGTAAGGTTGCGACCATTGGACCAGCGCCTTGATTGGACCGCTTTGATTTGGACCGGAAACGAATTGTAATAATAATTGCCCGTTATGACGAAACGCTACGTATTCGACCCCGCACCCACCCCCTCAACCGCCAGTGTCGCCGTGAGATTCCTTCGGGAAGAATGCACGTCGGTGTGTTTTAAGAGCTTCCTATATAAAATTTTCGCGACATACTTTACCGTGTAAGTACAGATTTATTCAGTTTTTCAATATGATTATTTCTAGTAGCCTAACATATCTATTTATTCAGCAAATTTACCAACCAAATGGTACATAAGATTAATATATTTTTTTTTATTTTTATTTTATTGTGATAGCAGCAAATTGCCATCAATGGACCAGTGCAAGGCTCATTGATTGGACCGGTCCAATGAAGGCAACTTTTCGGTTTTAATTTTTTTTTGTTTTAGAATTGCAAAACGAGGCCTGTATTATAACTGGAATGAAGGAAGTATGAGTAAAAAAGAGGTCGGATTAAACGAAGCAAGCAGGATATATGGTGTACCAAAAGCGACATTAAAACGAAGATTGAATGACAAAAATTTTAAAGCTAAAAACTTTAATAGCCAATTCCTTAGTTAAGATTTTTAAAATGTTGCATTTCAACGATAAATTAAGACGTTGTGATTCTTCGTGATTCTTATTAATATTAAAGACTGTGTTTAATTTTGTATTACATTTTATTTTATTTCAATTTCCTTGGGCACCTTGAATGGACCAACAGAAAAAATATCCTAAGTCCAATCATAGCAACTAGGAGGTCCAATCAAAGAGACTGAGGTCCAAATAAGGAAACCATCACAAAATCAGTTTTTTCTGTTTTGTTCCTTTATGCTTCAAACAAAAAATCCGAAAACACACCTACGAGGACAGATGTATAAGACCTATAAAATTTAATAATCAGTATTCCCTTAAATGTCATACTTCAGGTGCTATAACCGCTCAAAGTTAAGTGGTCCAATAATCGCAACCTTACCCTAATACGATACCCCTTGGTAAGACTGGTTGTCAGACTTTCGGGCTTCTGACTACCCGTAACGACTGTCAAAGATCCACGAATGAATGATGAATAAAAATCTGATGAATTAATAAAAGTCATAGAACAAAAGTTGTTTATGATGTTAGTTTATGATGTTAGTAATATAGTCCTGAGAGGTTGTTAATGTTTTAACAATAACCCTTGTAAAAATAATGCCAATAAGCGCGCTCCCTTCTCGGTTCAAGGGGTTCATGAGAGGCAACTAAGGGATTATTACAAGGAAACACCATCCATCTGACTAGTAAAATATTATGCTGCAATTTATACTTGGAATATTGGGAGAATTATTGCATTCAAGGAAACTAAGAAATTATGTTGCATTATAAGCAATGCCACATATTTATAGAAAATCAAACAAAATAAATGCTACGTAGTTAATTTTTTTTTTTCATATTTGTTTTTCAGACCGTATTTCGTCTAAGTACTCATAAAATATACGAATGGTTATCTGTTAATAGTTTTTATAGTGTTAAGGATTTCATTGAGAAACAATGTTATAATGTCAGTTACATACTGAAAAGTTTGCATGCTCATTATTATGTTGGCAAAACATGTCTTGTTCTAAATTGTACTTTTACCATCTTTTTATACCGTGTTTTTACGCAAATAAATAAATAAATAAGGCGGCCAATCACAACGGAGACTCCTTCGGTGCGGGAGATATTAATTATAGTGCACAAATGTGTGCCCAGACCCAGGTGCACTCTTTCTTTCCTCGCTTACATAGTCCGATGAGACGGCAAAACTCTTCTTACATATAACTCACAATAACGTACAATGAAAGCGTACATTTCCGAAACAATAAACTTTAACATAATCCCTCACCAATTAAAAGAAAAATCTTATTCAAAAAAACAAGCGCATTTTTGCGCAAATCTCAGCAACTGTACTTTTAGCTGGGCCCGGGCAACGATACCCGTATATTTTTAAAGAACCGGCCCGCACATCCAGAGCTTTGTTTATACTCATGCATCCGTATTACCGGTTTAACAAAGAGAACAAAGTTGGATCCAGCTCCCGCTGGAAGAAAGCGCTGATTGTTTGCTGGTTTGGCGTGGACCTACTTTTTAGAGCATGGGAAAAGATGTCGTCGTTACTGGATATATTTTTTATGAATATGAATGTCTTGAAAATTATGTGCTGGAAGATGTACGGCAGACGGGGTCGATGTGTTAAAGTGACGATCTCAATCTCACAATCCTCAGAATCCCTTTCACTTTGAAGGAGTTTCTCCATTGCTTCAAAATTTGTTAAAAAAAATCATCTGTTCGGCAATATAAATTAAACAATGAATATTATTAAAACTGATTGATTATTCAAGTCGGTCACTTAAATATTATGCTGTTTGTGAAAATTGCAGAAATTTGCAGGATATGGGTAGTACCTATAGGCCATTGTGGCATGTTTGGGGGACCAGTATGGGCCGTGGACGTCAATCTGTTGATGGATTCCCTATTTAATTTGTAAAATAAAACATAACATAAAATAAAAATGGGACACAGGCCTTTTTTCAGTTAGAGAGAGTGGTCCATAATCCACCACGCGGGCCCAGTGCGGGTTGATAGTTATCACATGCCTTCGAAATTTTGGTTCTAGGACATGCCGGTGTCCTCGCGATGTTTTCCTTCACCGTTATGAGAGCAGCGGTAATTAAGTAAATCACACAAATTAAAGCCTGTTTGTGGTTGAACCCATGACCCGTAACTCGTAATTCTTAAGTCAGGTCCGATACCACTGGACCATCACAACTCAACCGGGCACAAAGCCTACGGGCTGCTTCTAGGATCCCAGTAACTACACAATTTAGTCTGCGTCTGACAACAATAATGATTATACAATGAAAACATGACCTACTTTTGTCTACACACACACAACAGCTTCTGAGAGAACAGTTAAATCTTGCTTTCAGGTATTACATAAATTCCCTAGAGTTTAGGTAACTTCCTAGGAGAGAGAGAGGCTGCAATATAATTATAAACGTTCAACAATCAACCGGGTCACCCGGGTATCTAAGCCCCGTGTAATATCTAGCAACATCCGGTTGCAAGATGGCCGGCTAGGATATCCGGAGCTCTCAGATGTCGCTACTTAGACAGCCCTATTAAAGTTGTTAAGTCGTTATATTGGCTTAAAAATATTCTTTTTAACGTTTTCTTGTTTAAAATTTAGTTTTAGAAGAATTTGAAGGCTGTCTTAGGATTTCAGGAGGAGTGGTGGTGCAGTGGTATCAGCCCCGACTTACGAGTTGTAGGTCGTGAGTTCAAACCCAGTCAGGGTTTTCACTTTGTGTAAAGTAAAGACGGTTGAGAATAAAGGCACTCTTAGGTTTTAATTGGAAAGGCACTTCTGAAAATAATTATGCTAAATTGATGATTGCAGTGATGACAAAATGGAGACTGCAGCGGTGGACGAGTGGTAACAGCCCCGACTTACGAATTGTAGGTGAAGGAAAACATCGTGAAGAAACCGGCATGTCGTAGAACCAAAAAAATCGAAGACATAATGACATCCACAAAACCCGCACTGTCCACTCGCTCTCGCAGAGAGGAGGCCTGTGTCCCAGCAGGGGGAACATTATAGGCTGATTATGATTATGCTTAGGACTCTACAACTTCTCAGTGATAAGGAATTACTAATAGATCATAAAAATCTTTGTTTTTTGTTAGGCTATTTTGTGTCCCACTGCTGGGCAAACACCACCTTCACCTTGGTCTACCTTGACGGTGATGTCCTGCCTCAGGCGTCCAGTGAGTGATGATCTTTGCCCATATCTCCGGGGGCATTCGTGAGACGTCTCCAAAAATCAAAATCAAAATGGTTTATTTCACATAAACCTACATGGGCACTTATGAAACGTCAGAAGCTAGGTGCACGGTTCCAATTGGTCGTTTCCTATGGAGAAGAACCGGCAAGAAACTCAACGGTTACTCTTTAAAAAAAAATGGTTTTTACAATGTTTTCAAGTTACAATAGGTATGGGAGGACAGCTTAGGCCTGTCAACAAGTACCAGGTACTTGATAATGTAAAAAATCATCTACAGATCTAAAGTCTAAAAAATTTTTTTACGAAAAAAAACAACCGACTTCAAAAAAAACACTACAATCAAAATAGATGGTTTTGCATTTTCGTTTATTGACACCGACTTCCGAAATTAAAGTTATTTAGCACTTTGTAGTGTTTTTTTTTGGAAGTCGGTTGTGTTTTTTGTAAAAAAGTTATTATTTTTTACTTTTTAGTGTTAGAGTTTGTAATTTATCTAAGTTACAATAGCCTAATATCAACTGCTCATCACCTTTTACAAAATATTGCTTGTGAATTTTTAGATTTTTGTTGATTTTTAAAAATTTTCAAGACCGCTTGTCCGATTTCGAAAAAATTCATGGGACCATTTGGGAATATACCCTTTCCAACAAACATTTTTTTTTTTCAAATCGGTTGGCAAGCGACGGAGTTATGCGCGAACAAACATAAAAAAAAAACAAAAATACAAAAATCCGAATTGAGAACCTCCTCCTTTTTTAGAAGACGGTTAAAAAGGCCTACAAAGTCCTCACATTTACAAAATTAGAATCCATCAAAAGGATAAAGTAAATAATAAAATTTTAAAAAACCTACTAATACCAAGTGACATGATGGACAACCACTAATAAAGAGGTGAAAAATTAGAAAAGTCTGTACAATGGCTCTGGCTCACTCACACTTCAACCTGGCTGTTTTTTCTCCAACAACCGCTACTTGAGTTATGGAGCGCAGCGTGGTGTTTCTAACTCGATCTGTACGCTATGCTGCGCTCCAATAAACGTTGGCAAATCTTCAGTTTGGACTTCTGTTGTTCATATGTGATAAATTTTGTGCACCGTAGGTTAGGACGGGCAGGATGCAGATGTCGATGAGTTTCCTTTTAATGAAATAGAACATAAAAATCTTGCTCGAACATATTTCAAAGGTTGTGTTTACCGTGTCCCGTTGGCACCCTGTAAAGCATTTTTTTTGCGTTATCGTGTTCACAATTTTTTTTTTATTTTTTTTTTTTATTTTTTTTACGTGTGTACTATTTTTTCGCTCGTTCCACTAAAATCCCCTAGACCAGTCCCCTAGGGGACTAAACAGCTCTCAATGTTCCACTACGATCCTCAATTGACTGAGAGTTGAATTACTGTTCGTAGCGTTGGAAAGAAGTTTAACTAATTCCCATACAGAATATACTGACCCATACTCAACCTCTCTACTACATAAAACAATTATATATTTTTTCTGTTACAAAGCGAAAATATCACTGTCCTAAAGATAACCTATAAAAATCCAACAATTCCACATTTCCTTTTATAAAAGTCAATAGAAAAATGACTCATCTCCCTCTCACACTCATTCTATTTTCGATCTAAAAAAATCACCGAATCCATTTTATCTACCTGGCAACATTCGGCAGTGTCATTCAACGCCTTTAAAAGTCGGTCGTAAAAATAGAAAACGGGGGTCTATGGACAATGGAGTTGGGGGTAATTTTTCACGCGTGTATAGAGTTATGTACGATGTAAGGACGCTTTTATATTGGTAGGCGAAAAATATTATTTTTATGCACAGAAAATTTAGAAAATTCTGCTTTCGAGTTTTTGACATGGTTTTGGTTTTTGTCTGTTATTCCCGTCATGTGGTTTTTGAATGCCTATCCAAATAGCACATCATCATCATTTCATCCGAAAAACGTCTATTGCTGGACATAGGACTCCCCCAAGCATCGTCAAAGTAGCCGGTTCTGTGCTTCTGGCACCAAGTGGATTCTTGCGGTGCTGCGGGTTCACAAGATCATCGGTACACTTTGTGCGGGGAAGACTTCGAACGCTACCCTTTTCGGTACGCGTTCGTAGCTCTAGAACTTTTCAGCCCCATCGGGGATCTGCATGCATTGTGCCCTGCACATATTCACAGCGTGTTTGTGGAATTGGTAACCAAAACTAAACGATACTATATTGGTACACATAATTTAAATAGCTTTTATCACAAAAATACTTTTTGTATTGTTTTATGAAAATGTTAATTGAAAATTTAACAAAATAATAATGCGGCATTGGGTTGGTTAAACGAATTTATTTCAAACAGCAATGGTGTTGAATTACAATTGTTTATTTAGGGAATCTATTTAATGTGTTCATTGTTGGATTTCAGTTCATTATTGTGTCGTATTTCAGATTTACGGATGTTAATTCACATTGTCTGTTTTACATAAATAAAACCTATTTTGTACCGAAAAATAATCCATACTAATTATTATAAATGCAAAAGTGTGTCTGTCTGTTACCCTCTTCATTATGATTTAGATGAAATTTGGTATAGAGATAGTTTGAGTCCCGGGAAAGGATATAGGATAGTTTCTATGCCGATATTTCCACGGAAAGCTTATGCAGGTGAAACTGCGGGGCGCTGCTAGTATATCATAACGCCTAAATTTCCCAAGGGGTTGACAGCAGTATGCAGTGCAGTTACATTTCGCCACTATGTTTATGTCCCATGAAATTGGAGGCGTACCTATTGCCATCAACCGAGCACAAATCCAGGTTACAACTGAAACAGACCAATAATACCACGACCAAGAGCATTTATTATTTCAACTGCACTACTTTCAAAAAACCAAAAAGTCGAAGACATGTGACATAGAATTTAGCAGCCCGCATTGGGCTCGCTTGGTGGATTACGGCCTACTCCCTCTCACAGAGAGTAGGCACGTGACCCACGGTGGGAACAATATAGGTTGATTATATACCCAAGAGCATTATATTATTGACATGAAATTTGAAGCCTGATGTGATACATTAAAAAACGCCGAAGAAACACGTTTATTTTAAGGGGACCCACTTTAATTAGTATTAACGTTATTTGATTTTTATAGCGGCAATGGAAATAAACAATGTGAAAATTTCAGCTGTCTACCTATAATATTACGGTCCATGAGATATACCTACAGCTCGTGCAGCCCACTGATAGACAGACAGACGGACTGCAGAGTCTTAGTAATAAGTTTCCGTTGGCACTCTTTGGGTACGGAACCTTTAAAGGTTATTTTTAAATAAACCCAAAAGGAGGGTGAAATGGTATTTTGAAAGTATGGAGATGTTCTAACATCCACGAAAGGAGTCGCGTCCAAAGCACTTCTGTCGTATAAAACCCACATTATGAATCCACCCTAACGCCATATAACTATTATCTGTTGTTGCAAAGTAATAATGTTCTATTGTGAAGCCGTATATTGATGACTCGCGTTTTTAATTCAACAACAAAATGTTATTAGGCATGTGGTTTTGTATCCCTGCCAAATAGGATTGAATAAGTTTATTAACCTAAAAGATTAACGGGGTTAGGCAGGCATGTCAAAGACTTTCTTTTTCGAGGAAATGTAAATAAGTGCTAGGTATAAAGTGGTGTCTTAAGGCCTAAACAATTGCGATCTAATTCATCATCATCCTACCTAGCCTTTTCCCAACTATGTTGGGGTCGGCTTCCAGTCTAACCGGATGCAACTGAGTCCCAGTATTTTACACGGAGCGACTGCCTATCTGACCTCCACATCCCAGTTAATGGGTAATCGCATTATAATCTATATTTTCTGTTTATATTTATATTTATATATAGTTGTACACCACAAAATATATAACAAAAAAAAAACGATGATTAAAAATATACAATGCGCGGCCTTATTGCTTTTTGCTGTGTTTTCTGTTTATTATACTTTTAATTTCTTTTTTTGCTAATCACCGAAACTGCTGGAAAAATGTTGACGGGACTTTCACTGGCAGATAGCTGATGTTATAAAGAGTAACTTATGCTACTTTTATTTTAGAAAAAGAATTAGTTAAGAGACACAATATGGTTTTCCGACATCCAGGCGAACGAAGTCGCGGGCAAGCTAGTGAGTTAGTATAATAAGTCAAATTGCTTAAAAAAAAATTTCCCTGACTTCACAATCAGTATAGAATAAATACGTTATTCTAAGCAAACAGTCTTGTTCTAATAAAATGTATATACCAAATATATTTTTTTCTTTCTTTTCTTTACTGTTTCAATAAGTCCACATCATAATATTTTAATCGAACCGTAAGAAAATTATTCATAAGCTGCCTTACTAAGCCATTTCACACCGAAACAAAGCCGTCAAGGCAAGGTAGCGACAGACAAACTGCAGCGTGACCTCTGTGGTTACAATCCAATTTTTTTTCTAGTTCAAATTACTGGCCATAATTTTTTACCCAGCATTTGATTATTAGAAGAAATGTCGCTGAAAATATGTAGGTACTAAATCCAGCTGAACCCTTTATTTCAAATAGTCACATAAAAGGCACTTTTGAACGTCAAAAATTACAATGAAATAGAATTGATTCTAGTCGCCACTTCCAAAAGGTAGTTTTCGTATGGAGAAGAATGGGCAAGAAACTCCACCGTTACTCTTTTAAAATGTTTTGCAAACATTAATTATACAACGTGGCGCTACCAATCTAACACTATAAATCGAATCATAATTTTAAATAATATTATGTAAAAAACGACGTCACCAGGCAACATGCTTATAATCTGCAACGATACTTTTCGAATTTAGTATGTATTTTACCTGATTTGCCCTCTCAGCGTTAACCTTTTCTCTGGTGTAATACCCCATTTTATATGTCGTAGGTGTAGAACCAGTTAAAAAAGGCTGCCAGCCTTTACTTTCGGCCTTTTTTTAATTTTTTTTTGGTAGGTACCAGTGTTCACCAGGCCTGCGAGCTTTTGGGTCGTTTCTACCAGCCACATAGAGACCGAAAAATCCTTCCTGCCCGCGACACATGATCGTCTTATCACTTGTGATTCCGTCGAGAGACGTGGTACACTTCGAGGTTGCGGTTCGTCAGGATCAATTAGGCGTACAACCGCTTTGGGACTGCGGTTCATCAGGATCGACTTGTTACTTTAAACCGTTACGCTTAAATATTATAGTATTGTAGTATTAGTACCTCCAGGGGTAGTATTACCTATAGATAAGAATAATATCTTTAAAGTAAGTAAATATTAAGTGTGAAACGAGTATTTTCAATTGTAAAATCATTCGATTTTAGCCCTCGTATTCACAAGCGATTTTTTATCGCGCACTGAATTTTTAACGCCAAGAAATCCAAGAGTGTATAATTTTGACGCGCTGGGATACGCTCTGTTGGATTCTCAATGTTCGGCTCAACACCAAGAGTTAAAAATTCAGTGCGCGACAAAAAATCGTAAATCGCCCTGGCGGTTCTGGGTTAACGTTACGTTTACTTGGTGCGTTTGTGGTGGGCCTACTGATCGACAACAGCTAGTATGTCAAAATCCGCTATACCAAGTCATATGTAAATATGCGTTTCATACTCCGCCGGATTGCTTTCAATAGGATTCTGTATCGACTTGCTCCTTTGTAGGCGAACCCGGGGTAACACGTAGTGTTATTCCGATTATATTTGTTAGAAATCCTTAGTCGATGTTTTGTATGGAAATTCTTGCTTCTATTTTTGTTGGATTGATTGTGTAAGATTTGGTCTACTATAGGTTTATAAACGGTGGGGAAATGTGGACAGTGATAGTCGGGCTGGTCCACAAATGCAAGTCGCTCAACTCGCAATGAAGCTATAAATGCTTGGCGTCTCTTTGAAAGATAAAATCAGGAATGAACTTATCCGGAAAATGGAGTGGGCTGGCCATGTTTGTCGCTGAAAAACCAGCGCTGGGGCTTTGTCTTGCATAGCGTCGCAGCATAATGCTAAAGCAATAGCCGTTTTGTGTATATGTGACGCATGTTTCCCCCTACCTTTTTTATTTTATTTTTTGTGTTTATATTCTTTTTTTGCGTCATGTTCACCGCAAATAAACGTTTTTTCTTTCTTCTTTCTTTCACTAACTGAAGGGATCCGCTAGGGCCGATGTAGGGTCACGGGTTGTTCGAAAGAGTGACTGTGGCCCCTGGCACAGGCAACTGAAGGAACACTGGTGGGTTTTAGTCGGTAAAGGTCTGATAAGCCTTGCCGCTCCGCCCAGAGCGAGAGAAGTTATTTGATAAATTCCCACCCAAATAAAAAAGTGGAAATTTAAATTCTATATAGTTTGATGTTATAAATTATTTAACAATTCCTCATAGAATCTCTCTACATCCAGGAAGGTTGAGACTTCTCTGCCTTTCTCAGGAGTGTACAGCATCATTATATCATTAAGAATTCGGACTCCCCTCAGGGTCCGAGCCGAGATCACCGGTGCCCTCGGTCTGTTGCTATTAAACCTGTCCCGTGGGTGTCCCAGTCATTTCCTTCAACATAAGTTCACATTGTACCTGCCTCAGAGCTGTTGAGCTGGTACGAAATATACCTACTAGTAGCCTATAACGTAGTTTATTTTCGACTTTGTCGTTTGAGGCCCGCTTGCACCACATGTCACTCACACACATGTCACATCATCTGCCATCAGCCTCTGTTATCTTCAAACAATTTATTGAAAGAAACAGAACGATAATTTCAAAACGTTTAGCACTATACGCATTTAAAGATTTTAAGAAAAAAAAATAATATTTTGGAAATGTTCTGCATCGTTCTCACATGCATAATTTCAACATGAATGATTTACTCGTAACTATTTTTTGCACTTAACCATATTTTGATTTAAAAGTGTCCGTGGAGTTTCTTCTCCAAAGTTAGGTACCCGTGGTACCTATACACCCCCCCCCCCCCTTAACTATGCTTTTCTTACTGCTAATTCATCTTTCTGACTAACCGACCCTTCGAAAATTCAAAATCGACTGTAATTGGTTTATTTGAAATTATTTGAATTTTAGATTAAGTTTGTGCTGCAAGCGGTCCTTAATTCGTACCTTTTTCGAAGTCAGCGGGAGGGGTCATTTGATGATTTCCCATCCTTAAAAAAAAAAAACTTGCGTGAAGGATACTCAATTATTATAGCTGTCTGCTTCTACACTGCGTAATAAATTGAAGCTTCGTACTTCAAGCTGTGTATATTAAATTATGTATCTAATATCTAATACCAACTCAGTCTGCTTGTTTGTGCACACCGCATCGATATTGGAGCAATAAACTTGAGATGTAGCAAATATTATTGAGGTACCGCTCTTCGGGACCTACTAGGGAGCAATATCGCCTTATTTGTAATAGAAAGTGATTTGTTAGGGAAAATATTCTTTTTATAAAAATTTCATGGTAGATAAGAAGTGTACTCGTATCTTCTGCCTCGTCGGCCTAGTGGTCGCCACTGTTACTGATGAGCCTGAGGGTTTTGATCCCCGGGTCGGCAAAGTGTTATTGGGGTTTTCATCTGGATTTTTTCAGTAGCAGCCCGGAGTCTGGATTCGTGCCCGGTTGATCGCCATAGGCTTGTCACGTAACTAAAATATAACAAGCGAAATGTAGGTGTTCTATAGGTAAACCTAGTTTCAAGGAAAAGGCGTGATGTTACGTTATGTTTATGTAAGCTCTCCGACAACCTAAGAACAATAGACTTATTGAGACGAAAAACAGTAACTGCGGGGTCAATTTGTAACACACTAACAGTGGAAATGGCTTCCATTTTGACAGTTTACCAACATTCATTGCGTTATTTGCGTTGTTGAACGGAATTATTTTTGGAACATATGGAGCAATGAATTAGAAATTTGCTTCAAAATGATTGAAAGTGAGAGAAATAGTGTGTTTCGCAATTAGGGTGCTAGTCTAAGATCAGCAACACGCAGTGAAACGTACGCATTTTCGTTGTTTGCCACCGACTTCCGAAATGAAAGTGTCTTAATAAGAATTTGGTTGTTTTTTTCTTTTTTTGGAAAAAGATATTTTATTTTGACTTAAGTTGTACTTAAGTACCCAAAACTTTTTTCATAAAAAAACCGACTTCCAAATAACACTTAATTTCTTCCTACCGAAATTAAAGCTATTTTTAAATTTATAGTGTCTTATTTTTCACTTTTCAGTTGTACTTACTGCTATGTCAGCTACTTACTACTTGCTATATCAGTGACAAGAAGTTATTATAAGATCATCAATATAAATGAAATGGCAAAAATAGATAAGTATTATTGAAGCTAACTCAAAAACTCCCCAAGAAAAGTTTTTAAAATATGAAACCACCCCTGAGGCAAACCCTGTCTATTAAAAAAAGAATTTTTGAAATTGATTTATAATTGCCGGAGATATCGCGTAACAAATATACAAAAAAAAACATACTCCTCTACTCCTCCTTTTTTGAAGTCGGTCAAAAATGGGGGGATAAATATAATTTCGTATCTACGAAGCCTTACCTTGTAGCAGAACAATAACATTACAAGCTAATTTTTAAGGTCAATGATACTACTCCAAAAAGCAATTATTCTTCACTCCAAAAATATCTCATTACAAAAGTTATATCTGACACCAAATACTTTGAAGGTAGCATACAAAATTAAAGACTTTGAGAGAGATTTAATTAAAATCATAATATCGCATTACAATTTAAAGAATATTCCTCACTTTAAGGCTCGTTTACACGAGGCGAGTTTCTCGATAATCGAAGCGCGGAAATGTCCATACCGAGATTCGGCAGGCAATGGCGTTGTATTGGGCTACTAGTAATTACTGTAAGTACTGCTTTCATACTGATAATGATGTATCAGTAAAATTAGGTATCATCCAATATAATTTTGGGCCAGTGAGTGGTGGCTTAGTCGAGTTACGAGTTTTACGTCGTAGGGTCGAACCCAGTATGGCACTTTCCCAGTTTGGTCCTAGAACCAAAAATTCGAAGACATCTGTCATCTACCAACCCGTTTAACCATTTATAAATTAAGATGTCCTATCATAGAGAACCGGGTGATCTGTAACTCAGGACCGTCCCATCTCAGAAGCCTTTCTCTATTTAAGATTGTGCATTTTATTAATTAGTGCTGATATAATTATTATTGTTCTTCATGCGATTATCTTACTCAAGCGTTTACACACAAGCGAGAAACAAAAAACGAACATGATATAACGTCATTCCAGATTTCTCGAACTGTGATTATTCGAAATTCGTATACTTACTGTTTATACGAGTAAAGTATTTAAATCTATTTTCGATAATCCAGACGAGAAGAGCTGCTCGTGTAACAGACCCATTACATTTGTAATGAAAGAATGGATTTTACAATTTATAGGAGACTCCGAAGTCCATTGTTCGAGCAATTTCTGATTTCAATTAAAGTTTCAATATATGGTAATGAATCATGGGGAATATTGTAAAAGCTGAACAGTTTCATTATTAATACCTAGTTGAGAATTAAGGGCAATGTTGCTGTTTGTATTGGTGGAGTTTTAATTCGAGTGTGGAAAATTCTGATCGGTATTTTAGTAAGTTTTCTTTGATAGAGAATAGGGTATTTCTTTCTGTATTTTAACTGGTTACTCAGCAGGTCACATAAACAAGATGACAGGCAGGGCCGACCTTAGCCATCTAGGTGCCCCGATGGGATCCATCGTTAATACCTAAAAAATGGGATTCAAAAGCGGGATCCAACGAAAATAAATCAGCGAGTCATGTCGTTGGCGCCCTTTTAGGTATACTTTCCCGACTAAAAAAATGTAAAGAGATTTTTAAACGAGACTAAATGGGCATACTAGTCGTAGGTACCTATTATCTTAATTTAGCTACCACGCAAATAATAAATAAATAATTTATAGGTAAGTTATTGATAACGCACCGGTTTTTTAAAAAGGTTTTTTGATTTACTTGTGAACTTACGAGTATGTAGAAAAAGAAAGAAATGTATGTATAATGTAGGAGACCTGATACGAGTTGCAATTTTTCGCCTGTTGCCTCTATTTCGTTCCATATTATTTAGTGAGAGATACGACAAGCGACAAAGTGACAGGTCGTGTTTGTTAGACATAGAATACTCATACTTACTTCTACGAGATAAGTCTATAAAAGTTAATACGCTGAGTCTAGTTTTCCTTTAGATCGATGAATAAAAATAGATATTCAAATTAAGTGGGTAGCGCTCGCGGCACCTGTAGTAGGTACCTAGAGCCCGGGGCGGCCGCCCCGGTTTACTCTTTTATGGTAATCAAATTTGTTCTAAAATAATGCGTTACTTGCGAAGGTGTTTTTATAAACATGATATTCCATATCCAAATAAATACGTTATCCATCACAAGTATTTAATTTTATTATTTTTATTTATTATCCATCACAAGTATTTAACTTGCCCTTGATATCATTTGATTTCAATAAATATCTTAGGCGATATCATAGTTTTAAAATAAGTCCGCACGGCCGCCAGTAGCTCTGTGAGGTTTACTTTAGTTCCACTCTTATTGATCATCAAATTAACGCGGGGCACAGCGTCATATAAAATGATAGTTTACATTCTTCAACTGTTCAACACAACACGTTTTCTTTCGCTTTTAATGATTTAACTCCTTTATCACAGTGCAGAAAACCACGCGAGGAAATCGACACGTCCTAGAAAAAAATCGACATGTGACATCTACCAATCCGCACTGGGCCTTTATACTATACAGTGCAGTACCAACAATTAAGAATACAAAAGTTAAAAAATATATCAAAATTCGAACTATCTCTGCCTTAACTGAGCCAGCTGGTGATATTGAAAGAATCGCCGGAACACATCGACTGTTAAAACGGCGGCCATTACCATTCGTGTGAGATTGACTCTGTACCTGCGATGTTACGTAATTGCTTCTAGCTGGGAGCCGCCATGTTTGACCGATGGGGTGCCGGGGAATATTTTGTGACGTCATGTTTTTATTAAATAAGGCTGTGGTATTGGTGTTTTCGGTAATCTTAGTTTGAATCAGAAAGCCGATTCCCGTAATTAAAAACATTCAAAATCCAATCGCAATCTCATCTCAGCGACAATCAATGTCCTAAACTTGTCAAAAATGTAGGGAAATTAGAGGTATTTTTGACAGATTGGAATGAGATTAGACTGTGAATTTTCTTAAAACTACGAGAATTGTCCCTCTGGAATGACAGTGTGTTATTTTTTTTAATTTAAATTTGATCCGCCTTCGTCCTGACAATTTTGACTCCACATGATATTCCTTGTTCGTCCCATAATTCTGCCTTTTTGGCCCCGAAAATCATTAGTTTTTTTTTTTTCTGTTATGATAATAATTATGTAAACAAAGAAGTCAAGACATAATTTTAATTAATAAAATAGTATTTGCGCTTTCGCAAGCTTTTGTATTATTGGTACAAAAGCTAGCTACTACGACAAACTGAGTAAACAAAATCAAGGCCAACATCAAATAAAATTAAAAAACGTTCAGCTTACACGAGAACGATGATCGACAACAAAAAAAACTGTCGACTTGTGACAACAAATTTAACAAAAATCGTCTCAGCTTTGGCAACAACTCAAAACGTTACACCAATTAAAACTAATAAGCCTTGTCTTAGAAAATCACTGTTAAAAAAACTTTCACGGGACGCCAAAAGTTTCCTTGTTAGAATTATTTTCCCATTTTTTGAACGGTAATGATGAAGCTTTGTTTCAAAGTTAATTCTCTTACATTATTAACAAAGATCTGTTTTATTAATTAGCTGATTGATCATGATATTGTTAAGATGTTTTTACCAATTCAAGTTTTAGTGAAGATTTTCTGGGAAAATCAAGTGTTTGCTGGTAAGTAAATTATTGCTCTGTTGTATTGAGACTATGGACATGTCGGAGAAGGTACTTGTCTCTCGTTATCATCAGTTGTATTTCAACTGCCGTGGGCGTAAGATGTACTATATGTAGTGTTGGTTATTGTGCAATAGAAAAAGCGTTTGCAGTTAAAATAAAATTATAATTTTACGAAAAAATTTATCACACTAGCGACTCACACACACAGGTACACAACACAAGTAGATACAGAACGTATGATGTCCGATGATCAAGAGAGTGCTCCGCCGCTACTCTGCTCTCGTCGACTCGCACGGACTCAGGTTCGACTCTGTCGAGCGCCAACTGGTGGCGCTGGCGTCCCGATCAGTCAAACGACAGACTAACGCACTTCCGACACACATACCTAATACTTTTTTTAACAAAGCCCTGTGAGGCAGTGGTGGCCCTGTGGTAACGGCCACCACTTACAAGTTGTAGGTCATAGGTTCGAACCCAGTCAGGCGCTTTAATACTTACTTTGTGTAAATTATGTCGTCACTACTGCTCTCAAAACGGTGAAGGAAAACATCGTGAGGATACTGGCATGTCCTAGAACCAAAAATTCGAAGACATGTGACATCTACCAACACCCGCACTGGGCCCGCGTGGTGGATTACGGCCCACTCCCTGAGAGGAGACCTGTGTCCCAGCAGTGGGAACAATATAGGTTAATTGTTTAAAGGCCTGATAAAAATCGTCCACATCAACCGCGACCGTTGTGGCGATCCGATGCATGCTGGAGGCTTGTGTCCAGCAGTGGACATAGTTTGGCTGAAATACCTAATGATCCTGATTATGGTAGTCATCGTATTTATGTATTTATTTAGAAGCAACGCAATTGAAATTCGATGCTAGAAGCGTCCAGATTTGCACTCGTAAAGGAGAAGAAGAAAAATACGTTAATTTGCGGTAAAAATATGACGCAAAGAAAAAACATAAATGCAAAAAATTACAAGTTGGGAGAAAATATGTGTCACATCCACGCAAAACGGCCATCGCATCGCATCGCATATGAATATGAAAAAAAAAAAAAAAAATTTCTTCAGCCTATTGCCGCCCAATGCTGAGTGTAGGCATCCTGCAATGCACGCCACTCAGCCATATTTATTTAGCACAGACTAAAAGGCACACAGCACTACATAAAAAAAACATAATTATAGAAAGTGTAAGGTGCGTTGTGAGATATTAGCAAGAAAGTATGCTTCGTGGCTGCGCCAAATAGGCCCAGTTCAGGAAATAAGTTCTATATCTGGTCTGGTGGTAATCTGATTCTGTGATCATGTAGGTCCTTTATCCAATCGGATACCAACCAGTTAAAAAAAGCGTTTCCTTCTTTTCAAGGGTTCTTTTCTTTTTTAGGGTTCCGTACCCAAAGGGTAAAAACGGGACTCTGTTACTAAGACTCCACTGTCCGTCTGTCCGTCTGTCACCAGGCTGTATCTCATGAATCGTGATAGCTAGACAGTTGAAATTTTCATAGAATGTTTATTTCTGTTGCCGCTGTAACAACAAATACTAAAAACAGATTAAATAAATATATATTTAAGGGAGGCTCCCATACAACAAATATGATTTGTTTGCCGTTATTTTTTAAGTAGTGTTAAATATTGTATGGTGGTACGGAACCCTTCGTGTGCGAGTCCAACTCGCACTTGGCCGGTTTTTTTAAGTAGGTATGTTAAAGTCGCGCTTTTCAAACTATACTGCCAAAGCTTCTTATACGTGCAGCTTGTGGGTAAAATATCCGCAGAGAGCCTACAAGTACAACGTCTTGCGCATCCAATATAATAACGGTTTCAGGATGTTGTTCCGCGCTTCTGCAGCACTTCGAAGATGTTCGCGAATGCCCGGGTTCCGTGTTGACGATTTTATTGGCATTATGAGGAAGAGAACAGTGTCAATAAAGGGTAGGTTGCTCGGAAGCTCGAACAGCATCCTGAATACATTATTAGAGAAAGTAGACAGTCCCTTTATAAGGAATTGAGTATGGAGGCATGTGCCAATGTATCTCCACACAAATTGGCACGTGTCTCCGTACCCAGTCCCACGTCATTTTTAGTTGTTTCAGTTTGTGAAAGTTTACTAACAATCATAGTTTTTAGGTCATTGTTAGTAATACTATTTACGGATTGTGAGTATTCCGAAATAGGGAATATATTATTATTTTTCAAAATACGGCTCATTTATCAAACTATGTAGTTTGGCCAAAAGTTGTCAAGCCCATTCAATCAATGAGACCTGGACTTAGAACGAACATTAGCAATAAATACATTCGCGCCGGGTCTCAAATTAGGTTGATGTTTGTAGGCCATTAATTCAGGCACACTCTGTGGGTCCACTTGTCACGTAAGTTATGTCACTGGGATGTTGGAAGATGGTTGGATGTGGTAGGTTAGAACAGGGTGTAAAGTTCACTCATTCTGCATCGAAAATAGAGAATCCTCCGACGAGGCGGGTGTCGTGTCTGGTGCAGGGCAACTGCCCGGCGATTGATGTCGGGACGTTGTGATTATGCGTGACGTCAGTATGACGCGTCGTTCGTATGTGGCATTGTAGATACCGCTACAAGTCGCAAAAAATTCTACTTTTACGTAAAACAATAAAAATGTATTTGAAGATCAATATGAAAACCTTCTTCTCGTACAGCATGAACTACATATATGAGCCTAGCTCACACTGTGGTCAAAATAATCACCCACCTGAACATTTTTAGATGACACCGTCCTGGAGTGTTAATGTGGTACTGTTCCATAAACGATGGGACTTAATATCGTGTCCTGCGTGTACAGGAACTGATAGGTACTGATGGCGCCAAACTCGTAGCCAAATTCTGTGCCGACTTCATTTAGATTGCTATTGACACGTTAAGAAGAAGAATAATTATTCAGTTCTGTAGTAGCAATCCACTAACCTGCAGTAGGCCCGCTTGGTAGATTACAGCTCTCAAAAATGAGGAACAGCAGGGATGCTAGCAGTGGAAAAATAACATGCTAATTATGCTATGCTCTGATCTGGTAGAGTTGATGATTCTCCAGTGTGCGCCAATCGTTTAGGAATCACCAGTTATGTAGGCTACTTGATGACGAGTGATAGTGATGCAGGTATGGCAAAAGAACATGCTACATCACACCTAACAAATTGGACAAGGACAGTTGGCTGATTAAATGTGCGAGCCATGAGCAACAGAAGTAATATTTCATTCTCTCCATTTGATTCAAAACTTCAATCAACCAAAAGACAGTACCTTTGCAAAAACTGCTTAAAGAAAGAAAGAAAAAGAAATAAAGAAAGAAACATGAACAAAAAACACAACACATGAACAAAAAACAACATGACGCAAAACGCAAAAAATTAAATAAAAAAGGTAGGGGGAAACATGCGTTAAATTCACACAAAACGGCTATCGCTCAGCATTATGCTGCGACCTTATGCAACACAGAGCCTTAGCGCTGGTTTTCAGCGACAGCCGGCGCCGACATAATGAGAATACGTCGTATGTACCTACTATGAGTTTATAAAATCATCCTCAATACAGCCCCTTTATTGTTCAGTGGCGCAGTCCCAACAGCCACATCAAACTAGGTCAAAATCTGCTTCATAACTCTTGGGGTACACTGAAGTGCACTAAAAGCATACGAATTCCTAGAATTATTTATTGAAGCAGAGAATTCCGACTATGTGCAAGTTCGTGCACTTCCCAAGAACCTATTAAAGTCACGACTGTTATAAAATCTACTTAATTAGTTAGTTTCACTTTAATTATAAAGTTTTACTTTAAAAGTTTATAAAAAATTCAAAGTTTTTTTACTTGGGTCTTGAATGTATTATCTGATGGTGGATTCGGTAGAATAAAGTCTTTATTGAGATTAATAAAATTAAACGTCTATTGTGAATTGTAATAGGAAAAGTTTTTATTAAACTGTGGATAAAAAATGAATGTAAAAAGATTATAAGGAGGAATAAAAATGAAATACTAATTTTTTTCATAATATGTCTTGTTTGAAAGTATCATTTTTAAAACGTAAACATTGTAAATATGTATAAAAAAATTAACGTCGTCAACCAATTGCGTATCGCCGGACTGTTGTTAGAACGATAAAAAAACAATGTAAATAATACTTTAATATACAGGGTGAAATTGAAAACATGCGACAAATCGAAATGGGAGATGGTATTCACAATCATGAACAACTTTTACTATGTGACAAAACCTGAAATCGCGAAAAAAAAAACAGTTGTTCCCTACATTTTGACGATTTATGTGAACATAAATGTGGGGAACAGCAGATTTTTTTTTTGATGAGTACAATCTCCCATTTCGATTTGTCGCATGTTTTCAATTTCACCCTGTATACCATTAATAGAACAGATAATCACATTACAGTTTAAAATAATTTCATCATCTGCCTAGCCTTTTCCCAACTACGTTGGGGTCGGCTTCCAGTCTAACCGGATGCAGCTGAATACCAGTATTTTACATGGAGCGACTGCCTATCTGACCTCCACAACCCAGTTACTGGGTAATACGATACCCCTTGGTAAGACACAGTACAGTTACAGTTTAAAATAATTTATTTGACCTAAAAATAATACAATTATTCACTCCTATGAGGAAAAACAATACATACTAATTAGGATATCCGACGGTTTCCCTGTGTTATGAACTAAAATTAAGTTATATTTATGTCGGAGTCATTCGTTTGACTATTCGGGACGCCAGCGCCACTAGGTGGCGCTCCACAGAGTCTAGCCTGAGTTTGTGGGAGTCGAAGAGAGTACTACAGTGAGGTGGAGCAGTCTCTTGACCATTGGACATCGTACGGACAACATGTGCTCAGAAACTGTCTCGCATTCCGTATCTAGATTTGTGTCGTGTACCTACAGTGTGTGATTCGCTACTGAGATTTCAACTGCAAACGATTTTTCTATTGCGCAATAGCCAATACTACCCGTAGTACGCCCACAATAGTTAAAACATGGCTGATGATAACGAGAGAGACGTACCTTTTCCGTTACTTATATAAAAAAAATCATTAAAAACATACAATTCTAAAACATTTTGTTCTTACTGTCAATTTTTATGAAATGAATGAACCGATTTTAATGAAACTTCATACGCATAAGCTACAGGATACAAAGGTCTAAAAAGTTACTTAAGAATATTTTAGCAAAATAGTGCTACAGCCAAATTAGACCGATTTTAAAGTTTCCACAGAAAAAGATATTTCCAGTTATCTTTATTTAAATAAGACATTTCGAAAATCTTCTTAAGTAACTTTTTAGACCTTTGTATCCTGCTTATGCGTATGAAGCTTCATTATCGAAATGTCTTATTTAAAAAAAGATAACTGGAAATCTGTTTAAAAGAAATTTTTAAAATCGAATTCATTTGGCTGTAACACCTACTTACTGCCTGCCTACTTTCTGTGCTAATAAAGAACCTATTCTATTCTATTCTAACACTATTTTTACTCGAAAATGTTCTGTAACTTTTTAGACCTTTGTTTCCTACAGCGTATGAAGTTTCATTGAAATCGGTTTATTCATTTCGAGAAACAAGGGCTTGAAATTTTGTATGAAATGCCGTAACAGCGTAAACGCTCTCAAACATCACGACAAGCAAAGCAAAGCAAAACGACGCTTGTAAAGTACGTAGGATCGATGCAGTCGCTGCCACTACTGGGAAGTTTAATGAATATTTCCATTTAGCGTGCTGCAATAAACGGCTGCAAGGAAGAAATGGTGCGGGAGTTGGGAATCAAAATGATGGTAGCATATTTTTGTTAGAATACAATATTCAGGAGAGGGGCTCGTGGCTAACTGATAACAGCCAAACGGGTCGATCGATCAGGTTAAGCTACGCTGGTCGCGGTCGGTCCGCGGATGGGTGACCATCCATTACATATTGGGACCCCACTCGCCTCGGAAAGCACGTTAGGCCGTTGGTCCTGGTGTTATTCGTAGATCTTTGACACTCGTTGCTGTGTTGTTGACGTCAGATAGTTAGTCGCTACATGTAAAGACCCCAATCTGGTTGGGAAAAGGCAAACGATGATGGAAATAAAATATTCATATTTTTTTGGAATATTTTTCTGGGAATTTGAAATTGAAGAAATGTGAGCTGCTTAACAAACAATTTCTGTATCCTTAATTTTCTTCTGGGAAAACATAATTTTTCGAGATATCGCCAAGCGGTTGGTCGACTCTTCACGTGACCAGAGGGCTGGCCTATTTCTAGGCCAAAGAATTAGCATCGCCATACAACGTGGCAATGCTGCCAGCCTTTTGTGCACTGTTCCTGTTGACAGCGATGCGGACGAATTTTTTGATGCCCTATGATTATTTTTTCATATAAATGTTAGCATATTATAATTATTATGTAAATATGTTTTAATGAAGAATGAATACCCATTTTCTGAAATATAAACAACCAGGTAGGTAAATGATTTTTGATTTTTTTCTATATTTTTTTTTTGGTGCACGGAGGAAATCCTCTTGGACTCTTCCATCGTGGGGGTGACAGAGGGGCATGCCGGACTCTTACTGGCTAACTACCGCTACTGTCTATGGTCGGGGGTGCGGAATTCGCATAAGCATTCATCGCTCCAAAATAATTTTTGATCTAAGTAAAATAAAGCATCCGTTGATATTGGGTAGGTATCGTAAATGTGTAGATTGATCTTTTCTGTTTTAAGGCAGAGGTGTACCCGCTCCACCCAGAGCGGGAGGGGTCATTAGATGATTTCCCATCCTTAAAAAAAAAAAGGCAGAGATGTACTATTGTGATATGGGTGTGGTGTATGTGTGTCGGGTGTAATGTCTTTGTACGTAATTATTTATGAATCGCTTAGTTAAACTACTCAATGCAGACGATTTTATTATATACTTAACCCAGCAGCTACCAAGCCATCTTTGTAAAATGAACTTTTTTTTTTACATAACACCTAACATAACATTGCGCTTGTAATCCCCGAAGGGTAAGGCAGACATGTATAAAAGTGATGTGGGTGTGGTGAGTGTGGGTGGGGTGAAATTTCTTTATACGAAATTATTATGAATTATTATGTTAAACTAATCTATGCAGACGTTTTTTATACAAATCCTAGCAGTACACAAGCCATCGTTGTTATTAGGTTTAAATCAACAGGCATCGTCCAACTATTCAAGGAGCGATGCTCGTATAAGCATTAGAACCCTTGAGTGGGTGAGTACTCAAGCGCGAAGATCTAACGTTCTGAAGACAGCGAATATGAGGAAATGTGGCAGGGAAATGCTTTTGTGGTATTGCAGTGCAGCATTGATAGAGCTTATAATAATATGAACCATATTTTAGTACTTATAAAGTGCAATTTTGACCTCAGAATCATGTTCACACATAGGTACTTACTGGCGATAATTGTGATTTAATTTTTGTCGAATGGAACTATTATTTAAAATGTAACCAACCACCACGATTCGTAAGTGTGCATACGGTCGTAGAATTTATGGGCTACCAAGTTAAATAAAAGGTTAAATAAAAAAAAATCGTCTCTTTCTTTTCAAAAATCCAAGAAAAAAAATACGTTTTATCAGACGGTTAGATATTTACCATTATTGACAAGGAAGGATATTTACACAGGCAATACTCAGAAAACTAACGACAACAGGAAAGCCTCCATCCATCTTTCTAACAATGTAGGTACGTATTACAACACTTCCTCAATAACACCCTTGTTGGTGCTTTCCCTGAAGCCTCAAACTGCAGCTAACATTAGGGTACATTTGGGTACATTAAGGTACATTTGGGTACATTAAGGTACATTTGGGTACATTAAGGTACATTTGGGTACATTTAAGAGCCCAACTCCTGAACTACAGAAATAGTATTATTACTTACTACCGGAGAACCGCATAGCGTAATGAAGTGCTCAAACTCAATTAGTTTACTACCTACATGTTTCTAACTTAGGATCTGTAATAAATAGGTCATAGGGACTTATTACCTATATGTGGGTGGGCGTTTGAGTGTGCCTTACGGGATGAATGTTTGGAACCAATAATTTAATTGAGTGGGTGATGCAATGTGGTTGATGTCTGTCGCTTGGTTGTAGTTTTATTCGATTTATTCCGGTCTGAATTCTGAGATATTAGATGTTGGAAATTATCCCAGAAGACCGTGTTACAAGTAGCCTATGTCCTTTCTCAGGATGCCATCTATCTTCTTGCCAAATTTTATCGAAATCCGTTCAGTGATTTAGGTGTGAAAATGTAACGTACAGATAGAGTTATTTTCGAAGTTTATAATATTAAGTATGGACGTGAAAATGTTACACACAAATCATAACTCGAGTTCTAAGACTGCATAATCGCATTACTCACAGATTTCCTGTGTTCCGAGGGTCACTTAATTTTCGTGATAAATGGCGGGAGATTAGGTGCCGTTTACGTGTTTTCGGTCGCGAACGGCGCTTACGTGCGCCGTTCGCGTTCGAAAACACGTAAACTTATTTGTATTACAATGTATGACTAAATTCTTTACTTAAAATTATAATAAAATGTAGTTTATGAAAGTACGATAATTAGGGGTTATTTAAAGGGTGGGTCTTAGAAAATTGCTGATAGTTAAAGTAAATTAAAAAAGAAACTGTTTGTTTATGATTTTCTTCGTAACAATAAATTGACCTAAAATTCGGTCGAGGTTATTTGGTTAAATTATCAACTTTAATTCAGTCGGATGTCAACCTAAATTTGCTGGAAGAAGCATGATTATGAAATCTACTTATATAATGAGTTTTTCTGCACATTCAATCAAACCGACCACAATCGGAAACCTTTGTGGACACAGATGGGACGTGTATGAAAGCAAAAGCGCCACTGTAAATTTTTGCTCAAACAGAACTAAGAACGCCATCTGGAGTCCCTGTAAACGATAAACAGTTTTTCCATATGATTTTTCCATTTTCTATATGACGCAAAAAAATCTTGGACAGTGGCGCTTTTGCTTTTAGCCCTAATCAATTTGGTATGGTTACAATAAAGTTATTACTAATAGGCTAGACAGGCACTGACGCGAATATGACCCGGCTGTCTACATGTGGTCTACATTCTTTTTTTTTAGAAAAATAACTGACTTAAAGAAAAAATAACTTAAATATTAATTTCCAATAATAGCCGTGGCCGCATCAGCGCGCGTCCAACCTTAGACCTAATGTAATATTCAATCGTCTATCATTTATTACTAATATTATAAAGAGGTAAAATGTGTAAGTTTGTATGTAGGGGGTAATTTGTGGAAGTACCAGTCGGATTTGAAAAAATCTTTTTGCATTTGATAGCCCAATTCTTGAGAAAGGCTATAGGCTATTTAACATCACGCTATGACCCTTAGGAGCATAAAGAAAAAGTCAGAAAGAACGCTAAGCAAAAACGAAGTAAGAGCGCGGACAGGCGATCCGATGCGACGCGATGGGGCGGGGGAACAAGAAATTTCACGCGGACGAAGTCGCGGGCAGAAGCTAGTGTGTATGAATAAGGCAGCCTATGTTTTATTTTTATTTTGTTTTATTGTTTATACAAAAGAAAACAGGATTACTCATATTAAATAGCAACCAACAACCACTAAGGTTTAAACTTGTGCTATCATGAGTCTATCTCAATATCGAACTATACAATGGAAGCATTTTATATATGTATGCGTTATTATCGATACAATTATTATGT
This sequence comes from Gortyna flavago, assembly GCA_963669345.1. Classification (NCBI taxonomy): domain Eukaryota; kingdom Metazoa; phylum Arthropoda; class Insecta; order Lepidoptera; family Noctuidae; genus Gortyna; species Gortyna flavago. The sequence continues at coordinate 3,221,216 of OY770142.1, read as the reverse complement.
CCCAACTTGCAATCAAACCAGAAGGCATTGGAGGATTGTAACTTGGGACATGGACCCGAGCTCTGCAGCCGTGCTTACAGCGAATAGACCAATCGGGTGAGGTTGCACGCATTGCTGCACACCAGCACGTGACGTCATAACTTCTCATTTCTACACTATCTCGGGTACCTACGTTACCTCACGAGAATGTCTGATCACGATTTATAGGAAACTATCTTTATGGATTTGTAGGGGTGCTTCCAGCAAGATCAGATTTTTACCAGCACGTATATTTTTGATAAAAAACTTTTTTTTTAAAAACTTGGTGTCGTTGGTTCTGCATTTTCGTTTATTGACACCGACTTCCGAAATAAAAGTTATTTATCACTTTGTAGTTTTTTTTTTGATATCGGTTTTTTTTTGTAAAAAAGTTTTTATTTTTCACTTTTCAGTGAATGAGTTTGTAATTTATCTAAGTTACAATAGCCTAACGTCAACTGCTCATCACCTTTTACAAAATATTGCTTTTCCCGATGCTGGGACGTTAATCGTTGAGGAGTTCTCCTGGTAAGAACCTGGAGAACTCTACTCCACCACCACACGCATTGGGACGAGCATGAATTGCATAGCAACCATATTAAAGTAATGGAATCGCAACCCGTGAAATATTTATTGTTGATTAGTTCCGATGGTCGTCTGTGGTCTTCATCATCAGCTCCACTTTACCAAATGATGATTTCCGAGAGCAAATGCTCAAGTTACTCTAAAAATATCCAAATCGCTATAGGTTTGTCAATAAAATTTTAGGGTTTCCCTCGATTTCCATGGGATCCTCTCAACATATTCCAATTTGCTGACAATGGAACTACCTTGAGAGTATACCCTTTCAAACAAAAAAATAATTTTGAAAATCAGTCCACAATTGGCGGAGTAATCGCGTAACAAACACACAAAAAAAAAATCAAACCGTCGAATTGAGAACCTCCTCCTTTTTTTGAAGTCGGTTAAAAATTTTAGAATGAATACTTAGTAAGTAAAATTTTACAATGAAAAAAAGATGAGCAATTTAGACCTCTATAGTCTGCAATAAAAATTTTGACCCGGAATAAAATTTGACCCCGAACTGTGAACAGGAAATTGGCAATAAGTCACAAAAAGCAAAAGCAGCTTAGAGCATAATCAGTTTATAATTTTCCCACTGCTGGGGCACAGGCCTCCTCTCTGTGAGAACCACTCCCTCTCGAAATGTCTTATTTTAAACAAAATAACAGGAAATCTGTTTGTATGGAAATTTTAAAATCGGTCTAATTTCGCAGTAACACTATTTTTCGAAAGTGTTCTTAATTAACTTTTTAGAACTTTGTATCCTGCTTATGCATACGAAGTATCATTAAAATCGGTTCATTAATTTCGAAAAGCAAGGGCTTGAAAGTTTGTATGAGATGCCTTACGTCGTAAACGCTCTTATCCTCCAATCTCATTTATAGTTTAACTACAATATAATACACATTTACAGAATCACCAACGTGACAATTCGCATCGATTTTCCTTACTACACCTAACTGCAATGCCATCCCAATTCGCCAGGCTACATCCTCAGGTCATATACATCTGTTGGATCCGCTCTAAGCTAATCTGCCGCACCTGTGCTAAGAAAAATGTTGCTATCACACGCGATTCGAACCTTTTAACATCGACAAATCGTATATATCTATTTAAAATGTATTTAGAGAGCTTTGTTAGCAGATGTTCGGGAGATCAGGATGGTGTTCATGATTTTCCTCTTTTTGGAGTAGTGTGTGTTTGGATAACTTGAATTTAGAGGGTTTTGGTTGTGTTATAAGCTGCAGGAGTGGTATCAAAATATTGTAATATCATGTTTCGTTCGTTCAAAGTAGACAAATCAACGTGTGGACAGGACGGAATAAGATTAAAACACTCTTATAGTTTAATATTTCTGACGACTGGTTTGTAAGTTTAGGAGCCACGGTGCTATGCTAATCCTCTGATAAAAGACGGGATTTAAGGTATTCCTTTTAATATTATAGAGTGTAGTATGCCTTTAATCTCGATTTGATTTAGATGTCAAAGTGTGTGTATACTTGACATCTTAGACCCATTGTAGATACGCACACCAAACCAAGAGATTTAATTTCAATATTTTTTCACAAAGGCAATGGATCTCTCCAATCTAACAATACTTGCCAAAACATTAAAAAGGTATACGGAAAAGCTGTTCCGATTGGCCTCAACCGACTTTGTTAATTAAAAGGTTTAACATTAATTTGTACTGTAAACAATTTGTATAAGAAATCTAACTTGATTTGTGTAAGGTTCTGTGTTCGTAGAGTAAAACGAATTGGCGTAATATCCTGAAATTCGATAATTATGTGAAATTTGTTTAACTTTTATGTATGGTTTATTCTTATGAAAAGTTGTTTACATAATCAGCCTATAATGTTCCCATTCCTGGGGCACAGGCCTTCTCTTTCTGAGAGTGAGAGTGGGCCGTAATCCACCACGCGGACCCAGAGGGGGTTGGTGGATGTCACATGTCTTCGAACTTTTGGGGTCTACGACGTGACGGTTTTCCTTCACCGTTTTGAGAGGAGAAAAGTTGTTTAATTATTGTCAAACATTGGTTTTAGTATGTTTATTTCTTCTACCACGTTTTGAGCTTACACAGATTTAATGCTGATGTCTGCCTTTTTCAGACCAATATTTTCAATTAATTGTTTAAACTTGGAAGACTCAAAGTCAAGGTCAAAGCATTTATTTCAAATAGGCACATGCCTTTTTATGTGCCTACTTGAAATAAATGCTCTTGAACGTCAACAATTTCAATATAAAAAATATAATTGATTCTAGTTGCCCCTTCCAAAATGTAGTTTTCGTATGGAGAAGAATGGGCAAGAAACTCCACCGTTACTCTTTTAAAATGTTTTACAATATTTTGCATATATTAAATATGAGAAGACGATGCACCTTAAATAAAATTACTATACCAATAGGTAAAATAATTAAAAATTAAACCATGACATATAAATTAATTTTCTAATAGATACACGGTGCTCACATATTTACAAACACGGTGAAAGTAAATGATATTCATTTAAAAAAATAACAAGTAATAAGTCAGGGTGTGAGTTAAAGTGATTACAGAATGTAAATCAATGTCAAAAAAGAACAAACTTTACAATTAAATTAGCAACCGGTTTGAATTTGTCTAGACTCTAGATTGTCCTATGGAGCAGGACTAGGATACCTACCACGAGCTCTTAACGCGATCCACTTTAGGACCTAAACTGAACTGTTCTGCTAATTCGTACCATGACGTCAGTTTAACGATTAAATTTAGGCCATGCCATCTGGATACCTACCACGAGCTCTTAACGCTCATTCACTTTCAACGATCCAAATGCCGCTGAGCGTATTGGACGTCATGGTATGACTGTGAGCGATGCAGTTTAAAAACCTAAACTGAAATGGCTTGCTTTTGAATCGTTTTTAAATAGATCATGGTAGGCCTCCAGAACTTAAATTAAATGACCAAACTTTCAATGTTGCAACTAAAACCATAGCTTATTTACATAAACATAACATCACGCCTCTATAACCCGAAGGGTTGGGCACGCCTCTGCCCAACCTTTCTGGTTGGTAGCTATATATTGGTACCTATATGACAGCTTCGTGACAGCTTCGTGAACAGAACCCAGCATTGCATAAATATGTAAGTTGTCACGCCCTTTATACCTGGAGGCTTTTATTTAGGTAGTTATTACTTTTGATTTAGTATTTTTATTTTAGCTTAAGTACGTATAGATTTTTATGGTATTTGTTGGTAAATTGGCGTGGCTAGCTAACATATGGCAAATAATTTTATCGAATGTTCTGCGTCCTGTAATGTTAATTAGATACTTTGCAGATCTAGTTTTGTATACAGTCGAGTATTTTATAACTGAACAGACAGCTGTGCTGCTGGGGAGTTTGTTGCGCCACTTCTTCTCCCCAGCGAAAGCACTAGGAAGTGGTGAAGGGCGGGCGTTTTGGGGGACTGTCTTATGTAATTTTGACGTTCGAAAAGTGCTGATTCTCAGCCTAGTTTGAATAAATGACTTTTGATTTTGATTTTGATTTTATAGCACGCCCTAGTAGTTAGCTTTGTTGTGACGAAATACAGAGCCAAGCTCATACTCTTTAGTTTAGTTAGATTTTAGAACATATAACAAAATAACCAAAGTTAATCCATCTGAAACAAAAATCGATAATCTAATCGGGGATTAAGGGGAATCTCCGACAAATTCACCATTATTTAGTCTCCAGGGCTCGAAAGTCGCCCGCTATGCAAATTGTGCAGCATAATCACTGGAACTGTTTAGAAGGGTTCGCCAATTAAATGTACAGCTGAAAATTTTACTTCCAAATTCCCAAATCGATTCTCGCTCGAGTTTTATTTCATTTGCTTTGGGACATTCAAACAGGGCTAGTAGACGTAACGACTTAATTTTTCATTTAGATGTTGAAAAAGATTTTTCTGATTTAAAAAAAAATCTTCTAGAGCTTATTATTTATGGGCAAGCAATTCCAATCTATATTTAGTATTATAAAGCTGCAGTTTGCTTGTTTGTTTGGTTGAACGCGCTAATCTCAAGAACTAATTGTTAAAATAAAAAAAAAAAATTGTGTTGGATAGTCCATTTATCGAGGAAGGCTATATTACATCACGCTATACAATCAAACATGTTGCAAAAACGGGAAAAAATATTCCTTTTGAGAGCTTCCGTTGCGTACGCTGCGTAAACGGTTAAAGTTACGCAAAAATTATGTATGTCGGTGTTTTTCCCCTTTAAAATAAAAAAAAAAGTCTGCGTCAGCATATGTATATCTTATAAGGTTGACTCATTGTAACCTTTTTTATTTGCGAAGGTGTTTTGTAAACATGATATTAATCCTTATCCAAATAAATACGTTATTCATCACAATTAAGTATTTAATTTTGAACTAATTGTCCTTGGCGTCATGTGATTTCAATGAATAACTTATGAAATATCATAGTTTTAAAATAACTCCGTAAGACGGCCGGTCATGAGGGTTTAGGTAGGTACCTTGAAATAATGGAATATATTTTAGTAGATTTTTTCTCAAATTAACGCGGGTGAAACCGCGGGGCACAGCTAGTGAATGATAAAAGATTTTATTTCTTTAAGTAGGTTTGTACAAACACTTTTATATGTCAATCATATTTTTATAACTAGATGAGGTCGGCGTTTGCTTTCTGACTACTCTGAGAAGAAAGGACAAAACAAATTCAGAGGACAGTCTCTTTTAAAGTCCAGACATAATCTGGAATATACACACCATAAAAAATGTTAAGTGTCGTATGATCTAGGTTTAGTAATTAAAACTTTCACTATCGTTACACCTATAAATCATAATGCAGTAAAATTAATCTTAAAATAATGAAACTTTGCAATTCAATCTGACTTTGCAGACACACAAGTGCATTTTAATCTCAAACTTATTAATTTAACTACTTTTAATATTAAACTCTAATATCAAAGATTTGAATTTTCAAGACAAAAATCTTTGCATCTTGCACAGAATTTCTTTAAATAAATGTTTGGTTGTTAAAGTCCAGGCGCAGGATAGTACAGAAGGTCAGTCCTTTAGGCTCAACTCACACTGACGCAGAGTCGAAGCGATGCGACGCGTCATGTTTTGCACGGCGACGCGCGCCTTCGCGCGGCGACGCGCGTCGGTGCGCGACGGCGCGTTAGTGCCGGAACCAGTTCATAGACTTTCGAACATATTTCTGTACTAAATAAATTAATTTTTCATCTTCGTTCATTGTCGTCGTAGTTCAGCACTGTCGTCCGTCCGTTGTGGTCGGCGTCTGACGCAGCACTGCGCCCGGGTACGCGACTCGCGAACCCACTCGACTCCAGCCGAGCGTCGAAGTGCGAATGCGCGCGTCAACGCGCCTAGACGCGCGCTTCCATATTTAAATAGCACAAATTTGTACTTAAATATGACGCGTCGCATCGCTTCGACTCTGCGCCAGTGTGAGTTGAGCTTTAGAACACAACGAGCGAAAACAGGCGCACGCACACACGGCAATTTCAGTCTATCTTAGCCGCACCCTACACACTACACTTCTTTGAGCAGCACCCTAATTGCATAATTAACACACTGTCAATCACTGAAACATTTTTAAGATTATTGCTAATTCATTGCTACATATGTTCGAAAAATTTGTCTGCTCAACAACGTAAATAACGCAATGAATGTTGTAGAACTGTCAAATTGAAAGCCATTGCTACTGTTAGTGTGTTACGCGATTATTTTGCTGATATCAGACGCTTCACTTTTTGTTAATTTATGTCTTTAATTTCTCCTTCTTTCACTCAAAGTGACACGTCGGCTTCGGCCCCAAAATTAATCAAAAGTGAAAAATTATTACTTTGGTGAAGTAATCATTGTTATCCAACGATGTTCGATTTCGGCATTCGGCATCTTTCACTCACGCTCCGAATGATCGAAGAATGAAATGCTGCTTAACGAATTCCGCTATGGGCGCATTCGACCAAACTTTTATACCTAGAATAAGTCTTATCCTGAGAATAATTATTGAATTTTTGACAGTCAGTCCATACTAGAACTGTCAGTCGTCAATTTTATTCCAAGAATAAAAGTTATCTGACTTTGGTAAAATCAGCCCTAAGAAACATTACTACATTACGTCACGATTCGAGTAGCGGTTCATCGTGACAGTCAAATAAATTGTAGCAATAGGAGCAAAAGGTCGTAGCATTCGATTTAGTAAATGCAGCACTTATGAAATACAAGATTAGATTTGTCACGTAAAATCAACATCCATTTTTACAAAAAGAATTACTTGTCGACTGCTACAAATACCGGGCAGATCAGCGAAATCACGCGGTAAAGACATAGATTCATAATAAAATCTGTGCATTAGGACAGTCAGTTTCGCTTATGTTTTGCTTGTCGTACAACGGACAAGTCATGGCGGAACTACTGCGGTTTTGCTGCTGTTGTTTCGCGGAGATGTGATACCCGCCTGAGCCTCTCTTTAAGTGCGTGTCATTTTGCTCGTCGTACGAACCCAACCTTCTGTACTATTCTGTGGTCGAAGGCTGATTTAATAAACTTGGCTAAAATGTGCCTAACTTTCTTCAAATTTGAGTAATTCGAGCTTTCACCGATTTGTTTCGCTTTGTTGGGCTTTAAAGGTATTGCAAAATATTTTAGATATTCAGAAAACAAAAATACGATAGCGTTTGATAGAATTTATCGATTTATTAATGGTGCAAGGAGGCTATAAAAGTCACGTCAGTGAGTTTACAGGTCTGCTTTTGGTAGTACCTATCTTTATTGTCATAAAATAATCGTGATCTTTGCGAGAATATGGCTTATGGTGGAAGGGAGTTGTCTTTTATGGACGAGCTTTAAAAAATCTGGATTTTCAAAATGATTTTAGTGTTAGGATTTGCTTTCAGCGTCTTGTATTAGTTGTCTGACATTTAAAATGGACTGTCATGACTCAACAATATTGTTTTTTTTTTGTGTGTATATTAATTGTGTGATTTAAACTGTCATCATCTTCCTTAACAAAGTTAACCTGTGTCAAATTAATTTTTATTTGACACAGGTTAACTCACCCAAAAAATAATATTTTCTTGCTGTCTTTCCTTACTTTCTTTCTTCGCTAGAAGCATAACCTTGCGTTTAGACTTCTTTATATGCCTAAGGACTTGTTTCTTTATATTTGTGAATATATTTCATAGGGATACTTACTAGTATTCCTAAAGATACCAAAAATACTCAAGGTACTGTACCTACATTGTCAACCTAAACGTAGAAGTTGAAAATCTAAAGGCATCGCAACTATTTAAAGTACGGATCCTAACTCAGCACTTTCCCTTAAAACACCGACCATACGATACACCCCCAATAAACCAGCTTACCTAAAATAAAATCTACACACGATCGACACAATCTAAACTCGGACTCGTAACAATAAATTTGTTCTGCATCGGTTGCCGCGTCTGCGTGCAATTTATGCCGGCCGGCCGTCTCAGCCCGGAGATGTATCGCATCCGATCGTTGCATCGACGTGTTCATTTGCCCTCAAGATTTACTAGCCTTATTCACATGGTTCGATTTGATACGTTCTAGAAACGTCTTTATTTCTTTTTATGGAGGAAGGTTCAGTTAACTTCAGTTCCGGCTGTTGGGTATTGAAAGGCGTTTGTTTTATTGTGATTAGGTGAATAGTCAATGTTCGTTGTTTTGAAGTTAGTTGGTTGATAGCGTTGCAGTGTTTCTCGTCTTTTGCAGTTTGTCGTTCAAGGCAAGAAGGCTTTTTTTTTTTTTTTTAGGATGGGAAATCATCAAATGACCCCTCCCGCTCTGGGTGGAGCGGAAGGGAGTGTCAGACTCTTACTGACTAAAACCCATCCGTGTTCCTTCCTTAGCCCTTTATGTTCCGGGGCAGCGGTAACCCTTTCGGACAATCCCGCTGCCCCGGCAGGCTTCGGCCCTGACGGGCCCCTCCTTGTCTGCTGACATCTCTTTGAGGCGCGCGTGGAACACATACGCGCCGTCCGGCACGGGCCTGGTCCTGATCGGACGGCGAGCTACCCATTACTCGCCGTCCGCAGGCCCGCGCCTACGGTGACCGGGAGTCGTCACGCGGCTCCCGACGCCCGGAGCGTCTACCGCGGCGGCTGGGACGGGCGGCTCTCTCCGCTCTCTCCCTCGCCCATCCCGAAGGCAAGAAGGCTTGCATGAAGTTCTGCACTAATGTTTGCCGACTAAACCCAGACTCAAGAAGCGCCATAGCTTGTGCGGCTACTTCAGGTGCACTATCCATAATTTGAACATCAGAGTGGATAAAAAAATAAGGAAAACCATTTCAATTAAAACAAATATAAATATTGATGCTCTATTCAAAGCTTGTTGCTTCTTTAAGAGCGACGAAACTCTGATATTCTTCTCTTTTTTTAAATTTGCAACGTCATATTTTAATTTAGAACCATATTGATGGCCAGTATCTAAGTCAGCTACAAAACTGCATAAAAACTTTTTCTCTGACTTATCATTATTTTGATGTTCAAACGCAGGGTGTCTGGATACAGTTGTCGGGAGAGTATAATAAACTGTTAAGTGTAAGCACATTTCGTTGGGAAAACATTTAAAAAGCTTTACAACCAAGTCAGCCTATCACAGTCCACCGTTGGCATATCCAGCAGTGGACGGCCTGTCCCGGGCTGCATCAAAACCCCCTCTCCTCCGTCTTTTGCATAAAAAGCCAAATAAAAAAAACATGCCAAAAAAGCCTATACATTTTTTTACAATCTTACAATCATTCCACCCTTACTTCTTTACACGAACACCTTACGTATTTACCGTGTTAAAAGACGAACCACAAGCCACATAAGATCCAAATTAAAACTACCCGCGAAAAAATTTACAAAAAAATGGGAATGAATTTTTCCCTCGAAAACCTGAGCATAATACTCGTCTGAAAGGGGGTTATTTCAAAGGCCATGCGTCTGAACGGGGCTTTGTGTCATGTAATGATTTTTTTTAATAAAGAACTCCTTTGCAGTATATGGCCGGTTCATTACAGGAGATAAGGTCCTTGGTGGTATTATTACGGCGGGACGAGCGGTGGCGAGCAGGCTTTGACGCCAGGCTGCTAATTGATGTTTTTTGTTGAGGATAGTTTAGTACTTGTAGTTGTTAAAGCTGGAGAAAACTTTGATAAAACGCTGGTTCATTATTTTATTTATCGACTGCAACTAAACTCTATAAACTGAGAACTTATTGGTCGAGCTGTACTTTAACAGTTTTTTTTATTTTATTGTAACCGTTATTTTAGTACGGAAAGTGTGATATAAAATAACTTTTTAATTTTATTAGTGTCGCACTTAGATAATACAGGCATGACTGTATTTCAGATCTTGTTGCTCCAAAATTTCGCCACTTCCACAGCTTCAGGCGGCAGCGCAGGATAGGAAGTGGAGCATAGTTTGCGATATTGTTTCATCATTATATTTTCTTTGCCTACTGTTTCATGTTTATTATTATATGTACATATTTATTTAGATTAGTATAATATACTTTATGTATATAGTTATTGTATTATGTAAATGGTACACCACAGACTACCTACAGTATTTGTCTGTCCTTCCCCTTTTAAATCCATCCAAAGGTTGTCTTTAAAAGATCGCTCTTAGCGATAAGACCGCCCATTGTGTCACCCTTTGTACAGTTTCTATATTTATGTCTGTAATTTTTTATGTATAATAAAGAGTATTCTACCTATCTACCTATCTTCACATCCACACCCCGCTGCTGTTCCGTCGAGGTAGCCCCACTTTACCAGGTTGGAGCTACATCTTCTCACCTGTGTCTTGAGATGGTTCTGGGACTAATTGGACCACGAAAGGTTACACCCTGCAGGTAGATGCTCCTATATCAACAAGTATATCAAGATAAAGCTTTCTTCCTCTCTTCTACTTGCTCGACAGTATCCACAATGATCATTTATTTGTAAACCTAACCTATTACCTAAGTTCACATTGCGGAATGCAATAAATATATTGAGTATTGAGTTAATATGTTAATTGAATAATTAAGAAATAAAGTTAAATGAATAATAAAGAAAATAGGAGCGTTTTTGGCTTCACACAGGTCTTTCTTTTTGGGTACTTGTAGTTTTGGCAAATACCGTGACCTGTAGCAGTATGGAAAGAGCCGCATCAGCTGGTCCTGGCAGAGCGCAAGACTCTGCGAACCCGGTGCAGCGGTCGCCGACGTTGCACAACGTGGGCCAATATCGCCCACTTGCGCCTCTGCCCAGCGCGACTGACGCAGCTCTGTCTGAGCCCGTGCAGTGACAATGCGCCATTTTTTTTCTATAAGCTTTTTACATGGCTTGTAAATGTTCCTTTTTAGGGTTCCGTATCCAAAGGGTAAAAACGCGACCCTATTACTATGACTCCACTGTCCGTCTGTCTGAATGTCTGTTTGTCTCTCACCAGGGTGTATCTCATGAACTGTGATAGCTACACAGTTGAACTTTTCACAGAATGTGTCAAAAGTTCAAAGTTTCTGTTGCCGCTATAACAAAAAATACTAAAAACAGAATAAAATAAATATTTAATGGGCTTCCATACAACAAACGTGATTTTTTTGCCGTTATTTTATATGTAGTGTTAAATATTGTATGGTGGTACGGAACCCTTCGTGTGCTAGTCTTGGCCGGTTTTTTTATCTAATATATAAAATTCTCGTGTCACAGTTTTCGTTGCCATACTCTTCCGAAACGGCTTGACCGATTTTGATGAAATTTTTTGTGCTTATCCGGTATCTATGAGAATCGGCCAACATCTATTTTTCATACCCCTAAATCGAAACTTACGCGGGTGAAACCGCGGGGCGCAGCTAGTAGTTTATAAGTATTACAAGCCAGTCCATGTCCTAGAATCCTAGATAAATTCTCCTCTTTCATTCGTTCTTTATTTCATTTGTTTCTTTATTTTTTTGAATAAACACAGATTGTATTCTTTTTCTCATTAAATGCCATTAGTAGTCTGTTAAGCTTGCTCCTTTTAAACTTTTCGGTTGAACATGAAGATTGTTTTTTCTTATTAAATGACAATAGGTAGGCTCGCTCTGTGTTACAAGGGACTTATAACTTAGCTGGCTAATTACACGAGAAAATTAAACCTGCTAGCTGGTCTAGAAGTAGAATAAACGATGTTTTTTGGGAATAGCCAGCGCAATGTTTTGTTTTGTTAAGGCGCCGCTCCACAGTAGCCCACGGCTAAGCTACGCACGTAAACTTAGCTTCGCTTTGTATAGAAATGTCAGCGCGTTCGTTCACTGGGACTCACGGGCCCGCTACGCAAGAATACGTGTCTGGCAAACAAATGAACTGCGCAACGTGGAGAGCAGTGGCCACAGCCGCGACATACGAGTTGTAGGTCGTGGGTTCGAATGCTGACAGGCGCTTTACTTTAAGCAAATTATTTTATCATCATCGCTCTCAAAACGGTGAACGAAAACATCTTGAGGAAACCGGCACATCCTAGAACAAAAAATTCAAAACCATGTAACATCTACCAACCCGCACTGGGCTCACGTGGTGGACTACGGCCCACTCCTTTCGACAGAGAGGAGGCCTGTGTCCCAGCAATGAGATTGTGGGAATTGCTATTCTAACGTTGCAACCCTCTCCGTGGACATCTAACGCAGCAGTGGACGGTCGACTTTATACTTCATTAGTAGAGTCAAACATTTGGCTCCGGCGAACTAATTAATAAAAGTGAAAGGTATTGGTGGACTGTCTTATGAAATTTTGACGTTCAAGAATCTAAATCGTTCCTAATAGAATACATTACTGGTTATGGTTAGCCAGCACCATCCCACTGCTGGGCAAAGGCCTCTCCTCATGACTGTTCTTTCGATCCAGGGCTAAACTGGACCACTGGTCGTATGTTTACTGACATTGCTCAAAAAGCCGCTAAGCTAAAGTGGGACTGGGCTGGCCACGTCTGCCGTATGCCCAATGAGCTGTGGGCCAAAATAACTACCACGTGGAGCCCTTTTTTTTTTTTTTTTTTTTTTTATTTTTTTTTTTTTAAGGATGGGAAATCATCCAATGACCCCTCCCGCTCTGGGTGGAGCGGAAGGGAGTGTCAGACTCTTACTGACTAAAACCCATCCGTGTTCCTTCCTTAGCCCTTTATGTTCCGGGGCAGCGGTAACCCTTTCGGACAATCCCGCTGCCCCGGCAGGCTTCGGCCCTGACGGGCCCCTCCGTGTCTGCTGACAGCTCTTTGAGGCGCGCGTGGAACACATACGCGCCGTCCGGCACGGGCCTGGTCCTGATCGGACGGCGAGCTACCCATTACTCGCCGTCCGCAGGCCCGCGCCTACGGTGGCCGGGAGTCGTCACGCGGCTCCCGACGCCCGGGGCGTCTACCGCGGCGGCTGGGACGGGCGGCCCTCTCGGCTCTCTCCCTTGCCCATCCCGCCACCTCCTTCGCTAGCATGACTGCTTCGCAGAAGGAGGTGACTGCCTCCCACTCCCTCTCGCCCCGGACCATGGCTTGGACCAGGGCCGGGCGCGAGAGGTCGCCGCCGCTGCCGATCGCCTCTACGAGGACACGGCGGTGCTCTGCCCAAGCGGGACAGACCTCCACCGTGTGCTCCACCGTGTCCTCTGGGCGATCCTCGCAGTGGTGACACCCGGGCGTTTCCTCCCGCCTGATGATGTGCAGGAACCTCCCGAAACATCCGTGTCCGGTGAGGACCTGCGTCAGGCGGTAGGTGAGGGCGCCGTGACGCCTCTCTAGCCACTCCTCAAAGAGGGGCCTTACCGCCGCTATCGCGGCGTGCCCTGCGCTGGGTTGCGACAGTCGCGCTTTCCATGCCGCCATGAGATCGCGCCGGAGGTCTGTCCGCTCCGCAGCAATTTGCCGCGGAAGCGGGTTTTCCCCCCGGCGTAGTGCCTCCGCGCGCCACTCATACAGGCGCGCGAGGACTATCGCTTCCAGATCCCATGGCGGCAGTCCGGCCAGGAGGCTTGCCGCCTCGCGCGAGATCGTGCGGTACCCCCGTATCAGCCGTATGGCGACCACCTTTTGGGGCGCGTTCAGGTAGTGGGCGGCTCGAAGCCGCAGTGAACGCGCCCACACCGGGGCGCCATATACGGCCATGGACCGCACGACCCCCGCGTAAAGCCTCCGGCAGGAGGCGTTTGGCCCCCTCAGGTTGGGCAGAAGCCGCTTGAAAGCGGCCCCAGCCCGTTACCACGTGGAGCCCTGACACAGCTAGAAAGCGTCGCGGCAGACCCCGTAGAAGATGTCAGGACGAGCCGGATAAACAGAAAATAGAATAAATTATATTGTTTTTTATTTAAGTTTTAAACACGATTTATTCCGATCTGATCCCCTGAGCCCCCCTGTATCCCTCGATCCCCTGCTAGTTCTTCTTCTGTTTTAATCTCTATCTTATCCAACTTTATGCTAGGTTGCTCTTTTTGTCAGGTAAGTACAGTCAAGACAAAATAAACGTAATACAGCATAATGTTGACCGTTCTTTTGTCCATCTCAGACGTTTTTACTGAACATCTGATGCGTGCACGTCTGTGTTTTAGTTCGTATACTACGTGACAGGAGGCGACACTTATTGCTGTCTCCTTAGTAATAAACACGTCTTGAATTCAGTACTAGAAGTGGAAAACTACATTCTTGTTCTGAAGAGAACTAAATTGAAAACTCTTGGTAGTTTCGGAAACTGTTCAGTTATCGATAACAGCAAATTGTAGATGGTGACACTGTTGAAACATGATTGGAATGGAATATAATAGACAATTGTAGAAAAAGTATTCTCAGGGTGAGTAAAGGGTCTATTTATTAAATTATTGGAACACACTTTTAGCAGTAAGTTTATATAGTAAATGTAAAACACAGGATAAAGGGTACAAACACGTAAGTAAATACAAAAACAAGGAAAACTCGCGATCCTTCGTCCACTGTCAGTTGCCGGGGGCGCAAGGTAGGCAGGGATGTCGTCTCCCGTTGCCGTGCTTAAGGGCAGGTCCGTTCATATATGTTAAGACATGCTACACATTGATTTTGCAAATATGGGTAATACATAATAGGTGTTATGGTATCTTAAAACTCAGCCACATTTCACCATTCGGCATTTGATCATTAATAATAATAATGGTGGTGGTGGAGGTTTATATTTGTGGGTAACTAGCCTTATGGCTTAAGTTGTTTATCATAGGTTTTGGCTACACTGTGCAGTGAGAAGTAGTTTTCCAAAATGGAGATTTTTTTATTTTGTTTTTTTTTTTTTTAACACTGCAGGTATAAGTGGGTGGGTATATGACACTATTATCATTATGATACTATTATCATATCAGTGTTATAATATATCCACTTATACCTACAGACAGAAAAAACAAAGGAAAAAATCTCCATTTTGGTAAAACTACTTCTCACTGCACAGTGTAGCCAAAACTGGTTGACCAGTTAAGTATCTCACCTGATACGAAAAAGGTCCATATTCACATGAAAAGCTTACTGTACCTTGAGCTTGAGCAAAGTCTAAGCACGCTTTATGCAGTGAAGCGATTATGTTATCACATTTAGGTTAGTTTTAATTGAAACCACGTATTCTAAATTACGTATTTTAAACATACACAATTAAAATAATAACAATTAATATTCTAGCCGTGAGACCTTATTTCTCGTTTTGTTATTTAACAACATTAAACTTAATTTGTAATTATTTGCTAACAATACCATAAAGTTTTTGTTGAATTGTTGATACATAGTTGGTGGTTTATTTAAATCTACCAAGAATTTCCATATCCTTTAAACTGGAAATATCTAAAATACAATATTAAATAATTTAACGGAAATCAAACGCTGAAAATGGTTCTATCATCTAGGTAACATTCATCATGTTTACGACGCAAATAATTGTTTGGCGGGCATTCTAGCCCGAACTGAGACAAAGATTCGACCGGTACGTGCGGAATTGCCCTCCGTCCGGTCGGTGGTAGCTCCGTACTATTTTTGCTGAAGTCACTATACTATAACTGAATTGTTAGGAGTTTTATCTTTAGTTTTTGCTGTATAATAATGGCAGAGAAAAGGTGCGCAACGAACATATTAGAGGGAGCTTCAAGGTTGCAGAAATGGCGGATAAAGTAAAAGAGTCCAGACTGAGATGGTATGGTCATGTACTTCGATAAACAGATGACCTTGTCATGGAAAAGTGCTTTTTCATGGCTACAAAAAAGAGGAGAAGGGGAAGACTCAAACCACATAGATGTCGTACGTTTAAAAGGACATGAGGTAGATGGGACTTACGGAAGATGATGCACAAGACCGAAATAAATGGCGCCGCATGTTTGGGAAAGCGGACGCCGCGTAACGGAAAAGGCGACGCTAAAAAAGAAGCTTTATAATCATGCCAGTGAAATTGCTGAGTTATGTATAGGACTGAATATGTAGGTAGGTGTTATAGGACTGAAAATTTGGATACATTGCTCTCAAAACGGTGAAGGAAAATATCGTGAGAATACCGACTCGTCCTAAAGCCAAAAATTCGAAGACATGTAACATTACCAACCTGCACCGGGCCCGCGTGGCAGATTATGACCCACTCCCTCTCAGCGCAAGGAGGCATGTGTCCCAGCAGTGGGAACATTGCCCAGCCGAAAGAAATCATCGCGCTTTTTTACATGAAAATCACGTTCATGCGCAATCAATCAAGTCGTGTTTGTCCGTCGTAATTCATACAAACGATGGTGTCGATGGCGTACTCAAGCACCGCCGGTCGCTTTTGGTTAAGTCACGGAATAAAGAACTTAAGTAGACAGAGACTCTATAGGAATAGACATAGACAAAGCAGTTCCAGACCATGAAGTAAATCAAAATGCATTTAAAACGGAAAACATCGTGAGGAAACCGACACGTCCTACAACCAAAAATTCAAAGACACGTGACATCTACCAACCCGCACTGGGCCCGCGTGGTAGATCGCCGCCCACTCTCGGAGAGAGTAGGCGTCCTAGTTGTGGGAACATTTAGGCCGATTATGCATTTTAAACAAAAAGTAAATTCCAAAAACCATTAAGTAATGAACAAGTTTCCGTGCACAAATTTAATTATAACTAAGCCGAAATTAGAGTTTCGTAAACTCGGAATACGCATTAAAGTATTTAATTATTCAGTCTGTCTGTCAAGTGTCGCGACTAACAAGGAAGAAGGCAGACCTTGAAACATTCAGAGAGACATTTTAAACCAACTGCATTGCTGGGTTTTCAAAATACCTACTTACCTTACAAATAAATTAAGAGACGTTTCCTTAGCAAAAAGTATTTGTCTCTGTTTAATCAACTAGCTTTAGCACGCGGCTTCGTCCACGTAGAGGTCGGAAATTAAGCTATCGCTAATATTGCTAACGTATTGTCGGGATAAAAAGTATCCTATGTCCTAACCTATTGTGCATGCTGTGGTCTCCTGTAATTGAAAGACCCTGCCCCCCCTCCCCCTCCCTCCTCCTTCCTCCTTTTTTATGTGTGGATGGATGGATGGGAAGTCATCAAATGACCCCTCCCGCTCTGGGTGGAGCGGAAGGGAGTGTCAGACTCTTACTGACTAAAACCCATCCGCGTTCCTTCCTTAGCCCTTTATGTTTTGGGGTAGAGGTAACCCTTTCGGACAATCCCGCTGCCTCGGCAGGCAAAAAGAGTACACCTAGCAAATATTTTGTCGTCCATTAACTATATAATGTTTAGTGTATATCTTTTGTCGGAGATCCAAAAAAAAAAACCTAGGTCATGACCATGATCTAGGTTAGGACATATGACACTTTACTTTGTACTAGGATTCAAGTGCCTTCCTCAAGAATTAGGCTATTAAATGCAAAAATAATTTTTCAAATCCGGCTGGCCGTTCCAGAGATTAGCGAGTTCAAACGAACAAACCCTTCAGCTTTATTATTAGTACAGGTGAATATTAACTTTGTTTCACCAAGACTTAAATAAAATTATATTCACCTCACCATGAAATCGTGAAACACAAATGACATTAACACCCCTAGTAAGTGGCCAGGTCAGGAGATATCATGATTTATTCGCCAATTAATTTTGTAACGGTTATAGGGCGAGTCCTGATACTTATAACAGTTTTAGGGGATTTCTCTACCTGATTCATTTGAATTTTGGTTGTAAAGACTGAATACCAATAAAGGATCTTGTTGGGTTAATAGAATGTTATTTATTTGATTTCGTTTGGGAAGAAAATGTTAACTTTTGCAGCCGTGAGAAGAGTAATTTATTGCAAAATATGAAGCAATTATCTATTTAAAAAAATTTATGGTTTGGACTACAAAATAAAAACACTAGTGCTTTAGTATGTTGCTTTTAGAATAATCTGACAAAAAGTCAGAATTATTTTATGTATATTAGTATGGTTTTTATTGTAAAAAGTAAGTTTTCAGAGGTACCTTCATGATTTTTTTTCTATCGTATCAAATTAGTTGTATTATGTTTTCAACACACTGAACCGCTGAATACCAGTATTTTACATGGAGTGACTGCCTATCTGACCTCCACAACCCAGTTACTGGCTAACACGATACACCTAGTTGTTATTAGCAGGTAAACTCGTAAAATATTCGACGTAAATGCCATTTATGGTACCTTTTTGTACATCCATAGTTTCCAACAAAACTAAAACTGTACCATATTAAGAGCGATAGCCATTTTGCGTGGGTGTGACGCATATTTTCCCCTACCTTTTTAATTTTATTTTTTGTGTTATGTTCTTTTTTGCGTCATGTTTATCGTTAATAAACGTATTTTCTTTCTTTCATATTCTAATGTTTAAAACGCGTGAGCCCAAACCACACTTGTATATAGTAATTTGTCTCATTTAGCGTCTGTGAAGAGGTTGCATTTTTGATCAAATGAACCCCAGATTGTACGAGTACTAACTAATTTATAATAAAAATTTGTTGTACTGAAAATGTTTATTTTGAGCTTACATGTACATATCTATCGGACGAGTTGGGATAGAGTCGAAGTACAGCATGCAACGAGTTAAGAAACTGACCAGGTGCACAAGGTGAAGTATTAGTGAATGTGACCTATTAGGGATAACGATGAAATAGCTAATGTACCGAATTGTCATCAGATCCATAAGTTCTTATGGGGAAGAGGGGGCAAGAAACTCCTTGGAAGGATCTATTTGAAATGGGCAACTAGCTTCATCTTTCTTAACGAATGAGTTCATGACAGTTTAAAAGTGCCTTTAAATTGTTTAATTATATTTCTTGCCTTGAGTTCGAGTTGTTTAAAGCTTATCACTTAACTCTTAAAATATTCAACGTAAGTACTAATTATGGTGTCTTTTTCTGCTTCCATAGTTTCCAACAAAACTAAAACTGCACCATATCCTAATGTATAAAACGCGTAAACCCAAAGCACACTTGGGTGTAGGTGTACGTACATAGTAATTTGTCTCGCATTTACAGTCTCTGAGGCGGTTGCATAAATTTGCACCAGACGACGGTTGTGCCGTTCACAATGAGCTTTTAATGTGCTCTGATGCGGTATACATTCCCCTCTGTTTATTAGTATACGTGGGCTTGGGTATTGATTAGGTAGACTTAGGGCTTGTGGGTTATGAGCTGCATAATTACAAAGTTTGGTATGCAGATAGGTTTTGAGAAGTTTTCTTGCAAAATACGTGGCTGAGGTGTAATTTTAAATTGTTTTAACTCCTCGACGATAAGACTAATCTTGAGTATCCTATGAATCTTTTTTAACCATCATTTGACAGTAAAAAACTGCTACTCATGAATTTCTAAACCAATGAGATTTACAAATAGTGAAAAAAGTAGTATGCTTATTATATTGTTACCATGTACTTCAGGTGCTAATATGCATAAGCATAGCATAATCAGCCAATAATGTTCCCACTGCTGGGACACAGGTAAGAGGGAGTGGGCCGTAATCTACCACGCGGGCCCTACCTGTACGGGTTGGTAGATGTCACATGTCTTCGAATTTTTGGTTCTAGGACATGCCGGTTTCCTCACAATGTTTTCCTTCGCCGTTTTAAGAGCAGTGCAGGTGATGAAATATTTATACAAAGTAAAGCACCTGACTGGGTTCGAACCTATAACTTGTAAGTCGCGGCCGTTGCCACTGGGCCACCACTGCACTTCAGGTACTAACATACCTAGTGGCTATGTTGGTAACTGGCCTGCTTGCTGTGCAGGAGGTCATAGGTTTCATTCCTAGGTCGAGCAGACGTGTTATTAGGCTATTCCATCCGAATCCTGGATTTGTGTACGAGTGATGGCAATAGGCTCGCCCCCTATTACATGAGACTTAAACAGAACAGGCGAAATGTGAGTGTACTATAGATACACCTCTGCCCAACCCTTCAAAGAAACAGGTGCGATGTTATGTTTTTGAAATAAACACTGGGCTGCTTGAGTATGTGTGCAGTTAGGCGTGGTGAGATGCGTATATCTGTGTTCCCTTACCTTTACAGTTATGCAATAATATTAAGAAAAAGAGCTGTGTCTACGAGAACACTGCCGACAAACTTTCCTGTAGTTTGGCAGAAGATTTGTGAAAGATTACTCATCTAAGTAACAGGTGTTCTTTTGTTGAAAAAAAAAAATGTGTTGTCAAAAATGGTTGAGTCCATCTATAAATTTTCCAACGTTGAAAATTCTTATTTCCCTGGTAACCAAGTGTCTGCTGAGTTAGAAAGTCGACCATAAGTACAAATCTAGGTAATGTAAAGATTATGATCTTCATGGTTTGTGACATGCAACCTTTTTGGTAAATATAAGATAATGGCATAACATTATAAGATAAACACCAATATAAATTGAGAATAGAATAGAGTAGGCGTCTGATTTAGCTGACAGGAGACAAGGAAAAAATTTAAAAAGTACGTAGAACGATTTCTAGGCATAATAATTGAACGTATACGAAAGATTGTGGTTTAATTGATTTCTGCCGGTACCCTGAGAGCTCATAAAGCTCTCTCACTGTACACTCCGAACCAAAATAACCTAAATAAGAGAGAAAACCTTACTTCCGTACTTGTAATACAGCGTGATAAAAAAACTGTACACATTTTATTTCTCTCCGTGTCCCTGAAAGCACCTTGATTACAGATCCCTACAAAAATATGAAGTAACAAAATCTTTGTCTTTTAAAATTCGCACTCAGAGCTATCTATTATAACCACCCCTCCTTGTGCCTTGTTCCCTTATAAAAAAATAAACTGTCATTTCAAGAGGGTGCATTTTTCCATTTTTCCTTCACGGATTTTTTTTCCTTTTAAAATTCCTTTATGGCAGCTGTTTATTTTTTTTATACTACGTTTTTGTAGCCTTAGGTAATGGTTGAAGGAGAATGTCATCATTTTTGGTGTTTAGGTTTTTAGGGTGGAAATAAACCTGGTTCTTTTGCAGTGAAATCAGAGATCAAAGTATAAAAAAGGTAGATGTAAAGTCAACAAAAGTGATAAGTATGCAGGATCGTCGGATATAGTTGAAGTTTATTAAGAAACCGATGGATGTTCTCGAATCAAATTTTATTTTATTAATAGAAAACAAACAGCTCATTTGTCAAATAAAATTTCAGTCGACAACATCCATCGGTTTCTTACTAAACTTCAACTATATCCGACGATCCTGCATACATATCTCTTTTGTTGACTGTACCTATTCGTAGATGTAGTATGTATTATAAAAATGAATGTATTGTGGTCTTGTTGCCTGCGTTTGATAGGCTCTAAAGCCTACAACCCTTTGTGGTAACTGAGTGGCCACTGGGACCAATACAACAATCTTGATTATCACGAAATCTATCTATGTATATCTTTATTATATGAATGGGGCTCATGGTTAATTGAAAACAGCTGCACGTGTCGATCGATCAGGTGAAGCTACGCTTGCCACTGTTGGTCCGTGGATGGGTGACCATCTTCACATACCTCCGTGCCTCGGAAAGCACGTTAAGCCGTTACGGGTCGCCAGAAGCCCGGAAGACTGACAACCAGTCTTACCAACGGGTAACTTACCCAGTAACTGGGTTATTGATGTATAAGAAATCCCGTACTTTGGTCTTGAATAACTACTTAAGGATCAGTTGTGAAAATAGTTTCTTAGCTCATCATTCAAAACTCCAAAATAACTACATAAAACCCCTTTTCTAAAGGATGTCCGTCACCACCGTAAGGCACCTTTCACACGGTCTATAGCGATGAGCAAACGAGCTCTTTTTGTCGCTATAACAAGTTTTACCAAGTCACTGACATGAAAAGCTAGGAAAAATGTAAGAGTTGAATTATGTTAGCGTTTATATCAACTATGAGGGCTAAGTACACTTGATGGCTTTTGGAGTGAATTGAATTGAAAAGGTAAGTGCAGGGATACTTATTTTATACTTTTAGGGTTCCGTACCTCAAAAGAAAAAAACTTTTTTGTCCGTCTGTTTGTCTGTCAATACCCTATATCTCGGGAAGCCGTGGAGCAGAAACTAAAATGTAGCGTCAAAATTAAACAATTTCAATTTGAAACACAAATATTTCCAATTCCGTCCAAATATTTATTTAAACCCAACAGTTTAAAATATTAATGCACAGACTGGAACTCGTTACAAACTCCGGAATAACACAAATATATAAATTTACCACTATTTCCTAATGACTTGTAAACAATAAACCAATCTCAAACATTTAATAAATTTAGCTGCAACCCTGAACTAACGAACGAAGGGCCCTTATCTCAGTGCCTCTAATTAACACCTATGTATTCTACCCAAACGTAAGATATTCACAAAATTAAACCTCTCCACGAAAAAGACGAAAACCAACCCTATCTAAAAAACATAAAGTGGTTAAGAAGTGTATAGTTAAGCTGGTAAATCGCCATCCCTTGTCACACTTGGTAGGTATAAATTAATTAGTTTTCTAAAGCCTTTCCGGTGAAGGATTTTGTTTTATTTTTGGGTTAATTATTTTGATACGGTTTTGATTTTGTATATTGGAATATATTTTTTAAACTAATTAGGACTACAATAACTGCGGTTGATGACCCCACAAAAAAAACATCAAACCTTTTTATTTTGAGTTTATCTAGCCAAGCTCGAAACTAGAAAGAAAGAAAGAAAAAGTATTTATTGCGACTCGTACAGGAGGATCACTAACCAAACTAAACACAGTAAAAAATAAAAACAAATAAAAAAAAAGTAACAAATAGAAAAAAAAATAACAGAAAGTCCTGTACGAGGCCAAAAGCCTCCTATTACGACATTTAAAAAATAAATGTCGCAGCGCTGGTATTCTGATAGAGCCCGCTGTGATGTCACGGGCAATTACAGAAATAAATAAATAATAAAACCGGCCAAGTACGTGTCGGACCACGCACTATGAAGGGTTCCGTAGTTGGAATGAATTTATCCCAAGGACAAACTTAACATTGTAGTTGAAATACATGTTCTCCTACATTCCAACTGAAAATGTAAGTTTGTACGCACAATATTGAGAGATTTACCATGTTGTTTTAAGACCACAGAATTTTTATAGGTTTTCTGTAATCTATAGGTATAGTACTATTTTCTGTATTTTTATCGAAATTTTAGGCTCAGTAGTTTCGGAGATAAGGGGGGGGATGGTAAATTTCCGTCTATTGTCTTAAATAACTTTAATACAATTTACTTTAAAATTATGAAAAAAAAATATTTGAGATCCTTTATATGTCACACGGTACAGATTGCGAAACTTTTTTTTTTAAATTGTCTATTTACCCCTCAAAAATGACTCCCATTTTCAAAACTCATTTATTTTATTTACGTAACACGTCTGTGTTTGGGTCACAGAGATTCATATGTGTACCAAATTTCAACTTAATCGGTCCATAAGATTTGGAGCAAATTGGCTGTGACAGACAGACAGACACACGAGTGATCCTATAAGGGTTCCGTTTTTTCCTTTTGAGGTACGGAACTAAAAAATAGACTTAAAATGAAAATATAAGCAAATAAAATAAAATATTTATATTAACTTTTAATTCGCGCCAGACGTAACCTCATTACTTGTCTATGCCTTGAGTGTCAGAGGCACTCTGGTGTGTCTCTGTCACTCGCTTTTGAATCTGGCGTAAGACTATTTATTCCCGTGACTGTAAACGTAAACACAATTAATCTACAGGCTGTTCAATATATCTGCACGCTGCAGATGCCGAATGTATCCTTCCGCTGAATTTGACAGTGCGTATGCGGTCAGGCTACATACAACATAATACCATAAATCCTAAACATAGCAGCATATAATATCGGTGTATCGTGTTACTCATTAACTGGGTTGTGGAAGTCAAAAAGGCATTGACATTCGACTGCATCGGGTGAGACTAAATAAGTGTAAAAAAAAAACAACAACATTATTCCAAACAATTGTTTCCGAAACAGTACAGTTGATGATGATGATGCTGAAGGGGCTCCCTTTTCCGCACTTAGACTCTCATTCGGTCCGTTGTGCGTAGGGATTCTGGCTAACAGAGCCAGCCTAGCTCCGCCCAAAAGCACAGAAGCTTCCTGGGAGCTTCGCAGGCTTCGCGGAGCGACCTCATTGTTCCGAGGATTTCTGCACGTTGAGAAGCCACGGCCTCGCATTCCAGGACAACGTGGGCGGCTGATTCCTCGGCGTAAAGGCATCCCCTGCAAAGGGGGCTGTCTGTGGCGCCTATGTCGAAAAGATGTTTGTTAAGGAGGTTATGGCCCGTAATTGTACCTATTATAATTCTAAGGTTATTTCTACTCAAGCTGAGAAGTTTTTTGGTTAATCGCGGGTGTATCATTGGTAAAGCCAATTTTGCCTGTCTACAGTCAAAAAAACAGTACAGTTATCAAAATGATTCCTGCATTACGTCACTAGTGGAAAATCCATTATAATTCCGTTTTTATCTCCATAAATGAAAGAGAAAATCATTAACAATATTGGGAAAATGCATAGCACCCCCAACAATTTAGGAAAAGACTAGGTTGATGAAGATAAGTAGCAGATTTTTCTCCCACTCACTGGTGAACGGCTTAAGGAAAGGCTAAAGCTGTGGCGAGATAGTGTTTCCCTACCCAACACATTCGTTCCACCTGCTAAAAATCTCGCATCTGGACAGGGTTTGCCTTGGCTTACCTGGAAGTCTTTAAATAAGACTTCAAACTCCGATAAGGCCGATGCAAAGAAATCTTGCTCAGGTGGAGATACGCTGATAACACCGCCTTGGAGTGTAAATGTGGTGCTGTAACGTCCCACTAACAATGGGACACTTAATATCGTGTCCAGCGTGCCCTGTTGTCTGCACGCTCCAGGAGTTGATAGACGCTACTGAAGGTGCCAAACTCGTAGCCAAAACATTAAAACTAATTTCCTTCCACACACGCTATGGTTTTGATTACGCTGCAACATTGCCCCAGCCAGCCCCGAGTCAGGCTGATCTCTAAGCTCTAGCAATATACTAAGATAATATTTTGTCACAGTTGCTGTTGCTGTACTACAGCAACAGTTCATAGCCGAGCAATATCCTGTTTCAGATTGTTTGCTGTACCCCATCATCTTCACTCTACTGCACTTAAGTTTGTGATGGCGGACAAATTAATTGACTCAGTCAGAAAGGAATTTGTCCATTTTCGGCTTCGCGTGGACACGATGCTCGAAAAGAAACAAATTAATCAAAAATCGTGTTTAGTTTTTAAACGCTTAATTATTCCATACTTTTGTATCAACTTACTTACTTTTGTACGCCCACGAATAGTGTATTTAATAAGTACTGAAATTGTTTTATTATTCGCCATATTGACAGTACTCGATGTTCATTAATTCATAGTGATGCCAACAATGAATCGTTTATTTTAAAATAATTATTTACAAATCGATTCTAATTGTTATTTTTGAAGTTCAACTAAGTCCTCCTCATTCATACAAGAGTTTACAAGGCAAGAGTTTACATTCAATTAGAGCTGTTATTTGTAATCACTTAAGTTATTTCGAACATGTTTTATCCTTAGTTAATATAAAAGAAAAGTATTTAAACTTATCGAAGTTACTCAATTAACTTCGATTTTAATCAATTAATTAATCGATTACTTAAAAAGAAAACGTTTATTTCAATGTCAGTTGTCTTGTCACTTCAAGTCACTTGTCAGTTGTCATTTACTTTGTCTCTTGGCATCGGGAATATTGTTTTTTTGCTGTGATTATTTTTCAAGTATTGTTTTGGTTTTGAAAATGGACACTGATACCCCTTCTCACGTTGACCACGGCACGCCTTTGGACTCCGACACCGATCCCATCATTGACCTCAGCTTGAATATGGATAATTATCGAACTCGCCGACCTGAATCGTACGGATACGAACGAGGCAATTCCGCTTCAACTCCTGCCTGTGGTGGAAACTGTCACGCAAAGGAGAAGGCATACCCTCAATCTTGTGGAAGTGGATCTATTATTTAAGGCAGTGGGTCGCTCCAAAAATGGTACGTTTGCATCCATCGTCATAATTTCTTTAAGTAATCCCAATAACTGTGCAACCACTAAACCAAACACTATATTTGTTTGATATTAGGTAGTGGATAATAGGTAGTAGCTGTTTAATAAAGAAATGTATGAATAAAAGTGTGTTTTATTTAAAAATAACAAGTAAGCAAAACAAGTCTTACAGGCGTCTCGATACAATCTTACTACAATATTCTCTTTCCTACTGGTATTAGCTATTAAACCTGTATTATATTTATCCTTAAAGTGCCTGTTCATACCAAGCCAAAAGCCCATACAAGGTGGACAATGTCCTTTAATTTCCTTTAATTTCTGGGAAAACTGAGCTACTATCCGGCCGTCCAGAGAATACGTTCAATGCGACAATTCTAGTAGAAAAAGATCAAATACACGTTTCACGTATTCGTTTGTACGAAACTAACAGGTAACAAGAACGCATT
Source organism: Gortyna flavago (assembly GCA_963669345.1). Classification (NCBI taxonomy): domain Eukaryota; kingdom Metazoa; phylum Arthropoda; class Insecta; order Lepidoptera; family Noctuidae; genus Gortyna; species Gortyna flavago. Next base: position 3,194,659 of record OY770142.1, on the reverse strand, counting down.
CTCTCGTGGTCAGCACTATAACATTTTACGTATATTTACTCTTGTTGCCTATAAAATACTTTCATTGGTATTGTGTAGATTAATAAAACTAGCACTATTCTTTTATTTTACAGTGAAGCCAGTAAAAACCGGTGCGTTCCTAGAAAAGAGGAAATTATTTTTCGGTTTTTATGTCAATTTCTTCAAAAAAAAAAAAAAAACTTTCCTTTCTTGATGTGCCTTTCGCGGGTACAGCTAATATATTTGTAGCCAGGATGCAGCTGCAGCATTGGCTCTTTCATCTTCCTCTTTGCACTTAAGTTTGTTAGTGCTAATAATATGACTGCATACACAATTTAAATTTTTATGAATATGGAAGCTTAAACGTGGAACATCCATTTTCATACCAGCTGTGGTAAAACTGCTCTTTTTAATATTTTATGTTAAGTCAAAAGCATAATATTTCGCATTTTATAACAAGAAACCCAAAATTGTATACCATTATTTATTTCTCCCCAAAAATTAACATTTAAAAACATTTTATCGTAGTCTTTTAAGTGAAGTATAAAACACATTTACAGCATAACTCAAGATAAAACGATAATAGTTAAAAGGGAAAATATTTACTCTGCAAAAATTAAACTCCGGCAAAATTAAAAGGCCGGCTTGTTTTCTAAAAGCACTTTTAACAAAAGCTATAGCATTTTACGGCCGCCAGTGTATCGGGGCATAATTCGAGTGTGCAAGCATCAAATATGGCCGAGTTATTATAAGCCCTGTTCCCTGTAAGAGTTAATTAAAATTGTGTTCCTTATTGCCGGCGAGAAAATTATTCCACTATGCCATAAGCTGCAAAATGCTTGGTACATGAAAAGATTTTCATGTAAGTGATTTACCTACTGTTACATTAAAGCTGTTGAATAAATGCATAATTCGCTTTATTTAGGTTTTAGAGTTGATTTATTTTGTTCCTGTGTTCACTAACAGTATTTAGCAATGTCATTTTGACAGTTCAACAACATTCATTGCGTTATTTACGTTGTTGAGCAGACAATTTTTTCGAACATATGAAGCAATGAATTAGCAATATCCTACAAAATTATTGAGAATGAGATTGATAGTGTTACGCAATTAGGACGCTGATATACAAGTATAGCTTTAAAAAAAAAAAAACGTGTTTTTTTAATGAAAATCTTTTAATTTTTATTTTTAAGGAAGCGTTTACGAATTGACGCGCTTCAATTTTAGGTATTGAGTCTTACTACTACAGGTGCACGGCTTACACACACAGCGACATGCGCGAAGCGGCGAAATTATGAGTAAACTGACACGACTTGATACTTGAGCCTACTTTTATTTAATTTTTGCATGTATTTTTTTAAGCTTACTATGATTTGTTGTTAAAAAGTTTGTACCGTGAAATGTTCATAAAAGTAGATACCATTTACTTACTTGATTGGTAAGCAACTACGTACATGCCAAAGTACCTATGTATTTACAATTTGCGCGACAAGCTTTTTGAAAACATGTAATTAAAAAAAAGCTTAATTTATTCGTTTTATTTAGTATTTTTAACCGATTTCAAAAAAGGAGGAGGTTCTCAATTCGGATGCTTATACATATATTTTATTTTATGTAAAGGTGTTAGCTTAGATAACTCCGTCATAATAATATATAGACGGACTTACAAAAAAATTTTTTTGTTCGAAAGAGGTTTAACTTTATTCCGAAATGGTCTTTATGAAGAGTTTCGGAGACAGACAACGGAAGGCTTCAATAAATGCCAGCAAATCAACCGCGATTGCTGCTATCGCATATGTATGCATTGTTTACGCAATCACACAATATAACATCACGCCTGTACCCTCCAAAGGGGTACGCAGATTGTTTAGTATACCACGGTACACCCTCATTTCTGTCAAAATTGTTATTGGAGTACCTAGAGGTACTCCAATAACCTTGCAAGTAAATTCGGGCATAACTTTTTGTTTATGAATTGATTTAATAATTAACCGACTTCAAATAAGGAGTATTTTTTTTAATGTTTGTTCGAGCATAGCTCCGTCATATCTCTATAGACGGATTTGCAAATTCTCTCAAACAAAAGTTTATGAATTGATTTAATAATTAACCGAATTCAAAAAAGAAGGAGTAATTATTTTTTATGTATGTTCGGGCATAACTCCGTCATATCTCTATAGACGAATTTGCAAATTTTCTCATTTTTGAATGCATAAGGTATGCCTCAAGATAAGGTATACCTTTATAAGGTATGGCTTTATGAATTTTGCTTAAAATAATTAGAATTTTGTGGGGCAGGTACAGAGAGAATCTGTAAAAAATTCCCAATTGAATATGAACCTTATTCCTTTGTAGTAAAGTTGAAAATCTATCAAAGAAATTTGACAGATTGGGGTAGCTTGATGTGCTGGCCTCTGTACAAATAAAAATTGTTTCCAAAAAAAAAACAACCAATTTCCAAAAAAAATAACACTACAAAGTGAAAAATAACTTTTTGTAGGTGCACCTTCAGGTCACTCCATCAAATCCGGAATAAAGGTCTCAACATAACTAACAAAACGAGCCCAAACTGCTGAGTTTGGGCTCGTTTAACTGGAACTAATAGACGAGTAGAGCTAGGTGTGCTGACACCTAGCTCTACTCGTCTATTAGTTCCAGTAGCAGTCTTCGAAGTACACCTTCAGGTCACTTCATCAAGTCCGGGTGTAAGGACTCAACATAACTAACAAAACGAGCCCAAACTCGGCACATCTTCCTCTACTTGTCTATTAATTCCAGTAGCAGTCTTCGAAGTACATTCAGGTCACTCCATCAAATCCGGAGGTAAGGTCTCAACATAACTAACAAAACGAGCCCAAACTCAGCACACCTAGCTCAGCTCGTCTCTTAGTTCCAGTAGCAGTCTTCGAAGTACACCTGCAGGTCACTCCATCAAGTAGGGAGTTAAGGTCTCAACATAACTAACAAAACGAGCCCAAACTCGGCACACCTAGCTCAGCTCGTCTATTAGTTCCAGTAGCAGTCTTCGAAGTACACCTTTAGGTCACTCCATCTAGTCCGGAGGTAAGGTCTCAACATAACTAACAAAACGAGCCCAAACTCGGCACACCTAGCTCAGCTCGTCTATTAGTTCCAGTAGCAGTCTTCGAAGTACACCTTCAGGTGACTCCATCATGACCGAAACGAAATATAAATAATCCCTACTTACTTCTAAAAAAATAATATAAGACTGTGAATAAAATCTTTCATACGATAGTCATACAGAATGCGTGAAGTATCAAGTTTGGTATGTCAAATATTTTCTATCCGTACAGCGATCTTTTTCAGCACAAGCTGCTGCTTACAACCGACACAGAGTCCACCCACGACGGCGGCTGAGCGCAGACTAATATTTCATTACAAATTTTTGTGTAATAAATCAAGACAGTGACCAGTAAAATAACCCTTAATACAGTGCATTAAGATTCACATGTTACAGCTAAATATGTGAAAAAATAGACTCGATTTTTTTTTTCTGAGCCAATTGGTAACATTTTGATAGTTCTTTATACCATAATTTTGAGTTGAACATGTCTGCTTACAGAAAATATTTTTAAATACATAAATTTATGTTAATAAATAGAAGAAAAATGTACCTAAAGTCATTACGATATCGTCAATTTTGTGTGAAGAGGCAACGGAAATTATTTTTTACAATATTATCTACCAAACTTTTCGAATAAAAATTTACCAACATTTGAAGATGAAGGAGCAATCTATCTGTGGTAATTATTAGTTAGATTTGGTTTCGTATCATTTTCCCGCAAAATGTACCGAAAAACTGCTTATTTTTGTTAGATTCGTAAACGCGTCCTTAATGCGGATGAATTTTTCGACGCTATATTTTAGTTTTTGCATAGTTTTAGTTAAGTTAGGATTTATATTTGTTATTTTACCATATTTGTAAATATGTGAGCACCATGTATCTATCAGATAATTAATTTATATGTCATGGTTTCATTTTTAATTCTTTTACCTATTGTGGTATAGTAATTTTATTTTAGGTGCATCGTCTTCACATATTAATTTATTATATAATTAATGTACTTATGCAAAATATTGTAAAACATTTTAATAGAGTAACGGTGGAGTTTCTTGCCTATTCTTCTCCATACGAAAACTACCTTTTGGAAGGGGCGACTAGAATCAATTCTATTTGATTGTAATTTTTGACGTTCAAAAGTGCCTTTTATTTACGACAGATTTATTTTTGTTTGTGTTTGCGTTATTGATTATTTTCGTAAAATAAAAAAACTATCTTAAAACCGTTAACTCACTACATAGACTACATTTTCAATTAAGATACTGCCATCAATTCAGGGCCTTTATAATGTTGACTAACATGATAGCTGTGGGCAGAACAAAATAAATACAATACTACCTTTTAAGACCAGCTCTTTAGATACGCGCCAGCTGAAAACCGCTTTATCTTTTCCTGACCCCAGTCTTGTGGTAAGTAGCTGTTTGAATTTAGCTTCTATTGTTTCTCTATAGTTAGTTTTGTACGCTAAATTAAAATAGTCTTGGTTAATTGAAAATCTAAACAAACAAACGTACAAAAAATCTAATCTTTTCTCTTCACAAATGATTTGATTTTTTGTAAAATAAAATCTATGAATCTATGATTTTTTGTACGTTTGTTCGTTAACCTTTCACGCTAAAACGGTTGAAAGAATTTGGTTGAAATTTGGCACATGGGTAGTCCATGACCTGGATTAGGATATAGGATACTTTTTAACCTAATACTTCTACGGGATCGAGATTTATTCGTGTGAAACCGCGATTTCACAATCGTCACATAAAACGAATAATTAATTAAAACTGTTTTATTAATTGAGCGTTTTATGTGACGCTTTCGTTTGACTCATTCTGTCAGAAGTTAACTGACAATTTTTATGAAGAACGCATTGCATTTTGTGTTTTGATATTAAAAAAAAACAGTTAGACTCCGGGAGTGCCAACAGAAGTGAAAACAACACACAAACAGAATACTTTGCCATCACTCACTGACATATCGGATATACTACATTAAAACAGAGTACATCCCGAGGACAGCCGAACACATCCGAATGTAGCGCGGTGTCGGTAAGTCGCGAGTTCAATGGTTTTTGTCCCATCTCAAAAAATGCCCAACGCGCCTAAAGAAGATTACCACAGTACACGGGATGTTGAGCTGTTAGCTCAACATCCCGTGTAATATGCAAGTGAGTCAGTTCAGATTGATCGAAACTTTGGGATGATGCATTAGATGATTCAAAGGCGAATGATAGATTTCGTCAAAAGGATGAACAGCAACGTCGTTCTGTCTGCAAAAGCTTTGGTTTTCTAGTAAAGCGGTTCCGTCATATTATCGTCATGAAAATCTGTAATGTTCTTCAGTATTTGACATTAGGGAGTCAAAAAACGCTCTGTATTTGGACAGCCGTTATTGTCCGATCGTTCACCAGTTTCTCAGGGAACCAAAGCTCCTTTTGCAGACAGGACGACATTGCTGCTCATCATTTTGCTTGCTGTTGCAAAACGAACCAGATATTAAATGAACCAGAAAAATTAAACACCGCTTTTTTAACTTTGGAATGTCCGTCATTACGTCTTTTTTTTGTTTTTTTTTTTCATGTTTGTTGTATCTTGCTAATGTTCTTGAGTAGTATAATAATGTTTTTTGATGTTCACGAACATACCATTTTTTGTCTCTCACATAATTTTTCTAAGCCAATCTAAGCACAAACAGCAACCTACCTCGGCGCGATCCGTACCTGCAGCGACCACGAACCTTCATTGTGCTAGTGACAAACTACATGAGACGTTTAATAAAAGCAGCCTTGAGAAATGTGCCCGCGTCCAGGCCCCTTTGTAAGTCCGCCATTTGTAAAATACGGAGAATAAAATATTTTCTTAGGGGCCGGTATGCGTTCGCGTAAACAAAGGTAAAAGGAATTGTACCGTCCTCTTTTTAGGATATTTTTGACTTGATGAGGATTTTTGTTTAGGTTATTGCTTTTTTTGGTAAGATGTACATACCATAGGTAGGTAGTAACAAAAATAATAAAGATTCTTTAATAGAAAACTGGAAGAATAATTACAAAAGTTAGTGCAACTGCTGTTAACAAGTTGGAAACGTTGGCTTGCTGAAAAAGCCTGTGGCATTAAGTTCGCCACTACGCAAAAGGATTTTTTTGAAGTGAAAACTTCTTTATTTGCGTTGGGCATTTTTTGAAATGAGAAAAAACCATTGAACTTGCACCACTGTTACCGTAACCGACACCGCTTCGGATGTATTTGGCTGTCCTCGGGATGTACTCGGTTTCAATGTATATCCGAGTCCACTCCTGGGCAATGACCACCCTCCACTCCTTCCATCATTTGCGAGCCCGCGCGTCCTTCTTCCAGTTTTGACGGACATAGCTACGCATAAAGTACAGATCATCAAGTCACCACGGTGGCGATTACCTATAAACAATTTATCTAAAGCTTCTGCCTACCGCCATGGGATACAGCCGTGATATTATGTATGGATGTTAGTAACAGACTGAAGGACACACATTGTCATGATTTAATCTCCTACGAGTATTCGATTAAGAAGTAGTTTGATCTGTCGAAGTGCATCAGCCTATAATGTTCCCACTGCTGTGACACTGTGTTCACATATTATTTATTATATAATTAATGTACTTATGCAAAACCTTGTAAAACATAAAAAAAAAATAACGGTGGAGTTTCTTGCCCATTCTTCTCCATTCGAAAACTTCCTTTTAGAATGGGCGACTAGAATCAATTCTATTTCATAATAATTTTTGACGTTCAAAAGTGCCTTTTGTGTGCCTATTTGAAATAAATGGTTTGACTTTGACTTTGACTAGTCTCCTCTGTGAGAGAAGTGGGCCGTAATCCACCACGCAGGCCTAGTGCGCGTTGGTAGATGTCACATGTCTTCGATTTTTTGGTTCTAGGACATGTCGGCTTCCTCACGATGTATTCCCTCACCGTTTTGAGAGCAGCAGTGATGAAATAATTTACACAAAGTAAAGCACCTGTCTGGTTTTGAACCTACGACTAAGTTGCGGCTGTTACCTACCACTGGGCAACCACTTCTATCAAAAATAATAAATAAGTCAATTTAAACAAAACCCATATTTGTCGATAGTCAACCACACAAGCCGCATGAAACTAGCAAAAGGATCAATCGAAAATTAACGCAAAAGGCGAGGAAAGTTTTCCAGCAGGAACTCTTCAACTCCCGGCTTATTCCCAGAATTATTCCTTTGCGAGGAACTGGTCGTACATTCATTAGTAGACACATGAACTGTTCCTGCCTCGCTTCGTCGGAAACTAGGTCGGCTAATGTCTGTTGCAGACAATTAAGATGAAGGAAATAAGATAGTGTACCTATTGTTATAACGGACGATGGAAAGTTGGTAGTTTTTGGTGAAGGCTCGCCTATAAAATAATGTTAGGTATTGTCTTGGGAAAGGTTAACATGCTTCGGGGCATCTATTCTTTTTGATAGTCTATTAATATTGAGGGGCCCGTGGCAAAATAATAACAGCCATACAGGTCGATGGGTCAAGTTAAGCTACGCTTGCCGCGGTTGGTCTGTGGATGGGTGACCATCTTTACATACCGAGACCCCTCCGTGCCTCGGAAAGCACGTTAAGCCGTTGGTCCTGGCTGTCATTCGTGGATCTTTGACAGTCGTTACGGGTAGTCAAAAGCCCGAAATTCTGACAACCAGTCTTACCAAAGGTGTGGAGGTCAGATAGGCAGTCGCTCCATGTAAAATAATGGTATTCAGCTGCATCCGGTTAGACTGGAAGCCCACCCCAACATTGTTGGGAAAAGGCTAGGCAGATGCTGAGTCTATTAATATTAATTGAGATGAATAGCTTAATAAGTGTAAAGCAGTCATCGGCAATAACCATAAAGTTTAGACCTCTTCTGTCATCTTTGGTTGTAATAAAATAAATATCTATGGTTAGGTTCCTATTAATGAGAAAAGAAAGGTTCCACCACTGTTTTAATCCATACTAATATTAAAATTGCGAAAGTTTGTCTGTCTGTCTGTTACCTCTTTATGCTTAAACCGCTGAACCGATTTAGATGAAATTTGGTATAGAGATAGTTTGAGTCCCGGGACAGCATAGGATAGTTTTTATCCCGATATTCCCACGGGATCGAAACTTATGCGGTTGAAACCAATTATTATTTTAGTGATAGCTGTTCGTCAGGAATAATCTTTAAAATGCAGCAGGCAGGCTATCAGTGTTGTGCCATTAACAGGAACCCAGGCGTTCATCATTTGGTAAAAAACCAAAACTTTTCGAAGTTTCATACAAAACTCCTCCTGTAATCACAAACATCACTCCTGTAATCTCTAAAGGGCTAGGTAGAGGTGTACCTTATAACACCTATATTTTGCCAGTTATTTTTGAGTCCCATGTACTAGGGGGCGAGCCTATTGCCATCAACTGGGCACAAATCCAGACTCCGGGCTGCTACTGAGAAATTCCTAATGGAATAAATCTCAATATCACTATGCTCGACCTGGGAATAGAACCGAGGACCTCATGATCAACAGTAGCGCTTGCAACCACTACACCAACCAGCCAGTCAATAGCTTTCAGTTTTTATTTACACAAGCAAACAATGTAAGTTAGTAAGGGCTGATTTTCCAACAGCCAGATAATTTTTATCTAAGGAATAAATGTTGCGGTTTGACAGCTTTTGTATAGAAAATATGACAAGCTGTCATAATAAATCTTCAGATAAAAGTTATCAGACTATTGAAAAAACAGTCCTAGTTATCGTCTAATAACTAAAAGATTTAGCCTAGTAACATGTATGTAGTAAGCGTCATTGCAGCAGTTCTTTTAAAAATTATGAGTCCAAATGACCCAAAATCTACCTAATTCTCTTCGTAAAAGAACGAATCGCACACCGAGATCCATTGGCACGTTTTGGACACAAAACACCCTAGAGGTACACAAACAGCACCCACTCGGCAATTCTTCGCTAATTTCGTGCACACGTAAAGGCATTACGGCGTCCTCATTTCACTTAACACTAGGAACGATCTAAAATACGTTCCCACACATTCGTTCATGTAAATAGGGGAGACCCGGCCCCCACGTTCTGTAATAAATGCAAATTGGCTCGAACTCTCGATTCGCGGAGTAAAACTTTTCGCTGTACTACCCTAGTGGACCGAGTTTCCCCAATTCACCCTGTTTCTGATACGAATATTTCGTTCGAACTATTAACTAGTCATGGGGTGAAATGAGCCGGTAGCCTCTATTGCTTTTTGTTTTGATTTCGAGATAGTGTAGTGACATGGAACGGGTGGAGTGTTTTACATAAGTGGGTAAGGAATTTTCCTAATACAAAATAGGCGCCAATTACTGCAGAGTTATTTCGTAAAAAAAACACCGTGAAAACTTAAGTGAAGTGAGCTATCAATAGTGTCCAATCTCAAGTGGGGGTCGCAAGGACGCCTCTTAATTGTGAACTGGACCAATTGCGGATTGGACTAATTACGAACTGGACCAATTGCGAATCAAATCAAATCAAACTCAAAGCATTTATTTCAATTGAACCATTTACAGGCACTTTTGAATTGTCAAGAAGTCGGTCAGTCAGAAAATATGAAGCTAGTTGCTCATTCCAAAGCGTAGGTACCTATGGAGAGGAACGGGCAAGAAACTCCATGGACAATCTTTTAAATTATATTTTACAGAAATATTAGTTACATCAGTAATGTTGAATTTATAATTAATTATATGTGAGAACGATGTAAAAAAAGACGTACGCGTTAAAAGTGATTTTAACGAGTACGTCTTTTTTAAAAGAGATTTTCAAAAGAGATTTTTAGTACATTTTTAACTACTTTAGTTTCAGTTGAGCGGAATCCGCGCGGTGTCGCAGTGCCGCGTAAGGCGCAACGGCGGAGGACGTGGCCACACCAGTCCGTGTATTATCCTACCAATACTTCTCTACTATTCAATTATGTAGACTGACAATTCTTTAATTCAGAATTATATAATATCTTGGGCAAATAAGGTGTTGGGTGTGACTGTCTAGGATGCGAAGAGCGCTCGGTTCAGTTGAGTAACTGTCGGAACAAACTGCGCTAAACGAGGAGGCTTCTTCATGCATGCCAAAAAGCGCAATCAAACAAACAAATTCCTCAGCTTTATTATTAGTATCGATATAGATTTTTGACCCTAGAAGGCATTTTCACAATTTCAAACAAAAACCCTAGTCTTAACCCGTCAATAAGTTGGTTCTAATCGCGATCACGTGCACATAATCCCGTCCGCCAGCACAAAGGTTGCTAATAGTCATTACTCGACATCACGCCCGCGGCTCGAGCCGCCATTTTAATCACGGCTAATAAGCAAGCTCCCGGTAATGGTGGCGAGTTCGACCGTGACAGTGACGGTCAATGAATTTTATTTTTATTGGGTTTGTAAGGATTTTGGTGGTTGGGTTAATTGGCGTTTGGTTCTGGATGAAATTCAGTGATGCTTTCTTGAAAGGTAATTTTATAGACATTATCGTTATTACTATGACCATGAACTTTTTTTTTTTTGGTTAATTATCTATGTAAAAGACCTCCAGCAAAGTTTTTCCGTGTTTTCGCAGAGATTTGCGATGACAGAAGAAACTTAGTGAAATAAAAAATTATTAGAGAAATCTAAACGTAACCCGTCTTGAATTTTAGTATACAGGAAAAAATTATCAGTGGGCAAACTGTAACTATGAAGTCAGCTGATTCTAGAGCGTCTAGCGTAGAAATTTTTCGTTGGTTATAAAAACAATTTATCGTTCCATATATTTTGACCGCGTAGGTACTAGGTAGGCACTTTCCTATAACACAACAGATTTTTTTGATAATCGCCTCAACACTTCTACGCTACTGCGTAACCAGTTCGCAAACTGTTTGCCATGATACTTCATGGCATACAGTTTGCGAACTGGTTAATCTTTTTTCCTGTGTAAACACAAAACTAGAACTGCCATTAAATAGAATAACAGCATACTAATATCATAAATGCGAAAGTGTGTCTGTCTGTTACCTCTTCAAGCTTAAACCGCTGAACCGATTTAGATGAAATTTAGTAGGTACAGAGACAGTTTGACTTTAAAGGACGTAGGATAGTTTTTATTCCAATATTCCCACGGGATCGAAATTTATGCAGGTGAAACCGCGGGGTGCTGCTAGTTAGGTAAAATAATAAAAACCCCAATCAATGGCGTTTTATACAAATTCTTACAATGACGACCTTTACCACTCTACACTATCGTAGTGCAGTCGGTAGTGCAGTGAAGTGGTAAACGTCGTCACTGTAAGAATTTATATAAAACGCCATTGATTGGGGTTTTATATTACCTGGCTAACAGCGCCCCGCGGTTTCACCTGCACAAGATGGCTTTGGAGCCGCCTAGCAAAACAACAATATGAATTGCACACTACCTTATAAATTGTGCGCTGTATCAAGACATAGGAAAGCCCATGTTGACTGGAGCTGTACCCAACAATTTCTAGTTCAAATCTCCATACAAATCATGCAACTGGCAACGTCAATACATTTGAGGAGCTCGGGGCTATTCTCCGTACGATACACTCTATTTGCACGCACCGTGGAGCGTGAACTTGTATCAAGCGTTTCTAGATATGAATGAACCATATTCGATGTATGTGCTCAATTATTTAGAGGAAATTTGGGTATTACACACGTGAAAGAAATGGAAAAAATTCTTAATAGTTTTAACTAACTTAATAATTAATAATTCTAACTTAATAATTTCTTAACAACAAAAATTGCCTAGCAATATGCGCGCGTATATGTAGAACTGGGCTATGAAATGCAAAAATAAATTTCAAATCCGACTGCTAGTTCCAGAGATTAGCGCGTTCAAACAAACGAACAATTTCTTCAGTTTTTTTTATTATTAAGTATAGATTAGTATATAGATAGACAATATGACATTTTAAAATATTAAATTCAATGTTATATAAGTTTAAAATGTATAAGTAATGACTTTACTGTGACTTATTACTACTGTCTAAAAGAATTTTGATACCCTGTAAAATTAGCTAAACCGTTGCAAACAATTTCTTATCATAGCTGAACATGTTTGTGCCATTCTAATTATATTTAACACCATTTTATATACCACGTTTTATTCAAATAAATGATTTGTTTGTTATATACGAGCGATCACGATTATAAATACTTCACTTTTCATAGGAATACAATTTTAGGTACCATCATACCTTTTTAATAGAAACAAATAAAAAATCATTTTCTTTGAGTATTGAATCTACTTTTAATACCGCGAGTGCCACCGATCGCGTCGTAATACCGCGTTACAGCGCACATTAAAGCGATGTAAACGTTACGTGTGCGTTGTGCTGCCAACAAACACACCACGTTGCTAATACACAGATGATAATAAACATGGCCTATCCTCCAATTCTCATGCACGAGCTTTCACCTATAATTTGTTGCTTAGGCTATACATATTTTATAGTTTTACTAGCTTCTGTCCGTGACTTCGGCCGCATGAGATTTCTTCTTCCCCCGAACCACCCAGTCGCATCGCACCGCCTGCCCGCGGTGGTACTGTGTTCTTTCAGACTTTTTTTTTGTTTTAGTGTCTTTGCTTGATGTTAAGTAGCCTATCTCAAGAATTGAGCTTTCAAATGCATAAATATTTTTTCCAATCCGACTGATAGTTTTAGAGATTAGTGCGTTCAAACAATGAAACTATTTAGCTTTATTATTAGTATAGATAGAAGATAGTCAGCCACCTGCTTGACACCAACCCTCCTTGGGAATGCGATTGTTGATGGTTTACCCGCGATCGCGCGTGTGACCCAAAGTGCTTTATGGCATGCACTGGGTCTTAAGCTCCCTTAGTTGTCATCTACGACACCCACGGGACGAGATGGGGTGGTCACATTCATTCTAAGATATAGAGATTAGTAACCAGGGTCGTCGGATGAAGTTGAAGTTTAGCAAGAAACCGATGGATGTTTTCCATTGAAATTTAATTTAATTAATAGAAAACAAACAGGTCATGTATCAACTTAAATTTCGTTCAAAAACATCCATCGGTTTCTTAATAAACTTCAACTTTATCCGACGATCCTGGTTTCTTATCTCTTTTGGTGACTGTATGAACAATTCGATGGTAACTTATCATCAACATCCCGCCTTAAATCTAAATTTATTTGGCGTGCAGTACTTCTTTTCTTCCAAAAATCACAAATTGTCCTCATCTCACTGTTCATTTATTTCTTAGCCACATAATTTTTTGCTGAAGCTCAGCTCAAAATTACTCGTCAATTTATTTCTTACGAAAATGCAATAGGGAAAAGCTGATTAAAAAAACATAATCTACGATTTTTTTATGGCTGTTGCGTCTAGAATCATGTACTGCTTTTATGGAAACAGTGTGCACATCGAAGTCTCTGACACCTATGTATTAAATGTACCCTGGACAGTCAGCAAAACTCCCAACCTGCCTTTTTTTATCGTGTGGAAATCCTCATGGATATCCGTCACCCTGGGGTGGGTGGAGGGGTCTGTCAGACTCTTACTGACTGAAACCACACGGTGTCCTGCTGCTACCTTTAGCCGGGGTGCAGCAGTGCTTGCGCATTTCGTCACGCTCTCCAGGCCAGGTATCGGCCCGCATCAATCCATGCGGACCCCGTCACCCTCAGTGACCGCATACGGCCACCATTCCTCTAAGGAAAGGCGCTCCCAACCTGCATTACTGACTAACATTCTCACCACGGCATGTAATATTCTCTTAACTAGTGCCAAAATGACAAGAAGAAGAAGAGCTATCGTAAACGTATCACTTTGAAAGATATTGCTAATCCATTGCTCCATATTTTCGAAAAATGTGTCTGCTCAACACCGTAAATAACGTAATGAATATTGTTGATGTTTCAAAATGAAACCCGTTGCTACCGATAGTGAGTAGAAATGGTTTTTCCGAAGTAAAATAATATTCAAGTTCATAAGAGCACCTTTTAAAACAAAATTGTACCCACATAACATGCTCCAGTTTCACTTTTTTAAATTACTCCAAATGTTCTCACCGCTCAGAGTGTTATTAACTTTAATATATGTAACACCTATAATCCTCAACTTGAAAACAACAAGCTAAAAGGTTTCAAGTACTTAAAGTTGAACTCAAGTAATTTGTATAACAAGTTGTAGTGAAAAAGTTGTGTACAGGTAGCGTTAACCACGGCCACAGTGGTAGCTAATGATAGACGTTTTTGTAACTTTTGTAACTTATCTCGTGTAGATGCGTGACAGAAGTTTTTAGTTTTGAACCATTTTTTATGGTGTTTAGAACTAGTTGAGGGTAAAGTGTAAGTATTAAAAAAGTGGTTAGAGAGCCTTTCCTTTAATCGTTACAAGTTACATTAATGTTGAATACGGGATTGTGTCGAACGAATTGGAAGCAGGGCTCAGTTTTACATAGTGTCGCAGCATTATGCTGAGCGATGGCCGCTTTGCGTGGATGTGACGCATCTTTCCCCCAAATTGTTCTTCTTCGTAATTTACGTTCTTTCTCTGCGTCATGTTTACCGCAAATGTATTTTTTTTCTTCTTTCCTTTATTTGAAAAAGAACCATGAATTTAAACTGCGATCGGCAATCCGTCTGTACAAAATTATCTAAATAATTAAATAACGGTGATTATAGCAATATTTTAGATAAAACGACCTATTTATTGCATTCTATACAGCTCTATGACAAACGTACCAACGTCGTTGGCTTGTATTATACTCCCCTTCGGTACGCAACCCTAATCCTTCCTTGTCTTTTCTCAGGACATCCCAATTTCAACTTACTCCAGAAGTATAGCACCTCATAACGAGCCCATACACCAATAACATATCTCTACTTCATAAACCCTGAACCCTCAACCTTCACGACCATAACTCCGCCTCTCACGCTTATCACAGGCAAGGCAAAAAATATATACACAAAATAAAATTTACGATTGCAAGACCATACCGACAACACAAAAATTTCCAACCTTTTGTTTCAAAGGAACCTTACCTGTGAAAAGCAGTAAATAAATGCAAATTGTTGGAAGCACTCTCTTGGACCCCAACCAACCCCTGCACCGACACCCGGCCGCCTTTCGGACCAGTAAGGCCGGTAGATTGCTCCTGTTAATGTTTTAGCATTCGGTACAAAGGTTGGGGCCATTTTGCGAGGTAATTAGGTTAGGTAATAGTGGTGAAGGTAGGAATTTTATTACAGCCACTGATAAATATGAACTACTTACACGTTCAATGTAATGGGGCACCTAAATAATAAAAGCCTTACAGGTTGATCGGTCAGGTTAAGCTACAATTGCCGCGGTTGGTCTGTGGTTGGGTGACCATCTTTACATACCGAAAAAAGACAGTTATTATAGTTTTATAAAATAGGTTTGGACTAACCGTCTTTTAGGATGAGAGATAGGCTCATATTAACCACAAATATCGATACAACTTTAACTGATTTACTTTTCATCATAATTATATAAATATATAGGTCGCTAAGACAAATTGTGTAACATGTTTATTCTTTTTGGTATACTAAACCTAATAAAATATTATGTTATAATCTTCTGTATTTTTGTTTAAGAGAGTTCGACCAGAAATAAAATTAAGTAGGTACCTACTAGCGTATGCCCTCTTCGTCCACCAAGCATGTCAACATCCTTCAGTATTGATAGCAACATAAATGATTTTAAAGAAATTGCAAACACAAGAGATTTTTTTTTCGTTTGCCTATAATGTGTTCCACTGCTGGGCAAACGCCTCCCTTTTTCCTTCTAAACCTTATATCTTATGTGATTTGTGAGTAAATATCAGGTAGATGTTCTCATAATTTATTTAAAAAAACTAGCTCGCGTTACAAGTTGTCCTGTGGTCTTGAGCTTACACAAATCCCATTGAAAAAGAACTTTCAGTTATTACGAATATTCAAATTGTGCGAGCAATTTTTGTTTCCTTATTCGTATTATTACGAATATTTAACAAAAAATAACTAAAGCTGACAAAATCCGTTCTCAAGTGATGTGCTTACCATCGAACATTATTCAATTTTTATTTTTTTCAGCTGACATACGTTTTAGTGGAAAATTGAGGCCTACCCTTTTGTTATGTAAATAGCTTTTAGTGACAAACGAGGATGAATTGGTTCTATTTCAGGCATACTAGACAGACACGGTTTATTTCAATAATAACTTAATTTATGGCATACATTTGCAATATTTAACAATTAATTTGAATTATATAGAGTTGACACTTTTTTAAGAGCTAAAACTGAATAATTCTGGGCAAACTTTAAAAGGTTTATTGATAAATTAGTCAAGAAAATCGTCTTGTTTTAAAGAGATAATTACAATGAAAACGGCCTCGACTTACGAATTAAAGGTCGTGGGTTCAAACCCAGGCAGGTGGTTTACTTTATGTAAATAATTTCATCACCATTGCTCTCAAAATGGTGAAGGAAACATCGAGAAGAAACCGGCATCTCTACTCGTAGAACCAAAAATTCGAAGACACATGTCTTCGAATTTTTGGTTACATCTACCAACCCGCACTGGGCCTGCCTGGTAGATTATTAGCCCACTCAATCTCGACGAAAAGAGGCCTGTGTCCCAGCAGTGGGAACATTATAGGCTGACTATGTCTAAACAATACGAAATGTGTAAAGCTGCACAAACAAAATATGACCAGCCGTGTTAAGAGTTTGGTATGAAGTCAAGCCAGTCTTACCAAGGGGTATCGTATTACCCAGTAACTGGGTTGTGGAGGTCAGATAGGCAGTCGCTCCATATAAAAGGAAAGGCAGATGAATAACTAATATAACCCCAAGATCAGTCCTATTGACCACAATTTAACAATCATCATTCTCTATCAACCAATTCCACTATACACAAATATCTTCAGCCGAATATTCATTTACCTAAAAAACACATTCAATTTACTCGCACATCTACATTTTCCAAACGCTCTCACTTAGCTCGATTGGCGAGTTCTTTTGTTTTTTGCAAGCCTTCTAAGCAATCAGTTGAATAGGTAGACCTAATGCGCTGACATTAGCAGGAGTGCGGTTATAAGGGTGTTGAAGCTTGCTCGTAAATTCTGCCTAGCGCAATGGTTTGAGAAAAGTATTGAAAGGCTTCGGGTAAAAATCTTGGACATGGTTTATCGTTAGATACTGTGCGGTCATGTAAAGCCAGTGAAATTAAATGAAAACCAAATTGATACCCTACGTTAATGTGTCATGTTGTAGTCATTTTATGCAACTGTCAAATTCGGCTGTGCTATTTCAAAACCTAGCAACTGACATTAAAAAATAAAATCGGCATTTTTGCATTTTTGCACTTGCTAGATATCTAACAAGTCAAATTTGCAAAAACACCGATTATTATTATTATTAACTACTTACTTCTCCCCGCGACTTTATTCACGTATCCTAAGAGTCATATGTGTTCCTATACTAATTATCCAGGTTATAAACTATCAGTGTGCTAAATTTCATCTAAATCCATTTAGCCGTGTTTGCGTGTTTGGGTAACAAATATCCAAAAATACAAAAATTGACAGCAAACTGACTAAAATAAGGCAAAAAAAATCGGTCAAGTCAAAAAGAGGGTTCCGTACAAATGTGTAGGTATTTAACTACAAATTTACGGTTTCCGGGTTTTTTCCATTACCGTTTGTGCTACATGACATTGCTTCTTGCAAAATTTAATGATTCTAGGTCAACGGGAAGTACCCTATATGTTTTGATTCCCTTGCGAGTGTCAAAATATGCAGCATAAACGGAACATAAACGCCCGTATCTTTTGATTGCGTTACTTAGAAATTAGATTTTTTCACTGCTTCAAAGGATTGCAGCCCTGAGTATTTGTTATTAATTTCAACTTGATAACTCCACGCGTTCCTAAGAAAAAGAGTTTTGACAGACGGACAACGAAGTGATCTTATAATGGTTCCATTTTTTCTTTTGTGGTACTGAATCGTAAAAATCTAAAGGAGGTTAAACTAAGTCCTTGAGTGGCGACCTCTTATATGGAAGTACAAAATCTCTTCGGACGAGGCTAGAGTATATTCAAATCTTCACTAAAGACATGCTATATTCCTCTCTCTCAAAGCACAAAGTGCCACATTACATATCACTCACGTATTTAATCAGCCATTGACTATCTCGTTTCATATCGCAGTGCATCTGACCGATTTAACTATTTTCAATACGTGGCCCCATTGGCCCCCATTGGCCCCGATTCAGACAGCCACAGCTTCCTATTAGTTTCCGACTACCATAGCCTCCAGGACTTTCCTTGCCTTTGAAACTTGGAATTCATGGATTTACTTGGTCTTGATATATGGTTTGCGATAACTTTAGTGGCCATGTTGCTATTGATTTTGGACTACGGATGAATGTACTTTGGTTTTTATTGGCTTATGTGGACATGTTATGCACTCAGATTTGTCATAAAAGTTGTAATGACAATCTTACGTAATTTGGTTGATATTGTTATTTTTAATTGATTATTTTATTTATCTTTTATATAGATTCTCTTCAAATTTTGTGAAAGTAAGAACGTTGTAGGCCTTGTAGAGTCATAAATGTTTCGATTTGTTGGCCATTTCTTATTTTGTTAAGTAACATTGTAAAAGACAATTATTTTTTAAAGAGGAACCGTGGAGTTGTTTGTCGGCTCTTCTCCATAGGAAACGAGCAATTATTGGAACCTCGCACCTACCTTCTGACGTTTCACAAGTGCCCATGTAGGAGTATGTCAGCGTTTCGACCCCAAACGGCTCAAAACTCATAGCAGCGGCGTGCCGTGCTTGGATAACGAAATGGCGCAAGGGTGTCGACACAGGTTGCGTCCCACACCAGAGGCTTACCCACTTTGGACTCTTTCTATCATCACGTACCAAGCAGTTTGGTTCTAATGCTGCTGGTACGTGGTGACAAGGGCTCGATGAATAATATCGTTGATGCTGGAGTGCCGTACTATGCGACCTGCGCTCCTGCAGCAATATAGGCCTTGGTGCTGACGGATTCACCGCAATGACACCGATGGAGCAATACAAGATGCGCCCAAGCCGACATTTAGCGAGCCGAAACCATCATAATGCCTAATCATTCATTATTTACATGTTGGTGTAACAAGAAACACCACACCGCACATTGGTCGTTCTAAAACTGAATTTAAATTTCTATCATAGACTGTCAGTTACTTTTTGTCCTTACATATAATAAGTAACCTCCTTCCTCGTCTCCTTAACAAATTCTGAGTTGTATTTACTGTTTGGTTTCATTGTTTAGTCCAAACTTTGTTCAAACTTACCATAAACACAATTTGAACGTCCCATAGCTACTATAAACGGGCAACCACATAATAGTTTGAGAAACTCTAAAAGTTATAGAGAATGCGTCAAGTTGAGCTATCCCAAAGTTTTCTGCCCCCTTTTGGGGAATACCTCGGCAGATTGTTGGAAATCAAATGTGTTTACTGTCATTGTTGCTTAACTATTCACTTTGATGAAGGAATTTTGATTCTTATTTCATTATAATAATGTTTTAGCAAGACCAACGCAGCTCTTAGGTTCAGAATTTGCGTTCTAGGAATTTTTAGTGTGTAATTTGAGAGAGGGTGAAAAGTTTGTTGGACCAGGCTTATCTGATGACAGAGTTATGTGGCGATCTTAGTCAGAGAGGCCGTCACCTATCAAAGTGTAGCTGCCAAGACTGGACTAACTCGGTTTGGCCTGCACCCTTTTTTTATTGCATAAGGCCCACTCTTGACCTCGATCACGCCTGGTGGAAAGCGATGGATGAGGTTTATGATGGAATGAGCGTGCCTAGAAGATACCCCCCGACCCCCGCCTCCCGCCCCCAGCCTAGCAGCATGGAGGTAATAATCGGTGCTTACGCACCTTTTATTGCCCCCGCAAATGCCATGGCAGCGGAAATCCAAGCCTGTAACGGCAATCCTCGGCGCATCGCCGAGATTTTCAATGCGTATCCCCAGATTACGCAAGTCATGCAAACCCTCAACTTCTAAAAAGCTCCAATGGCTTTACAAAGAATGAGCGTTACCAAACCCCGATCACTTAGACTAGGGTTTTTTAATGCAAACGGCATTAAAAATCAACGCGATGAGATCGCCGCGTTCCTCCGCGATCACCAGCTCGATGTCCTCTTAGTCCAGGAAACCTTCCTGAAGCCCCATCTGCGGAACCCGAACATTGCCAACTTCAAGATAGTTCGCAATGACAGGTCTCGCTGCCACAAGGGCGGTACCCTCATCTACTATAGGAAGTCCCTCCATTGCATCCCGATAGACCCGCCCGCCCTTATCTCTCAGCTAGAGATCTCTATCTGTCGGCTCGGCATGACCGGTCACCCCGCAATCACCATCATCTCCGCCTATATCCCGCCCACCAATGGTGCGGAGGATCCCATCTCTCTCACTACCGATTTCACTACCCTCTTCGGTATGAGTGACTCCGTCATCATGGCGGGGGATCTCAATGCCAAACATCCCGCTTGGAATAGCAGCACGACCTCTACCAGAGGTAGGATCGTGTTCAAACTAGGCGACTCCCTCAATTTCGATATCATCGCTCCGATGTATCCCACTCATTTCCCGGGCGACCCTGCCCAACTTCCTGACGTTCTCGATGTAGCGCTTCTCAAGAATGTAAACCTCCGTTTGCAGTCTATCGAGACGGTACAAGAGCTTAATTCTGACCACCGCCCGGTCATCTTGCACCTGGCCCCCTATTCGGGCCCACCGCACGACCCCAACCAGCCCCCCCCGACCAAAATAGTCACCGACTGGAGGAAAGTAAGCGAAAGACTGAAATCCACCACGTCTCCCCACCTAGACTCCATCCCCGAGCAAATTATCTCAGTCGCAGACACGACTGGGGCGATCGACTCGTTCACAGAGCACGTTCAATCCGTACTGACGGATTGCTCACGGGAAGTTCCAGTGATGGAAGACCATCGCTGGAAACTGCCCGATGACGTACGTGAACTGACTACCCCCCCCCCCCCTCCCGCGCCCGATCTCTATGTATGGCAAGCCGATCCCCTGGGGAAAGCGAGCCAAATACTTAGGTGTCATCCTAGACCACAACCTCACCTTCAACGAGCACATAAAGACGGCGCGTTCGCGCGCCTCTTTCGCTCTCGGTAGGCTCCACTCCATGATAACTGCCCGCAGCAAATTGTCACTCAAGTGCAAATTGCGCCTCTACACCGCGGTCATCCGTCCCATCATGACCTATGCTTGCGTAGTCTTCGCACACGCCAAGCCGCGATTTCTGCATAAAATGCAAACCCTCCAGAACCGTTTCCTCCGAAAGGTCACGGGAGCCCCCTTCTATGTCCGAAATGTGAATCTGCATTTAGATCTCAGACTCCCCACCATCCAGCAGTTCATGAAACGCCTCTCCAAGCGCTTCTTTGACTCTGCCATAAAGCACCCCAATCCCCTGATTGCGGCGGCCTCCCGATACACTCCCTCCCGCATAAGTAGGATTCGCCGACCAAGGCATACCCTCACTATCCCCGACGACGCCACTACCCTCCTCCAGGAGAGCAGTAAGGCCACGAGTACTCTTAGTCGACAACACAAACACAAGCTCAGACATCCGTCCTTCCGTCCTCGCCGCCGAGGCCCGTCGCGACGTCCCGCACCATCACCGTGCCCGCCCCGACCCTTGCTCGAGCCAGCCCGCGCAGCTGAGCCTGTAGTTTTAAATTCGCCCCTAAACACTAATAATAATACCGATCCAGCCTGTCCCTTGCTGTCCTCTTCCAGCGACGCCCTGAGCCGAGGTCCGAACCCCGCAGGGGGTTACCCTTAGCGCTGTCGCTTAGTTTTTAAGTTATTATATGCCCTGGCTGGAGGCCTTAATTCGAGGCATCCACAGGAAAGTCCGGTTAAGCAGTAGCCATCCTCATAAAGGATGAACTGCGAGATGCCATTTATAAAAAAAAAAAAAAAAAACTAGAAGATACCTAAGGCACTGGAACTCCCACGTATCGATGAAACACAGCAGGCTGCTTGACGCCGGACTCCGGTGGGAGGGTGTTCGCAAACCAGGCGGGCGTTAGCCCTACCACCGTAAGGTCAGAATTGGCCAGTCAAATAAGGTGTTGGGTGTGACTGTCCAGGATGCGCCGAGCGCTCGGTTCAGTTGAGTAACTGACGGAACAAACTGCGCTACACGAATGGGTTTGTGTAACACACTTTCTATCACAATCTGAATAATTTTGAAGAATATTGCTAGAAGAATTTCCATTGGTGTACATTATGTTCAAAAAATTTGTCTGCTCAATAACGTAAATAATGCAATGAATAATGGTGGCGCCTTACACCAAATACTTGGGTGGAAATATAAATTGTTTGCGTTTATCCCAGTCGCAGCTGGTTTGATTGAAGAGTGGACTGTATTATTGCGGGGGTTGAAAAGGTACGTAGGTAGGTCTGACCTTGAAAATGCGACATGAATTAGGACGACGAACCTGTGAATATGGAAAAAGGAATTAGGCAGGAAATATGCAGCATCACTGACCTGTAGATTCGCCGTCTTCAATATCTATCCTCCGCGTCGGTCGGCAGAGGGTTTCAGTCCTTGCTGGATTCAGGGCAGCACACGAGGGGGCGCACAAACGCCTTTCACCACATAAACACGCACTTTCCGTAGTGTTTCAGACAATAGTTCGTAAATGCACTCGCGGTAAATTAGTAATAAATTAATAAGGGAGTATGTTCTTGGTAACGCTACTCTCGTTCAAGACCCAGGTTCAAGTGCGGCGAGAATCTTCACACAGTCACCGTCGCCGGTGACAGGGACAGCGATAGTCCAGGTGTGCATGTGGGAAAAGGATGGGATACGATAGGATAGTGACGCATTTTGCAAGTCATTTCTACTTCTACCCTACAATGGAAATTATGAAATAAATTTGAACAGTGATGATACATGTACAGTCAACAAAAGAGATAAGTATGCAGGTTCGTCGGATATAGTTGAATTTTAGTAAGAAACCGATGGATGTTGTCGACTGAAATTTATTTTGATAAATAAGCTGTTTGTTTTCTAATAATAAAATTAAAGTTTTGTTCGAAAACATCCTTCCGTTTCTTACAAAACTTCAACTATATCCGCGGATCCTGCATACTTATCTATTTTGTTGACTGTACCAAAATAAAATCTATAGCTTTAAAAAACCATAGCTAACATCATTAAATTTCCGAATTAATTTCCTTAAAAGCCATTTTGGTATGAACTTAGTTACTAAACGTTATTCAGGTGAAAAATGTCCAACACGCGACTAAGCTAGGATAACAGAACAGAACATGATAATCCAGGACTACAAGTGGCTTCGTTTTGTCGAGTTATTTTTGTTGGGAGTTAAACGAGTTGTAAAAGTTCCCAGTTTTAGGTTTTAACGCGAATGACAATTACTGTATTTTCGTTGTAGAACTTAATTATATCAATATTTCTTCAAATTGGAGTTGGATGGTTATTAGGTTTTTTCATTAGGAATCTCTCAGTAGGTAAACAGCCCGGAATCTGGATTTGTGCCCGATTGATGGCAATAGGCTTGCTCCCTATCACATGGGACGTAAATATAACTAGCGAAATGTGGGTGTACTATAGATACACCTCTGCCTTTTTTTTTTTAAGGATGGTATATCATCAAATGACCCCACCCGCTCTGGGTGGAATGGAAGGGAGTGTCAGACTCTTACTGACTAAAACCCATCCGTGTTCCTTCCTTAGTCCTTTATGTCATCGAAGAGTTAACTACACAACTAATCCCCTTACTAATAAACGTTGTATAGCGTCTGTATAGTTACACAACGCTTTGTCTTCGAATTAAAGTAAAATTACTGACGACTGAAAGAGAGACATCGGTGTGTAACTATTCATCTGATATAATACTTTTATTAGTAAGGAGGTATAACTTTAACTTAACAATGTTGTTAACTAACTTTTTAAACCTTTGTATTCTGCTTTTGCGTATGAAGTTTCATTAAAATCGGTTCATCCATTTCGAAAAACAAGGGTTTGAAAGTTTGTATGAAATGCCGTACGTCGTAATCGCTCTTAAAGCTTCTTTGAAACTTACCTTATTCCATTTCCAATCCAACCGTTGAGGTTATTTTCACTAGTAATTTCCAAACAAACGTAAAATATTTCGTCCTATATCAATACGATTTTATTATAGTAGTAAAAGGTGAAAGTTCAGCCAAAATGAAACATCAAAAGCGAACATTTTCGAATATTTCCATTTATTTTCGTTTCTCAATAGTTTAGTGAAAACATTCCGACAGTTAGAAAGACTCCATTTCAAACTATTTACAATTATTTAACGTACAAACTTAATTGTTTTTTTAATTATAAAATTATTAACTAGCAACAGAACAGGATATTTTATATCCGCTAAAATTAAAAGTTGCAAAAGTTTAAAATTTTAACTTATATCGTTAGTGTAATTGAGTATTTACCCATTGTTCGATGATTCCCGTCTTAGGGCGCCGTGTTTATAATGACTATGTGATATCTAGCTGTTAGTCAGTATTCGTAACATGAAGTTTTTAGGGTTCCGTACCTCCGAATGAAAAAATTGAACTCATAAAGTATCACTTGTGTGTCTGTTCATTTATTACATTCAAAATTACGTGCAAAATTCATTGAAATATTGTTACCAATTACATTTTAGTCAAAACTGTGAAAACGTACATCAGGTATGCATGATTTATTAAAAATACTATATTTTGGAAGTTCAATAAAAACAGAAAAACAAAAGCTAAAACATGATACGCGATGCTTGGTATTGGTAGCAATGCAGTTTACTTTGTGTCTTGCAGCACCACTACGCAAAAACTTGTCTATTTTTTATATTCGTACCGGAGCAACCCATTTGCTAATGGTCCCATTTCCATTTAGTTCCAATAGTTTATTCCTCGGCGTCACAAAAAGGTCGACTCAAGTTGGTGAACTTTTGAACATTATAATTTAACTCCTTAACTTTACAGACTATATTATTATTATTATATTCTCTTGGCAATACCTTCTGTCACTTCAAAACAATTATTTTGACATGTAATTAAGACAAATAGGTAGGTATACTCGCAGGTAGATTTCACAGTCATGTTAGTCATTATGAACGGCGTTTACACCACTTTAAGACACAAATAGGATTATAACCGTTATAATACAAAACATATTTACATTGTTGCTGTATGTACAAAACCCTTAATGGACAAAGTAATATGAACTATATTGTTAATGGCTCAAGTCTCATGTTCATTTGATAGCGTTTGCTGTTTGATATTTAGTAAAACGTTTTATGTGATGTGTGTTTTAATACGATTTAAATGTCAAAGTACCTACTTATATTTATTTTCATCATACAAACAACAAATATCATTAAAAAAAAGCTTTTAATATCTTTATCACATCAATTTATCAACTGTATTAAATAAGTTTTTAGTAGATACTAAAATTACTCACAAAAAAGTGATCCTTTATGACGGTCCAAAAAAATTATAAAACATTAAGTAGAGAATAAAACTTAGATATTAAAAACTTAGACAATATTTTTATTACTATTCCTATTAAAACACTGGGACCTTGGGCTAGTTAATTTTTAATCAAGGGAGGAAAATGGTGGCCATAGATAGCTAATAAAACAGCTCAATTAGTTGCATTGCAGCTCTCTCTCACATAATTTTAGTTCATCGATTTTTAAAACTGTATTCAATTAACGGGTACGTATCAAAATCCCGAAGATTTATAATACCTGTGATTGAAATACCGACGTCCAAAACAACGAAATTCAAAATACCGAAAGTTTTAAATGCCGCTAGTCGTTATATCGAAACACAAAATACCGATGTTCAAATGCCCGAAAGGACGAAATCCCAAATGGACGAAATCCCGAATGAATTTACAACAATTACAAAAACACAAACGTCGTCATAGGGTGCAAGAGCAAGCAAAGGGCACCCCGAGGTTCGGTTTGGTTAGGTTACTTTATACCCTTTACACAGAAATAGGAGCGCCGCGAAGCGGGGTTAGTACTTCAGTAGGCTCCGACTACGCTTTTTAGGCAACTTTCAAGTGTTTTGAGGTTAGGTTTACAAAAATCGTTTTTCTCGGAATATTTGGCAATTTCGGGATTTTGTACTTCGGAATTTTAAACTTCGGGATTTTAAACTTTCGGGATTTTAAACTTTCGACCAAACAACCATTCGGCGTTTCAATTTTCGGAATTTCTTCCAACGGTATTTTAAAATTCGGTCTTTTAAAATTCGGGATTTTGATACGTACCCCAATTAACAACGTTAGACAGATTTCTGTTGAATTTATCAATATATAACTAACAGATGTATATCAGACAAGCAATTGATTTGTTGTGAAAAAATTGCAAATGCTGCGGATCAATTTTATATTTAAAACAGGACCAGTTGTCCAGACACAGAAAAGTAAAAAATATTTACCTAAGTAAATCGAAAAAGTGAATTTCTCAATATGTTTACGATATATTTTTTTTTTATTAGCCGAGCATTTTTGCAACTTTTCAGATACCATAATATTAGTTCAAATACTTTTTTTCTGTAAAAATCACCGACTCTCGTAAAATTCAGATTTTGATTTAGCTTACTCTCTACATATATAATTTTCAATATGTCCGTAACTATGTAGTCGTAAGTTCACAGCACACAAAACGTTTGCACAATCAAAAAAAATATTTGAACATTCAGTGTTTATTAAAATACGTACGTGGCCCGTTTCAGCAAACACTACAATGAACCAAAGAAAGGCTCACCCCTTATTCATAAAAATGTGAAAAACGCTCGAAAAATCTTTACCTGACGTTTTAATATTAAAAGTTTTTTTTTTGTATAGATTTACAGGAGCGTTTTTATCAAATATCATTCAGGAATAAGGGGTTCATTTATGACATTTTAGTGATTATGTTTATAACTACAATATCAGTTTCATACTAATTATGGTACAGTAGGAAATATTAGTCCAATCTTCAACACATTTTTTAATTCCAAACTTTAAATGGTATTTGCTGTGGGCAATCAGAATTTGATGGAACATTGTTACTGAAAATAAAAAAAAAATGTCTAATGACGTAGGTATAGTATAAGATACTTGTTTGCAAGTACCTTGCACGCAATTATCAGGGATGCAAAGAATTTTGAACAGATTTTGCTTGCAAGCTTGTTCTTCATTTGATTTCCATTAAGTAGTGGCGTGCAAGTAAGCTACTTTCGAAAGCAAATTTCCGTTAAATTACTTATTTCGGTTTTGATGCAAGTATGAAATCATTGTGCTGCAAGTAGGTCCTTGCGCATAACTTGGATCATCAAATTCTGACCGCTCACGGATTACATATATTGATATTCATATAAACTAGTTTACGAACGTGGCTTGTTTATTTTCACAACCATTTATAAACGGAAAATGAAAACTTTAAAACAACGACAATCCGATTTACACTGTTTAACATTTTTGAGTATAAATATTGTTTTTGAATGTATTTTATTTTATATCTAGAGTTTATATGCGTTATATTTACATTTTTCTTGATTTACAAACGAATCGTAACAGAATTTTCAATTATTTTGTCCTACCTAATCGGAATTCGACTAACAATAATATTAAGTACGTGCTTGAAGTGCTGTAATTTTTAATTATTTTCTCGGTTTAAACATAGAGATCTACACGAATCCAGTCTTTAGTAGAGTGTAAGCATTTAGTGACTTGCTGCAAGTAAACAGCCACTTGATCAACAACTAAATTAGTCGTTAATTCCTCTTTAGTTTTAGCGATCATCTTCCACTCTGACCTCTACTATCAACTGGAAACATGTAAAGGTTTCTTCAAACGAAGATTGCTAGTTGTCTGCACATAAGTCTCGTTAAATTAACCAATCTGAAAGCTATAGTGCAGCTGTTAACCAATCAGACTCGTCCGTCACAGCTTGGGACGTCAGATTGGCTGATTTAGAATTGGCAGTAGGTATGGTTGGTGGTTGGTTGGTGTCGATAGGTGATGTTGTAAACTAGTTATACTGGAATAACTAAAAACTCAACTACTTTGCTGTCAAGTTTCATAACCAGATTTGACGGTGTGCCTTTATTTCGGTCAACGGATGAAAACAATGACGTATCATTATGGAGTTAATCCACATTCGCGATTTATTTGCCAAAAATATAAACAAATACGAGTTTTTGGAAAAATAACTTTAAATCCTACACAATAAAGTTCAGTTTATGCTACAACTTCAAACATTTTTATAACTTTTTCAATAGTGCTAGTCACTTTGAAATCAACTTAATTGCCATTAAAATAAATTTGATATTTGTTTAACTTGAAGTAATATTAATTTGAAACATGTACTGCTACTAGTACTTTGGACTTTAGGTTTGCTGATGCAACTTACGAGGTGACTAAACTCACGACTTCTTTCCATGTGGGTAGACAGAAACTATAGAACGCCACCTAAAACACTTTTTTTGCCTCATTAACTTCATACATCAGAGGGGCAATTCTCGTAATTTTAAGAACGTTCACAGTCTGATCTCAGTCTCAATCTGTCAAAAATACCTATAATTTAGGGAAATTAGAGGTATTTTTGACAGATTGAACAAAACAAACAAACAAAACTTGTCAAAATATAGGGATATTTTGACAAGTTTTTGACATTTGTTTGTCGCCGAGATGAGACTGCGACTAGATTTTGAACGTTTTAAATTACGAGAATTGGCATTCTGGGCTATGACTAGTTTTGTCAGTGACAGTATTCACATGATTTTTGTATTTCATGTGTTTAAAAAAACTATTTTCTTTTTTTTTTGCCATCATTAGAATCGATGTCTAATGATGACCTTATCATACACGTCTGTGAAGTTACTCTAGTCAATGTAATTTTTGTCTTGTAACATGGTTAATAATTCAGCCACTCATATTTTAAAAGAACACGATTTTAAAGGAGTCTTAAAATAAATACTAAGTTAGAACATTGAATAGCTAGAAAAGTTCGATGTTGGACACTTAGCTAGAACTTCACTTGAGTGTCGTAATAAAGAGCTTTCTACACGGCATCATCTTAAAGTTCTTGTTTAATTTCAGTTCATGAAGTCATTGCAGTGAAGTTTATTATCTTCTTGGTTTTATAGTGCTTTGGATGCTGAGCAAAACCAGTGAAACAACATTTTTTTTATTTTATTTCATAGTTGTTTATTATGCATAAGTAAGTTAGTTTATTTCATAGTTATTTATTATGCATAAGTAAGTTAGTTTATTTCATAGTTTTTGGTTATGATGCATAAGTTAGAATCGTTAGATCACACAATCGTTAGAACACTAGTGTGTTTCGGCATAGTTGCCGAGAAGTTCGGCATGATTACGCCTTCAATGCTATTTATAACTCAACGTAATTTCGGCATAATGTGTCGTCAGTAATTCAAATAGCATTGCAGGCGTCATCATGCCGAACTTCGGTCGCGTACCTTCGGCATAGTGTGTTTACACTTAGGGTTAGATCAAGGTGGCTACAAAAAAGGATGTCTGGAAAGCCAAGGGGAGGCCTTTGCTCAGCTGTGGGACAATGCAGGCTAAGTTAAAAAGAAATTTTTTTGTTTTTATTCACGTAGGTGTGATAACTTTTTTCAACCCATGTGAGTTAACAGACAGATTCTGTTATGTTTGGCATGTAAATAGGTACAGATGATAAGGTATCTTCAGTTTTTTTTTCTTATCAGTCTTTCTAACAAAATAATTCCCATGACAACTAATTTATAGCCTCTAAAGTTGAGTTTGAACAGCACTACAGCATGTACTTGATATCAACAACAAAATCACTAATCACTCGATTTAAAAAAAGTTTTGAGCACTTGAATAACACAGTCGTATTTACATGTCCTATAGCTGCGTGGTCTGTCAGAGCGGAGTGTCGCGGGGGGGCAGGCGGGGGCCCGTCGCTGGGGCCCCAGGCAAGGGCCCCGGCGGCCCCGCAGGCCCCGCCGGCCCCGCCGGGCGCGGCAACGTGCGCAGGTGCTGCATGGGGATGCCGCCCGCAGGGCCCAGGCTGGAGCCCCGCGGGAGGGTGCAGGAGCCCGACGCGAACCGCGCGGGCGGCGGAATGCCAGATGACGGGTTCTGGACGAAGAGAACACCATAAGAATATCCTTCTTCAATCTGCTGGAGAAATTTTTGTTGGTACATTTCAAAGTTTTGTGATTCATGCATTTGTAAATGTTAACAATAGTATAACAACAATTAATAATAATGCTCCACCTTGAAAGTCAGTGGATACCAAACTATCAAAAAAACAAAACGCTGCGTTACGTCCGAGGTTAGGTAAATAGTTGGTATCCAAAGCATAACTGTTATAAAACAACGCCATCTAATTCACCATGGAATCGTAAAGCTTTTCCCATATGTATTAGATCTTTCGTAATTATGTTTTCCCAGAACTAATACCTACAGTATTTTTATCTCACGAAGCGACGACGCGGGTTTTACTTTTGGCGTACCAACAGACACGCTGTGAATGTGTAAAGACGAGTAGCGTCACAGCACAAAATAATAATATACTCATATATTTGACCCTTGCGCGGCAGGCCCAGAAAGAGATGGCGGGATGAGCTGGACTCCTTCTTAAAGGAGTGGCCCACAATCGCAGTAGACCGAGAAAAGTGGAAGGAGGGAAGGGAGGTCTTTGCCCTGCAGTGGGACAACACAGGTTTATAATAATAATAATATTTCCGACATCGCCATTGTTTCGTTCTGGCGTCGAGAGCTTCTGTACACTTGGTAACCTCAAGCAAAGCGCGTGTCGCTTCGTGAGATAAAAATAGTAACAATACTTAATAATAATTTATTTATTTCACAAAAAAAAAATAAACTAGACGAAAACTATAAGTCCTCTACTACATAAAATCAAGCACATTCACTGCAGTGACAATAACGTTACAACTACACTTGTATGTATTTGGGATTTTCCAAAAATGTTTTTAGTTGCCTTCGATACGCTAAAAAGAATATTATACAGTAACTGCACTTAGAACAGCAACACTGACCGTGGGCTGGTCGTGCACGCCGCCGCGGCCTGGCGGCGCCGTGCGCAGCGCGCAGTAGGCGGGCAGGCCGCGCACGCCCGCCACGGAGCCGCGCCCGCGCGCGCCCAGTGGCGGCGAGATCGTCGACACTTGCTGCTGCCGGTAGTAGTCCATCTGCGGAAGGGCACTTGCTGAACATACTTCTGCAACACTAGTTTTTAAGAGAAAGCGTCTCTGATGACCCTGGCAGATATTCATCACTAGGCAGTTTCTTTGAGCAAAAAAACAACGGAGGTCACAACTCGTTTGGATGATATTATGGTTACTATGACACTAGCTGTTTTAATGATGGCAATAAGCTAACTGTTTCAGACACTTTTATAGAGGATTTATAGCATGGGTGTAGATAAAATAATTAATAAAACCTATCTAAACTAAATGACATGATTGTAATTATAACATTGACAAATCTGAGTGGATATCATGTCCAGAAAAGTTACCAATGAATAGTTGGAGTTAGAATTTCATACTATGGTTGTAGTACTTAAAAAAGTAGTAAAACGTAATCATAATGAACGCATTTCCCTAAAACCCTCAGCATCCTAATATCGCGATACACCAGGCATTGCAGTCGTAATGTAGCGTTGCGTTAAGAGGGCAGAGCGTAAAGTATGCGAGCTAAATAATGTGCGATAGACACGCACGCACATGCCTAGCGATACCTCACTGCAATACATCGCGAGCCGCTTGGGGTTTACCTCGATACCTTTTTTTTGTGCGCGGTGGAAATCCTCATGGACTTCTTCCTCCATCCTCCTTCCTCACCGGAAGGTGAGAAGGGGATGCCGGTCTCTTACCGGCTAAAACCACCACGGTGTTCCACCTCTGCCTATGACCGGGGGTGTGGGATTCGATCGATTGAATTCGATTGAACGACGGCCGGGAGCGAGAGATCGCCCCTGCCTAATGATCGATCGCGCCTAATGCCACGATGAGGTCACGGCGCATCCCTGCCCAAGTTGGCCACTCCTCCAACATGTGCTGCGCATGTTATTACAAATACCCTTAACAGTTTTTAGAACATTCAGCAAATAACAAACGGCTCTGGTAGTCGCTCACCTGCATCTGATCAGTGTCCGAGGGTATAATGTCGGGGTTCCTGTCGTCGCTCTCGCTGTCGTCCTTGTCCCGCAGCTTGTCGGGGCTGGCGGGCTGCGAGGCGGGCGGCGCGGCGCGCGGCTTGCGGCCGGCGCAGCGCTGGCGCAGCGCCAGCAGCGACAGCACCAGCACCACCGTGAGGATGATGCCGCCGCCCACGGCCACTGACATCGGCCCAGTCATTTGGAAGGCTGTCCGTGGGAGATCTGTTGACAATAAAATGACTTTAAAAATGGATCTGGAAAAGCCTTGTACAATTGTGTAAAGTGATTTCACTAAAGTTTTTAAATGCTGGGCATAAGTGGTGTACCCTTTGGATTTATTGACCAAAGAATTTCCCTGTAATATCTTCCAAATATTGTCAATGATTATTAATGTTTAACAATAATGTTAAACATGAATAACCTTTGAAGACTTGAAGATTCAACGTCGAAGTCTTAGATAGGCAATGAAGCATAGCACGAAGTAAAAAAAAAGAGCCACTGTACGACTTGAAGCCAGAAACTCATTCAAAAACAGAAATAATACCTATAAAGTAAATTACAAGATATCTACTTGTCTTTGCTGGATATGGTTTTGAGTTTTCTTTACGTCAATTATCATACAACTCACCTAAACTCTTATCATGAACATGATGTTTCTCTGGAGGCCTCAAGGTACCGGCTCTCAACGGGTAAGGATCTCCTCTGCCCTTAGCATTGTACGCTAGTACAGCGGCCGCGTACGTCCGGCCTGGTGCTAAACCGACCGCAGTGAAGCGAGGCACCGCACTTGATACGTTGGCGACGATCTCCTGTTTGAGGGAAAAGAAAATTGTCTTAGTACAAGTAATGAATTTGATAGTTGCAGTCTTCATCTGGAAATCCTGCAGAACGCCCACATGTGGCCAAAAGTAAAACTTGACGAAATTTCGTTTTATAAAATACTTTTGTTTGGCATTAAATGACAAAGAAGCCAAAGTTATAAGAAGGCATTAGATATTTCATGTAATTTACGCGATAACAGATTCTTACCTGCGTTACGATTTCCCGCACTTCTAGAAGAAAAGATTGAGGCATGCCACCGTTGAAGCCTTCAGAACACCGAACCCCAAACGATGTTAGTGAAGCATTCACCAAAGTGCAGTTGTGGACTTGATCGGGACGACCTGCGATCAAAATAGGCAAAACTGAACTTGGACTTTTGAAATTAATAAAGTTTAAATGACCTTGACATTTGACTATGGCCTTTTAAAAATTACATTATTAAATGTTTACAATAATATATTAAGTGGATACCTGGAACTCAACTTACTTCTCAAGAGGCGATGAGTAAGTTAAGGCAAACAAAGTAAACTTTCGACGTCCGTGTTAATTTTGGAAATGAAAGAATAACGTAGCCTTGTTACGGAAAATCTACTTCAGTTAAAAATTTGCATATATATCTCTTCCTGTGTCCTTTCAGGAATTATGACTTATCTCAAAATTAATATTATAAGACATTATGCAAATTCTCAGCATGAAACGTTTTTTTTAATTTCAAATGTCTTTTTCTGACTTCATACTTACGTATGTATCCTTTTCTTAACGTATTCGTGTAATAGAATGGATCCACATCACTTTAAGACATTTGATGTTACTTTTAGCCATAAAAACCTCACAAAATAATCTTGGAATATAGATCAGTAACATTGAAAAAGAATAAAATAATCCCTAGGCTTTTCAAAGTCAAAGAAACAACCACGTTTCACCTAAAAAGAAATGAGTTCATAAATAAAGGCTCTAGTAACTCGATTTCTAATGATCTAATCCCCAATGCCGCAAGCCCTAGAGCAGATAGGCCGCACGTAAGAGGTAAAAAAACCAGTATAATCTGCCCTCTTATTGATACTCCTTACTACACTGGGCCACCTCAAGGTCAAAGTGTTAATAGTCGTGCCAACGAATGTAAGTACAAGATTACAAAAAACAATAAAAATAAATATTATCTTGAAAAAGATATATCATGTTCTACGTCTGTCAAGATAGCAAGACGTATTTGTAATGTTTTCCATCCAAAATGTTATTATTTTAGTATAGGTTAGGTATATACACCCACAAGTATATCCATCAGAACTTGTGAAGCTTTCACAGAGAATTTTGAACCGCCCCCAGGCAAGATGAGGCATTTGCGGGGTAAAATATAATTATCTATAAATACATATTTTGGAAAGGTATTACATGAAACTATGTAGTGGTTTAAGTGGTAGATAATAATTTAGGTATATAAGTTTCACTCTTCAGAATTCAGTTCGTAGCATTAATAAATAAACTTTTATGAAATTCCGAAATTTTGTATTACAAAAACGTATTCCAAAGAAATAATACTCAGCATGTTTTTGGTAATCATCTTTTAAATTTTGTCGGTACGTAGGTACTAAGATTTATTCGTTATGTTTATGAAAAACTAAACATATTTCGCATGACAATATTTAATGGCAGAAGTTGTGACTCTTTGATATAACTTCTGTATCAACTTTTGTATTAAGTAAAAAGGAAGACAGAAAAATTGTTTATTCTGCACAAACAAAACGCACATTACAAATAAAAAATTTAAAAAATACATAAAATATACACATACAGCGTAGTCAAAGGCCTCGTACTCAAGCTTAATTTTTTTTTGTCAATTTTGTCCATTGCTAATTATGTACCTAAATAAGTAGGTACTTTTATAAGCCGTTTGTACACACGTTTTTGTGAAGCAAAAACTACGGTTTATTAGTTGTGTGTAGGCTCGGTCACCAGTGTTGTATGGATCACTATGGAAGCTTGTTGACACACACGTTTTTTCTACGACGCGGTTTATACGCCGAACCGTTAAGAAACCGTGTCGTGCACAAAGGGCCAAGGTTGCTTGCATAAAGATGCGGGTTTTCGGGCCCGACTCCCGGTACAGATAGCTGCAGATAGATTTTCGGAAACGATCAGTAACATGTTTTAGCTTTTTCTTTATCTGTGAGCGGTACCGACTTGCCTTTATCCGCAACCCACTTCTTTATGTAATGATTTTGATTCGATAAAAACAGATGTAGATCTCAACATCATGTAGATCTCAACATGATGTAGATCTCCATCTAGCTGGGAGATAAAACTTACCAGCAGCAATAATATGATAGACACACGGCACCCTCTGCTTCCCGATCCTGTTGTGGGCCCAACAGAGCAACGTGCCGTAGTCCATCTCCGTATGAGGAGTATAGGTGACGGTAGAACTGGTACCAGCTCGGGAGACGTATGTGTCGCTGACTTCGTTGCTGTTCGCTGTGTTGTTGAAGGTCCAGCGGAACTGTGGGATAAAGTGATGGTAAGTAAAGGGGGTATTTGAAATATATGGGTGGGTAAACTATGATTGTGATAACACAATGTTAACATACAACAAAGTCTAAAAGCAGTGTAAAAGTTCGAAGACATGTGACATTTACCAACCCGCACCCGCATAGCGAAATTCGACGTATTAGTTAATATATCACTATACCACCTTTAGCTAATGAGGAATGACGTGTAAATTATGGCGTTTGACAAAGCGTAACGTACCGTAAACCGGGGTTACTTTGATCAATATTGAACTATCAAGGTCCATATCTTTTGAATCTGTGGTTGTAAAAAAATATATATAATCGGTCTAGTTATCGATTCTTTTTAAACTCGCGATTTCTGTAATAATATGTGAAAAAATATGGCTATATTCTGAGAAAATAAATAAAAACTGTCTAATCAAAGTTATAATGAGAATGGGGTTACTTTGATAGCTTTGGAATTACGCAAGAAAATAGGGCACGTTGCGTATGGGGTAACTTTGATCTAGTAAAAGACAAATGAAACCTAAAAAGAATGCTTAAGCTTACGGTGCTTAAAATAGTTGGTGAATTCCCAGCGTGTCCTCTAGAAAGGATTCAACAGTTCATCAATGATGGTATATAAGAAAAAAAAAAAAAACAAATTGCGTTTCGTTTTACGTACTTCGCGATTTTATATGAAATAAAAGTTTCAATCAAAGTCACCCGGCTGTTCAAAGTAACCCCGGTTTACCGGTACTTTCTTTTGGAAAATTGCTCATCTAGTAGAACATGAGGTTAGCAGGGACATTGACGCGCAAAATGTAATCATGAATTCATCACGTGCTTCTAGACCACCTTCTACCTTCTAGTTATAAAAAATATGGTGTTTTATATAAAAGTACAATACCTACGCGGTCAAAATGTATGGAATAGCAATTTTTTTTAATAACCAAACAAACACGACAAACAGACGATCAATGGGCCAAACTTACGACCCAGTGGCAAACGACATCTCGGCAGGCCGAGACGAAAATGAAGAGTAAAGGTTACGTAAGAATATTTTCGAAATGTCTTATTTAAAAAAAGATTACTGGAAATCTCTGTTTCGATGGAAACTTTAAAATTGGTCTAATTTGGCTGTAACACTATTTTTCAAAAATGTTCTTAAGTAACTTTTTAGACCTTTGTATCCTGCTTATGCGTATGAAGTTTCATTAAAATCGGTTCAGTCATTTCGAAAAACAAGGGCTTGAAAGTTTGTATGAAATGCCGTACGGCGTAAACGCTCTTAATATGCTGAAAGTGCGCTATCACATACTACACTTTTCATTCGAAGGAAAATTGGAACGGATCAAAATCCAATTATGTACTTTTGCTTTTATATAAAACAGAGTTTTATTTAAGACCTTAAACGTGCTCGTTATACGGATCCTTACCTGGAGAATAATAATTGTGTAGGTAAAGAGGCTCCATTTAATTTTAACGACAACAATAATATAACAAAATAATAAACGAATATCATAATAGGCATTTAAATAAGACAACGAAAGATCTCTTTAAGATACCCAACAAAATAAATACCTATTAATATCAACATTGTTTTGGTTACATTGTAAGCTAAACCTTTGTCATAGTGAAAAAAAAAAATATAGTGGATAAAATATTGAAACAAGGCAACTAACATTACAGGACATTTTTTGGAATGTACGAGTAGTTCTTTAAGGCACAGAGCTTGCGGGGTAGGAGTAAACTGGGAGAATTCGTCACGTAACGAAATAGCGTTACGCAAGTTTTTTATGACATAGGTAATACGGGCTGGTGTCCGCAACTCTTCGTCAATGCGCGTATTTTGCGTACGGATGGATTTTTTTAATGATATAAGAAAGAGTCAGAAAAAGTGAGATAGTTTTCATGGTTTTAGAGGGTGCTGAAGCCAATAAATAGTGAGGTCAAAATGAAAATCTAAGATGGCAGCTGCGTATATTTTCAACATTTTCAGCCATCTTGGATTTTCGTTTAAGAAAGATAGAAAAAGTGTTTATTGCGACTCAAAATATTGACGCTCGAAAAATTATTGTTGTCCGTTATTGATTCTGAAATTTATAATTAAAATACTTAGTTTAAATTTTCGCAAATTATTTGAGAAAAGTACTGAATATTCAAGCTTTGGTCGCATCCAGGCATTGATGGACGAACGTAAAAATGTGTGCCTCAGCGATAAAAATCTTTCATTCATCTGTTATCTTTTTAGGTACTAAAGTAGTGTGGTAGGCCACAGGTTAGTGTAATACCAGTTTAATCTGGCCTCTTATTCTATTGAATCTCCGCACTAATTTAGGCCAGCTCAACGTTAAAGTGTAACCCACTATTAATAGGCAAACCTCTTTATTGAGTCTTCGCTTGCGGGGTATCCGGGGGCGCTACGAGCGCCTGCAGCCCACTCCTCTCCCGGTCCCCGTTCTCGTCCTACCCCCGCGCCCCTATACCCCGCAGGCGAAGACTCAATTAAGCGGTTTGCCTATAGTATGTATATTTTTATCTCAACACGTGTCAACCTATTTTATCCTTTCTTATCACAGGAGTTTTTCTCAGAAAATAAAGATAAAGAAGAAAGGTCATAATTGAATTGTTGTAATCGAGTCAATGTCTAAGGCTGCTGAGAGAAAAGGGGGGGGGAAGGGTTATAAGGAAAACCACATTGTAACTCCCTCTTGATTGGCAAGTTTACCCTCAACCTATAGATATTTATGTGAAGATGGGGTTTGTATAATTTCTGACTAAATTAACAAACCATAAACGAACTGCGCTAGGGCCTTCCAATTATGTAGATTGTATGGTGGAATACTAAATTGATTTGCACCTTTCTTGCATTGGTGTTGGCTGGCAATTCGTGCTTAATTATGTGAAACATTTTGTAGCAAGTAATCTACTTTCAATATGCTACAGTTAAAGCAGTTTTTATTTTAGCGTGATCATTTGGCGCTCTATGCAATGACAATTACGAAACTGCCCAAGTTTTGTCACGAAGTGGGCGATTTGTCAAAAATTAAAACACACTTTTGAAATCAAAACTGGAGTGGCTTTTCATAGCAAAAAAAAAAAAATCGATCCAGATTAATAGCTACTTAATATGTAGATTCTCCAACGAAAGTACTTATTTTATAGGTACTCTACGTTGATTGTTGGTCAAATGTTGGATAAACAGTGTTATTGGCTAGCTAAACTCTGCAGACGCGATGGGTATCTATGGATAAACACGATATAATCAAAAGATTTGATGTTTTTTTGAGAGGTCAGCGATTGCTGTTACACTATTTTAAGTTTGAGAAAAACGGTTTTCTTCTGCGTTCGATAACACCACAAAAAACCATCAAATTAATTAATTTTTCGTTTTATTATGTTTAGTTATTCGCGTCTGCGGAGTTTAGCTAGCTAACTTAATTTAAAACTGTATTATTATTGGATGCTGCAAACTGACCACAACTTCAGGAGGGTTAGCGTCCACGTGGCAGGTGATGTGCGCGCGCTCTTGTTTCGCTACTCCATGAACCCTCTGCTGGGAGCTGCGGCAAGTTGGCGCGTCTGTTGGCAAATCAATGACATTGGTAAGTTAAACAGGTTCTATCTGTACATAGTCTGATTTATATAGAACAAAGGACTTAACATAATGAAAACAGGAGGTTAAATGGGCTATGAATAAATTAAAATACCTACCCACATAGATGTATTTGGAAATACTTTTTTGTTGTATATAGTTTGCCTACCCTGACGTGCACGTGAGTTAAACCGTATTTAAAAGAAAGGGTTATTTCATTAGGGTTTTCATAGTCTTCTTTTCGGTCCGGAGTTTGAAAGTTGGCGGAGTGATCACTCCGCTGCAGCTGTTTCATACATTTTGTTCAAGTAGGTATTGAACTTTCGTATGAAACAGCAGATTTTTTTTTCGTTATTTCAGAGTTGGTCCCATAGTGAAAGTTGTTCAGTTCGATGGTCTAAAGCACCTCTTAAAGTTTGTAAGGTTAAGTTTTTAACACCTAACCCCACCTAACGATATACTAATAGGTATCTTACGAATTCTAAAGCGTTTTGTTCTTACTGTCAATAAACGGAGACTCCATTATTAGTAACCAGTTTTTGTGTCGAATGCCCTAAAATTTTGTGCTGAAAGTCTGAATTTATTTGCATGTTGATCAGTATTTTGACTTTCACGCGCAAAACGTCAACAAAATCACCAAAGTTCACAGCTGTCACAGTCATGTTATCGATTAACACACTTCATAAACAGTCTATTTAAAACTATTAATTTGAAGCAGTTTGTGAACTCTCATATATAATTGCCTTTTGAATGTCCTAGCATTCACAAAATTAACTTGAGGCATAATTGGGCAGACAAGTGGCCAAAACATGCGTTCTACTTTGCAATTGGAGCAATAATTCAATAACCACTCTATTTAATATTCTAATACAAAAGATCAAAGACTAATTCGGACAAGCAGAGATTTATTAGCAAATAAATATGATTGTATTGTATTGATTTGTTTTTATTAAAACACAAAATTTTAAATAAAAAAATAATATATTTTTGAGCTGTAGCGTAACATAATTATATCAAAAATTTGACACTCTTTGGCAACTAATCCGACAGGCCCTCTTGTTTATGACACTAGAAAATGAATTTATCAGAATGAAGAACTAATTACCTACTGTCAATCTAACTTGTACGTTACACGCTACGTAATAAAGCGTAAAATATGGTTTTTGTTTGTCTAATCATACAATTAAAACAATTTAGTTAACTATAAAAAAAAACAATATAAAAAAAGCATATTACTTTGTCACAGAATATTTACAGGATAAACTTATATAATGTTACTCCTTTTAAATAAAGTATTTATTGTTAAATTCTAGTTTCGTAGATACCTGTGTATTTGTAAATTTGCATGCCATATGGTAGGATAATTATAGCTAATGGACGCTATTAAATGTGAGACCTTTTCTTTTGTACAAATATTCGTAAATGAATAAATGATTATGATTATTATGATTAAAAGTAGAGTAAACTTACACAAAACATTCAAGGAGAAGGGTTTGCTCTCTCCATCCCCCTCCGCGTTGAAACCCACACACGTGTAGTTGCCGGCTGTCCTCCTGCCCACCCCCTGCAGGACTAGCGACTGGTTGCTGATAATGACTCCTTGGCCTACGTTGTGGAGAAGAGTCTTACCCTGGTAGAAGAATTTTTTTTTTGTAGATTTTATATTACAAGTAAGTATTTTTACTAGATTTGGGCTCTAAGAACACCATTTTATCACACCAATATTTAGTAACATAGACCATGAAAACCTTTTTTTTTTATGTACGACTCAAAATTAAAAAACCTTTTTTTTTCTAAAACAAGTTCCAAATTTGCTTTTTATCTCTTTGCTTTGACGAGTTTAAATAGAGTAGCAAAATGCGCACTACGTCGTGACTCGGCACGCGCTACGCCGTAGCTCGGCACGTGCTACGCCGTAGCTCATCACGTAGCGTTGCGAATCGGTCACGATAACGAGTCCCGCATGTCTTTTGTATTAAGTTTTCTAAAAATGTCAATTTTATTATTTATTTTAATTTGTCGTAATCATTCATTGGTTTAAGATCAAACCTTTTTGTTGCAAGAAAAAATGTCTGCCTATCGTAGTCCTCACAAGTCCAGAGCCAAAAAGATACGCGTCTGTATTTATGATGTTATGGCAAAGTTAAAGTTAGTTTGGAAGTTTAGTTGCTGTTTCAACCCTTTCATGGGCCCCATGGGTTGAAACTTAGCAATATGTCTATTCACTATAAGATACATGGCTCGAATATAAGTTTGACCCTTTCGAAGGGACATTGTTGAAGAGTTTTTGCTGTTAGGATAGTTGATTCAAAAGTGTCGTAAAAACTTTTTTATTGTAATTGCAGTTAAATTTACGTAGCTATTTGCAGCATCTTGTTCTGCAAAATTATTCAATAAGTAAAAAAAATAACGAAGTGTTCATTTTATTAGTATTTTTGCCACAACGACACAATTCATTTGATTTCAAAAATCTTTTTGAAATCCAGTCAAAATTCTCCTTCAAATGGTTAAACAGTTATCAATTCATCCTTTTGTTTAAATGATTGTTACTAGTATTAGTTTATGCAAGTTTGAAAGAATACAGGTATATATAGGTATGAAGTTCACTCATCCTCCATAGAAAAGGGAGGACCTTCCAACCAGACGAGTATTGTGTCTGGTGAGCAAGTGCCCGATGATTGATGTCATAATATAATTATGCTACGCGCGCGGTACACACTACTTGCGCGATGCAGGATTTTGCGTGACGTCAGTGTTATGTGTAGTTCGCATGTGGCGTTGTAGATGACGCCACACAGGCGTTAACAAGGATAAAGACAGGTACTGCTTAAAATCCTGACCTGCAGAGTAATTTCGTAACACACTATAAATAGCAATGGTTCCATTTTGACAGTTGAACAACATTCATTGCGTTATTTACGTTGTTGAGCTGACACACTTTTCGAACATATGGAGCAATGGATTAGAAATATCCTTAAAAATTATTCGAATTGAGAGTAATAGTGTGGTACGCAATTAAGGTTCTGTTCCGTGAATTGTGAATACTTTTCGTTGTTTATAAATTGCAAATCAACTCAATTATAGGCTGTTCTTGTAATGATCAACGTAAAATTGTACTCACATTATGTCTCCACTCGACTTTATAAACATAAGGGTGCGCTCTGATGATGCAATCGAAGTAGACATCAGTGCCTTCTCTAATGTTTGAAGGGTCCAGGTTCGTTCCTAACCGTACTGTCGTTTCAGGAACATCTGTGTGAAAACAGAAGAGATATGAGTTTCACGAATATATGGTAAAGTTACGCATATTTTTCCAAAGCTCTAGTCGGAAACTGCCGAACGCCACCTAAATTAGTTGGTGTAAGCAGTGGTGGCGCAGTGTCTTACAAGTTGTGCTGTTGTCCTAGAAGTAAAATTTTGAAGACATGTGACATCTACCAACCCGCACTGGGCCCGCGTGGTGGATTATGCTGTAGGCCGAAACTGCCAAACGACACATAATTAAGCCCCGTATTCTTTGGAAACGATGTTGACCAACAACGTTAATACGGCACATGTTACCAGCAACAAAACGTGTCTTAAGATTCTGAAATACTCCTTTTGCTTTGACCACAATTTTGGTCATTTAGCGTGCCGTCTGCGAGGAATATATTCAAAATAAGGTCTATGTATTATGTTTTACTTTTTACGTGAATAATAATAATGACCGAGTGCTCATGGGCTCTTTAAGGTAATCTCGAAATAGTGGTTGACACTTCCCGTGACCCAAGGGCTGGCTTTTACCTTGGTTAGAGGCTAAGCATTGCCATACAACGTGGTAATACCGCCAGTCTCTTGGGTACATTACCAGTCGACAGAGATGCGGATATATTTTTCGACGCGATATTTTAGTTTGTGAATAGTTTTAGTTAGTAGTAATATCATCATCTGCCTAGCCTTTTCCCAACTATGTTGGGGTCGGCTTCCAGTCTAACCGGATGCACCTGAATACCAGTATTTTACATGGAGCGACTGCCTATCTGACCTCCACAACCCAGTTACTGGGTAATACGATACCCATTGGTAAGACTGGTTGTCAGACTTTCGGGCTTCTGACTACCCTCTCGTTTTAGTTAGTAGTAATAATACCACAAAAAAGTAATTCTTTAAACTTAAACATTACGCCGAGAAATATATATAATTTGATGTTAAAAGGGCCTTATGGTTCTTTTACCTGCACTCAAAAACAAGAACCCACCTATTGGAAAACAATTCACACATATTTAATAAATAAAATTTGTTAACCAAGCTTCCGAAAGTTTTCTACTAACAATATAATAAGTAGACTGTTATTTCATTCTTCAATATCAAGAAGTTTTTGTACTTTCGCAAAATTTTCATTGTCGGCCATAAAATCTAGAATTCAAGAAAAACAAAGTTGTGTAAAGTTTCGAGGCTTGCTCGTAACAAAATTCGGGAAATTTCGGATAAGCTTAATTTTTCTTTACCGTTTTTACTTCCTCATGGGAGACTGAAGATTAAGATGTTTTACTTTACTTTAGAAAAGCTTACAATTCTTGTGATGGACAATGCTATAAAATAAATCTCTAAATTATGCTTTAAGTTTAAAAAATTGATAATCAGCCACGAAACGTATTACCGTTAATTATATTCTTTATTGCCCGAGAAAATCGCGGAATAGCGTTATCTTTATTAAGGTATTTACGTAATTTAAAAGTTAAGTACAATAAAATCATATACAAAAGGAAAAATCATAGGACATCAAAAAAATCATCCACATCGTTGTAAAAATCATCCACATCGTTGTAAAAATCATCCACATCGTTGTAAAAATCATCCACATCGTTGTAAAAATCATCCACATCGTTGTAAAAATCATCCACATCGTTGTAAAAATCATCCACATCGTTGTAAAAATCATCCACATCGTTGTAAAAATCA
This sequence comes from Gortyna flavago, assembly GCA_963669345.1. Classification (NCBI taxonomy): domain Eukaryota; kingdom Metazoa; phylum Arthropoda; class Insecta; order Lepidoptera; family Noctuidae; genus Gortyna; species Gortyna flavago. The sequence goes on along the minus strand of OY770142.1, from coordinate 3,150,480 downwards.
TCCACATCGTTGTAAAAATCATCCACATCGTTGTAAAAATCATCCACATCGTTGTAAAAATCATCCACATCGTTGTAAAAAAAAGTAGGTCATTGCCACGTTGTATTGCAATGCTGATTCTTTGGCCAAATAATAAGCCAGCCCTCTGGTCACTTGAAGAGTCGACTAACCGCTTGCCAATATGTTAAAACAGGTCTTAATTAAGTATTTAGTTGTGTATAATATCACATTTTAGGTACTTTCATGCGATAAATCCTGAAAGGACCAAACCCTACAAAAGAATATACAGACCGACTATATGAACTACAAAATCAAAAAGTGATAATAAAAGACCTCTTACACTGTATATCTAAAGTCCAGTCATCTTCTAAGGCTGGTACTAAAGGCATCTGAGGGTTGGATGCTCTGCATGCCAGTTTAGCTCCAGCATCAGACTTCGTCAGCTGGAGGGACACTGTTGATGTGGTCGTGTTGCCGTCTGTTGATAGCTGTGAAAGAGGAACAATTAATATCTAGTTTTTTTTTTAAGTTTGGAGTAGCGTTGCCCCAGTGCTAACGGCCGCGACTTACGAGTTGTAGTTCGCAGGTTTGATCCTAGATAAGTATTTCATTACCACTGCTCTCAAAACGGCAAAGGAAAACATCGTGAGGAAGCCGGCATGTCCTAGAACCAAAAATTCTAAGACATGATATCCACCATCCCGCACTGGGATTCTCACACAAAGGAGGCCTGTTTTGAAAGTGTACAATGATTGGTCGATGTTATTTTGATTGATTAATTAAAAACAACCGCTTTCTAGAGATTTTACTGTAATTCTCTTTTACGAAATAAAAACCTAAATAGATAACAGGAATTTGATTAAAATATTAAAACTACAACGTAATTTTAGTGTACTTTAGAGTAGGTACCTATGTAAAGTACTTCACGAATTTGCATTTACGAAAAATACTGTTACGTTAGCAAGCAGTTTGTCCCTTGTGTTACAAAATATTTTATCCAGTGTGAAACACACAAATCTAAACACCAAGATCCACCAACCAATAACTTTGAAATACTCGTACAAATCCTTAATCAATCTACTAATAACTTTTAGCTATCAAATATTAAATTGTCAAAGATAATAATCAAGTACAATATAACAGATTTGAAATTACACTCAAAATCCTTTGAAGTCGCGTTTACAATCAAAATTGGCTTCAATTAATATCAGTTTGAAATTCTAAATCAAAATGAAAAGGTTAACTGATTAATCTTGGGGACTTTAAATCATTGTACTTGGCAGCTAAATTGGTCTGTCGTGGCAAGATTTTGTCAGTAGATAGCAAAGCTGCTGGCGATTATAGTCACCTTTTTGAGAGACGAGTAAGATGGGTGACTTATTAAGCTTGAATTAGCCGATCAATTTTCGAGTCAAAGACTTTCATAAAATAATGTTTCTTGGTAAATATAGACTCCGAAATCTTTAATTCTGCAAAAAATACTGGTCTTACCACAAAAACTTCAACAGTTGTTCAGGGTGTATCTAATGACAGTGTTACGTCAAAGTTCGTGTGTAAAAAGATGTTTAGCCTAAGCAACTGACAAACACTGTTTTGTGGTAGCAAGGTACGTGTTTAGTAGAAAGTCTGGAATAATATCAAAATATTAACTCCTAAACGCGCAAAATATAAAATATAAAAACGAAACATTTAACAAAACCATTACCACGTCCAAGTTCAAAGACCTAAATCAAAATCCAGACGCATAAATTGAAATTAAAAACACCAATCGCGAGCCTCGAAATCCTGCAGCGAACAAATCAACCATTCACAGGGCTTACCCTTCGAATCTGTATTCAGAATTGATTTTAATTAAGTGTTGTTAATATTAATTTCTAGTTGGCATGTCGGCTGGTTTAATTAAATTACGTAGAACAATCAAACCGGTTTGAATAGCGTGTGTGAGACTTGATTGACGTTCCCGCGTTGTGTTGTAATCAAGAAGCTGGAGTTCCAACTGATATTTCGGCTTTGCCAATGTAATCTAGTTAGATCGTCACTTTTGTTTAAGGAAGCGTGTATGCACGGAATTTAATTTTAGTGATGCGTTTGTTGTGCTGATGAGTTTGATGAAAGAGAAATATTGGGTTTAACTTTGTATTAAACTAGGGACTGTGACTTTGTTCTCCAGTATTTGCTCTTTGGAGCGGAATTTAGAGGAATCTTCTCTTATCAAACACATAGGACCAAATCTTAGGCCCACTTGAATTACAAATCACTTAATGCGTTTAACGCTAAACTTATTTAAAACATCATTCTGCCTCTCTAAAACTGAACGAGTTTTAAATTCGCGAGACAAGCCTCAAAATAGTATACCTATTTCTGGAGTTTTTTTTTTATCAGTCACTAGCTGCGCCCCGAGGAGTATCGGGATAAAAAGTAGCATATGTGTTAATCCAGGGTATCAGCTACCTCTATACCAAATTTTATCAAAAATGGTAAGGCCGTTTGTGCGTGCAGAAGTAACAAACATAAAACCACACTCACAAACTTTCGCCTCTAATATAGTGTGATAAAATGAGCCGTACACAGGTTGAATCTGATGAGTTCTTGTGGTCCTTTTAGCAATGAAAATAGTTGCTATTTGTGTTGAATACAAAATCACAACATTAAATTTTCCGACGGTGTATTTAATAGATTCGGAGAGGTTCCAAATAATTAGGTCACAGGATAGAGTAATTAAAGAAATAAAAATGAATTAATCTGCATTCGCGATTTATTTGGCAATAATGTAAACAAATATGGGTTTATGGAAAAATAACTTAAATCCTACGCAACAAAGTTCAGTTTACGCTACAATTTAAAAAAAAATTAAAACCTTTTCAATAGTGCTAGTCACTCTGAAATCAACTTAATGACCATTAAAATGAAGTTGATATTCTTAAGTTTGAATAAACTTTAGCTAGTTTAATCTAAGGCATCAAAAGAAAAATTTATTGGCATCACTGCAGGCCCAGATTTGATGACTGATTGAACACCAGTGCAGAATATGACGCGTAAAGTAAATACGCTAACGCGTGAAATATAACTTCAAAGGATTTTTTGTGAAAGCGAGCTATATGATAGCTTCGTTAGAGGTTGGGAAATTCCGCTGTAAAAGTTTCCTGTGAAATGCTGTTTGTTAAAAGAATTCATGGGCCATGTCAGGGATGTGTTCATATCCGGTTATATTCTCGGATAATTTCTGAGAATTTTTGATTTCATTAGCTATCTGCTTGGACATCACTAAGCTGGTGTAAGAATTAGACAAAAAGGGAAACAAAAAAAAAAATCGAGGTGAGATCAGTCCGTTCCAAGCATCCGAAATTAGGAGCCGTTTTGAGAAATCATATTTAATTAAATATATTTTTAAAAGCATTGCTCATGTTTTACAAATAACGTTGTGTTGATTTTGATCGGTTTGGAAACATGATGTGGTCTTAATCTCCAGGAAGTGAAAAAATAATAATTTACATTAAAATGTGCTTGATTGTTGCACAGTCAATTATAAATGTAAAATAATTATGTTGCCAATGCGATATACTTTATGTATTAGGTACTTGGTAAGTACTTAGTTCTCGTAACCATTATGAAAAAATATAGCCATATTTCAATCTTTTATCTATGGGTTCCAAGAAAACCGATTATAAATCTTGAGTGAATTCTCGACTAATCCTTTTAAGATGGCATCAGCGATACTAATATTCTAATCAAAATTATTTTTTACAAGGTAACGTTCATTGACCTCACAAAAAAAAAAAGAAGACGCGTCCCTAAAATTTGCCAAGATACCGCTCAAGATTACATTCCTTAAGTTAAAAAAAAAACAAATCTAAGCAAACTCCTAGGACCAAATTTTTCAAGGCTTAGCTAATCACGGTAGCAAAGGGCCAACTGACAAATTTGCCTGAACGTAACTTAGCCTAACTTTCACTTGGAACAGACGTTCACAACAGGAACCCTGTTGGTCTCTTACGAGCGATTTGTGCACGCCATAAGCATTCTCTGTCCCATTCAATCTACATTTATTACTTTTACGTGCCCTTATTTCAAGTTGCTACACTGACGCCGTATAAGATGGCCACTTTGATTAAATTTCTATGCAAAATTAGCTTTCCCTCGAAAAGTTTGGGAATTGATGAGGTAGATGGTCTTATCTGTTTTTGAGTTCGTTTGTTGTCAATCTCGATTACCTCGCTACTTGATGGAATTTTCTTTTGATCGTACAAAATTAATCACCAAGTTCTTATAAGCTAAATAGTGAGAAATTTTATTATTCTCGTCGTATCGTTTCCTTGAAGGGATATGAGGTATATTAAATGTTATGATTAGAACTTTAGAGTTATTTAAAAGAAAGTTTGAGAAACAAAGGAAGGTTATTGGAGAAATTTTAATGTTCTTGATGTGTCTTTGTTGACTCACTAATAAGTAAGCTGGTATAACTTATTACAAAAGAACAAGTTACAAATTAATTAAATATCAGTCCTTTGTACCTAAAGAAGTCACTTAGGACCAGAACATAAATCATTTATCTAAATGGAACGAATAGTTCTAGTTCTAATAAATTTTTACTAAAAATTCCAGTAGTCATAAGCTGTACAAGAGTGGCATTCTAAAAAGTATTTGTAATTTTTACTTAAGAACTTACCGTTTCCTTAGCATTGTTTATCCGATGTCCATTCTTCCACCACGTGATGGAGGCTGGAGGTCTTGACCCTGAGCTCTGACAAAGGAGGTCGTATCTTCTGCTTGCTGATAAAGGCTGGTTGGACCCGAGGATGTGGACTGTCAGCGGTGGGACTGCAAACAAATTTGGTGTCAGTAAATACTGTAAGATAAACCTGGATGACCATCTAACCCGAGCTAACTTGTCTTTTCCATTTTTATTTCTGTAATTTCGTGTATGCCATTCTTTTGTCCCTCGCACAAAGTTGAGAGAAAGACTAACTGTAGATATATAATAGGCTGATTATGTTATGTATCTTGTGGACCTAAACGATACTTCTACGTGACGTGGTGCGCCAGCTTAATAAAGTACCTAATAATTATTTAGTGAAAAAAAATTAAAAGAAGCTTTTGACTTGAAGTATTACAATATTCTTTTATTGTAAAAAATTTATGTTAATCTTCATGTCATGCAAATAATGAAATATTATTAACTCTGGTAATCTGCTAAACAACTTGTCTGCTATAACGATTTAATCCCTTTATAAGGGTCAGTAGAGGGTCATCGTAACAGTTGTCAAGCTATTGTTTCATTGTTGAGCTTGTTCTGAGCAGTTTAACAGGGTCTATCCTTTTGGTTTTGAAAGCAATTTATACTAATCTATAAAATTAAACTATAATTATTATAGAGGGCCCCATGGCTAAATAATAACAGCCGCACAGGTCGATCGATCAGGTTAACCTACGCCTGTCGCGGTTGGTCTGTGGATGGTTGACCATCTTTACATACCGAGACCCCTCCGTGCCCCAGAAAATACGTTAAGCAGTTGGTCCCGGCTGTTATTCGTGGATCTTTGATAGTCGTTACGGGTAGTCAGAAGCCCGGAAGTCTAATAACCAGTCTCACCAGTATTACCCAGTAACTGGGTTGTGGAGGTCAGATAGGCAGTCGCTCCATGTAAAATACTGGTATTCAGCTGCATCCGGTTAGACTGGAAGCTGACCCCAACATAGTTGGTAAAAGGCATAGAGATCGCAGAAAGCGATAAGGCCGCCCATTGTATGTTTTGTATTAATAATCGTATTTTTTGTTATGTATTTTCTGGTGTACAATAAAGTACCTATATATAAATAAATAAATAAAAGGCTAGACAGATGATGATATAATTGTACTAATAGTATAGTTGAAAAGTTCGTTTGTTCGTTTGTACGCGCTAATCTCTGAAACTACCAGTCGGATTTAAAAAAATCTTTTTTTATTTGGTAGCCCAATTTTTGAGTAAGGCTATTTAGGCTGTTAACGTCGCACTAGGCCCCTTGGGAACCGAGCCTAAAGATAAAATGTCAGAAAGAAGGCTAAGTGAAAAAAGTATTAGCGCAGGCAGGCGATGCGATGCGATGGGGTGGGTCGGGGGAGCAAGACATTTCATGCGGACGAAGTCGTGAGCAGAAGCTAGTTGCAAATAATTGTGACAATTACCAAGTGTAAGAAGCAAGTTAATAAAAAATAAGTTTAAAAACTAAAACCCGACTACAAGAAAGTACCTTCCCGTGCTCGCATGCTACCATAACTTATAATATGTTAGTACAGCGGCATGCGACCTAATTATTTTGGGGTTTATTTAAGTAATATTTATATTATTGAAAAGTGCTTTAAGCTGTTTCATTTGATACCCAACAAGGCATGATTTAAAAAAAAAATAGTATTCTAATTTTATGCCCGCTAGACGGCGCCATACTCAGTTTAATGTGACGTCACAATTAGTCTATAAATAACGGACGATCAAGACGCCTCCAACGTTACGTTATTTGTCTAATTATAAAAAGTAGTTTAGAAGTTAAGAGTGAACAGATGAACATATTATACATAGCGGTCAAAATCATAACCCTACTTTTGCTTCGCCGTAGTCGGGTAAAAAAACTTGTAATAAGATAATTTAGACAAGTAGGTTTAAGTAAATTACTTAATAAAATATCAAACCAGTGAACGAAAACAAACATTGTACCGATTAATTATCTTTCAGAGCTAAACTTAATTAAATTCGGATCGTAGACCCATCTTCAGACTATTAAATTTTCCTCTGATAGATTTAGACTCCGTAGGAAGTCAAACGGCTCCAAATTAATAATATATTTTTTAAATATGATATTATTCATATTTTTTATACATTTTCATATAAATGTACCTATATAATTAAATATTTTAAATGTTAGCATATATTATGTAAATAATTATGATATTGTACTTTATTAAAATACAAAATAAGTAAGACATTATTGCTTGTTAATAATATCCTTGATAATATGACTTTAGCATTTATCTAATCACGCAATATTTCGTGAGAAAGCTTTTCTGTCAGTGTGTGACTTGGTCAGTAGAAAGGAGTGTTGTAATAAATAGGATAAAACCTCTTTGGGTATAAATGTATTGTATGACCTCGCCTGTCATTCATAGTGAGATAGGTAGAAAACCTCGTTTACGAAATATGTCATTTGTTTTTTTAGGAAGGACCTTGCTCTTGACAAGCGAGAGAACATTCATAGAGAAACATCAACCACTCCTATTATAGCGCTACAAGGTTATTTTTGAGCTTGGCCAAAATCGGAACTAATACCGCCATTTTGTTTTTTGGATAGATACATGTCATTTGAAATTTCACAGAACAATTAGCACAGGTTTCATCGCGCTCTTTAGCGCCGAGAGTTTAAAATCCAACAAAGTGTGTTTTTTTTGACGCGCTGGGATGAGCTCTGTCGGATTCTAAATGCTCGGCTCAGCTCTTTTACGGACTGAAATAATGATGATATTAATACTTCATCAAGAACCCCAGGACAGATCTGTTTATGGATTGGAACTCGAATATGTACTAATTTCGGAATGATGCAGTTCATGTGTTAAGTGCGAGGCTATCGCCACTAGGCATTCAATGAAATTAAAGCGCTAATATTCCAAGGATTGAGGCTCGGTCTAGGATTGACTCGTGAGTTTGAAGCTCACTTGTTGCACTATTAATGACGGTTCACGTTTAACGTTCACTCCTATTAGAACTTCACTTCTTCCTATTGGTTTCAGAATAAAACAATGGAATATCACAGACTGTCATATCTTCTCTGGAATCACACTAATATATAACATGGCGAAAGTTTGTGAGTGTGTGTGTTTATATGTTTGTTACTCCTTCACGCTCAAACGGCTGTACCAATTTTGATAAAATTTTGTATGGATGTAGCTGACACCCTGGATTAATATATAGGCTACTTTTTATCCCGATATTCCCATGGGATCGACACGTATGTGGGTGAAACCGCTGGGCGCAGCTAGTACCTACTAAATAAACCGGATTAACTGGAGCTTATTCATACATTAAACCATCAACTAATAAACATTTTCATGCTCAAACTGAATTCTAGATTATGATATTACCTTCATATTTTGCTTTTTTATTGCTAACTACATACAGCTTATTGTTGACTACCGGGATGACGACTAATGGAGAAGTATGGAAGAAAAATACATGTTGCGTCGACTGCAAATAAATTGGCTTAAGGCCAAGAAAATCATGATTGCTAACTGCATCTTATAAAGTTAAAAATACTTACAATTCATATCCAGAGTGAGTGTGGTCTCAATAGGGTGTGCTCGTGGATGGTTGGAGGCCCTGCAAGTGAAGGCGGCCCTTACATCAGCACGCGTTAGTGGGCCAATGTGTAACACCCCTCTGACGCCATTCGCGGACAGCGGGGTCGCTGGCGTGTCTGTTTCGACCTCGTCTCGAAACCATTTTACCCATGGTCTGGGACGACCTGCAAAGGAAATAAGGATTAAAGGATTTGTAGGCGAACATTATGGTAAAGTCGATATCCGGTCATTTTTCATTTCTAACAATCGCTAAACAAAATGGAAAAAAAACACGATAAATATACATAATGACATAATTATGTGTAGTTGTTATTGGTGCTAGCACCCGCTTTTATAAATTTTTACCGATTCTCCTCTGCGGATCCAAAAAGTGTATGAAATTCCACGTTTAACGTGTTGTGTTTTTTTTTATTTAGGGTAATTTATTAGCTAACCTAATTAAATCAAGTTTAATGCCAAAAGACAAAAAGTTTTTATCACCAAGCCCAAATGATACTGGCCACCATAGACTTATAACAAAAGATGGACTCCGCGCCACGCATATCGAAAGTGAAGCACAGTAAGTATGCCGGGACCGCTTGTACAAACACGCCTCACGCTCACATTTACATCATAGTACGCCGACCAGCCGCCATTACGAGACACGACAGCGTCAATCGTCAATCACGCACACATAGATCAGTAAGGTGCTTCACTTTCGATATGCGTGGCGCGGAGTCCATCTTTTTTTATAAGTCTATGGCTGACCACATAATTTTGTTGATTATTCAAACCAATATTAATCTCCCTGGCATGGCAAAAGTATTACATTGTTTTTTAATAACTGTAACAATTATAATAAGAACTTCACTTTAAAAAAATAAACACTTCACTTCACTTAAAATATATGGTATAGCTTATAGCACTATGTATCACTAGGATGAAAGTGCGATTCGTAATCGGTCACTTTCTCTCCTTGGTGAATAATGTACAATTATGTGAATATACTGAAGATACATTGTTACCGACTTCTAGATCAACTTACCCCCGCTGACGTCACATTTCAACGTGAAGGTATCTCCTTCTATGTAGGGCCCAACGATGGCTTGCTTCACGTCTCCCCTGTCATCTGTGATCACCATTTTGTTTGGCGGTACTGTTGACAAAAAGCAAGCAATGTTATTTATGTAATTATAACCCTTACAGACAATAAATATGGGAGGCCTAGACACTCACAGACATTTAATATATAAAACCAAGAACACAGTAAATGACGGATAGAAAAGTACATTGTAAACATACATAGGACATAAGAGTAACATATTGTATGAAAAAAATAGAAAAAAAATATATTACGTACTTTTTAACCTCTATAAACTTGTCAGTTTACTTGTCTAATAAATTTAGACGACAAATGCTCTTATTAGGAACATTTTATTTCAACGAAACTGTCTATTTTGGTATTTGTTGCATTAAAATTGCATTTTTTTTCATATGTTGATGCTTAAGGCATTGACTACCACCGCGGTACCACGGTTTTCAATTATTTTTGACCAATGCTGATATTTCCACAGACTGATACCACTCGATTATTAACACTGGTTTTTGATTTGAAATAATAATTTTCGATGAAAATTACAACCAGTTTAACCAAGGCATGTCGTGTTATGTGTGTGTAAGGTCAAATAGGCAGGTCGCTCCATGTAAAATGGTGGTATTCGCTGCATCTGGGTAGTCTGGATCCCGTTGAAAACAACAAAAAAAGGGAAAATGCTACGCAGAGAATGATAAGTAATTGAGTAGAAAAAATATTTAATTTGTGATCATCATTTTATACGGTACCAACAGTAAAGCAAAAGATTAAAATAATATTAAAGTATTTAAGTAGACACTTTAATAAAAAAAATTATAACTTTGCCTTGAGCGTGCGACTAAAGAGAAATTAAGGAGGAAAAGTAAAACCAACCTAATTCCTTGAGAGAGTCTTTGGAGTCTTAAGAGATTATATCTGACGGACAAGCAGCAAATCCACCTGTATACAAATTTCATGAAAATAAAAAATTGTGTATTCGTGTCCAGGTGCCCTTGACCTGGTTGTTAAAATAAAGCCTCTCCACGAGTTGGATAAAACTTTTGAATAGAAAGAAGAACAGAGACGGTAACAAACTATGGGAGCAATGAACACTGTCCACATTCCACATCATGTAGGTCGCTTCGTGAGCTAATCCATCTTTTATTTTTCTCGGCTTTCATGAGATTTTCATCATGCACAGTGACTTCAACTATTTATTGAGCAACGTATTTTTAGATCTAGATATTTCGGGTAGTAATCCATACAAAAATGTGAAAGGAATTCTAAGTAATACATAATTATAGAGCAAAAGGCACGTTTTAAATCCACAAGGTAAAATTAAAATAATAAAAAAAAAAAAAAAAAATGAATAAAATTAAAATCATCATAATAATCCAAGACCCGATTAAAACGCTGAAATAAACTGAACAAAACATAATTAAGTTGTCGTAATAAAACCAGAGAACAAATCTAGCCGTAATTATTATTGCAAAGTTCATTAATTGCTGTCAATTGGAGCCAAAGTAATTGGTTTCCATTGTTCGTTACATTCGACCAAGTAAACATTAACTGAATGAAATCCAGTCTGTTCTTTGCCACAGTTTATAGTAGTAATTTAATTCAACTTTTTTGGTAGTCTCTTGCAGTTTATTTAAAGGAGAAATGTGGAAAGAATCGTGATAAATTGTTGGTTTGTTTATTCATTTGTGTTTGTTTTTGAGTCAGTTATTACATTACAGTGACAGTCGTGTGATTACAACCGCGTTCTGTTGACAATAGACATAAAATGATAAGTTGGCATTTTTAAGTTAATTTTTGTAATCAATACTACTTAATAATAACAAAGTTCAAGTTGTAAAATTTCCCAGAAAAAGAACAGATTTTATAGACGAAACGAATATACATAATATACCTAGCTATAAATATGAATATATTTATATTAATAATAATAATAAGTTTATTAATCTAAAAGTAAAAGTACAATGTGACGGATTCGGTGAGCAACAAACTGAGCATCGCTTGTACGAGTATCTTGCGGCTATAAATATTGTATGTACAAACGCCAGCACATCAAGCTACTACAATCTGTCAAATTTCTTTGATAGATTTTCAACTTTATCGCTAAAGCGTAAGGTTCAAAGTTGATTGGGAAAATTTGACAGTTTCGGGTAGGTTGATGTGCTGGCGTCTGTACATAGAACAAACTTTACCGATATTATTTTGTCTTTTATTATATTTGCGTTGTTTATTCACTAGGTAATGAATAAAGTTCATTATAATTTAGACAGATTAAAAAAAGGAAACTCTTTCTTGCCAGCGTCTACTGCACGTTTTTTTTTATATTTTCATCGTAAATAGCTAGACTTTAAAAAAAAACTCGTTTAACGACCTTTTTGCCAAACTAGCAAGCATACAGCAAAAAGTATTGGGTTTTCTGGCAAAAAAATTAAATTAAATGGCCCATAACCGTCCGCCTTTTCTTTGCCAACATTCTGCTGATCGGTCTCAAAGCATAAAATCACGACTAAGAATATCGATAATAGCCTTAATATAAATTTCATAGCCCTATTCCTTTACTTTTTATTATTCATTTAGCATTAATTCCATTTTTATTGGACAACTTTTATGTCCAATTATTTTATAATGCTTCCCGTTGATTTGTTTAAGTGAATTTCTTAAAAATATGAGAAGCACATTCAATTTCACTCCTTCCTTGGAGTGAAATTGAATGTGCTTCTCATATTTTTAATATTATATATTATAATAGAATGTACTTTATTTTGTACACCATACATATTACAGATATGAATCTCAGACCAAATAAAAAACCAAAACAGAGCGCTGAGAACGATACAGTGAAGAATTCCAAAACTACACCACCGCTCTCGCATACTCGCTCACACACACACACATTTACAACCATTTACAATCAAACTACACTTCATTAAGGCGCAGATATACGACTTCTAATGATTTTAAATTCAACATCACGTCTAATCGACCGGGCTGATTTCTTTGAAAAAAAAAAAAATGTTATACTAGACCATTTGCTTCGTAATTTGATATGTGAATATTTGCAATTATATTTTTTTAACATAGTGTAATTACATTATCGGGTGTATTTTCATAAAACTTTCACCATATAAAAGACAATTTAATTCCCCGAATTTTAGTATACGGTTTTTATTTGTTTGATGTTTGATAAATCAACAATAGATGATTGTTTCATATTTTGCAATAAATTACCAGCGTTGTGCCATCGCGCATCTCTTTCTTTTCTATGCAGTCCGATAGTGACCGCGCTTTAGGTCATGTAGTCGCCTTAAGTGCATACTTGTTTACGAAACCGGCTTCACTTTACTGTTGACAGCCCTCTATCTTGGTATTTTATTTGATCTGAGGGGTAAGTAAACATTAATACTACCTTCCGTTAAAAATATATCTGCTGGGTGTTGATGAATATTTATAACGTTACAAAAGAATAACAGAACATTTCGGGATTAATCTTATCCAGCTCAGAGGGAAAGTTCCTCCATTTTTTTTTCCATTTATCATGATATTGATTAGCACTACGAATATAGTAATCAATTCTGTTTCCACAAAACAATAACAAACATTAATTAAACGAAGCGAAAATTTACAAAATATTTACCAGAAAATATTCTCAAATTAAAACGGATAACGTGAAGATACTCCGCGATGTTCCCTATATTAATAATTTACTAAGCATTTTAGAATGTAAGATGTATTTGATAAAGGAAGAGATGGGATCAAAGAAATATTTCGAGTTCAAAGTCTAACGGCTCCTAGAAATTCGTTTATATCGAGGCGGAAGGCGGAATGAAATAAAAACAGAACTGTTTACTCGACGACTTATGATTGGAGGAAATGGACCAAGATGGCGGTTCGCAAGTGGTTTATAATTGCTCTTTTTATAAAAGAATGAAATGGGGTTATGTTTAAAATAGATTTAGCTGTTTTTTAAGGGTGGTTTTGTACCTACTTGTAGCCATCTACTGATAATGCCATGTTTTAGTTTAAGGGTGTTTTTATTATTGGAAGTTATACCTTGTGTGTAAAATGTCGTGATGGCTCGGTGGGTAAGGCCGCGCCTCTCATGCAAGAGATTATGGGTCCAAATAAGGGCAAGTATCACTGTGACTTTTTTTCAACAACATATATGCTTTCTGAGTTTATCTTGGACATTACTGACACCGCTGAAGGAAAACACCATGAGAAAACCTGGACTTATCTATACATATATACTACAAATAAATAAACTAGCAGTGTCTGTTTGTAATATTAAAATAAACGCTTTTTACTAAATGCATCTGGATGTATAGGTACACGGTACATACACCAAAATAACGTTTTTTTCAATTTTTGTCTGTCTGTGTGTCTGTTAATCTCTGAAACGGCTGGACCGATGTTGACGAGACTTTCACTGGCCGATAGCTGATGTAATAAGGAGTAACTTAGGCAACTGTTATGTTAGAAAAAAAAGTATTTCAATTCCACGCCGACGATTTCGCGGGTAACAGCTAGCAGTTAATATAAATCTGAAATCACTAACACATCTTGCGCAGGCGTGGTGATCAATGCTCGTGTTTTCTTTGTATGAGAAGAGCCCTTTCGCCAACAGTGGGACAGTAATGGCCTGGTATGATATAACTTGTGTACCTATGCTATGGTGAACAGACAAATACACAAGGTTTTTAAAAGTCCTGGCGGACAATATATAAATCAGTTTTCAAACAGAACTAAAGTAAGTAGATACTAACTAATTAAATTAAAGTTCGTAACATTTTAGACTAGAGATCATTAATTATTCCACGTACTTTTGTAACACAGTTAGTAATAACAAAAATTTATACACAAAACTTAAAACAAGATCAAAAATTAATTCAAAGTAACTTTGTACTGCTCCTCGAAGACAATAAAAGATTCAGGTGTATTTAGAGCCCGTTACGACACGAATTTGAAATAAAAGGAGACATATAAATGCAATGCGAGAAAATGCAGAAAAGCTACTTCTTCGCAAAACTAGTGATACTCATAAAACAACACGGTTATCTTCGCGTTAAAATCCTTATTATACACATTATTTTACTTATTTTAATATGCACTTAATATTATGCCGTATGCTCCCATTAAATATCCATTTTAATAATGCTTTTAGCCCTGATATAACAGACAGTTTATTTATTTATTAAAGGTATCTGAAAATTAAACCCCAATGATGTAGGTAGCATTCGATTATAAAAACTACATAACATTACTTTTTTGGCTTGTTTTGTGAGGTGTTTTGCGAGTTAGAACTCTAATATTTTTTTGTAAAATATTTTTATATGTTATTTAAGGCTCTGTCCTCGACACTGATCACGTGTGAGGTCAGTTTGTGGGTTTAACCTAAAGTTACATTTAAGTTTGCTATTTTGAAGAAAATGCTCTAAGTTTACTTCTACCAACTTGATTCACTTTTGAGTCGAAAAAGAGATCGACAGACTAGATTTTGATAGTCCTAAAACTAGATTTGTTTCTCAAATCTCGATTTTCACAGAATAGGTAATTCTGTAAAAATGTCACCGTAAAAACTCGGGTGAAGTGAGCTGTTAATAGTATCAATCTCAGAATGACAGCTCACTTCACCTAAGTTTTGACGATGAGATTTTACAGAATAGGTCGGCTGATGCTCAATATTCTGAATACAATTTTGATATAAGATGTGAGTGAACTCACAAAATATAAAAATACTTCTAGGTGCCCAAAATACTTCTAGGTGCCCAAAATACCTCTAGGTGCCCAAAATACATGTATGTGCCCAAAATACTTCTAGGTGTCCAATATACTTCTAGGTGCCGAAAATACTTCTAGGTGCCCAAAATACTTCTAAGTGCCCAAAATGGAACAGTCTCGGACTACTACAGTCACAAATGGCACTCGTTTGATATATTACATTTTGTTCCTTTAGGGGACCGAGTAATGTCATGCACAATAATGTGGACCTTCTGAAGTTAATATCTTGAATAAAGGACATCGTGGCACTTGCCATAAATATGAACGTGTTTTCTTTGTCTCTTGCCTGCAGTTGCAAAGTAACGTATTGTTTTTAGTATCATTTAAATTGCCAATTTGCATTTTAGTATTTTTGTGTAGCAGTTTTGGTAAGAGAACTGGACCATTTTAACTTTAAGTGCACATTTCTGTTAAGTTTAATTCAAACTCAGCTAAGAATTTAGCCATTGTGTTTTGTTTTTGTTGAAAAATTGGCGTAAAAGTTGGCAATGCTGTCAGTCTTTTAGGCAATTTTCCTGTTGACAGCGATATGGACGGATTTTTTATTTTAATGCCATTATGGTTCTTACCCCTCCTTTTTTACATACCTGTACATATTCCTATTTTAAGACTATAAGCTTATATTTTCCGACCTTCATAGCTTGCCTAAGATACCAGGGGATATATTATGAAAACATTATCTTGTTTGAAAATAAATAATTTATAAATGAAAAAATAAAATTAAAACTGCTAACTTAATGTCACCCAAATTATTCATTAGCTATATATTAGGTATATAGTGGTGTTAATCAGTTTGTAATCGTGTCCAAATCGGTAAGATTCGGAACTTGAAGGACCTATGCCTAATTTTATAGTAACATTACATTTTTGTGTTTCAAACTACACATTTGGAATCTCAATTATATCAAGGTTGCATACAATGTAAGAATTATTACAATTTAAATAAAGAAATAACAGTATCACAAAAGTATTATACAAAAACCACTGCATAAAAAAACTTTTTTACAAAAAAAACAACCGACTTCCAAAAAAAACTACAAAGTGATAAATAATTTTAATTTTGGAAGTCGGTGTCGTTGGTTCTGCATTTTCGTTTATTGACACCGACTTCCGAAATTAAAGTTATTTATCACTTTGTAGTTTTTATTGGAAATCGGTTGTTTTTTTTGTAAAAAAGTTTTTATTTTTCACTTTTTAGTGAGAGAGTTTGTGATTTATCTAAGTTACAATAGCCTAACGTTAACTGCTCATCACCTTTTACAAAATATTGCTTTTCCCAATGCTGGGACGATAATTGTTGAGGAGTTCTCCTGGTAAGAACCAGAAAAACTCCACCAACCATTCACCCATCAATCATTCACCATAAGCATTCTGACGAGCATAAATTGCTTAGCAACCATATTACAGTAATCGAATCGCAACCCGTAAAATATTTATCATTGAGTAGTTCCGATGGCCGTCTGTGGTCTTCATCATCAGCTCCACTTTACCAAATGATGATTTTCGAGAGCAAATGCTCCAGTTACTCTAAAAAATATCCAATTCGCTATAGGTTTGCCAATAAAATTTGAGGGTTTCCCTCGTTTTCCCTGAGATCCTATCATCAGATCCTGACCTGATGATCATGGGACCACTTGGGAAGTATACCCTTTCAAACAAAAGAAAAGTTTTCCAAATCGGTCCAGGCGTCTTCGAGAAATCGGGGAACATACATAAAAAAAAAAAAAAGATTCCGACGAATTGAGAACCTCCTCCTTTTTTTGAAGTCGGTTAAAAACCCCTATAACCTTCCCAAAAATATGTTTCTAAATTCAAAACGACATACGAAACAGACATTTATATAATATCAATTTGTGTACTCTATGGTCCCAAGTGTGTTGCAATAACGGGGCCTTTGTGCTCGGTCTAAGAGTTGTACTTTGTGCAACAACCTACGAATAATCTTATTCTGGCAGAGCTTGCCTCTTGAGATGTGAAACGTTGCTATAGTAACGATAGCCTGTTTGTAGTCGGAAATGTTCGTTAGTTTTCGGCTAATTACGTGAGTGAAACGACTTGTAAGGGGCGTAGACAGAGAATATACTCTGTCTATGGTAAGGGGCGTTTTATTATTGAAATAGAGTGTTTGAAATAGACAAAACTTAATAGTCTTTTGTGCCTACATTTTGATTTGACAGGAAAAATGTATAATCAGTACATATTATAATTTTAAAGTCGCTTTTCGTGTCTGGCTGTGTCATAGCTGTGCTTTTCTAAACTGGACAACGGATTTGATTGCGGTTTTCACATAGGTAATTTATTTTGGCAGGTTTATAAGTATAAAACATTAGCATTAACTATAGATAAGTATATTAGAGAAATCTAAATGTTTTATCAAGTCGTAAAAACCGTGCGAAGCAAGGGCGGACCGCTAATTAAATAGATAAATGTAACACAATTTCTGTTAAGATTTTTGCTGCTTTTAACTGCTTTTAATTCTAGTAAAAAAAAAAAAACATTTTAACTTCGTACCACTCGAATTCCTCAGTACAGACGCCAGCATATCAAGGTACTACAATCTGACAAATTTCTTCAATAGATTTTCAACTTTACCGCTATAGCACAAGGTTCAAAGTTGATTGGGAAAATTTGACAGTTTCGGGTAGCTTGATGTGCTGGCGTCTGTACCTACTTGCTCGTAGCAGAGCCTACGCCTACGGCGTAGCTATTTGCTACGCAGGGGGTATTTTATTCCTTCTTATTTCCTTTCAATCGTGTCATGTCAAGAAGCAAAATATTTACGTAGGAGTCATTCCGTAGTTCGTCATGAATATGGATGAAGGTATGGGTGTATGTAGGGATCGCTAAGACGTGGCATTATGTAGCATTCGCTGTGAGAATATATGTACGTAATATGCGTTCGCGATTTATTTGCCAAAAATGTAAACAAAATATATGAATTAATGGAAAAATAACCTTGATTCCTACACAATAAAGTTCAGTTTACGCTACAACTTTAAATATTTTTAATATTTTTTCAACAGTGCTAGTCACTCTGAAATCAACTTAATCGTCATTGAAATAAAGTTGATATTTGTTTAACATGAAATAGGGTGGAGGTGTGCAGCACTGCGCACTTTTACTATACTATACTTTACTACACTTTTACTACTATACACGTTATAAGTTTGCTTTTTTTAAGCGTTAGTTCTTATTAGTACCTACACACGAGCGGCACGTTGTCGGCGGCTGTTGCCTCTGTTGTTGACACGTGCCGCTTGTGTGTATGCACATTAAACCGAAATTGGTTAGTTACGCTGACAGTACTTTTTATTATTTTTGTGTTACTTTGATGTAGTTATCACGTGACACTATCGCGTCTATAATCGTTTTCTTATCTATGTATCACTATTTTTTTTTGTGTTGCAAACAAACAAGCAGCCCCTTTAAAAGATCGTTAGTCTACGCTTTTTGGAAAATCACGCCATCAGTGAAAAGAGATTCCAATAACAGAAATCTAGTACTAATAAATAGGTTTCAATAATGAAATTGTTGTAAATAAATGCATGCATGGTTACCGGTTAGACAACTAATTAAATTGTAAATCGGTACACGGCAACTAATTTCGTGGAAACAAAATTAATAAGTAGTGGCAGAAACGTACGACCAGCCATTTGTATAGATGTTAAAAAGTATTGGCGTCAACACACTGCCTTGCGGAAGACCGTTTTGACTTCAAAATTATAATTATATCAGTATTGTCTGCCTAGCCTTTTTCCCAACTATGTTTGGGTTGGCCTCCAGTCTAACCGGATGCATTTGAATACCAGTCTTTTACATGGAACAACTGCCTATCTGACCTCCACAACCCAGATACTGGGTAACACGATAGTCCTTGGTAAGACTGGTTGTCACACTATTGGATTTCTGACTATCCGTAACGACTGTTAAAGATCTGCAAATGACAACCCATGACTCATTGACACAAACATTATAAATGCCTATAACATGGAACATATTTTTGGAGCATAGTCGATCTTCCAACAAAACTAGAACAATTTCAGATATGTTTAACTTGTTTAGTTTTAGAAAGAAGACTTAGAAGATTAATAATTAATTTTAGAATACCTCAAAGTTTTATATAACCTCAAAGTAAATTTTGTTTGAGTGTTTCTACCCAAGGCATGTGTAAATTAAATATTTTACTAACTAAAATAAAGATAATCTAGGAACCAAAAAAAAAATCACTTCTCTGCATGAATAAAAACGTATACTTAATTTTTAAGAAAACCAAACTTTAAAATGCAAAAACAATCTAAATAAAAAAACATGGTTATTAGTTACTAGACAATATTGCAGCTGTAAAAATATTAAGGAGACGAGAAATCAGAAGAAGAATTAGAAGAGTGTATCAATTTCAGATTACCTTTATGATATAATTTTATAACGAATTTCACGAACTAGCGAATCGATTGCAATCAGTTTTTAAGCTCGTTAGCACTAATTTGCACAAATTTGAAAAGGATTTCAATCTAAAATACATTAGCTAAAAAAATGTCAGACAGCAGTTGACATAACTAGGTTTCAAAGCAGTTACTCTAAGAGGTAGGTACACCTCTACTTTTTTGCTAAGTGTTTTCCAATGAAAATGAATTGTTCGACGCTATATTTTAGTTTTTGTATAGTTTTAGTTAAGTTAGGATTTAAATTTGTAATTTTTATTAATTACCCATATTACCAAATAAAATGTTAACTAAAAAAAAAAATGAAAATGTTGTCATTCTATTACGAAACTTAGTTCTGTGAAGATTAGAATTACTTTCGAAAAATATGTATGTTGTGCCTTTTAAATAAGGCTAATAATTAAGTTACGTTTCCAAGAATTAAGTGCCTTTGGGGTTTCGAAAGAGATTTTAATAATTATTTCTGTGAAAAATGTTTTGATGAAAAATTATGTATCTAATTATATTATTAGCAGCTGAAGCATATTTTAAGTACAAACATATTTAGATAAAGACTGTTTTAAGCACGAAAAATAAGTAATCTAAAGAAAAGTATTGTATATATGATTCCTTTTGTGTACGTCTTAAATCAGAAACAAAGCAATTATTTTTTATACGTTGGGTAATGAGACATAATTGTAAATATTGTTGCCAGGCTTCTGGGAGTTTTACGTGGTTTTACGTCATTGCATCAATTAAGTAACTTAACAATAACAGTCTAATCGACTCTTCGATATGCTTTTAACGCGAAGACCCACTCGTCAGACCAGCGTTCTCCGACCTCAACTCTGTTAAGACTCCCAGGAGTCTTACGTTGCTGATCTGCCTAGCCTTTTCCCAACTGTGTTGGGGTCGGCTTCCAGTTTAACTGGATGCAGCTGGCTACCAGTATTTTACACGGAGCGACTGTCTATCTGACTTCCAGTTACTGGGTAATACGATACCCCTTGGTAAGACTGGTTGTCAGACTTTCGGACTTCTGACTACCCGTAACGACTGTCAAAGATCCACGAATGACAGCCGGGACCAACGGCTTAACGTGCTTTCCGAGGCACGGAGGGGTCTCGGTATGTAAAGATGGTCACCCATCCACAGACCAACCGCGGCAAGCGTAGCTTAACCTGACCGATTGACCTGTGCGGCTGTTATTATTTAGCCACGGGCCCCTCAGTTAACTATGTTAAGACTAGAAATTAGCGTAACACTTACCGATAACTGTCAAATTGACTCTTGAGTTTCTCGTCTGGGCTTGTTTGAAGTCCACCCTACAGCGATAGACGCCCTGGTCTGATGCCTTCACCCGGTCTACTCCGAGCTCGGCTGGTCTTCTTTCGGGGAGGAAGTAGGCTCTCGATGCAAAAACGCTCTCGTCCGACCAGCGTTCTGCGACTCCAAAGTCTCGCTCTCTGGCGTCGACACTGAAAGAAATTGTATGTTAAATAGGTATGTCTTCAAGACTCGTAGGACATAAGGACTATATTGCCTTGCTTGTCCATGATATTGGACTTTTGATGCTAGGAGACACCTGAATGAAATTTCAACAGTGCGCTTTTGTTTAGGCATTTTATTTAAGTGCCTAGTGGGGGAAAACATTATACATGTCTTCATTAGAGTTGCATTTGCAGTGGTCTGTATGAAACTTTAAAAAACCTGCCAAGTGAAAATCTGTCTCAGCCACCATGGGTTCCGGAACACCAAAGCTGTTATAGTTTACCCACTTGTGGGAAGCAAAGTAACAAGTAATCTGGGAAAATAAATCTGACTACCGATTTAATATGATTAAATAGATGACGTACTCACAAACAGACAGATGATTTGGAATTAGTAATAAATTTGGCACGGAGCTCAATAAAAATAATCTTACATTTTTATCGCTAGCTAATTGCTCAACAATAAATATTGCCGTCATCTGACTTCTACAAGGTTCACTGAGCTAACAAAGTACCCAATAAACTAAATTGTCCTCCAATTATCGAAAAAGCTTTACACCCATTGGATATTAGCCAAAAAACTTACCAATCTGGTACAATTCTTTACATAGAGAAAAACTTTCTCAAAAAACCGGTATCAAAATCAAAATCAAAAGTCATTTATTCAAACTAGGCTGAGAATCAGCACTTTTCGAACGTCAAAATTACATAAGACAGTCCCCCAAAACGCCCGCCCTTCACCACTTCCTAGTGCTTATGGTAATCAAAACTATTCTATTAATAACAGAAAATCAAATTAACTGATTAAACTCGAGCCCCCTTGCCAAGTTTCAAGTTGTTCTTGTTCGAGTTTGAGAAGGAAGCCTATCTAGTTTAACTAAAAACTTGGTTCTATAGCTACTGCTCGAATTACAGAAACCTTAATATTTCATTGATTAAAGTTATGTTAGTATATTTGTGTTATTTAGGGTTTCTGAGAGCCTCTCAATGGCTATTGATTCGACAAAGTTATTTATTTGAGACATTTACCTGACTGCGCGACAACACAAACATATTTATGTTTTTAACGCGTATCTAAGTGTGCAAACACACGACCGACACGCGTTAACAGCACAGTCAAATGCAGCCATCGATGCATGTCACTCGTGCGTTTAAGCACTAAGTATCTAGTTATCTATGTATCGTTTTCAATGGTATTATTTATACCCTCAAGGCATCCGAAGAGCTGGATACATTCTTATAAATGAGGTGTCTATCGCCTTGCCTAAACTCCGTTCTTTTTTTAATTTTCTAGGCAAAAATTACAACCTTTTTTGTCATGTTAACAAAAAAAGGTCGATGGTAGCTGTCAGTTTAGTCTAATCAAAGTTTAGGTGAAGCGATTGTTATAGTCATGGTTTTATTTCTATAAATGCAGTTGGTGGCGTCAAATCTAAGGAGAGGGGCCCGTGACTTAATAATAGCAGCCGCACAGGTCGATCGATCAGGTTAAGCTACGCTTGCCGTGGTTGGTCTGTGGATGGGTGACCTTCATAACGAGTCTTTTCATAACGAGACCCCTCCGTGCCTCAGAAAGCACGATAAGCCGTTGGTCCCGGCTGTCATTCGTAGATCTTTGACAGTCGTTACGGGTCGTCAGAAGACCGAAAGTCTGACAACCAGTCTTACTAAGGGGTATCGTATTACCCAGTAACTGGGTTGTGGAGGTCAGATAGGCAGTCGCTCCATGTTAAATACTGGTATTCAGCTGCATCCGGTTAGACTGGAAGCTGACCCCAACATAGTTGGGAAAAGGCTAGGCAGACGATGATGATGGTGGCGTCAAATCTGAGATTAAACTAACTTACTACTTGAAAAGTAAGCTTGTTTTGAATTTTTTTAGTTGCACATTTTTATTTCTTAAGACTCTTGAAGAGAGAGGAAGGTCATTGTCCAGCCGCGGAAAGATATAGGCTAGTAATATTAGATGCATTTTGAAGATGTTAAACCGCAATGCCTGTCATCATCCACCTAGTCTTTTTCCAACCATGTTGGTACGTTTTCTAGTCTAACCAGATTCAGCTGAATACCAGTTTACATGGAGCAACTGAGACTCCATAACCAACAATGCCACTAAAGAATAGAAATACCCAGGTTAAGGAAACCTCAAGCACCGGGTATTACAGTACTTTAGCATAATCAGCCTATAATGTTCCCACTGCTGGGGCACAGGCCTCCTCTCGGCTAGAGGAGTGGGTCGTTAACCACCACGAGGGCCTAGTGCGGGTTGGTAGTTGTCACATGTCTTCGAATTTTTATTCTAGGACATGTCGATGTTTTCCTTCACCGTTTTGAGAGCAGTATCATTAGAGTCGAAATAATAACTGTTATATAGAGATAACTTGTAATTTATTACTATCCATTTGTTTCCAATAAAATACTAAACAACTCCGTATCAAGTCGACTCCGTTTATTTTCCTTGACTGTAATAATTCTATTGGATTACAGGGTTCTATTCTCTTTTGGGGCAGGAAGAACAATGAGCTAGCAATAGCGAATGGATTGAAAATAATGGGTGACCGTCGCAAGACGCATGAACTGCTGAACTCAATCTTTATTTTAGTTCAATAAAAGTTACAGATGCTTTTAGGCTCTGGTAAAACTGAGGCCAATCCCGCGCGGTATGCGGGACGAAATTCACTAGCGCCGATTGTGTCAATTATCTTGTACAGTGCTATAAAGATCTTTTGGCGCCTGGATGACATTGATGGGGGCGTTATTGGTAAATATTTGTGAAATTGTCACAGTCATAGCGTATTGACAATACAAGATGGCGGCGGCACCCAGAGCGGGAGGGGTCATTTGAAGATTTCCAATCCTTAAAAAAAAATGGCGGCTTTAAATCCGATTTTGACCTCGCGTCAATATATTATAGTGTTGTATGTACCAACCCGCACTGGGCCCGCGCGGTGGATTACAGCCCACTCTCTCTCACGGAGACAGCCTTTATCCCAGCAGTGGGAGCAATACAAGCTGATTATGCTGTATGTACAGACGCCAGCACATCAACCTACTACAATCTGTCAAATTTCTTTGATAGATTTTCAACTTTATCGCTAAAGTATAAGGTTCAAAGTTGATTGGGAAAATTTGAAAGTTTCGGGTAGGTTGATGTGCTGGCGTCTATACCTAGGTGTAGGTGTTCAAGCTGATGGAAATGGTCCCGTGACTTTATAATCATTAAAAGTATCGATGCACGTAGTCGCATCAAGCATCCCACGCGGGATTCGTCTTGACCAGTTTAAAAATGCCAGTATAATATTTTGATAACGCCTACTCTGATGTAGGTACTTTCAGTGGCTTCTCATAAAACGTATTTCTCACTCATAATACATTTATTTATTTAAAAAAATTATAACTTTGTTACAGACATTACATTTACAACATACAGAAGTAGTGTCTTATGCCGGCGCTACACATTGGCCTTGTCCTTTGGTTCAGACTTGCCACCATATCCAATGTTGAGCAAAATCAGTAAAATCCTGTCCAATATGTGTCTAGGCCCGATACACACATTGGAGCCAATGCTCCAAGGCTACATCTTGGGTTAAATTATGTCCAATGTGTGGCCCCAGCATTAAACGTAGGTCCCTAGGGGTCGTATTACGAAGAATTATTGCCACCGTGATTCCAGTCCCAAAAAGGGATCTATCGGTCATGCATAGCTCCGTCTCTCTTTCTCACTGAAATCATGATGATGATGATGGCATGTACCCTAGTTTTATAATAATAATAATAAATCATTTATTTGCATAAAACATGGTATAAAAATGGTGTTGAACAAAATAAAAAGTACCAACATCATCATCTCATCTGCCTAGCCTTTTCCCAACTATGTTGGGGTCGGCTTCCAGTCTAACCGGATGCAGCTGAATACCAGTATTTTACATGGAGCGACTGCCTATCTGACCTCCACAACCCAGTTACTGGGTAATACGATACCCCTTGACAGGCCCTTGGTTGTCAGGCTTTCGGGCTTCTGACTGCCCGTAACGACTGTCAAAGATCCACAAATGACAGCCGAGACCAACAGCTTAACGTGCTTTCCGAGGCACGGAGGGGTCTCGATATGTAAAGATGGTCACCCATCCACAGACCAACCGCGGCAAGCGTAGCTTAACCTGATCGATCGACCTGTGCGGCCGTTATTATTTAGCCACGGGCCCCTCGAAACATGTTTTGCTATATTATAGCATGCAAAAATTTTGGTAAATAATCTGTAACAATAATGAAACTTCAACATTTAGGTACTATCCATAAACTCTTTCAAATTATAATAACTACGTTCACTTAACCACTTATACAATTTAAGCTTTAGCAACCTTATACCTAGAGACTTAAAGTGGCTTGGCATGTGGTTATAAATACGTACACACATTGCTAGGCTGTTTCTATTGTACTTGGTTATTCTTGGCAAATCATGAAGAACCAATTTATAGGGATCTCGTCTGTTGCGAGGGCATACATCATTTGCTGTCTTGAACAGATTTGCTACTACTATATACTATACTAGCTACGAATATACATGTCTCATAAATATAGTCAAGTTTTTTAAATATAGGTCGACACGAGTCATCCGATTGGGCCATAAATGCTCTACTCAGATCGACACTGTTACCCCATATTACAAGGCCATAGCGTAGCAATGATTCCACGTATGCATGGTACAATGTTACTGCAGTTTTGATGTTAGTAACATAAACCAGTGACTCAGGACGTATAAGTACCACTTCTTACTTAGTGAGACAAAATAAATAACCACTTATCATATTCCAATCTTCCTCTTACTAACAAATCAAAATACTCAGCATACTGTGAGTTCCTCAAGTCTGCTTTGTAACAAAAGTGCATAGCGTGAATGTTTTAAAATCTCTGGGAACATTCCCACCGTTTCCTCGTGAAAGTTTAAAAGGAGATATTTGTTTTAAATTCTTTTCCCTTCACGTTTTGCTTGTTCCTTGTCTGAGCAAATGGGGAGTTTGTTGTCTTTCGTTTCATCTATTTTTTAAGGTATTTTCATTTTAAAAACATTCATTTTCATAAAATTTAAAGATGTTTTCCACAACAGCCCAAATAGCAGTTACGTAATATAAAAAAAAAAACAATTCTTGTTTGGTTTATAAAGATTCTAGACTCAGGGCTGATTTTACCAAGGTAATTTATTAGTCCAAGATCCTTTATCCGTGGAATAAAATTGACGTCTGACAGTTTTAGTATGGAAAAACTGTTTAAAAAAATGTATTCTCAGGATAAGCCTTAATCCATACTAGTTTTAAGTATTAAAGTTTGGTGATATTCGCCCTTAATTAATAATATGGAAAGGCAGAAAGAAGCCACATAGAAAAAAAAACCAAATGAACCAAAAATCGACAAAATGAAACAAATATTAGATTCGTCTAACAAGCAGAATTCACGATAAGTCAGTCAAAAAGCAATGGAAATAGGTACCAAAACTATCTCTTTTCCTTTTACTCAAAGGTACCTTTAATGTACAAATAGGGTTCAACGAAGCGTGTTTAGTCACGACCCTTTTAAGGCACCTCATCCATAGTGAAAACAGGGACTGGAGTTAGCCCTCGAGGAGTAGTTCAAGCTACGAGTAAGTCGATTTTGTATATTTTAATATGACATTGAAAGAACGGTTCGTGATTTTAGGAGGACGGTGTAAAGGTTGGTTCATACTTGTCGCTTTAGAGCCATATCAGTACGGCTTTAACACGATTCCTTGTGATATAGGTACAAATTGTGTCAAATTTATTTAATAGATTTTCAAATTTACTACAAAGGAATAAGGTTCATATTTAATTGGGAAAAATTTACAGATTGGGGTAGCTTGATCTGCTGGCCTCTGTACAAAGATTAGGTGTTACTTAACTCGTAAATCGCGGCCGTTACAACTGGGCCACTCTGTTCCACAAACACGTGAGGACATTTTTTTTTTAAATCACAATGCTTTGTCACACCCTCAGAAGGTGCAAAGGCGATGAAGTGAAGCTTTGCTTATGCAGAGCTAAAGCGATAAATGTGTGCCAACCTTAAGCAAGTAAGTTCACTTCTCACGTCAAAGGCCACATTTGATACTTTTTGCAGCGATATACAGTCGATGCACTCAAAACTTTTTCGTATGCAGCACGGAGCAAAGCAAAAATGAGCTCAAAGGATAAAAATAATTTGTCAAAGCTTTATATCAACTTCAGGAATATGTGAAATGATTACAGATTTCATGTTTTGAAAGGTGTTTTTTATTTTTGTATCGGTTTGGAGAGTTTTTTCTTTTAATTTATTTTATTCCAACTTACATCTATTATTACAGAGAAAACTATAGCGATAGTGTACATATCTAAACTCTTATTACTGACTCATTATTATAATTAAATCTACTCATCTCTTTCTCCAGCACAACATCTCTTTTTTTGTCTACAATGTATGTAGCTATTAATTAAATACACTTACGTTAGATAACTATGTGAGTTTCGGTAAACCTCTAATCCGCTTTCGAAAGCTCAAAGTGTTTTATCAATGTTGTGGAATTTTGACACAGACAGCTCTTGAACGCGGCTTAGATGTGTTGATCGCGTTCAGATTCTTTGGTGAAATTCGCCCTAAAAGACTAGGTATGTCAGAATATTCAAATTCTCAAAGGTATTATTAAAAATATAGTCTATTCGTGACTGCGATTGCAAAAGTTTAAGCAAAACGAGTGTTTTCAAAATTAAAACGGTTATTGAAATTACTTTGAACCGACTTTAAGATAAACTTTGGCAACTTTAGGCCCTCTTCACTGGGCTCATACAAAATTAGTATTAAAATTTAGATATTCGCCAAAGTGTTCCGAAGTTAAATTTTGTTAAAATATTATGGCGAACCTGTATAGATTGGTTTGTAAGTAATAATATTTTATTTGGGATCATTTATAATTACAACGTGCGTACTTCGTGGTTTTCAGAAGATCACTTTAATCTGTACCCGTGTTAGAAAATTAAAAAAAAAATAGGATTGATAATATCACAGACACATCTTCTCTTGAGCTGAAAAGATCCATTCGTCTGTCATTTCAGATTAGGCTAAGTGTTAAAGGTCTAGAAAATGGTTTTTCTATCTCCTATAGGAGGCCGTAGGTGTCTGGATTTGTGAATAGAAGATGGACCAGATACCTACGTAACATAAAAAAATTACTGCATTTACATAAAAGGCACTTTTGAACGTCAAAATTTATAAAAAACGTTGTATTATAACTTGCAACATAAGTATCTAGCTGACTAACTGTCTTATTCATCAAAAAGTAATCCGCTTTAAAAACCTATTTTAGCTATCGAACTGTTTTGTCCCTTTCAGTCAAACTTCATTTTAACTTGACAGAAAGGGACAAAACAGTTCGATAGCTAAAATAATGTAAATGTTTTACCTATCTACGAGTATATAGTAAAGTATAGATCTGGCTACCTTTTCCCCATACATTCGTGTTATTAATATAAAGTCTAAAGTAATGGATTTTATTTTTTTATGTTTTTTTGTTACCATTTCACGTTAAAACGGCTTAAAGGATTTGGATGAAATTTGGCACATAGATAGACAATGACCTGGATAAGGATAAATAAAAAAAAAATGTCGTATTCCCCCGGGATTGAGACTTCTGCGGATGAAACCATCCTTACCTGTAGATAGGCGTGCCAAGATCTTCCCTGTACCACAGCACAAGTAAGACGGCATCATCTTCATCCTGTGTCGCGATGTCGCACGGCAGGTACACTGGCTCGCCGGCCACGGCTACCACTTGCGTCATCGGCACTGTGGACAAGGAAATAGATGTTATTAATATCCTATTAGTACAAGTTATTTGAGGGCATTGGTGCCCCCAGTAGTGACGACTAATGCTTCATGATTATATACATTTTGTTACCTTCATTTAATTGTGGTTACATTAAAATTAAACTATTTTATGTATCAGCTGTTTTATTTCATAGATTCCGTTAAGAGCGCCTTCACACTAGCGTTTGTCCAGCGTAGGCGTTCGATAAACGTATGCTTTGCGTTCAATAACTACGCGGAGTAGGCGTCGCGTTGTCGTGGCGTCAGTGCAAGGGTAAATGCATACTCTGCGTTAGCGCCGCAAGTGTGCGTTGCATGCGCCGCGTTACTGCGGAGTCATGTACAATCCTGTACGTCTGCGCCGCGTTAGCGCAGCGTTCAATTGACTCCAGAGGAAATGCCGCAACAACGCAACGCCTGCGCCGCGTTGTCGCGGCGTCTGCGATGACCATACGTTTATCGAACGCCTACGCTGGACAAACGCTAATGTGAAGGCGCTCTAAAATTCCGAATGAATATCGATATAGATAATATAAAAAATGGATGATACGGACTCCGAGATACGGCGTCCCCCTCAAAAACGTGACAGACTTTTTTGTTAAAAATATTACGCTTTTGCCTTCTCCAGTGTTATATACTCTAACTATAGACTATTAAATTGTCGTTTGACTTTAAAATATATTTTTTAACTCGCAGAGTAAAGTAAGTTTTTGTAAGTAGCTATAGTAGTTCTTTTACTGCACATAAAAGTGCAATGAATAAGCTCACATAGATTTTATTTAATTTTAAGAGTAACGATTTTAAATAAAAATTAGGTATTATATTTAAAGTGACGAGGAAACCGCCGCTTTTAGAGTTCGGTTAAAAAAGTAATTGCTGAATGAAATTACATTTTTAAAGTAATTTCTAAATGAAATTACATTTTTAACCGAACTCAAAAAGACCAAGTTATTCTAGGAGATTCTCGTCCATTGATTTAACAATCTAAGTTTTCCTAGTAGACAATAATTGTTATCCCTACATGAAACAATGATTGTAAGTATCTCTGTCCAAAACAGAACATAGCTTGCAAAATCATGAAGCGGAAACATCGCATAATACATTTCCGTGGGTAAGAATCGTTGGTTGCACTCCCTCACGTCGCCAGAGTGGATATGAGTGCTTTTTGCGTTCAACTGAGCAAAAGACTTGCAACTAGCACAAGCACATGTCAAGAAACTTACAAGTCTTTTGGAGTTTCTGTGAAGAGGTCTTAGAAAAGGATCCACCTTTGAGAAATAAAAAATAAGTGAATGGTACGATGCTTTGGTTTTTAATTCTTTTTATTTTGTGCGTAGTCGCGGGTTGTTCGAAAGATACCGTGGGACCTGGCACAGGCAACTGAAGGAACACGGTTGGGTTTTAGTCCGCTCCCTCCAGAGCGGGAGAAGTTGTTTGATAATTTCCCAAACAAAAAAAAATTGTAAGACTGGTTGTCAGACTTTTGCCCTAAACGTAGGTACAGGCGCACCTAAAAATAAATCAAAGTAATCGCCAAACTTCTTTTTCCAATAAAAACATAGTGAAGAGCTCCAATTTCCTTACGTTTTGAGCCTTGTATTTTTAGGCCCGACCGACGTATTTCTAAAGGCAGATTTATCTCTGTTTTTCTTTCGCATCTGCGTGGATTTCGTCGATCGTGAATTCGTGAGAATTTGAATATGATTCAAACTGCCATTCATATTTTTAGCTGTTCAGCTGAATCAAAGGGAGCGGAAGACTTTTTTGTAGACTCCGAGATCTGTATCAGTTAAGTTAATGAAAAGAGCTTTTATTTTGGGATTTTAAATATATTTTATGTACGGTCTGAAGAAAGAAGTCAATGGTCTAAGATTATGTTACGGAAACGTGATGCTTGCTGCTTGAAATATATCAAATCATATCAGGGCTAAATAATAACAGCCGTACAGGTCGATCGATCAGGTTAAGCTACGCTTGCCGCGGTTGGTCTGTGGATGGGTGACCATCTTTACATATCGAGACCCCTCCGTGCCTCGGAAAGCACGTTAAGCCGTTGGTCCCGGCTGTCATTCGTGGATCTTTGACAGTCGTTACGGGTAGTCAGAAGCCCGAAAGCCTGACAACCAGTCTTACCAAGGGGTATCGTATTACCCAGTAAGTGGGTTGTGGAGGTCAGATAGGCAGTCGCTCCATGTAAAATACTGGTATTCAGCTGCATCCGGTTAGACTGGAAGCCGAGCCCAACATAGTTGGGAAAAGGCTAGGCTAGGCAGATGATGATATCAGACATCATAATCATGTCTATCAAGGTTTTTTTTAAACACCTATCGATCACTTTATAACATTATTGTATTTGTTGAATCTTGTTTCGCAGTTACACAATTAAATCTACTAGCAAAAAAAAATATTGGCTTCTAACATCCATCATAACTTAAACATATAGAAGCAAAAGAGCATCTACCACTGAAAAATGCTCGAATACATTGCAAGAAGTTCAAACAATAAATCTGCCGATGTAACGGCGTGTATAAGTGACGTCTTCGCCACCCGGACGTCCGTAGGTACGTCCGAGCGTTCTTACCCCTGTCCGGATGCAATGAGACAATGTACCGAGAAAAGCGTACTGTATTTGTATTAGTCAGGACACAGTTTATCCGTAGTTCTCTAACAACTCTTTGTTCTTTTAAGTGATTTAAAATGTTCTTTAATTCTGAATAAAATATTATGTAAGAGCTCGCTGCTTGTTTTATAAATTGTTTGTTAAGGAGTGTCTAATAAATCTGCGACGGTAAAGTGAATTGGATTTTGTGAAAAGCATTTCAATACTGTTCCACTGAATCACTTAGTGGAAAGTCAAAATGAATGAGGGATAATGATGTAGATGTAACATGTCTAAAAAAATGTTGGTTCTAGGACATGGCGGTTTCCTCACGATGTTTTCCTTCGCCGTTTTGAGAGCAGTGGTGATGAAATAATTTACACAAAGTGAAGCGCCTGACTGGGTTCGAACCTACGTTCCTCAACTCCTAAGTCACGGCCGTTACTACTGAGCCACCTCAGCTCACTAAGTGGTGTGACCAACGCATTAACAACGTGCCATGTTCGTGGACAGGTGTCTAATCACATCCAGACCTAGTTTCTCCGCATGTTAAGCGTCATAAAACAATACGGCACAGCCCGAAGATCTAAGCACATTTTACGTAGTAATTTACACAATATTACAACTAAGTTACGTGGATTTTAGCTATTCGAAAGCATCATGTAAAACCATCATCAACTGCCTAGCCTTTTCTCAACTATGTTGGGGTCGGCTTCCAGTATAACCGGATGCAGCTAAATACCAGTAATTTACATGGAGCGACTGCCTATCTGACCTCCATAACCCAGTTACTGGGTAATACCTCTTGGTAAGACTGGTTGTCAGACTTTCGGGCTTCTGACGACCCGTAACGACTGTCAAAGATCTGCGAATGACAGCCGGGAACAACGGCTTAACGTGCTTTTCGAGGCACGGAGGGGTCTCGTTATGTAAAGATGGTCCCCCATCCACAGACCAACCGCGGCAAGCTTAGTTTAACCTGATCGAGCGACCTGTGCGGCTCTTATTACTTAGCCACGGGTTCCTCATCAGTCATCGTGTAATCACAAAGAATCCATAAATCGACAAAGAAAAACCATAATATACAGCCATAAATCCACTCCCAAATAACAAGTCAGTTTACTTATCACAGAATTTCCGCCGTTTCCATCTGAGATCATGAAACATGCATGTAGCAACTAAACGTCTATGAGCCACCATTATTTAATATCCTCGCTATTGGAATGGTTGCAATGGAAATCGGTTCTCGAAGCGTTGCGTTGCGGAAACGCTATTAATTTCCGAATGTCGATTCGTGTCGGCTCTGCGTGCGGTACGAGACGGTTTCTGCTATATTTAGAATGTCGACTGATGTGGATGTACGATTTGTTAGCTAAAAATCTGGGGTGGTGGAGTTAATATTCGGTTTTGGATTTGGGGGTGTAATAAAGTTTTTGCACCATTTGTTTTTTGAATATTGTATTGTTATTTCGAGGAACATTGAAAATAAGTACACGATTTTTTTTTGTCGCGAAGCCCTCGTTCCTCCAGAATATTGAAACAACGAATTTTAAATAGGATGACATAAGATTTAGATAGCTTTTGTCAATTCAACATCACCTAGCGGCTATCAGCAATGACCCAGGAGCGTGCCCTTAACTTTTTTTGACAAACTCAAAAACTCAAACTTAGAGCATTTATTTCAATGAAACCAATTACAATCACTTTTGAATGGTCAAGAGGTCGATCAGTCAGATAGATGAAGCTAGTTGCCCATTCCAAAGCGTAGTAGGTACCTATGGAGAAGAACGGGCAAGAAATACCACGGTGACTCTTTTAAATCATAACATTGTTACAAAATATTGGTTACGTATTCATTTATGATGAAATTATACATGTGAGAACGATGTAGGACGTGCACGATGAAAGTGTCCGTACTAAAACAGATAAAAACAATTCAGAAATGAAAATAAATTAAATACACATACATACCTACATAAGGTACAGATGCCAGCACATCAAGCTACCCGAAACTGTAAAATTTTCCCAGTCAACTTTGAACCTTATGCTTTACCGATAAAGTTGAAAATCTATTAAAGAAATTTGACAGATTGTAGTAGCTTGAATTGCTGCGTCTGTCCATTGAATCATCATCCAATGAATCATCATCAAACGGACCTACCGTTTTCACACAATATTAAATACTACTCGAACCAAACATTGTTCATTGTACTGTGTTTAAATCCACTCGGGCTTTAGAACAGACAAAAATCCCTATAATTTTATAAAATATCAAAAGTCAAACACAAAATCATCACTAGTAATAGTCACAGAGTCAGTTCACTTGAATCCAATAATCTTGTTTGGGAACCTCTCCAGTGCGAACGTGTTCGAATAAATCCTATTTCGCAGCTGTGACGTCGGCATCCCTGAAAATACCCAAAATTTAACTATTCAGAGTATTCAGCTCAGAAGTACGGGAAATCGAGTTAAGCTGTTCTAATTTGGCTTTGATGTTTAGACACTGTTCGTGTTGATGTTATTTTGAAAGGACGGAGGTCGTAGTTAGCTGGTAATTGTTATGAAGCGATTCGATATGTCCGGGCGCACATTATGTATGTCCTGCAACCTAATTGTGTAACACACTATCAAACACAAATATTGATAGGCCTTTGCTTCATTGATGTTCGAATATTTGTCTGCTCAACAACGTAACTAACGCATTGTAAATAACGTTCAACTGTCAGAATGGAAGCCATTGCTACATAAACCAACTGTTTAAATACGTAATCGGTGGTTTGAATGTTGGTACTCATCATTATCAACAACTTTTACTACGGACCAAAATCTGAAATCGCGAAAAAAAAATCAGCTGTTCCCTACATTTATGTTCGTTTAACTTGTCAAAATGTAGGGAACTGCACCCTATTTTTTTTTCTCGATTTCGGTATTGGTCCCATAGTAAAAGTTGTTCATTATGATAAGTATAGTTATGGGATATCAAAAAAACACGTGTATATACCTTCTACTCTGCCGGCCAACTCTATTGCAAGTCGGGTATTTTTAAAACTAAATTCGTTCTTGCGAATAATTTTAAATGTATTTTTGAAATCGATAAGGAGGTCAATACTGGCTGACTTTTTTACCGTTTGGACAAAAATAGGGTATAAAAGGTGAACGGAGAAGAAGCCTATGGCTCGCCGCCGAGGCCCGTCGCGACGTGCCGCACCATCACCGTGCCCGCCCCGACCCTTGCTCGAGCCAGCCCGCGCAGCTGAGCCTGTAGTTTTAAATTCGCCCCTAAACACTAATAATAATACCGATCCAGCCTGTCCCTTGCTGTCCTCTTCCAGCGACGCCCTGAGCCGAGGTCCGAACCCCGCAGGGGGTTACCCTTAGCGCTGTCGCTTAGTTTTTAAGTTATT
This sequence comes from Gortyna flavago, assembly GCA_963669345.1. Taxonomy (NCBI): domain Eukaryota; kingdom Metazoa; phylum Arthropoda; class Insecta; order Lepidoptera; family Noctuidae; genus Gortyna; species Gortyna flavago. The sequence continues at coordinate 3,115,548 of OY770142.1, read as the reverse complement.
GTTTGCCCTGGCTGGAGGCCTTAATTCGAGGCATCCACAGGAAAGTCCGGTTAAGCAGTAGCCATCCTCATAAAGGATGAACTGCGAGATGCTAATTAAAAAAAAAAAAAAAAAAGCCTATGGCACAGAAATCACCTCACCTTTACCACCTGATCACCGTTTATATCATATCTACTAGCAGCGCCTCGCGGTTTCACCCGCATAAGTTTCCCGTGGGAATATCGGGATAAAAACTATCCTATGCCCTTTCCCGGACTCAAACTATCTCTCATCTAAATTGGTTCAGCGGTTTAAGCGTGAAGAGGTAACAGACAGACTTACTTTCGCATTTATAATATTAGTACGGATATGGATTTTTGTGCAGATGACAAAAAAGTCAGCCATACACTAAGTATTGAATTGTTAAATAGAAAATCGATCATTCATTGTTATTTTAAGACATTGATATGATACACTATTTTGCTTCACCAGTTTTGACTAATGTTTCCAATAAATTGAAGCTTTACTAAGCTTTAAACATTATAGAACCTTGTTGTTTTATGACGATGAATGATGTTACCAATATTTTGTAACAATATTTTGATTTAAAAGAGTGTGCGTGGAGCTTCTTGCCCGTTCTTTTCCAAAGGTTCCTATTATGCTTTGGAATGGGCAACTGGCTTAATTTTTTTACTGACCGACCCCTTGACAATTCAAAAGTGCCTGTAATTGGTTTATTTGAAATAAATGTCATGAGTAAGGGCCTTGAATTTGACACACATGTGCCATTCAACCATAGGGTGATAAGACAAGGTGATAAGACAAAGTTCGCAGAATCATCTTAATTCTGGTATATTATTTTATTTTCCTTATGCAAGCAGTAAATACAAGAAAAATATACGCTTAACTTTTTTCGGCTTGAATACCAACCTGAGAATTTCATATTTCTACTTTATGTCGGAGATTTCACAGGCCTGTCGTACTCAAATGGCATAACTAATATAGATCGATATCGGCTCTGAATTTAATACTATCCAAAGTTCCATTCATTCGAAATTAATGGAGTAATGGCCAAAAATAACATCTAACTGAACCCTAAAATTACGCCAACCTTTCGAATTGCTCTCTATTATAAAGGAACATTCTAGAAACGATAGTAACACTTTCCAAAACAGCTCTAAAATCCTGTAGCACCTCCTCGTACCTCGCTTATTTTATTAACGACACTATGTAAATGAAGTAATCAACGCACCTAATCCAATCTTTTTGTCGTCGTACCAAATTGCTCAAAAACGATATTACTCCTAAACTGCAAGCACAAACTGGCAAAAAGCTTAATAAAGTACCGATATCGCAAAAGGAAATGGCGCCACTTCTATTCATAAACGTTGCTAACCCAAATTGAACTTTGACAATTGTATTATAAAGTCCAATTTGCTTCGCCATTTATAATCCAAAGTTGGGATTCGAGGACGGTAGTGGGACATCATTTGAATAATTAAAAAGCGGCTTTATCTATTTATTCAGTTTCACCCAAAAGTTGTTGAGTTGCATTGTGTCCAATCTATAGGCGAATTTGAGGGTGCTTTCGTTCGCTACAGCGCTGCTTATCTCTAGAGAGCTTTTGATGAAAGTGGACTTTGCAGTCATTAAAATAGATTCTACTGTATTTAAGATCGTAAAAATGTTTTTGGATTTTATTTCCTGTGTTTCATTCGTGTTTTTATTTGTCTAAAAAGGTAAAAAGTCGAATTGAATGCTGGCATTCCAATTAAAGATGTATGTCTTTCTGTCTTTGTTTGATGCCAACTAATTATGAGACTCCTACTTAGCTGCGTATTAGGTTATTTTTGTTTTTTTTTCGTAGTAAGAAATGTCAATGTTCTTTTATTCCTAAACATAGATGTCTGTTGCACGGTTTATTTAAGCTTCCATTATCATTATACAACACCAACGACATTGCCAATAAACGGCGAATCAACCGTAGTTTTTCATTGCAAGAAAAACGTCTGTGTACAACGTGCCTTAGATTTTCTATTTTTGCTTTTATATTTTCTTAACTAAGTATAGTAGTCTATTGACGCTTCAGACGGGTGACTTCGATAAATCAATACGATTCTTGAATAAACAACAAACTTGAAAGTTTGTATCGAAAAACTATATCTACAAATACTTTTTATTGTTGTCTGGATAGATGGTGTCATGTTGAGATGTTATTCCAGTACTTAAATATAAAAACAATTATGACAGATGTTCTTTATACAAAAATAATAATTAAATATCTCCTAAAACAGGGCTTCCTTTCTCCTACCCTTTTTGCTCTGCCCTACAGGGACTATAATGATCTAAATTATATAGTTACCACCTAAGTACACATTATAGTAAAGCAATGAAGATATTGAGGATTGAGTAAATAAGGTCCTTTGTACACACACGTTTTTTATGCCCCGAAAAATCACGGTTCAAATTCAAATTCAAAAATATTTTATTGTGGGCATATGTTAGTTACAGGTCTTAACAATAAATTGATGTTCCAATATATCCTGCCTAATAGGCATACAATAATTATGTAGTGGCATTAAGAAAAAAAAAAATTCCAATTTTGTTAATATAAATGTCAAAATCTCAAAGACTAATTAATACATGGTCAACGATTCAATGAAATAATTCAAGAATTCAAGAAATCTTGGATCTTGTAGTATGCTTTATCAATTAAAAAGTTACGTAGTTTATTTTTAAATACTAGAAGTTCCTTAGTGCTCAGAATGTCAATAGGCATTTTGTTGTATATTTTTGATGCCATGCCAAAGAAGCTTTTGTAAAATAGAGCCGTTTTATGTGGCACATTAGAAATTTGTAACATATATCTTCTCGATGGTTGATTAGCCGTGTGTATGCACGATCGTCAATGTTTTATGGATCACTATGGAAGCGAGTACAAACTCGGACACGATTTTTCTACGGCGCTGTTTATACGCTGTACCGCAATGAAACCGTGACATATGCAAAGGATTTTAGAATAATACACGATATCTGAATTTGTATTTTGAAGTTTAGAACTTGTCAAGCTCTACTTTGGCATTACTTAAGATAACTACTTCAATTAAGCCCGCGAAATTCAAACATTATCTTTTTGTAAAAATAAATAATTTCGTGGGCTTTTGCATTAAGAAAAGTTAAATTAGAGTTTTGTTCTCAATTCAGAAAGTGGATGTAAGTACCTTTAGCTTTGGTTGTGGTGATATTTTCTTGAATTTTATCTCTGAACGGATACTGTGGGTTATAGTTTGACAATGAACTTCATGAATCCGTTAAAAAAGCCAGTGAGTATATGCTTTATGTATGTATTTATTGTATTATATAAATGGTACACCACATACTACCTATAGTACTGTCTCTCCTTCCTCTTTTTAATCCATCTGATGAAAAAAAGTAAGAGAAAAATTCAATGAACGAGCCAGGTATTCAACAAGTATGTAAGGTAAAACTCAAAACAGAGAAAGAAGGCCAAAACACAAAACAAGGCAAATAGAAAAGTCACAACAGCCAGCAACAATTTCAAATCCATATTCCACATTTAAAAATCTCGGCAACAATTCAAGATGATCACAACTTGAAACAAAGCGTGACCAAGACTAAGATAGCTTAAGTATCTCGTTCGTGTAATAGTTGCGAGTGGAATATAAAACGGGTGCACGTCCTACAAACATTGGTTGGCAAACACTTCGTTTGAACATGTACAGCAAACAATTGGTCTTGGTGCTGCATAGACGCTGGCCGTGTTTGGTGATTGGTGATCGGTTGGTTAAGAATTTGCTATTTGCTCATATTTATGTTTACGGAGGAAAGAGGAATTCCTTTGGTAGGAATTGTAAAGGAGGATTTAAGCTGGTTTGCAATGTATTTAGAATTGTCTGTTGGGTTCTCTTTATGTAATGCTCGGCTGCGATATGCTTTTATTTAAAAAGGACTCATTGGTAGTCGTAAAGAATATTAGACAAGAGTCTTTTTAAAGTCCTTTACCTCCGCCAATAACCTTTGTAGTAAAAAATACAAGAGATAATAAAATACTTACACTCTGATTTATAATTGCTAGATCAAAATTACAGCTGTCTAATGTAATTTTAGTCTAGCAAATTTAAGTTTAGAGTATAGGAACATAATATTTTGACCAAAAAAATTATGTCTTGATTTTGACTCAAGATTCGTTTACAATATTCTCAATGCTGAACCTAAAAATATCCACCACAATCCGCCTCAGAATATAACAAAAGCCACCTGATCATAATCTTATCCAAAACTAACATAAATGACCTTGTGGTGTCCTGAGGGAAATCTCCCCATGTCCCCGGCATGTCTCGCCTGAGATATGGAACGCTGACTGTGAGTAATGCTGGTTTCGTCTAGATGAGGCAAAGGATTTCCCGGATTACGCTAGACGTGTTATTATTGCGTGTGTGAGAGTTTGCGAGAATTATACGATTAATTTGGCTTTAAATTTTAAAAGGATATTTAGGACTGTTTTGGTGAGATTTGAGACGGGATTTGTTAATGATTTAGTTGGTGTTGTCTAACATATATTATGTTCTATGAACAACAAACATACATTAAATGATTACACAGAGGAACACAATGTAACAATAGTGCTATTAGTTCACTTGATGATAAACTTTCTTAAAGATTTTTTCATAATTACGCCAAGGACATCATTAGCCTGGAAGTCATTCTCATTGCCAATTTTTTTATTTTTTAGTCTGACCAAAATAATACAGAATGGGGTGGTCCACTGGTATCGGCTGGGGCTTGCGAGTTGTAGGTTGGAACCCAGATAGGTGCTTACTTTGTGTAAATTATTTCACCACCATCATGAGGAAACCGGCATGTCCTAGAACCAAAAATTCAAAGACATAAGACATCTACCAACCCGCACTGGGTGAGGAGGCCTGTGTCCCAGCAGTGGGAACATTATTAGCTTATTAAGGCATAAGAGCAATAAAATAGATGTCCAAAATTTTTGTCGAGCAGAAATTTCAAGAGTCTTAGATCCTAAGACATATCAATCAGCAGCGTACCAGTTGGCATTCGTAAATAAGTTAGGAGCTACTCATGTTTACTGCGACCCTCACGCAGACAGACATTGAAAAACAACGGTACAGCTACGTCAGAGGCAGAATTACAACCGGTAATAATAAATGTAGGCTTTCGAGGAAGCAAAGAAAGTAATACCGGACGTAGTTGGAATATTTTTCCTGAATTCCGAAGAAAATTTTTATAGGAATGGAAATAATAATATCTGAGAATTATATATTAAAGTATTAAGACTGGAATGGAATCTCATGAATGGTTGTTTATTGTGCCATCAAACACATCATTTGCGAGAGAAAAAAAAGTAAGAAAGTTGGTTAGAAGGTTTAATAATTGTGAATGTGAGGACTATGTGCCTCACAAGATCTGACCAAGTTTATGTGGACTGATGCATTGACTGCCAAAGCGGTCACCTGATGACCGCGAATAATAGATTTTCTATTGTGTCTGTTGCCTGGCAGTCAACGTGGAGTCTTTGACCCCTGAGTTCACAATTTCTTCTCAAGGCTAGTTAAATAGGAAATATCGACTTCATCTAGCTTTTTTTATATGACGTATAAAAGCGATTCCGTTATCGTAATTACAGAATAAAAAAAACATTTAATTTTATTTAAGATTTTAATGACTACGAGTATCACTATAGTTTATTGTGAGGGGCCCGTGGCTAAATATTAGGTCCTTACATTTGAAATTAGCGTTTTGTCGTACTGACCACTTTGATCTGAAATATCTCTTCTTTGGTTAAGAATTCCAAATTCATAAATTCATTTAGCTGGTACATTTGAGTTTTGAAAACAGTCATTCATTTGTTTTTTCCTCATTATTTTTTCCTTTGGCGTCGCTTATTACCGCACAATGGAAAACATCAAATATCGGTATATTTACGAGTACGAGTTCTTCCGTGGCACCAGTGCTGCAGAAACAGCTCGAGGGATTAATGATGTGTACGGCGCTGGTGTCGCAAAAGAAAGCACGGTACGTTTTTGGTTTCAACGTTTTTGTTTTGGAAATTTCGACCTTCAGAACCAACCCCGTGGACGATCGGAGACCAAAGTGGAAAATGAAGAATAAAAGGCTATTGTGGAAGCGGATCCATCACAAAGCACTTCAGAGATAGCTGCAGGCTTCGGGGTAAGTGATAAAACTGTATTAATCCACTTGAAGCAAATCGGGAAAGTAAAAAAACTTGAACGATGGGTACCTCATGAATTGAGTGAATCGAACTTGCAAACACGCATCGACTGCTGTGTTACTTTGCTCAACCGACACAATAATGAAGGGATTTTAAATCGAATCATTACTTGTGATGAAAAGTGGATACTGTACGATAATCGGAAGCGTTCGTCGCAATGGCTGAACCCTGGAGAACCAGCCAAATCCCGCCCTAAACGAAAATTGACTCAGAAAAAGTTACTTTGAGTGTTTGGTGGACTAGCGCCGGTGTCGTTCACTACAGCTTTCTAAAATCTGGCCAAACGATTACAGCAGATATCTATTGTCAGCAATTGCAAACCATGAAGGAAGAACTAGCTGCTAAACAACCGAGATTGGTCAATCACTCAAGGCCACTGCTGCTTCACGACAACGCAAACCACATACTGCACAACAAACAACCACTAAGTTAGATGAGCTACAATTGGAATTTCTGCAACATCCACCGTACTCCCCGGACCTTGCTCCAAACAGATTACCATTTTTTCCGGAATTTGGACAACTTCTTACAAGGAAAAAAATTCAACTCCGATGCGGCAGTAGACTGCCGACTCGACTCCACTGACGAGAATCAATGAACTCTTTGAAGGCGGTTTCTAAACCGCCTTCAAAGAGTTCATTGATTCTCGCCCCCATGGTTTTTTTTAGTAAAGGGATCAATGAACTACCTATGAGATGGCAAAAGTGCATAGATAACAACGGTGCATACTTTGATTAATTAAATATATTTTACAAAAAAAAATATTATTTATATTCCTAACGTATAAAACGCCAATTTCATATGTAAAGACCTAATAATAACAGCCGCACAGGTCGATCGGTCAGGTTAAGCTACTCTTGCCGCGGTTGGTCTGTGGATGGGTGACCTTCTTTACCTACCGAGACCCCTCCGTGCCTCGGAAAGCACGTTAAGCAGTTGGTCCCGGCTGTCATTCGTGGATCTTTGACAGTCGTTACGGGTAGTCAGAAGCCCGAAAGTCTGACAACCAGTCTTAACAAGGGGTATCGTATTGCCCAGTAACTGGGTTGTGGAGGTCAGATACGCAGTCGCTCCATGTAAAATACTGGTATTCAGCTGCGTCCGATTAGAAGAGGCTAGGCAGATGACTATAGTTTATTGTAGCATATTATTCCGTTTCAATAACATTTTGATGTACTACATTGAATTTGTTTCCAAAACTTTTATTATTACTTCATTACCGTTTATCTTACCTCTAAGCTTACCCGATAATGTAGCCGTGACATAAATTCATCTTAAATCTTCCCTCCGCCTACTTGTTTCACACGTTCTATAATCACATTATCAGCTTTCACATCGAACACCCCGTTACAGTCTCCGAATCCTTGCCATTCATCAGCTCACAAACATAAATAACAGCTCCCATCCTAATCAACAGGACATCACATAAAATCCAGAGTACATGCTATTGATATAGCAAATATTTTTCTACCATTTATCCTGCTGGGCAAACACGGCCGTCCCCTGTGTAATTCCATTATAGATGGACCCGCCCGTCCTGTATTATTCAACGTCTCACGAATCTTTGTGTAAAGATTCTTGTGTTTCTGTTTTAATATTAGCCTGTTTACTAAGGAAATTTCCAGCTATATCTTAGTTGGATCTGTCTCTATCCTTATCTACTTGTCACTTTGTGTTTTTTAAATTTTTATGCGGTCGCTCCGTCCGGACGAAATTATGTCGCTTGATTGATGTTAAATATAAGAGGTGGTGGAATTTAACTGAGTCTAGGCGACTCCCAAGTGTTTTGGTGCTGTTATTAAGAATGCAGCTGATGGCTTATTTTGGTAGAGACTTTTAGAAGTCATTTTTATTGTTTTAGTTTTAGCTTCGACATCGCTTTTCCTGTTAAGTTTATATAATATGTGGCAGTATCTATAACGCCATAAGCAAACTATGCATCATTCTGACGTCACGCAAAATCCTGCATCGCGCAATCAGAGTTTACCACGCAACTAACATATATACAACGCCTCGACATCAATCGTCGGGCAGTTGACCACTAGACACTATACCCGTCTGGTCGAAGGATACTCCCAATATGAGTGAACTTTGCAGCCTGTTCATCATACCTCTTTAGATATTTCCTAAATACAGTACAGTGCAGTTCAGAGTATGTTACGGGTACGTTACGTAATAATTTGTACAGTGATACAGAAATTGATTCGGAGGAAACAAAAGAAACTCGTCTTCTATCCATTTTTAATTTTTGGTTATTCTAACACAATGTATTTTAGATAATTCGTGACATAAAATAATTATTATTAGGGCCTTACCTTACCTTATTTTTTTTTTTATCGAAAATTATATATTTAATTGATCGGAGTATTGGCCATTAGTGATTATGTTCTTTTACCATTTTAGTGGAAGATCGTTGATGGCTCTGCTATAAAAATCCTGAGGACGGGATCGATTAATTTTTTATAGGCATTTTTTACCGTCTCGTTGGATTTGAAATTATTCTGTGTAAAAGTTATCCAAATCCTAAACAAAAATGGAAATTAGCTGGAGCAAGGTTTGGTGAGTATGGTGGGTGACGGAGAGATTCCAGTCGTAACTCTTATAGTTTCAGTCCGTTGTGCGGTGCTTCGACGCGATTTTGTTGTTATTGTTCAGAGAGTTCACACAGTACCCACTTTCTGACCTTTTTTATCTTTCCAATTTGAAGTAAATTAATAAGTATGTATTTATAACTTGCGTTGAAGGCTGCTGCAAGTTCCGTATATAATTTAGTACTTATGTCTGATACTTATACATATTTAACTCAACTAATTCAAAGCACTCTAGACAATTCAAGTGATTAGCATAGGTAATGAGATTAAACACAATAGTTGTAGATATTACAATCAAACCATTGGTTATCGTTTGAACCAATCTTGTCTCGGGTGCTTTAACTAGTCTATTAGTTAATTACAGGACTGCATAATATATTATATTATTAAACAGGAAAGCATTTAACGTGTTTGATTGGCGCGTTGAAGCGGCTGACCGCGACGTTGATTTCCAGATGGGTGAGCGGTAATTATAGTTCTCTTGAGACAATAATTATTATCTGTATCTGTTCATATAAATAAATAAAATTGAAGTGGGGGAGGCCTATGTCCAGCAGTGGACGTCTTTCGGCTGAGATGATGATGACGATGAGATAAAATTGACGTGTTTTGTTTGTGATGTGAATATACCAGTTTTTTACAAAATTCAAAAAGTTTACACGGTACTTATGACATTTTTATTTTGTGTTTCTGGTTTTTCCGGCCAACCTCCAAAACGGTTGGTCCGTTGGCAGATAGCTGGTTTTTTGTCCCGGTAAAACGTTAACGTGGGATAATTTCCGACATCCACGCTATTACAAGCCGCGGTCACAAGCTAGTAGACCAATCGTATTTCGCTGTTATTGAGCTTCAAAGATGGCTTTGTTTGATTATGTTCAGACGCCAGCACATCAAGCTACCCGAATCTGTCAAATTTTCCCAATCAACTTTGAACCTAATGCTGTAGCGATAAAGTTGAAAATCTATTAAAGAAGTTTGACAGATTCCAGTAGCTTGATGTGCTGTCTGTACAAACGATGAATCGGAGGTACCTAACTAGACGTAATTCACAGTATTAACTCGGTGACAACTCTATTTAAAAGTATGTCTCTCAATAGATCCAAATAACATAACTTATCATAAAACCTGTAATAACTAAGGAGTTAGGCAGAGCCAAATAACATATACTTCTATAAACAAGTAAGTATATACAGTTATGGTCATGAAGTTTTTTATTGCAGAAAAAGTAATTTTAATTCCTTTGTATAATTTTTCTGTTAATTTTTCTTGTCTGTTTATATAATGTGTGTACATAAATGATAAAATAAATAATTAGGCATAGTAATTTGTCTGATTTCATTGTCAAAGTATGTTTTCCTTTGCCGCTGTAATTATATTCAAAGAGCTTTTGTTTTCTAGATTTTCATGGTCGCCTCAAAGCGTTGATTTATTAGAACTCCAAAATTGAGTTAACTCACCGCTTTGTTTGGTACACAGGCCACAGGAAACTTTCAAAAGGAAAACAAGTTCAGCGTAAAAAGCGAATTACGCAATAAGATTCGGGAGAGAAAAAAAAGCAGCCAAGCAGCCAACGAATTCACTTAATTCAAAATAATAGGAAGTTTCTGGGCACAGTTGCTCACAGATTTCCCTGCTTGAGCATTTTGTTTTGAAGATGTGCGAAGAAAATTTACGCCCGGAGGCCGCGAGCGGCACGGATTGCTCGCAAAGACCCGAAGTTAAATCGACTTCAGAACAGTTACTCCCTTCGGATGTGAGCTCCGATATAGGCTGCCTATCGACAGAAAATTTTAGGCTCCGAAAGGTTTTTTCGACGAGAAAGGTTGGAATAATACTTATAATCAGTTTTAGGGTATAAGTACTTTGAGTTTGGGTGTTCACTTTGAAACGTTTGATAAGTTTTAAGTTTGATTTGGGTAAAGGAATGTGATTGACTGGATACGGGATCAAACTTGGGTCAGGTTAAGTTGGGTCAAATAAGGAACTGGAATTTATATTCCGCCGTGTTTTTGGGTCGGGGTTTCGTTATTAATTCGGATAGGCAGGAAATAATTTCGAGTGAAGTTTTCTAATTATTTTGGAGTGTTATTTATTTATTGGATCTCCAATAGAGGCTACACAATTATATGTCAGTATACATAGAATAAAAATGGTGAAGGAAAACATCTTGAGGAAACGCATGTCCTATAACCAAAAATTCGGAGACAAGTGACATCTACCAACCCGCACCGGGCCTGCGTGGTGGATTACGGCCAATTCCCTCCAGGCAGACCATATCATTAACTTATAATCTAGGGACAGTAAGGCCTGAATTCCTGTTACGCCGACGACGATCGCGTACGTCAGTTGCGCATGTGAATATACACAGTGTTCTAAATAGCAACGCTGACGTCAGCGGTGCGTATGTTGGTACTGACCGTACGCTACGAGAGCGCGAGGCGCCCGTGGCTAAATAATAACAGCCGCACAGGTCGATCGATCAGGTTAAGCTACGCTTGCCGCGGTTGGTCTGTGGATGGGTGACCATCTTTACATATCGAGAGCCCTCCGTGCCTCGGAAAGCACGTTAAGCCGTTGGTCCCGGCTGTCATTCGTGGATCTTTGACAGTCGTTACGGGTAGTCAGAAGCCCGAAAGTCTGACAACCAGTCTTACCAAGGGGTATCGTATTACCCAGTAACTGGGTTGTGGAGGTCAGATAGGCAGTCGCTTCATGTAAAATACTGGTATTCAGCTGCATCCGGTTAGACTGGAAGCCGACCCCAACATAGTTGGGAAAAGGCTAGGCAGATGATGACTGTATTGTTTAAATTTGTTTGGTAAACAACCCATTTTTTTTGTAATATGAAAAGATAAAAATGGTTACTGTGGGTTATCCTTATGAGATAAACGTCTACCATTGGGGCTTTTTTTATCGATCTTATTAAGATATACAATTCCGTAGTACATTAATTTGATCTATCTCGTAAGATTTAGCCAATGTTTGCAATGTAAGCGCACAAAAATATGTTTGTTACATCACATCACAAATCTTTGAATTTCTCTGCTTTTTTTCTACTATAATATGCATGTATTATACATATTATATTAACCTTTCTCTTGAATCACTCTGTCTACTCGTATTGCTGAAAACTGGATTAAAATCCGTTGAGCAGTTTAAAAGATCTAAGATTACAGACAGCGGGAACGAATTTGTTTTATAGATACTGTAACGTAAAGATATATTTTTCCTATTTGACTCCGGTTCCTTGATTGTCTTGCTTTCCAGCATTAGGTCGCCCCAAGTGTTGTCGACAAGCATTGATCTCTTGCTTTCCTCATCGAAGTCGTCCTTGTCGCCATTTTGATGTCATCTGCCCATCTACGGTACTGTGTGCCTTTTCTTCTTATTTTTATTTCGAAGTCCATTCTGTCACTTCTTTGGCACATTTCTCTGTCTTACTTCTTATAAAATGGCCTGCCCAATTATCTGAGCTTAATTACTCAATTAATTAAATAAAAGAGCTCGTTATCAAAAACCAACAATTTCCGGTGTTGACTACCAAAATATGCATATCCATTAGATTGGCGTCTGATTTTTCCCCTCTATTAAACATTTAAACATCAATCCAAAATAAATACCCTCAACTTCTTAAATAAATAACCATCGAACTCCGATCCTATATCACGGCTAGCCATTAAAATTTAAAGGTATTTTGGCTCGAAACAGTAACGAATGTTTCAATGTATCTTATGTAGGAACCAAATAGAAAACGTACTGCTTCACCCCCCATTAGCTTTATAGCTGGTACATAGTGCTGGCAGACTATTGTGCGTTAGGATGTATGGAGCTGTGTGGGCGTTGGTCCAAAAGTGAGTCACCAATGAGCCAATGAAACGGGATGGCAACGTTAGGGGTGAAATGTGTAGTTGGTGATTGATTCCTGGGAGATTAAGGGGTGATAATGAAGTTTGTTTGTGCAGAAACACAACTGAGTCTGTTATCCAAATTGAGAAGGCAGAGGTGGAAGACGTGGTAGTAAAAAGTACACTTCTTTGTAAATCTAAAGGCCATGTGATTAAAAAAATTTTTTTGTCCACAATAGAATACTCTCGTACACCATTTAAATTACAGATACCTATAAATGTAGACATTAACAGTATACTTAAGCTTAAAATTTACCTGCAGTCATGTTATAAGTCTCGTTTAGTGTCTTTCCTAATATACATTTTGTGGTGAACTATAAATTATTCACTAAATGGTTTTCAGGTACTTATTTTCATGCTATCTATTTCGTGAGTAAGGTAGTGTATCTACACCTTATATGCAGGTACTAATTAAATTGTCAATTTTATACAACTTTACAGCAAGCATTTTCTCATCTAGACTAATATTATAACGAGAAAAGATTTGATTTTTTGTACGTTTGTTTTTTACGCTTTCACGTTAAAATGGATTACTTTTTATCCCGATATTCCCACGGGATTGCCAGTTATGCGGGTGAAATCGCGGGGCGCAGCTAGTTTTATTTATGGTCACGTTACACATACACACATACACAAACATGCACACACACACACACACACGCGCACACACACACACAAACACACAGCGGAAGTGTGTCTGTAATTTACGTAGTTTTAATTATTTTTGGCACATGCCTTGAAAATACTGACAAAGAAAAGCCATAGATGTAAGACAAAAAATATTTATGATGACACAAGCATACAATATAAACACAGTTACACTCTCCGCTCAATCTGCATTTACGACTCACTGGGGCAGCAAGTTGATAAATTTTATGTTTTTCCTCCATTTTTAGAGCCTTATGCAAATGTGTAGTGACAAATAATAATATCTAGACTGATGTTGGGCAGCAAGAAGTTAAAAAATATGTTTGTTCTGAGACTTCTTCGATGTAACCTGTTTTTTTAAAGTTCTAGGCAAAGACTTATAAAAAAAGATGGACTCCGCGCCACGCATATTGAAAGTGAAGCACCGTACCGATCTATGTGTGCATGATTGACGATTGACGTTCTCGTGTCTCGTAATGCGGCCGTCGGCATACTATGATGTAAATGTGAGCGTGAGGCGTGTTTGTACCAACGATCCGGCTACTTACTGTGCTTCACTTTCGATATGCGTGGCGCGGAGTCCATCTTTTTTTATAAGTCTATGGTTCTAGGTTTAATTCTGCCTGCCAGCCTACTTTTCGATATGCATGGTTAATGGTTATCCAAGTCGACGACAAACGGTGCAATGACGGTGGTATGGTAGAACCGAAGGCATCCTGGCACAGGTAGATTAAACAGTAAAGACAATTGTACTCAAAGGTCTATGGCGAAATCTTCATGATAACTATTTGTCGTCATTATTGTTTTGATATAACTTTCAATTATTATTCTAAGTAAAATTAAATTTCTATTTCAATTAAAATTCTATTTCTACAGCACAGTTCCCAAAAATGTCAAAGCACTTCCTATCGAATTTTATTCACCATCTGTATCAATGCATTTCACCCGCACCGCCATCGAAACAAACAAAAAATGTTTGCGCCAACATTTGGCCAGCCCCCAAAACCTGGCCATATAATATACAAAGCTAAATTTCGTTCCACTTATTAAATAAAACAGGCCAGTGACCTAACAGGGATTGATGGCTATACCCTCACGTTGTTGGCAAACACTTTGGTCGTATAGAGCCAAAACGGTCACATTTTTATGGCCTCCTTGACCCGATAATATGGTTTACTTTGTCATTAATATATGGTATATGTATGGGAACTGGTGAAACTATAAGCAAAGTGGTAATGTTTGCTGGTGTCGAAGTTTGTTTGATGAGGTGAGGAATATGCAAGTTTCTTCCCTTGTGTAAATGGCGTGGGAATTGGGTTAAAGTGGTTTTTGTAATGAAGAGGTTGGCAGTCCGTTTATCAATGGTGCTGCTTTTCTTGCATTGAATTGTACCTATATTGATGTCAGTCCTGAAGTAAGGAGTAATCCTTCATATCCAACTTACATTGTTGGGTAAGCGTAACAGTAAATTGGATAAGGACGGCTCAAACTGAGGCGAATCCCGCGCGGGACGCGGGGCGAAACTATTCACGCCAGTTTAAACACCTCCATTCAAGTTGGTTGACACAATCGTCCCGAGAAAAGTTCAAACAGAGCTTTAATTGAGACCGGATATAAATTCGTTTCCCAAAATACTGTTCGAGTCCTCGATTTTTAACGTTATACCTAGCTTCTTTGGAATCGACATAGGACAAACCCAAAAAGATAAAAACAAGATGATTTTCCATATCCCCCTTTTTGGCTTTAAAAAAAAAATTAAAACAAAAAAAGTTGTCAAACCTTTTTTTGCGTCAGTCAACGGTACGAAAATGAAAAATCTCTAGCGTTGGGCCATTGATCTAAAACGGCCGTACATTGTGATGTACGGAACCTTCCGCGGTATTTATTACCGTTCACGATTCGGGTAAGCGGTCAATGTCGGTTGATAGATGGTAGTATGCAAATATGTGATGTGTTATGTTTGTTTTTGTTGCTGTTGTATTAAGGGCTGGCACGGCAAGGGATTTTTATGATATAGTAGAAATATAACTTATATTTATGACAGTTAAATGGAAATTTCAATGATGATGCGTAAGGACGTCACGGCATGCCTAAGGATACCGTAGCATCGTTGCCGTTGGAGTTTCAATTTTATTATTCATACAGTTAAGTTATATTTCTATTTTTCACATAAAAATCCCTTGCCATGCCGTGCCGGTCCTACGGCACCGTCCCAACACCGACGAGGAGCGATTCTAATCGTTGATGTCTACATCAACGATTTCCTCACTCAAGAAACGTACAAAATATTGTAGGTCTCGTGGAAGTAAAACCGATCCATAGTTTAATAGTTGATCGCTGACTGTTTATACTGCCGGCGAGTACTCGTTTGTCGCAGCGACAAGAGCTATCAAAGAGAGTACTCGCTCAGCGATACTCGCTTGGCGGGCAGAACACTCAATGAGAGCCTCACACTTGGTACATACTCTCCTACCAGCAAGTAATCGCTCGTCGCCTTCGCGCACTCGCTGCTCATTGCCAGCCATCTCGTTTTTAGTTTTTAGCTCGTTTCTACTCGCTTCTCGCCGGCAGTGGGACAGGTACTTTAAGGTCGTGATTAATGTGATGATAGGGCGTGCTTCGCGAGGTGGTTATGGCTAAAGCCGGTCCGGTTACGCTAGTCTCGTCTCATGGGTGTCGTAAAACTTGATTTATGAGAAGATAATTTTAATAGGTGGTCTCTGTAACGGTCTGGATAATACAAGAGCAGTGGCCCAGTGTGGTAACAGCCGTGACTTACGGGTCGTAGGTCGTCGGTTCGAACCCAGACAGGCGCTTTACTTTGCGTGCATTATTTCATCACCACTGCTCTCAAAACGGTGAAGAAAAACATCGTGAGGAAACCGGCATGTCCTTGAACCATACATTCTAAGACATGTGACATCTACCAACACGTACTGTGTCCGTGTTGTGGATAACGGCCCACTACTTCTCACCGGGAGGAACAGGCCTCCTCCCGGTGAGAGGGAGTGGGCCGTGCCATCACAGCAGTGGGAACATTATAGGCTGATTATGCTACTTGCTTATCATACTAATATTATAAAGGCGAAAGTTTGTGAGTATGTGTGTGAATGTGTGTGTGTCTTAAATATGTTTGTTACTTCTTCACGCTCAAACGACTGGACCAATATTGATTAAATTTTGTATGGAGGTAGCTGAAACCCTGGATTAACATAGGTATAGGCTACTTTTTATCCCGATATTCTCACGGGATCGAAACTTGTGCGGGTGAAACCGCGGGGCGCAGCTAGTGTAACTATAAACTGTTGAGTTTAAAGTCTAATAATTTCCATCAAGACCAAAGGACCGAAGGCCAACGAAACTAAAACAAAGAAAAAAATAAAATGAGTAACATAATCCCAAATATTTTAGCTCTCAAATATAAAGCTAGGAGTATACGAGCGTGCCTCGCCTAGCGGCTCACAGACTCACAGTATGTACGGGCTTTGATGACGTATAAATTTGCGCGCCTCGCAAGGGATTTGCTGTGGCCAGCCAACCGCAAATAGCGCATTATTGGTAGTATTCTGTGTTTGTGAAATATGTGCTGTGGTGACCTGTTTTGTAAAGTTAACATGTTCATAGATATGTTGTTCGTGTAATTTCGTTCGGCAACCCGTGATTTGATTATAGTTTGTGCAGGTATTTCTAATGTAAATAATGTCAATTTCCAGTGTTATTATTCGCAAAATGTTAGATGATGAAAAGACCATTGTTTGTTCGAACTTTCCAATAATGGTTTGAAGCCTTTATTATGGATAACTTGCACAAATTCAATGATAATAGACAAAGTATTTTTATTTTTTTACATCAACTATGCTTTAGCTGCTCTCAAAACGGCGAAGGAAAACATCGTGAGGAAACCGGCATGTCCTAGAACCAAAAAATTCGAAGACATGTGACACCTGCCAACCCGCGCCGAGCCCGTGTGGTCGATTACGGCCCACTCACACTCACAGAGTGAAGGCCTGTGTCCCAACAGCGGAAACATTAGAGGCTGATTATGCTAAGCTTTAGCCCGCAAATTTCTTTAATTCACTCATTTAATAAAACAAATAAGATCTACTAACTAAAACTATTATTAAAACAACATATAGTATTATTAACATAAATAATTACTGCAACTTCCAATAAACCTAAAACATCTAACCTTTCTACAAAATTAAAACAACCCCAGCGTAAAATACATAACATTATCTTTAAAATACAAACACTTTGAACTACATCTTCGTATCGAAAGGAGCTTTTAACTACGAAGGGTGTGGTATTAAACAGGCTTTGCCTTGTCACCGTGCTCGAGGCACTAGCCGACGGTGGAACCTAAGCTTTATTTATGTTCCTACTTTTATATTAACGGTCTTTTCGTTTCTTGTAGACTTGAAAATTGTTTAATTATAGACAAGGTTCAAGGGGCGTGATTTTTGTTAAGGAAAGTGCTTAATTTTAATTACTTTTCCAGTTAAGTACTAAAAAGGTTATGAAAATATCTTAACTGTGTACCTACTTACGTGTTTCTTAAAATTTTGTCTTGGTTTCGGATTTAGATGTTAAAATATTTTTTGAACATATTTTGGATAGCTTTGTTTTTGGTCGGATATAAATAAAATCCCCGTGTATTGGCAAAGGTCTGAGTTAATCTAAACATGACGCTGTTTCAACAGTACAATCAGTCGCATTTGTTTTTTTTTGTTACATAAAGAACTCCCGGACACCTGAATCGAACCACCCTGTGTTTTTGTTTAAAGGTCCCCCTTTTAGGGTTTCGTACCCAAAGGGTAAAAACGGGACCCAATTACCAAGACTCCACTGTCCGTCTGTCTGTCACCAGGCTGTATCTTATGAACCGTGGTAGCTAGACAGTTGCAATTTTCACAGAATGTGTATTTCTGTTGCCGCTATAACAATAATGACTAAAAATATAATAAAATACATATTTAATGGGGGCTCCCATTCAACAAACGTGATATATTGCCGTTATTTTATATGTAGTGTTAAATATTGTATGGTGGTACGGGACCCTTCGTGTGCGAGTCCAACTCACACTTTTTAAATAATGGTAGTAAGAATAAAAAAATGTTTTGAAGTCACTCACTATCATTTTCGTTTGTAATTTTTCCAAATTTAAAATCGGAATACTAAATAACAAAATAGTTTAATTGTAATAAGTTTTGAAGAAACAATGGTTGACATAGAGAAAATGTTTCTTTTTTTTGTAACTTATGTTACCTTTAATAGCATTTACTACGGCCGTCATCGTCATGCAGTTCGGCATAGATGCTTAATAATCAATCTTAGATAATTTACATGCTCTTAATCAACTATCTACTTTAGCCTCATTTAGTTTAAATTGATTATTGAACGGCCGTTTGTTATAAAAAAGTCTTACACAAAAATCGGTTGCAATGGTAGTTGAACATTGTTTTGTATGACAGTGCGAGTATGTGTTTCCAGAACTTGATATGTATCTGAATCTCTGAATTCAAATATCTAAATATAAATAATAACATGAAAATGAACAACTTTTAATATGGGCGGACTCAAATATAAACAACTTTTAATATGGGACGGACTCAAATACAAAATAGAGCAGCTGGTTTTATTTTCTCGATTTCAGTGTTGGTCTCTTAGTAAAAGTTGTTCATTTTCATGGGTATCAATAACTACACTTCCTTAACCCTTCGTATAGCGGAACGGATATCTACGCGAGACACAATGGCTTTTTAATTGTGTAATTACGTCTGTAATTACGACATTCAACCGGTTAAAGTATGTTTTAACCTGACACACTGTATACCGAGACCCCTCTTCGTGCCTCGGAAAGCACGTTAAGCTATTGGTTCCGGTTGTCATACGTGGTATCTTTGACAGTCGTTACGGGTAGTCAGAAGCCCGAAAGTCTGACAACCAGTCTTACCAAGGGGTATCGTACCCAGTAACTGGGTTGTGGAGGTCAGATAGGCAGTCGCTTTATGTAAAATACTGGTACCGACATAGTTGGGAAAAGGTTAGGCAGATAACTGATTGAATTACATAACCAGTTACACTATAAATAATATATAACGTACAATACATAGTTACCCGTCGATGTCTGATTTTTGTTTACCGACAGATTCGCCGTTCAATACTTGTTACATAAGAACGTTTAAAAATAAAACAGCAGTCTGTTTCATATACTTACTTAACATTGTTTGCGTATAATAATAATATGACGCATACGGGAATAACATTTTCATACTGATTTGGTAATAAATCTTATGAATGAATGAAAGAGATACAAATACAATGTTTTTGCCTAAAAGATCTAGAGTTTGGTATACATTACATACATAATCAGCCTATAATGTTCCCACTGTAGGGACACAGGCCTCCTCTCTGTGAGGGAGCGAGCCGTAATCCACCACGCGGGCCCAGTGCGGGTTGGTAGATGTCACATGTCTTCGAATTTTTGGTTCTAGGACATGCCGGTTTCCTCACTATGTTTTCCTTCACCGTTTGGAGAGCAATGTGATGAAATAATTTACACAAAGTAAAGCGCCTGTCTGGGTTCGAACCCACGACCTACAACTCGTGAGTTTGGTATAATTTATGATAATTCCGCCTACCTCTGAGTTTCTTTTTCACTGTTTCTTCTCAGAGTAGTTTTTAAGGAAACACCGACCTCGTCTAGTTTTCAAATATTATAGTTGCTCTTTGACATGTCATTTGTTCTTTCAGAAATAAAATATTATTTACCTCTGGTTTTAGCTTTGATTAGTAACTGGCTGTCAAATATAACTTTCACTATAGCGAATGATTGACAAACATAATTAAAGCGTTTGAAAATAAATGTTCATCATAAAGCCGGAGACACATAATATGGATATTTCTCAGAAACAAATCATACGTATGATCATTTATCAACTCATCAGCGTAATGTTTTCAGCCGAAAGATGTCCACCGCTGGACATAGACCTCCACCAAGCGTCGTCACATCGACCGGTTCTGTCTTCCAGCATCCAGTGGATTCCTGCAGCCTTCAGTCCTTTACAAATTGCCTAAGGCCACCGCCACGTCAACGAGAACGAGATCTACTTCGACGTATCGATTTCGAGAACGAGATGGCGACGCCTAAGTAGCTACCGCACGTCCGTCAACGGGACGTCATAATTATTCGGTTCAATTGATCTCGTTTCTTGTTGATGTCCTGTTAATGGTGGTTGTGGACGAACGCTTTAATGCTTACGGTACCCAGCCGCCACTCCAGTACATTTCGGCCCCATTGGCTATCTGTTCAGCGAGCAATGTGCCCTGCCCACTGCCACCTAAGTTCAACACTTACGATCAACTTATAAAGGCCATAAATCAATCTAAAGCTTGGCACAGACTTCACCATATACCCAAGAGCACAACCATCCCACCCAAAATCGGAACACGTCCTAATTTGATATTGGTAACCTTTCCGTCTGTCAGTCATAACAAAATTGAATTGTGCCCTATCATGGGATATAATACCCGCTCGTATACACGTGAAATTTTATTCATTTATTCAGTGGCCTTAATATCTGTGGGTTGCGTTTTGTTCAGAGGGGAGAGAGGCAATTGAATAGTTGCATCTCATCTCACTGGTGTAAGAGATGAAAAATGTAAGTAAAAGCCCGAGGCTGAGTTATCAGTATAAGTTTTCTTGAGTTCCAGTAAATCTGTGAACTTTAAGGCTACGCACGCACTTTGCGGCTTGCCTAGCGAGTCACCTTGCGAGTAGCGAAGTGAAACTACCGCTCAAGAACATGCGCAACCGGTCGCATTGCGCGCTTGGCGCCTTCGCTATTCGCCTAGCATTTATGTAAGGATGACAAGTCAGTATAGGCTCTAAACGGTAAGCAAACCACCTGCCTGCCACCTGTGTGTACGTAACCTTAAGATATATTTTGGTTTTAATTATAGTAATAATTGATATCTGTTACATCTCTGTCAAAGAATACTTGACAGAGAAATTAATTGAATATTTCGTTGTGTTCTCCAAAGAATCTTTATAATCAAATTAATAACTTTACCCAATATCGCTCGCTATATACTTCGAAATTAATACGAAAATTCTAGAAGCACGGTTTACTTGAAATATTAATAAACATAGTGGTTTTGTGTTACGATACTGACAAAATTGCTTTCAGCGAAGCGCTTGTAAAAATTAATAAAACTGGATCATGCAGAAAAAGCAATTAACGCACATTCTGTGGAGTGTCGAATTGCCCGTCCATTGCCGGGACGTATCGCCGTGTGGACCTGCCTTTATAACTCGTTTACCGAACAAAGGATCCGTACAAAATAACCGAAAAGAGACGAAAATGTTAGAACACGGTAAATCGTCTATTTTTACGATTGACTAGAATGTGGTTGAATATAATAGATATTATGGCTCAAACATTTTGTACATAATATCCATGATAAAATGTGAAACTGTTTTGAAGAAGAACTGGACAAATCAAAATACTGGAAGAGATGATCGTAGATGAGGTTAAATTCTGACGAAATGGTGGTCAAGTAAATGTGAGAAGGGAAATAGGTGACTCTGTCGCAAGTCTGGAAAGTACATAATATTGTCAAACGTGTATGAGCAGGTAAAGGAGTATTTAAAGCCTGATTTACAGGCTGTTATTTAATTGCCTGTGTTACACCATAAGCAGAAGGCCTTAAGACTTTTCTGACAACCAGTCTTACCAAGAGTTACAGGGTAACAAAAGTAACAGGGTTATGGAGGTCAGATAGGGCGTCGCTCCGTGTAAAATATTGATATTCAGCTTCATTCGGTTAGACTGGAAACCGACCAAAATATAGTTAAGTAAAGTTAAGGAAAATGATGAGTAAATATCAAGTAAAAGAGATTCCCTAAGCCTAACACTTGGATTCTAAATCCTAAATCCTACTATCCTACTTCCTACTAATCCTACTAATATTATAAATGGATAGATGGATGGATGGATGTTTGTTACTCTTTCACGCATAAACTACGGAACGGATTTTGATGAAACTTTGCAGTAATATAGCTTATACACCAGAACAACACATAGTATACTTTTATCCCGATATTCCCATTTATTTCCCGATTGACATTTATGCGGGTGAAACCGCGGTGCACTGCTAGTATGATAATATGTTCATTGCCAAAACAGATCGTTAACATAGGCCTTCTAAAACCGCACTAGTTCAGAGTTATGTTTTGTTTAGGCCTCCAGCCGTCCCTAGTGGGATATTAAGAGAATTTTGCGTTTTAGTGTAACTTTGATATATTATGTGCGTGTATTTTGTATTAAAAAGTTTTAGGATCTGAGTTTGGCCGCCATATTGAAATTTCATTTATGGCTCAGCACGTGAGGGTTGTTGACGTTATTTTTATTCAATTAGTGTGTTTATTTGCGAATATTCTTCTTGTTTTAAATAAAATAGTGTTTTTTTCTCTCACAGTGGTTTTGAAGCACTTTTTGAACTACATAAATTCACATTGTGAAGGCTGGTTTGTAACGTAGGTTTAGGAGAAACCAATTTTGGCTTTCAAATTACAAGGAGATTCTGACACAAATTCGAGTATTAGGTAATTATATAATGCCTGTATGTTTTCCATTTTTCTAGCAGGCCAATTCCCGAAATAAAAACGTTCAATATCTAGTCGCAATCTCATCTCAGCGACAATCAATATCAAAAACTTGTAAAAAATATAGCGAAATTAGAGGTATTTTTGACAGATTGAGACTGAGATCAGACTGTGAACGTTAAAAATATAGAGATAATTATCAAAGGTAGCAAATAAAATACATAGCCTAAAATAAACTCGCTTCAGTTACGAATAAACCATCAAAGAAATCCATTCCTAAGAATATCACAAACCGTTACTAATAAAATAAAAAAAACAGAAAGAAAAACTAAAATTATTTCTAAGATATCAACGGTCTTGTAGCCATCCCTTCGCTCTTTTCTCAGATTCTCCGTTTCTTCGATTTCTCGTAGTTTCTTCATCCCCCTCCAGTCCGCCATTCCTAGTGCATCCGAGATTAATTTTCCGAATCATTGGTCAGTTTCACACTACACCGGACTTTAAGAAGATGTTTCCATTACCCGCTATAACTTTGCAATTCTAATTTGCCTGCATCGCCGTCTGTCTGTAAAAATGTATTCGTTTCCTTTGAGTTATTTAAGAGCTCATTGCGTTTGGAGTAGAGAATTATAGTTTGGAAGACGATGGGGTTGGAGTGTTATGAATTTTCTATTAGAATATATATTTTTCTTTAACAATGACATGTACATTTACTGTATAAAGTATTATATTATTTTAATTATTGTGAATGTGAGGACTATGTGGGTCATTGTTTCAGTTTTAATCATGGTCTGGCAGTTTGAGTAGTTTATGCGGCCTACCCAAATGTCCTGTTTTTGGTATTGTTCGTCGAATCGTTGTGCTCCTTAAGTTCTGAGTTGAGCTGCACGGTTCTGACAAATGCGTGCACTGACTGGACAGGTCCTCTCAATCTGTGTGGTTATTTCCTCAAAATACCATTTCAGACATCAATCTACATGGCCCTCAAAGATTATGCCCAAATTTTTATATACACTTTGACATTGATGATTTTTATATATACAATGACATGAATATTTACTTTGTAAAGTATTTTTTATTTTTTTTATTTAATTGTTGTGAATGTGGGGACTATGTGGGTCATTTCTTCTTTTTTTACTGTTTTCCTTCTTAGTTAGTTTTAATCATGATCTGGCAGTTTGAGTACATTACGCGGCCTACCCAAATGTCCTTTCTTTGGTATTGTTCGTCGAATCGTTGAGCTCCTCAACTTCTGAGTTGAGCTGCACGATTTTTGACAAATGCGTGCACTGACTGGACAGGTCCGCTCAATCTGTGTGGTTCTTTCCTCAAAAGACCATTTCAGACACCAATCTACATGGTCTTCACATGATCTGACCAAGATTATGTCTGGACTTTAAAAGAGACTGTGACCTCTGAGTTTGTTTCGGCCTTTCTTCTCAGAATAGTCAGATAGGAAACGCCGACCTCATGTAGTTTTAAAAAATATGATTGACGTGTAAAAGTGTTTGTACAAACCTACTTACAGAAAATAAATCATTTATCATTTATCATTTCTGTGTTTACTTACTTATGTGAAACAAGCTTGAGCGCGTGACTTTGTCCGCGTGAAACAATGACACTCGGCAATAGTGTGTATCCTTCTATCAGTGCACTATTTTTTTGAAAATGATATGAAATTATTTATTTTATAAATAGGATATCGGAATCACTTTTACACGTCATATTATACACATATAAAATAAATACCTAGATGAGGTCGGCGTTTCCTATCTGACTACTCTGAGAAGAAAGGCCGAAACAAATTCAGAGGTAACAAACGTCTCTTTTTAAAGTCTAGACATAATCTTGGTCAGATAATTTGAAGGCCACGTAGATTTATATCCGAAGTGGTGTTTTGAGGATTTGAGTGTACTACTCCAGTCAGTGAAAGCATTTGTCAGTAACCATGCAGCTCAACTCAGAACATGAGACTGGTTGCTGTAATCAGATCAGCAGTGCGATTCTGTAACCATCTCGCCGTGAAAACTTAGGTGAAGTGAGCGTGGAGTGAGCTGTCATTAGTGTAAATCCCTATAGCATCAGATGGAATGACAGCTCACTTCACCTAACTTCTCACGGTGAGATTCTAACAGAATCGACTGGCTGCACTTACAAAAACCTTTTACAAATACAAACAAACAATTTATTATACCTCAATATAATATAAGTTACGATGACGCAATGTCGTGTGTAGAGTACAAGAGAAGACAGTGTATTAATAGATGTCAAGAAAATGGTCAACAACATCTGTTTATGATCACATAACAACATTCTACGACCACTTTATAGTATTGTTTTTCTCAACTGTAAACAAACAGAAATGTGGTGAGATGGACTGAGATAATACTATGATCATTAGGAAGAAAGCAAGTAAACACTGAGAAAATTGTAGAAAATAAAGAAATACCACAAGCCAAAAGACGCCGTAAAAACATGTTTCTTATATGGTAAAAAATAAAGGGAAAGAGGGTCTCTCTTTCCCTTTATTTTTTACTAATTTTATGTTTTTTATAATAGTGGCATTAGAAATGCACACTCTGTGAAAATTTCAACTGTCTACCTATAACGGTTTATGAGATACAGCCCGCTGACAGAGAGACGGACGGACGGATGGTCAACGAAGGCTTAGCAATAGGATTCCTTTGGCACCCTTTGGGTACTCAACCCTAAAAAGACGTACTGCATCGCATCACTAAAGCGCAAACAAATAAGGATATGAGCAGAAGGATTATTTTAGGAAAGAAAAACTTTTTTACAAAAAAAATAACCGACTTCCAAAAAAAAACACTACAAAGTGATAAATAACTTTAATTTCGGAAGTCGGTGTCGTTGGTTCTGCATTTTCGTTTATTGACACCGACTTCCGAAATTAAAGTTATTTATCACTTTGTAGTGTTTTTTTTTGGAAGTCGGTTATTTTTTTTGTAAAAAAGTTTTTATTTTTCACTTTTTAGTGGGAGAGTTTGTAATTTATCTTAGTTACAATAGCCTAATGTCAACTGTTCATCACCTTTTACAAAATATTGCTAATAAATTTTTAGATTTTTGTTGATTTTTCAGAAACCGCTTTTCCGATTTCTATAAAATTTTCATGGGACCATTTGGGAAGTATACTCTTTCCAACAAAAAAAGAATTTTTCAAATCGGTTGGCAAGCGACGGAGTTATGCGCGAACAAACATAAAAAAAAAAAAATACAAACATCCGAATTGAGAACCTCCTCCTTTTTTAGAAGTCGGTTAAAAAAGAAAATACCATCTCATCATCATCTGTTTGCAAAACTTGAAGTCCTAAAAAGCATCAGTTGAAAAAGAGCGCTTTTAGGCCCGCTTGCACCACAAATCACAAAATGTGTCGCTTCGAACAACAATAGCACTAGATTTAGTGTGGGTTGTTTCACGTCCACTTGATGCACGCGTATGCAAGCGTGTATGCATAAAAAATGGCGCTAACTATTACAGTCAAACCAAAAAAGCGTTGTTTCAAATTACAATTACTAAATTATGGCCTTGCCGTACGTCAAATATCGTATCGTATGTAACGTTAACCAACCGTTTGATACAACCGCGTGCCCCAAGAATTAGGAACAAACACACAATCGCTCATTTAGCTGCGCATTCATAAAGCTTGATTTATAAGCCACAACATTATTGTCGTCTTATTTTTCTGGTCGTTTATGATGTGCTCATCGGAAATCTAGTAGGTACTATTGTTAATCGAATGTTTAATGCGTCAAAAACAGAAAAGAACGATGTATTCAATTCGTTTAGAGCTAAACGTATTTAATGATTTATGGTGCAAGCAGGCATCTATAAACGTTACGTTTTGTTATGCGTTATTCCTGTCACTGTCGCACAACTATCAAACCACAAATGCAAGATAGAGACGGGACCATGTCTAAGTCAAAGCACGTGCTAAGTAAAGTATAAAGATTGCGGCCTTGTTACGGTTTCCTATAAGAGTGGTGACCGCTACATGCGGCCGTAATGTCCAAATACTGAGCGTTTTTTGACATCTTAATATAAAATAATGTAACATTTTTGGGATGCATGAAGAAGCCTCCTCGTGTAGCGCAGTTTGTTCTGCCACTTTCTCAACTGAACCGAGCGCTCGGCGCATCCTGGACAGTCACACCGAACACCTTATTTGACTGGCCAATTCTTCCCTTGTTTGGACAGGCAGGTAGGGCTAACGCCCGTCTGGTTTGCGTTCCAGTGCCTTGAGTTTCAGTACCTTAGGCATCTTCTGGGCATGCTCGTTCCATCTTAGACCTCATCCATCGCTTTACATTAGGCGTAATCGAGGTCAAGAGCGCCAAGAGCGCGCCATTCAGCAATAAAAAAAAAATGGGTGAAAATGACAGATGTTCTTCTAGAAAACTGTAGCTTAAGAGTGCTGATAAAAAATGTGGAATATTTATCCGTAAAAATATGCTTAAAACTAATATAATAGCACCGAAAACAATATTTTCTTTTAAGAGCTGCAACACTTAGTACCATTGTGATGTAAATTGGAACTGCTTAAAGCCGTGCCTCAATGTAATTTAATCCGAATAATTTACGTAATCAGATGCATTATTGCACGGGCTGGGTCGGAATATTGCCACAAAGATGGTTATTGAATGTGATGAGAAGAATGTTGAAAACAAGTTATATTGAGCATTTACAATATCATTGTGACTACCGAGATGACGACTAATAGAGAAGTATGGAAGAAAAAGACATGTTGCGCCGACCACAAATTAATTGGGATGATGGTTATAATATCTGTGATGCTATTCTGTAAAAATCTCACCGTGAAAATTTTGGTGAAGTGAGCTGTCAATAGCTCACCGTGAAAACTTAGGTGAAGTGAGCTTAAAGTGAGCTGTCTATAGCTCACCGTGAAAACATAGGTGAAGTGAACTGGCAATGGTGGAGGATCTCTCTTGGACTTTGGACATCGTACGAACAACATGCGCTGAGAAACAGTCCCGCGTTCCGTATCTGGTTATGTCGTGTACCTACAGTGTGTGATTCGCTGGTGTGAATTAATTTGTTCTTAAAATTATAATCTGATTTGAACTGCAAACGGTTTTTCTATTGCACATAAACCAACACTACCCAATACACGCCCACATGGCTGATAATAATTAAACACACATACCTTCTCCGTCATATATATCCTTTAAAATATTCATAAATAAAGCAAATTAATATTTCTATCATTCACCCTCCATCAACTCTCACTGTTTTCACTATCGTATAAATTAGTTACATTATTTTAAATTCAATTATTAGACTATTCTCGTCTGTCATTCGTGGATCTTTGACAGTCGTTACAGGTCGTCAGAAGCCCGAAAATCTAACAACAAGTCTTACCACGGGGTATCGTATTACTCAGTAACTGGATTGTGGAGGTCAGATAGGCAGTCCCTCCATGTAAAATACTGGTATTCAGCTGCATCCGATTAATCTGGATGCCGACCCCAACATAGTTGGAAGAAGGCTAGGCAGATGATGATGACATTTACTGAGATATTTTATAATTTTTTGACACACAGTGCAACTAAGTGATACTAACATAGTTATTAAGTTTTATTTACTAACACAATAGTCACTATATTATTATTTATACTTAGGTTCAGGTATGTATCTATGGGTCTTTGTTACCTGAAAATAAATGGTTTATTATTTATTTCTCGTAACGGTGGATCCCAAACTAGATACTTCCTTTAAAATATACATACATAAAACAAATTAATGTTTCTGTCTCAAAACTCACCCTTCATTCTCCATTCACCCTCCATCAAAATGAAAATTAAACCATAATCCAGTAATTTTTTTCACTACAGTATAAATTGGCTATTTAATTTGAAATTCACATATCATATTATTTCCCGTAACGGTGGATCCCACCCTGTATTAATTTTCAGGGAACACTGTATTATGCGAGGTCTGCGCTTAACGATTACATACATATTTATGCAGCTTTATAAATATTTATAGAGAGGTGTCGCTTGTGATCAGTTTCATGTGGTTTTAGTTCATTATAATCGCCATTATTATAGGCTTTAGAGGGTTGTAATATTGGGTGATAGTTGCTTTATTTGTAGGGTTAATTTTGTTTGTATAGTTCAGTGTTAAAAAAGGAAATTGTGGTAATTATCATGGTTTAGTCCGTTGCGGACGGATTTGTGATATATAGGAATAGAATGATACTTGTGTGTTTGTTAAAAAATATGTAAGTACAGAAGAATTGTGACTTTTTTGATTTATACGTACAGACGCCAGCACATCTATCTGTCAAATTTCTTTAATAGATTTTCAACTTTATTGCTAAAGTTTAAGGTTCAAAGTTGATTGGGAAAATTTGACAGTTTCGGGTAGCTTGATATGCTGGCGTCTGTACTTTCTGAGTTTATCTTGGACATCGCTGACATCTGTGAAGGAAAAACGTCGTGAAGAAACCTGGACATAGTTCGTACAAGTCTGAAATCACTAACCCGTCTTGAGCAAGGGTGGTGATCAAAGCTTGTGCCTCTCTGGTGTGGAAAGAGGCGTTTGCCTTGCAGTGAGGCAATAACAGGGCTGTGTTAATTAGCTTACAACATTTTATTTAAATGGTTATTCAATATTTATTTAATTTTGGAATAGAAGATTATTTTTTATTTATTTTTTATCTGTTTGGGCTCTTGGCCTCGATCACGCCTGATGGAAAGCGATGGATGAGGTTTATGATTCAACGAGCATGCCCAGAGTATCCCTAAGGCACTGGAATTCCCACGCATCGACGAAACACTGCAGGCTGCTTGACGCCGGATTCCGGTGGGAGGGTGGTTGCAAACCAGGCGGGCGTTAGTTCTACCACCGCAAGGGAAGAATTTGCCAGTCAAATAAGGTGTTGGCTGAGCGCTCGGTTCATTTGAGTAACTGGCGGAACAAACTGCGCTAAACGAGGATTCTTGTTCATGCATCCCAAAATTACAACAGATTACACAAAAGAAAATACATAGAGAGAGAAAGTGGTAATTAAGTACTTATTTTTAATACAGAGCCATCTAGTACCTATCCGTTTTAAGATGCTCTCATAAAGCTGTCGCTATCTTGGAATTTTAATTTATCTCGCAATTGGCTTCGGCATCCTCGAAAACCATGAAAACGACCCGGTGATAAAAGATTTTCGCAGCGCTCTCTTGGATTTTCAATTTGACCTCACTATTGGCATTAGCACCCTCGAAAACCATGAAAACTATCTGGGAGAAAGCCGCATGGAGCCCTATAATGCTTTTTCGTTACGTGACGATTCTCGTAATTTTAAGAACGTTCTCAGTTTGATCTCAGTCTCAATCTGTCAAAAATACCTCTAAATTTTCTACATTTTAGACATTGTCGTTGAGATGAGACGGTGCGGGCGACTAGATTTTGAATGTTTTTTTATTACGGGAATTGGTCTTCTGATATCTTTCCATTATATCTACATTAAGGCTTACGAGTACCAATAAGGTACACACGGTACAGCTCTAGTCCTTTTGTCGATGCCCTTCAGCTTTGTTTTTAAGTAATGTGAATATAATAGAAACGTACGTGAGGGACTAATACATAAAGTGTTAACTTCGTGGTCGTGTGCCCGACACTAAGTGGAATCAGAATTGTGTGTTTTTGTTCGAAAGTATTTTATCTGACAACGGCGAAGTAGTGCGCCATGGTCTGGGGCGATATCGATCGGTTGATGAGGAGATAGTTTTGTTATCTTTTTATAAGGAAAAGTCCCTGAAAAGGATTTAGTAGAGGCCTTTGCCCTGCAGCGGGACAGCATAAGCGAGTAAAAAACAGGTATTTCTGTTGATTTTTGTACAAGAACGAATCGATTTCCGTTTGGATTCTTTTTAATTACCTACAATTGTTACTATTTGTCTGTTACCTTTACACGCTTTAATGGCTGAACCGCTTGGATAACAGGATAACATTTATCCCGGTAGCACGTTCCCGTGGGATTATTTTCGAGATCCACGCGGGCGAAACCGCGGGCTGAAGCTAGTAAATAATAAAAAATCATGCCTATCATCAGTCATGAATCACTGTAAGAGCCGGTCCACACGGTGCGGTGCGGCTGCGACGCGGTACCTGAGTGGTGCCGCTGCGGTTTCTTACATATAAAAATGTGTGGCGCTTCGGTTATGACTTGAGACGAGGCGGGGAGGGGTGTAAGCAGTGCGGCGCCGGAAAGGCACGGCTCAGTTGTTTGTGCGGCAGAGGGAAGTAATAAGAGCAGCAACACACGTCCTTCCAGATCCATTGTTATTACAGACTGTCGTAGAGATGGGCAAGCCACTCTTTTCGTCGCCGCTTTGGGGCCGCGACGCCCTCGCCGTAAGAGCGTTGTGACGCCGCACTGCCCGTGTGATCGCCAGTGCGGCAAGATGTTTGCGGTGCGGCACCGCACAGGGGACACTAGGAATTTATTCAGATTTCGGGTAAGGATTTTGGCATTTAGGATTGTATGTATTTTAAGTTTTTGTGTTGTCCCTCTTGTTTGGAAACAGGTCGGCGCTCATTAATGCCTGTCGAAGTATTGATTTCATCGCTTAGTTACATAGGACTAACGAGGTTTAGCTTTGATTGTAAATATTAATACTGTCTAATAAATTCGCACTAATATCGTAGTAAAGCATAGCATCACCTTTGTACCTATTTTTCTGGTCTGTTTAATATGTGTGTATATAAATGGTAAATGGTAAATAAAATGTGCAATTGTTTATTATTGTCAGCTTTGTGTGAAATAGCTTAAATTGTTTGAAAAAAAGAAATAATGTTTGAACCCTGTGAATCGTACAGGAAGATCACAAACTAAACTAAACACGATTACAAATAAAAAAATATAAATAAGTATTTATTTAAAAAGAAAGTAAAAAAAAACAGAAACTCTTGTACGAGGCCAAAAGGCTATCTCAGCATGATGATAGGGCTTTGTTTCAAGTAGATATTTATCATAAATAACAGCTACGATTGATAAGAAAAACAAACTGTTTTTACTTACCTCACAATACATAAACCACGAACAAAACAAGTAGTATCTACCGAAAAATCTATCTTTATTTACAACAATATTTCTCCGCAAGCCGTACGTTTGTTGAAGCTCAAACAAATCTAACACCAAACATACCAAGTCACGTACCAAACACATTTACAAGGAATATCGCGGCAAGTTCTCAGTTCTAGTGCTGCAACTTGTGTGCTAACTTGCGATAGCTTCTAAACTGATATAAGAAGGAAAGGAAGTTATGATGTAAGTGTAACTTGGAAGAATGAACTGTCAGTTGACTAGAAGGAATACAAAAGCATCAGAGTGTAAGCGTGTCTCGTCATACTAATAACATAATCAGCCTATAATGTTCCCACTGCTGGGTCTAAGGCCTCGATCCTGTCGGTGAGGAGGGGCCATAATCCGTCACGCGGGCCCAGTGCGGGTTGGTAGATGTCACATGTCTTCGATTTTTTTGGTTCTAGGACAGGACGGATTCCTCACGATGTTTACCTTCACTGTTTTGAAAGCAGTGGCGATTAAATAATTCACACAAAATAAGCGTCTGTCTGCGTTTGACCTATACCACTGGTCGTTTCATTGGTTATAAAGAAATAGATTTACTGTAATGCTCTATACTGTGCTTCGAGTCCTACATCCCATTCCTACAAATATTATAAACGCGAAAGTGTGAAGATGACGGATGGATTGATGGATGTTTGTTACTCTTTCACGCAAAAACTACTGAACGAATTTAGATAAAATTTGGCGCACAGATAGTTTATAATCAGAATTAAGACATAGGATGCCTTTTATCCTGACATTCCTACGGGTTCGAAACTTATGCGGGTGAAACCGCGGGGCGCTGCTAGTCAAACATAATTTTGCTTTCTTCAAATGAATAGTGTATATTTATCATCATGCAATATACCTATCCATCTTGCTTCTCAAATCATACATTTATAATGTAGAATTGCCATCACATACTCTGTCTCAATATAATAAATATTATTAGCCAAGTGACAAAAAAAGAATAGCAAAATTTATGAGTTCCTCATGTTATATCAAATGTCACTTAGAAGCAGTCAGCTCAGAACCTAATTAACCCATTCAGTATTCCGCTCCCAGGTAAAGGGAGCTCTTTGTCATACAACTAAATCATATCTTATCATAGAAATGTATTCGTCAAGTGAACAGACAGCCTAACCCTATTACCACAGTAGAAATATAAACCAGTAACACAACCACAGTTCGTCCACAGTTATTGTACGACTCATAATTTCTAGGAACATCGATCCCGGTTGTCTGACACCATACTCCCTGAACTACTACTGGTCCTGATTTCATACTATCCGGGCGTATGTAATGTTTTGACGTTTTATCTGGAGTTCCAATGGCATCTCGGCTTTATGTCAGAGTGTGTTACGTTCTAACAGTTTTTTTTGTTTGGTACAATCTTGGAGGGTTAGGTTTTAGTACGAAGATTTGATTTATTAAGCAGGTGAGTATCTTGTTTTATTTATTTAACGTCTACTTATCTACTGTTCGTAAAACAAAAAAAAAACAATAATAATAAGTAAAAAGCTACTACTGACACTTTATTTGTCAATGTATAGTAATTAAGGCTTGCATAATCATCATAAACAATGTTCCCACTGCTGGGACACAGGCCTCCTCTCTGCGAGAGGGAATTGGCCGTAATCCACCACGCGGGCCCAGTACGGGTAGGTGGATTTAGGTTTAAATAAATGGACATGATCATTAATAATAGGAACACATAATCACCCCAATTCCATTAACTTTCCAGTAATTTTATCCATCATTCATATTGACAAAAAGATCCACTCACCTAAATCACTACTACAAAACAACTCCTACGACCTAAACTAAAAGTTTAGCCGTGTGTTGTAGCTATTGGTTCGGGTTGAATAATTCGATCATTTATTCACCTAACTACCTAACATTATAAACCCATTATAAGTACCTGCTACAACACACACATATACACCCTATAATTTTTGAAAGTGAAAGCCTTCACGAAAGCGTTTGCTTTCGTGAAGGCTTTCACTTAGCTAAGTGTAGACTTAGCTAGAAATTATTCTAGATCTATTAGTCTAGTCTATGCATAGGGTATCAAGTAACAAATCGTTGCCATTTGTCTTTGGGAGCTACATGATTCAGTTTTAATTTATTTTTTTCCGATTTAGGTACTGTGGGGGTATGCCTTACATAGGGTTAAAATGTACCTTTTCTCTCACTTTTAAGGTGGCAGGGGACATCTAAGCGCTAATTGTAACCATAAATTCAGTGATTCCAGACCTTATAGCGTATAAATTTTTCGTTGGTTATCAAAACCAAATCAGCTGTTTCATAGAAAAGTGCAATAAACACCAGCATTTTGAACGATATTGCTAATCCGTTGCTTCAATGTCCGAAGAATTTGTTTGCTCAACAACGTAAATAACGCAATCAATGTTTTTGAACTGTCAAAATGAAAACGATTACTATTACTGATACTGTGTTACACAATTATCACCCTGCTTTGCTCGCACCCTAAACACAAGTTAAATCTTACTTTGGATGCCAGAGTTCATCGAAAATACTCGGTCCCTTAGTTGTAACGCTGCATAATATTTAGATAAGTGTTTTTGTGCAACTGAATGTACCTAATATTGTTTTTTTTTTTTATGCGGGTGAGCATTTTTTTTTAATAACTTTGAATTATTTTACTAAATCCATGGCGTCGATATACGTGCCATCCTGCACAGACGCTAGCAGATCAACCCACTACAATCTGTCAATTTTGTTTAACAGATTTTCAACTTTATCCCTAAAACATAAAGTTCGAAGTTGATTGGGAAAATTTACAGTTTAGGGTAGCTTGATGTGCTGGCGTCTGTACATCCTCTTTGCTTACACTAGCGTCATAGCAGTACAAGTCCGTACAAATCACATCAATATTGACAGTTTTACGACGTTGCCTGAGGTAGCTGCGCGGTGCGGGAGGGGTGATAGTTGTCACAAGTTGACGTATCACTGAGCTCTCGCATCACGTCACCACACCCCTCCCGCACCGCGCTGCTACCTCAGGCAACGTCTCACTCAGTTAAGCGGTCGGCCTATTTCTTTTTAGGGTGACCGAAGTGAGTTCTTGTTGAAAACCTTTGAAATCCAAGATGAATAGTAGTGCTAAGTGATTATGTTTTCGAAAATGTAATTTCACTGCAACAGCGCATTGTGGATTACGGCCCACTCCCTCACACGGAAAGTAGCCTGGGTTTGCCCAGCAGCAGATTTTTTTTTTTGATTTTGATCCTGATTTTGAAGGCTTTATTGAGAAATATTAGGTATATTGGGAAATATTAGGAATATTGAGAAATATTAGGTATATCGCGAGCAGTGGTGGCCCAGTCGTAACGGCTTCGACTAAGGAGTTGTAGGTCGTAGGTTCGAACCCAGACAGGCGCTTTATTTTGGGAAATTATTTTATTACCGCTGCGCTGCTCTCAAAACGCTCAAGGAAAACATCGTGAGGAAACTGGCATGTCCTAGAACCAAAAATTCAAAGACATGTGACATCTACCAACTCGCACTGGGCCCGCGTGGCGGATTACGGCCCACTCTCACCAATAGGAAGCCTGTGTCCCAGCAGTGGGAACTTATATAGAATGATTACGTGTTTGAGAAATAAACACATTAGACTCATCTCAAAACACGTTTATGACAGTTGTCACAATATAAATTAATGTAGCAAAACAAAGCATAACAATATTAATACTCGTCAGCAGGCCGGCTGCACACATAACCTCGATACGTCGCGCGTTTACATAATTATTAACATATTACTCCGGCTCGTTTGTCACCCGCCTAATCCCACCTTAGCCGCACCTGTGTTCAGACAGCCCGGATAAGTCAAAAACAATTTTGTTTTAATGCCAACATCAGGATCGATCATGTACTTGATGGAAGTTACAGGATAATAACATAATCTGCCCACCCACTGCTTCTCCTGGTCGGAATTTATGGACATATTTTGACCGCTTAGGTATTGCATGATTCTATGAAACTGCCGATTTTTAAAGTGAAAACTTCTTTAGGCGCGTTGGGAATTTTTTTAGATGGGAAAAAAACCATTGAATTCGCGACACTGTTCCCAGCGACACCGTTTCGAATGTGTTTGGCTGTCCTCGGGATGTAAGTACTCGGTTTTAATGTATATCAGAGAGTGATGGCAAAGTATTGTTTGTGTTTTGTTTATAAGACGATTCAATAAATACATACGTAACTGTTTTCACTTCTGTCGGCACTCCCGCAGTGACACAGTATATATATTTTTTTTTGATAACAGACGAAAAATTTCTTCACTAGGGGGTCTAAAATCATGTACTGAATTCATGGTAACAGTGTGCGTGTCGATGTTACCACCCTGTAGGTAAAATATCAGCACATTAATGTGAATAACACCCTTTATATAAAGTATCAGCAAATTGATCTAATCGTATCTTGGATTACCCCATTATACCAAAACACATAACAACTCTCTCTTCATAATTATAACTCAGTCGGTTACATATTCTCATAAAACGGTTAACTAAGATATGTGTATGGGAAATTGATATTGAGTAGGGTAGTTATTAATATATGTAGGTTGTTACGTTGTTGCCATGTGATGGCAATCCTACATCATTAATGTATGGTTTGAGTAGTAGGATACATAGGCATATTGCATGATGATAAATATACACTATTTATTTGAAGAGAGCAAAATTATGTTCAACTCAAAGTACAGTATAGAGCATACAGGTAGCATCGACGAAAAATCAAAACTCAAAACGAGAAAATCAAAACTATGAATTCAGCACATTATTCTGGAGCGAGAAAGTGTCAGTTTTCAACAAAATCATCCTGACAGATGACGAAATGCGTATTTGATCACTTGCGTTTCTGACGACATGCTATAAAACAAAAAATTTGCTGTTTTACAGAAAAGTGCGATAGGTACCTACGCGGTCAAAATGTATGGAACAAACACATTTTTTTTGTTCCTAATTATAGAATTTTTGATTTTATGATATGCCAGTTTCCGCACGATGTTTTCCTTCACTGTTTTGAGAGCAGTGGTGATGAAATAATTTACAAAATGTAAAGTATCTCTCTGGGTTCAAACCTACGACCTACAGATCGTAAATTGCGGCCGTTAGTGCCACCACTACTCTCATAATACACATTGTCAGATAAACACTTAATTAACATACACTCATAATTTCTCATCACCAATTACTCATATATTAAATACAATACTTAATGAATTGAACAATGAAATCCAATATTCTTACTTATTCCTAACTTAATTAATCCAACAAATTGTAAGTAGCAATTAACGCTAACGATTTCCGATATGTTTGCGATAAGTTAAGGATATATTACAGCTTAAGTGATTAATATTAACTTAACCAAGTTTCACAATCAGAGTTTCGTTCGAGAAATATGTTTCACTCGGATTTCATTAACTATACAAGTAAACTGCTAAGGAGTCAACGGTTTATTAATTATCTTAAATGAAAAGAAAGCAAAGAAAGTACGCTTACTTGTGGTAAACATGACACAGTGAAAGATCATCATCATCATCATCAGCGGCCTATAGCAGTCCACTGCTGGACATAGGCCTCTCCTATTGCACGCCATTCAACTCGAATTTCGGTAACTCGCATACAGATGCTACCAGCTACCCTGCGAAGATCGTCGCTCCACCTAGCCTGAGGGCGTCCCACCTTACGTTTACCGAT
This sequence comes from Gortyna flavago, assembly GCA_963669345.1. Classification (NCBI taxonomy): domain Eukaryota; kingdom Metazoa; phylum Arthropoda; class Insecta; order Lepidoptera; family Noctuidae; genus Gortyna; species Gortyna flavago. The sequence continues at coordinate 3,077,711 of OY770142.1, read as the reverse complement.
TCGCGGTGTCAACTCAAGAACACGTCTACTCCAACGGTCATCGGTTCTACGGCTAATATGGCCGGCCCATTGCCACTTCAGCGTGCTTATTCTGTGAGCTATGTCAACAACTTTGGTTCTCTGCCGGATCACCTCGTTGCGGATTTGATCCCTCAGAGAGACTCCAAGCATAGCCCGTTCCATAGCTCGCTAAGCGACCTTGAATTTATGGACCAGCCGTACCGTGAGTGTCCACGTTTTGGCTCCGTAAGTTATAACTGGCAGGACGCACTGATTGAAGACCTGGACCAGTGAAAGATAACAAACACAAAAAAAAATAACAAGAGGAAATTAAGCGTCACATCTACGTAAAACGACCATCGCTCACCACAATGCTAAGACATGACATGATCTTCGAAAGAGACATAAATATAATTTTGTAGTTATCGTCTAGTGGTTCGTAGAAGGTTTTCAACAGCATTTACTGTCTGAGGCACCTTTCCCACCACCGACTAGGAAACGATTAAAGAAACATGCCAGCACATCAAGGTACTGCAATATGAAGCATTAGGTTCAAGATCGAATGGGAAAATTTGACAGTTTCGGGTAGCTTGATGTGCTGGCGTCTGTACAAAAGACTGTTGTTAATCGCTGATTTCACATCGCTGGCAAGTATTCTTTCGTCGCAGCCACAAGAGCTATCGAAGAGAGTATAAAGGTCAGTAACGCTGACATGGCGGGCAGAAAACTCGCTGATAGATTTACGTTTGGTACATACGCATACGTTGCTCGTTGCTCGCCAACTCGTTTTCGTTTGTCGTTTGTCGTTTAGTTGCTTGCTGTAGAGCTAACAACTAAAAATGATTAAATTTGATTCGACGAAATTAGAAACTCGCTTGTCGATATCGACAAGTGGCGGTGGGGGGAAAGGTACCTAAGTAACCATTACGTTATGCTACTCAGGTGCCTATATCTAAAGAACTCTAGAGCTGTCAGCCACAAACCCTACTGACAGGTTAACCTTTTCAAACCTGCATTAAATATTCTCGAGAAGCTTGTGCTGACTTAAAATTAGAGTAGCCTGAAACCTACTTACATCTAAATAATTAAAACTAAGTCGGGTTATAAAAAGTTACACCATGTATCACAAAAACGGCTGGACGGTTTTTAATTTGTTGGATTTGTCTCCGCCCTGAATATCAGAACAACAAAAAATGAAGATAATTCATTTTCAGTTTGTTAGCTAGTAGATTATTAGTACGTACATATTAAATAAGGTATCAACATCAACACAAAGCCTCTTAGATACGCCCTCCTTCCAAAGTTACATATTGAATTTGACTGATGTGTCTGTGAGATGTGTATTTTTGTAAAAATATAATTTTGAAGAGTCTCCATGGAGTTTCTTGCCCGTTCTTCTCCATAGGTACCTACGCTTTGCAATGGGCAACTAGCTTCATATTTTCTGACTGACCGACTTCTTGACAATTCAAAAGTGCCTGTAAATGGTTTAATTGAAATAAATGCTTTGAGTTGAGTTTGAGTGTGTGTGTGTCCATTGAGGATCATCATACGCCTGGCCTTTCCCCAACTGTATTAGGGTCGGCTTCCAGTCTAACCAGTTGCAGCTGAATACCAGTATTTAACACTGAGTGAGTTTATCTGACTACCACAACTGGGTAATATTCTATGGGTGGTATTATTATTATAAATTGTCTTTGACGTATCCCGGACCTTTGGAACGAGGTACGAGGGGAGGGGATGTACGAGGGTCCGAAGCCAACTCGCAGAGGCCTGTTAGATGTTTTTAATGAAATGAGGCACCGACCGACGATTTATTATTAATATGCTACCCCTTCGTCAGAGTGATTGTCTGGTTGCCCATTGAGGATAACATACTAAATTTTACTTTCCTATGGAATTTGAAAATAAAAATGAATTAACCGAAATAAAATCAAAATAACGATCACCATAATAAAGACATTTTTCGCTAAATCGGTATCAGGAAATTCTGAATTTTATACAAAAAAGGGCTTGCACGACTGAGTCTGACTTCCCAAATCTATTGAACAATCCGATATTTTAATCGGACAGTAACAACTCGATTGTTTATTCGATACCGTTCAAATCGCATCGGGGTTCGAAAATAAAATGAACAAAATTTACTGGCTACATCCGATTGAAATTAAAATGCCATTTTAGACATATTTTTTTTATTCGATTGAATACTGTTTGTTTTTCAATAAAACTATGAAATGTTGCTTGTTGCTTGCTGCTGAACAATAGACAGAGTCCTTACTAGAAGATTTCAACTATATAAAAGACACACCTGTGTCTACGCCCCATCCTCGTTCCGTCGCATGTGTGCATAACAAAATTGTGCACCATGCAATCGGCGAGCTTATTGCTTATGTTACAGGAATAGGTAGCAATTATACAGGTTGCCTGAGACATTGACGCGCAACCTGAAGGCCAATTCTCGTAATTTAAAACGTTCAAAATCTAGTCGCAGTCTCATCTCAGCGACAAACAAATGTCAAAAACTTGTCAAAATGTAGGGAAATTGGAGGTATTTTTGACAGATTGAGACTGAGATCAGACTGTGAACGTTCTTAAAATTACGAGAATTGCCCCTCTGTTACAATGAATTGAGTTCATGATTCTGAAGCACGGTGTTGAAATTTTTCGCCGGGTATTAAAAAAAATGTTTGCTGTTCTGTACAGACGCCAGAACATCAACCTACCCGAAACTGTCAAATTTTCCCAATCAACTTTGAACCTTATGTTGTAGCGATAAAGTTGAAAATCTATCAAAGAAATTTGACAGATTGTAGTAGCTTGATGTGCTGGCGTCTGTACATTTTGACCGCGTAGGTATTGCAACTTTTTTTTTTTAATTTGAAATGGATTTGCTCTTGACTCTAGTCTTGGTCAGAGGTGACAGAGACAGAGTCGACGATGGAGTGAGCTTACCCAGAAGAAGCCTATTCACTCTCACTTTGAAGAGATTCGGGTTGTATGCGCTCGGAAACACAGACGCAAGTAGACAGTTCCACTCTTTTGGTGTGCGCATAAAAAATAAATTTTAAATTTCACTTTTCTATGAAACTTTTTTTTTCCGCTAGCTTGTACTGTCCCACTGCTGGGCAACGGCCTCCTTCATTTTTTTCCACATTTCCTTAAGCTGTGCTTTCTCCGACCAGTCGATCAGGAACGAGTCGAAATCGTCAGTGTTTCTTAGACCTGCCTCGGTGACGACGCCCGTCTTCAGGCACCCACTGTCTGACGAATTTGGCCAATTTTTCTGGATGCATCCTATAAGTGTGACCCGCCTAGTCCCACTTCAGCCTCGCAGACTTGCCGCCAACATTGGCGATACTGTCTTGGAGCGTATTGTGGTGTTGCGAATTTGGTCCGCGAGTTTAATCTTTTTTTTTATAACTGGTGATAAATTTCGGTTTGGTAGAATCAGGTGTTTAATTCATGGATTCAGTTTGCGCGTTGATGCCACCCTGTTCATCCTTAATTTTTTCTTTTTTTTTCTTTTACATATTTTGAACTCTCCTTTGTTTTCGATAGTTTTGCCTTAGGTTCGCTTGGCTTATTTTGGTAATGCAGTTCACTTGAATAGAGCGTATAGCGACCTCAAAATAAACCTATCTAGATATAAAAGAAATACTTGAACAAAAACATACATGCACTCTGAAAACCACTGATATTTTCATACCGACGAGTAATTTACTAAATATGAAGAGTGCAAACGCTTTTATAATTTCGCGAGTCAACACTAAGAACATAATACTTAAATTTTCATACCAATTAAATGGGCTCGAGGTTTCGTACAAAATGAAATTTGGCAAAACGCTCCGCGTGTCGGAACGAGATCGACCTGCCGTGTAAATTTATGAGATAAGTTTGGATTTTGTGACCCCTTTCAACCGCTTCCCCGCCCGTTGCCATGACAACCCCTCCAGGGAACCCACCAGTTTTACGCCGATTGGATTGTCCTCCACGAAATACGATACCAAACTTTTTTTTTTCCATTTCTTGTACTATTTATTGCCGAATATATCTCTAAAATTCAATTTCACCAAAAAATTCTGCGGTAAATGTGGGATATTAAAATTTTTATGATACATACCCGAAACAAGATTCTGCCATAATTTAGACAAAAAATGAGCTTTAATATTAATCTTAAGGCCGTAGTTTTTACAGACCGTAATAAAGGCAAGCTCATATCGTGAGTGACACTTAAGCCGGAGCCCAGGATTTTATTAAAACTCCTTACGGGACCCACCTTTATTCATCCAGAATTCCTTAAAAAAAAGTTGAGCGAAAGGAACGTTATAAACGTCTGCTTATTGGCGTTACTTGTGAGAATGAAAATGGTGGACCAAATTCGGAATTCAAAAATAAAATTCTTGCCAGTCAGTCTTTTTATATAACTCCGTTCATGGAAACGAAACGCAAATAATTTAAACGTTGCGAATTTCGGATGTAATCTTCGGAATTCTAAATGTATTTGAGTCTCAAGGAATCGTTGTTTGCTCAAAGAGAAAAGAATGCACTGGGCTGTAGGTTTGTATGATTTAAATTTATTTTGAACATTGTTTTCCTTATGTGATGATACAATCTACAACTAACTTTGACATGATAACATGTTGTTTTCGCTTAAAATAAATTATTACTAGATGTCTGCTGATGTTCCTTTCGGCTTTGCTAATTATTTTCGTTGTGGTTTTTAATTTCCTTGTTTACTTGAAAACTCAACACAATAGTGAAAATTGAAGTATTTCAAACCTTTTTCATTATTTAAATAGACATTGATTGTTTATGAGCCAAGAAACTTTACATTTAATTTAATTCGTTTTTTGGTGGAACTGAACGCAAACTCAAAACGCATCGTCTTGGACAGTGACAGAAGTAATATAAAGAGTCCACGTGAACCTATAATACACCTAAATTTTGGTGAGTTGTGTTTGAGTCCCATGTTATAGGGGGCGAGCCTATTGCCATCAATCGATCACAAATCCATACTCCGAGCTTCTACTGAGATTGTGTTCTATAAAACACCATACTGCGACGCTGACGTCAGCGGCGTGTATGTTGATACTGACCGTACGCGACGGACGTCAGCGTAACAGGAATTCAGGCCTAATAGCATTTTGCCAATAACAAATTCCAGGAAAAATTGGTATTCTGTAGTAAAAAATATTTGGACAAAACTGTAATACCTCTAGCGTATTAAAATCAACTTAATAATAAAATATACACACACAAAATGAATTCCCAATAAATAATCCTCAATACACTGTTGTCTCAAAGAACATGAAAGAAAGTGGATAAAAACATTTACCACAAGAGGGTGGTCTGCAAATGCACCGCATTATCACTCCAAATGGATTAGAATGGAAAGAAATGCAAAAATTCATCCGTTCGGAAAATATCTGTTTACGTACGAACATTTCTATGAAAAATTATTTCAATTTCTCTTTTATGTCGTCTGCAGTGTTTAAACGGTTTGTTAGTTGTGCTGAAATAATTTTATTTATTCCTGAAGTGTTTGGATAAATTATTTTCGCTGGTAGATTATGGTAGTAACTGTCAACTGGTAATGCTGGGTGCATTACCAGTTGACAGTGATGCGGAAGAATTTTTCGACTCCATTATTTTAGTTTGTTAATTAGATATTATATTTTATTAATTAAGTAGGTTTTAGTTGTTCTGAATAATTATTGAATCAACTTAAAAGTAACATGCGTAAGTTGAGGCACCTTTAGTTTATATGAGTCATGTAATTATTCAAGTAAACGTGTATAGTGAGTTATAGCAATATTACAGTTCAATCAAATTGATTCCCTGGAATCTAAAGGCACAGCAATGAAAAGTTTGAAAGCAAGAAAGATAAAAGTACGTTTATTGGCATACATACAAATCAAACACTTTAAAAGCATTAGTATACCTAAAGAGCATCACTCAGCACTCAGCATGACAACACTAGGTATTACCACCTGACGCTGCTTTTCATCTGCAGCCCACGAAGACGAGTTTTCATCCAATATTTACTTTGAGCGAGTATCATAATTTCATATTCTGATCTTCATTCACACTCTGCACATAAGTATATTAACCTCTTGAGAATTTTATTATCAAGCTATCATTCACTCCGTTTTTATTCCATGGGTCACCATTCCTATTAATTCGTCAAACTTCGACCAAGTTCGGTTTGCTTCGGTTTTTTCCTCATTCAGAATTTCTCAAAGGGTTTTTAATTACAAGATGTCTGACATCTGTGTTAACTTAACATTTAACTTTTTTTAACGTCGCTATGTTAAGGGATAATTTTACGTTGCAGCTACTTTCAAGCATCATTATTATTCATTTACTTTGGGGATTTTTAAAGATGGCGTATTTAGGCCTGGGTAGAATAAGAAATGAGGAAGTCTGAAAGTGGCACCGGTGAATGAAAAATTATGTGGAAATCGGTTGTCATGTTATGAGCAAGTGATGCGGAAGAATGAGAAAAATTTGGTGAGAAAGATTTTCCGTATGGATGTGGATGGCTTTATGAGTAGAGGAATATCAAAAAAAACGATGCTCGGACTGTGTGAAAGATATTATGGCTAGGAAGAGGGTGACTACCGAGATGACGACTAATAGAGAAGTATGGAAGAAAAAGACATGTAGCACTGGCCCCAAATAAATTGGGATAATGGTAAGAGCATGGTGGTAATGTTTTTGGGCCTGGGTGGGGCTGTGTGCTATAATGAGAATCATTGTTTTTTATGCTTTTAGTTATTCAGATTTAGTTATATGTAATTTTGGTGTGCAAACTAATCGGATTGGGTGGTTACACAAAATCTATACTAAGTAATACTATAAAGCTGAAGAGTTTGTTTGTTTGAAAGCACCTATCTCTGGATGTATCATCGGTCAGATTTATAAAAATATGTTTGCATTTGATAGCCCAATTCTTGAGGAAGGCTATTAAATATCACGCTAGGATCCTTAGGAGTTGAGCAAAGAGAAAAAAAAACAAAAGACAAAAGTTTTCGCTAAGCGAAGATGAAGTAATAGCGCAGGCAGGCGATGCGATGCGACGGGGCGGGTCAGGGAACAACAAAATTCAGGCGGATGAAGCTGCGGGCAGAAGCTATACAACATAAAATGAGGACTATTTCAGGGCAGGAATAGTCAGAAGATCCGTTGTCGGTGCGAACCGAAAACTTGTACATGAAAAATCTTTATTTTATTTTATAATGTCAGATATCTGACAGTAGAAAGTACCTACCTAGGTTTAAGAGTTGGCGAGAACCATAATGAATGGTGGTGCACTTGGAGAGAACCATGTCCAGCAGTGGACTGCGTAGGCTGACGATGATGACCTATGTTCACGTTACTTGTTCACATTGCCAATTTACCGCCCTTACGAGTTGGATTAGATGCATCTGCACGATGATGATCAGATTTAATAGTATAACTGAACAAATGATAGTTATAAGTTAGTGAATAATGTACCTAAAATATTCTCATAAATTCAAAATTCCATCTTATTTGATTTGTCGCATTCCGATAATGTGGACTGAAGTCAACTCAAGTGTCTGAAGTACCTAAGGCCAGGCCCAAATGCCAGGAGTGTCAAGTGCCAATTAAAGAAAACGTTTATACCGTCACGGTGAATTTGTTTTTATCTTTATTCCGACTTTCGCCAATTTGGACGGAATTAGAATGCCGGGTTGTTTTTTACAGTTGAGTTTTGAGTATAAAAGGAAGTGTAAAATTGGTTTGAAATGCAGAATTAAGGGAACGAGTAAACATCGCAAGGGAATTGATAAATAGATAGAATACTCTTTATTATGTGCAAAAATAATTCGTATTGTGTCTCTTTATTCTGTTCTATTGTTTTGTGTATTCTTTGTTTTATGGGAATAAGGGCTATCGCGTATAAATTCGCCGCTAGAGGCGCTAGTGTAGCGTGAGGTCTACGAAATGTCAAATGTCACTGTTTGTGGGTGGATTTCACAGGTTTATTTCTAATTAGAATAATATTGTGAATGTTTTGTAATACCTGAGATTAATTACGGCAAATATAAGTTACGGGTCAATGAATGTCAGTGCTTTAAAAGTGGAGCTAAGAAAAATAGAACAGCTAATTCAGAGGTTAGTTTGTTTATTGTTTACAACCACTTTTTTTTTGTTTAAGATTTAATGTAAACTTTGTTTTCACACCCGTAATAACAAACTTTGAGAGCTATACTTCAGGATCATAATCGACAGTGGCGCTAACTGGTGAGCACAAAAACGGTAACCGCATGTGCGGTTTGACGCATGTCAATTGCTCGTCACATGAGGAATATTGTTAAACAGCATGTATCAGGAAGGGTGTGGTCATATTTGAAGGTGTGGTACAGACCATAAAACCGAAAAGTTTCTCCATGGGACCATTATCGTAATCGCGAAAAAAATTATCAACCGTCATACAGAATAGACAGCCTTAAATATAAACACACCTTTCTGATACATGCTGTATAAAAATGGAACAGTAAAAATATACTAAAAAGCTGTTCTAACAGAGCATGTAAAGTTCAACAAGATTTTCAAGATTAACACAGAAATGAATACTGTTTAAAACTGTAATTACCTTTCCAAATCATACAAGAATTTCACAGCTTCAGACTTAAATCCAGTCATAAAACGCTCACTTGGAACCGCCGTAAACCGGTTTTGTACCGGTATAAACTGGATCAACCCGGTATTCTGCCCGCAGACGCGACGATATTAAGATGGCGCTAGGAAAATGAACGCCTACTACACCACTGCTTGCATGAGTAAATGTTTGATGGCAGAGATATTGCTTTTTTGGTGGGGGTATAATTGACTCATGCTTTCGTGTATAAACAGTGTCTACATATTGAATTTCAAAAGAAAAATACAATTTTTTTTTTATATTAACTAGTGCCATTACTAATTGAAGCTTTGCGTCCGGATTCGTACAAAAATGTTGATGTATAATCCGTGATTCATTTCGCAGAAACAACAGCAACTTTATCACATACAGATACAAAAGAAAGAAAAACCCCGATTCATCGAAAACCACCCAATATTAAACAAATATTACTAGCACAACTGTTTCAATTTACAAAAGGCTAGGCTAGAATGTAAAAACTGAAAATTCAAGTGCAGTTAAATTCCCAGGCACAGAGGGCCGACGTTCCAGGGCAAATAGATACCCACGATTGCGTACCACCCAGTAAATGGAACAAAAATATTTTTGTTAGTTTTTCCCCTCCGAGGTCGCCTCTAGAAATTTGATTCGTAGACGGTACTAGAATATAGAATTTCCTTTGAACAAGTTACCTTTTTTGCTAAAGAAAAATGGTTTTAAAATTAACGTCGAGAATACGAGATAGTCTTGTACCTTTTTTTCACTTTTTGTCGTTCGTTTTTCGAATGGACTCGTCGTTAACTGCAATTTTCTTTTGTTTCTGTAGTAGACTTTTATCACAGTTGCAAATATATATTTTTGATAGTTTTGTTTTTGTCGCGGTCGGTCGAGTACTTTGTTATTGTTGGTACTTGTGTTTAACATGTTTATTTGTTTTTCTATAATTTGTAGGAATGCTCTTTATTTTGCTATTTTAGAATGACAAAAATCTTAAAACTAGTACTTAAAAGTATAGTGTACCCATTGCTCTTTGACTTTGTTATAAATTTTCCTTTTTTATACTTAATATTTTGACATTAAATGTATTTTTTTTTATAGCATTTTGGTAAGGACTTTGTTCTGTATCAATAAGAATATTAATGTTTGTAAAGTTAGTAAGTATTTTGAATTTGGATAGACGTTCTTACTTCGATGATGGGTAAGGAACGAGGTTACTTATTATTATAATTGTTTATGTAGCTTCTTATTGTGTACCTACTGTGCAAATATGTATTTTTGTTATAAAATAAATAACTTGAACTTGAACTTAGACTGAAATTGAGACTTGACTCAGATTGACTTAAATTGAGTACCAGTAAATACCTATATTTTACGCAAAGCCACCAACATTTTCCCTAGACATAATTATAATTTCAAAGACTTTTTATTTCATAAAAGAAATTCGGTCTAAATCGAAGTTGCCAGCTCATTGCTTACGACCCACACCATTCATCCTTTAAGTTACGAAAGATAACCAGACTACACAAGTAAAATATTAAAGCGACAACATAGGTATTGGTAAGTCATCCCATTTTACGATTCAACCCTTAAATGGCGCGTAAGGATAAAACCGTGTGATCGTAAAATAGTGTTTAAAGTTTGCTTTTTATTGTGTTTGTGTAGTGTAATACATAATAGTCTAGGTACATTTCTCTGAAACGTGACTTTTTTACTAGAAATTCGCTGAATCTAGCGTCTAGAAGTCATAAAAAGTTTGTTTTATGCTGTCAAGAGAGTGTCGCTGAGAACAGTCGAGGACGGTTCGGGGTCGCCTATTTATAAAACAGTTTGAGAAACTGAACAGAACAAATCTGTTTTTTTAATCAAGCACGATGTACTACTGAAACATACACACAATTTCGCAGATATTCATGTATACATAATTATTTTATTCAGAAAAGCATATATAATGGACATCAACGTTTTTCCTCTTTCTTCTTTGTAGCATTATGCTTAGCGATGACCGTTTTACGTGAATGTGGCGCATATTTCCCACAACTTGTTCTTTTTGTGGTTTTTCTCTGAGTTAATAAAATAAAGAAAATAAGTTTATTTGCGGTTTGCCACAAATAAACTTATTTTCTTTTCTTATTGAACACTTCACAAAGCTTGTTAGACGAGCTTGTACAAAGAAAGATTGCAACAAAAAGGTTAGAGCAAAAAGCAACTGCCAGCAAGATGCCATTAGATAGGTATTGTCTATGAACAAAAAAATAAAGAATTGAAGATCATTATTAAAACATACGTTTTCATATTAAATTTACGATTAAAAACTGTAAATACAAAACTAAATTCTTAAACAAACATAAACAAAAACCATGTTAATATGACAACACGGACAAAAAATTAATTTAGCTTTAGTATTGCGGTCCCTTGTGGGCTAAGGAAACGTAGCCATGGTGCCAAAGTATAATTTTATTATCATTTTATGCTAAAATGCACGGCTGCTTTCAGATCGTGTAGGATTTTATAGGATATTCGTTTTCCACAAAATTATTTCGCTGACTTCTGATAGCATTTTGTAATATAAATGGTGGATACGCATGGTGGTTTTATTACTGTTCTTGAAGGGTTCAAATGTAGGACATATGGTGGTTACAGAGAAAAACATATTTTTTATCAAAAAGAGTATGAATTTTTGGATTATGTATTTATTATTGCGTGGTGCTATTCGCCAAAATTTGCATTCAAGCATTATCAGCCGTCAATCAATATAGTCTAGTTATTTTTTTAAATAGCTTACAATCAATATTTACTGCATTAACTTTATTCTGCCACTTGGCGCAGAGAAATCAGAAGAAAGATTTAATAATAATTATGCTTCGCGCCTTTATCAGTGATAACTTGAGAATAGTGAGGTGACTCAGCAATATATTTTTCAACGGATAAAAGCGGTTGCCAAAAATACAAGACTGAAATCCACATGTTTTAATTTACTATAAAAAAAACGTTTCGCCTAGTGTGTCAAAGTAATTTAAAAAGCTTTGCAATCGTAAACACGGCATATTTTTCTCGTCACTACGCTAACATGGGCATAAAACAGCTTTATAATTTTAAAAGCAACCCAATATGCACTTTATTCTTAGGGACTCTGAGTTTGTTTCGGCATTTCTTCTCAGGGATCAGTCAGCAAGGAAGTAACGGCGCCTTCTAGTTTTTAAAATATTGACCAACAACATATTGATGTGTTTTAAAAGATCTACTTGCAGAAATAAATATTTAATTTAATTCCAAAATGAAAACTAAGTTTTTTATCTGAAGAAGCCATACTCTTCTCTCATTAAGAGTCGAGTGCCTAACGCGTCGCCGATAGACAACGGGCTCAACGAAGTACCTACACTCCATTCTAAGGGCCCTTTACTCTTTAAGGGCGCATCGGGTTTCTAGCGCTAATCGATTGTAGGTACCTATTCTATGCGCTCCGTGTATGTGTGCGTGAGGCGTATTTAACACTAGGTATAAAATGACGGCAAAAAAATCATGTTTGTTGTATGGGAGCCCCCTTAAATATTTATTTTATTCTGTTTTTAGTATTTGTTGTTATAGTAGCAACAGAAATACACATTCTGTGAAAATGTCAACTGTCTAGCTATCACGATTCATGAGATACAGCCTGAAAAAAACAGAATGATGAAGCAGTACGGACAACCCCGTTATGGCTGTATCACTTTTGACTTCGAAGTAAATTGAAACTTCATTAAGGTTGAACCTTTCAAACTGTTTTTATTGAAGTGGAAGTGAAATTCAACCTGAGGGCTATAAATAGCAATTACAATGTCACGTATGTACAGACTCCAGGACATCAAGCTACTCGAAACTGTCAAATTTCCCCAATCAACTTTGAACCTTATACTTTAGCGATAAAGTTGAAAATCTATTAAAGTAATTTGACAGATTGTAGTAGCTTGATGTGTGGCGTCTGTACATTTATTTTGATCTGTGGCTTTCATAAAGGTAGGTTCGATTTGTTCGAGAATAAAATAATAATGTTGTGGTCAAAAAAGTCTGTATGCAATTATGCATGTTTCATTATCAGCCTATATTGTTCCCACTGCTGGGACACAGGCCTCCACTCTTCGAGAGGGAGTGGGCTGTAATCCAGCACGCGGGCCCAGAGCGGGTTAGTAGATGTCATATTGTCTTCGAATTTTTGGTTCTAGGACATGCCGGTTTCCTTACGATGTTTTCCTTCACCATTTTGAGAGCAGTGGTGATAAAATAATTTACACAAAGTAAAACGCCTGTCTGCTCTCGTATGCATGTTTATTGTCATGAAATTCCTCTTATGTCGCAAAAAATTATATGGTGATGTCTTAATAAAAACTGTGTTACTACTCTACTATGCATTGCACAGTGATTTTACAAATTTCTGCCTAAAACAAATTGCTTTAAAACTGTAAAAGTATTGATCATTTAAACAACCTTTGCCACTGAAGCTTTTCAAAATCACATCGAAATTACCTTAAAACAGATTAACTTCTGATCGATTATTTTTATATGTCAATCCTTTTTTTACCCTCCTACATACCAGAAACGGAAGATGTTATAACTAAAGATAACTCCATCGACCTGCAGCTAATAATACTTTTACAAAAGTGTGTCACAACCCACGATCTGAGTTACCTCGCTTCTCAACCTTTTTCGGGGCGTTTCGTGTCATTTACTCGCTTTGATCAGCATTCACTTGATTTACTCCTGAATATTATATTAAATTAGGGTTTAGAGTAAGGTTTGGGTATTTTATAAATGCGGTTTTATATACTTACTGGTTTTTAGTGTTCCTATGCGAAATTTTTGCTATGAACTTTTCGACAGCATAAGCCTATACTTAATCAGTCTATAAGGTTCCCACTGCTGGGACACAGGCCCCTCTCTTGCTACAGTAAGTATAAAATTATGATTAAAAAACACTATCTCCTTTTAGACCATTTTTAGGGTTCCTTACCCGTTTTTACCCTTCCAAAGGGTAAAAACGGGGCCCTATTACTGAGACTCCACTGTCCGTCTGTCCGTCTGTCACCAGGCTGTATCTCATGAACCGTGATGGCAACACAGTTGAAATTTTCACAGATGATGTATTTCTGTTAAACAGAATAAAATAAATATTTAAGGGGGCTCCCATACAACAAACGTGATTTTTAGGCGTTTTTGTGCCTTGTGGAACGGAACCCGTCGTGTGCGAGTCCGACTCGCACTTGGCCAGTTTTTTCTTCTTGTTTGATGCACTAGTTTCATGATTGTTATTGTATATATTCGTATAGATAAGTATTATTATGTTATATGTATGTATTTACTGCATAAATGTAAATTGTACACCACAGACTACCTTCAGTAGTGTCTGTCCTTCCTTTAATCCATCCAAAGGTTGTCTTTAAAACATCGCTTTAAGCGATTAGACCGCCCATTGTGTCACCATATATAATATACATATATATAATTTATATGGTGTACATAATAAAGAATATTCTAAAGAGAGAGGTTTTCGATCCCAAAATGACATTTTAGGATGGTGTTTTACTACAAGTACATAAGGGGCCCCCGTCTGTATACATCAATCTAGATTGAGATGTTTTGGAATCAGCATCTAAACTTTTATTGTCGTCATTATCACACAAATGGTTCTTTCCTCAAAACACCAGTTCAGACATCAATCTAAATGGTATTCACATGATATGACCAAGATTTTGAGTTTGAGTTTGTTTCGGCCTTTCTTCTCAAAATAGTCAGATAGGAAACGCCGAGCTCATCTAGTTTTTAAAATAGGATTGACTTGTAAAAGTGTTTGTACAAACCTATTTACATAAATAAAATATTCATCATTTATTATAAATAATTCAATCTACGTATAAATTCATTCAAACGTATCAGTCCTCAAATTCGTTATAACAGTTACTATGTTAAAGTTTACCTGACTGGAACGTGTAACATAAAAATATAATAGGTACGGCATGGTAAGATCGAGCTATTAGGCCGCGCTCCAAACTGCGGGTGAAACGTTATTACCGTTTATGCACACCCAGCCTCATTTTGAAGCTCTACACTGTTAGTAGCCAAAGTGGTTGGAGGCAAGAATATTTTCTGCACGTTCTTCTTAAAAACCGCAACACTTTTAATGGAATGGACATGTTAATGAATATGATCATTAATTTTCAATGTTTACTTATTTATTATCAAAAACGTGAAACCGAAAAAACACAGAAACGTGCTACCGGCACAAAAATTTGCTAGTCAAGCTTTTGTTACTCCTTATATAATAATATCAGCTATCGGCCAGTGAAATTCCTGACAAAATCGGTCCAGTCGTTTCGGAACAAACAGAAGACTGATGGACAAAAAAATTAAATATTATTTTTTTCTTTATAAGTATCGCAAAAACTTTAATTTATTATGCACTAGCTGACCTGGTGAACTACGTACCGCCTCAGAATTAAATAATGTGACAAAGCTCAATAACTAATAATTTGCAGAAAAAAAAAACAATACGGCTATTATCATTATCTGTGTCTCGCTGCTGTCATCAGTGCTACACGTGACGTCATTACCCCCCTATTATTTAATTTCTGAACGCACCGTGTTTGACAGGTACGAACAGTTTGTAAAGGATAATAAAATTGTTGATTTTACTAGTTTCCTTACAACTTCTTCATATTTTCTCAAATTTTAAACCTTCCTTGGACTTCTATAAATATTTCAAAAATCAAATCGTCCAGCCGTTCTCCAGTTTTAGTGAGACTAATAAACGTCATTTACTTTTTATAATAGATTTAGAAAAGCTGATACTTTGAAATTACAAACAGAAACTTCTAATACTTATATTTATTTGTATGTATGTAGGTATGTGTAGATGTATAGACAAAATAATATTTTCATAATCAGCTAACAGCTTTAAATTAATAATAATATGTACACGCCACCACATAAATCTTTCATCATAAATTTCAACCTAAAGCTTTAGCGATAAAGTTGAAAATCTATTAAAGACATTTTGACAGATTGTAGTAGCTTGATGTGCTGGCGTCATCAAAAGTTGGCATTGTCCTAATTACTAAAATCGGCATTGTGCGTAGACTACTCGTGGGCACCCTCCTTAAATAATACAACGTAAACATCTTCAGCTAAACAATTTTACTCCTAACTTAGTGTAAAACATCCTTAAAGATAGCCAATTAAATACCAAAAGAACGAATCATAAGATTGATATCTCTTAGATTACGAGTGCTGCACTCAATCCTAGTCACGCAATATCAACATTACACACACGCTTCGGAAATCATCGGAATACCTCGGCTATAACCGGAGAGCTTTCGGCAATTTTCGGCAGCTGCTGATCGAATAACGTTCGACGATATTGGGGCCGTAATGAGCTTCGACCCGAATTTTAATTACACTTCTTGCTAAACTTTGGAAGCTTGATTTACTTGCTCATTTTTATTTTGGATATATTTTGTTAAGAAAATTGATTGCACAAGAGGACACTGCAATATTTACTTTACCTTTTATACAGCGTGTATTAGAAATGTATTTTATTATTTATGGATGGGTATGGTACAGATCATCAAACCGAACAACTTCATCATAGTCGCAAAAAAAACAATCAACTGTCCTGTCTGTCCTGTATGTATGTCGCAGCCAACTGGTTAAATTAGCCATTCAGTTGACCGCCTAGCCTTTTAACTAAACAGCGGCCATTCAACTAACGGCCTGAATTAAATTCAATTACAGTTTTGGTTGGAAGTCTGTAACCAATCACGCTCGAGCTAAATTGGTCGCAATAACTAAGCCCGACACCCCGACCAAATGGATTAGGTTAGGTTAGAACTGTGATCAACCGCGTGCGAGCCGAGAGAGCGAAGCGAGGCGACGAGGCGAGCACTACTTCTAAAGGCCAGGCGGTTAACTAAACGGCTAATTTAACCAGTTGGCTGCGACATATACATTTCCATCGAGTTGGTATTGAAGTTTTGTATGGGACAGCTGATATTTTTTTTTGCGAACTACACATTTCTGATGTTCGCTCTGTTCATTTCTGTTGTTCAAATAATTTATTTACCTACGAATAAATAACAGACATCACTTGTCTTCTCACACTCATTACTAAACATTAGGCAGGTCATTAAATAGTTGTGCTCCTTCAAACATAATGTTTCTTTCGCCATAGATTGTTGTTCTGGATTTCTGTAGTGTAATGTTGTCGGTGTTACCGTAATGATAGAATCAGTAAAACAAAGTCAATGAGACCGAATATCAGTTTTGCTTCAAAAACATTTAGAAGTAACTAGATACAAAAGCAGACCACGCTGACCATAAGTTTGAGATTTTATTTCTAGCCATAACAAAACCCGTATTTGCAGTTTTCAATAAATTCTCCTTTAAGTAAAGTGGGCCGACATGGCCTATTGTGTAAGGAACTAGTTTGCTCTCACACATTTTTACTTAATGCTAGCTTTTCAGCTTATAATGTTCCCACTGCTGGGACACAGGCCTCCACTCTTCGAGAGGGAATGGGCTGTAATCGACCATGCGGGCCCAGTGCGGGTTGGTGGAAGTCACTTCGAATTTTTTATTCTAGGACATACCGTTTTCCTCACTATATTTTTCTTCACCGTTTTGAGAGCAGTGGTGATGAAATTATTTTCACGAAGTACGGCGCCTGCCTGGGTTCGAACCCACAACCTACAACTCATAAGTCGGTGCCACTGGACCACCACTGCTCTCCACCAATCTCTTACGCATATTCATGAGTAACGTTTAAAACTTACACAATACATTTCTGGTTTAAGCCATGGAAAAAGAACAAAGGCGAGGCGCCATTCATGCAAACATGCATTAACGCCATCATCAATTATCATTAGCAGCTTTGTTCCACTGAGTATATTCCTCCTCCTCTTTGTGCCATGCTTCCCTGGTCTGTGAGTCTCATTCAGCACGCCAATTGCGTAACATACTGTAACTTTTCAAGTCTAAATTTCAATTCTTCATATTCTCAATTTTTGAAAGAATCATTTCATCATAATCTATTGCTTCATAGTTTATAGTATGAGGAAACAAGGTATAATGTTCACTCATCCTCCATAAAAGAGGGAGGATCCTCCGACCTGATGGGTGTCGTGTCTGGTGGGCAAGTGCCCGAAGATTGACGGGGGCGGGACGTTGTATATATAATTATGCTAGGTGCGCATTAAGCTGCATCGCGCAAGCAATTGCGCGTGATGATGATGCGTAATTCGCATATGGCGATATAGATGTCGCCACGTAGGTAAATAACGCAATGAATATTGTCAAATTCTCAAAATTAAGGGCATTGGAACTGTGTGTTCCGCAATAACCCCGCTAGTCTTCCGCTGAACGTCATAACAAGCCTCAAATATCAAATATTATAAACTACATAAGGATTAAATACCGTATAATATTATTTAAGCCCTTCATAGTCACGATCCATGTTTTAATTACCTACCCTTTGAATTTCAAAATTGAATCGTTCCATTCAAAATTAGTGTCGACTCATATACATTTCATACAATGTATAAGTGTGATTAATATATGAATAGTTGGAGTTTAGAGAGAATTATTATTGTTTCAGAGGATGATAAAACAGCCTATTTTGATCCACATATATTATGATCAAAATCAAAACCAACTTTGAAAAGATAGACGCTAACCAATATAATGTAAATTCTTAACCTACTAGCTGCGCCCCGCAGTTTCACCCGCGTAAGTCTCGATTACTCTAAAGTTTTCTAATATAATTCAATCATGATTCGAAAGACACGTGGCGCCATCTATTATCATAATAACGTTATTCTTGTTTTCCTCGGAAACAGCATTTTTTTTCGGGGTGGAAGGTACCCTATGTCCGTTTCTGTACACCTGACAACGTATATGCAAAATTTCAGGATTATCAGTTCAGTGGTTTTAACTGCTAAATCCTAATCCAAATTAATAATTATAAGTTAGGATTAGGATTTAGCATTGCTCGCAGAACACATGTCAAATGGGGCCGAAAGGTTCTGGAGTGGCGACGGCGTACCCGAAAGACTTAGCGTTTGAAGGCCTGCCACAAGATGGACCGACGACCTTGTGAAGGCCGCAGGAACCCGCTAAATGCGGACAGCATAGAACCGGTGGAAGTGGCGGTGCTTGGATGAAATAATGATGATGATGAAACTATTTAGTTTAATAGAACGTGGCAGTAGTCAGCTACTGCCACGTCCATTGACCGATAATGACACGTAGGAGTCATCACAGTCTCATAGTGAGAGAGAGTTAGAACCATGCAAGAGGAATATCAACATCCCTTTTTCGTAACAAAGCAGTGATGCTTTTACCTATTTGAAATATAGCCCCAAGTACATACCGTTTGTTTGTTTCAATGCGCTAATCTCTAGAACTCCTTATAAGATTTGTGAAATCTTTTTGCATTTGATAGCCTAATTTATGAGGAAGGTTATAGGCTATATAACATCACGCTACGACTTCTAGGAGCCGAGCAAAAGGAAAGAAAGTCAGAAAGAATGCTATGTGGAAACGAAAGTAAAGCGCGGGCGGACGATGTGACGTGACACGGTGGATCGGGGGAGCAAGAAATTTCAAAGCCGCAGGCAGAAACAAGTACAGACTTAAACTCACATTTTCGTCCCAAGGGGCTATCCCCTAGGGCACGCCGCGATAGCGGCAGTAAGGCCCCTCTTTGAGGAGTGGCTAGAGAGGCGTCACGGCGCCCTCACCTACCGCCTGACGCGGGTCCTCACCGGACACGGATGTTTCGGGAGGTTCCTGCACATAATCAGGCGGGAGGAAACGCCCGGGTGTCACCACTGCGAGGATCGCCCAGAGGACACGGTGGTGCACACGGTGGAGGTCTGTCCCGCTTGGGCAGAGCACCGCCGTGTCCTCGTAGAGGCGATCGGCAGCGGCGGCGACCTCTCGCGCCCGGCCCTGGTCCAAGCCATGGTCCGGGGTGAGAGGGAGTGGGAGGCAGTCACCTCCTTCTGCGAAGCAGTCATGCTAGCGAAGGAGGTGGCGGGATGGGCGAGGGAGAGAGCTGAGAGAGCCGCCCGTCCCAGCCGCCGCGGTAGACGCTCCGGGCGTCGGGAGCCGCGTGACGACTCCCGGCCGATCAGGACCAGGCCCGTGCCGGACGGCGCGTATGTGTTCCACGCGCGCCTCAAAGAGATGTCAGCAGACATGGAGGGGCCCGTTAGGGCCGAAGCCTGCCGGGGCAGCGGGATTGTCCGAAAGGGTTACCGCTGCCCCGGAACATAAAGGGCTAAGGAAGGAACACGGATGGGTTTTAGTCAGTAAGAGTCTGACACTCCCTTCCGCTCCACCCAGAGCGGGAGGGGTCATTTGATGATTTACCATCCTAAAAAAAAAAAAAAAAGGGGCTATCCCCTTGGGAATGACTATATACAGAAGCAGCAACTAGAGAACCTGAACCGAATTGAACCTTTAATTGTTCAGTAAAAAATCACAATCAAACTTCATTACATCTAAAAATATGATCAGGTAACCCGAAAAATAAACTTATTTAATCACACAAAATGAGAGGGAGCATAAAAGTCGCTCACGCAAACGTAACATCGTTATAGGCTTTTGCGAACTTTAGATTTTTTAATTAAAAGTCCAAGCTTTCATTATTATAAAGTTTACTTTAAGGTCTTCGATTCGAGTATTCGGATTATAATGCTCGTAAAACGTGTCTGATTTTCTCTCGACATTTTGACCAGCATTTTTACCGGCCTTGTGTTGGATATCGTGTTCTGTATCCTGAAAGTTTTATTTATTAGTACAAGAGGATTATGTCCAGCAGTAATAATAATAATAAATTTTTATTTGTGCTCTTTGAAAACCATACAAAAGTACACACACAGGATTAAAGGTATATTCTACAATAGAGTCACATTAAAGCGCGAACTGTGATACCCCCTAAACTAGGATAAAAGCCTGTGTTTTAGGAGTCAAAGTCCGTCTATATAATTATGACATACAACTGGTATTAAGTGTCATGCAAGTACTTATAGAAAATTAAACAAACAATGCCTTAATTTAATTTAGCAGTGGACGTCTTACGGCTGGAATGATGAATGATCATGATGCGCCTTTAACATTTCTTAGACATGTTATATGTGTGAGATGTTTAAATAAATAAATAAAAGGATGCTCTAGGCTAGGTATTTCAGTAATCTTTGCAAGGTGGCTGGTAATGGGAAGGTAAATGAGATTGGTCACAATCGTGTTACTGTTATATAGCCCACGCTAAACAGCCTTTAGCAAGCGTCTGTGGCAAAGGCTACTGCATGACATGTCAGCGGCTGCCGTCAACAACATGCCGCTCTTGTATTGAGTACGGTGCTCAAATACACGAGCGGCATATTGTCGACGGTGGCAGTTGCTTTTGTCGTTGACGAGTGTCCCTCGTGCGTATGAGCACCCATCCCATATTTCTAGCATTATAATAATCTAATTTCTAAACAAAACAGCACAATCTAACATCGTAACACCGGACCATTTATCACAGCAATAACAAACGATTGCTTATGACCAAAGCGATATAAATGAATAACGCTCAGTGATTAATCGAGAGGAAAACTGTTTTAATTAAAAATAACTGTGATACCAAATCCCGGAGTTTTCATTAAAAGGAATAGGAATTAATCTTCAAAAGTTGTGTTTTCTAAATCGGATTTAGATACTGTCTCTTTCGTACTTCCGTGTTTTCTAAGTCGGATTTAGATGCTGTCTCTTTCGCACTTGCGTTTTGGGGGTTGATATAAATGATCGGACGGAATTGAGACTTTCTTAGGTATGTGTATCTAAAGCGAGGATGTTGGTGTTGCCCAGTAACTGGATTGTGGAGGTCAGATCGTTGTCGCAACAATTTAAATACAATGTAATGTGTATTCGGCTATTTTTGGTTGGATAGAACTTGAACCCAATGTGACTGGGGGCAGCCTAGAGTATTCGAAAGCTAGGTTTAACTATTTTTGTTCGAATGTTCGGGGTTTGTATTTTCGATGAGGCGCTTGTATTGCCGTTACATCTCATTTTATAGCTAAAGACTGTAAATGGCATAATATCCTTGCTAAACATATTTTTTTACTGAAGTAGCAAGTACTTGAGTAAAAAAATTGTTGTGTATGGTATGGTATCTGTCTGCTAAAAATATTTTTACCCTAACCCACACCACGTCCCAAGGAACAGATATAGCATGGCCACGTAAGCAGAAAAAGTAAAAAAAATATATTCCGGTCCAATAGCGGACTTAATTCCAGCCACCGCAACACTAATTACGGTAAAAGGGCGAATCTCTAAGGTAAGGATAATCCTTCCTTGTACGTACTTCGTTTTAATAAATGCTGCGTATTTTACGTATATTTTAATTAAACATTCTCACGTCGTAACCCTAGGGTGTTCGCACCTCTGGCACGGAATGATAAATTATTGAGAAGACGCACTTCTATATTAAGCAAGTTTTTTTTGTGCGTATTTTTTTTCTCGTTTTTGTTGAGTTTGGGATTCCGTTTGGGGATTAATTGAGTTGTGTTTTCAGAATTGGGAAAATATAAGGTTTAACAGGGAATTTGTCTAAGTATTTTAAGGATTAATGAGTAGGTTGTACAGAACAGGTTTTTTTAGGTCGATCATTAATGGTAAGTACGATTGAGACAATTTATTTCGATAATTTTATTCGGTCGCCTTAGCGACACTATGTTATAATCGATGATAGGTACTAAGCCCTTTATGCCGAGGCTTTTATTTAGGTAAGTATGTTGGGGTAAGTTCGGCGCTGGGATAAGACCGTACGAATCAAATTTCCAGATAATTTGGCGATATTTGGCCAAGTTTACCGCAACAACCTTATAAGTATGGATTAAGAATTAGGCCAAATATCGCCAAATTATCTGGAAATTTGATTCGTACGGTCTTATCCCAGCGCCGAACTTACCCCAACATACTTATTAACTTCCATTTATATTAATTTTTGCTTGAGATATTTTCAATGTTTTTGAAGGTATATCGGCTAGCTGACATGGCAAATAATTTAATTTAATGTTTTGTTTTTCGTAATTTTAATTACTTTTATATGGTTGTATAGAATCATGTTCTTCTAAGTGGACAGGCGCCACTTCTCATCCCCAGCTAAAGCACTATGAGTAGGAAGTGGTGAAAGGCGTTTTGGTGGACTGTCTGACCTGACCTATGTCATGTTGATGTTCAAAAATTGCTGATTCTCAGCCTAGTTTGAATAATGACTTTTGTTTTTTTTTAATTTTTGGCACAAAAAGGAGAAGGCATATAGTCATCAGTGGCTGATACAAGGCCGCCACTGATGATAATGATGATTATGTACTTTCTGGGAATTCAAAATATGGATGTAAGAACCAAAAATTTTTTCTTGTCTATCCAAAGAACTGTTCAATAATTGATCTCTATCTCTGTTAGTTATGTTTGCTTCAATTTCGATATAGATTTCATACAAGGTGCAATTGACCTAATAAGCCCGCTTTACAGGCCAGGTAGATTTTCTCTTGCGTTTTTCTATTAGATGTTTCTTAGTAACAGGCGCAATAAATGTTGAATGCTTGCCTTATTATACGCGATTTGATTACAAGGGACAGTATTATCCCAAGGGCGAATAACAGAAGGATGATTTAGAATGAAATTTATTTTGCTAAATGAACTGTTTGTTTTTTATTAATAAAATATTTTTTTATTCGAATAGTCTATTAAGTCTAGTATTTTTATTCTAGGTACATCGTTTTAACATATAAATAAAATTATAGTTAGGTACTATTGAGTTTCTTGCCCCATACTTCTCCATTCGAAACTAACTTTTGGAAGGGGCGCCTAGATTCAATTCTATTCATTAATGCAGTGTCTTTTAATGTGATCGTCATCTGCCTAGCCTTTGGCGTTATGTTCTAAGCCCCATGTAATAGGTAAGTTCATTAAAATCAACAAGTAGGTACTGCAGTCTGCTACTGAGAATTCTAGATGGAAAAATCCTAATAACACTTTGCTCGTCCTAGGAATCGAACCCAGGAGCTCATGCTAAGCAATAGTGCTTGCGACCACTATACCAATGAGACAGTCAGTCTGTATCTAATAATAATAATAATTAGCCCTGACCACCGGTAGCTTGGACCCTGTTCCCGATACCGGTGGGCTACAATTTTTTTTATTTTTTTTTATATCTTAATATTTAAAAATGTAATTGTTAAATGATAAATTATTTTTATTTTGTAAGTAGGTTTGCACAAACACTTTTACACGTCAATCATATTTTTTATAAAACTAGATGAGGTCGGCGTTTCCTATCTGACTACTCTGAGAAGAAAGGCCGAAACAAACTCAGAGGTCTCTTTTAAAGTCCAGACATAATCTTGGTCAGGTTATATGAAGACCATGTAGATCGATGTCTGAGATGGTCTTTTGAGGAAAGAACCACACAGATTGAGAGGATCTGTCCAGTCAGTGCACGCATTTGTCAGAAATCGTGCAGCTTAACTCAAAACTTAAGGAGCTCAACGATTCGACGAACAATACCAAAGAAAGGACATTTGGGTAGGCCACATAGATTACTCAAACTGCCAGACCTAGAAAAAAACTAACAGAACAAAGAGAATAATAAAAATTAAACAAAAAAATAATAATAAAATGACCCACATTGTCTTCACATGCACAATAATTAAAATAATATAATACTTTACAAAGTAAGTAAATGTCAATGTTTATATAATTTATATGTGTATATAATGAAATAAAGGAAATAATAATTTATTTATTTTCACTTTAAGACACAAACAGCTGCCGGTAACTTGGACCCTGCTCCCGATACCAGTGGGCTACTATTTTTTATATTTTTAAACGTTTTTATATTTTTTAAATCATAATATTTAAAAATATAATTTATATGTGTATTATGAAATAAAGGAAATAAAAGAGTTTACATTTACATTTTTCTGTTACAATGATTCTTTTGAAAACATTCAGTTAGTTGACTGAATGTTTTATAAAGATTTACTGGAAAATTCTGCAATTAAATTTTCTTGTAATACTTGAATGCGAGAAATTATTAAAGAAAAGTTAGCTATTAGTATTAGAAGGTTTTGCCTTTACACAAGTGTAAGTATCTAGATAAACTGGGTTTTGTGTAACCATTAACATTTTAATTAATGTGTACGAGTATAACTAAGCTGTTTATGAGTTGAGTTACAGTGTTTATGTGCGTACAGTCGGAAGCAAAACTGTGTATGAACAATTCATAAGTATTTTACTTTATTTCATAAACATTCAAATGACTATAACGTAACTAACTATTTACAATATGTACTAAATTTAATGACTAACTAACTAAATATACAAATAGATACAAAAAATCCTTTTGTTTTTGGCCACTTAAACGTCAAAGCACTCGTTCGCATTGCTGTCATCCGAAAACAAAAATAAAAAAATATGTTTAAAAGAGTTTGATTTTCGAATTTATAAAAACACTAGCTTCTGTATGTCGGTAAAAACTATCCTATATCCTTTCCCGGGATGCATTTTATCTCTCTGTCAAATTTTATCGAAATCCGTTCAGTGGTTTAGACGTGAAAAGGTAACATACAGACAGACAGAGTTACTTTAGAATTTATAATATTAGTATGGATAATATTAGTATGGATTATACCTACTTACATAAATGTGTGGATTTGCATTGAAGAACAGTTTCGTGGATCAAGAAATATAAAATAATGCGAAAACATTCAAGTCAAAATTACTGCACATAAATTAATACTGTACCTACTTAATTATAGTTTCTCAAAATCATATGAAGGTAGGTAATAGGTAATACGGGCTGTTGTCCACAACTCCACTTCAATGCGCGTATTTTGCGTACGGGTGGGAAAATCGATTATTCGATCCACCCCAGCTCCTCAAGGAAGGACAGCAAAAAAAAAATCATATGAAAAGGCCTTATTTTTTTTTACCTATCATATTCTGTCCCACTACTGAACAAAGGACTCCCCCAAATTCTTCCAGGCATCCTTTTCCAGAGCTACCTCGATCCAACCCATCCGGTACGCATCAAAAACTAAAAAGAAAACATTTTATATATCTCAAAATTTCAAACCTAAACTCACTTTTTCACGTTTTTCTTGAAGAAAAACTTCATTCTTTTCTAAGCCTCTGTTCAATTACTGTGGAATGAAAGTCATGGCTTAGTAATATAAGTATATATTATTAGACCGTGACTCAGTATGACCATTACTCAGTGGGCATCAGTAAGTAAAGGTCGGTCTTTCACTGGTCTTGGAAGTCTGAACGGTTTTATTTTATTAGTTTGTTTCAGACTTGAAAAAATAACTGGTAAACAAAAGCAAATCTAAATATTTTTGTGGGTGCTATTAGAGCTGTATTTAATACCTTATTGTGAACCTTATTACAACTACATAGATCATGATGACTAATTAAATTTCACTAAGAAAATATAAAAAAAAATCCTAAGTAAAAAAAACAAAAAAAATGTTACCTAGTTGTAAAGTTTTGCATGTCAAATGTCTGACTATGTATTAGAAACTTAATTACTGTCTTTAAGACCAACACTGTTACCTATTGCAATTAAATTATGTTTTTTTTTTACAAAAAAAAACTATTTTGGCCTCATGCTCAAGCATCACTAACAGGACCAAAAGTAATTACTAGTTATAATACTTATTATCTAGATTACAAAATAAATGTATTTCACAGTACTAAATACCTACATCAGTTCAAAGCACTTCTCTGCCCGACTGTACATTGCATCCAGTAGTTTACATGCTGAAGCATTTGCCGTAAAACTCGGTCATAAGGTTACAAGGCAACGGTTAATTTACGGGTTAATGGGAATTAACCACTTTCGAGCTGGCTGTAAATTATACGGGTTACATGTCATTTGAGTTAATAGTTCTGAGGTTAAGTGTTTGTTTTGAGTTGATTTCGATAAATAAAACTTATGCAAGGTCTCAGGGACATCCGCAAACTGTTATAATGAACTCCGTACATGATTCTAGACACACCAGCAATGAAATATATAATCGGTTATTTTAAAAAAAACCTGTTTACTAAAGTGCAAAACCTAAACTGTCAAAACAATGGAACAGCTGTTTTTTTTTTTTAATAATCAACTAACAATTTCAGTTCTGCTGGGTCTAGAATCATGTTCACCAAGCACCATGCCAGCGCATCAAATTACTACAATCTGTCAAATTTATTTAATAGATTTTCAACTTTATCGCTAAAGTATAAGCTTCAAAGTTTGCGAAACATAATAATATTGTGTTGTTTTGGTAGTATTGAGTTTGACCCAAGCTATCACCCCCTTTACTATGTCGTATTATTTACTGGGCACCCTGTATAGGTATCTACCTGATTGGATGCGGTTACCTAGAAAATATCTTCAGATATTTTCCTTCTGGAAAGGTCAACAGAAAATTAATGTAAGCACAAAAAATTCTATCTTATTTTGCGAATAGGGAAAATATTTCACTCTATTTTGATGAATTAATCTTCTGAAAAGGTTTTATAAAAAAGTTCGGAAATAAAGTAGGTAGATTTAGGAAAATACTTATTATACCTGGAAAAAGGCATTTCATTGTGGAAAAAACAGTCTTTCATACTGCTGTGTAATAATGGTGATTTCATACGCAAGAAAATTTCACTATAGGTATTTTTGATACTGTGGTTTTTTTTAATAAAAGGCGGAATTTAACAATCACAGTATTGGATATAGGACGCACGAAATCGTGATAGGTGGTAAACACTGTTTGCACTTAAAAATGTTGAACGATACTTGATATACACAGTGTCGTTCATTGTAAAAGTGGTGTAACTCCTTATTAAAGCAGTGCACAAGACAGATTCACTTCAATGTTATTTTAGTTTAATTCTACTGGTGCTGCTGTTGCGGCTGCGGAAAACCTCAAGCGGCGAAAATATAATAACCTTATCGGAAATTATATTTTCGAGTCGTTTGGGGTTGAAACCCTCGGGTCGTGGGGTCCGAGTGCTCATGGTCTTTTTAAGGTAATTTTTAAAACGGCTGGTTGACACTTCCCGTGACCCAAGGGCTGGCTTTTACCTTGGGCAAAGGTTAAGCATTGCCATACGACATGGTAATGCTGCCAGTCTCTTGGGTACTTTACCAGTCGACAGATTTTAGTTTTAGTATAGTTTTAGTTAAGTTAGGATTTAAATTTGTTATTTTTATTCACTACCCATATTAGCAAATAAAGTCATCACCAACGATAAGAATTTTGCTGCATATTAAAAAAAAAAAAGTTACGTAGTTTAGTGAAGCCGATCTAAAAACCGATTGCAGTCAGTTCCCAGGTTCGGAAATGAAATACGTAGATAACAAAGATTTACCATCCGGTGTACCTTAAGTTCTCTCGTATTCTTTTCATTTAAGTTATAGATATAATATTTAGTTTTAACTTATTTTACACCACTTTTATAATGAACGACACATTTCTAGCATCAACATTAGGCGAAGGGATCTATGAAGAGCAATGTGCAGAATCATAGTTTTCTTGTCTGGACACGGATACTACGCTTACTAATAACAACGAAAGAGGATGAGTGAACTTTACACCCTGTTCCTCATACCTCTATGTACACATTAATTCTAGCATCAATATTATTTGATGAGATCTATGAAGAGCAATCTGCACAGCCGTAGTCTACTCTTGTAAAAAATATTAATAGAAGCGGAGCTAAATACCCATTTTTTTTTTATATAAATGGCATCTCGCAGTTCATCCTTTATGAGGATGGCTACTGCTTAACCGGACTTTCCTGTGGATGCCTCGAATTAAGGCCTCCAGCCAGGGCATACAATAACTTAAAAACTAAGCGACAGCGCTAAGGGTAACCCCCTGCGGGGTTCGGACCTCGGCTCAGGGCGTCGCTGGAAGAGGACAGCAAGGGACAGGCTGGATCGGTATTATTATTAGTGTTTAGGGGCGAATTTAAAACTACAGGCTCAGCTGCGCGGGCTGGCTCGAGCAAGGGTCGGGGCGGGCACGGTGATGGTGCGGGACGTCGCGACGGGCCTCGGCGGCGAGGACGGAAGGACGGATGTCTGAGCTTGTGTTTGTGTTGTCGACTGAGAGTACTCGTGGCCTTACTGCTCTCCTGGAGGAGGGTAGTGGCGTCGTCGGGGATAGTGAGGGTATGCCTTGGTCGGCGAATCCTACTTATGCGGGAGGGAGTGTATCGGGAGGCCGCCGCAATCAGGGGATTGGGGTGCTTTATGGCAGAGTCAAAGAAGCGCTTGGAGAGGCGTTTCATGAACTGCTGGATGGTGGGGAGTCTGAGATCTAGATGCAGATTCACATTTCGGACATAGAAGGGGGCTCCCGTGACCTTTCGGAGGAAACGGTTCTGGAGGGTTTGCATTTTATGCAGAAATCGCGGCTTGGCGTGTGCGAAGACTACGCAAGCATAGGTCATGATGGGACGGATGACCGCGGTGTAGAGGCGCAATTTGCACTTGAGTGACAATTTGCTGCGGGCAGTTATCATGGAGTGGAGCCTACCGAGAGCGAAAGAGGCGCGCGAACGCGCCGTCTTTATGTGCTCGTTGAAGGTGAGGTTGTGGTCTAGGATGACACCTAAGTATTTGGCTCGCTTTCCCCAGGGGATCGGCTTGCCATACATAGAGATCGGGCGCGGGAGGGGGGGGGGTAGTTTGCGCGGTTTCGAGAAGATGACCGCCTGACTCTTATCGGGGTTGACCTCGATTCTCCATTTCCGGAACCAATCGCTCAAGGCGCTTGCGGAGGTTTGGAGGTTTCGAGCTATGGATGACTGGTTGACACCCGAACAGTATATGGCAGTGTCGTCGGCGAAGAGCGCCAACTGTGCCTTTTTACTGTTCGGGATGTCACTAGTGAACAGGGTGAAAATGAGGGGAGACAGAACGGAACCCTGGGGGACTCCGGCGCGGATGGGGTGAGGGGGAGAGAGAGCGCCCTCGATACGGTAGCGGAAAGTGCGGTCCGACAGAAAATCTCGTAAGATGAGCACGAGACGGTCTGGCACACCTAGCAGGTACAGCTTATATAATAAGCCATTGTGCCAGACCTTGTCGAACGCCTTCGCTATATCGAAGAACAGGACGCCTGTCGAAGCACCTCGCTGAAAAGCAGCGCTAATGTGCTCGACTATGCGGTGGAGCTGGTGGATGCACGAATGCTTCGTGCGAAAACCGAACTGTTCGGGGGGGATGAGGCTCTTTGCTTCGGCATAGTCTTTGAGGCGCTTATAAATAAGCCTCTCGTAGACTTTACCGAAAACATTTAGCAGACTGATGGGGCGGTAGCTGGAGGGCTCAGACTTGGGCTTGCCTGGCTTAGGGATGCCTATGACTGTGGCTTCTTTCCACATTTGGGGGAAGATGTTGTTGCTCAGGGCGCCATTGAAGATGGCGGTCATGAGCAGTATGAGGGGGGCGGGGAGGAGTTTGTACACCCTGTTGGTGATACCGTCCGAACCGGGGGCTTTGCGGGTTGCGAGTCCTTTTATGATGTCTTGCACTTCGTCGGGAGTGACGGGAGGCAGAGGATCATCAGGGTCTTCGACTGGCGGGAGGGAGGCTCTCCGTTCGACTTCAGCGTTCACCTCGTCGAGGTGCGCTCTGTCTACTGGTTGAGAGCTGGGAGTGCATTGAGCCTCTAGGCTGTCGGCTAGGCATTCGGCCTTTTCGAGGTTTTCGAAAGCGACCGTTTTGTCGGGGCGTGTGAGGGGAGGAACTGTGGCCTCTTCAGAGGAGCGGAGCTTCCTCTGGAGTTGCCAGAAGGCGTGGTGGGTGGGCTCGAGTTCGCCGATCAACTTATCCCATCCCTCGGAGCGCCACTCCCCTATGCGTTTCTTTACAGCACGCTGTAAATGGCGCATGTGGGATTTGTTCGCGTCGCAGGGAAAAGAGTCGTAGGCACGAATGGCAGCGTTCTTCTCGGTCATCAGTTCACGTACGTCATCGGGCAGTTTCCAGCGATGGTCTTCCATCACTGGAACTTCCCGTGAGCAATCCGTCAGTACGGATTGAACGTGCTCTGTGAACGAGTCGATCGCCCCAGTCGTGTCTGCGACTGAGATAATTTGCTCGGGGATGGAGTCTAGGTGGGGAGACGTGGTGGATTTCAGTCTTTCGCTTACTTTCCTCCAGTCGGTGACTGTTTTGGTCGGGGGGGGCTGGTTGGGGTCGTGCGGGGGGCCCGAATAGGGGGCCAGGTGCAAGATGACCGGGCGGTGGTCAGAGTTAAGCTCTTGTACCGTCTCGATAGACTGCAAACGGAGGTTTACATTCTTGAGAAGCGCTACATCGAGAACGTCAGGAAGATGGGCGGGGTCGCCCGGGAAATGAGTGGGATACATCGGAGCGATGATATCGAAATTGAGGGAGTCGCCTAGTTTGAACACGATCCTACCTCTGGTAGAGGTCGTGCTGCTATTCCAAGCGGGATGTTTGGCATTGAGATCCCCCGCCATGATGACGGAGTCACTCATACCGAAGAGGGTAGTGAAATCGGTAGTGAGAGAGATGGGATCCTCCGCACCATTGGTGGGCGGGATATAGGCGGAGATGATGGTGATTGCGGGGTGACCGGTCATGCCGAGCCGACAGATAGAGATCTCTAGCTGAGAGATTAGGGCGGGCGGGTCTATCGGGATGCAATGGAGGGACTTCCTATAGTAGATGAGTGTACCGCCCTTGTGGCAGCGAGCCCTGTCATTGCGAACTATCTTGTAGTTGGCAATGTTCGGGTTCCGCAGATGGGGCTTCAGGAAGGTTTCCTGGACTAAGAGGACATCGAGCTGGTGATCGCGGAGGAAGGCGGCGATCTCATCGCGTTGATTTTTAATGCCGTTTGCATTAAAAAACCCTAGTCTAAGGGATCGGGGTTTGGTAACGCTCATTCTTTGTAAAGCCATTGGAGCTTTTTAGAAGTTGAGGGTTTGCATGACTTGCGTAATCTGAGGATACGCATTGAAAATCTCGGCGATGCGCCGAGGATTGCCGTTACAGGCTTGGATTTCCGCTGCCATGGCATTTGCGGGGGCAATAAAAGCTGCGTAAGCACCGATTATTACCTCCATGCTGCTAGGCTGGGGGCGGGAGGCGGGGGTCGGGGGGGACCTACTGGGACCAGCGGGAGCCCTGGGCGCGGCGGCGGGAAGGGCTACCGGTGGGGCTACTGGGACCGAGGGGCCTACTGATGGCGCGGGGATGACAGTTGCCATCAGCGCTGGGATAGTCGGGGGTGGGGGGGGCACCGAAGCTGCGGGAGCTTTGAGGTGGTTGAGGTTCGCCCATGGGGAGGGCCTTTGGGGACTGAGCCTATCGGGCATCTGGGAGGAAGGGATCGGGATCCTCACAGAGGGGCTTTCCCTTTGCTGACGGTCGCTCGCGCGCTTCGTCAGTTTGGGAGAAGAAGACTTGGGAGCCTTGGGGCAGCCACGGTAGTTAGCCGGGTGCCCGGATTGGCCGCAAAGAACGCAGCTCGGTGGCTCTGTGCACTGAGAGCGGTCTTTGGGGCGGGGACAGTCTGACGTGCCGTGGGCACCTAGACACTTGACGCATCTAGGTGTCGCGTAGCAGTGGGATTGGGAATGGCCATACAGTTGGCACCTGTGGCATTGTCCGATGAGGTTGGACTTCCTGGGTTTCTCGATAGAGATACCCGAGAGGGAGCAAACTGACTTCACCTTGAAGATGGGGTGATGTCCTTCAGTAGGGTCGCAGATGACCAGGACCATGTCGTAGACTAGGCCCTTCCATGCTTTGTGCAAGCGATGGACTGCTGAGACGGGGATGCCTTGTGAAGCAAGGTCTTCTTTGATCTCCTCGGTGGGGATTTCTTTGGGGACGCGCCTGATGATTACGCGGGTGGGGACTTCCTCCGGAAGGGAGTACGTATGGAAGGGGTAAGCCCTTGTCTGGAGGAGACGGGTAAGGTCCCTGTAGTCCGAGGACGAGGCGACCGTTACCTTAGCTAAATACCCAGAGCATGACGTGCTGTTTATAGTCACTCATCCGGGTCGGCATCCAGCCAGAACCAGATGCAGCTAGTCTTACCAAGGGATATCGTGTTACCCAGTAACTGGGATGTGGAGGTCAGATAGGCAGCCGCTCCATGTAAAATACCGGTATTCAGCCGCGTATGGTTGCTCCTGGAGGATAATTAATTCCTCCTAAACAGAGCTCAGACACAGAAAAATACAAAAACGTTTACAGGCTTTGACAACAGCTAGTTTCTCTAATACTGCTTAGTAGACAAAGGAAGTATAACAGATAATACAAAACAATACACAAAGCATTTTTCCTCTACAAAATAATTACTGGCAAAAGATGAAGCACTTACAGTAGGCTATTTTGCGAAGCCAACCATAATCGTTTCCACTTCTCGCTGTCATTATCTTACGAGTAAATTGATGCTTAATGTCTATCATTTTGTTTAGATGTTAGGCTTGAATATAACTGTGAGTACCTGGGAATTGATCTGGTCAATATGATGGTCTTGAGGTAACAAATGTGGTATGTAAACAGGAATTGAAAAAAATGAGTCTTATTAATTTTTGCGTTTGAATACCGTGTGGTTTCAGTAAAAATTACTTTGAAAAAATAGGTAAATTTTTTAACCACTAACTTGTTTGCATAAAAATTAAGAGTTCAACCCTTTAGATTAAAAAAAAAAACAGGCCACCCAATGAATGAATGACTTGCACCGAATCGATCCCAGCGTCGATTAATCCAATGAACCCCAAGATTTGCACTAGCTCCTGTAGTCTCATGTTCATGGGGTATTGCAAATCAAGACGACGTGCCCGTAGGATAGGGAAGGTACACAATAATATAAAATAAATAAAATATTTGGTTGCAGCCTCGCAGCATTTCTTTTTCCTTCATCTGTGATGGTTTCCCTATGTTGCTGTTGATAAAGTACAAAGAAATCCACTAGGTACTAATGCAGTCGTCCAGAGCAATGTTTTCTTTATCTCATTTCATGACAATATTTAAGTTGTTGAGGGGACCGTGGCTAAATAATAACAGCCGCACAGGTCGATCGATCAGGTTAAGCTACGCTTGCCGCGGTTGGTCTGTGGATGGGTGACCATCTTTACATATCGAGACCCCTCCGTGCCTCGAAAAACACGTTAAGCCGTCGGTCCGGCTGCCATTCGTGGATCTTTGACAGTCGTTACGGGTAGTCAGAAGCCCGAAAGTCTGACAACCAGTCTTTCCAAGGGGTATCGTATTACCCAGTAACTGGGTTGTGGAGGTCAGATAGGCAGTCGCTTCATGTAAAATACTGGTATTCAGCTGCATCCGGTTAGACTGGAAGCCGACCCCAACATAGTTGGGAAAAGGCTAGGCAGATGATGATGATGATGATGATTTAAGTTGTTGTTTTTTTTTTATACATATTTTTTATAATTTTAATTTCACATAAAGTATTATAATACAATAATTGCTATGGGTTAATACTTGAAATAAACGAAAATAATAATAATAAGAATCCGCCAGCAAACAAAATATTTCACCCCACCCATTTAGGGTCATCGCATCCTAATGCGCAAGCTTCAGAGGCTTTTGTAGCCGTATTTTAGGAGTAACTACAAAATAGTGTTTTAATTGCTGACCTCCCTCTGAATAGGGGGGAGGGGCAAATGCTGGTGCTGAGTTTTGAATTAAACCTAATAGTGCATAATGTTTTGGAAGCTTCCGCAAAGAATGGAAGCTCCGACGGGTTTATGGGCCAGGGGTAGAAAATTACCGGTCATAAGTTTCGTTATTGTGAGCTAAGACAATGCTTTTGGTTGCTTGTACTTTTTCAGTTATTTAATTAGATGAAAAATTTCTATTGCTTCTTCTTCATAATTCATTTATTAAATTAGATTAGCTCATATTAATTTCATATTTACGATATCAGTTGAGAAGGCATTTACTTTCGCGTTACATTATAACTATACAACAGCCTATAATAAAAAAAAAACCGCTGGTACACAGGCCTTCTCTCCGTGAAAGGGAGTGAGCCGTAATCCACCAAGCCGGCACCATGTGGGTTGGTAGATATCATATGTTTTAGATTTTTTGGTTGTAGGACATGCTAGTTGCCTCTCAATGTGTTTCTTCACCGTTTTGAGAGCAGTGGTGATGAAATAATTTATACAAAATTAAGCGCCTGTCTAGGTTCGAACCTACGACACATATTTCGTAAGTCGCCACTGCCACTGGGCCACCACTGCTCTACATCCTTGTTATTATTATTATAATAATTCAAAGTATTATTATACTCCACATTACTATTATTATACTCCATAGCATCCTAACATCCTAACAGACTGTAGTTTCTGACTGAAATACCATTATCATCAATACTATTTTTATTGAACTACCGCTAAATCAAATAATATTGCCGGAACAATTCTCCGTACCACAAAAACCCCTTAATATCTCCGGCCAATCGACGAAAAATTGTATTTCCTGCTGCGGATCGATACCAGTCAAATTGACATTAGGAAAAGCCGGTTCTGTTCCAAATGTAATAAATATTACAAGAACATTCTCTCTAATTACACCAATAGAGTTAACCTTGAAAGTTTACGAAAAACACCAATTATTTATAAGTTTGCTTTGAGTAATAATACCCTTTATGACACACATCGATCGCTTTAAAAATGGATGGTGTAGTTTGATGGTTTTTATAGCCCCGAAAGTTTGAATTACTAACGGGCATTGAACAAGTAAGTAGTTTTGTTATTTATTTTATTTAATGTTAAGTAATTATTCGTTTTGTATTGGGTTTCCTTATTGGCGCCCAGATGGGACAGTAGTGTCTACTTTTGTTTGACTACCCTAAAACGTGGCTTCTTATAAAAATAATAATACTTTCATAACATGTACTCAGTACTTCATAGTTGTTTGTTATACGATTGATCGCAGTCTAATTATATAGAAAGTGATGTTGAAGGACTTACAAAGTATCTTATTAAGTAGACACATGTTCTCATTTGTCTTACACTTATGTAGGAGCTGTGTATCAGACATGACAAGAGCAATTTGACTAGGATTCTAACCTTTTAAATTAATTGGACTAGATAGCTGAAGGTTTTGCTTAAATATGGATTTATCTACTTACATAAAATCACGTGTAAGTCTAGTGAACAAAAGTCTATGTGAAAAAAATTATTTGATGAGTAAACGTCATAACCACTCACGCGCCCCGCACCACTTCATTGGCGTTGTAAAAAACGTCGACGACCCGGGCGTGTGAGGATTAATAAATACACATAGAAAAAGGTAGACTCCACGTAAACGGTAAAAGTAACTATCAATTAGTGACACAATGTTAACCGGGTTTTTGTGTTGACATGTCGGCTGATGTTTACACAATGTTATGTTTAATCATTTAGTTGGCTTATGAAAGTAGAGTTTGTTGATAGTGTGTAAACAATATTTACTGTAACAATGTTTCCAAATAAGAATCTGTTTGACGTAGGTACTAATAATGATCATAATATTTAGCTAAACGGACACAGGAATTCGGATTTTAAGCGGTCGCGGGAATCCATCGGATGCGGGAAGCACCACAAGACCAGTTGGTGTGGAGAAGCTTTGAGGAGGCGTATGTCCAACAAATGGACGTTTTTCGGCTGAAATGATGACGATTACCCAAGATTTAACTTTTTATCATAGAAAGAAACCGCAACCAGAACCGTAACCGAAACTGGGGGTCTACTCCGAAGTGACACATACGAATGTTCGGAACGATCCGACACACGACCGAACCGAATATTGTTGTCCTACTATGAAAAAGGTTCGGATTGGCTCAGTTTGGTCAAGACCATAGTCAATATTCGAAAAGAGTGTCGGACCGAACGAAATGCAGTGCCAGAGGTGAACGTTTTATCGATATGTTTTTATTAGTCAATAGGACTCATTTCGAATTATTTGAACTGTTGAATTACAGAGTAAAATTATTTTTATAGTAAGAAAATAGAACTTTGCTTTTAATTCAATATTTTTGCGAAAGAAAATTGTAATATTTCTCGAAAAAACGATATATTTGTAGCTGGCATAAAGATTACTTTGCCGATTGTCAAACAAAAAGAAAAAGGATAAAAGTCAAACGATGACAAGCATAGACTTTGGTAATATTGTCTATGGCACAGACTACAATTTATATATAATAATACAATTTATATACAATTTATATATAATACAATTTAAATATAACAAGTAAACAAACAAGTGGAGAGATTGTGATTTTTAATAATGCGAAATTGAGAAAAATTACTTTAAACTCAAACCAAATCTCATCTGTCGCTATCGCTATAGCAATACCTAATCGTATTTCGGTCGTTTATCGTCATGTGCTGACTGAAGTGTAGTGTTAAAGTCAAGTTATGAGATGTACTATACCTACAAAAAACAAACTTAATATAATATAAACTATATAAATTATTCACTTTATCTACGCTTGATAAAGTGCCCCTTGGGCTTATCGTTTTCTCTTGTTCGTGTTTTTTAAATTTGGAAATGACAGTTATGAACAAACATTCTGCAAGAAAAAGTCACCATGTCCAAACCAACAGCGGCACAAATTGATGCTCTCCTCATCGAGATTTGGCCCAAGGCAACTTGAGGAGCATCGACAGTCGTACGCTGAATCATCGACTGTGGGAAGAAATGTGCACCACGCTGAATTCTGTATTATTTTTAGTTTTACTTGTAACAAATAGAAAATTAGTTCTAGTTTAGGAGGTACGAATTGTAAAAAATATATTTTATTCATTATTTTCTAAATTTGTATTAATCTCCCTCTCTCTTTGTACCCTCTTCAAAGCATCTGTGGCAAATGTAGCAGGCTGCTAAGTCACCTGCCGAGAGTTCTCCGATTCGAAAATCATCTTGGGCTTGGGTTAACTCCGGAGCACTCGCTCCGTCCCTTATGCACATAGGTATTATGCAAAACACAGCATTGTAAGATTATTCTGCCTACTTTATCTGCATTCTAGTGCACCTCCATCGCTGTCAAGACACATCTCCATCAACCCTTGACTATTTCAAATGTGCGTTCATTGGTGGAGAGGGCACGCTGTTTAAAAAAAAAAATCAAGAACAACCTTAAAAAAATTAGGTTGGTACATTTTCCTTACACAGTTTTTTTTAATATCTTGGGATTGGGTGGTCCGATTTACATAAATCCAATTGGGAAATTAGTTTTATACATAACTCTATCATTTGAGACAAATTTATTTCAATAAACTACATAAACAAAAAATCTCATTTTCAAGTTACGTAATTATCTGACAATCCTTACATACTCCAAAAAATGCCTTACAAACTTACTTTAATCAGTGTTATTGAATTAGAATATGGAAAACAATAATAAAACTAAGCTAAATACACTAATTACAAACAGATAGACATCGAACTAAACAAAATCTCTATATATGTATAGTGAGTGGACTGCTGTGGAAAACTTAGATCTTACATCTACGTTTGTAGCTTTGTAGCAGGCTCAATTGCATGGCTATTACGCTTTCAGGGTGACAGGGGCACTATGTCCTGGCAAAGTGATCAACTGAGTCTGTAACTAGCTGCAAGCTCAAGGTCGGGCATTAAATTGATAGTGAAGGAGTCATGAGATCATCATAATCAATAATTCAGTCAATAATTCCAATAATTATACCTATCATTTATATTTAAGTTGTGTTTTAATTTGCTTTTCTATTCGTGTCTGCTTCTTTTCTACTTAGTTTTTTTTTTTTTTATTCATACCTTCCTGTTTTTGCTGTTGGAAGTCGCGACACCTCGATATGGGGCGCGGTGAGTGGCACCAGGAATTCGCTTCCTGGCCGCAGATTATCATACGGCGGCGGCCGCTGCCGCTCAGGCGCTCGTTAGGTTCGCGTCAACCGGTTTTTGGAGCTATTATAGCTCTGTAAATAGTTGGCATGTCGGGTCACCCTCCAGTTTCCAAGTTTCTGTTTTTGTCTTTTTATTGGGTCCATCTCACCTTGCACATTCACTCATAAACGCATATACCACTGACAGTGACACCTATTACATATTATTAACACATCACATTACATCATATTGGCCATTTCGTAATTTCTTACATCACAATTTCTTTGCTCATTATCTATGAGGACGCTGCGAAATGTTGCCACTACATAAAGTGTAAAACGTTTCCTGAGGATGATATTCTCATAGTATGTACCTATGTCTATTTCCTGTTTAACTTTATTATTCTATCACTTGTATATTAGTTTATATTATGTTTCTTTAAGTACGCTGTACCGGTATAGTATCTTATTAATTGTTTGCTGCACCGGGTGACGTCATTACGTCGGCGCCGGCTGTCGCTGAAAACCAGCGCTGGGGCTCTGTCTAGCATAGGGTCGCAGCATAATGCTGAGCGATAGCCGTTTTGCGTGAATGTGACGCATGTTTCCCCCCTACCTTTTATTATTTTTTGTATTTGTTCTTTTTTTGCGTCATGTTCACCGCGAATAAACGTTTTTTCTTTCTTTCTTTCTTTCTTTCTATCTGCAATTCCTTCTACGCTCCAAACGCTCTTCTCTGAGAGCCTCTTCCACCCAAAAGCATACGTACTGCCATTTCGCTACAATTTTAAGTAGCACATTCACTTTAACACTTAAAAAAAATTTAAAACTCAATAAAATTGTAATAATTCATTAAATTCGATAAGTTTACGATACTCAAATCAATCAATCAATCATTTATTCTGTTAACACAGGTATGATTATAGATAGTATTGTTGTTAAAATTATGTGCACTATGCTTTGCCAATACATATGGCGTACAAAATGAAATAAGCAAATACAATAAAATTAAAATTAAAATTAAAATCAAAAGGTAGCTACTTTGCTGTCGTGTATTTTGACAAAAATTTCACGATGTAAGTCTTGTCAAACTCAAATTATCGGTCAGTCTTTTGTCGTTCAGAGTAGGGTAACGATACAACAAGTGTCAAAATTAAGTTCAGTCGGATCGGAACCGACCGAACCGAATATAATGAACTTCGTAGTAGGAAATGACCGAACATTCGGCAGATACATGGCCGATACAATAAATTTACCACTTAGGAGCAGACCCCCTGGAGTTACCAACATAGCTAGCAGAGTAAACAAACTGAAGTGCCAGTGGGTTGGCCTTGTTTGTCGAAGGACCGATGGCCAGTGGAGCAGACGAGTCCTGGAGTGGAGACCGCGAATCGGCAAGCGTAGTGTGGGACGTGGACTGCAATAGGCTTAGTTGATGTTGTTACAAAGAAAGAAAGAAAATGTTTTAGTGACACAGAAACATGCGCATAAAAAAAAACGTGTGCGGTTGGGAGACCCTCCTCAGGATCGGAGTTCGTTACGTAATATTCGCCCGGACGCTCATACTAATATGTAATAGAAAGAAATTGTGAGTGACAGAGAAAGTCGCATGCATAACGCTTTTTCCTTACGTGACTTCTACCAGTCAACTCCTACCGCAGGGCGCGATAAGGAACTTTGTTTCAAAAAGACAAGTTAGTTTGAATACTTAGTAATGACGACAGCGTTACGTTTACATACCAACTGAATTTCGACAAACCGTAATACGACAAGATTTTATTTCGACAATACGGAACTCCGACACGTCTTCATTTCGACGAAACTTTAGTTCGTTTATGACAAGGAATGCTTGTCGCCACTTTACAACATCACATTACTTGTGACAGAATTCTATTTTTAAGTTAAAAGAGTCGAAGGGCAAAAGTGTAGCCGATAGTTGTTTCAAAATTTACCATACAAGCGTATACTATATGTTGTGAACTTGTGATGTGATGGCAACGATATTTGGCCACGATAATACAAAAAAATAGATATGATATTCTCATTTTTGGGTCCCCGACCGCTGATAACGTGCTTACTTAAAGACAAATGAATTGAGAAAATCTGTTTTTTTTTCGTGTTTAGGTACTCCGATACCCATCAAGCCTGCGGAGTTTTGCTAACTAATTTAATGTGTCTGTACGTTATAAATCAAATATTGATTTTCCCAGAGTGGAGACGTTATTATTAGAAATTTTACGCCTATCGGGGCCTGCCTGTAAATTGAAATAATAATGATCCTCCATTTTCATAATTATGAGCGTAGACAGAAACTACAAAATGCCACGTGCTACATTCCCTATTAAATATTTATACTGCACATAAACGAGAATTTATTCCATCCAAATCACATTTATGCCACTTACTACGTTATGACGGGTACCTACAAAGAGAATACTTAATAGGGTTTGTTATAGTTACAAGTTTTAAGGTATGTACGGCTCTCACCCTTTGGGCACGCACTAGTACTACACGCTCAAGCGACAAGCGTCGTGGAACAGGGACTGCAGAGAAAATAAATGAAAGAAGTTGTTTGGAGCGCACGACGGAAACAGGTGACGAGTGATTTGTAGAACGATCGAATCAAATGTACGGTCACCAAAGGAGATAAGTAACTAGTGTCTTATAAAATTTAATTTAATTAATAGGAAACAAACAGGTAATTTATCAAAATTTCATTCGAAAACGTTAACCGGTTTCTTATTAAATTTCAACTATATCAGACGACCCTGGTTACTAATGTCTTTTGATGACCTAGCTAACAGAATGGCCGGAGTTATTTTTTTTTTCGTTTAACTTTTTTAAATTGCTTTTTTAATGATGAAATACGAAACAGATTACTTTGTTTGACTACAAGCGTTTAAATCCTATGTGTTAATTGATTGTCGAGTTGCGTATCTGTCGAGACCCGCATCTGACAAGTTGCGTGTTTGTCGAGTTGCGTCTTTGACGTAGTCCGAATCTGACGAAATGAGTTTCTGTGCATGCGTTTTCTGGCGAAATGCGTATTTGACCACTTGCGTTTCTCACGACATGCTAATAATCTCTTCAGAGTGGGTGCGATTGGCGATTGCAGTCCGCCACCGTCGCGGTCGCCACTGGCGGGTCGTGGCATGGCATGGCGTCGGTCGCGCGCGCGTGTCTCTTGACGTCAATCGCTTCGCAAGTCTCATCGCCCGAGGTTGTGGCTGGGCCTTAGGGAATTCTAGGACCTACTTAGAACTTAGAAGTTGTTATTCTATATTTTAGTCTTGACAGGATGTTATTATACAAGTTTAAATTACTTATATAGGTCACTTTGGAGTACCTAGAATGATAACGTTAGGTGAAGTGCTCTTTGTGAAACTTATATTATTATTATTATTATTAGCCTGTGATGTCCCACTGCAGGGCAAAGGCCTCCCTACTCTCTTTCCACTTATCTCTGCTCAAAGCTGCTGAGGACCAGTTCTTGTTGAAGGAGTCTAGCTCATCCTGAAACTGGCTCTCATAAAACATGGAAGGCTATGTTTGTTCCCAATTTGTTTTTTTTTTTCAGTATGAAAATGTATTCTGATAATTATAATGACATGCACATGAAACTGTAATTTATAATGTAGTACAAGAATTGCAGCTGCGGAAAAGCTCACAACATACATAATAATATAATCAGCCTATAATTTATTTTTTTATTACATCTATATTACAACTTATTACATCTTGAAAAATTCATTGAGTTTTAAAAATTCGCAAAGAATGTGCGCTATGTGGAAGGAGTGATGGGGCTATGGCGATTGTCTTGACGCTGCGCCTGTGTGAGCGTGCGTGATCCATCGCCGCTTTGTCCACCGCGCACAGGATGAATGGAAAGCAGTACATGAAATTATTTTTTACTCCGTTGCACGTTGGTGTAATTGCTATAATATGGCGTTCCAGTGTGAGGATAAAATATAA
This sequence comes from Gortyna flavago, assembly GCA_963669345.1. Lineage (NCBI taxonomy): Eukaryota > Metazoa > Arthropoda > Insecta > Lepidoptera > Noctuidae > Gortyna > Gortyna flavago. The sequence goes on along the minus strand of OY770142.1, from coordinate 3,035,176 downwards.
ATAAATAAATAATGTTCCCACTGCGGGATCACAGGCCTCCTCTCAGTGAGAGGGAGTGGGCTGTGATCCACCACTTGGGCACAGTGCGAGTTGATAGATGTCAGATGTCTTCAGATGATGTTTGTCGGTTCGACATGCCGGTATCACTTTTAGGTCAGACCGGTTTGTCTTCGATGTTTTCCTTTACCGTTTTAACAGCAGTGATGATGAAATAGTTTACATAAAGTAAAGCACCTGTCTGGATTTGAACCTACGACCTACAACTCTTAAGTCGCGGTCGTTACCACTTAACATGACGAAAACATAGCAACGATTTTTTTTTTAATCTGAGTGCTTTTACGTAATTATTATAATTTTGAAATTGCTTGAGACATTTTACATAAGTGATAAATGATTTTTATTTTGTAAGTAGGTTTGCACAAACACTTTAAGACTTTTACTAATATTCTATGAATGACCCGCACCGACGGCGACGCCACGGGTCATAATAATTGCGTAAACTTCTTAAAATATTTCTTGTATGAATAAATAGACCTCTGTTTTAGTATCTAACAGATTGACTCAAATATGAAATTCAACATAAACGTATGACTAATCCAACCCCTCTTAATAACCTTAGTGCACACGTGTCTTAGCACAAATTTTAATTATTAATAAGAAATATACTAAAATGCTTTGCAAAGCTAAGGTAAGTTGCTTGTTTTAATTTCCGGAATGCGTCCTGGCGTACTTTAATCTCGGCGCCATCTTGTATATTTCGTTTGTTTGTATACGCTACAGTGTATTTACTGCTTTAGTTTTGTTTGTTTGCCGATTGGAAAGTTTTTAATTTAAGCTTAGTGTCCAATAATGTCCCATAGCGGGAAGTAAAGCTTTGTTGTTTGGGTGTCGTAAAAATAGACAATGGTACTTTAATGTCTGGAGTATAGGCAATGAGCATTTCCCTGTGGTATAATAAATTAATTATTGTATTTATGAATAATTAATTTAAAAAATTATAAAAAAGCACTTTTTTGATTTCGTATTGTTCATTGTAGTTACTATTAATAGTATGGAGTTATGTGTTCTAACTGTTTCATTGCATTTGTGATTGTACAGACGCCAGCACATCAAGCTACTACAATCTGTCAAATTTCTTTAATATATTTTCAACTTTATTGCTAAAGCGTAAGGTTCATAGTTGATTGGGAAAATTTGACAGTTTCGGGTAGTTTGATGTGCTGGCGTCTGTACCTACATCAGTTTTGTATGTATACCTAAATGATACTGTAATCTGCCTTGACACGATCACATAAATCTAGAATACTTTCAGCCACAAGTGCCACCATCACCCTTTAGATACACAGCTGTAACAAACAGCGAATAATCCCCTCGATAACTAAAACTCAAAGGCTGTACGACAAGTAAGCAGCACACAAAGGTAAATCTCAATCAAACGTAACAAAACAGGCTTAGTACACGGACAAAGGAAGACTTGTTAAAAATGAGCGTAAAAAACATCGGGCCCCGCAGGCGTTTCATTTGTGCCTTTTGTTTGCGCAGCCAGCTTCTTCATTAAACGTTAGGAGTGACAATATTAGCTGTTGTACTACAGAGCTCGATATTACTAACATTTTCAAAGGGGTTTCTGGTACGTTGACTATATGAGTGGTTGTTGTAGGAGTTATGACATTTCATGAGGTGAAGTAATGCATTAATTACAGAAGGGCGCATTTTACCAATGTAACTGAACGCGACCGATCTAATACGCGTTGGAGAACACTGACTTAGCTCTTGAACGCGGTTTAGATGTCCTGATCGCGTTCAGTTTCATTGGTGAAATTCTCCTTTAGGGGCCGTCTCCACGAGCGAGAGAATCACGGCGATAGTCTCGCCGTGCCATCTAATTTTCGCCGTGATGATTTCGCCGTGTGGGGACACGTTCTAAGAGAGTGTATAGAAATACGTACACGATGATAATATCGCCGCGATTCTCTCGCTCGTGGAGACGGCCCCTTAGCATAATCAGCCTATAATGTTCCCACTAGGCACTGGGAAATTGGCCTCCTCTATTCGAATGGGAGTGGGCTATAATCTACTACGCGAGCCCAGTGCGGGTTGGTAAATGTCGCATGTCTTCGATTTTTTCAGTTCTAGAACATGCCGGTTTCCTCACAATGTTTTCCTTTACCGTTTTGAGAGCAGTGGTGATGAAATAATTTATTTAAAGTAAAGCGCCTGTCTGGGTTCGATTAATACCTACTTCACTTCAAATAATGGTAGAGCCATTCTCATGCATTATGTTAAAAAAAAAAAACATAATTTAAATAAGCCTTTAAGACCTTATAATTCAGTGTAACGGTATACGTAAAACCCTTCAAAAACCGCTACAGAATTAGGCCCAACAATTTTAAACCGTATAACACAAAACAAAACAAGCGAGAAAATTCAGGAATACGCACCTAATTAATTACCCTTCTTACTTGGCAAAGAAACCTCAAAGATTTAACCCGAAACAGGTAACCCACCATCAAGTTTTAAGGGCTGTTACTCGCCAGAATTGGAATTGAAACTGAGCATTGGCCCAACCGAGTGTGTCTGAGCGTAGCGTAGAAATTATTTTGACATCGCCTTTCGCCGACAAAAGGTGTCAATATTTTTTAATTAAATTAGACGGGGTTTGGTGTGGTAATGGTGTACTGCGTTTAGGTGGAAGTGGGATATTTTGGTTTAGTACATTACGTGTTTAGAAACGGTAATTTGTTAATAGCTGTTGCTAAACAGGGGTTGTACGCTAATAGCGGGAGAAAGTGGAAATGCTGGCTGTGAAACTGAATTTAGTCTGAACTAGCTTTGTAGGTGACTAAGTTCGCGTGTATGTCGGTAAACAAATTGGATTTGATTTTTTAAAAACGTAAAAGAAGGAAAAGAAACGTTTCGTGCATTCGAGATTTATTTGCCAAAAATGTAAACAAATATGAATTAATGGAAAAATAACTTTAATACGAGTACTCGTACCTACACAATGAAGTTCGCTTTACGGTACAACTTTAATATTTTTTTTTAACTTTGTCGATGGTGCTAGTCTCTCTGAAACCAACGTTGAAGGAAAACATCGTGAAGAAACCGGCATGTCTTAAAACAATAATTTCGAAGACGTGTCTACCAACCCGCGCTGGGCCCGCGTGGTAGGTCTGTACCAGCAGTGTAAACATTATGTGTGTGTGTGTTTTCATGTTTGTTACTTCTTCACGCTCAAACGGCTGGACCAATTTTGATAAAATTTGGATGGAGGTAGCTGATACCCTGGATTAACTTATAGGCTACTTTTTATCCAGATAATTTTACGGGATCGAAACTTATGCGGGTGAAACCGCGGGGCGCAGATAGTTTTAAACAAAAAGATCATTGCAGACTACGATTCTCTAGAGAATGTAGACATAGACGGTTTATTAGTTCAGATTACTAATTGCAGGTTTTTACATATCATTTTTTTCTTATTTCATTGCTGACTAAGATTACCTTCAGAACTGATCCCTGAACCCTCAGTGCGGGTTGATAAATGTACATGTCTTCGTTTTTTTTTGGTTCTAAGACACGCCGGTTTCCTGACGATGTTTTCCTTCACCGTTTTGGGATGAGTGATAATGAAATCATTTTCACAAAGTAAAGCGCTTATCTGGGTTCGAACCTATGACCTTACAACTCTTAAATCGCAGCCGTTGCCACTGGGCCGCCACTGCTTATTTGTATATTACAAAGTCTTCAAACCGTCTTTCGCTCCATAATTCAAAGGCCTCAAAAAGAAGCTTCTGGAACAGAGGTCTATCTTTATAATTACCTACATTATAGCTTTTGAATGTTTGTAATATTTACTTAACTTGTACACCACTTCAAAGAAGGAAATATTAAACAGGAAATATAGTTAGTAGTTAATAACTAAAATGTGTGTCAACAATATTGTGTGCGTGAGAAAGGGGTCAGTGTCAAATGGATTTACCCGAATACGGTGCAAAGTGTTAATTTCTATAGAGTTCCTATCATTACTGTTGAATGATAAATGATTTTATTTTTGTAAATAGGTGTGTACAAGCCCTTTTACACGTTTTCTCTGATTGATTTTTTCTCCAATTAATTTAAATAGATACATTTTATTTCCAATTACAACATGATAAACTTATTAGAACCTACTCATGCCTTTAATGAAACAATTAGTTACATATTACTATCTGTCATAATAACATTCGATTGATAAATTAATTAATTAATTAATAAATTTGCCGTTTTATTTAATGAACGGATAACTAATTTATACATAGTTCACCTCGTTAGGTACGCGTAGCTACCTATTTATTTGTTTAATTAAGAGGAAATGTGGTCGGAGATACTTTTGAAAAAGCCCAAGTAAAAAGTCATAATTCGAAGTTTGGCTCTCGCCTATTTCCTATATTAGACCAATTTAAAAGATATTTCATAAACTGAATAAGAAGGATATATACTGTGTCCCTATGTTTTTCTTCTTCATTAATAGTTGTCGAATTTGTACACTAGGCCTCTGTTGACAGCGGTTTAAATCGGCATTTTTAGAGGGTTCTAGTGCTTATAACAATAATGTATCATAAAAAAGGAAAACACAGGGCCATACAAGTAGTCAATATTTATTATTCTGTAAAAAATCATTGCTTTACGGTCATTAACCAGAAAGAAAACAGGCGAGAGCGTTTCTATGGAGAAAAAACCACCCGCATTTCCTCTTAATATTTATTATGAATGTCAATATGTCATCATTATAGATAATATCAATCAGTAATTAGCTACTGCTGAGTATCTGCATAAAATTGGGGGTATTTAACATAACATCACGCATGTAATTACGAAAGGGTTAGGCAGAGGTGTTCCTATAGTAAACCCACGTTTGGCCAGTTATGTTTAAGTCCCATGTAAAAGCGGGCGACCTTATTGTCTTCATCCGGGCATAAATCCAGACTCCAGGCTGCTACTGAGAAATTTCAGATGGAAAAACCCAATAACACTTTTTGCCCGACCCGAGAATCGAACCCGGAACCTCAAGCTTAGAAGTAGACAGATGGAGGGATATTTAAATCCCCTGGTTAAAAATCTTGGAAATTAATCACTTTCGAATACACTATCCGAAACAAACGTGTCCACTATCATTTTTCCGAACCTTATAAATCAATTCCAATCCACCTCTACTGGAAACATAGAATGGAAAAACAACACCTGGTTCTGTAAAGTAGCACGCGTTCGCTGGAAAAAGTTCCATTCTCTGTTGGAGTTTGAATAAAATCAAACATTAACTTGCAGCAGTTTGTTACAGCTTTCCATTATATTGTTTTTGTAAATGTGTTTTCGTTTTAATTATAGTTTTTGTTTGGCGAACTAAAATTAAATTCCGGTACTCCTTTATGCCTACCAGCGTGGTGTGGAAACTAAAAAAACAGCATAATTCAATTTAGTTTTTTTTTTTTTCAAGAATGTAGATTTATTTTGATCGCAGGTATATAACAACAAAATCGATTAGGTATGTATTCTACATCTTTATTTACATGCAAAGCACTATCACAAAACACAGGAAGGGATTCAATTACCCATGTTTAGATAGAAAGATGGAATACTCTTTATTATTTACACCATAAAAATTAAATATACATATAAATTTAGAAATTATATGAAGGTAGAAGGATATAAATATAAGGTCTATACGTTTTTTATACTACCCATTATACCATTCCATAATTCAGACAGTGATGCCGATTCCCTTGTTCACAAACTAAACTAAATTTAAGTTCAGTGCATGTTTTTCTTTCTATTTCATTAAGAATAGGGCAGAAGATAAATTTTAGTTCAGTACTGTCAAATTAATCAGGGCCTGACACTACTCCATACAAGTTTATACATGATTAAAAAGTTACGTCAATTTGACAGGACTAAACTAAAATTTATGTTCTGTCCTTTTTTTAATAAAATAGAAAGAAAAAGATGCATTGAATTTAAATTTTGTTTAGTTTGTGAACAACAGAATCGGCACCATTATCTAATATCTCGCTAGCCCCACGTCTATAATGTTTACTCCACTGTGCGAATCCATTAAAACATTCAAATTCTTGTTTATAAGTAGGTATAGATTGTTTTGACTCAAATATTTACCCAAAGAGAGAGAAAACGAAATTAATTTTATGTTCTTTGTTCTGTTTAACATTTTTTCTTTTACGTCCTGCGTTATTTGATTTCAGAAATTTTATTATAGGTGCTTCAGTAATTCCATAGCGAGTATTTCAGATATTTTTATATTGTAAATCTCACTCATATATCTTTGAATGTTTTTGGTAAAGTTACTGTGTTATGATATGAATGTTTTTGCTGAATATTTGAGCTTCATTTGGCACCTATTCTTGTGTTATAATAATCGAGGGGAATGGTGCTGATAGTCGAAATACAGTCTATGCCTAGTACGGCTACAGACGCTAATCTCTTATCCTAATTGAAATTATTGCCATTGTAAAATAGTACTAAGTTTTTGGAAATAAACAATATATTATTTTTATTTATGTAAGTAGAAGTGTAGGTATCTGTAAAAACATTAATTAAATATGGGTACCTATTTGTTTGAGCGTGAAATTAATATTAATTGTAGCAGTTATTATGATTACTCTATTGACGTTTATTGGTGTGTGTTGATTTGACCCAGCTTTGAATTTTTCTAGCTGACCAGTAAATTTTTAATTGGCGGAATAATGATCCAATATCAGTAAATTTGTTTGCTTATTCGTTCATTACCACGCTTGGAGCCTCGAAAATGTTAATCAAAAAATATTTTGTTATTAAGATGATTATTGGGTAGTTTTTAACTGCCACCATATCTGAAGCGGGATTAAAACATTATAGGACCAAGCCTGAAATTTTAAAGGATTGACATACGTACAGACGCCAGCACATCAACCTACTACATTCTGTCAAATATCTTTAATAGATTTTCAACTTTATCACTAAATCATAAAGTTCAAGGTTGATTGGGAAAATTTGACAGTTTGGTGTACCTTGATGTGCTGGCGTCTGTACCTACCAAGGCAACGCCATAACGATAGTGCTAAAAATTTTATATAATATAATATTACATACTTATATAATTTTTACAATGGTGTGTCAGTACTTAGCACACCATCGAAAAATCATCATGACGCTTTTCAATTAGGAAAGAACCAGCGCAGCTGTAACTGTCACTAAAACCAGGCTCTGTCTCGCCTAAGGTCGAAGCATTATAATATAATATAATCTTTATTTCAGACTACACATACAAGTACACATAATCCATATAATGTTAGTATCAATGACTTAAAAACTATAATAGTAAACTTTTAGAAACTAATACAACTAAAAAAGACGTGGCCCAACACACAATGGCACGTGCCTCCGTACCCAGTGCCATATAAATGGACTGTCCACTTTGTATAATAATGTTTTTTATAATAATATGCTAAGCGTTAAGCGTGGAGGTGACGCATATTTTGCCCCAACTTGTTCTTTCTTTATGTTTGAGAAAAGAGTGTCAATGGAGTTTCTTGCCCGTTCTTCTCCATAGGTACCTACTACGCTTTGGAATGGGCATCTAGCTTTATCTTTTTGACTGACTGACCCCTTGACAATTCAAAAGTGCCTGTAATTGGTTTATTTTAAATAAATGCTTTGAGTTTGTGTTCTTTCTATGCATCATGTTTACCGCTAATAATGTTTTTTTTTATTACCAACATTTTTAAAATATACGATTCCGGTGACAAGGCAGTCCCCATGATGTTTCCGGTCAGTATTAGTTTACACGAATAATAAAGTCACTCTTACATGTACGACTGAAGGAAATCAACCAACGATAAGGCTCAATAGTCCATAACTTACAAACCTTCACACAAAAAAAAAAACGAACAGCCTAACGAATCCATTCCCCGAAAAAACATGTTTCATAAACCAATAAAAAAGAACATTTTCACAAACAAACCACAACTCAATCCAGGCGTAATATTGTTGAAAAAATTCATAGTAACCAATAAACAACTTGATGGCTGAAACACGCTGGCACATAAAATATATAGTTACAGAAGGCTAGCTTCATGCAACGAGCCGAAACCCACACATAGACACGCTTCTACGTACAGCGAATGCAAGCGCACATGTAACAATATACATGCTAATTTTAAAGTAAGAATAATGCACAAGGTTACTTCAGAAGAAGCCAAAAAAATGATTTTTAATTAGATTATAATTAAATTAAGGTACTGGTAAGGCTTTATTTAGTAAACGTAGTAGTAAGTTGTTATTTATGAAAGCACGATGGGATTGACATCGCCAGTCGCATAATATGTGTACAAAAAATCTGCTTAATGCAGTTACGCCAACACATGGCTTAGATGTTTGCACTAATTTCGCGTAAGTAAATTGTTACGCATGTGGTGTGCATTAGACCGTCGCCCGTACGCGTCTGTGTCTGCAGTCGCCTCTTTCGCTCGTAGTATGGACCTGACCTTCTGACCTATCTATTTTGTCACGTTGGTGCGGGACAAAAGTTTCGGGCACAGTCACGCCCTTTCCTTGTTTCGGGCAGGCGGCGTGACATCGTCTGTTATTGCAACGCTCAGCGAAATGTGTTCTGATTTTGGGTAAGGTCCTTACATTTATTTCGTAATGATTATAGTGATAATCTTCAGTAATAATGATTTACAATCAATTAGATTGATTTGACGGGATCTTGGTGAAATTTCGTTGATTTGTTACTACGTGAATAAGCATAATCAGCTTCTAATGTTCCCACTGCTGGGACACAGGCCTCTTTGTGAGAGGAAATGGGCTGTAATCTACCACGCGGGCAATGTGGGTTGGTACATGTCACATGTCTTCGAATTTTTTGTTCTAGGACATGCCGGTTTCCTCACGATGGTTTCCTTCACCGTTTTGAGAAAAGCGGCACTAATACATGAATTATATTTTTTATTTTAGACAAATTCGTAAGAAAATAAAACTGTATCAATAAAATTCCCCTTTTTGCCATCATGAATTTTTGGAAAAACATACTACAACTTCTTTCAACAAACATGATTTTCGCCCAAAAAATAAAAGACGACGCACGAAAATTAAATTCATTCACCAGCAAAACGAGCATCGTCAACTATAATTAGTTTCTCCAAGCCACCACATAAACAACCTCGCACAAGAGCCTATTATGAAATATTAATAACTGGCTCTAGAAGCCATAGAGAGCCAATTTTTCTGTCCATTGTGCTCAGATAGCGTTGATAAGGACAAAGCGAGTCAACAAAGCCGGCAGTACAATGCCGACACTGCAGAAATGAATGTCGTGGCCATTGACTTCGACGGTATTTTAACGGGAACGCAATCGGCTCTGTTACTATTTTATTTCCACTTATTGAATGGAAATAAAGACGAGGGGTTAGACACCGACTGGCCACGGAGAGACTGGACACACGTGTGTCCAGTGGTGAAACTCAAAATTAGTATCACTTGTTATTTCGTCACCTGGACACGAGTGGGAGATTATGGTTTGAACTATTTCACTTTGAGTAAAATTTTCAATATTTGATTATTAATAATCATATTGTAGGTACGTTGTATTGTGTTGTACCCGCCAACCCGCACTGGGCTCGCATGGTGTATTATGGCTCACTCCCTCTCACAGAGAAGAGGCCGGTGTCCCAGCCAGTAGTAACATTACAGGCGGATTTTGCTATATTGTATTGAGAGCAGTGGTGCTCAAGTGGTAACGGCAGCGACTTACGAGTTGTAGGTCGTGGGTTCGTATCCAGACAGGCACTTTACTTTGTTTAAATTATTTCATCACCACTGCTCTCAAAACGGTGAAGGAAAACATCGTGAGGAAACCGGCATGTCCAAGAAACAAAAAATCGAAGACATGTGACTTCTACCAACCCGCACTGAGCCCGCGTGGTGGATTACGGCCCACTCCCTTTCACAGAGAAGAGGCCTTTCTCCCAGTCAATAGGAACATTATAGGCTGATTATGCTATGGGTATTGTACAAGAACAGATTGGATGGTGACCCCCAAACTAACATTTGCCTGGTATCGGAATTGCCACATTTTTAGTTTGAAGAACATAAGATAGATTATTGTTATAGAATTATTGCTGAACAGAAAAATTCTACTATATTATAATTAACGCAAAAGTTTGTCTGGATGGATATTTGTTACTCTTTCACGCAAAGACTACTGAACGGATTTGGATGAAATTTGACACACAGATAGTTTATAACCAGGAACAGTACATAGGATACTTTTGATTCCGATATCCCACGGGATCGAAACTTATGCGGGTGAAACCAAGGGGCGCTGTTAGTATAAACTAACTAAACTAAAATCAATAAAATACTTAATATTAAAATAATAACAATAATAATATTTTGTACGCAAAATACGCGGATTGACGTGACGGACAACAGCCCGTATTACCTATTATTACTTAACACTTAACATACATTGCCAGACGTAATAATAATAAAACTTCCATTGTGTCTTGCTTAGTGTCCTATAAACGATTAAATAGTGGCATTTTTTTTTTGTCTTTTATGAGAATAAATGATTTAAACCTAAATAAGAGATTTTGAGAAAGAAAACGTATAAGGAGGCAGTGTCGTTCATTGGCTTAAAATGGAACTCGTTACTGAAGTCCACGAACACAGATTTCACTGATATGTGAATGTAGGAATGGAGGCAATTCATCTGTACAATAAGTTACTCGAATCATTAGTTTTTGTTGATGCTAACATATAACCCATTCGATTCTCGAAAGATTCGTTTTTAACTCTTCGCATGTCGAACGTACAACATGTGTACCGATAACAATAAAATTTCTATTGTGTCTGCTAATTAGGAGCGCGACGGGTTGAACACATTTTATTTTTATCTTTTTCATATTAGTCTTATTCATTTAACATAATTTTCTAAACTAGTCTCACAAAGAAAAATAAACAGTTTCACATTCACCGCTAAACCAAAGGAGTTGAAAAACTTTCATTCCGCCACAAACTCGCAGACCACATTAAACTTAAAGCTCAGCAATAACTAGACGTTTTTGAATTTCAAATCGAGTGTTTAACATTTTCGTGGCACGCGAAGGGTTAGCATTTGTTGGGCAAGCCATAATAGGGTTAAGTTTATTAAATGCGATGCCTTTGTATGTGCTATGGTATTCTAGTGGGAACTATTTTTGTGTGAAGAATAATATACAACGTGTTTTTTTTTATATCCCATAACTCTAGGGGGTCATTGTACTCATCATTATGAACAACTTTAACTATGGGTTCAATACCAAAATCGCGAAAAAAAATAAAATGCTGTTCCCTACATTTCGACGGCTGATTTCTTTTTCGCGATTTCAGGTTTTGGTTTTTGGCCCATAGTAAAATTTGTTCATAATGATGAGTACAATGACCCCCTAGAGTTATGGGATATAAAAAAAAAAAACACGTGGTATAGATAAAATGTCATGTTGGTGTGAACTTTTTTCAAACGCTCATCATCATCATAATCAGCCTATAATTTTCCCACTGCTGGGACACAGACATCCTCGTTGTGAAAGGGAGTGGACCGTAATCCACCACACAAACCTAGTGCTGATTGGTAGATGGCACTTGTCTTCTAATTTTTGGTTCTAGGATGTCTTAGAACTGTTCTGTTAAACCTGCTTCCAGTCTAACCAGATGCAGCTGAATACCAGTATTTTACATGGAGCGACTGCCTATCTGACCTTACTGTTACTGGGTAATACGATACCCCTTTGGCAAGACTGGTTGTCAGACTTACTGGCTTCTGACGACCCGTAACGACTATCAAAGATCCGCGAAAGACAGCCGGGACTAACGGCTTAACGTGCGTTTTGAGGCACGGAGGGGTAATGGTATGTGAAGATAGTCACCCATCCACGGATAACTCCGACAAGCGTAGCTTAACCTGATCGATCGACCTGTGCGGCTTTTATTATTCAACCACAAACTCGTCGTCGCTAGATTCCAAAAGGACCATATTAACAACCCCATACCGCATGGCAACTAAACGAAGATTATATTTATCGTAAGTTTCATTCTACCTAACCCACTCACCCAAGTAGTGTTATTACTACCTCCATATATCATATACCCTTCTTTATTTAACGTTAATTCTGGACAATAAATCTTATGGGATTACCTTCCGTATGTGTATGTAGAGATATCTCGCGAGAAGGGTCTGTTTTGGTATCTTTACGCTTGCTTTTTCTTGTTGTATGGTGAGCAGGAAATTGGGTGGCACTGATGATGTTGCTTAGGAGATTCTCGGTGCAAAAGCTTATCTGTACCAATAATTAAGGAGTAAGTTAAACTCAAACTAAATTTAAATACACAGCGTACGCGTTGACCATTCAGCCTCGAACACCTGCGCCGGTTGGCCTTTTAACTCCCGACTACTATTAAGATTGAACGATTTTTTTACTGTCACCTAGTTTCGTTTGAGATTCATCTTGTTAAACGATTTAAGCTTGAGCTGCCGCGCTCGATACATAGCGGATAAACATACACACAATGATATCACGGTAACAATAGGGTTTGGGGCGAGATTCGTAAAAAAATATACACTTTCGGTGTGCAGCACCGTTAACGGCGTCAGACAACACTTGTCAAAAAAAATGTGCAGCGCATGTTTATGAACTTCAACTCGCTGTTATTGGCCGGGCGGGAACGACACCCGTTTCCGCCAGAAGTGCGTGGATTATGGCGGGAGCGGTTAGTAATTATATCCTCTTCGCGTTAAAATATTAGTTATGTTCAAACTTATGAAGGGCTCGCATAAAAAAATAAGACGATTATAATAATAAAATGTCGTCGCCTTCAACATAAGTCACCATAAAAAGCAGCTGAAATTTTAAAGAACTCTTCCAAGATCAAAGTCAAAAATAAAGCATTTTAGAGCTTTTCTTTTTAAATTTATGCCAGCATAAAACTGAGGAAATTTCGTGTTCTCCGTACATGACTTATTCGCTCATGAATTATAAATGTGTACGCTTAATTTGTGTTAAATTATACTTTAAAAGAGTACCTTTTTCAGGCGTTTTATATAAAATTAGCATGATATTGTATAGAAAATTATAATTTCACTTGCATGTTTAGTAATCTATGTCTTTTGTTGAGATGTTTATTTTGTTTCTTTAGTATTTGCATGTATAATTAATTTGTAAAGTATTTTATTGTGAATGGGATGAAGCTGGCAACATTGTTTATGAGAATTAAATTTCGAATGGGCTTTGTCAAGTTTTTGTGATTCAATAAAAATTGGATTATGGTTTTAACATTTTGTGTAAGGTATTTTGTTTACTGTATTTTCATATGTGTAAGGGATTTGGGACAAAACAACAAGAGGGTTAGAGCTAGATTTTCAAGACTAGTAATGGATAGTAGATTATGTTGTTTTGTTGTTGTTTTTTATTAAAAATTTGTTGCTGCCTGCGACTTCATTCGCGTGCCATTACAAAAAATTGATTTCCTTTCGTTAAAAAAAAGTAGCCTAAGTTAATTCTAATAACATTTTGAAGACCAATAATTCTCGTAATTTACAAGGTTCAAAATCTAGTCGCAGTCTCATCTCGGCGACCAACATAATATGTCAAAATTTTACAAAAATGTAGGGAAATTAGTGGTATTTTTGACAGATTGAGACTGAGATCAGACTGTGAACGTTTTTAAAATTAATCGAATTTCGACCTCAGTTATCTGCCATTGAAAGTCCCGTCAATGTCGGTTGAGAAGATGTTGATAGATGTACCATAGGTACTGAAATTCTCAGTCTATTTTAAAAGCTTTTTCTAGTTTGGTCATTCACGCATACATTACTGCTAGCAACATAATATCAAAATTGTCGGTTTTATTTCACTACAGAAGCAGAAAATAAGTAAAATAAAAGAAAATTGTTTTGTTTTGAGTCGATAATTTAAATTGTAAATTCTCAGTTAATTTTAAAAGCTATTTCTGAATTGGTAATTTACTGCATTGCTTCCAGCAACATGATATCTAACAATTGAAATTGTTATTATAATTATTATTAAAAGCTTGTAATATCCCACTGCAGGCAAAGGCCTCCCTACTCTCTTTCCACAAACTGCAAATGCATAATCAATAATGAGGACCTGTGGTGGCCCAGTGGTAGCGGCCGGAGTTTGTAGGTCATGGGTTCGAACCCAGACAGGCGCTTTACTTTGTGTAATTTATTTCATCACCACTGCTCTCAAAGCGGTGAAGGAAAACATCGTAAGGCATGTCCTAGAATAAAAAAATCGAAGACATGTGACATCTAAAATCCCGAACTGAGCCCGTGTAATGGATCACGGCCCACTCCCTCTCACTGACCTACACAGGTCTGTGAGAGGGAGTGGATAATCAGTCTATAATGTTCCCACTGCTGGGACCACGCTGGGACACCCCAGCAGTGGGAATATTATAGGCTGATTATGAGGATGAATAAATAGCCGATTTTGTCAAACAATTTATACCTAAATTACATTCCGTATCTCAACGTATGTGAACCATTAAAAAATAGGTCACTCGAAAATTCGGGGACATTCCGACCGACTGGGCCACTGTCGGTGACAAAATATTATAAATTGAATTTGAACCCCCAACAATGCTTGGAATTGATTTTATTTATCAACCAACAAATAGTCTAGGCTGTCTTTAGAGTGATCAATGCTGTATGAAACCCATAGATATTCCAAACAATGATAGACCTGTAGGCCAATTCCCGTAATTAAAAACGTTCAAAATCTAATCGCAATCTCATCACAGCGACAATCGATGTCGAAATCTTGTCAAAACTGTAGGGAAATTAAAGGTATTTTTGACAGATTGAGACTGAGATCAGACTGTAAACATACATAAAATTACGAGAATTGCCCCTCTGATCAGTTTACAAAGACAAAACTGGTTGTCTCTGTTTATATTATACACGACGCGGACGTAGCGTTGGAAGGCCCCCACAAGGTGAACCGACGACCTTGTGAAGGCCGCAGGAACCCGTTGGATGCGAGAAACACAGAACCGGTCGAAGTGAAGTGCTTCGGCCTATGTCCAGCAGTGGACATAGTTGATGATGAAGATGATATTAAACAACGTGGAGACAGAATAACAGTAAATGAAAACACTGCCCAATACTAAGGCTGCCTTTCCACCAGAGATGAGCGAGGAAGCGTAGTGAAGGACGTGTGTGCAACCAACCAATAACATCGCTTCATTTTTACTGCAAACAAAGTTAGCGTTGGTACCTGTTGGTTAGTTTTACACACATCCCTCGCTACGCATCCTCGCTCATCTCTGGTGGAAAGGCAGCCTTATGTTATAAATATGTGATAACGTTTTCAGGGCCAACATTGCCAGAGATCGCACAAGACAGGCAGATTTGGAAGAAACAAGGGGAGGGCTTTGCCCAGCAGTGAGACACAATCCAGGAAACAAAAAAAGGAGTATTTTGAAACTAACAAATAAATCCTAACATCGAAATTTAAAAAGTGTTTTTTTTTTTTATAAACTACCTACATAGTAGTGATGGTCCGACTACAATGGGTTTTGCCGATCAGCTGTCAGTTATAGTGACTAAAATATTAAATATATTTGATAAATTTTTCGTATACAGACTGAGAATGTCATTACATATACGAAGTTTAATTTATTGTACTATTGTCGTCTCCATCTTGCATACTCGTACTTTAATCTTCTTCGCCATTTATCTGTTTTAAAAAAGCTTCGCTATAAGCTATGTTATATTAGCAAAGTCGTACAATGTTAGAGAACCTGAAACCGCTATTACCGGAACCATAATTGAATCATAAACGAAAAACATGACAGTCAACTTAGCCTTAAGCAACTCCATCGGGTATATAAGTACCCCAATAAAGCTGTCAAAAAATAATCAAATTGAAACAATAATCCGGTCGTGTCGAGGGACCAATGTCGGGTACGTTATCACAGATTTTATCACAAAGTGGGCTACGATTTTTTTTATAATAATCGTTCGCTTGATCAAGTAAGTAAAGTAAGTAAAGGAAATAAAAGAATATAGATGGCTGTAATAGGGTTTAATAGTAACACTAACGACGTATCGATAGATTTTTGTTGTTGTTTGTATTTAGTGTTTGGTGTAATTAGTTCTTGTTGTTTGATGTAATCTTTTCTATGATATATGTTTATTTATTTTGTTTAAAAAATTCTACCTTACATATTGTAGGTATTATAACTATACTCATTCTTTTAGTACAGTTTTAGTTTTAAATTATAAAACTATCAATGTCAATAACTATATTCGAGATCAAAAAACCTTAAAATATTACGAATTAATGTTTTCTTTAGAACATCAAAAGAGGACACATATTTCGTTATCAAATAAGGTCTCTAAGAACAAAGAGACCAATCTTTGATCTAAGATTGAATTCTAAAAATAAAACATGCTCCATTTTCAATGTTCACCTACACGGTTCCTTCTTTTCTCCTGAAGCTCTGTTTTTGCTATCGACCTACTTGCAGACTGGTTAGGCTTTTTAAAATAGAATTGTACAATAGAAGTTGTACAATAGAAAAGTAGATAATGCCATTCATCATCATCATCATCATTATCATCTCAGCCGAAAGATGTCCACTGCTGGACATAGGCCTCCCCCAAGCACCTCCACTTCGACCGGTTCTGTGCTTCTCGCATCCAACGGGTTCCTGCGGCCTTCACAAGGTCGTCGGTCC
Source organism: Gortyna flavago (assembly GCA_963669345.1). Lineage (NCBI taxonomy): Eukaryota > Metazoa > Arthropoda > Insecta > Lepidoptera > Noctuidae > Gortyna > Gortyna flavago. The sequence goes on along the minus strand of OY770142.1, from coordinate 3,018,406 downwards.
ACCTTGTGGGAGGCCTTCCAACGCTACGTCTTCCGGTACGCGGTCGTCATTCCAGAACCGATAATGCTATTACAAAATAAAAATCGGCCAAGTACAAGTCGGATTCGCACGCGAAGGGTTCCCGTACCAGAAGGAAAAAAACAAGTTAGTTATTATTTATTGTTATAGCGGCAATAGAAATGTAAATTTCAATTGTCTACCTATTACGGTTCATGAGATACAGCTCGCTGACAGACAGATGGACGGACGACAAACGGACGGATGGCAGCGGAAGTTTAGTAACAGAGTCCCGATGGCTTGTCTCTTCGGGTGCGAAACCTCTTGAAAGTAACTAAACACAGCCTATAACCTAAAATAACATTAGGACCCAAACATTAAACGACTCGACCGTGCTCAAATCGCTTTGCATTCGAAATCAACACAAGAACCTTCAACAACCTTGCCACAATACAATACAGTACACGAATTTATTATGTTTAACTAAAAATAAAAGTAAAAGAGTCAATCAATCATGCTTATCTCGAAAATGCATGTGTCAAGTATAATAGTTCCAAATTGAACTCACAGTAAAGTTGTTTTCGTGGGGGCTCGTGGCTAAGTAATAACAGCCACACGGGGCGATTGAAGGTTAAGTTATGCTTACCGCGGTCGGTTTGTCGATTGATGACCATTCATCACATATCGAGACCCTCTCTTTCTTGCCTCGGAATCGGAAACCACATTAAGCCGTTGGTCCCGGCTGTCATTCGTAGAAATTTGACAGTCGTTACGGGCAGTCAGAAGCCCAAAAGTCATACCACGGAGTATCCTGTTACCCAGTAACTGTAGCAGCTTCATGTAAAATACTGATCTTCAGCAGCATCCAGTTAGACAGGAAGCCAACCCCAACGTAGTTGAGAAAGGGCTAGGCAGATTGATTGATTTGTCTTTCCATAATTATGACGTTTGCAACGTATGCCACGTATCATCGAAAAACTATGTAAATGCAGAACTAACGCTGCGTCGATGGATATTATTTTGCTGACTCAATCATGTGACGTCACGTCTACGCATGATCATGATTCTGTTAAAAGTTTTTTAGTGGAATTGGTTCAAATTTTAGAGTTCATTGGCCTTTAAAACTTGAGTTTAGATGCTTGAGAGATTTATTTTGCAAAGAGTTTGTGATAAGTTTTTGTGTTCGCAAGATTTGATTAGGCTTTTTTTCATGGAAATTGGAGTAAAATAGTGCAAAATAGCTTGACAAATTGCCTAAATGTATTTGAAGCAATTTTGTAGAACTAGGTGTATAGAAAAGTTACGATTACATAAAATACAGTGTTGTCAACTTTGGTAAAGATAATGCCTATTGGCTATCGTATGATCACACAAAGGACACTATTTTTTACAGCATAATTAGCCTATAATGTTACCACTGCTGGGTCACAGGCCTCCTCTCTGTGAGAGGGAGTGGGCCATAATCCACCACGCGAGACTACCCTATCAGTGCGGGTCGGCTGATGTCACATGTCTTCGAATTGTTGGTTTTAGGACATGCCGGTTTCCTCACGATGTTTTACTTCACTGTTTTGATAGCAGTGGTGATGAGATGATTTACACAAAGTAAAGGGCCTGCTTGGATTCGAACCCACGACCACTTGTACACCACTGCTCTCTAAAGAATCCTTTTAAATTTTCTAATTAATATTTTGGATAACAAAAACTTCGATTACCTAACCTACATTCGAATTTAGTCTTACATTTTTATTTAGATTGATTCTTTAGAAGATTTGGTTTTCAATCTCGCTTTGTAAAGTGCATCCAATACATGCGATTGTTAATATCATCATCATCATTTCAGGCGGAAGACGTCCACTGCTGGACATAGGCCTTCACCAAGTACCTCCACTTCGACCGGTCAACTAAGCAGAAGAACCATAAGGCAACAGACATAGCCCGAAGAATTGCCAAACTTAAGTGGCAGTGGGCAGGGCATATTGCTCGCAGAACAGATGGCCGATGGGGCCGAAAGGTTCTGGAGTGGCGACCGCGTACCGGCAGACAGCGTTGGAAGGCCTCCTACAAGGTGGACCGACGACCTTGTAAGGCCGCAGGAACCCGTTGGATGTGAGAAGCACAGATTGTTACAATATAATAATTGTAGAATATTTCCTAAAGTCCCATCAACTTCCACAATCTCTCAAGCATATGGAATCAAGGAAGACAAGCCTCGAATTAAAATTCCTGAAACTGATTAATATTTCAGATATGAACGAATTTTCAAGTTCGAAAGCACAGCTGTCGCAAACACAGTGCAAGTTTACTTTGCCAAGAAATTTATTTAACAAACAACTTCATAAATACATAAAGTACACAATACATTTTATTATAGAACTAAACTTCTGTCCGCGACTTTGTCCGTGTGATATTTCCTGTTTTAACATTAAAATAATATGTTCTTTGACTCGTGTGCAAAATATGCGCTTGACGTAAAGTTGACACCAGCCCGTATCAATTACCTATTATTGAGTCTTTCCATCACGAATTTCTCAGTAGCAGCCCATCTGAAGGCGAATTCTAGTAATTTAAAACGTTCAAAATCTAGTCGCAGTCTCATCTCGGCGACAAACAAATGTCAAAAACATTACAAAGTGTAGGGAAATTAGAGGTAATTTTGACAGATTGAGACTGAGATCAGACCGTAGAATCACAGATCGTAAAATTACGAGAATTGCCCCTCGGGATTTGTGCCCGGTTGATGGCAATAGGCTCGCCCCCTCTTACATGGGACTAAAAAAGATAACTGGCAAAATTTGTATGTACTGTGGATACACCTCTGCCTGAACCCTACGATGTTATGATGATTTTCTGTTAGAATTGATGTTCATTTGAAATCACGCACACAAATAGTCATGACGCAAAGAAAATAAATAAAAAGCTAGACAAAATTTCCCTTTTAACCAATCACATTCAGTTTCCACCTCTCTGCCTACCCTCATCAAAGGATACCAATGTTGACCCACATCTTCGTTCGACATGCGCGTGTATTTGTGTTCCCATAACTCTGGATCGACAGACACACCCACTGTGCATAATTAAAATGCCAAGACATACTCGTAACATAGGTATTGTTTGGAGAATTCATTCAATTATTATTGTTTATGTCTTGTTATTGAGTTAGCGAATTAAACCAACATTGTTAGTAAAGACAAATGTTTGAATTGAAATTACTGTTGTTTAAATCAACTGTTTGATATTACGTCTCGCTCTTTTGTGTGATTTTAGAAAGAGATGCAGGAAATTATATAAACTCATCCCCTGATGAGTGGAGGAATTATAAAAATTTTATTTGCTTGTTATATTTTTTTAAACTTGTTTTGTTCTGATCAGTCAGATTTTTGTGTGTTTTTCGTCGCACAGAGAGGAGGCCTGCGTCCCAGCAGTGGGAACGTTATATGCTGATTATGATGATGCCTCGAGTTAACATAATTTATTTGTATGTACGTGTTTCTGTCAAAAATAAACCAATTTTTTTTTCGCTCTTTTCTCAGAAAGACGATATATGCACATACACAGAGATTTGGTTTTTAGTGATGCTCCATCACTAAAAACCAAATCTGTGTGTATGTGATTTCATCACAAAAGTTTATTGGCACAAGATTCGACCTAATTACCATTTGATAGCCCGTCAACGCCTTCAAATAGCCGTTGGGCTACTTTCCTTGAATATATGCGTATTTAATTGCTAACGAAGCGAACTCAGGCAATTTATGGGTGACGTTAAAAGTTCTTTAAGCGCGACGGTTCATGCCTTATGAAAGTAAAATGAATCGAATTTCGGACGCACGGCGGCAGACACGCTGCGTTTTGAACGCTGTGTTCGAAAACCAAATTAAATAAAAAATCCCCTTTATAATGTAATTTTTTTTCATATGTTTATTTTCAACTGCATTCTATGGAAGTGTAAAGTGTACAAGCTCAAAAGAATTTCAAAAGCAACGAGCTACCCGAAACTGTAAAATTTTCCCAATCAACTCTGAACCTTACACTTTAGCGATAAAGTTGAAAATCTATTAAAGAAATTTGACAGATTGTAGTAGCTTGATGTGCTGGCGTATGTCCAAAACTTAAATCATTTTGTTTCGCCACAACATTTGGTTTCATTTTGTGACAGAAAAAAAAAAGACAACTTTCAACCGAGCTTTACCGCCAAAGTTTGATTTAGCTCCTAACTTTTGAGCATGGAACATTTCTACCGAATAAACAAAACTATTGGAATATTGGCTACATCGGCTACGGGATACGCCGTAGCTGCTACGGCGTAGCTGTTTGCTACGGTAATAACTTTAATCATGCAGGTACAGTAGGTATCTGGAATATGAGAAACATGAGGAAATAAACCTGTTCGTGATTGCATTTAGTTATTTTCGTCTCGTTTTCTTCCTATAAAATTCGGTACTTGTTCAGAAAAATCAGTATTTACATGATAAATAAACTCGAAACTCGACTGCATAGTCTACATCATACTCGTAACACGTATTTTTGCCGTTGTAAGGTAAATAAAGAGTTTCTGTCTCAATTTTTGCACGAATAGTTGAAATCGTGTTTTCTAGATGGCAATATTACACTGTTCAATTTGGATGAAGGCCCATGGCTTAATAATAACAGCCGCACAGGACAATCGATCAGGTTAAGCTGCGCTTGCCGATGTTAGTCTGTGGATGGGTAACCATCTTTACATACCGTCACCCCTTCGTGCCTCGGAAAGCACGTTAAGCCGTTGATCCCGGCTGTCATTCGTGGATCTTTGACAGTCGTTACGGGTCGTCAGAAGCCCGATAGTCTGACAACCAGTCTTACCAAGGGGTGTCGTATTACCCAGAGGAGGTCAGATAGTCAGTCGCTCCATGTAAAATACTGGTATTCAGCTGCATTCGGTTAGAGTGGAAGCCAACCCCAACATAGTTGGGAAAAGGCTAGGCAGATGATGATGAATTTGGATGAAGCAACCAAATGGAATTGTGTTAGCAGAAGTCCTTTGGACTTTTCTATTAAAATGATCCAATTTAGCCAATTGTCATAAATAATAATAATAAAGCCATTTATTTAGACCACTTGAAACTTATGTTTCTACAATGAAATTATTAGTAAGGGGTAAATAAAACTACAAAAATAATTAAATTATTGATATACGTCTTGGTCTGTGTGCCTGCCTATTGGCAAAGGTCTCGTCCATCTATATGGCTGCGTTAGGGAATGCTATCCGCGTAGCAGAATTTTGGGTCAAACAAATTTAAAAAAAAATTGCCATCGACACGATAAGGAGGAGAGTATGATAAACGTTATTTGAGTTATATTGCTGTTAACTGCGCCGCGCGGTTTCACCCACATAAGTCTAACTCTAAAGTTTTTATTATAATTCAATTATGATTCGATAGACACGTGGCGCCATCTATTATCATAATAACCTTATTGTTGTTTTCCTTGGAAACAGCACTTTTTTTCGGGATGGTACCCTATGTCCGTTTCTGTACACCTGACAAAATTTCAAGATGATCGGTTCAATGGCTTAGGCGCGAAATGGTATCAAACAAACTTAATTTCGCATCAATATTTTAGCTTGTTAATAGTTTAGTCAAGCTACGATATTATACTGTTATTTTTATTAATTAACACGTTGACTGCCAAGCAACAGACACAATAGAAAATCTTTTGTTCGCGGTCACCGGTGACCGCGTTGGCAGTCAACGTGTTAAGTACAAATTGTTATTTATGTGCATAATAAGTCTTTAATGTTCCCACTGCTGGGACACAGGCCTCCTCTCTGTGAGGGGAGCACAATAGGCTATCTACCACGCGGGCTCAGTGCGGGTTGGTAGGTGTTACTGTCTTTTAAATTTTGTTTCTAGGATATTTTGTTTTCCTCACGATGTTTTCCTTGACTGTTTTGAGAGCAGTGGTGATGAAATTATTTACACAAAATAAAGCGCCTGTCGGGGTTTGAACCCACGACCTATCTCGTAAGTTGGTACTATTACCACTGAGCCATTTCATGTCAATTTATTTGAACCGTGTAATAGTAACATAACATAAGAGTTAATTTTCAAATTGAATTAATATCAAGTGATTAGTAAAGTTGTCACCTATATGCCTCCTAAACTAAGAACATTTGGTTCCCCAAACTCAATATTCAAAATCGTTGAGCTGGGTCTGTCGCATATTTATCAGCTCATTAGTATTGGTGGACTGTGTCGGTGAAGGGTACATACTGAATTGAAAAGAAAGGACTGTTCTGGACTAATTTTGGGAGCCTTTTATGTTTGTCGAGTTTGATACTTTATTTATTTTACCATTTAAATACACACATTTATACTGGTTGATTTTATTTACCGTCTGGAAATTTTTACAGGGTTTTCTACCCATGAATTTATACACATACACTTTCATTATGGGACCAACTCTGAAATCACGAAAAAAAAATCTGCTGTTTCATACATTTTGGTCTAGTAGGTTTTGAACTTTTGTATTATACAGATGTTTTTTTTTGTGAATTGGTCCCATAGTGAAGGTTGTTTATATTCATGGGTAGAATACCTTGTTAAATTTCGAGACGGTAATAAAAATGAACCAGTATAAATGTGTGTATATAAATGGTAAAATAAATAAACAGTCAAGAAAAAAAACAGAACAGAAAAATAGGTACGAAGGTGATGCTTAGGTATTTCATAAGAAATCTCTGCGTAGAGATTTTGAGTAAAAATTACAACGTAATTACGGTTTGTTTTGTGTATCTAATGTAGAATTACAAAAACCTAATATTATTAATTCTATACACTATTGCAGTGTGAATGCGAACCTTAAGGGCACTACATGACCTAAAGCGCGGTCACTGTCGGACTGCATAGAGAAGAAAGAGAAGCGCAATTACACAACGCTGATAATTTATTGCAAAATATGAAGCAATTATCTATTTATCAAAAATCTATTGCTTGGACTAAACATTCAAACACTAGTGCTTTTGTATGTTGCTTGTAGAATAATCTGATAAAAAATCAGAATGATTGTATGTATTTACTCGTATATTAAGTATTGTTTTTATTAAGTTTTTTTTTTTTGAGGTATCTTCATGATTTTTTTTCTACCGTATCAAATTAGTTGTATTATGTTTCAACACAATATCTACCTAGCATATTTCCTGCAGAATAGCATATATTTTTTTGATTTTGTTTACTGCAGTAGATCATATACTTTTATTGCATGTAAAATTTGCGTTTTGGTCATCTTCAGGGTGTGCCAAAAAGGTGTGGTCAAATAAAGGGAAAAACCATCAAACTGAACAACTTTCTCCTTGGGACCAACATCGTGATTGCGGAAAAATGATCAGCTGACCCATAAATTTGGGTCGAGAAGTTTTACATGAGTTAATTTCATCACATTTAAATCTCACCTCATATCAACGTGATCAAGAAGCAGATAAGAGGACACTGATGATCTTTTTTTCATTAGAAAAAAAAAGATTTGCTATTTTTTTACGAAAAAACTAAATCTTTTCTATACACAGCGTTTGAACCGTCAAGTGCGACGCTCCGAAAATCCTGGACCGAAGCATTTTCTGTCGTCGCATATTCATCAGCTCATTATTATTGCCGGCCCGTTCTCTGTTGAAATATTCAATGCGGACGCCCCAATGAGTTTGTTTATTAGCTTTTGTACCAAATAGCTGTTTGATAGTGGCTCTGTGTGCCTGATTTGTCTTTCATGGGAGATGAAAGAACTAATTTTGGAGTTGTTTTTTTTTTTGTTGGAACTTTTTCTGTGAGATTTTTTTGGTGACAGGTCAGTGGACACTTTGTTATCTAGGATATTTTAGCCACATTACTGTTGAGGGTTAGGCTGTGCGCAGACTGAAGCACGACTGTATATAGTAATAGATTGTTGCTCTGTGAAAACAATGATGTAAAAACCTATTTTGTCACAAAAAACATTATTTTGTTCCTAGTTGGCGTCGCTAAAGCTACAGTTTTCTACAAGAACGCTGAACGTCGTATTGCCGCTGTCATGAAAATCTGACATTTTCACCATTATTTGCATTGACTTTTAAATTACTAGATTATTTGACATTATAGTGTCCAAAAAACGCTCTGTATTTGGACTGCCCTTATTGTGTGACCGTTCACCGCTTTCTTAAGAAACTAAAGTCTAACATACAATAACGAACATCTTTTAATCCTTTAAGAACCAGCGTCAGGCACTAGTTGTCTGGCATTTTTGCTGAAATGGGCCCTTTTTGGCGCAGCCGTGAGGCACACTTTCCTGCTAATTTCTTACTTTTATTTGATCTTTATTGTTTTTATCAGATGTTTTTTTTTTCTTTATTTAAGGTCGTCGTGCTAAATAAATGTATTTTTTTTCTTCTGTCTTTAGTAAAATTAGAACAATAGGTGACGTGTGTCATAACCTCGTACAAAATAAAATAACAAGACAAAACAAACAGATCCATTACTCCGAAAAAAAACTGCTGATCATGATGGATCGGTAGATCCACTACATACCGACGAACATCAACGCACACCCCTACAGATTATACCAAGGCTTAAGCTCTGACGTCACTAGACCATCATTCTTCACTACACCCCCCCCCCCCCCTCTTAACCCTACCAGCTTATTCCGTAACCTTATAATCCCAGAAGCTTATTCCAACCTTTTTCGTTTTATTCGCAAACCGGGATTCAGAGTCAATATCTGTTTTCGACCGCGAAAGCGAAATCTGTTTTTTTCGCGTTACTTTATTTTCTTTTGCGAGTAAAGCTGGTTATCAAGAGAGGACTAGCAGTGCAGCTATAGTACACAAACAAGAATGCTTTCCAGATATCCGGATTTTTGTGAGAGATTGGGTATCGAATTGGATTCGAGTTCTTTATGAACGTATTGACATAACTCGTCAAAGAGCTAGTGTTGGTTTTGGATGTATTAATAAATTACTTAGTTATTGTGCAGCTACACATTCGCTGCCAATTTCGCTAGATTTTCTATTGTGTCTGTTGTCTGGCAGTCAACGTGTTACGGGGGCTTATGCGCTAAGGTATTCCACGAAATTCAAATTTACATATACGATTTTTGCAATTTGCAAGTCAGCGTCAGGTTGTGTTGATTAAAATATATTTCGCGACAAACAAATTTCAATCATTGGAATCAACAATACAACTCCTTCAGTTCGAATTGGCCTCAAATGTTATGATTTCATAAAATAGTTATTCAACAGGATAATATTAAAGGGTAATTCTGTTAAGAAATATTTGTTTCGGCCGCGAATTATATTTAGGTCAACATACAGTCTGATGATGCTGACCTGCAAATTGCAAAAAACGTAAGAAAATTTGAATTTCGCGGGCTACCCTGAAGCTTTCGTCTTCAAGAGCAGGGTTGAATTAGAACAATAATATTACAAAGAAATGTATGTATATAACTTGGTTGTTTAGTAACTACTGCTTAACTATCACTTGTGTACAGATCAGATGCTCCGAAGCATTCGATTATATTTGTAAAAAATGTTATAGTGGTAATTGCAAAGTGTTCAAAAGAGACACTTAGTTCTGGCCTTCAATTAATCACAATTCATTACCCCAGCTTCCCAAAATCTAGAACAAAAACTCCCGAAAACCGCACTCCACATTGTCCAAACACCATAATCACCCTATCATAACATCCGAACAAAGGAACGCCCTATATCCGGACGCACCCACAACATATTAATGTTGGCTGGAATGATATATTGCGCAGTCAATTAACAACCGACATTGACTAATGTTGCTCAGCATAATGCTTTGAAAAAAAAAAAACGTATTATTTATCTTCATTGGAGAGCGGCTTGAATCCTTGAATCTCTACGCTCCTGGTGACAGAAATTAAGCTCCATCGGATTTGACGATGTTAAATTGTGTTCCCGTGTCAATTGTATGGAAAGTTAAAGATGTTTTTGGTGTTCAATTTGAATATTTTAATGTTAATGGCATACTTCACTACGTCTGGATGAGTTTCAGGAAAAAAAAAACATACAATTTCCGTGGAATGTTTTATGCTTAGTGGGGCACTGTGATACAGGCCTTCTTGTTTTCATTTATGATCTTCAATCAACAATATCACTACAATAAGGACGTATTGTTTCATTTCCACTTGACGCACGCGTTTACGTCAAAAATGGCGCTAACTATCGTCAAACCAAAAAAAGCATTGTTTCATATTACAATTACAAAATTGCTTTGCCGTTCGACAAATAATAATAAGTACGTAATATTCATTATTTGACGTATGTACACATGTTACGTTAACCAACCGTATGAAACAACCAGCCCTAAGGATTGGGAATAAAACACATCGCTCAAGTGGCCGCGATTGCTTGCTATAACTTGATTATAAATCTTAACAATCAAATATAAAGTTCATTATCGTTTGCAAAACGTATTTTTACACAAACATAATGAGAAATATCCATAAATAATTTTGTTCTTATTTTTAAACTACGTTTACGTTTTCAATCGCAGTAGTAAACATAATTTCTAAGCAATAATGTTGAAAAAACTATTTTGCAAAATAAGAGCACAAATAATGCTGTGGTCTTGTTTTGTAACATAGCTTATTTTGCAAATTTGCCGTTTTTGATACGCTCATCGGAAATCTAGTACTAGACTAAGTCTGGAAATTAAAACATAACTGTCACGAAAAAAAATCCGTTACGTACACTACATTACAGCATTCTTCCTCCGACACAGCTTTAGCTATTAACTAAAACCACGTACCTACCTAAAAATTATATTTCAAAATCGCCTACCTACTCACATAAATTAAATAAATCGAATTTAAGTAATCCACCAAAGAAATACCGATTGAAAATCAAAGAAACAAACGAGGATCTCAACGATCGTAATTCACGAATTTTCTTACATTCGAACCGATTTTAATCGAATACCGATTCCATAATCTATTGTTCGTTAATCGGTAGTCGATGTATGTTTTACTTGCGAGCTTACGGGGGGTATAAGGGCTCACTAAGGCTGTTCTTCGTTCGTTTGTTACGTAATTTTGGACTAATTGTAAGGAGGCTTCTTAAAGAAAATGTTTATTACACAGAATGTGTCCCTTGAGATTTTTGTTAATTAGATAATCTTTACGCTCTTTGCTTGTACGGGGGGAATAGACTTATTCATTATATTTAGCTAATCAAATATTGATTATATTCAGCGGCTAATTAGTCTGGAGGCCAGGAGATAATGAAATGGAGCAGTGGACTGCGATAGGCTGAGTTGATAAATTGACAATTTGTGAAACGTCAAAATGAAGTCAAAGGGCTTTTTAGTTACATATTTTGAAGGTAAAAAGCAGTAAAAATAATATTTTTCAAAGAAGGATATAATTCAGTTTAAGTTACGATGAGGCAGTGAGGCGGGATCGCGGCAGACCACGTATGAGGTGGCGGGACGAGTTTGATAAGTTCCGTCAAACTAGAAGGAGGACGCGCGGGCTCGCGAATGATATATATAATGCCATTAGAAGCGAGCCCATTAATCTTCAAACTACTCCGACATTCAACGGACATTTCAACATTAAATCAAAGCAAAACGTCGATTGTTGAACAGCGCAGAATAGTACTCAAGTAACAAATCAACCGAAACAAGATATTGTATTAAAACACCCTTGAAAGGAAACTCGAAACTCTCCGCAACGACTTACAACTTCCTAAAATCACAATTCAGTAATTTTCTTAATTTATATTCACTCCTTGACTCAAAGGAAAGAATAACTTTTGGAACAACTGACTCAAGAACACTTAAATATTATCCAAAAGAAGATATTTTATGTATCTTTCAGAATTTTGGAAACTGATGTCTGAATCAAATTAATTTAATCTCTAAGGGGGAAGTGAAGATGAATCGACTTGTGTTGTGGTTAAATTATATGCGTGTTAGTTCAGTATTTCGATCGGAATTATCAGATTATTGAAGGATTATCTCTATATCTGGCAGCTACTTGAGCTTCACTTCATTAAACTAAGTCTAAACCTGGTTGACATTTCCCGTGATCCAAGGGCTGGGTTTTACCTTGGCCAGAGGCTAAGTATTGCCTTACAACGTGGTAATGCCGCCAGTCTCTTAGGTACATTACCAATCGGCAGCGATGCGGAGGAATACTTCGACGCAATATTTTAGTTTTTTAATAATTTTAGTTAGATTAGGATATTAATTTTTATTTTAATAAAAAAAAAAGTCGAAACCTGATTCACCCAAATCATTACACATCCAATATTAATAATTGTTATTAAAATTTAATGTGTAATGGTTTGTGATTACATAATAATAGAATGGCATTTTATTTTCAGATTTCAAATTGGATATAGCTATGGTCACTATGGGTCGAAGGACCAAACGTAGTTTGGCAAAACACTTGTTTTGAAGGCGCTCTATTGAATATAGACGTGCTAATATATGTAATATATTCAATAGAAAAACGGACACGTTCTTGTTCCATCTGAAAATGTATAGATCCAGTTACTCTTGTTTACACGTAGTCTTGTAATGTGTTAAAGGTGCACCATCTGACCTCACATATTTTTCTAATGTTGTGTTAAATAAGGGTTATCAGAAAATGTGATAAAAGAGAAAGATGTATATTGCTATACTGTTATAGTTTAGCATGTTGGTTCTTCCTCTGTAAGTCACAGGTATTTAATTTTAGGAAAACTTACAGCTAAACAGATACAGTAAAAAATAGAATATACAAAATAAGGCCAATTACAAGTTTCCACGTGTAGTATATGTATATATATATTTATAGTAACGTAGACATGTATGTATAGGTTCAGTTTGAGGATCAAACTAATTTTGGCAATAGCAGTGAGCTTTGCCAAATTGTGTAGGTATTTGTTACTCTGCCAAATTAGGAGCAAAACTGATAACATTATCTGGTCCGGCACTTCCAAACACATGATGATTTTGAACTTCTAAATCTACAAATTACAACACATTGAGGTAATAATACATTATTACCTCAATGATACAAGAGCATTTATTTTAAATTTAATTTGATTTAATTGATTTGATTAAAATTTAAATTTAAGTTAATTTTGATTGAATTTTGATTCTAACACTAACATAGTTTATAAGTTCTAATACTAACTAATACATTATGGATGATTTCAGAATTAAATGATTGAATTGAATTAAATTTCAGTAGAAAGACGTTTACAGTTGGACATTAGTCTCTAACAAAGATTGCCGCTGAGGGCAGTCCCGTACTGCCAGCCCGGTCAGTGCTGTACTGTCCTGCCGTTGTTTCTTGCTACCTGCAATAGGTCATCGGTCCATCTTGTAAGAGACCCAAGTTACGCGTTTCAAGCATACATAGAACGGAATAGAAAATATAATATTTTTATTATGTACACCATAATGATATAAATTACAGATCCGTCCGTGCCTCGGAAAGCACGTTAAGCTGTTGGTCCCGGCTGTCATTCGTGGATCATTGACAATCGACAGGTTGTCCGAAAGTCTGACAACCAGTCTTACCAAGGGGTATCGTATTACCCAGTAACTGAGTTGTGAATGTCAGGTAGGCAGTCGCTCCATGTAAAATACTGGTATTCAGCTGCATCCAGTTAGACTGGAAGCCGATCCCAACATGGTTGGGAAAAGGCTAAGCAGATAACGATAAATTACAGATACGAAATGTAGAAATTCAAGTTATACTCGTATCAGGTTTATAGAGGTATGAGAAACAGGGTGTAAGTTCACTCATCCTCCACAGAAAAGGGAATATTCTCCGTCCAGACGTGTGTTGTGTCTGGCGGGTTATTGCCCGATGATTGATATCGGGATGTTTTATATATGCTACTTTCACAGTAATATTGCGTGGCGTCAGTATGATGTGTAGCTCTTATGTGCCAATATAGATGTTGCCACAGGTTTCTTGGTCAGTATAGTCTTTGCATGTTGTGTCCGTACACGCTTCTCAATGATTCCGTAGTAGTCCAGGAGTAGCTGGTTATCTTTATTATTATTGCAGTGTGTGGTGTTACACGAATGGATATAATAAGAAATTAGTACATAAGAGGAAGTCCGAAAGTGACACCGGTAACTGAAAAGTTGTGTGGAAATCGGTTGTCATTGTATTATGGGCATGTGTTACGGCAAAATGAGGAGAATGTCGTGAGGAAAGTTTTGGGTATAGATGTCGATGGCTATAAGAGTAGGGGAAGACCAAAAAACGATGGATGGAATGTTTGAATGATGGTTTGAAAGGAGGTGACTGCCGAAATGAAGCCTAATAGAGAAGTATGGAAGAAAAAGACATGTTGCGCAGACCACAAATAAATTGGGAAAAAGGCAAGAGAATGATGAGTGAATCAAGTATGCCAGTGGCATAGTTAAACAAATGTGTACATAAGATTCAAAATTGCTTACAAACCATTTCTGACATTGACAAACGCAATTAATTCGTTGGTGTAGGGCACTATGAGAACGGATTAATTGTCCGAATCTTCAAGTTGGATCGATTCGTCATCCCAAGATGTCGACGGATTTAATTAATTCGGCTTTCATTGTCTAAAGGCTGGGGTTCGGTTCTGGGTCCGTTTTTGTTCGAGCTCGTGTTACTTTTTGAAACTGTAGGGGTTGGGTGGGAAATGGGGGTGAGATTGTACTTATGGACCATTATGAGCCGAACGGATGCCATAGAATGCTGTTATTATGGACGAAATCGGCTAGAAGGCATCATTGTCATTTGGCATTAGATACTAATATGCCCGGTGGAAACGGTTGCGACTTCCGAGTTGTAGGTCGTAGGTTCAAACCCAAGCAGGCACATAACTTTGAGTAATTTATTTCATCATCACTGCTCTTGAAAAGGTAAAGGAAAACATTGTGAGAAAACCGGCATGTCCTAGAACCTAAAATTCGAAGAGATGTGACATCCGCCAAGACCCGCTCCCTCTCGAGAGGAGGCCTGTGTCCTAACACTGGCAACATTATAGACTGATTATGCTATGAGATATTGATAATCGTTTTTGCAATTGCCTTTACTCAAATTGGACAGATAGCATGCTTACAGAAACTTTGGTGAAGATGAGAAGATCTTTTTTCATCTACTATCTCATCTATTACGTCTAGATAATTCAACGGTTAAGAGGAAATAGGGTATAAGCGACAAAAAATTAAGTGTTCAGGAGAGCCGTTCAAAGTTTAAAATTTTTGAAAAACTGACGTATTTTGTCATTTAGGTTTTTTTTTGTTAGGGCCATAAACGCCAAAAAAGTCGTCGTAGAGTCATGGGAGTAAGCGCATTCGAAAGAGCGGAAAATTTAACGTAGGATGGCATATATAAAAAAATTTTGACCAAAATGTCGCTTATTACTTCCTTTTTACCGTCGAATATCATTATTAAAATCTTCACGATAGACTTCCCACACCTTAGACCGTCGGCTCCGCTTCCAAACGTGCTGACTAGCTAATCGATTCTCTTCGTCTTTGTACTATTCTCGTGTCGACACAAAAGTGTAAGATGCGAATACTGCTGACAATTCTGATTTGTTAGAAATCTGACATTCGAATTTCGAACAAGTCAATGAAGTTATTGTGTACTGAAATAATCAAACAATTGGCAGTCGGAAAAAATTCAAAGCAAAAATTTATATTAATTTTATTGATTTATGCCCGGATGATGGCCATAGGCTCGCCCCCTATTACATGGGACTTAAAAAAAACAAAGCTGGCAAAATGTATACAGACAAACAGACAGAGAATACAGAAGTGATGTTATGTTAATTTTTTTATTTATAATATTGAAAATAAAAATCTACGCTGGTTGGCTGCTGCAGCGTTGGAAACAACTAGCCGAGGATCGGGCCACTTAGCATGTGATTAGAGAGCCTTTAGTCTGTGTCCAGTCGACTAATACAGGCTGATGATATTGACGATGAAACTGTCTGCCAAATTATTTAAAAATAATCATCCTATAATGTTCTCACTGCTGAGACACAGGCCTCCTCTCGGTGATAGGGAGTGGGCCGTAATCCACCACGCGGGCCCGGTGCGGGTTGGTGGATGTTACATGTCTTAGAATTTTTGGTTCTGGGATTTGCCGATTTCCTCACGAAGTTTCCGTTCGTCAAAGTCAAAGTCAAAGCATTTATTTCAAATACGCACATAAAAGGCACTTTTGAACGTCAAAAATTACAATGAAACAGAATTGATTCTAGTCGTCGTTTTGAGAGCAGTGGTGATGAAATTAAATAGAAAAAGTAAAGTGCTTGGCTGGGTCAAACTCACAATCTAAAACTCGTAAGTCGGGGCCGATAGCACTGGGCCACACTGCTCACAACTAAATTACTTAACCGAAACTTATTCAGAGGGTACTCGTACCATTAAAGTTAACAGTAGTTTTAATTACTACCTACACCATTATTGCTACAGCTACGTCATAAATTTTCTCATTGTCTCACACAAAACTTAATAACAACAAAATTGATTAATAGTAACAGTTGCACAAGCTATTGCAACTTTTAAACAATATAACTCCAGAGTCCCAAAATTGGTTCCTGATGTCACCCAGAATTGTTTCCCCCAAACGTTTGATGTTCCTTTGTCGCCTTCGGAAAATTAATTGAACAAAGTTAATTGGGCGACGCTTCCTATTGTTTAAAGTGATATTTTAACATCCGGCTTAATCTTTAGATGTTTTCTTTTTACTACTTTCACTTTGGACAAAGATAAATCGGCGAGACGGATTGTTTTTAAATTAATTTATTTTTATAAAATTTTTGGCGGCTTGTTTTTATAACTTAGAATGTGAAAGTTGGATAAGAAAAATATTAAAACAAAAGAAGAAGTGGCAGGGGATCGAGGGGGGGCTCTGGGGATCAGACCGGAATGAATCGATTGCATTTGGTGTTATTTCAACAAAAGAACAGTTACATAGATGGGTATTTCACAAATCTTCTGCCAAACTGCAGGACAGTTTGTCGGCAGTGTTCTCGTGGACACAGCTCTTTTTCTTAACATTGTTGCATAATTCTAAAGGTAAGAGAACACAGACATACGCCTACTTATCTTACTTTTCGTGAAAATAAATATATAGTTAAAAAAAAATCTGCTGTTTCAAGGAAAATTGCAATACCTACGCGGTCAAAATATATGGAACAGCATGTTTTTTGACGTGACAACGTTTTATAAATCGATGAACGCTGGCTGCATGCACGAAAAGGCATAACTCATTGTCACGTTCCGCCTGAGCCGAGCGTGCAAGCGAGAGCGCGGTACAAGCGATAGAGAGGCACGATCGGCCTAAGCGTTCGGCTTGTGACGCATCTATCTCATAGGACGTTATCACGTAAAATTATCGTCCGTAAACTGACTTTACAGACAACATTTTTTTTTTATTAATAACCCTCGAATAATATCAAACCCAGAATCGTGTACTGAATCCATCGTTTCAGTTTTCGCCTGGACGTCCCGCCACCTTGTATGATAAATATCTCTGTAATCTCACAAATATCAATTTTCAGACGACGTAATTCGGTCACCTTTCATATTTGACCTATCGAAAAAGGTTTTTCCTAAGCATAACCATTTATAATCTTTCAAAATGGTGAAGCTTAGGACAACACCTTTGCAACAAAATCTAGCAATGAACATGACGTGAAACCTACGCGACAATAACCACGACATAGTCCTTGTATTTCGGCAATAACTGTTCCAGTGCACACATTTCTATTTCAATAATATACTGAGTTTGGTATACACAGCGATACAGCAAATTGACCGAGAGGGGCTGCGACGCGTAGATAGTGGAGCACACTGCAAAATGGTGCGAGGTATGAGAGGCTAGCGGGTTTTGAACGAAGTAGAAGAGGTATCTATCTGAAAATGTAAAGGCAGAGAGGCTCACTTTTGTATGTGTGAGGTGAAATTGGTTCTATGTTGTATGTTTGCATGGTTATAATACCCGATAAAGTTTGATACGAGAAAGAACTGAGACTAGACACGGTATTTAAATTCAAACCGGCTAAGTGCGAGTTGGACTCGCACAAGAAGGGTTCCGTACTAGCATACAATATTTAACACTACATATAAAATAACGGCAAAAAATCACGTTTGTTGTACGGGAGACCCCTTAAATATTTATTTTATTCTGTTTTTAATATTTGTTGTTATAGCGGCAACAGAAATACACATTCTGTGAAAATTTCAACAGTCTAGCTATCAAGGTTCATGAGATACAGTCTGGTGACAGACGGTCAGACGGACAGCGGAGTCTTAGTAATAGGGTCCGTTTTACACTTTGGATACGGAACCCTAAAAAGACCAAAATGCTGAAATAAAAAAGCTTCAAAATTAATTCACTGAGCGGATATAGAAAGTTATGTTTGTTATAAATTAACTATCTTTTCTTGAATTAAACACGTACATTATAGAAATGGACAATTTTAAAGCTATCTAAGAATTTATTTTTGGCAGAGAAATTGAGTATCTCAGATCTAACAGAATCCCAATGAGATTAACTTCGCGGCTCTTTAGCAAACTATTGTTTAATTAATTAAAAAAAAAAGTGAAATTCCTAACCGATTTTTAAAGTGGTTTGAACCTGGTGTGCGACATTTCAGATTACATCAGCGAAAAGATATCATATGTGGATTAGATAGACAGTAATACAGGAAATTGACTAGAAAGCTGCAATACGTTGATAGCAAAAGCCCTTAGTCGTGTGGTACAAGTATTGGAAGGTAAGCGACAAAGTTTGATTGCTCTGATTAAAACGCTATATCTTGTGATTTATACCACACCATTTGCAAGTCATGGGAGCAGCATTATCTATTACGTTGCGTTATGATTCTCAAAAATTACATTGGTATATTGTGGCACAATCTGGCAAGAAGAATTACATTTTAAAATAAAAATTAAAAACCGTAAAGCCATTGGTCCAATAGGTACATACCAACCTTGTTAACTGCACCTACTTTTAAAATTCAACTGCTGGTATTAGTAAAATTTATAAATTGCTATTATCGTGTATTTAAAAATCACGGAATTTCCCGTTCAGGATTCGCAATCCACGCATCAGGACTGCGAACCTTTTTCATTTCATAGTTTCAACTCGTCATTCCCTCTTGAACCCAAGGTACAGGCAAATGCCTAGTTTGGGGGTCACTGCCCGATCTTTTCTTGTTCAAATTATTATAATAAATAAATTTGAAATTTTTATACGCCTATAAAAAACGTTGTGTTCGACTATTTTTTATCCTTTGTCATTAGATCATCAACTGCGTAGCCTTTTCCCAACTATGTTGGGGTTCCAGTCTTTCCGGATGCAGCTGAATACCAGTATTTAACATGGAGCGACTGCTTATCTGACCTCCACAACCCAGTTACTGGATAATACGATACCCTTGGTAAGACTGGTTGTCAAATTTTCGGGCTTCTGACGACCCGTAAGGACTGCCAAAGATCTACGAATGATAGCCGGGATCAACGGCGTGACCTGATTTCCGAGGCACGGAGAGGTCTCGGTATATAAAGATGGTCACCTATCCACAGACCACCCGCGGCAAGCATAGCTTAACCTGATCAATCGACTCGTGCGGCTGTTATAACAAGCCTCACATTTACTGACTGTCATAAACAGGTAACAAGAATAATTTCTAAAACCACCGCTAACCTCTTATTACTTGTACCACAGAATTTGCGGGTAGTGTGGGCTGCGGGCTCTCTGTTATGTTGCGATATAGAGGAGCGCTGGCACAGTGATGTAGCTCGCTTCTGATGTAGTATCCGCTTCCTTCATACACCCCTTATGTACCGTGATAAATAACTTTAAAGCTGTCGCTTTTGGTTTTCAATTTAAATTATACTACTGTTCATAGTGCTCGCGCTTGGTTGGTGTTGATTTTCTGTTATTTATGTTTGGAGAACTATACAGACTGGTATACTTTGACGCGCAAATTGTTATCATGAATTTAGCACATGAGTCTAGACCTCTTTCATGAGTAAAAAATAGCGTCGGTTATCAAAAAAGATCAGCTGTTACATTGAAAAGTGCAATAGCTATGCGGTCCAAATGTATGGAACAGCAATTTTTTTTTTAATAGCCGACGAAAATTTGTTTTTTTTTTTAATGACCGACGAAAAATTTCGACGCTGGAGTTTTAGAATCATGTATAGTTTGTGCGTCGATGTCCTGCAGCCCTGTATGCTATTTTTGTTACGGCTAAAAACAAAGCACTTCGGTGTCAGCATTGTTGGTTAATTCTTTTATTTATTTCTTTAAATTTGGAAATGTCAGAAGATGTAAGTACATTTTCATGTATACATTTTTCAGCAGAATTTTGTGTAGAACAAGGTCTTGATGATGGTCTAGACTGGACTCTACCATCATATATGAGAATGACTCAGTTTAAAAGCAATGATACAGTTAGTTTTATACACATCTCTTAATTTAATAATGTAGCCACTAAAATTAATTAAGAAGATAGTTAAGTGCAAACTTTTTTCAAACCACATTGTTTAATCGATGATGGCTTCACTTATTTCTGATCTTCTGATATCTAAAAACATACTAAACACCTGAACACACACACTCAAATTGACACAAGATAACAATCCTTTATTTCAAAAAATATAACAGTGCGACATTTCACGATTCTTTCACGACTTCCCAGTTTTTATGTTACCATAATACATTTCATTTCTTTCACCAGGACATAATGTGTCTAAAATATAAAAAATCATACGTTTTATCTGCTCAAACAAGTGTTGAATTGACGAATGAACGTGAGACCAATACTGAGGTTGCGTAAAGTATTCTCCCAGCGTTTCGATTAGACTAGGCAGAATTGTGCTCGATTCGCAATTTATATTCTGTCTGCTGGCTGAATTGTTGAGCTATGTTCGATTCTGTTGAGCTTTATCAATGGTATTGGTTTTAGTGAAGATACCTTCATTTTATGTTTGGGTTAATTTTTAGATAAGATATTGAATAGCGATGTACGTCATTATTTCTTAGAATATTCGCTGGTTATTGTTTTAAGTCAAGTAAGGCTTCGGATAAAAGTTATCTATTAGTGTTTTAAGTACCAACATCATCATCTGCCTAGCCTTTCCCAACTATGTTGGGGTCGGCTTCTAGTCTAACCGCATGCACCTGAATACCAGTTTTTTACATGGAGCGACTGCCTATCTGACCTCCACAACCCAGTTACTGGGTAATACGATACCCTTGGTAAGACTGGTTGTCAGATTTTCGGGTTTCTGACGACGCGTAACGACTTTCAAAGATCCACGAATGACAGCCGGGACCAACGGCTTAACGTGCTTTCCGAGGAGCGGAAGGGTCTTGGTATGTAAAGATGGTCACACATCTATGGACCTGCCACGACAAGCGTAGCTTAACCTGATCGATCGACCCGTACGTCTAATATTACTTAGCCACAAGTAAGAGGTTCAAACTCTGCAAGTATTTATCCGACTGAAATAATTCTGTCATTGATAGAAAGCTACTAATACCTCCTACGTTTTATGTTAGCGTTCACGTCCAAGCGGGCGAAGCCGCGGCCTTAATCTAGTGGCCAATAAAACGACAAATTTAATAGTAAAAAACCATTGATAAAGATCTATGTTTCAATATAACGTGTACACTTTCAAAGGTCTAACAAAATTGGATACACACGGTAGTGTAACCACTGAATTGTTTTGTTACACTTCGTGGTGTATGTCTACGCGCTATGCCGTAGCACCGTAGCATCGTAGCCCGTAGCAAACATTGATTCAACTATTATCGCTTATCTAAGCGTAATTTGAAAACTTTTGAAACTAGAAAGTTTAAAGTTGATAACAAGGACTGGAGTGCGCTATCGATTTAATATTCCTATCGACGGTTTAATGGCTTGGATTTTGAAATATTCACACGGAGGTAATTTTATTGTAATACTATTTATTACATTTATTTTCGTTGGATCCCGCTTTTGAATCCCATTTTTAGGTATTAACGATGGGTCCCATTCACCTCTATTCGGTAGTAAAACAAAATTATTATGTCTATCGATAAAAAATATTTATGGTGGTATTGAATTGTCCATATGGTATTGGAGTAAGTAATTTATAATTTTTCGTTTCAAAAATAATTTATAGAAGTTATGATCAGATTTAAGTTCAGCGAATCGTTGAGCTCCTCAACTTCTGAGTTGAGCTGCACGATTTTTGACAAATGCGTGCACTGACTGGACAGGTCCGCTCAATCTGTGTGGTTCTTTCCTCAAAGACCATTTCAGACACCAATCTACATGGTCTTCACATGATCTGACCAAGATTATGTCTGGACTTTAAAAGAGACTGTGACCTCTGAGTTTGTTTCGGCCTTTCTTCTCAGAATAGTCAGATAGGAAACGCCGACCTCATCTAGTTTTAAAAAATATGATTGACGTGTAAAAGTGTTTGTACAAACCTACTTACAGAAAATAAATCATTTATCATTTATCATCATTTATCATTTAGCGGTTTCCAACTTACGTTATGCCACTAATAAACCAATCAATAAATTTGGTCTATCGCAGTCCACTGCTGGACATGGGCCAGAGCTCAGTTGGTTTAAATTCATGAGTTTTAATTAATTTAAAAGTACAGTCAACCACACATCAGAAAGAACACTTCCACTACGATATAAAAATGTTCCCAATGATGGGTACATTGAGTAGTTGACCGTACCTTTACACCACCCATTTCGATCAGGTCCTCAATCCTATTTTTTGCATTAAACCGTATTAGCGATATATCAAATCTAAAAAACTAAACTAAAATCTAAAAAACTAAACTAAAATCTGAAAAACTTTTTTTTTTATCTGTTTATTTATTAATTTTATCCATCTAAATTAAACAAGTGTACCGTTATAAGTAATAGATGCAGAGGAACATATCATTAATCTCTTCGAAAGTGGGGAAGTGCGTCGGAAATCTGTCAGACCCTATTAAACTTGCGGAGGCTTCGACGGAAGTTGTTATATTTATCTTAGTATTTTTTCAGGGGTCGGGTAATTGAAAGTGGGTCATGAACATTTGGGAATAGTAGTTCATTTGTTGGGCTTTATGATCGTCATTGTGACTCTGAATTCGACTATAAAGCCTAGTCAGTTCTATGTGCCCGAAATAATAGCGATACCCGTAATAAACAAGAGTACCTATATAGAGGTATGAGGAACAGGGTGTAAAGTTCACTCATCCTCAATAGAAAAGGGAGGATCCTCCGACCAGACGGGTGTTGTGTCTGGCGGGCAAGTGCCCGATCATTAATTTCGGGTCGTTGTATCTATGCAAGTTGCGCGGTAAACTCTGCTTACGAGATACAGGATTTTGCATGACGTCAGTGTGACGCGTTGTTCGCATGTGACGTTGTAGATACCGCTACAAGTAGTAGCACCTGCTGCAGATTGCTTGAGGACGTAGCTTCTTTTACTTGGTCGGACCATCGTGTTGGCGACCGGCCTCGTGCTTCCTTTCCTTTGGTTGCTCTCTTTCCCTTAATTTTGCAATAAAAACTAAATATTTTTTATACGCGGCCTACCTAAATGTCCTCTCTTTGGTATTCTTCGTCGAATCGTTGAGCTCCTCACATTCTGAGTTGAGCTACATGATTTTTGACAAATGCGTGCACTGACTGGACAGGTCTGCTCAATCTGTGTGGTCCTTTCCTCAAAAGAACATTTCAGACACATGATTGACGTATAAAAGTGTTTGTACAGACGCCAGCACATCAAGCTACTACAATCTGTCAAATTTCTTGGATAGATTTTCAACTTTATCGCTAAAGCACAAGGTTCAAAGTTAATTGGGAAAATCTGACAGTTTCGGGTAGGTTGATGTGCTGGCGTCTGTACAAACCTACTTACAGAAAATAAATCATTTATCATAACGTTTTGGATTTCCGCAAAGTAAGTCACGCCTGTCGTGATGGCCCAGTGGTTTTGGCCCAAGCTCTCATGCACGCGGTTGTGGGTTTAAATCCGGACAAGTACCAATTATGTGACTTTTCAAGTCATGTGTAATTTCTTAGTTTACACACGGTTTCAGACATATAAGACTCGATCCCGTGGGAATATCAGGATAAAATATTCTAAGTATGTCCAAATTTCATCCAAATCCAAAAAGCCGTTTTAGCGTGAAAGCGTAACAAACAAACAAACAAAAAAATCAAATCTTTTCTCTTAATAATATAAGTTTAAATAATTATCATTCTATTTTTAATTTGAACATTCACAGCACACTTCTCGACAGAATTTTGTAATTCTTGGCATTTGACTGGTACAAAATGTAGCCTCATTGTGAGCACGACGACGCGCCCCGACTCGAGCCCAACGCCTAACGACGCGTTCACTAATTAATAACCGCACTTTGATATCTGATTCCTCACGGCTGTTAGAAAATCAGGGTAAATAGACTCTGTTCCTGCTGTTGTGCAAATATACCTATCTAAGTCAGTGCCCTCCGAGTCCAATTTAATAATGCGTTCAGGGTGCTGATGGGGCTGCGGCGATTCTGTAGTGCATCAGGGATGTTTGCTGATCATCGCGGAGACTGCTTTTACGCTACGATGCGTGAAAGATGCGCATCCCTGGTGCGTAGAGCACGTGGCAGCGCCAACAGCATCCTCAGCATGATCGCTAGTCGGCTGGGCTGTAGCCACATCAGTCACTGCTGCGCCATTTGTCATGGAATGGCGCAGTAGTGATTGTTTGAGTTTACTTTCTTTTTATATTATGTTTTGTTGTGGGTAGTTTTAAGTATTACTAACACTAGTCTACAAGAACGTTGTTACTAACAAAATGGACACCATGGTCTGAAATAAATTATTTATTATTATTATTATTATATCTATATTTTCTAAACTATACTAATAAAAAAACTGACAAGTTTATTTATGTACGTCAGAATCGCGGGTGTATTTTTCAGATCTGCCTAAATGTATTGCAGTTATTTGGTACCTTTACGTACCTCTCTTAAAAATCTGTGTACCTACACCCGTACAATGATATTTAAAAAATTAGGTACACCCGCCATCCTGATGTCAAAACCGCGGGTGTACTGCCAACCAATATATTATGTAGCTAAGTACAATCTATAAGTAGATTTGGTACCTCTTGTGTACCTGCAGAAACACGTACTTAATAAACAAAATACTGTCAGGTTGCTGCTAAAAGCAAAAAAAATATTTTTTCTTTCTTAATCGGGAAGGATTTTTGAACATTTATCCTCTAAAGGGTTAATATGGGATGAAAGTTTGTATGGAAGTTCGTAATTTTTGATGAGCATCTGGATTGAGGGCCCGTTTTTTGAACCCTTGCAAATCGAAATAAGACTTATAGGGAAATTTGTTAAAAATAGTAAAAATTTAAAGCAAAGGGCCATGAATTTCTTAAACGTGAATGAAAACTGTTATGATTAAATAACTTGGGCCCTCTATCCAGATGCACATCATTTTTGTCGATGGATAATTATGTTGGGGACATGTCTTTTATTTCCATAACTTTTGAAATACAGAAAAGTAAATATTTACTCCTTTTGCTTGTTAGCCTATATTGTCCCACTGCTGGACAAACGCCTCCTCCAAATCCTTCCAGAAACTCTTTTCCCGCGCCACCTCGAACTAGCCCTCGCGGTACCGTACTCGTCCAGGTCAACTCGCCATATCTTTCTGGGCCAGACTCGGCGGCGTCGTCCATCTTCAGGCACCCACTATGTGGACACTTTTGTGCATGCGGCTGATGTGACCCGTCAAATCCCATTTGAGCCTAGCAGCTTTCTTTCCTACATCCAGTATGCCTATTTTGGAACGCAGCGTGGTATTCCGAATTCTGTCCTGTCTTTTTACAACCTAATACAGAAAAAACCACCCACCCCCACAATTGCGATTATTTAATGTAACTATATTGTTTACGGGCCGTTTACGGCGCCGGCTCATTAAGCACGGCGTAATTACGGCTCCCAAGTAATAAAAGTGTATACTGTAGTACCTTGTGCTGGTGATCAAGCATTAAGTTAGATTTGTGTGTGCTTAGTTGCTATACGAGTTGCTTAAGTTGTTGGCTTAGAATATGTAGCAAGTTACTCATCGTGAGTTAAGTAAAGCTCTGCTTATATCATTCTAATCTTTAAGGTTAAAGGAGCTCAGGTCTGAAAAACCGATAGGGTTTAAAGATTCGTGTAGCTCAATAGAACTGCTCTAAAAATGTTCAAGGAAAACATCGTTAGGAAGCCGCTATATGTAAAAACTATTGGAAAGTAACCCACACTTGAACCGCGTGGTAGATTTCAGCCAGCTCAATGAAGCCCTGAATCTCAACAGAACTGGCTCATTATGATATAACATTGATTTTAAAATAATAAATACCCAAAGAATCTATTCTACTTTCAATAAAATATTTATTATAAAGGTCCAGACCATATCGGTAGGTACACTATTGTGTAAATGTACAGTCGAACAAGCTATTTGGTATACAGGCAAAAATATTCATATTTCCACTACACTGCCAATATTTAGTTTTATTTTGTGCGTTACAACTTTTTCAGCTTATGGGATCCTTAATAGAGTGGTGTAAAATAATTGACTACTCAGCACACTCACACCATTGTTTAAAAGTAGTTGCAAGTTAGCTGCCTATATATCAAATAGCTTGTTCGACCGTACATTTAACAAGCTATTAGAATGCGTAATAATTAATTTGGAGCCAGGAGTGTGCAGACGGTAAT
Source organism: Gortyna flavago (assembly GCA_963669345.1). Classification (NCBI taxonomy): domain Eukaryota; kingdom Metazoa; phylum Arthropoda; class Insecta; order Lepidoptera; family Noctuidae; genus Gortyna; species Gortyna flavago. The sequence goes on along the minus strand of OY770142.1, from coordinate 2,991,650 downwards.
GAGTTCTTAGTTCACAGAGAAGCTGCAGAAGTAAGGTATTTAAAGTTGAAACTATTAATTGGTAGCTTCGAACTGAGACTGTGAGATGGGGTTAAGATTAAAGTCTAATATTACTGCCATCGGTAAAGAAAAACATTGTGAGGAAACCTGAACTTATAATTAATACTAGCAGCGCCCCGCGGTTTCATCCGCATAAGTTTCCCGTGGGAATATCGGGATAAAAATATCCTATGTCCTTTCCCGGAACTCAAACTATCTCTATACCAAATTTTAACCAAATCGGTTCAGCGGCTTAAGCGTGAAGAGGTAACAGACAGACAGACACACTTTCGCATTTATAATATTAGTATGGATAAACGCAAAAGTCTATGCTTGCCTTTCAGTCAGCGGATTGCTGAGCAAGAAAATGCAAGAAGTTGCTCAGTAGTCGTCCAGTATCTGCATATATTTTGTACTCGGCTAAAGGCATTATGCTATTACATTGTAACAAAGGAAATGTTAATACATAGCAAATCCGCTAATAAATGGACCACATTGAAATAAATAATAGAAGTACTTATGGGACAAAAATACAGAAAATATATCTCGAGTAGCATTAACAGAGAAGAGATTTATTAATAGCCTACATTTATGTATTCACTTTATGTCGAATACCACGTTATACCACGGCCAGACATGGATGAATTTCATTAGACGACGACACGGTTGGCGCAGTGGTTGAGCGATTGACTGCTGCGCAGCATGTCGCTGGTTCGATTCCCGCACGGAACAAATATTTGTACGACCTATAAGTATTTCTTCCGGGTCTGGGTGTTTTATCTATAATATGTATGTATTTATAAAAAAAAATTATATAAGTAGTTTATCAGCCATCTCGTTACCATAACACAAGCATTAGGTTGCTTAGCTTGGGACTAAATAGCGTTGTGTGAAATGTCCAAGGATATTATATTATGTCCAAGGATATTATTATTAGTTTTTTGTTGCTATAATATTATGCTGTGTAACGTCAAGAGCGTTTACGCCATACGGCATTTCATACAAACTTTCAAGCCCTTGTTTTTCGAAATGAATGAACTGATTTTAATGAAACTGCATACGCATAAGCAAGATACCAAGGTATAAAACGTTACTGAAGAACATTTTCGAAAAATTGTGTTACAGCCAAATTAAACCGATTTTAAAGATTCCTTAGAAACAGATTTCCAGTTATCTTTTTTTAAATAAGATATTTCGAAAATGTTTTAAGTAACTTTTACACCTTTGTATCCTGCTTATACGTATGAAGTTTCATTAAAATCGGTCCATTCATTTCGAAAAATAAGGGCTTGAAATTTTGTATGAAATGCCGTACGGCGGGGTAAACGCATTTATTGGGTATCTGAAGATGGACGTCGTTGCCGAGGCCGGCCCAGAAAAGGATGACGAGATGACCTGGAAGCGTACCGCGAGGGCTGGTTCGAGGTGGCGCGGGAAAAGAGTTCTTGGAAGGATTTGGGGGAGGTCTTCGCCCAGGAGGTGGACAGTATAGGCCAAAAAAAATATGATAATGGATAGACCCAAGACCAAATAAAAAACCAAGACAGAACGATACAGTGAAGTATGCCAAAACTACACCTCCGCTTTGTTATACACACACATTTACAATCAAACCACACCTCACTAAGTGCACACATGTTTACGAAACCTTGGTTTTTTATTTGGTCTGTATTTATTTATTTAAGGACAACCAACAAAGCATACACCAAAATACATGTTCAGAACACATTATCGTTTCTTTTATACATTATATAGTGTAGCCTTAATTAAAGGCTGCCACGGCATGCATTAAACATGAAAGGAGTAGGAAATTCAGTATAAGTTTAAGTTTAGTTAAGTTAAAAAATTCATTTAAAAAAACAGTCACAAAACATGTTTAGTAAATTACTAATTAAAGTAAAAAATAAAAAAGTAAATGAAAAAGATAAAAAAAGATATTAGTATTAGATATTAGTTTTGCAGTTATTATTGTTCGCTTATAGAAAAAATAATGTGGGTAATTATTTTTCTATAATTATCAGTTATATCAGATACCGGTCACCGGATAACGGATCTCTCCTGTCCTTTCATAGGATATAGGCATAATGTAATGTTTGCTATGTGACGTTTCATGTTTAATAAGGATAGAAAATCGAAGGTACGGATAACAAATAATAAAAGCAAAGTAACACCGACTGTGTTACACATAGTGTGTGTGCTCGCACGTAAAAATAGGTTAAGTTTTTTTACCTAAAGCCCGGCTAAAACGGTTTGTTCTTCATACAAAAAATACTCTCGGCTTTTTCACATATACAGGGTGTCCCAGAAATCGACCGACATGCTGTAGGTTGTGATAGCTTTGGTCAAGCCCTCCCAAAATAACGAAATATATGTTCCGCAAAAACTTATAGTTTTCGAGTTATACCAAAACTTTCAAAAAAATAAAAACAAATTTGCCACCATGCGTCATTCTTTTGACTCTCATGTGTAAATAAAATCTTTTTATTTATAACTTTTTCCGTCAAATATTATTAACTAGTTCCTCTATCCGTAATTACCTTTAATTCTCCATAAAAACTCACAAACTCAACATAAATTCACTATTATTTGATATTTTCCTCAAATATTTTGTTTGTTAATAAATTTTAAACAGTGGTGAGGAAAAAAGAAAGATTTTGCGGAACATATGTTTTGTTATTTTGGGAGGGCTTGACCATAGCTATCACCACCTATAGTATGTTGGTCGATTTCTGGGACACCCTGTAGGCTGAAACGTAAAACTACAGTACGCCACAAGAGGGCATAGACAAGTGGCAATCGCTTCTAAAGCGTTTCGTATTTCTACAAAGACTTTCGACAGGATTGACATAAGCTTTTCAGTAGCTTATGTCAGTCCAATAAATTTTCGACTTTTCCACTATCGTTATCGCTGATAGAATTTGACAGCAGCAAACCAACAGCAACTTTATTGTGACGAGACTAAAGATCACAATGATTTTGAGAGTAATAATAAAACCCACTAAAGAAAAATTACCCACACGTTGATCTAAGCTTTAATCCTTAAACATATTTCCAACAGTCCCAAAAATTCGGGTTAAAAGCATCGCACGCCCCCCCGCACCCTCACCATGCCCCACACAACCCCCCCCGCATCCCCGCATTAGCATAAGAATATGAGCTGTTACGTCATTTTTCTCGAACAGTTTTCGCTGTGACACCATCATTCAACGTCTAGTGGTTTAAAGGGGACTTACATTTAAGTGGTTAGTTGAGGGTAGGTTGTAAATTGGCGGCGATTGATGAATTGGTAGCAGATGGTAACAATGCTTGGCACTTAACCCATTGTAATCCACAATGAGATGAATATAAATAAGGAGAACGAATTTATAATAACTTAGTTACACTGGTTACACTTCATAACATGAAATTAAGTGCGGCAGTAACCAGGCTGATACCTACATTAACTTATTATTAGCGGCTGCTTTCGAGATTTATAGAAAACTAGCTGCGCCCCACGGTTTCAGCCGAATTAGTTTCGATCCTCTAGGAATATCGGGATAAAAAGTATACTTATATATATATACTTACATATATAATTATATATATCCTTTCCAGGGACTCAACATCTAACTAAATCGGTTCAGTGGTTTAAGCGTGAAGAGTTAACAGACAGACAATACTTTCCCATTTATAATATTAGTATGGCTTTTTTAGTTTTTGACATTTAGATGAAGTCTTATCTCGACGACAAAGAGTCAATAATTTGCAAAAAAATTAGAGAAATTGGAGGTATTTTTGACAGATTGAGACTAAGATCAGATTGTGAACGTTCTTAAAATTACGACAATTGCCCTTCTGATGTATGGACGTTAACGACGCAAAACGGGTATATATGGATCGTAGAAAATTGCGTTCTGGAGTTTCTGACTATTCCTATATTTATGTTATGTTATCCAGTAGGACAGATGTTAATAGTGACGACAATACAACGACAAAAAAATAAGTCCACACACAATAAGAAAAACAATAACAACTTACGATTCAAACCAATAACCATTTACCTATGAGCAAAACAACAAAAAAATAACACATTCATATCATAACATCACAAGTCAAAGGCACTTATAGATTCCCCGAAGAGACTTCTTTCTCAATAGACAATAAACATAAGAACAGGAATCAATTCCACCAAAGATTTTTTTTGCTATAGCTCTCAGAATCCAAAGCGGATCATAATATGAAATTGATTGAACATCGATAGGAAATGCTTTGGTACGGAGTTAGTCGGGAAATAATGTTAGTTTAATTTGTAGAATGTAAATAAAAAATAAATCTAGAGAGAATTATTAAACCGAGCAAATATAACACCCAGTATTTTTAATCAAAACGCTAGTGATTGATAGAATCAATAATAGGATTAATAGATAAATTAGTTAAAAGTTAGACCGACCAGCACCAGGATGAATTTTGCATAAATTGGCGAGAAGAAGCACAACATCAAGAGAAATAGAAGGAATGGGGCAAGGCTTTTGTCCAAGAGGACAAATCAGGTATCATAAAAAAAATCATTAGGTAAAACATAAAATGATAAAATTGATTTTATTTCTGTAAGTAGGTTTGTACAAACACACACGTCAATCATATTTAAAAAAAAATATGGGGTCTGCGCTTCCTATGTGAGTACTCAGAGAAGAAAGGGCGAAACAAACTCAGAGGTCACAGTCTCTTTTAAAGTCCAGACATAATCTTAGTCGGATCATGTCATTTTAGGAAAGAACCACACAGATTGAGTGGACCTGTCCGGTCAGTGCACGCATTTGGCAGTAATCGTGCAGCTCAACACAAAACTGAAGGAGCTCAACATTAAAAAGATACTACAGAACTAGACAACAGAAAACAAACGTACAAGGATGCTGTCAGAACTTATCACAGCGATGTGTTGTGGAAAGGAGACTTTGTTTGTAATATCATCCGTTCTTGACGGCTTATCTCTACACATTCCCTCAGTCAGGTATCACAAGAATGTTAGTGAAACTTGAGAAACCGAGAAGGTAATGAATTATTCATGCTCTTCACCGAATTATTATGTACAAGCGTATGTACTGATGTAATTTTACAGAGATGTGACGCAGAGAAAGGGGTGTTCTCTATCGTGGGAATATACGGCTGGTTTAGAATGTGCGGGCACGCGTGAAATTATGCATAAGAAAAAAGCTATAGCCTTATTAAAGACAATGAGGTAGTATTTTCATGACTATTTCTCTAGTAACATTATTGATCATCTTGTTGATAAATGCACTTGATTTAATAGATGTGAGAGTTTATTTACATACGTTGCTTGAAGATAGGTGACATTTAAACGTCAAAAATGTATGGTTAAAAAATAGACGTTAATCATTACTTAGCAGGTATTTAATAGATAAACAATTATAGGTGCTTTACATTTTTGTTACACGAATAGAAATATCCAAAAACACTGCAGAATAAGATCTCAGACCAACAAAATATTAAATGTTTCGTTAACCTCACAAAGGCATACCTACCACCAATTAGTACCTGTACTCGCTCACAGGTGGCGTTATACTAAAAAAATCTAAGAAAAATACCCAGCGCATAAACCTTATTTTGACCAGTTTTCGCAAGATCCTGACTCCTGAAACTTATTTATTGATAAACTATAAAATACGACGATTATAATGATATAACAATCATTACTGAACATTTCCTTTGACTACCTAGACTATCGCCCGTTGCTCCACCAGACATGTCCTTTAAATAAGGTTTCTAAATAAACCCAATAGTCTACAGATATTTTTGTAGATAACAAGTACGCAAATTAAAATTATGTGTCTCATAACAAAACAAAATTGCACATGCTATTTTTAACCTATCAATTTTATTGCAGTAAAGTTTTTACATGAAAGTAGTGCGCATAGAATAGAAAGGTACAGGTGAAGACGAACTTGTCTACTGTCTGCGGTAAACTCGTTAATTTAATTACCTAAGTTTAATAGTTCATCACCACCGTTCTCAAAACGGTGAAGGAAACCGACATGTCCTAGAACCAAAAATTCGAAGGTATGTGACATCTACTAACCCGCACTGGGCCCGCGTGGTGGATTACGACCCACTCCTCACAGAGAGGAAGCCTGTATCTGATTATGCTACCGATTTTTTGTACTAATTGTACTAACTTTTATACGTAAACGCCGTTTCTTCCTTCTTTGTTTTATCAAGCTCTAGCGTCCCAATTCCGACCCCGTATGTCCCGCTTTAGTACCCAAAAAAAATATGGTTACGATGCAAATGAAGTCTCAATGTTTTTTGCAAAAGAACAGTAATGTTACAGCGGGCTTACATTTATGTAAATTGTGGTTGGAGCTGATTTTTTTGTTTATTAATATGAAAATGTCGTTAGTGGAGCATTAAAAGAGACTGTAGAATTGCGACGATTTTTTTTGTCGCATTAGTTCTGTCGCTATTCTAATAAGTTAGATGGAATTTTAGAATGCTGAGTAATTAAAATATTGAAGTGGTTTTATATGGATAGTTTGTGAGTCATATACCATGGGAAGAAGGCACGAGTTTATGTATCTATGACGTAGATGGTGAGTTTTCAGGCTCACACTTTAGAAATTAAAAAATTTTATAACCAACTATACTTTGGTACTATTTTGTAGCTGATGGTCCCGGTTGTCATTCGTAGATCTTTGACAGTCGTTAAGGGCAGCCAATAGCCTAAAAGTCTGACAACCAGTCTTACCAAGGAGTATCGTGTTACCCAGTAATTTGTGGACGTCAGATTGACTGCCTAGTCACTCTATGTAAAATACTTGTATTCAGCTGAATCCGGTTAGACTGGAAGCCGACCCCAACATAGTTAAGAAAAGGCTAGGCAGATTGATTGATTTGTTTGCCCATATGACGTTTGCAACGTATGCCACGGACCGCCGACGAGCCGTTGGTTCTGCGCCTGATCTCTCTGCGGTCATGTTGTATTGCCGTCCTGTCGGATAATGAGAGTGAGGGAGAGTGAGTAAAACTATGTCTGCGCACTACAATATCTCCCGCGCCGAAGTCTTGTCTCCGCTGAGATTGGTCGCTGTGGCCAAAATTCGGTCTGGAGGATTTTATTTATGTTATGTAAATGCAAAACTAACGCTGTGTCAACGGAACATGTTTTTTCGACTCAATCATGTGACGTCACGTATACGCGAGACATACGTTCAGTGCAGACACTCTAAAGTGTGTACAGTCACGAGCATAATTACAACGCAAGATTCAAAAGCAATTTTCCCCTACAGTATTATGGTAAAGTAGTAAAACGGATTCCATCGTAAACGAAGCAAACAAAACTAGACCTTACGGTGACGAACGTATTTTTACTGTCTGTACCTACTTTACAGTGACTATAAGTATAAGTTGCATCTCGCTCCACAATGTACCCACTTAAAACGAACATGAATAATGCCAACTTCATACATGAAACTAAAGGAACATTCTCTCGTATTATTTTTCATCTATTCAACGTAATTTTATTTCTAAGGACTCCGTCTACTAACATTAAACATACAATGTTAGAGATTCGTTTAAAATGACGTCACATCTAAGACAGTGCGCACACTGGAGTCTGCCGTAGACAAAAACAACTGTTTCGTCTTGTGTTAATAGAAATAGTTGATCCAGTGAGTTTTGACTATGCGATTTTTTGACACAGAGAGAGATAGTTTTCATGTCTTTTGAAGCTACTGGAGCACTAGTGAGGTCACAATGAAAATCTAAGATGGCGGCTGCCAAATTATTTGTTTTTTCATGGGTGTCGTTTTTATGGTTTTTGAGGGACGTGCCAAAGCTGATAGCAAGGTCAAAATTAAAATCCAAGATGGCGAAAACTTTATGAGAGCTTCTAAAAACTTATACTAGTTGGCTGTGTATTAAAACCGCGAATTAAGTTCACACTGTCTCTCTCTGGTCTTTTTCTATTATACATATCCCATTAAAATAGATGGACAAACTTTTAGAAATCATTCAGACCACCAAAATAAGGACGATGGAAAAAAATATTTATAAGAAAAACGCATTAGATACTTTATAAGAAAAATAAACAGCTAACGAAAATACACTAATTTGCCGGCAATTTATTATTTTAGGTCAAAATAAAATCACTTTATCTGTGTTTTTTTTTGCTTGGATATCTTTGGTAAGACGTACTGAGCGGTGTCTTAAAATAAGTCCATCTATTTTAATGGGACCCTGTTTATGTTGGCGTTAGGAAATTTGTTCCTGACGGAAGTCTTACGGACGCACACTTTTTTTTTAAGACGAAAAACTTGCTCCGAAATTTAGGATCGTGCTTAACTTCGATCTTGTTTTGTATTAACACGGAATGAGGGTAGTAAAGTTTTTCAAATGTATGTATAACATGTCAGACGACCATTGGGCCAAACTTACGACCCAACGGGCCCCTCTTAATGGCAAGCGACATCGTGGCAGGCCCAGACGGAGATGGCGGGATGAGCTGGACTCCTTCAACAAGAACTGGTCCTCAGAAGCTTTATACAGAGAGAAGTGGAAAGGGAGTAGGGAGGCTTTTGCCTTGCACTGGGACATCACAGGCTTTTAATAATGTATAACAGCCGAATAACATAAAATGTTGTTATCTCCGTTTTTAATGAAGAGTCTGGATTTGAAATCTATTGTTGGTTTCAAGGTGAACTTATCCTGTACGTATAACACAAATTACAAAAAAACGAGTCAGTAAATAAGAAAAATAATTCTACTTTTAAACTGTTACGAAATTCTATTATTCGCTAGAACCTCGTCATACTTTTAAGACGTAAATCAGCAAAATTCAAACGTTTAATTTTCAATTAAGATTAAAAATCTACATTTCCTTTTTTTACTTTATTCATCTGTAATGAAAATTTAACACAACGTTTTAATTTATTATGATTTGGAAGCTAATTTTCAACAAAATTATATGAATAGTATTTACCCTCGTCATTCTTAATTTAAAGAACAAAACATGACAACAAATTATTCTAACGCGAGATAAATGTTGCAATTACAAAAAATATAGAAATTATATTCTTTTGTTACCTTGTCTCATGAATTTCATGAATACAATATAAAGGAGAGCTCCCATGTAATTTACCTGAAACAAACAGTAATATTATTAAAATATTATAATTAATTCTTTTGTAGGCGAGTACATAATCTTATTATGATAAGTCCTGAAATTCTTGTAAATAAAAATATTATTCGAATGAATTACTTAAGCGAGAGAAATAGTTGAAAACAGTAATTATATTAAAGTTAATACACTTGAATAATTTAAGTTGTTATATTTTGCGTAATGCGATTAAGGTATAAAGAGATTTCGTTTGATATTATTATTTAAGAAGATTCGCTCTTGCATGGTTTTTCACGCTATGTTGGGTAGACAGACACTATGTTAGCGACTAAATTGTTTCATGTTGCCAGCAATATTCTGAATTCCTTTTGAATTTCGATTTCTCCTTCAAAACTATGAAAGCGAAACAATGCTTTTCTCTAAGTAATTTGTGCTACAATTAAGTTCTAGATTCACATAATACATAATCAGCCTATAACGTTCCCACTGCTGGGACACAGGCTTCCTCTCAGTGAGAGGGAGTGTGCCGTATAATCCACCACGCAGGCCCTGGCGGGTTGGAAGATGTCACATGACTTTGAATGTTTGGTTCTACGACATTTTCCTCATGATGATTTCCTTCACCGTTTTGAGAGCAGTGGTGATGGAATAATTTACGCAAAGTAAAGGGCCTGTCTGGGTTCGAACCTACGACCTTCAACTCGTAAGTCGCGACAGTTACCTCTTGGCCACCACTGCTCTTGTTATAGATTAGTTGCTATCAAATCTTATAACTAACCACTTTACATACATTCCTACATATAAATATAAACTCACGCCTTGTTCCCTTGGGGATAGGCAGAAACTATAGAACGCCTCCTCCTACAATCCATATACCTTTTAATCTTCAGAAAGGTCAGCTGTGTAATACTCGCAACCGGCATACGTGTAAGATCGGCACGATATTGCTAATCCATTGCTTCATTATGTTGAAAGCCATTGTTACTGGTAGTATTAAATACTGAATAAATGCGCTGGTTCGGTGGTAAAAAAAAGTCTAATAAGACACTCAAAAGTAAAAACCAAAAGGTAGAAAAAGCATAGACAAAAGGTATAAAAAGGTAAAATATCCAAAAGAAGAAAATGTCTTGCACAGGGAGTGTGTTACACAATTACCCTCAGATGTATGAACATAACAAAAGCAAAAAGAGATCAACCATTTTCGGGCACAGTTCAGTTTAAGCAATAGATCAGCAACTCACTATTTCCAACAAGACTTCGTACAAAATGTCCAAAATGTCTAGCTGGAACCACCAGCTGTTTATCGTGGCGATAGATTTAACACATCGCGGCCCGCAGATCAACCGATCCGACGGCCGTATTACCCTGAAGCGCCGGATAACCGGCAGTAACGCCGGATAGCCGGTTAAACTACCGGATCACTTTATCGATAGCTTCACTTTTGGATTAGTTGGGTATATTACGTGCTAATTTACTGGTGGTTGGGGAGAGCTTGTGAGCTATGCTTTGTAGGCAGCACAGTATCTTTATATGAATAAAGGAGGTAAAATAAAATCGCTATCGCTTGGCGCAAACTGTATTAATGCTTGGGCGAAAGTGACCTACAGATTTCTAGTAATTTTTAAAGATTTTAGGCATGAGCAAACGTTAAACAAGAAAACATATTAGATTAAGAACATCAAAAAGAAGACGCAAATCTCATAAATTTCTTCGTAATGGTGAAATTAAACTCAAATTCAAAAACAAATTCAAATAAGTACAACATTTACAGGCACCTTTAAATTGTTAAAATTGTAAAAAACAACCTTCTAAATATAAAAATAAGCCAGCCACTTTCACAAAATAAAACACCACCCGCTCTAACAGCCAAATAAAAATAATCCCCTTTTTTTACAACATTATCACAAACGAACAGTCCAAGAAAACAGCTGCAGATTTTACAAAGGCATTCAAACGCCTCGTACGAGAATAAATCCAGAAACACATTGCTGCCTACGCGTCAGCTTGGCATGAAATCTGCGCGACAGACGCTTTGCTTACACGTCTGTTTTAAAACCTTTTAGCAGAGATAAGAAGCGATGAGCTAACAAAATAATAAAGTAAAATTGTAAGGCTGTATTTACATAATAAAGCTGGTTAAAGAATAATGCTTATTATTATAGGGCTGGGGAAACTGAAGCACATAAAGTCGAGGAAATGGGAAAAGATTCGTTCAAAATTCACAGATGTCAATTTGAATGGACACAAAGACATTTTAGAATCAGCAGGGTAATTGCGATACTTAAAATTGCAATGTCTTTCATTTTGCAAATTAAACAACATTCATCGCGTTGTTTACGCTGTCGAGCAGATGAAATTGATTCACTTAGCTGCCTCGGATTATTTAATATTTTTTATTTTTGGATTTTTTCTTACTAAATTGCTTTACTCTGGACGCTTTCGTCTTTTTTTTAACATCGTTCTACATATAAGTTCAACATTAATGATGTAACTAATATTAATTTCTGCAAAAATATAGTCTAGACGGTGTCAAGGGAAAACCCGGTAAAATGAGTGGATAGGTACCTGCTACGCTTTGGAATGGGCAACTAGCTTCTTATTTTCCGACTGACCGACCCCTTGACCATTCAAAAGTACCAACAATCTGACCATCTTTACATACCAAGACTTCTCCGACCCTCGGAAAGCACGTTAAGACGTTGGTTCCGGCTGCCATTCGTGTATCTTTGACAATCGATACGGGTCGTCAGAAGCCCGAAAGTCTGACAACCAGTCTTACCAAGGAGTACCGTATTACCCAGCAATTGGGTTGTGGAGGTCAGATAGGCAGTCGCGTCATGTAAAATACTAGTGTTTAGGTGCATCCGGTTGGACTGGAAGCCGACCTCAACATAGTTGGGAAAAAGCTAGATAGCTGATGATGAAATACCTACTTTGTCACAATTCGGCTTGAGTCATTACATTTTTTTTTCACGTTACCATTAATTTGAGCACGTTTGAGAGATACTTAAGAAATTCACACAGCCATAAAACTCACTCTTTTCCGTCAATGAATCAAAAATTGCCCCGCTTAAAGATTTATTTGATTACCTTAATCCTTTAAAAACGTGCCTCGTCACATCGCACGTCGCATAGTGTGGACCTACCCTAAGAATTATTTCTGATGCTGAATTTGAAGTATGAATACTTTTATTAACGTAGATAGAGGCAAATCCCTTCAGCGGGGATTACTAATCTTTAGAATGTGAATTGAGACGAATCCCGGCATCCGATAGTTCGATTAGGAACCGTATTTTATTATACCTTTTGTTATTAGCAAATTGCTGCTGAGAATTTACGGTTGTGAGATGTTTTAATCGGTTTTTTGAACGTTTATTTAGATTGGAAAGCAATTTGGTTAAGATTTAAAACTCTTAGTTGTTGGTACTTATTTCGTTTAGTATATATATAGGTAGTAATTTCGATGTTCTTTACAAGTAGCTGATATTTTGTATAGTAGACTAGCTTTGGCCCACGGCGTCGCCTGCATGGATGTCGTAAAATACGTACTACCGGGATTAAAAGTACCCTATGTGTTAATACAGGTTATATACTACATGTGTCCCAAATTTCATCTTAATCCGTTCAGCCGTTTTGACGCCAATCCGGAACATACATACAGAAAGACGGACAAAAATTCAAATAACTATATTTTAAGCATGAGACTCGTTCCCACACCGTATTTGTACACTTGGTTACCACAAGCAAAGCGCGGGACGCTTCGTGGGATAAATATACTATACGTTATAATTATCTTAGCTATAACTGCCTCGTCAACCTTTTAGTCGCAATTGCTACTAAGTACTGTGATCGTTCGTTTCAAGATTCGATTCCCAGATCTTTCAAAGGGTTTCAAAGACTTATTCAATACGTATTGTGACCAATGTTCGCTTTTCTTACTTGTTTGAGAAAGGATCCTGGAATTCCCAGCAAAGGATTACCAGAAAACTATCTAACCACTGTGCTCTTGTTTGCATAATTCTACAAAAAAACGTTCTAAAGATAGCATCTGAGTGCAAAGAAAGTTACGCTAACGTAGAAAGCTAAATACTTTTAATTACCAATCCGATAAAACCTCTGCCAATACCACTTTAACTTCAACTTTAAAAAAAAAAAACCACCACGCTATGCAAGCTTCTCATAAAAGAAGAGTAATAAAAGGATTTCTACAAAAGATACGCACTGGGGTAGATATTCCTACGGTTGCCCGTTCGGCTGAGTGGGCACTGTCAAACCGCATTGGTGCGGGTAATGCAAGCCTTTTTCTTTTGCGACGACAGGTTTTATGACGTAACTAGCTGGGCATGCGCACCAGCGTGTTTTATTTTCTTTTGAGATAAAATCTCAAATTAGACGCGTTGACGTGACAGTCAAACCCGAGCCCCAAGATACAGACCAACTGTCTAGTTTGGGGCTCGCCGAAAATGATAAGCAGACAAACAAACTTACTTAAAAAATCTGACAAGTGCAGGAGGCCTACCATGATCTATTTAAAAACGATTGAAAAGGAAGACATTTCAGTTTAGGTTCTTAAACTGCATCGTTCACAGTCGTACCATGACGTCCAATACGCTCAGCGGCATTAGGATCGCTGAAAGTGAATGAGCGTTAAGATTTCGTGGTAGGTATCCAGATGGCACGGCCTAAATTGAATCGTTAAACTGACGTCATGGTACGAATTAGCAGAACAGTTCAGTTTAGGTCCTAAAGTGGATCGCGTTAAGAGCTCGTGGTAGGTATGCAGGTCCTGCTTTGCGAGGAAAGGTTTGTGTAGCACATCAGTAAAAAGTATTCCGTAGCCTCCTCATGTAGGTTAAAAAACTACAGGCCTGTAATTGGTCAGCGGGCTGTATCTTTTTTACGGTGTACTCCTAGTTAATCCATTTTTACCCTTTTGGAAATAGAACTCTAAAAAATATAGTAGGTACAAAAGTTCTCAAGCAAAACATAGCTCTACAAAATAAAAATTGCCATCAGAATGAATATCGAGATGAATTGACTCACCAATATCGAATAAATTTTAGCTTTATTTTCTAATTTATTCGAGCGAAAAAAATATTAATTACTAGCTCGTAATACCTCGCTATTTCTAAATGTCAATCACAAGTATCTGTCAATTTATTTTGAAATATTTGATGTCTTGGCAGCCATCCTAATCTATATTCCATAAATTATTCCAACAGCTGATATTTAGACAGAGCACATGAAACAGATAACCTAACGCTCAATAAAATCGTTATAAAAACTCTGAAAGAAAGAGCCAATAAACAAATATTAATAGCTAACATAAACTACTCAAAGCGTTTACAAACGTCTATCTGTCCTGCTCTATTCAGGCGAGTCGGACAAAGACCGCGTGAAATACCGACAGAGCTTCGAGCCACCACAAAGAGATATTCCGACTAGATCATTACAAGAAACGTCTAGGGTATAATACTGTACTCCAATGAGGCCATGAAAATGGCGAACGAAAAACGACGTAAGAATTGAGATTTATTACTCTTAAAATAAAATTGGTTTGTTTCGAACGAGGATTGAAATTTATGTTGAGAGTAATTTGGAATTTAAGTACCTGCAGCAGTTAGTTGCTGTTGTATTTGTTTTTACAATTTTATCGAACTGTTGGAGAATTTAGAGACTATTAAGTTTTTAATTGGTGTCATCAATTATGCAGTAGCTATAATAAAATTGTGAGAGAGAGGGAGCCCTTATTATATGCCTGTGTTGTCCCACTGCAGGGCGAAGGCCTCACTTCCCTCTTTCCACTATTCCCGGTTTACTGCGATTATGGGCCAATCCTTAAAGAAGGAGTCCAGATAATTACACCATCTCTTTCTTTGCTTGCCACGTAGTCGTTTCCTGCTACGAGAGAGAAAACCTTTAGTTTTTTTTTATACAACACACAAGACTCTTACAAAAAAGATCCCACGAAAACGACGCCCTTTGTAATTTACTCAAACACAAAAAATAGGGGGAAAAAATCTGTCATAGATTTTGCCATGAAATTACATCCACCACAGACAAACCATGTCACAGTAAATCTTTTCCTGTACCAATAAATCCCTTGAATCACGCGAAAATTGAATTACAAAACAAACAAGATGGTACTCCATTTTCACACCATACTATGACAAAACTCATCGTGCGCCCCTACATACAAAAATCCATAACACCGCTGTTCGCCTAGCCCCATGCAACAGACTCCAGAGCCGGCCGAGGCATTTGTTTTCCATCACCCCTTCCATTAAGCTATATTAAAGGACACGACTGTAGATCGACGCAGGTTTTTCATCACTTTATCACACGGTGTCACACTGTGTTGAAAGTGAGTCGGCTTTTATTTTTCTGATATTGGATTCAGAGATTGCGTTATCTTTGATGTTGTGGGTATTTATGGTTGTATGTGATGGTGCGTAATCTGGTTTTTGTTGTTCAAAAGCAAACTGAAAAGTTTTAATAATATGGGAGCCCAGAGGGTTTTTGAGCAAGCATATGCAGGGCGAAAACTTGATAGCTGAGTAGGTGCGGCAAATATATTTGAAAAGTTCCGGATAGAAGCCCCGAGGCCAGAAGTCCACTTTCAGAGTTCAAAAAAGGGCCAAAAATTAAGTGATCTTCAGAGCTGTTGAATTTGGTATGATCATGTGCGGCCTAACCCATAATGAGCTTTCCCTAAATCTGACGACTTTCAAAACTCAGATTTGGACAATTTTTAAAAGGATATTCAGAGCGAACAAAAATATTTATTCTGTGCAATAGTGTTATAGGTACTCGTATGTCATTAGGTTTTACCACTAGTATCTAATAGACATTTTGGTTTTCCGGATGGGTTAGAACCCGGTCGATAACAAGGCCGGCTCTCTTTTATACGGGACTGAAACATACCTATTGAAATGATGTGTGTGTCTGTAATGTGTGGGTGTGTGTGTGTGTGTGTGTGTGTGTGTTACCTCTGCTTACGGCTTCGAGGCATATTTCAAAGGTGTTGTGACGTTTTAGATTATAAAATTATTTACTTATTAGTTTGTATAACTGTCACTTTTGAATAATAAAGGTGCTTTTAGTACTGATTTACAACAGAGCTGAGTGAGGAAATGAGCCATCTGCTCTGGGCCGTAATTCTCTATGAAACAATGAACGAAACCGCGTGAAATCAACGCGAGATTGGCTTGATTGGCTACGCAATTGACGTGGTTTGGGTAAGGAATCGTTAAGTGGCCTAGCTTTTTCCCAACTAAATTGGGGTCGGCTTCCAGTCTAACCGGATGCAGCTGAGTACTAGTATTTCGTCATGCACGCGAATGAAGTCGCGGGCACAGCTAGTATATAATAATATAAATATATGTGTATAAATTTCTTAGACAGATTGAATATGTCTTTAATGCATGTAGGCACACTTTAAAAAATAACGAAAACGAAATATTTAAAAGCTACATAGAGTGTCACAGTGGACGGCCTAGTTTACGTTCAATGACAATCGACGTTTGATGAATCTCGTTACATAGAAAAAATATTTCAAAATTTTATAGAAATATTTAGCTTCGTCAATGGAAAATTAATAATTTTCGTACTTATTGTTATGTGACCGTGAAGAAAACCGTCGACTCTGCTCTCCGATTTTGATACGCAACATTAAACACTGAGATTGAAAATTTAGGCAATGTAGAACTTGAAATTGATGCCTCAAAAAGGAAATTATTTTATTTCTAAAATTGTATTCTTTATTGGTGCAGTTAGTGGCAGTTCCCACAATGTTAAAGCATTGAACAGACCAATCATGTACTACAATTCCCAACTCATAAATTTCAAATATAGTACGTGAGCATACCTCCCGCCACTTCCGATCAACACATGCCATCGGCAGCGATTGCCAAGATCCAAGCCGACGTTTCACGAATTTCGTATTTCGAATGTACCAACCGGACGTCGTCGGACCGACGCCCGGCGGAAACACCCGAACGGACACGCTACGCCAGTTGCCGGTAACAGCTGATTTGGAAGGAACGGTGCGCGGTGTGTTCCGTTTTCGAAATTTATATAGCGACATTGTGCTGGTTTTTGAGGGTAGTTCCAAAGATTTTAAAAAGTGCTCTGTTGCTGCAGATTTTCGGATTTCGAAATTAGCGACATTGTTTGTTTGAGAGCTGAAATCAATGAATTTTTTGACTTATTTATTTTTTGGTGGTATTTAGTCGCATTGCTGGGCAAAGGTTTCCATAATTCCCCAATTTTTCTTACCTTGTGCCTTCTCCAGCCAATTGGTCGGGAATGAATCCAAATCGTCAACATTTCTCGGTGACGACGACGTCCGTATTAACTTCTACAAAATTAAAATGCTCTAAAATTGTATTCACTACACGCTAAAATGAAAATACGGTGTGACAAGAGATGTGTTCAAACCTTCAAGAAAAAAAACTCGTTGCCTAAAATCACCGAGCTCTGATCCAGGCTTTTTCATCAATTTACACTCCTCTACACCAAACCGTGCCTGAATGAAAAAGTTGTGTTCCATTTAGCTATAAGCCTCCCAGATAGCACTTTGAAGAGTTAGCGACCGTCAGAGATGCTGACTGAAAGATTAGCCCACCCCACCACCTCAAAATCAAACAAATTCAAACCCTCTCACCAAAATATAGAGTCTCATTTTCCTTGATAAACGACGCTTTTAGGAAGCCATGGCCACGCATATTCTTTCGCGAGCTATTCTGCACGCATTGTTCGTCAGATAAAAAGTCAACTTTAGTACTATTATTTAAGGTGCATTTTTCCTTGTTTTATGGAGCATATTTAAGGAGTTATGGCCCACAAATAAGTTTAGGTGCGGTAATGGAAGGCTTCGCTTCAAATGTGAGCTGAAATGCTTTTATAAAAGTTTTGGGGTTCCAAACAAAAAGTTGTATGTGCGTTTTGAATAGTTTGTGTGAGGTTTTTCTGCGGTCTCATTTGTGAAATGTGACCAAGATCGCTTCTCAAACTATAAAATTATCAAAAGTAAACTTCGAAATGGTTTTTATTTTGCGATTCGAGTTTGACGTTTACGTTTTAATTTTAGATTCGTTTAGGGTTTCCTTGTCTTCTGAAGGCTAATTCTCGTACTTAAAACATACAAATTCAAATTGAAGTTGCAATCTCATCAATGTCAAAAATGTAGGGAAATCCATACATAATATTATAAATGCGAAAGTGTGTCTGTCTGTTACCTCTTCACGCTAAAACCGATGAACCGATTTAGATGAAACTTGGTACACAGATAGTTTGAGTCCCGGGAAAGGATATAGGATATTTTTTATCCCGATATTCTCACGAGAATCTTATGCGGGTGAAACCGCGGGGCGCTGCTAGTTGATTGTATTTTTGACAAATTGAGACTGAGACTAGAACGTGAACGTTCTTAAAATAGGGGAATTGTCCATCAGATCAATGTCTGTCTTTTTTTTAATGAAGGATCATTTTTTTAAGCTAATAAAGCCCTTTACCCATATAGAAGAGCTGCTGCTGCTGCTGCTGCTCTTGGCTACATTAAGTCATTAATTGAACTACATTTTCCAAATAGTACAGTTTCCATTTCATTTCCTTTAAAACAGTAATAGCAGAACACTAAACTACGTACGCCATTACCCAACGATTAATTTCCGTAGCTCCTTACAGCACTTCGAACGAACTAGTTTGAACTGGATGAAACTGGTTACAACTGCTTCGCTTTTGAATTGAACGCAAATCGTTCCTAAATGTGCTTTGAGTTAACTTAGATTACTCTGTATTGCCTATATAGAAATCAAGGCTTGGGGGCCTAAAAAGGCCACTTTGGCAGAATCATAAAACAATTCATGTCACGCAATTCATCTGTATGACAGTTTTGTATGGAGATTCGTAGAATATTACAGGTACACCTCTGCCTAACCCTTCAGGGATATATAGGTGTCAAACTGTCAAACAGATGAATTGCGTGATATGAATTGTTTTATGATTCTGCCAAAGTGGCCTTTTTAGGCCCCCTGTTCACGGTAATATGTAGAACTAGTAGCCTTTGTATTTGAGTCATGAGATTTTCGTTATAAGGAAGCTAAGAGACGAGCTTCACGGTTATTTTAAATTGGTTAGCTAAACTAAACTCAACTCCGCAGACACTATGGGTTTCGATAGCCAACAGTAAACTACTTAAAATAATAAATCCCATGAAACAAAAACCTGCCCAAAAACACTACCAACTTTCAAGAAACACAGGAAAAACCAGGAGGTGGTTGCACGTCATACTAGGCAAAGTCCGAAATCTAGGTCAACGCCCTGTTGACACCTTTTAAAGCTACCTAGCCATCACAGTAAATTAGGTTAAAAGCACAGGTTTGCACGCCAGACGCGTCTAAAGCAACATCACAGTGGACCAAATTCCTTTGTACCGTAATAAAATACCTTTAGCTGCCCTCAGCCGTTGACTCAAAACCATATATTATCACATATCGTAAAATGTGAAAAGTTTTTTGATGTCCTCAAGGGTTTTATTGCCTCTGTTTATTGCATATTTTTATGTGAGGTACAAATTACTTGTGTACCTTTATTTACCGCTTGAGATCCATAATATTTATTGTGTTACTAATCTTAATATGGGTTCCTATATAGGTCGAATGGGTCACTTGGGTAAGTCTTGTTCGTATTTAGGTTAGGTAGTGGTTATTTTAGCGTGGCGAGTAACGCTTAGGAGGTCTTTGTTGGTACTTTGATAATAATAATGGCGGCCATTCTGTTGACCACAGAGTTAAGTTATAAACTTTGGAATATTGCTATCCTTTACTAACACGTTGAACAAGAAAGAGATGGTGTTGTAGTGCAGGACAAAGGCTTTTTTACTCGACTGCGGCGAAGCCCAAGAGGAGCGTTATGTTTTTGCACATTGTGTCGAAATAACTGTTCATCTTTACATAGCTTCAGATAATATAATACTCTAGTAACATAGCTCAATGTATGTTAGCGATTTGGACTTTGAATTACCAGCTAAACGTTGTATTGAATTGAGTGTAACCTTTGTATCACCTGTCCAACATCTTTCTACCTTATTTGTGTCAGTAAATAAACAGGTAGGTACTAATCGTTGTTTTAGGTGCAATGTTAGCAGTCTTATTCTTACTTAAACTGTGTTATGATTATTTAAAACATTTGTTATAAGTAATTTATCATGAACGCCTTTGACAATCAATTACAATTTTGTGTTTTCTTGGTATTAAATCTATAGATCATGTTTGTATAACGCTATTGATTGATATTTCATCAAATAGTCATTCAACAGGGTGAACTTGGAGGTTTGTGTTGATTATTTTAATGATTATAAATTTGTAAATACATACTCTTTTAATTAATCAATCAATCTGCCTAGCCTTTTCCCAATTATGTTGGGGTCGGCTTCCTCTAATCGGATGCAGCTGAATACCAGTATTTTACATGGAGCGACTGCCTATCTAACCTTCGCAACCCAGTAACTGGGTAATACGATACGGCTTGGTAAGACTGGTTGTCAGACTTTCGAGCTTCTGACGACCCGTAACGACTGTCAAAGATTACGAATGACAGCCGGGACTAACGGCTTAACGTGCTTTCCGAGGCACGGAGGGTCTAGGTGTGTAAACAAGGTCACCTATCCACGGACCAACCGCGGCAAGCGTAGCTTAACCAGATCGATTGACCCATGCGGCTGTTATTACTTAGCCAAAAGCCCCTCGTAAAGGCTCTTTTAATGAACCCCAAAATTAACGATTGACCTACTAGAACATTCCCTTGCGACGAAAGCTTTCTCCCACGATAATTACATACAGATTTCATACGTGATTGCGTTTGCACCGTATCCGGTGTAACAGCATATTTCCGTGTGCTCCGGCAATTTTCCGTGTGTATTACAACAAAAATTGTTACATGTTTGGACCCCATAAATCTGCAATTTATACTCTTTTAGTGCAACCTTTTTGGTAATTAAGTACCTACCATTTTTATTTTTGTATATTTTCTTGTCTTAATTTTTCTTGTTTTTTTTTTCTTTTAGATTTGGTCAAGTTCTGATTTAACCATCCTTTATTAATATTTTATAGAAGCTGACCACGCTTATTCCTAATTTACTGAAATAATTCCCGCCTAAAGAACCTTCAGATCCTCAAAAAAAAATATCCCTAATCTATAAACATCTCAAGTGCTCAATTTGTTGGAAACGCAAAAAGAGCTAAACGGAGAACAAAACAACAAAGGCCCAATCCCCTAAAAGGTATCGTTGAACGAAAAAACTAATTAATTACCGAAGATTCGATCGAGTTGCCGAAGACGTATGTAATGTTCGGGTCGAACAGCCCAAGCCGACGAATCATCCAACCTGTTGGCAAATACATTTGTCTTTCCTCTTTCGTCAATCGGCCGAGTTTATTTAGGTCAAAGGTAAAACCATTGTTTGCAATGTGAGAACACTCTGAGACCCTAGCACGAAATCACGAACCCGCCGCGTAAACGTAGCGTAAAATCGAATGATTTTTTAATCGAATCTACCCTAAAATCATCGGCCTCTAATGTTCCTACTGCTGGGCCACAGGCCTCCTCTCTGTGGGAGGGAGTGGGTCGTAATCCACCAAGCGGGCCTAGTGCGGGTTGGTAGATGTCACATGTCTTCGAATTTTTGATTCTAGGAGATGCCGGTTCCCTAGCGATGTTTTATTTCAACGGTTTTCAGAGCAGTGGTGATGAAAAAAGGTACACAAAATAAAGTGCCTGTCTGGGTACGAACCCACGACCTTTAACTCGTAAGTCGGGGCTGTTACCATTATGCCACCAATACTAATAAATGATTTTATTTCTGTAAGTAGGTTTGTACTTGTACAAACACTTTTACACGTCAATCATATTAAAAAACAAAACTAGATGAGGTCGGCGTTTCCTATCTGACTACTCTCTAAGAGTAGTAGAAAGGCCGAAACAAACTCAGAGGTCAGTCTCTTTTAAATTCCAGACTTAATCTTGGTCAGATCATGTAAAGACCATGTAGATTGGTGTCTAAAATGCATACAGATTTGAGTGGACCTGTCCAATCAGTGCACGCATTTGTCATTAATGGTGCAATTCAGCGATTTATTTATCATCATCATCTGCCTAGCCTTTTCCCAACTATGTTGGGGTCGGCTTCCAGTCTAACCGGATGCAGCTGAATACCAGTATTTTACTTGGAGCGACTGCCTATCTGACCTCCACAACCCAGTTACTGGGTAATACGATACCCCTTGGTAAGACTGGTTGTCAGACTTTCGGGCTGCTGACTACCCGTAACGACTGTCAAAGATCCACGAATGACAGCCGGGACCAACGGCTTAACGTGCTTTCCGAGGCACGGAGGGGACACGGTATGTAAAGATGGTCACCCATCCACAGACCAACCGCGGCAAGCGTAGCTTAACCTGATCGATCGACCTGTGCGGCTGTTATTATTTAGCCACGGGCCCGTATTCAGCGATTTATTTATAAATACTCTTTTTGCGCAGAATATTTATGTATTTTCAATTTTAGATCCGACTCCGCGTGTTCACTTAGACCCACTGGATGAAACTAATGATAGGCATTTTTTGAGTCAAGAGATTACAAAAAAGGTCTTATAAGTGATACTGCCAGCCAATTTACAAAGGTCGTGCTATGTTTGTGTAGGTATGTGACGCCATTTTCTTTCTCCAAAGGGGGCTAAAAGGGATATCGATAGTAGGTACGTTATATTTGAAATTGCTATTTTTGCTCGCGATATTTTAAAACCTTTTACTTAGAAAGGTCGATGTGATATGAATGGTTACCTATAGGTACTCGATTTTACGTGGAATGCGTCTTGAGATTTTATTATTCAGTGTATTTCAGAAATAAAAACCGTACTCGCTTTTTTGGTATTGGCGAAACATATCAATCTGATACATAAACCCATATTAGGGCACTTATGAAACGTCAGAAGCTAGGTGCACGGTTACAATTAGTCATTTCCTATGGAAAAGAGTCAGTAAGAAACTCCACGGTTAGTCTTTCAAAAATAATTGACTATACGAGTATATATAGATAGTTTATAACAAGCTGCCAAAGCCGGTTACAGAACTTAGCGATGGAAAGTTCAAAATCCTCATCAAACGTGTCCTTATCAAAAAAGCATATTATAAGATTAAAGACTACGTTGAAGACAAGGTAGTCTGGCAATAATTCCTTCTGCACATGTGGCTACCCTGGCACCTCATTAACGGCATAACTACTTAAATGTCTATTAATTGCTCTCAAATTAAGATGTTTATTTTTTATATACTTCTTTGACATAAACTTTTATTATTTGACATTGTACAGACATCTCTAATTTTTCACCTCTTTATTAGTGGTTGTAATGGCAATCATATCACATGGTTTTAGTAGGTTTTTATAAATTTTATTATTTACTTTATCCTTTTGATGGATTCTAATTTTGTAAAAGTGAGGACTTTGTAGGCCTTTTAGACTTTAGATCTGTAGATGATTTTTTATATTATCAAGTACCTGGTACTTGTTGACAGGCCTACGCTGTCCTCTCATACCTATTGTAACTTGAAAACATTGTAAAAACCAACTATTTTTAAAAGAGTAACCGTGGAGTTTCTTGCTGGTTCTTCTCCATAGGAAACGACCAATTGGAACCGTGCACCTAGCTTCTGACGTGTCATAAGTGGACATGTAGGTTTATGTGAAATAAAATATTTTGATTTTGAGTAGTATTTCTTTGACAGTCGTTACGGGTCAGAAGCCCGAAAGCCTGACAACCAGTCATACCAAGGGGTGTTGTATTACCCAATAACTGGGTTGTAGAGGTCAGATAAACAGTCACTCCATATAAAATACTGGTATTGATCTACATCCTAATCTACTGGAAGCTGACGCCAACTTAGTTAGGAAAGGGCTAGGCAGATTAATTGACATTATAGTATTCCAAAACACATAATTAATGTATTACAATCTGGACTTAGAGCTGTAAAATAATATAGCCAGATATTGAATCGGAATATCATAGTTGGCAACGAATAATTTGATTAGATGAATTCCGTTAGAAGCAGACTGCGATGTACAGAAATGTAAGCATAAATTAACATGGAATCTAACCGTCTTTAATTTGATTAGAAACGCTTTAGACTAAGAGAGATACCGGAATACTTCGCTGAGGACAGTTTATTTGTGACGTCCAAGACCACTTGGAGGTTTTAATTGGTCTGCTTAGAGTATTGGGAACAGTGTTAGCCTAGTGCTAACGGCACCGACTTATATGTCGTAGGTCGTGGGTTTGAACCCAGACAGGCACCTATTTTCAAAATCAAAATATTTTTATAGGCACTTATGAAACGTCAAAAGATAGGTGCACGGTTCCAATTTGTCGTTTCCCACAGAGGAGAGCCAACAAAAAACTCCACGGTTACTCTTTTAAAAATAATTCGTTTTAACAATATTTCCGAATATCAGCTCATTACTTTGTCCAAATTATGTCATCATCACTGCTCTCAAAATGTTGAAGGAAAACATCGTGAAAAAACCGGCATATCCTAGAACCAAAAATTCGAAGTCATGGTGGTGGATTATGGCTCACTCCCTCGCACAGAGAGGAGGCTTGTGTCCCAGCAGTGGGAACAGTTTAAAAGTATTTTAGTTAAGCTATTGTGATTTATAACTATAAATAACTATTTATTTTTGGCATAATGAGTGAATTACATATATACCTAATCTACATTCGCGATTTATTTGTCAAAAATGTAAACAAATATGAGTTTATGGCAAAATAAATTTAATTTCTACACAACAAAGTTCAGTTTACGCTACAACTTCAAACATTTTTATAACGTTTTCAATAGTGCTAGTCACTCTGAAATCAACTTAATTACCATTGTTATAAAGTTGATATTTGCTTAACTCGAAATAACATCAATTTGAAACATTAAAAAAAATTATAGACAATAGAGGGCAATTTTTCTTACCCTAACCAATGCCAGCTTAGTTAGGTACTTAAACTAAGTCCAAAGAACACTAATTTCACTAACTCCAATTCATTATCTAACAAATAACAACAACGTCCAACCGCCATACATCTTAGCTAAAACAATAAACAGACTAAACACTTGGCTCGTCTTCCTTTCACTCAATAGGTTAGCCTGTCTATGCGACCAACGAGACCAAAACGAAATGTTCTACTTGGCTGCTAAGGATCAGGACCTGTAGATATATTGGTCCTGGTATCCGAGACAGATACAGTTTTGTTGCTATTTTTTAAGCCAGCGTTAATAAAACAGAAAATTGGTTTGGTTTGATAAAGTCGTTTGTGGAACTGGTATGGCTGCCAACAAAATGAGTCACAGGTGTGCTTCTAAGAATGTCTCTGTCTTTATAATTAATCTTAGTACTAAGAAATGTCTGTCCTCCAGTAATGAAATGAGTTATACGAAAAATTGGAGATGACTTTTTGTCAATGGTAGTTTAATTAAATATCACAGAATCATGCTGAGATAATTTTGGTCTCACACAGCTCTTTTTTTTTTCAATGTAATTTTGTTAGTTTTAAATACCCCTTTACTGTTTATATTTCCCTTGCGTGTCGCAAATAAAAGATTTTTTTTTCTTTCTAAATGAACTAAATCTTTATTCATATCTGTAATTTTTATAATGTACTTAATACAGAGTATTTTATCTATCTTACCCAAAACTTAAGATATAGAAGCACTAAATCTGACCCAAAACTCTGGTCCTTGTCTCCGCAAGCCACTTCCAGCCAATATAAGATCTAGTAAAGAATAAAGTTTAAGAAACAACAGTGCAAAAATTACCTAACTAAAATTTATAAGAATTTTTCGAGATAACTTTTGCAAAAATTTTGCCCTTTACTAAACTTTATTGACCATCTAATCACACTCTTTTAAATAAATGAGCCTTTTTTTACTTTCTGGCTATTTCCGATAGTTGGTCCCAGTGACTAAGCTAGGGTACCTCGAGCAAATGGGTTAGGTGAGGTTAGAACTGTGACCAACCACGCGCGAGCCGAGCGAGCGAAGCGAGTGGTCCCGTGGTAGCGACTGGCGAGTACTACATCCAAGTTAATCAGCTATTTTGTATTCATAGGACACTAAAATAGGAATTATTCGAGGTTAGATTAAATACCTGCCTTAATAAATAAAGTACCTACCCAAATCTTATCAAAGACATCGAAGAACTAAATCGTCCCCAAAATTCTGGTCCTTGGCTCCGCAAGGCACTTCCAGTCAGTATTAGATCTAGTATGTTACAAAAAGAAATAAGTTAAAGAAACAGCAAAAAGTATCTTACTAAAATTTAATGAAGTATTCCAAAACTTTCTGAGAAAAGTCCCCTGACCTTCACTAAACTTATAGGGCTTCTAATCATGTACACTTTTTAAGTAAATGAGCCTCTTTGCAACTTTCAAGTTGGTCGCAGTTAATTGGATATACGACACCAAAAACGGAATTATTTGAGGGTCACAAAAAGACGTGCATTATAATGAATGCGCCTCTTTTAGTGACCTCAAATTATCTGAAGAATTCGAGGTAAATTCACTGCCAATGTTTGTTTAAATAAATAAAGTACATATCTAACTCTAACCCGAAAACCAAGCCAAGCCAAGGACCA
This sequence comes from Gortyna flavago, assembly GCA_963669345.1. Classification (NCBI taxonomy): domain Eukaryota; kingdom Metazoa; phylum Arthropoda; class Insecta; order Lepidoptera; family Noctuidae; genus Gortyna; species Gortyna flavago. Next base: position 2,964,823 of record OY770142.1, on the reverse strand, counting down.
GAATTTTCGGGTTGATTTAGTTTGAAGCACTAAATCTTCCCGAAAATTCGGGTCCTTGGCTCCGCAAGGCACTTCCAGTCAATATTAGATCTAGTATGTTACAAAAGGAATAAAGTTAAAGAAACAGCAGTGCGGTGCAGCCGACTTGCAATTTATTGTTCCGCCTGAACTGCGGGCGAGGAATTGTTGAGTTCAACAATTTGCTATGTTTCCTTTGGAAGTATGCCTATCGCAGTATATTTTATTTTATGAAAATTTTCTGTTTGGGTTCTGTTGCATGCCGTTTTAAAATTAATGGTATGGATGTAGGATAATGTTTTGAATTTGTATAAATAGTTTTACGCAATTTTACTGGCAGCGCCCCGCGGTTTCACCCGTATAAGTGTCGATCCCGTGGGAATATCTGGATAAAAAGTATCATACTACTGTTTGTGCGTGATGAAAAGTCATAGAAAGTTTAAGTTTACATGTTAAATTTTGAAACCACAACCTGCTATTTACAAAGCACTTTTAGTTTTAAGAAGTAAACAACACAGTTTCCATCAAATAAACTTCCCTAGACTCCAGAAGAACCTTCAAAAAGCAAGCGATAATACCTCCCGCAAGAAAATAACACACGATCGTAATGCCACATTCTCACAAAAAAAAAAACACAGAATCTACAAAGAGAGCCCAACAAGGAAACCCTTGTAAGACTTAAAAGCAAATATAATACGGTGTACGGTGTTAAATTTTCTCTCTAACGCAAAAATTCAATAACACCCACGCCTTTACTGAAAAATACATGAGCAATAATTGCGTTTTCGAGTCTCGCCTTCTCCGAGTTAAAATTAAATAAACCACGCGGCTGCTGAGTGGTAGGCTGCCTGCAGGGCTACTATATCAATCTTTTAGATTAGCTGGTGTAGATTCCAATTATTTTGATATGTTACTTTAGTTTAGAAGTGTGTTTAAAGCATATCTCCCACACAGTACGTTTGTTTTTACATAAGTTAGGCTCAATATACGTAAAAATATTTATGAAATCGTTGGTTGTGAAGACTCTCACAGACCATCGTAACACACTATCAATGATAATCTGAATCATTGTGAAGGATATTGCTAAAAATGAAAGCCATTGCTACTAAGAGTGTGTTACGTTATTACCCCGCAAAGAAGCATGGCACAAAATGGAGGATGCTTATACACAACAATGGGTGGAACAAGGTTGCAAATGGTGGTGGTTTAATGAAAGGGGCCCGTGGCTAAATAATAACAGTCGTTTAGGGCGATCTATCAGGTTAAGCTGCGCTTGTCGCGGTTGATCCGTGGATGGGTGACCATCTTCACATACCAAGACCCCTCCGTGCCTCGGAAAGCACGTTAAGCCGTTGGTCACGGCTGTCAGAAGCCCGAAATTCTGACAACCAGTCAATACCCAGTAACTGGGTTGTGGAGGTCAGATACGCAGTCGCTACATGTATAATACTATTATTCAGCTGCACCCGGATAGCCTGGAAGCCGACCCCAAAATAGTTGGGAAAAGGCTAGATGACGATGAATATTAAAATGACAACAGTTCTAGTCATTCTGTGTCATTCTGTTCAAGGCTACTGATATCGCCACTACATCTGTCACAAAAATAGGTGTTTGGTTTCATAACTTCAACGTTACTTTAGTGTAGTTTTTTATTTAACCATTTACGTGCACACATTTAAAACAGACATGAAAAAATAAAAACAAAAAAAAATGGTTCAAAGATGATGCTTTTTTATAAAGAAAACTCTTCTAGCATAAATTATATAAAGAGATGTAGACAGCATAAGTAAGAGTAAAAGAGAAAAAAAAAACATAAAATGTAAAAGAATTTTTTAATAAAAAAAATCTTTTTTTTTTTTCAATAATTCTACAATAATTCCAAAACACAACATTTACGAACCTCAAACCTACAAAAACACCCCTTTTGGTCCAAGACAGTGTTTCTGTTCAATCCTTTTCCAATATCTCAAAAATAACACAATATTAATAGAAAATGAACATGCTGCTAACCCTACCCGCCACGTTATGAGAAAAGGATACGTGAGGCTAAGACAAATGAAAGTTTTTGAGCGCAGACGCTTATTGCGATGTTCATTGTTCACCGTACGATGTGCAGTTGCAAGCCTTTCTGTGCGGACTGTGATTAACTCAATTTCGAAGTGCCGACTGACCGTTATTTAGTTTTCTGTATCTTCGTTAAGGATAGGTATTTTTAAGGTGCTAGTATTATAGGACCGGAAAAAATATTGACTATTTAGCAGTGTTCATATTCTCAGATAATTTACATTCCATCGCTACATAATTATGATTGATTTTACCAAAGTCAAATATCTTTCATCCGTGGAATAAAATTGACATCTGACAGTTCTAGTATGGAAAAACTGTCAAAAATTAAAAAATTATTCTAAGGAGGGTATAAAAGTTTGGTATAATCCGCCACTTTAGTGAAATTTATTCAAAGTTTTTTTTTTTTGAGTGACCATGAATTGTATCAGAAAGGGTCTAAGTATTAGATTTTTGGTTGCCATGTTATTTGTACTTTGTTATGTACCTATGACATTCAGTGAAATTAATTATCTCAAATTCTTAATTCAAAATATAGTTAAATTTTGTAATTAAAACGTGTGTGTACAAAGTAACAGACAGCAGTTAGTTTTCATAATAATAACATTTAACTTAACTTTCCAACGATTCTGAATTTGAATTTAAATAAAGGGACAAGGGTGGTATCTCATGTTTCGAAGAATTTAGAACTATTCTCAATTTGAATTTTAGTTGTACTTAAATTATTCATGTATATTTTGGTTAGGTATTTCATTTTTAATGTTTTTTATGATAGATATTTTTACAACCAGAACATTTATTTTAAGCGTTGGAGCCATCAGGAACAACAGACACGTAAGTCCTAAGATGATAACCAAACCCGCGGATCCTAGGACTAAAATAACTGAAAACATTACCCTCCTTCTAGGGCAGTCGAGTAGAAATTGTACAGACGCCAGCACATCAACCTACCCGAAACTGTAAAATTTTCCCAATCAACTTTGAACCTTATACTTTAGCAATAAAGTTGAAAATCTATCAAAGAAATTTGACAGATTGTAGTAGGTTGATGTGCTGGCGTCAGTACCAGTCTTAATCGGACTCAAGCGTCTCTAAGCAATTATATATTGCAAATATAGGGCAGTTTTTAATCGGTATTGAATGTCCAACCAAATATTTTACCTATTTATTTAATGATAAAATGCTGTCCGTTGGTAAGCGCATCACTTGAGAACGGCTGGACCGACTTGGCTATTTCTTGTCTTAAAATATTCGTAATAGTCCGGATTAGTTTTTTTATGGAAAACAAAATTTCAAAAGTTACCCGGTAATTTTCGGAATTGTATCGACGGTAAAAAGGAAGTATAGTATATATAATAAGCGACATTTTGGTCAAAAATGAGTTATATATGCCGTCCTACGGAAGATTTTCCGCTCTTTCGAATGCGACTTTTTTGGCGTTTAATCCCTAGCAAAAAAATTCATAAATGACAAAAATACGTCAGTATTTCTAAAATTTAAAACTTTGAACGGCTCTCCTGAACATTTCATTTTTTGTCGCTTATACCCTATTTCCTCTATTTCCTCTTAACCGTCGGTATAAACTGTTGTTTGGACAGGAGAACATCTGTCGGGTCAGCTAGTTTAAAATAAAATTATGGAAAAGAGTCTCCTTATCAGGTGTAACATCTTGATAGGATTTGGAAGTGACAGCTTGCTGGCATATTGCTTTTATATTCAGCCATTCATTTTTCTTTATTGAGCCAAGGGAATTCTACAAAATGGCCGCACAGTTTAAAAGACAATATTAGTGAAAACATAATACTTTTTCATTGCATTTCAGTTACATAGAATTCTAATAAAAATATGTTTCTATACTATCTTGTTATCCTACTATCCTTAGTTTATTAATATTATGATCGTGAAAGTTTGTAAGGATAAAATGATATTTGTTACTCTTTCTCGCAAAAACTACTGAACGGATTTTATTGTTTATTGGGCACACAGATAGTTTATAATCAGGATTAACACATAGGATACCTTTAATCCTATTGCTCCCACGAGATCGAGACTTATGCGGGTGAAACCGCGGGGCGTTGCTAGTGTATGTACTCATCATCATCTGCCTAGCCTTTTCCCAACTATGTTGGGGTCGGCTTCCAGTCTAACCGGATGCAGCTGAATACCAGTATTTTACATGGAGCGACTGCCTATCTGACCTCCACAACCCAGTTACTGGGTAATACGATACCCCTTGGTAAGACTGGTTGTCAGGCTTTCGGGCTTCTGACTACCCGTAACGACTGTCAAAGATCCACAAATGACAGCCGGGACCAACGGCTTAACGTGCTTTTCGAGACACGGAGGGGTCTTGATATGTAAAGATGGTCACCCATCCACAGATCAACCGCGGCAAGCGTAGCTTAACCTGATCGATCGACCTGTGCGGCTGTTATTATTTAGCCACGGGCCCCGCGGCCCGCGGCCTCGGGCCCAGTGTATGTAATACTTTAAAAAGAATTCCTGTCTCTTTTATCTACTAATATCTTATTTCGTATATCAGAATTGAGTTCTGCTTTCGATCAACAAAATCGTAGAAGGAGCGAATAAGATAGATACAAAATATCTAAATGAAATCAACATTCGATTCATTCGATGTTTCGATTCATAAGACGATTGGCATAGCGATACGATCCTCCGATTCGCAGTCCATTCGACGTGAGTTTAGAATTTGTCAGGCGGAGCACGGAAATGGTGGAACCAGACATTTTGTTATTTTCTGAGACTATTTGCTTATTTTTATCCTTTGAAAGATTTTCAGTAAGTTATGTACATAAAAACGAATGAAAATAATCTTAAAATTGTTGTAAGTAATTTTAATGAGAGATCAATTGCAAACTTACAACCACAGTGGCAAACTTCTTTTCCTAGGTGTAATTGGATAAAAAGACAATTACAGATTGAAAAAAAAAACATCAATGCAATATACCAGAATAACAAGGCTTTCAAAATAAATAAAAATTGCGCGTGCTTCTTCTTCCTCTTCTTAAAAAAAATCCTTCAACTTCTTAAAAAATAAAGAATAAGTGAGATTTAGTGTGAGAAACAGAGACAGTTATATCTTCCTTCTCTCTCACGTAATGAAATGTGCCTAAACATGATGCATCCTTGAAATCCTTTCAATTCTCGTCCAAGTATACCTATCGAATCGCAGCCTAAGAAAAGTTTCACTTCAAAATTTTTCATACCATAATCACTACCAAATGTTTCTAACAGTATGTAGGTGCCGTAATTGTGTTAGGTAATGGCGACGAAACACAAGAAGAAACAAACAAAAACTCAATTTCAAAAACAGAATATGTGTTTTCTAAACAGCCAGTACTGAGTGCCAACGTTTTCAATCACTCCCTCTTGGTACAAATCAATGCGGGAGACATTCACAGAACCTACGCAGAACGGAACGAATGAACCAATTCCTTCAGTATTGCTATTCAAAACGAGTTTGTGGCTCTTATAGCCCGAGGATTGAGAACGAATGAGTTTCCAAGGATTAGAAAAGTTTATTGTATTCTATTTTAAAGGTGGCTTTGTGTTTAAATTAGTTTTTGTATTCTTCATTTAAATGGAGTTGGTTGATGATGTAAGTTTGCTCCTTTTTCTTAGAGATGTCTCGGTTTTTTGATAAGACGGTTTTTGATTTATTTAATTCTCACTGCCTTCTGGGTTTATTTTAGGTACCAAATATACGTCTATTACAGGTTGGTAGGGACATCACTGCGCAACCTGTTATCATGGATTCAATACATGATTCTGAACCACTGCGTTGAAATTTTTCGTCGGTTATTCAAAAAACATAAGCTGTTCCATACATTTTGACCACGTAGGTATTGCACTTTTCATTGAAACAGCTTTTTTTTATAATGACGAATCATTTGTACTAATCATGTACCTACTGAATTCTTGTTTACAGTATTTGCGTCGATGTCCCTACCACCCTGTTTTACAAACACGAAAAATAATAATATTTTAAATAGGTAACAATGGTAAGAGACGAAAGCAAACGCGAGCTTTTAAAATACCTATAATAAGTAAATAAACTAGATTTTGGAGAAGAGCAAACTGCATTTTGTATATTGCGATTTTTTTTGCTCAAAACGCTCGCGGTAAGGATGCTGTCACATCTATACTAATCTATCTATCAATATCTATACTAATAATAAAGCTGAAGAGTTTATTATTTTGTTTTTTGTTTGTTTGAACACGTTAATCTCTGGAACTAGCAGAAAGAATTGAAAAATCTTTTTGTTTTTGATAGCCCAATTCTTGAGGAAGACTATAGACTAACATCACTCTATGACCGTTAGGGACCGCACAAAAAGAAAAATAGTCAGAAAGTTCGCTAAGCGAAAACATATGACGCTGCGGGCAGGTGATGCGATGCGACTCGGTGATTCGGAGGAACAGACCAAAAGTACTTATTATGCATCGTAGGTATCACATTATGGCTGCATGACACCACAGACTAATCGTGAGTAATCAAAACGTATTATGGCCACATTGACAGGCTAACGTCCCGACATAACTTATGCTCATGCAATCATACTCGATAAGTCTTGCTATATCATGCATTAACCCCTGGTTATGTCGCTGCGAACACGTATATTGCATCGAGGATACGGATAAAATATTTTTATGGCCTTAGAATGTGGAGTAGATTTAAAACTCACTTAACCTATTTATAAACGATGATTAAAGTTAAGTGACGTTTTAACGTTTAAAATGTATGATTAAACAGACGCTAAATGTTTATGAATAAAGGGGGATTAAGACAGAATTGTGTGGAAAAGGAAAAGGGAGGCCTTTGCCCAGCAGTGGGACAGTACAGGCTAGTTAGATTAGATTAGATTAGAAGACTAACACTGCACCAATACGTATTGCAAATAATTGATTATGAAACAGTATTTTCAATAAAAACTGGAAAGTTCAGGGTGACTTGTTATTGATGACGTATTTGTCATTAAACTTTATTTTATTTTAGCAATAAGCAATGGAAGCCATTCAATATGGTATTATCGAGAAAAAAAAATTTTTGACGAATTCTGGGAATTTCTCAATAGCATGTAAAACTTGGATTTTATCGAATTCCATGGATTTTCGCCTCGGCTATTTATTATGGGCTGCTTAATTGTTGCAAAAAGATCATGCTATCACGTCCTAGAAGGAAAAACTCGAATTACAAGTCACCCTGTAGATCTTAGGAATGTTAACACTTTGCTATTTCTATACATACCTACCAAGACCCACATACCAAGACCCACATACCAAGGTACCAGATACCTTTTCAGGTTCCTATTTCGCTCAGGTTAGTAATTGTGGATACACGCGAGAGCGGCATGTGTCAACGGCAGAGGTCGACACTAAAAATAATAAAAAGATAATACGGTTATTTGCGGTAAGCAAGACGCAGATATAGAACACAAACAAAAAACAAGTTGGGGTCACATCCACGCAACAGAACGGCCATCGCTCAGCATAAAGGCGCGGACCCACAGTGGCGCATGCTGTGCACGGGCACGCGGCGCATTTTAGCTGCGTGTATTAATTTGTTTGACAACGTGGGTCTACGTTTCCACACGAAGACCCACGACTATGTATAGCGTGGCACGGCGCACGGAGAGGCTACGCACATGCCACTGCAATCCACGGACACGGGCTTTACTGCGGGAGGTGGAACAGGCGGGGAAACTGCGCTGCGATAAGCGAGCTGTACATAATCGTGGGTCATATTCGTGTACTCCACTGGAAACGTAGACCCACGTCGACAGCGTTGAGCTATGTAACCGCCTATTCTATTATATTTTTGACGTTCGAAAAGTGCTGATTCTCAGCTTAGTTTGAATAAATGACTTTTGATGTTGATTTTGATTTTGATTCGAGCAAGCCACGCTTGTATCAATGACGTCAATTCATAATATGCGTACGTAGCCTCTCCGTGGGTTGCAGTGGACACAACCAAGGCCCGCGCCTTAATCGTCGTCTTAGTCGTGTATACTACACTCGTCGACGGCCGCCGTCTACGGCTGTGTCGACGGCTGCAGTTGCTTCTGCTGTTGACGCATACGGCTCGTGTGTATGCATACTTAGGCTCGATGTTTGTGACCTCAATTCTGTAGTGTGAGGCATCACGTTTAAAAAATTCAGGATTAAGTACCTACTTCATCCTTTATCTTTTTATACATAGATATCTATAATAAAACGCAACGTCTTTCTATCTGTCTGTCAGTAAAGCGACAATAACGAGACAGGGGTCGTAAACTCAAATCATTAAAAAAATGCTGACCCCAAGTTTCGCTAGACGCCCCTTTCAAAGGTTGTCACGTGAAACTCGTCTTAAATTACAAGCAAAAGTGTCTGTAACTTTACAATGTTCGTGATTCTAGTAATTTTTTTTTTTTTTTTTTTTTTATTATTTAATCCATAATGTTAATACAGTTTTATTAATGTTAATACAGTTTTAATTAAAGAGCCGGAAATTTGATCTTTTGTAACTCACAAGGAAAGTCAAAATCAAAAGTCATTTATTCAACGTCGAAATAACATAAGACAGTCCCCCAAGACGCCCACCCTTCACCACTTCCTAGTGCTTTCAACACCCCAGCAACACATATGTCTGTTATATTAGAAGGACTAAATAACATTTTATACCAGAAGGCCAATTCTCGTAATTTAAAACGTTCATAATCTAGTCGCAGTCTTATCTCGGCCACAAACAAATGTCAAAAACTTGTCAAAATGTGGGGAAATTAGCGGTATTTTTGACAGATTGAGACTGAGATCAGACTGTGAACGTTCTTAAAATTACGAGAATTTCCCCTCTGATCATAACCTACTTATCCCAATTATTTGAGGAGGTTCTTATTCCTTATATCTGTATCCGCCGAAATCTCAGTTTTTACCCCTATTTTAGCCACATAATCTTTTACACAATCCATTGTCACAATATATTGTTTCAAAGGTTTTCGTAGGTGAACCTATTTAAAAAATCTAAACTAAAATTATAAAAAGACAAAATATTCGATTTTTTGTATGTTTGTTTGTTCAGTTTTGACGCAACAAATACTCAACGGATTTGGATGAAATTTGGCACATCGGTAGACAGACATATTATACTTTTTATCCCGATATTCCCACGGCATCGAGACTTATGAGGACAAAAGCGCAGGGCGCAGCTAGTCTCAAATAAAAGAAGATCCAAAAGTACAGCATAACGAGTACAAAAATTAGGCTAAAAATTCGATTCACCTGTATTCTAAGATATTGTATAAAATGGAAGAGCCACCAACGTTCATAGGTACCTGTTACGTAATTTTATATTCATATTTCCTAAGGGGCTGAATACATGGCTTTATGAGGTCTAATTTTTATCCGAGCCTTTTGATAGCGCTTTAGTACCTACAGTTCATTTTATTTATAAGTAAGGCATTTTAAGTTTGAGGGATCCGTGTTTTTTTGTCTAAACAGAGTCCAATTAAAGGACCAATTTCCAGGATCCAAGGACCAATTTTGACCAGGTTTGGCCAGACCAGGGCCATTCCCGTATTTTTAAGAACGTTCGCATTCATATTTCAGTCTCAATTTGTCAAAAATACAATAAATTTTCCTACAATTTTGACAAGCTTTTGACGCTGAGATGAGATTGTGACTTGAGTTCAAACATTTTTTGAGTGGGTTCGGGAATTGGCCTTCTGGTCCAAAATTGGTCAATTCAGTACATTGCAAAATTTGAGAATGTATACGAACTGAATCTGAAACGGTGTTGTAAAGTTTCAGCAAAAGCGATTACCTTAAAAGCAAATTAAATTGTCCTTTTGTCTTCTAATAATAAAATTATTAATAGTCACATGAATGTCATCACCTCTTATTGCTGTCACAGACAATGTGATGATGATGTCATAATTACATTATCATAATTATAAGCCAATAAAAAAACATATACACAACAAAATTAGATCTTCTCAGAGATCGCTTTATGGTTATTAAACAGGGAATATTGGCCTAACAACCGCAAATTCGTGATATTATGTTATTATAACTGTTAAAAGAAAATCTTGCTTCATTTTCTTGTTATAATCTCAAAGCTTTTTATCGTATTCACTCAAGGAATTGCCTTTTACTAAGCCGATCGATACCACTACTGAGAATTATATTGCTTTGACCTACATAACAATATCAGTAGTGAACCATACCAAAAATTACATCATTTATTCCCCCAGTCCAATTTCAGAATTAAATTTTATAACCCTTACATGAATAAATAAAAAACATAAAAATACGGAACTATCTATTCTGAATAAACACAGAAGGCCGAGCTCATACAATCAGCGAAAACAGGCGCACGCACACATGGACGGACGAAACAAATGGCGGTCGCGAGTGCGCTATGTGTGCGTGCGGTTTCGCTCATTTTATAGAGCCGATATATCCCAAAGAATTGCCAAACTGCAGTGGGCAGGACACATTGCTCGCAGAACAGATGGCTGATGGGGCCGAAAGGTTCCACAATAGCGACCGTGTACCAGAAATCATAGCGTTAGAAGGGCCTCCCACAGGGTGAACTTATGTCCTTGTGAAGGCCGCAGAAATCCATTGGATGCAAGAAGCACAGAACCGGTCGATGTGGCGATACTGGGGAAGGTCTTTTGGCTGAAATAATGATAGTGATGATGATACAGAGAACCTTTTGCTCTTATCTCTTATGTGCGTCTATGTCCGTCCCGACTCGCGACTTATGTATAAGGCATACATAAGTCGCGAGTCACATTGGACATTTTACGACGTCACTATTGAGCGACAAAAGATTTTATGATCGCATAAATTAAACGTGGAACTATCACTGTGAAGCTTAGTTTATTGCGCCTGCGACTAAGTATTCGTTCCTTTTAATATTGCGAATAATAAAAAGTAATGCCTATTAGGTGACTTATTTAAGTAGGTTGCATTTTGCAAGAAGGTAATTTGCGGGTAGTGTGATTTTAAATGGGGCTAAATTGCTGTGTTTTTCTCGTGTGGAGAAATTATGTAATTATGGTCTTGTGCGATTAGGTATTTGAATTGTGAGCGCGAAGGCTATATACTTTTTTAAATAGATTTATTGCATTATTAAAATAGTACTTATATAAAAAGGTTACTTTAAACGTTACTTTACTTTGTTTAGGTGTATGTTGTGGCATCCAGTCCTAATCACAATATTAGATTAGGACTGGATGCGAAAGGCGGATGACAAGGTGTAGTGACTGCAGTTTGAGGAAGGCCTATTTACAGCAGTAGTTTGCGACAGGCTGAGTTGATTGAACTCATTGTGAAAGACAGGTCATTTGTTCTTTACATTAAACGAAAAAAAAAAATGATCTTTGGAATTAATCGGCTTTGCCATGCCCAATATTGTAATTTTTTTTTTTTTTATCTAGTACTGGTAATTAAAATGAATATGTTAGAGATCACGCTATATCAAAAAGCGCCCACAAAGAAATACTTTCACAAGCCTCAACTGCAAGCCTAAACATTTCGACCACATTATTTTACGATGCCTCTAAATTACTGCATCCAAACGTTATCAAATCACACGCGACACCAAAAAGTGCAGAACCAGTAAGACACAAAATTTAACTTACCTTTAACTAGCCGTCACTCATAAAACCCCACATAAAAATATGCGGCGTCATTAAAATAACCGTGAAACCCCATTAAAGCTGCGACTGAAATTCGCGTCGCCTATCACACGACGTCATTTTAATCGCAGACAGGCTTTCCAATTAGCGCAGCTTTGCCCGTCACTCATTACTGCCATAAGCCCACGAAAATCCCCCAGTGTCACACAACAGTTAGGACCGCGTTTCGTTCACGCGAATGCTTGGTATTTTTTTAATCAAGGACGTAGCCAAAGGAAGGGAAAGTTTTTGATGTAGATTCATTTGTCACAAACATGTCAAGCGTATGACACTTCCGAATGACGAATAGTGTGCATGCAGCCTAACAAACGGCTTTTTGCCGACATTTTATAATTTTGATTCTGATTTTAAAATCACAGACTTTGTTTTAACAGTAGAAAGAATTTTATTGATCGAATTGGAATCAAATATTTTGATCATTCAAGCGTAATACACGCAAATATTATACTAGAATTTTGTTATTACGTAAAATACTGGCAATATTTGCATAAAATTATTCAAGACACATCAGTCGCAGGCTGCGCATAGAATTTAATGTTGCAAATGTAAAATCAAATTTTAACGTTTATTATACATTGAAAGCGCTGAGCGCGCAAATGAACTGGCAGCTTTAGCACTTATTGGTCGAAATCAAATTGAAATAAAACTTAATTGGCGCGAATTAATTCAAATCCTATAATATCGCCGTGCTGTTCATTCAACGAGTTTATTATAGCTTGTTTAATGGTATTCGAATAGTTTAAAGTTATATTGCTCAATTGCCTTTTGTGTGTCGCCTTTTATTACATTGTACTTACACATTGGGCATCCATTTTAATTTTCCTTGACTATTTCACCCATTCTTACTTACATTTAACTATCGAAGATAACTCAGTTCTAGGAAATGGTTATAGAGAATTTAAAAAAATACTAGTCTTTACTAGTCTTTTAAAATATTAAACAGTAGGGTAGTAGTAGCAATAGCTTTCATTTTGACAGTTCAATAACAATCATACATACATCTCACATCTTCGATTTGCCGATGACATCGTCATAATGGCAGAGATGCTGGAACAGCTAGACCAATGCTGCACAGCCTAAATGGAGCCTCCCGGCGGGTTGGCCTCGGCATGAATTTGGACAAGACGAAAGTCATTTACAATTCGCACGTCGTGCCGAGTCCAATCCACATCGAAGGGTCGCTTTTCGAAGTTGTGAAGGATTATGTCTACTCAGGGCAAGTCATCCAGCTCGGTAGACACAAATTTGAGAAAGAGGCCGACAGAAGGATCCAATTGGGTTGGGCAGCATTTGGAAAACTTCGTCAAGTCTTCTCGTCGCCTATCCCGCAGTGTTTAAAGACTAAGGTCTTCAACCAGTGCGTCTTGCCCGTCCTGACATACGGTGCTGAAACGTGGACACTGGCGCCGATTCGCTTGTTCACAAACTAAACTAAATTTAAGTTCAGTGCATCTTTTTCTTTCTATTTAATTAAGAAAAGGACAGAAGATAAATATTAGTTTAGTCCTGTCAAATTAGTCAGCGCCTGACGTAAATTGAAGTATTTTTAGTAGCCAATTTTTTAATCACGTCTAAACTGTCTATGGAGTATCTTAATTTGACAGGACTAAACTAATATTTATCTTCTGTCCTTTTCTTAATGAAATAGAAAGAAAAAGATGCACTGAACTTAAATTTAGTTTAGTTTGTGAACAAGGGAATTGGCGCCACTGACGGTCGGGCTAGTCCACAGATTCAAAGTCGCTCAGCGCGCTATGGAGCGAGCTACGCTCGGAGTCTCTTTGAAGGATAAAATCAGGAATGAAATTATCCGGAAAAGAACCGGAGTTACCGACATAGCTTGCAGAGTAAGCAAACTGAAGTGGCAGTGGGCTGGCCACGTCTGTCGAAGGACCGATGGCCGGTGGAGCAGACGAGTCCTGGAGGGGAGACCGCGTATCGGCAAGCGTAGTGTGGGACGCCCCCCGGCTAGATGGACGGACGACCTAAAGAAGGTGGCTGGGGTTAACTGGATGCGGAAGGCGGAGGACAGGGTGTTGTTTCGTAGTGTTATTTTTATTTTTTCTCGCACCACACTGTTTAAACAATACGAGGGCATGATTTTCGTATTAATGGACACCAAAACACCTAGTTTCTAGACGTATTTCTCTCGAAAACAGAAAAATATTTTGAGTAATCAACCGTTTGACAGCACATCTACCACAAAACCATTCATAAAACTCGGCACTCAACATGGCGGCCCGTCACGCATAAACATGATAATTGACGCCACACAAAAGTGTTGCCAAATTTAGTACTTGACAAACATTTAGATGTCTCTCTTTTCATATGCAGCTCTTGATTAGTTAAAAAGAAACAAAATGCTTTTTGACATGTGTGTGTCGATATGATATATATTTGTATAACTATTATTTCTGTGGTAGAATAGGGCATCTCCATGTTTCTCCTATCTCAATGGTGTTGATAGACAAATTCTTAAAACATTAGAAGAAATGGGTTGGCAATATCCTTCAAAATGATTCAGATTGTAATTGATAGTGTGTTAAGTAATTATGGTGCTAGTTTACAACATAACTAGGTATTTAATTTTATACAAAAATCAAACACTAAATATTTTAACAAAACACAAATCAATGCACAACAACACTGCTTGCTCCCGACCGCGAGGCGTGAAGCATCTCATTAGACGAGCCCGACACGTGACCCGGCTGTCGTATGTATCTTCATGTATATTATATACAATATACATGCATGAAACTACACCGTATATACAGCTGTCGGCTGCAGTTGTCAGCTGTTCGGAGAAAATGTACCTAGAGTTGGAGATATTTTGTAGCATCTTGTATTTGTGATTTAAGGTTGTAATAGTTTAAGGTTGACTTTGTTCAAATGACGCTTTTGACGATGAGCAATCGCCATTTTAGATCAGCTTGGCAAATACTGGTTATGTTTTTTTTTTTTTTCAATAAAGACGTTTCTCACTAGCAGCTGTCTGGATATGTGCCCGGTTGATGGCAATAGATTCGCTCCCTGTTACATGGGACTTGTACATATCTAGCGAAATGTTGGTATTCAATAAGTGTTCAAGGAATACAAGCGAAGGACGTTAGCGTGGGCAGTCTAGTCACATATCAGCAAGCAATCATGTTGACTGGAAAATCTTTACACCAAGGCTTAAGCTGTTCTTGTAGGTAACCATAGATATTGACATTAATAGCAATATGAAACAAAAGTATAATCGAAATATGACCAATAATTCTGCCTGCCTTTTCCCAACTATGTTGGGGTCGGCTTCCAGTCTAACTGGATGCAACTGAATACCAGTTTTTTTTTAAGAAAAACGACTGCTTATCTGACCTCCACAACCCAGTTATTGGGTAATACTGGTTGTCAGACTTTCGGGCTTCTGATGACTCGTAACGACTGTCAAAGGTCCACGAATGACAGCCGGGACCAACGGCTTAACGTGCTTTCCGAGGCACGGAGAGATCTTATTTATTTAGATATAATTATTGTTAATTGTTTAAATCAGCTACATATCAGGAACACAAAGTTTTATACACCCTCCTACCAGCAACACACGAAAATACATTGTCATAGTCACGTTACAACCACAATGTACCCGAAATTTCGGCTAACATAGTCCGATATTGTCGCTTAGTGTGAACGCGGCTTCCTAACCCTTAATTGCGCACAGAATTAGCTGCGCGCGGTATAATAATGCGCAGGTGTAATAATACGCGCGTGTAATTGTGTGCACATGTTTATAATATTGCGTGGCACTGTAAACACGTTCTTCGTTTACTTGTACATGTGTATGCAAGGTATTTCGACTGGGATAATTTGGTGATTATTATTTTGCATAATGATAAAAACAGAGAAAACTTAGGTATGTAAGGTGGAAAAAAAAATGTATTATATCGCATTAATCAGATTTTTTGGCGAAGGTCGTGTGAGGTACTAATTTCAGCAAAAAAAGCTGTATTAAATTGCTAAAAGCCTTGTTTTTTGGAAAATTAAGCCTTTGTGTTTATTTTCATAGGGCCTACTGTGTAAAAACAGTGTTTCTTTTTTTCAGAATATTTCTAAAATAAGGCCTGAAATGTTTTGGATTTGAAATAAAATGAAAATTTAAGATTTTGTAGTTTTTTTTTTACACACAAACAAATAAATCACAAAACACACAAATAAACCCAAATAAATCAACACAAATAAATCTACACTAACAAATGATTTGATAATGAGTGATTTTTGATATTATGAAGAATAAGGTGTAAAATTTTTGATTTCCTGTTTTGTGTACGTGCCTAATAAATGAAAAATGGATTTGTACGATACCATGATAAACACATTTGTCTGAAATAAAAAAGGTGGTATGTAAAATAATTAATTTTTATTCCGCGTTGTACAGCCGGGCTTACCTCTGCAGCGAAAGGGTTACTGACCTGGCTATAATGCACACTGTGAGTACCGTCAAGCTGGCTACGAGCTACTACAAGCCATTACTTATTATTTTCATTTTCATGGATACCCGTAAATTGTTCTAGGTTCTTGTGTTTTTCTCAGTAAATCCTGTCTTTTTAAAAGCTTTTATTAAACTTGCAGTGTTTGCATGTATTTTAGTCTGTTAAGGTCAAATCTTGCAACTGAATGTTAAAACGGTTATCCTCAACAGATTGAGCTGAAATTATGCATATACGTTTAGTTTGGATGACAATGCATGAATAGCTAGTTATTGTTTAAGCTCCCCCAATCAATAGAACGACAAATCAATAAATTAATTAAAAGCTGTGTTAAAAAAAAATTACAATTAAATTTTATGGTAACCTTGTAACCATTCTTGTACAATTATTCGTTCTTATAACGAACTGTACGAACCATTTCACCATTTCGTTGGGAAAAGCAGATGCTTAGCCTTTATCCAACTATATTGGGGTCGGCTTCCAGTCCAACGGTATACAAAATAATACCAGCGGTGCTATTCTGTAAAATGCACCGCTGGTGACGTTAGCTGTCAATAGTATAAATATAGCATCATTTGGAATGACAGCTCACTTTAGGCTCACTTCACTTAAGTTTT
The DNA here is from genome assembly GCA_963669345.1 of Gortyna flavago. Lineage (NCBI taxonomy): Eukaryota > Metazoa > Arthropoda > Insecta > Lepidoptera > Noctuidae > Gortyna > Gortyna flavago. The sequence goes on along the minus strand of OY770142.1, from coordinate 2,947,954 downwards.
CAGGGTGAGTTTCTTACGGAATATACCAGAAGGCCAATTCTCGTAATTTAAAACGTTTTAAAATCTAGTCGCAGTCTCATCTCGGCGGCAAACAAATGTCAAAAACTTGTCAAAATGTAGGGAAATTAAAGGTATTTTTTGACAGATTGAGACTAAGATCAGACTGTGAACGTTCTTAAAATTACGAGAATTGCCCCTCTGATAACTTTTTGACAATGCGAGCCATATGTGGTCTCGTCTTGGCAAAATTTTACTGAAAATATTTTTGGTGTGATATTACTTACTGTAATGTTGTCTAAATAGTTACGGTAAGTACCTCCGTAATGCAAAAAGTTAAAATATTATTACCATAGCCAACTTCCTTATGGAAGCATTATGAAACCCGTTTCCCTTATCCTCCCTTTAAACACCTCGCACAAAATTTGATGCGCATTAGGAAAAACATATTCCCCCCCTTTTAGCAGCATCTTCCCCTACTACTTTATTTTTATAATCCGCATTAGTTCACAAAGCGAAAAAACATACTTTTTTCACGCTCAAGGTAAGTGGGTACAGTCAGAAGCGCAAATAATGAAATTTTTTTGAAAAGATTATTGAAAAGTGAATGTGTTTGAAAAAGAGGTAAGAAGGTACAGTGGCGTTGAAAAGTTAGTTGACATTTTTCCACTTCAACTGTGACACACCACATTATCCCGACGCCAACATACATAGTTTAGAAAAGGATAGGTATAATATTGATTAATTGAGCTATGTCATACCTACGACAGAAACTCAGATGTCAGGAAATTCAATTGGCTCAAAATAACTGGCTCTAGTACAGAAATCTGTTCCGTTGACTGTACTCTGCCAATTTCTTCTAACTTTTCACTTACAAAGTTTACTTATTGTAACGATACAATGTTCCCCTTTATTTAATACAGTTTCTTCCACTGTTTGTCTAATAAAAACTTATGTAATTTTATTAGCATAATATTTGCTAGGAGTTGGCGCGTTCGGCGCTATCCCCGCATTTAGCGAATGTCTCGCCGTTTAGATAACATAACGTTGTTTAGCGTATGTTGTGTGTTTAATAATTAAGGTTTGTGTTTTTGTGTGTAGCTTCTTTTAGAGGTAGATGTGTCTTATGTAAGAATTTATTGGTTTTTGGTGGTTAATGATACTACTTTCTTGTTAGGGTTCCGTACCCAAAGGGTGAAAACGGGACCCTATTACTAAGACTCCACTGTCCGTCTGTCACCAGGCGGTATCTCATGAACCGTGATAGCTAGACAGTTGAAATCTTCACAGAATGTGTATTTGTATTTCTGTTGCCGTTTTAACAACAAATATTAAAAACAGAATAAATCAAATATTTAAGGCTGGGGGCTCCTATACAACAAACATGATTTTATTGCCGTTATTTTATAATTAAGTTAAATATTATATGGTGTTAAGGAACCGTTCGTGTGCGAGTCAATCAGGCACACGGGCACTCCCCTGCCCCCAGATACACATTGCACTAGAAATCTCCCAAAAAAGAACGTAGGTATGTATGTGGATATCCTTAAACTGTTAGAATAGGCTTTTAAATAATGCTTGGTTCCTATAAATAAAAACGTTCGAGGAATCGTTTTGGTTCTGCTTACCAATGGTAGTATTTCGTCATAGATTCGTAAGCCAATTTTACCGGTGACAGCTACTTCCATATCAGAGAGTCTACTATGCAAAGCTTTATGGCCATAAAATACAAGAGTCTTAATTTTAACCAATAACGGTCCACAATTTTTTGGAATCACCTGAACGTAAGTATATAATAATTGCAGTCGTATTTAATACACAAAAAACACCAATCCTCAATCAACAACATAGTCTTACAGTTCTACAATTAATTCGAAACCACACAAATTAACATGCACCGATATAAACACACACACACCCCCCCACAACACACACACGCACACACACCGTGCACAGAGTAGCGAGAGGACGGCCACAATGCACCCACAAACGCTCGGCCTACTAAAACTCCTGTCGCACTAAAAGGGTGACTGTTGTACAACGCATGCTGACTTATGGTGCAAGTTATGAGAGTTTGAATTCTAAATTGTTTGGAAAGTTTTGGTGGTGTAGCGGTTTGTATAGCCTAATTTAATTTTTAATAATATTATTAATATTAACTTTATTTCAGACCATAAATCCATAAAAATCTATATTATTATAGTATCTTAGCGTTTTCGATAAAGGTGACCCTTTAAAATTATGATTATTTCCTAGCGTGTGCCCTTATATGACTCGCCAGACCGAATTTGTTTCGGCCTTTCTTCTCAGAGTAGTCAGATAGGAAACGCCGACCTCATCCAGTTTAAAAAAAATGATTGACTTGTAAAAGTGTTTGTGCAAACCTACTCACAAAAATAAAATCATTTATCATTTTTATCGAGGAGGGCTTAGGTGTCTCTTCAGGTATTTGTTGTTTTTCGTTAGTGTATCAAGCCCCTTTTTTTCAAAAGTTTTTACACTTTTGAAGATAGCAGGTACCTAGAGCGCCAGGACGACCCATGTGAAGCGAGCCTTTTTTTTTTTTGTTTCCGGGCTGGAAAATCTGAAGCTGGCGAAGGGGTCTGTCAGACTCTTACTGACTAAAAACCACCCCAGTGTTCCATCTCACACCTACCGGGGGTCACAGGGACGTACGATCCTTCCGCAACTTGTGAAGCGAGCCTATCCCAACCTCTTGGATTAATAGCGCAAGCCAGATATTGACCACCATGCTTCCGTTATTTTGTTAGTATAATCAAAAAAGATGTAGGAGGTAACGCTGAGAAGGTACGCCACAGAAGGACATATATAGTGAGTTATTGGTGATGTTCTTCAGAAAGGTTTGGTGCGTAGTCTAGTAAACGACGAACGAAGTAAAAGGAGTATGTACGGATTGCAGCAGGTGGCGTTCAGTATTTTCTACCCACATGGAAAGAAAGTGTGAATTTATGTATGTAGTATGTTCCGTACGCAAAATACGCGCAAAATGTTCTCAACTAACTTTTTAGACCTTTGTATCCTGCTTATGCGTATGAAGTTTCATTAAAATCGGTTCATTCCTTTCGAAAAACATGGGCTTGAAAGTTTGTATGAAATGCCGTCCGTCGTAAACCCTCTTAAGTAGCAGGTTATTTTTTTCTTTTATACGATGATATTTCCGGGTTAGGAATACGACCATCCGTTCCATCACTAAGATAACTGATGTCACTTGGAAAGCTGCCACGCTAAAATGGAACTGGGCTGGACACATCTGCCGCATGTCAGACGAACAATGGGCCAAACTTACGACCCAATAGGTCTAAATGGCAAGCGACGTCGTGGCAGGCCCAGACGGAGATGGCGGGATGAGCTAGACTCCTTCAACAAGAACTGGTCCTCAGCAGCTTTGAGCAGAGAGAACTGGAAAGAGAGTAGGGAGGCCTTTGCCCTGCAGTGGGACATCACAGGCTAATAATAAATAATATTACGATGATATCGTTATCATAATTTTCGTGCTCTTATCGCAATTTATTTGTGGTCGGCGCAATTTGTCCTTTTCTTTCATACTTCTCTTTTAGTAGTCATCTCGGTAGTCACCCCCTTTCTAGTCATAATATCATCGTTCACACAGACCATTAATCGTTTCTTCCATTAATTGTCCTAGAACCAAAAATTCGAAGAAATGTGACATCTACCAACCCGCGTGATGGACTACAGCTTACACCCTCTCATCGAGAGGAGGCCAATCTCCCAGCAGTGGGAAAATTATAGGCTGATTATGAATCCATCGTTTTCTTGGTCTTCCCCTACTTTCATAGCTATCCAAATTCTTACTTAAAAGTTTCCTCACGACATTTTACATGGGGATAACAATTTTCTAAAGTAAAATTCATGTACTGTAGTAGGTTATAATGTAGCAGTTCGTGACACTGCAGTTTAAAAACGGGCAACTTGCCAATATACCGAAAAGTCCATACGTTTAGATTTCCATAATTCACCACTAGAATAAAGGAACTGGCATTAATTCGGTAACAGGTAATAAATCCATTATTTATCAGCAAACGTTGTTATAAAATTATTTGTTGAAAAACCACCTTACTAAGGGAATTTAATATTTTTATATGGATATACCAGTCCGCCATTTTGTTTTTTTTATTTTTTTCAAAATGGCGGCCACGTTTGACGGCGGTACTTTGTAACCACAACCAAACTAAAAATAAATCATCAATTTTCAACTTTAAAACATAACTTTATGATTACGCTCATCCCAGATACCACACCGGCTGATATAGGTCACATGCTCACTAAGTGAGCACCGCCTAATGAACGCGAATCTTAGAGTGGGCTATACAGGATGTTCCATCTGCTATACAGAGTGTTCGCATAATTTGATTCAGTTACAACTTTGCCTAAGTTTGATGAAACTTGATTAATAATTTCGTAGCTACATTGTGTTGGTCTAACCGGGTAAAGTGTTGCACTAGACAGCGGGAAAACTTGGGACTTGAAACTGCTTGTACAAAGGTTGTACGGATTAAGTTTTTTGAGTATGTCCGGTAAATATCCTTGGACATTCCTTGGACATTTCACACAACGCCATATAGTCCCAAGCTAAGCAACCTAATGCTTGTGTTATGGTAACGAAATGGCTGATAAACTACTTATATTTTTTTTTTTTGTAAATACATGACATACATATTATAGAAAAAACACCCAGACCCGGAACAAATACTTGTAGGTCGTACAAATATTTGTTCCGTGCGGGAATCGAATCCGCGACATGCTGCGCAGCAGTCAATCGCTCAACCACAGCGCCAACCGTGTCGTCGGTAAGGCTTACCTACCTTTGAATCTGCAATCTTTTAACACTATGTGAACCAACTTCAATGATTTTTCTACTTACTTTGTGTAAACAATTTCATCACCACTACTCTCAAAATGGTGAAGGAAAATATCGTGAAGAAACCGGCATGTCTTAAAACAAAAAATTCGAAGACGTGTAACATGTACCAACCCAAATTGGGCCCGCGTGGTAGATTTTAGTCCACTCCCTTCAAACAGAAGAAGCCAATGTCCCAGCAGTGGGAACACTATAGGCTGATTAGGTATATTATAAATTCCAAAATATTGTACTATGCTTTTTTATTCACAAGTAAGGATTTTAGCTGTTTCTTGAATAAGCTCACGTTCTTTATTTTGATATTTTGGTAAGACAATATTTTCCAGGTGTTTACGTCGCTCTAAATAAGTTTAGTTAATTTCTGTATTGTACTCAACATTGCCTATTGTGTAAAATAGACACAATCTTCAACAACAAAATTAAATGTTTTCCTCTAATAAGCAAATATTAATTCGAAATATACAAAAATAACTTCAAATAATTCGAGAAAATACCCGGGAAATGTAACATAACAAGGTAGCAACAATGTCTTGATTCCGGAAAGTAGCTTCGCCAAGTTCGTTTGCAAAGAAAATAAATTAATATTAATTGTTGTTAGTAACTAGGCTATTTACACCAACATGAAACGAACTTGAATAATCTCAATGATTTTAAGCTGCTTATTGTATTTCAGAACCAATTTTGTTTAAAAGTTGGCCTAGGTCATGTAATAAATCACTCGCTGACTTCTTTTGAGTTCTCCAATACCTTTGTCTGCCCATACCTACTCTTAACAGTCATTGGGAAGCCAATATCTCGGATAGTCTCATTCCCGATTGAGAACAAAACCCACAACTGCCTTTCTGACCTTCACAACCCAGTAACTGGGTAATACGATGCCCTTTGATAAGACTGGTTGTCAGACTTTCGGGCTTCGGACGACCCGTAACGACTATTAAAGATCTACAAATGACAGCCGGGACCGGCTTAACGTGCTTGAATTATTTATTTAATGATAGGTATGGTTGTTTGCCTACCCAGTTTTTCTTGAATCAAAGCTACATTAATTTAAGAAAGATAATATTTTCCCAGTGGCGTAATAATACCAACTGTATAGGTATGTAGGTAAAATATTATCTTTCTCAAATAAATGTAGCTTTGTCTTGGACATCACTCATGCAGACTCTTTTAATGCGTCTCAAATTTATACTTAACACTACATATACCACCACCACACCAAACTAAACTAATCTCACCCCATAAAATTTAAATCCCCACTTCATTTTACCTGTTTACTATCAAAATATCGACACTATCAGAGTACCAATAACATTTTATAGACTCTAAAAACCGTTTAATATGTCGTTCACGTTTGGTTACTGGGAGCAACTCATCCGGATCTGGATCCGAGCCAAACTCATCCGCACTCTGAGGACTAGGTACTTAGTACGGTCTATATATCATGGGAAAGAAATTGTGACGACGAAATATTATATACATACAGCTATATAATATATATACACTATTTTGTTGTATAGTAGATATTTAAGGTTTGGTATGAGCAGTTAAAACGGTGAATGCAAACATTGTGAGGAAATCGGCAAGTCATAAAAACTAAAAATACAAAGACATGTGATATCTACCCAACCCGCACTATAAAAAATACCCGCACAATATAAAAGTTTTACTGTGTTTTCAGACAATGTTCTAGACTATTGAAAATCAGCAAATGTCAGCTGACAGCCTACTATTTGCAAGAACTTGAGGCTTCAAGGGGTTAGCAAATAATTATCAACATTGTCAAAGCCAACTTTGGAATGTCTCTTCTGTACTGTGATTTTAACGGTACATAAAGGCTTCCAACACAAACGCAGCAATGCTGTGTGACAGTGGAAATAGTTAGTGATACTAACAATCCTCGGAAGACGGACGTTTTAGACAATTTATTTAGCAACTAGCTTTTTTCCATGGCTTCGTCTGTGTGGATGCCGGAAAATATCCTTTGGGGACGTACTACCAGGATTATTATGTGTAATTCAGGTTATAAACTATCTGTGTGCCAAATGTCATCCAAATCCGTTCCGCCTGAACGGATTTTTTTGCGCCAATCAAACTCAAATTCAAAGCATTAATTTCTATTAAACCATTCAAGACCGGCAATCAATCCAGATCATACATACAGGCAAACACTGAAACGAAAAAAAAAATTTAAACTATTTATTTTCGGATATTATATAATTGAATGAATGATGAATGAATTGCACCGATCCCAGCGTGGTTAAACCAGACTCGATTAATCGAATGAACCCCAAGATTCGCACTAGCTCCTGTAGCCTCATGTTCATGGTGCTACAGCGACCATTGCATATCAAGGAATAGACCGGGGGGCGCGGTAATGGTAGGGAAGACGTGCCCGTAGGATAGGTAAGGATTTAAGAGCCTACCGGATATGCATCCTAGAGCAAGCCTTGGACTAGTGGAGAGATGGGTAATTATTATCTATGGATGGGCATCTTTTAACGACCTTGCCGCCAAGTTGGTTCAGGTCGAGCTTCATCGGTGAGTCTTTTGGCGGGGCTCTACTGCTTTCTCTTTTCCTTTGTACATCCTTGCTATGCTGTGTTGTGCTAGATGTTGCTGTTTTCATTGTCTTCTTCAGACGTTTCGCTACTATCCGTTTCCGGTTTTTTGTAAATTTCACTAGCAGCGATCTTAATCTTACTTCTGTCTTCCGCTGTATCCATCCAAAAATGTATTCCCTTGTCGAAGTACTTCATGTCCTGATTTAAATTGTCGTTCCATGTGTATATAGGTCTGCCGACCTTCTTGCATTTGGCCTTGTATTGCATTGCTGCATGCAGTAGGTGTGGTTCGCGGCGCCTGTAGACATGTGCGAGGTAGCACATCCTGTGGTTTTTGATGCGTTTGGTTATTGTTTTTCCGTCTAAGATTTCATGCATTTTCTTTTGTCTTGGTTTATTCCTAGAGTGGTTAATCAAGTCTCTCATGATAACTCGCTCGTATCTTCTGAGTCTTGACCTGTTAGCTTTAGTAAGTGCCGATACTTTCAAACCATGTATCATGCACGGTACGATCACCATTCGATACATTAGTCTGGCTAATTTCCAGTCCATATTTGAATTATTTATGAATGGTAGTAACGATTTGGCGTTTTTCGTGGCCTGTTCGCAGCGTTTTTTTATCGTGCTTTTTCTGCTTAATGTAGATGTTATGTATGTACCTAGGTATTTGATTTCGTTACATGTCGGTATACTTATATGGGTTTCCTCGTCGAGGGTTCTAAGGACTTCGTCGATTACCAGTGTAAACAGGCGAGGGGACAGCGGGCAACCTTGTTTGACTCCCTTTCCTTTAATAATCCAACTGCTTTGCTGGCCACACCATTTGATGCATGTTCGTTCATTCATACAGACCTTGATTATCCTGTTGGTTAGCGATTTGTTGGTTCGTTGTAATAATATATCTCTTAGTGCATTGAGGTCAACGTTGTCAAAGGCCTTTTCAATGTCGAGGGCGAGTACATAAATTCTTTTACCTGCACGCCATTCTTCGTCTAAGACCCTTTTAAGCGTGAAGATATGGTCATCTGTTGATCTATTGTTTAAAAAGGCCGCTTGATAGTTGCCCAATTCCGTTATTATCTCATCTAATTTTTTTAGTAAGTAGGAGGCGTAGATTCTGTAACCCGTATTGCAAACCGATATGCGGCGATATTCATTCGCATTTTTTTGGTTATTGTTTTTTGGAATTGGTACCTGTACGGTCTCGAGCCATGTGTCTGGTGCTTCGTTCTGTGTCCGGGCTCTGTTCATGTGTTTGGTGATGGCTTCTTGTAATATTTGGGGCATTGCTTTGTAGAGTTCGATTACCACTTGGTCAGTTCCGGGAGCTGTCCCGTTCCGCATTTTATTAATGATTCCCATTACGTCATCCACACTGGGCCCATCACACTGTACTTCGGTTATCAGCTTTTTTATATTAACTGTTGGCATAAGATGGCCCTCGGATTTTCTTAATATTTGCTCCCATGTGGTCATCGGTATATAAGTAGATCTTTTTCGACGTTTTGTTTGAAGTTTGTTTTTACTGTAAAAAAGGTATAACATCTGCATGCGTTTTGCAGGGTGGTTTTTCCCCAGTCCATTGAGGCAGGCCCTGCATGCTTTTTGCTCTTCCTGGTATTTAACCTTTTGAGGTGTTGCCTGACATTCTTTTACTAGGTTGTGCCTATTTGGGTTATCTGGTTGCCTACTTCGTAGGAATTTTGCCTTTTGTAGGTTAGCAAGAGCTAGTCGATGCTCTCTGGAAAGAATTGGCTCAAAAAATCAGAGTTTCCTGGGCAGCTGCTTTTAATACTGTCGTTATGGTATTCCAGGGTATTTCGATGTTTTCGTCCGTTAATTTGATTCCTATGTCTTTTAGTTTTTTTGTTATGCAGTCTTGGTATTTTGTTTTCGTGAATTTACTATTGAGGGCGGCATAATAGCACTGTTTATAGTCGAAATCTTTGGACGCAATTGTTGTTTCCTGTGTGTCTTGCTGTTGTCTTTGTGTATTATTGTGGTTGGTGTTTTCTTTTTTGTTTGAAATTCGGTTTGTTCTTAACAGACCCCAGACTATTTTATGGTCGGATGTGCCCCTAGTGGCCCATTCGCCTTTAATGAGTTCAAAGAGTTTTTCTGTTGCATGTGGCGTTATAATGTGATCCAATTGGGATTTCTGATTACCCTTTGACCATGTTATCCTGCATGATGATCTCGCTTTTGTCGTTTCTATTTGCAGTTTTTCCCTGTTGGCTATATCTATTAACATTTCCCCGTTGTAGTTAGAAAAGACATGATGTAGGTTTTGTTGGATCAGCCCTTTGCGTTGGAAACTTTGTGTATCATGTCGACCAATATGAGCGTTAAAGTCGCCAAGAATTATTAAAGTACATTTCCTTGGTTTTTGTCTGATCAAGTTTAGTAAGCCTGTGAAGGATCTGTTTGCTATATGTGTACAACTATTGATGTGAGAATTGATTATATACAAATGAGCAGGCTTGTCATTTTCCCTGTTAACTTTGAGAGTAGCTGACATCGCGTCTGTATCCTTTTTTCCATTAACTAATTCAATTTGGACATCTCTTCGGATTAGAATTGCAAGTCCCCGGTGCGTTTTACCTGAGGTTCCATAGAGGTGCCATTCGTAGTGTGTAGAGTTGTATGTTCCTGAGTTCATACCTGTTTCTTGTATGCAGGCTGCATGAATGCCCCTAATTGAAAGTTCAGCGTCAATTTTATCTTTTTTGGCCGGTTTTGAGGCCCCACGGACGTTCCAAGTTGCAATACGCAATTCTGGGCAAGAATATTTTATTGCGGTACACGGCTGGTTTCTAAGTATTGTAAACCCAGTGACATCTGCGACTACGTCTGATAACGGTGTATACGTTGATGCTTGTTGTTCATACTGTGTTAATGAGCTAGCTAATTGGGGGCTGTTCGTTTGAGACTGGGGTCTCGTGAGTTTATCTTGCTCTTCGCGTGTGTTGTACTGGTTAATTAAAGGCTTATTATGTTGTGTTGTTTTGACGTTGTTTGATTTTTGCCTTATATCTATCGGGTTTCTGTTGTGCTGTTCTTCGTCGGTCATGACCCAGCTATCATAGTGCTGGTCCTTATAGAGGATATGTATGTTGCCGGGTACTGGTTCGCCGGTAGGTGAATACACTAGCGTGTGTCTTGTATCCGTGTGCACGTGCAAATTTACAAGATAGAACTCGGACGCGGCGATTAAGATATCCTCTCCTCCCCAGAACGTCTTGTTAAACTGCGTAGTTATGTATTCTGTTATCCTTTGTTCCTGGGAGAGATTGCTGTTAGAGGGAAATTCTTGTATATTATTTAGAAGTGCTAGACGAATTCTGTCGTCCTCTCGATGCTGCAAAACATATGAAGCGAGATCCTGACGGACAGACACGTGATCGAAAGTTAAACCCATTATATTATTTATTTGATGGGCTATGACCCTAAATAAGCAGTTCCCGTCTTTTGTCATACGCACAATTATGGTCATTTTTAAAGACAAAAACTTTTGTTTTTATGGTATTGCAAGGCCTTCTCTGCACACATGTGTTGTGAAGCTTTGGGTTTGAGGACCAATATAGTTGACAGGGGAGCTTACTGTCTGAAATTTATGAGCGTCGCTATTTTTTGTTACTTAACCCTTTTTTTTTGTTTTGTAATTTGAGTCTAATTTTGTGCGCGTGGGTATACAAACTTGCCTTACACGCTAGAAAATAGGTAGCTTGTTCAAGTCAGTTTTGGTAATTTAGTGCAATGTTACATCAAGAATAGTGTGAAGTACGAATTCCAGAGCGATACCGTACTTTAGGCTAGAATAATGGAATGTATTAGGTAGTTTATTTTATCCCTCGCTTTTGAATTTGAAAACATTTCCCTAAAGCCTAGGTATAGCTTACACTGATGTTAAATACACGCGTGGCGTCAAGAGTCCAAATTAACAAAACAAAACGCAGTCGGATACAGCTTCCAATGGAGATTCCTGAAATATATGGAAAGATCTCACCAAATCGACGTCACGAAGATCCTCGGTCGGAAAGCCTGGGCCTCGGGCTTGTTTATCAGGAACACACGTATGCCACTTTACCACCGTTCTAAGGTGTTTTAATTTGCACTCACAAAACAACAAGCGAAACACCGTTCGAATTTCAAATTCGAGTTTCAAGCTCAGCGACAGCCATATGCGTTGGGCAAACAAAGGCGGGACAAGACACGTCTGTCCCCTTCGGCGGTCACTATCCGAATCTATTTATTTTCGGATATTATATAATTGCAACAAAATTATGTACGAAAAATATGTCTACACAACAACGTAAATAATGCAATTAATGTTGTCAAACTGTCAAAACGAAAGTAATTTCTGACTGTGAAAACGAAAGCATTGATAGTGTGTCCCAATTATCCCACTAAATTCAAATGACAGTCATAATCTGAAAAAGTCTAAAATCTGAAAGTTATCCGCCTTTTACTGTAACACCAACAAGCAAAATAACTCAAACATGTCGTAATAAATTCCGTATGTCGCTTTCAAACTTTGAATTACTTCTCTATTGAAAATCACCAGAGATCGGGACTTCGCAATTCGTCCGATTCAGCTCAGAACTTAGTCTGTGTTCACGTGAACAGTTTTCCTTAGTAGTCAACTTTGGACGTATGCGAGTATATGGCAGATTGTAGGAAGATTTAGTGGCTTGAAGTTTAGAGTAATGATTTATGTGTATTTTAATCGGGTGTAGTTTGTTTATTTTTTTATTAGAAGCTATAATACATCTCAGCCAGTAGTTTTCTCCACTTCACTAAGAAATGAGCCAGCTAATGTCCAAATATTTTAATTGTTTGGCAAAACCGGTAACATGGTTGTCTGTTCAGGCCGAAATATTGAAGTGTCATTAACTTCGAAGCCTCTTTTCATAATATGCTTCGATGTGAAATCACTTTTAACCCCTTGTCTATTAGGCATGCTTATTAAGTTCGATAACAATGGAAAAAGTAATTGTGTCTCAATAAGTAGTGACAGTTGAGCTCATAACAGATTCAAGTAGGTACTGTAGAGGCTATCTGTGTAGCCTTGTCTTTAATAACACAGGCTGGTCATAATTGACAGCATATTCCATTGGAACTTCAAGCAGACGTCAAATATTTTATTTGGGTATTTTTGTTTAGTAGAAGTAGTGCTAGTGCTATCTTGATAATGTAAAGTCCCTCCTCTCAGTATATTTATATAAAGTTATCGCTGTTTGATTTAATCGTGAGGTCCCTCTGAGCTACGGGGTCCTCGCAGTACCTAGTATCGATAATTAGAACAAAATTTTGCAGAACTCTTAAAACACAAAGTTACTTAGTTACAAAATACGTGAAAGCATTATATCCATCGGTTTAAAATTAAATTGATACTCTTGATTTTTCAAACAAATTTCTCCAAAAAACTTTTACCAAAGACTGCTTTATTCATATCCAAAGACCACATAGGCATTATTGCAGGCACGAAACAAAACGCCGAAAAAGAAACTTCGCCTATATCGAGTCACCTCCCAATACGCTGTACGGAGCCTATTATAATAAAAAGCGATACAAAACACACATGGGAACCAGGCTATCGAAACTGAAACAGCCATCACACTTCGAAACACTCTTCACGCGTGGAGCTGTCAGAACTCTGAACTCAATTAAAAGTTCAAAAGAAACATCCCGATACCGTAGCCTGGACTAGTGGCGGGCCATAAAACATAAACGTACCGTACACGACCATAAAATGAACAAAAAACACGCGAGTCAGTCAAAAATTCAGCACATCTCTACGAATTATAATGGTAGGTTCAGATGTTGCGAGAGAACCTTTAGTTTCTATTTATTTTCAATTTTAAGATAATGTACTATTTTCATTATTACGCTGTAACTTATTAAGCTTATTTTTATCGAACTTTAATTTATCATAAAATATGATAAAAACATAATGTTGTTTAATATAGCAACCAGGTATTTTAGCAGCAGTTTATTTAAATAATAAAATTAAACCTAACCCATTACGAGGTGACTAGCTAAGATGGACTAAAAATTTGAGTAGAAAATCAACCTCATTTTAATCTCAAGCAATAAAAATCAGGCAACAGTCACTTCGTGATCTTAACACTAGCCACTACATTCTTAATGTTGTATCTAGCTAAAATCAGCTTTCCCGGTGTCCAATAAGGTCAGCAATACTATAGCCAAAAACTGCCGAAAAAGACTAGACTCCTAAATAATAAAACGGCCAAAACCTTCCGAAGTGCACGTACCACAGAGAAACCAACAAAAAAGTGGCCCTATAACTCAGGGCAACTCGCTGACAGTCGCCTGCCGCGTCCCATCTGAACCCAGCCTCATGCCGACCGTAAAACCGAATGACCGACGTTTCGTGAATTTTTACGACGTATCAGAAACAGCGCTGTGCACTGCGTATATTTAATATTAAACACGCACTGTCATGCCTCGTACTATGTTTTTAATATATTCTGTTGGAAAAGCTTGAAAATAAGAGTCAAATTGTGTAACGAGGTAGGTATATTAAATGGGTTAGTTTGTTAATCTACTCTCTTTTTATGATGATTGATATGACGCAATACATGCTAAATGCTTATTTTAGAGCAGTGGTATAATATTTAAAAAATGTTGGTAATTTGATTTTTATATCAACGCTGTATAAAAATTTAGACAAAATCTTGTTTATTAATGTATGCAAGAACAGAGTACTAGTGCAAGTGAAGTTAGCCTATCAATCATTTAACGAGAAGGAGCAGACTATTATCATCCATGACACTTGTATAAGAACCAATATCAATCTTCCCTGGTCGTATTGTTAGTCTTAAAAAACAGCGCGTACATAAAACAGATACTAAACTTTAGTACATACTACTAACACTAAAGAAAACTATATACGAAACCTCTACGTATGGACTATGAAAAGGTTTCATATAAAAACTCGCTCTTTATTCCACTGACAGTAAATAAAACCAGCATTAACATTAAAAAAACAATTACATTACACATCACGAAAATCTCGATCCGTAAATGCAAATTACCTGCATAGCTTTAACAAATTAGAATTCAGTGTTAACAAGACAGACAGGTACTCTTTGTGAGACAAAAAGACTAGCGTTGTCTGCAGGTGGAGCCGGTGGAAACAATAAAAAACAGAAAACTCCAACTGTAAAAATACAGTGGAAAAAATTCCCTAATACAGTGGAACGTGCTTAAAAAAAAGTATGCAGATTTTTTTGTTTCGCTATTTCACGCCTTTGTACAGCGAACTTATGAAGGTTTTTGTTGTTATAAAAACACTTTGATGTTAGTTTCAAAGTGTTTTTTGATAGTTCGTTTCGTATACTTTAAAGTGGAATTCGTTTCGTTTTTTATTTAAAGCCATTTCATTTTTCTTTGCAGAGCCCATCGATTTTTCAGATTATGTCTGTAAAATAAAAAATTAAAAGATAGCAAAAACAGTATAGCCAAGAGGATAAGCGGGAGAATAATAAAATTATATGCGCCAAAACAGTATAGCCAAGAGGATAAGCGGGAGAATAATAAAATTATATGCGCCAAAACAGTATAGCCAAGAGGATAAGCGGGAGAATAATAAAATTATATGCGCCAAAACAGTATAGCCAAGAGGATAAGCGGGAGAATAATAAAATTATATGCGCCAAAACAGTATAGCCAAGAGGATAAGCGGGAGAATAATAAAATTATATGCGCCAAAACAGTATAGCCAAGAGGATAAGCGGGAGAATAATAAAATTATATGCGCCAAAACAGTATAGCCAAGAGGATAAGCGGGAGAATAATAAAATTATATGCGCCAAAACAGTATAGCCAAGAGGATAAGCGGGAGAATAATAAAATTATATGCGCCAAAACAGTATAGCCAAGAGGATAAGCGGGAGAATAATAAAATTATATGCGCCAAAACAGTATAGCCAAGAGGATAAGCGGGAGAATAATAAAATTATATGCGCCAAAAATAATATTCTGTGATAACCGATCCGTTTGTACAGCGTGGCATTTATGGCAATTGGAAATGACGTGTTGACTAGAGTATGTAGTAAACTTACAAGTTGGCAAAAGTACAGCAAATTCAACTGTAATAATAATTATTGCATCTCAATTTTTAAATGATTTTAGTGCTTGTCCAGTGTAAATTTGTCATACACTTTTGTCTAAAGAAATAACAGATACAACAATCACTTCGATTGACACACACAATAATAACAAAAAAACGGCTTTTTAGTCGATTCGCACGAATTTTCTCGCCCGAAAATTGCGATTTTTTGTATAAGCGACTGGAACGAATTTAATTTATTTGTGGGCGAATCGAAAACTCCAGAAATATGTCAGGTAATTGGCAAAAATTGATTTTTATTTAATGAATTTAAGAAAAAATACAAGGTTTATCATATTTAACTCTTATAACTGGGCGTCCTTTTTTCTATACTAAAAAAGTTTTATTATTTCAAAATGTCGATTCACTCGTTTCGAATCGACTAAAAGCCCAAAAAACATCAACTTATCAACCACATCTAGTTCAGTTATGAAATTAATTTCAAAACCAGAACAAATATAATTTTAAAAGAACGCCTCTTAAATTCCACATTTTTGTCTGAGATTTAAAAAACGGTGTCTGTTTAATCGCGCCTTCGCGTGTTGTTGCCAGCTGCTACTGGGCAAGACGAACGGCCCACCGGAGACGTTTTACACAATACTCTGTCTCGTTATCTCGGTAAAATTTTACAATTTTATTGTGTACTTTATTTCATTGGGGAGAAAAATTAATGGAGATTTTTTAATAAACAAAAACAATGCGAGGTTAATTTTTGTTGGGTTTTGAAGAGACCTTGTGTCGATTGAAAGAGGTCTCATGAATCTTGTTTTACAGAAAGGTTTTTTGGGGTAGCTGACTTAACAAATTAGAAAACCGATTTTTTTTTCAGTCTACGGTAATTTAGAAATAGTCACAGAGCATCGATAGAAATAAAAAAGAACACAGGACTGATATGTTTAAGTAAAATACTGGAATATTAAGGTACAGATTGACTATTTGGAATCAAACGAGTAATAGGGGACTACAATAATATCAAAGACACTAAAAAGAAGAAATCAACACGATTGGCGTAACAATTATTTCACATTCAATCACAAAATTAAAAACAAGTATTTAACAGCATACCTGCTATACGTAATACAGTTATCTAGTGAAAGAAAGAAAGAAAGAAAGAAAGAAAGAAAGAAAGAAAGAAAGAAAGAAAGAAAGAAAGAAAGAAAGAAAGAAAGAAAGAAAAAGTTTAGTGTATGAGCTGGGCGTTCGGCAGGAGCGCTCGGCGCGGGCGGGTGCGGGTATTACAGTTTGTCGAAATTCAGTTGGTAAGTCACCTAAAACCCGCACAAGAATATTAATATTATCATCCCATTAAAATCCTTGTACATGTTATCCCATGAAGGATCAAGCCAAGCCGTGCTTACAACCCCTTCAGCACCGGAGGGTATAACCCTTACGCTCCGAGAAAACAATGGCAGGAGGAAAGTACACAATGCATTCATTGAGGACATCTCTAGCGGACCGTGTACCTTCTGTGTTCTGAACACAAACATGTTATGTTGTGTTATTTTTATGGGAAAACATGGGGAAAGCTCAATCTGATCGTGGAATCTTTGGTTTAATGAAAAATAATGATGAGGTACACCTCCTCGGCAGCGCATATATGCGCTGCCCGCGACTTTGTCCGCATGAAATTTCGGCCCCCGACCCATCGCGTCGCATTCCATCGCTCGCCAGTGCTACAATTTCGTATGCGCTTATTGTTCTTTCTGACTTTTATTCCTTTTGCTCAGCTCCTAAGGGCCGTGGCGTGATTTTAAATAGCTTATAACCTTTCTCAATAATTGGGCTATTAATGTAAGATTTTTTTCTATCCGACTGCTGCCAGTCAGATTTCTGGAGATTACAACATACATACAAACGAACAAACTACCTCTTTATAATATTAGTATAGACTAACTTTTACCTGCAGTTTCACCCGTGTGGAGGTCAGAAATTATGCTACCGGATCTGATGGTCTATTTGTCTGCCAAATTAATAATATTCAAATCAGCTCATTCGTTAAGGTGTAAAACGATATCAAACAGACAAGTAGTTATTTCGCATTTAAAATATTTTAGACAAAACAAACAAGGATTAAACAATGAGAAAAATCTTTTAATGTAGAAATAAAGAAAGAAAGTATTTAATTTTGACACAGGTTAAGCCGTTAAGGCACACAATATTCACACAAAAACAAAATACTGAAAAATCCTCACAGCTGTGCAAAATTGGCCCAGTTCAGCGTGTTCGTAAAATGATGCAACAGTATATCATAGCAGCATTAACATAAGTAGACAAGCTTTGTCTCGTCTCAATAGGGGCACAGAGAATGTCCACTACGATTAACAGACTATATTGCCAAAATCTAATAAAGGTGCCTACGATTGGCAGACAAAGAAATGAAAGTCAGAAACTAACGTTTGGCTAACTAATTAAGTTTATTCATGCTCAAAATGACTCCAGAGAAAGTAATTTAATGCCTACACAAGGCTTTGAACACACAAAGTAAAACACTACGAAAGAATAGCTACGACCAATAAATCAGATCAACAAAGTCACTCAGGTTTGAGCCCTTTCTAAGGCAATATTGCCTTTAATAAACATGTTTTCTCAAAACTTTTCCAGGACTCATTGTTGAAAATGTTATCATAGGTAATAAAAGATTTCTATTTCAATGCTTCTACACTTTTTTTTTTGTGAAAACGCAAAGAGAACTTTGTAAAAAAAAATAGGTAGATTTATAAAAAGTCTTTTAGAAAATTCCTCTAGGGCACAAGATAAATTAAATTAAAGTTATTGTACAAAAAAAGAGAAAATATCAAATTATGTGGATGAAAATAGACCGTGTAGGACTTAAAGGCTTTTGACTACGTTGTATGTGCATATTTTTTAGGGCTTTTTTTATTTATAACGTGCGTTTTGTTTGTGCAGAATAAACAGTTTTTCTTTTTCTTTCTTTAAATCTTGATGTAACATACCTACTACCTACTGAATTTATAACGATAAAGTGGCCAATTCGGATGTTTACAACTTTTTTAAGCCGCCATTTTGATTTGACGGCAAATTTTGCAGTTGTATGATGTCTATCATTTAGTTAAAATGCGGTCTATAAGACCATGACCGCAATACTTTTATTAATTATATCCTAAAAAATTACCTAATTTTTTTAACAAATCTTTACGAAATAAAATACCATTTTGATCACTGAGGATTACGCGTCACGTCCTGATGTTTTTTCAGTGGGGTTATCTAAAGGGACATGCCTGAATACGAAAAACAGAATATTTGATAGTGGGATACCTAATAAAGTGTGGGAAAATAAAATGAAAAACACGATGAAAAGCGGTCGTATTGTTAGGTATCAAATAGGAGGAGATTAGGCAGATCTTATTTAACATATATAATTGCAAAGCCTTCAGGCTTGTCCTGCAGTACTATTCTGTAAAAATCTCACTGTGATAACTCGGGTGAAGTGAGCTTATAGTGAGCTGTCATTAGTGTCAAACCCTAGCATTAGATGGAATGACAGCTCACATCACCTAACTTCTCACAGTGAGATTTTGACAGAATCGACCGGCTGGTAACTTTCGTTTGTAGGTACTAGAAATAATCTTAATTATTTTAAAGTTGTGTACTTCAGAATTAGTCATCCTGTACCTATTGAGCTCAACTATGACCATCATCTGCCTAGCCTTTTCCCAACTATGTTGGGGTCGGCTTCCAGTCTAACCGGATGCAGCTGAATACCAGTATTTTACATGGAGCGACTGCCTATCTGACCTCCACAATCCAGTTACTGGGTAATACGATACCCTTTGGTAAGACTGGTTGGCAGGCTTTCGGGCTTCTGACTACCCGTAACGACTGTCAAAGATCCACAAATGACAGCCGGGACCAACGGCTTAACGTGCTTTCCGAGGCACGGAGGTGTCTCGATATGTAAAGATGGTCACCCATCCACAGACCAACCGCGGCAAGCGTAGCTTAACCTGATCGATCGACCTGTGCGGCTGTTATTATTTAGCCACGGGCCCCTCGAGCTCAACTATGACCAATGAGACACAATTACTTTTTCTATTGTTACAAATCAAATTTTGATTTTCCTACGTTGAGAGGGACAACGAAATGTCATATATGATTTAGTTTAGTCCGTTCTCGTAGAATCTTTATCTAATCTCCATTCCTATTCCAAATAATACAACTTTCCGCCCACATTATTGTTAGCCTAGTGTACCCGATTTTGTGTAATATTAATAAACAATAATTACGGAAAGGCTAAGGGGCACTGTGCGGCAAGAACATGGCACCAAAGGTAATCTTCGTCAAGTTTAAACTAAGTTTAATGTAAACTGTCGAGGTTTCACGGATTAGCGGTTAACAGTCGCTAAACCCCATCAGGGCCGAAGGCACAGTATTAGTGGATAAACAGTGAGCTAAGAGCGGTTTAAGAGCCGCGTGTTTTGGCCTACCCACGCGGGTGCTTATGACTCTAGAACTCTAAATTGGTTGTAACGCAATAAGATGAGCGCCAAAGGCGAATTTCGGAGAAATATTCTCATTAATTCATGAAATAGGAAGTTAAAGAGTGGGGTCAGGGAGTTAGTTAGGATAATTTCTTGGAATAAAATTAAACGTTCCTGATCCCATTGGCTCATATTTCTGTTTTTTTTTTATTTCACTGAATAAAATAAGATATTCTTGGAAAGGTCACTTTGGTATTATGAACTTCATGTAAGTTAATACCTACATTTTTCTTTCTAATGAAATGAAATTACGAATTAAAACTCAGAAGAGAAATAATAATTAATTTGCTTTGTTTAATTTCAGCCACTTGTCTTCTACCCTTTACTGAGTTATGTGTCCTCTTTGTAGAGTCACTTTAAGGCTATGGGCGCACTGACAGTCGCTTGCATGGCGCCTAAAGCCTAGCGAGTCATCTTGCGAGTAGCGAAGCGAAACAAACGCTTTCGAATTTTACTTTTACTAGTCGCCGTGCGTGTATAGAAAAATGCTAAGTTACTAGGCTCAAAACGCTAAGCAAGCCACCAGTATGTAGCCTAAAAAAATCCAATAACAAAGCATAAAAACAAACGAAGCATCAAAATCCTAGACCTACTGTTCCTTGTTACTCTGTGGCGGACTAGTTTATTTAGCTCCTAAATTCTGTTCGACAACGCAGGTACGATACACAAGTAGGTACTGAGATTAAGAACACGGATGTCCTAAGGGTATTACTGTTGCTTGGTATAATCGAAATGAGTTCACTGGCTTTATTGTTCAACGGCTGTTTTGGGCAGGGTGACTGATAAACAGGTAGCCTACTGACAGTTATTTGATTTGAGTGGTAATCTAAGCATCACTTTGAAAGCCAAAAGGTGAATTGAAACAACGCCAACGCCAGCTGTCACTAAAAACCAGCGCTGGGGCTCTGTCTCGCATTGGGTTGTAACATTAAGGCTCCTTCAAACAGGCGCGACACGCGACGCGAATCGCGAGCGGTGCGTTTGCGTCGCGTGCGATTCGCGTCGCATGTCGCGCCTGTTTGTAGGAGCCTTTATGGAGAGCGATGGCCGTTTTGCGTGTTTTTTTTCTGCGACATGTTTACCGCCAATAAACGAATTTTCTTTTTGTTGATCGAAATCGATGACTAGCATTTCTTATAAAACTAAACCAACTTTGATGAATTTGAAAAAATAAAACGCTGTTTATGTCCTGTAGGTTATCGAATACTATAAATCCGAGAAAACCCAAATTAATGCTCACGGATGGAGTCGTGACCTATGTTACAATACCCTGCCCTACGCCTTGCGTATTTAGTTTGCCCCTGCAAAATTTTTAAGGTCGCCGGTCCATCTTGTGGGGTTGCATCCCACACTACAATTACTGATACGCGATCTTCACTCCAGGACTCGTCTGAGCTATAACCAGTTACCTATTATAATAAACTATCCCGTAGGAATATCGGTATGAAAAGTATCCTATGTCCTAATTTGATTCATGGTCTACTCATGTGTCAAATCTCATCGAAATCCGTTCAGCCGTTTTAGCGTTAAATCGTAACATCAACAGCATATAAAAAATCAAATCTTTTCTCTTTATAATACTGGTTTAGACTAGTTTAGATGAAGGGCAATCTTTTCCAGACTCAATTACCATAGTCATCCGATCAGATTGAAAATCTTCTTCAACCAAAAAATCTAAAAGGGTCATAGAAAAAAAACCTATTTTCATTAGACGCATTTATCGGAGTTCCAAAGTAATGTCATTTAAAAGTTTTTAAGTGTCATCGTTTAAGAGGCAGATCGAGCTGATAGTACTTTTTTAAAAAGCTATTATAATAACTTTTTTCGGAATCAGCTTTGTGTTTCTGTCGATCTATGTTTCGGGTGGAAAATTCGAGATTAAAATAAAACTCCTATATAACTATAGGCACATTCTATTTCAATAAGACTCGATGTAATATTGCGTAGAATAATATGGAATTATGCATAGACTTCTAAAAAAAGATGGACTCCGCGCCACGCATATCGAAAGTGAAGCACCGTACCGATCTATGTGTGCGTGATTGACGATTGACGCTGTCGTGCCACGTAATGGTGGCCGGTCGGCATACTATGATGTAAATGGGAGCGTGAGGCGTGTTTGTACAAACGGTCCGGCATACTTACTGTGCTTCACTTTTGATATGCGTTTTTTTTTTATAAGTCTATGGATATATGTTTTTTTTTTTCTTATAACACCAGTCTGTAATTGCGCAACTGCAGAGCAAAGGCCTCTTGTCAAACAGAGAAGGCACTAGCATTTCAGGCTCACCACGCTTTTTCAAGACTGGTTGGTGATTTCAGACTTCTAATCCTAATTATCTACTTCTTAATAAAAATGTTAGTAAAAATACACTTGAGAACGGCTTTGGCGGATTTGGGTATTTTTATGAGCCAATCAATATTCATTCAATACGAACATCGTTATTATCTTTAAGTACAGTCGAACGAAGTCGAAATCTTAGTTGTGTTTCTAATGTGCCCCCCTAAGCCACTCACCACCTAGCTTCTCATACCATTTTATTTTTATCGTGTGGATATCCTCATGGATGTCCACCACCCTGTGGTGGGTGGGGAGCTTCTTATACCTGCCCTTCTATAAATGAATCCAGTATTCTCAGACACATGTCGCCCTAGTAGTTCAAACGTTTCGACGAATTCAAAAGCTAATGCCCGATAGATACATGACGCTATTTTTTGAAGCTAGGATATTAAAGTAGTGAAAATAATTTAGCAAGGTAGTAAATCTGAATTCGTATACACAGAACTAACTTCATTTCTAGGCTGATAAGCTATTGAGAAAGTTAGGCATCTCAAGCTGAGATAGTTTAATAGGATGGATTTTTGAGCCAGTAGCACCCCCCACCACCGATTTTACTATCCTGCCTTGTATACTAGCCTCATGTGGTCGGTAAAGATAATATCCAATCAGATCATATTACTCTACGGACTAAGGAATGTCATCGCAATACTATTACCTTAAAATTTACAAGAAAGAAAAAAAAAATGATTATTTGCGGACAATGACGGAGAGATACTCGTACAATACAAACACAAAAATTAACAAGTTGGGGGAAAATATGCGTCACATCCACACAAAACGACCATCGCTAAGCATGATGCTACGACCTCTGGCACCGCGCACTAACATCGTATAAACAACACTAGCTTGTGCCAAGCCAGGACAGCAAGTCAGGATATCAGAGGTTCTAGCTCGCTATTCAAGCTTTAAAAATCTAGCCTCGTGTATTCCGGGTATAACAGCTTCAAAACGAAACACGTTCCCTAGCTTTCATTAGAATGCCAACAAAAACATTTCCAAAAAAAAACCTGAACAATTCTAACGTGCACGAAAACATCGAAAAACAAATTGAATTCGCAACAAACTACAGCAGAATCAAATACACTGAAACTCTCGCCTTCAAAGTGACTGCAACCATTTTAATTTGGAGAAAATTCTCGAAAACAATACCAACCAAAATGGAAAGCAGTGTTTGCCAAAGATCAGTAATCATTTTGTTGAACAACTTTTGCTTTTCACTAGAAAATTTCTTCACAGACTTTGGAACAAATATCTTCGACGGACCCGATTCATTATACGTCTTTCACTCGGGTAAAAGTAATTCAAAGTTGCCTCCATTGAACATTCGTCGGGGAGAGGAACTTTTCCCTCATTCTCTGGGAACAGTTTCAAGGTACATCAAGTCACGATTAACTTGTCCTGGATTTAGAACTAATCTAGATGTAGATTCCGTTTTCGATCATTCTCAGATATTGTTTTATTGATCCACTGAAACTTGTTTCTCAGTATCCACAGTTTTACTGTTGTCATCCTTATTCTGTTTGAATTGGTTTCAGAATTCCAACTTTGCACGTGTAAGATAGATTCTTAGAATAACTTTGGGAGTTTGAAAGCTTCTTGGAAAACTTTTATTTGGTGACTTTAATAGAATTGATATTAACCTGACAAGTACATTCTCGATCTTGATCATGGCACTCACCTTTTTTCAGAGGTATGATCAGAATATACCACAGTCAGGGTGTGATAAGTTATTCGTAAATAAAAACCAGTTAAAAATTCGTTTGTTGCCGTTGATAACAGTTATGCATATACGAGTAGCACTGTTGGAAGTTGTGCTTAGTTTACGTCAAAAACTATAAGTTTGTCACTGAAAAAAATCATAAACATGTTATGAGTGTGAACACAATTATACCTTCAAACTGATTACAAACAACAAAGAATTAAATACTGAATTTCGCTCTTAAAACACATCCAGAAACCAAATTCCAAAAATACTGCCACCGTGTGCCAGATCGTCATAACTCCAATAGACTATTTAAACTCCCATAAAAAGACACTGCCACGTAACCCATCGGGACAATGCCAAAAGATTTATCGGCGAGTTCCCCACATATAAAAGTATTAACATTCACGCCATGTCAACACAGGCTTATGTGAGAAGTTTGGTCTAAATAGCACCTGCCACATATCACTTTGTTTGAAAATTGTCAAAAGTTTTCGACACTTGTACTCTGGAAGTTTTCGCGTACGCCCTAAAAGCGACATGGAGTTCGATGTTTTTACTAATGTGGTACTAGCTGACGTATTGGTCTTTATTATTTTTAATTTTAAATAAACTACTTTTCAATTGCTATGGTATCCAAGGTAGGTAAGGCTTCCTTTTTTGTAAACTATGCTTTTGTTTTATAACTTTTTTGTGTGGTGTCAAATGAGGAGAGATTACGTCAAGAAGCTGGGTAGCAGCATGATGCAGCATGGACTTATAATATAAGGTAGCAGCCTCAGAATAGAGAAAATTTCTGTATTCTGAGGTAGCAGCTACCTGTCTCCAAATAACAGCTAACTGGAATGCGATTTATCTGTCAAGGACAAATCACCTTGTGATTATGGCTCATTTGTGTTTGAACGTTCATTGTAGTGGTCAGCAGAGCAAAAAATTTTCACCAGTGTATAATTTATGAAATTATAATAATTAGATTCTGCCCGCGTCTTCGCCCGCGTGGTAGTCGGAAATTATCAAACAGAAGCATACTACCAGGATAAAATCTTATGTTATAAAACATCTGTCTGCAAAATTTAATACAAATCTGTTTAGGCATCTTTGCGTGATTGAGTTACAAACATCCAACCATCCAACAACATACAAACTTTCACATTTTTAATATTATATTATATAATAGGAAGCAGGATAGGTACCCCCTGAAACTGTTATTAGTTTTTAAAAACAACATCGTCGCTGAGGTAGTAATAATGTCACATAAAATATTTAGTAAAACTGACAAGATAAAGCGAATCAAAATAATTTTGGAAAATAAATATAGGTACTTCCCCCGATTACTCAAATTATTAAGCATCCCCATTTAACATAAAATATCTCTATCCGGACCAGATTTCATGTAAACACATTCAGTTCATGCTCTAATTTGGCAAAGACAATAAATCCATTACAGCTATTTGTCAAAATAAGCTACTGGTCAAAATGCTGCCTCACCATAAGTTGTAAGTCAAAATAATGGCTGGCTGGCCATGTCGGCCACCGAGGCCGGTTACCCAGAATGGCCACATTACTCAACTTTAACTGTTAATGTAGATATCTGCTATCCACCATCGGCCATCCAACTCTTTAGTGGTGGGCACCACTTAAGTGGATTGCAAGTTCTGTTGCAACAATTTATGTTTGCACGTACATTTTCAAAAGTCGTAATTTTTTTGAACATTTATTACAAACACAATACGAACCCCTTGATGGAACCTTAGAGGAGGTAGTGAACAAAAGACCCTTATAAGAGGGAAAATAATGTCCCAGCACATATCACGGCAACAATATTACGTGTACATTTTAATTGAAAATAATCATAGTTGAATATTGCTGTAGTTGTTTAGTTGGCCGGCGCACTGTAGGCTGCTGCGCACACACTATGACCTTAGTAGTGTGGTATCTAGGATGGGCCAGACATCAAGAACATATCTTAGCACCAGCAGGTTTTCTTGATGAGATTTTACGAGATGAGGATGAGGAATAAAATAAATATGTTTAACAAAATGTGCTTTTTATTTGCCCTAACATTAGATATTATAATAACCCTCAGTTTTAGTGTTTGCGGGGCAAGTGCATTTTTTTTTAAATACGCGCCCAGCTTTCGTAAACATACAATTGAGTAGGTACTACTCTACACCGAGCGTTGAATTTATTTGGGTTTTTCTCGTTTTATCCGTAAATACTCTTATCCTCACTTAGACTACAGATTTAATTTCAATCTACGATGTTCTTGTTTGACGTGCATTCATAACCTAAAAATTCAAACACCGATATCTTTTTTTTCCGGCTTTTCCAATTGAAAATAGTCTCATTTATAGATTCTGGAGCTGACGCCAAATCTTTTAACATATTTTTCATTACGGGACGCTTCAATTTGATCCCAGACAATTCTTAGTATGGAGACCTGCCCTTGTTCTTTCAGTTTTCGCTACAACTTCAAACATTTTTATAACTTTTTCAATAGTGCTATTCACTCTGAAATCAACTCAATAACTATTAAAATAAAGTTGATATTTGTTTAACTTGAAATAATATGAATGTGAAACATATGTTTGAACAGACTTTACATAGACTCACGCGTTATTCCTATGGTGATAGGCAGAAACTACAGAACGCCATCTGCTACGATACCATAAACACTTCTATTGTTTCGCTTACGGTCATCTGGTCATTCACGCATGCCGTCGATTGGGAGCACTATTTACTTGACCTTTATGAAGAACATCACCGATAAGGTACAAAATATGACCTCGTAGGGCGTCTTCTCCTGGCGTTTCTACTCACATCTGCCTTTTACCTTTTGTTAGGCGTCTTTCATACTTCCTCTCAACATGACCAAACCAACTAAACAAAACATACTCATATTTTTTTTTTTTTGTAAATGGCATCTCGCAGTTCATCCCATATGAGGATGGCTACTGTTTAACCGGACTTTCCTGTGGATGTCTTAATTAAGGCATCCAGCCAGGACTAACAATAAAACTTAAAAACCAAGCTGTTTGTCACTACGTCTTCTTTTAAACCACACCGTTGCCTTGTCACGTCATTCCTCAGCCATTTGTAGTCACACGACACATGATACGCAACGATGAAAGTAGTCACACTAATATTTCCACTAGCCCACAAAACGCTGTTACACAATCATTCTCTCGACACTCGAAACAGTAATGAGAACACGTTTTCCATTACTAACATAAAAACAAACGATTCAAGATCAAACAAGAAATATGTTGTCATCCCAACAACTTCACGTTAAAGCAGAAAACATTTTAAAGTCTAACAAGGTAGATAATAAAATTGCTGAAAACAACTCTAAAACAAGAATGATAAAGTATAAAATTTAATTTTCTTCCCGTTCACGTTTGTAAAAATTGTGATCCTGGCCCCGCCTTGCAAACGAAATGAATATTTGATATGCCTTCTCCCTTCTTTATGTTTCAGTTCGAAAGAGATAACTATTATTTTTAAATAATAAAAAGAACAGATGGTGTTGCATTTACGTTGTATTTTAGAAGTATTAGCAGGGTTATTTTTCTTTGTAGACAGATTTATTGGGGTTGAAAAGGAGAATATAAGTTGAAATTACAGACATAGAGATTTTACTTATAAATGTTTTAGTTGACTTAGAAACTGCGTAATATAATGGCGTATAGGACTGATTTGGACGAATGTTACCTTTGACTTACTAGTTCATTACCAACCATAGACCTGGCCGCTAGTGGAGTGGAATCAAGTTTTCGTAATAGCAAAAGTAACTTTATGTCAATTGTTTAACGTATAAACTAGATACGAGTTTGTTACTGCAGGAATTCCCGAGAATGCGCGATAATTCTCCAGAAGATGCACGACCTGTGCTTATGGGCGTGTATCTAATTTATGCGTTACACTATTGACACAAAGTTCAAAACAAAACAAAAAAAACGCTTCCATTCCGTTCCGCGGCGGTGTAAATTGAGCATAAGTCTGCGCGCGGCCGAAATAAAGAATAGGCGTTTTTCGCCATTTGGACGTTTATTTCAGGTGACAAGAGTGTGTGTTGTGTTCCGTGTTTTCTAAAGTAAATAATTGCCATCATTATGCCGAAAGTGATTAACAGTGCTAACAGGGATATAATCTTCAAGTCAAACGTCGCGTGCAGACTTATCTTGCGCGCACTCTATCTATCTATCAAACAATCATCTCAGCCTATCGCAGTCCACTGCTAGACCTAGGCTATGTGATCTGGTAAATTCAACATAGTTTTGCGCTTAAAATAATAATTCACTTACTTACAGCAATTCTAAAAGACTCAAAATAAAGTATAAAGTGTCACGGCAATCACATTTTAAGCCCGTATTTTTATAAGGTGCCAACAGCGGAGATGATAAAATTGTGCTCAGCGAATCAGACCCGGTATCCCACGAGAACGGTAAAAGCAGCAGACGGGGAGTGAATTCGCAATGAATTACTATGTCAAAGCAATGCAAAGACAGAATTTCTTATCTAATCTCATGCAGATCACTAAAATGGCTCCAAATGGAAGACTAATTGGCGGCTAGAAGCCTTACCTCTCAAAGGTGATTTTAGCTTAAATATTTTAGGAGCTATCTGTTTTTAGAGCAGACTGTTAGATTTAGAATAGATGCTTAGATTATGTGTATAGCTTTGGGTGGGGTGAATGGAAGCCGATCCCAATATAGTTGGGAAAAGGCTAGGCAGATGATGACATAGATGGGTATAATTATCTAGGAGCTTGTGGCTAAGTAATAACAGCCACACGGGTCGATCGATTAGGTAAAGCTACGCTTGCCACGGTCGGGCCGTGGATGGGTGACCATTACTTTACGTATCTACTAAGACCCCTCCGTGCTCGGGAAAGCACTTTAAGCTGTTGGTCCTGACTGTCATTCGTGACAGTCATTACGGGTTGCCAGAAGCCCGTAAGCCTGACAATCTTACCAAAGGTATCGTATTGCACAGTAACTGGGTTGTGGAGGTCAGATAGGCAATCGCTGTATGTAAAATACTGGTGTTCAGCTGCATCCGGTTGGACTGTAAGCTACCCCAACATAGTTGGGAAAAGGCTAGGCAGATGATGACTCAGATATGTTTACATAATCAGATATTATGATGTTCCTATATGAGGTGTAGTCGCGGCCGTTACCTGGGCCATCACTGCTCTTAAATAGGTTTATCTCATCAAAATTTCAAGTCTTGATTAGAGGTTAAAACGATCAAGCGGCAATATTCGATTTAATCGTGACTACTTTTGAACCCGAGGGAAAAGTCGTGAACACAACATATTAAACATCTACCTGAATACCCTACTAAAGAAATCCAATTAACTCAGCAGATTCAATTCACGAAATAAGCGTCCAAAGCACTCCACATTATTTTTATTTCACTCCCAAAAGTTCATTCTCTTGTTCCCAGGAGGCTAGAGATCCGCAAATTCAAAGAAACATAAGCAATTTGAAATATCCAAGAGAATTTCTATAGAGAAAAACTCGTAACATTACTGGGTCATAAAACACAGCAGTGCAGAATTCTGAGGAATAATCTAGATATCTGAGAGAAAATAAGGCCCTGATTTTCAGGTACTATTTTCAGATGTATTATAGAAATTACGCGAGCTTCAAAAGACGTTAGTTTTTTGTCAGATCAATAAAGAACTAAGTGAACCTCGTTGTGGTTTGTCCAATGTGTGAACATTTAGTTTTTATATGGTTGATCTAAAAAGGAATTTACTTTTTACGGGCAGTCGTTTAGAGACTAACTATCCCATATGAAGCTAATGGACTGAAGATGTGGAGAAAATTAAATCGTTCTAGGAGGAACAAATAAGATTGGCAAGAAAATATTTGTAATGTTTTATGCTTAAAAAAAACTCGATGTAGAAAGTATTTATAATTATTTTACAAAACAAATATTAATGATGTTGAAAAGAGAAATACATATAAATTAAGTCCTCCAGACCGAATTTCGGTCATAACGGCCCAGACACAGATAAATTTTGCTGAACTCCCTCTTCCCTCACTCTCATTGTCCGATGAGACGGCAATCCGACGCGTCTGGAGAGAGATCAGATGCAGCACCAACGGCTTAACAAGTTATCCGAGGTACGGAGTTATCTCGCCGCCAACTTCCAAACTCCGGGTCGTTACTATGAAATTCCCAATGGAAAACCCAATAACAAATTTTCCCGACCTGGGAATCGAACCCAGGACCCCCGCTCCGATCGACCAGCTAGCATAGTCATACTTGCGACTACGAAACCAACGGTGCAGTCAAAAACATAAATAAAAGCAGCGAAAATCGGTGAAATCCCTAAGAATAATTATTATTCATCATTAACATAAAAATGCTTTTCTCAAACGTGATTGGAAATTTGAGCATTATTTTGACAACCTTCTTCGAGATAAATCGAAATCACTGTACTAGCCAAATACATGCGAGCAGCGGCCGACAAAACTAGGATGAAAATTTATATCTGTCGTGGTCATGGACTTATAATACTACTAGCTTCCGCCCGCGGCTTCGCCCGCGAGGTATGTCGATAAAAACTATCCTATATCCTTCCCCGGGATGCAATCTATCTCTCTGCCAAATTTTATCGAAATCCGTTCGGTGATTTAGGCGTGAAAAGGTAACATACAGACAGACAGACAGACAGAGTTACTTTCGAATTTATAATATTAGTATGGACAGGTCCATGGTTGTGGTTAAGCGGCCAAATAAATTACATAGAAAAACCCATATCTGTCGTGTAATTTAAAAATGGAACGATCTTTTACTCCAAAGCATGGCAACCAAGAAGGTAACTTATCAAAGGTTTTATTTAAATTTCGAACTGGCTTGCAAATAGAAAGCTGTTTAATGAAAGAAAAAACAAATGAACACTGTATGGAGGGAAAAATTATTGTTGTTCGTTGTTCGTCATTGATTTTGGAAAGTAATTGCATTTATTTTAATTTCCGCGCATTATTTGAGAAAAGTACTAAACAAGCCTTGGTCACAACTAGGCATTGATTGCCTTACGTAAGTTTGCCTCGGCTTCGCCTCGGCCCCCATTTCCACGTTCGTCCATCAATGCCTTAGTAATGTAAATGTAAATCACAACAAAATACACTTATTTTAAAAAGCACTATTTTCATCCCATTATCATAATATCCTAAATCTCAAAAACAAAATAAATATGATCACAAATAAACTTGTATACTAAAAAGGCTATAGAGCTTCCATTGAATTCACATCCACAAAGCGAACTATAGACCCGCTGCATATGAATCATTCAGCAGTTTGCCTTGCATCTGCAGTATAAAGCGCCTTAGTATAAATCCGGCCTCATATACCTTCAAGCATTATTCGTAAAACGTTGAAAACAGCTTATTTCATAACATTTAAGCTCACAGCACCGTATTAATAATTCTCTCCGGCTCGAGAAGCAATATTTACGGGTCAGGAGCGCTGCTACAGATTGAGTGCGTATATAATAGCGTGACTCTTTCTCTGCAACCTGCTTGCGACGAAAAAACATGATACATCTTTACAAAGTTACCTTGCCAAAACCCAAAATCCAAACGCATTCAAAATTCGACCTTTTGCCCTTGAAAAACGATCGTGGCGGAAGTATTTCGACAGTAAATGTGTCGTTGTGAAACATAAAGGGATGATTTTCGGAGTTCCTTTGGAAGCAAGCGATCAATATTAAGGAGAGTGCTTGTCAAATGATAAGCGTGTTCATAGAGGTTTTAAATACTTAACGTTCTTATACAGTTCATAAACATTCAGGAGATTGTGACGGGGATCATTCAAAGTGATTTTAGGGAACTTTGTTGTCATAATAATGTGTTTTAGCGTAAAGGGCTGCTTATCTTTTGTGACGTACTATTATCATGTACTTACTTACTGAATACGATACTGCTCACTTTTTGAAAGGCTTTGCTAATCTATACTAATCATCTATAGCAATAATAAATCTGAAGAGTTTTTTTGTTTATTTGAATGCGCCAATATCTGGAACTACCGATTGCCTTGTTGATCTAGAGGATTTTTGATGGATTTTAAGCACCAAGATCACCTGATGCTTCCACCAAAGCAGATGTTTCAAACTGATGGATATAATATAATACAACAATGTCATTATGACAATTCAACAAATTCATTGCGCAATTTACATTGTCAAGCAAACGAATTTTTCAACATATGAAGCAATGAATTAGGACCTTCATTCAAATCTTTCGAATTATGATACGCAATTAGGGTGGGGTACTGGTTACAAAATGGTACTCTAAAATGCATTTTTTTTTTTCAGTTTCGGAGTTTTTCACACAATTACTAACTTGGTTTTTGTGGAGTTTCTTGCCCGTTCTTCTCCATAGGTACCTACTACGCTTTGGAATGGGCAACTAGCTTCATCTTTCTGACTGATAGACCCCTTGAAAATTAAAAAGTGCTTTTAATTGGTATAATATTTGAAATAAATGCTTTGAGTTTGAGTTGAGTTTGAGTTTGCGCATTTAAATACAAATACAACACTATACTATTTCCGTTTCGTCTGTAGCGACACTAATGTTTAATCTATTCTACCAAACTCCAACGTTGGTCCACCAACATCATTGAATTACGGTCACCGTTCCATTATTAACTACGCTGATAGACCTGTGGTACCTATACATTTACATATGTGTATTTGTGTTGAGCTATGTATCTATACATTAAGTGGAGCTATTGAGGCAATTCTCTATGTTAGCTTACGTCATGGTCTGGTAGTCTTGGAACTAATACGTCACGTTTGTGGAGATTAATTCTTTAATCGTTGCACTTTACGTAGTCTTATCGCAGAGGGTTATCTCTGGAAGAAAATTCGTTGAATTGAAATATTTTTATATTTGTATGAAAGTCTGATGAATTAATAAAAGTCATAGAACAAACGTTGTTGTTTATTATGTTAGTAATATAGTCCTGGGGGCCTAAAAAGGCCACTTTGGCAGAATCGTAAAACGATTCTCAATTATTCATAACACGCAATTCATATGTTTGACAGTTTCAGACCTATATCTGCATGAAGGGTTAGGAAGGGTTTTGAGATGGGAAAACACCATTGAACTCGCGATACTGTTACTGACATCGCTTCGGATGTATTCGGCTGTCCTCGGGATGTATTCGGTTTTAATGATCCTATATAGCAATGAGTGATGGCAAATTATTCTGTTTATGTTTTGTTTTCACTTCTGTCTCTCTCACTCCCGGAGTGCCACTGTTTTTTTTTTCAGTTAACCTATGTTGTCAACTGCTGACCAAAGGTCTCCAAATATTTTCCAGTTTTCTTTATGCTGTGCCTTCCAATCGGTTAGAAACGAGTCCAAATCGTCACGCCAGCTTTTCTTAAACCTGCCTCGGTGGCGACACCCGTCTTCAGGACAATCACTGTGTAACGATCCTGGCCCATCACATAAAAAAATTTTTTTATAGGACGGGCTAGTTCTATGACGACGTTTTCCTTCTATGTTTCATACAGCAGAACTATCAGACACCACGCTTTTGTAACTGCAAGATTTACGAATTATAAAAACGATAATCATCAATTAATCAACGGATCATTAGGAAGCCTAAATAAACAGTAAATATTAGCAACTCATAATGACGACGATAATATCCAAACGAAAGTAGTTTAATAAATAAACACATAATTAATCTTATTTGAAACTTTTACACAAAAAAAGAAACACTCCAAGGAGAATAATATCAAAATAAAGCAGATAATATTCTTTCTAACTCACACATGACCATTTTTCGTGGCACAGCCTAGGTCCCAACAAAAATGTATGTCCTGGCACCTTGCCTAGATTTCTGAAAAAATTCCAGTAACTTGAATTTTCATTTTACTCAAATAAGATGAAACCGTAATAACATTTGATTAGTCTTTCCAAGTCAAATATTTAATTCTCTTTTGTAATTGTATCTTTAATTAGTTTTTTGTTAGCCCACTTTGTTGGTGGAATAAATGAATAGGTTTTTATTCTGAGAATACAGTCTTTTTGTCAATGAGGGAATCTTATTCCTAATTATTTGCTGTGGAAGCGAAGCCGCGAGTAAGCAGCAAAAAAGCTCTTTGTGCTCGTGTTGTTCAAATTAACAATTTACAGTTAGGAATAAATATCATTATGTAGGTACTATCTTTTTATAATACTTGTACTTATTGTACTAAGTAGCTATCGCCATACCAATAAATTGATATAGACAAACATGAACGCTGCGTTTTGGTTGGCAAGGCAAGGATGGATGACTGCAAATAATTACAGACACTTTTACAGTTTTTAGGGACGTCTAACTGTCTGGGTGTATCTCATGAACCGTAAGTGGTAGACAGCTGAAATTTTCACATTTTCACAGAGTGTGTATTTGTATTGCTGCTATAACAACAAAAAATCAAACTAAAATTTAAAGGTAAAGGTTTTTCGACGTTTGTTGCCTTGCGATAAGGAACCCATCGTGTGCGAGTCAGACTCGCACTTGTCCGGCTTTAAAACAGTTGCTGATCACGTCTTAAACATACAACGTGATGTATTAAAGTTTTAATAGGCCGTAGTTACTTAGATCTTAACATCACGCGGGCTATCTGCCATTTCAAAAATAAAGTTATAAAATGCCTAGACAGTTAAAATAAGTGACAAAGAAATCCTACAAATAGGCCGAATAGTAAAGATTTGGCTGGGCGATATTTATGAAGCAAAAATTATTGCAATCCCAAATCGGTAGAATCTAATATCTCCATATTTATGAATCAAATATTGGAATATTTGATTCTCCCGCCTAAGGAATATTAAAACACATCAAGCATTGCTTTATCCCGTTTAACCGAGTGTCTAAAACTTGGTAATCTCAGATACCTTAAATGTAAGCTGTTGTACCTACAATATCTTACATTTAACATGATATACATATAGATCTGTTATTTTTGTCGGACAATTGTCTAATTGTCTTACCAAAATAAAAATAAAAAATGTTCAATCTGCAGAGACTTTTCCCAACTATGTTGGGGTTGGCTTCCAGTCTAACCGGATGCAGCTGAATACCAGTATTTTACATGGAGTGACTGCATATCTGACCTCCACGACCCAGTTCCTGGGTAGCACAATACCCCTTGGTAAGACTGGTTGTCAGACTTTCGGGCTTTTGACGACCCGTAACGACAGTCAAAGATCCAAGAATGACAGCCGGGATGCACGGAGAGGTTTCAGTATGTTAATATGGTCACCCATCCGTAGACCGACCGTTGCGAGCGTAGCTTAACCTGATCGATCAGCCCGTGCGGCTGTTATAACTTAGCCACGAGCCTCTCCAAAAGAACAACAATACCATCCAATCTACGACATGAGACAAACGACAGATTAAAAAAATAAATAGTTTTTCAGCATAAAGAAAGGGAGGATCGATAGAAAATAACAAAGAAAATGCTTACATAATTTAAGATAGCCACAACACTTAATCTCAAACAAAATGGCCTCCTTAAAAACAAAAAGAAACGTCTTTAAAGGCGTCCATTATGTAAATTAATCTAAATTATAATACCATTAAGTAAAACAAATTACGTTCTGTCGTCTCGTGTCGAAATGATAAAAAGATACCTTCCCGTTATGATACATGGGATACTTAATTTCAAGTGCTCCGACGCACATAAAGAGCGAATTTAATCAAGCCGGCTTTGGGTGGGGTTTCACTGATAGCAGAGAGCAGCTGATTGTATTTTTAATAAACTAAAACAGGCCTAGATAATTCTGGTAAGATTGCTTGACCGCCACAGTTATGCATAGATGA
The DNA here is from genome assembly GCA_963669345.1 of Gortyna flavago. Lineage (NCBI taxonomy): Eukaryota > Metazoa > Arthropoda > Insecta > Lepidoptera > Noctuidae > Gortyna > Gortyna flavago. The sequence goes on along the minus strand of OY770142.1, from coordinate 2,911,985 downwards.
CAAACCAAAATGTGCCCCACACCACGCTTCGACTACATGACAAACTTTGACTCCGAGGGCACGTTTTTGATTTTTTGACGTGTGGCAGTCAAAAGGCTAAATACTTATATGTAACGTAAATTAGCCAGGCCAAACTTAAATGCAATAGATAAGAAAAAACCGCCCTGCATCAGACAAATAACACGGGGTGAAAAGGTCGAGTAAAATACATAATATGTATTTTATGGCATGCATTTATCACCATCATCATTTCAGCTGAAAGACGTCATACCCTGGACTTCCCAAGCTTCGTCACATCTCATCTACCGGTCCTGCGCTTCTCGCATCGTGCAAGGTGGCATGAACAAAACAATAAACAATTATGTTATTAGCAGACATGAAGAAGTTGCTGGCTATACTCTTGATGCTATCCTTTAGATACTTTAAAAAATACTCATCAATAATAGGCTAAATACGACACTTATGCATAATGAAAGATGGGGTTTGTGAAAAAATACAATAGCCAATATCCCGCTTCAATCCCCCACAGGAACCCTACACTAACCCGTTAGAACTGTGTCTGATAGTCGAATCCCAAATTGGGCCCATCCCGACGCACGCCATTTTATTGTTTTTCCCGCTCTTTCCGCGCCAGCGCCATGTTTTGTTCCACGTTCGTTTTTAGCGATTTTAATTACGTGGCGTGGGTTATGTCACTACAAGGGTTTTTTGAATTAAGAGTTCTTTTTGCGCGTTAAAGAGTTTTTTATAACAAGGAATACAGCTCAAATTAATAAATGAGAAAGAGTTATTTAACATTAGATACATTACCTACATAAAACTCAATGGCTATTAGATAATTTTAAGAATTCCGTTAATGTTTAAAATAAGTCCAGCAAATCTAAAATAAATGCGTAGGTAAAATCTAAATTAAATATTATTAATATAAGTTAGTCTGTACATGTCTTTGCTTAAAGTATTGTACAAATAAATCAGCACTTTTTAAACAACAAAATTACATGAGACAGTCCCCCAAAAAGCCGGGTGCCGTGAAGGGCGGGCCCTTGACCACTTCCTAGTGCTTTAGCTCGGGAGAAATGGTGCAACAAACTACCCAATAAATCACCAACAAAAACATAGAAAACTGAAGCCAATCATAAATAAAAGACCGTTGATAGTAATAATCCTGTCGCCTTTATAAAGTGATCCAATCGGTTGTTATTTTATCATTTCCACACGTATTGCAACGTCATCACCTACTTTCCTTAGCGATCCAAATCAACTGACAGCTGTCAAAAAAGACGTTACACTCAATCCCCTTCCGTTTACCGAGTCCATCACCATTAAGGCCTGACTAGACGACACATCAAACTACGCTGTAATGCATCACTCCAACAAAAAACTTGCTACAAGTCCCACAAACTTTCCTGATCTATTTTGTTCAATGCTCGAAGTCACTTTGACAGAAACTAAAGAGAACTTCTGTCGTAAATTTCGAGTTTCCACTACAAAAGTATCAGTTTGAAAAGAATAAGTTTTATTCGTATCATGAGGGACTCGTCTGTTGGTGAATTAATGAGATGTGAGATGGAGTGTTTTATTCATGTAACTTATTCATTGACGATATTGTTAGAATGTTTTAAGTGCTAAAGAGTTGATGTGTTTCCAACTACATCTTTTGTAAAGTTACGCATTTAGAAGCAGTTTTAAAGCTAAAAGTCTTAAAATAATAATATGTACAAGTTTATAAAAAGGAGGGGAAATAATCAAAGGGTACCTTCTCTGTCGAGTTTATGTAAAGTCTTTTAATTGTATGTTTTTCTGCTTACTATGAGTCGTTTGTCTAACAGAAACGTTTGTTATTTTATGCCTGTATTAGTCGAAGTGTAAGGCATAAGTGTATCTATGGTAGGACCATATTTCCCATGTAATAGGGGCGAGCTTATTGCCATCAACCGGGAAAAAATCCAGACTCCAGGCTGCTACTGAGTCATATTCCAGGTTGAAAAACCCAGTAACACTTTGCCTGACCCGGGAATCGAGCTTGAGCAGGACCTTGAGCTCAGCGTTTGTGACTTTATTTATTAATAATTATAACAATAACATCGCATCACGAAAACTGCATCATAATCCTATCTTACTTCATACCACTTACGCAATATTAGGAATGCTACACACCCAGCGACAGAAGAAATTACAAGCGATACACAAAGATAAAGTAAATATCTTGTGATACTTCAATACCGCTCAAGAGGCTTCATGTGGGTTCCTTCTCACTAATTAAGTCTATCCTATTACTTTGCTAATTGGGTACTTGACAACTTAAAGATTGGTTATGCTCGTATGTGAAATTGTGTCATGTATCGTGTTTTCTTGGAATTGATCTAGAAGATGTAGATACTTATAAGATTGTGTTTTGTGGAAATTGAGCTTATAAAAGTTGTGTGTAACTTATAAGATTGTGGTGTGTTACTTGAGTTGAGTGAAATCAAGTTATAATTAAGCTTATTTCAAAACCCCCTCTTTTAAAAAAAACTTTTCAAGTTCCTTCGTGACACACATAACAGATATCTGAGGTCATCGGAAAACCTGAGACTGGAGACGCCGATGCATTCCACCAGTTTCTATGTCAAATCTTTTACTGATCAAGCAGTACGGTTATGGAATGACTTGCCCGTGTCAGTAAGGCGTGCTCAATTTTTGCCCACTATTAAAATTATGATAAAAAATCACTTTCTTTCTCCATAAACATCATCATTCTATTTTCTTGCTCCTGTTTCATGTTTATTATTATAAATAAATTTATTTAGATTAGTATAATGTAATTAAAATACGTATTTATTGTATTATGTAAATGGTACACCACAAACCTCCAGTATTTGTCTCTCCTTCCCCTTTTTAATCCATCCAAATTAAAAGATCGCTCTTAGCGATAAGACCGCCCATTGTGTCACCCGTTATAAAACTTCTATTTTTATGTCTGTAATAAATATAAATGATGTAAATAATAAAGAGTATTCTATTCTTGATTACAAGCAATAAATAATTTCGTCAGTTCATTTGATTTTGACAAGTCTCAGTTTTCCTATGTTGTGTTTTGGAAATTTTCATTACAATGCATTTAAGTGAGATCTTAGTCTCAAAATTTCCAGAACATTTTTGAAAAATAGTGTTACAGCCAAATTAGACCGATTTAAAAATTTCCATAGAAATAGAGATTTCCAGTAATTTTTTTCGAAAATGTTCTTTATTAAGTTTTTAGACCTTTGTATCCTATTTATGTGTATGAAGTTTTATTAAAATCGGATCGCAAACAAACTTACAGACGAATCATAACAGGATCCATTGCACAAATCATATGAAAAGACAATCAAAGAGCGTTTAATTTTCTTGCCGACCCCTTGGCGATCTAATGTCTACTAAAGATATAAGAATAGGTGTATGAAAAGGGAAGCCGGGGCATGAATAATGATTGTGTTTTTGTCTCCGCGTTTCACGGAAGGGCTAGGCTATAATCGTATATCGTATGGTCCCCAACATTCTTGAGTTATGTTCGCCGCAAGAAAATATTTTGTGAAGACCACTGAGTGTTTAGGCTTTCTACGGACTAAGATGCTGCGTGAAATGTGTTGCTTTATATCGGCGATCAACAAAATGGCTTTACAGTTTTGAAACATGTAATGTTTTTTTTTCACATTCCACTGATTTTATATTAATTTATCAATTTTATTAGTTTATCCTGAATAAAGCCTCACCTAACAACAAGTTGAACCAACTGTAATACGTATTGGTTTATAAATTGCTTTTTTTTTTTTTTTTTTAAGGATGGGAAAGGAGTGTCAGACTCTTACTGACTAAAACCCATCCGTGTTCCTTCCTTAGCCCTTTATGTTCCGGGGCAGCGGTAACCCTTTCGGACAATCCCGCTGCCCCGGCAGGCTTCGGCCCTAACGGGCCCCTCCATGTCTGCTGACATCTCTTTGAGGCGCGCGTGGAACACATACGCGCCGTCCGGCACGGGCCTGGTCCTGATCGGACGGCGAGCTACCCATTACTCGCCGTCCGCAGGCCCGCGTTTATAAATTGCTTACAAAACCACCAATGTACCTATATTTTTCATTAACTAAATCATCAATAAAATAAAACTAACATTTTCATGTTTGTATTTTTTATTGTTTTATATTCTATGGTCCAAATATTGAATACAATTTAATCAAAACATTAATAGTTTCTAAAATTGTATTTAAGTCCGAATGGGTTTCAATTCATATTTTCTGATGCATGATAGATATTTCGTCAAACTAAAGCAAATGCTTTAGTTTTTTTTACGTCTGTTCAAATGCGCAGGTATCTAAAAACCAAACTGGAATAATTTCGTATTAATGTTTTATTGTATCTTTATTTAAGTTTCAGTAAAAACATTTTCTTCCTGGTTGGTCTAGAGGATGGAGTATGGGTTTGTGCCCCGTTGATAGCAATGGGCTATAACATGTTACTAACATAACTGGCGACTGTGGATATACTACTAGGTACACCTCAGCCAAATCCTTCGGGGAAATACGGGGCGAATGTTACAACCTTTTCTTAAAATAAAGTTGTAAGTGAACAGAATTAAAAATGAAATTCAATGGGATGTCAAGAGATAGTTGGTCGCTATGAAAAACTAAAGAGCTCCTGGGGACCAAGACTAAGCAATCACAGACAAATAGAATGTGTAACTTACTCAGAACTTTTCAAAGATGGTGCACTTCGAAGTTTTAAAGTGGAAGAAACAACGCAAATGCTTTGCACTTATAATTGTATTCATGAGAAAGTTATGCAATAAAAGTTACAAAAGGACATAAGAAAGAATGTTTGTAGTAATTGTTTTTGCCTATGTAAATATTAATTTAACAATTTTGAACTGAAATTGGGGTTTCCAGAAAATCCATTTTAAACTCATACTATTCACGTATAAATACGGTTTTCAGAGTACCACTCATTAATGTTACGCAAGTTTACAGCGTCAAAATGAATAAACATAATCGATTTCAACATATTTCTGGTAAATCTATCCAATTTTATATAGCCCACTGTTATTTTCAAACATGTAAAAACAGTTTTCCGAGAATCATGTAATAGTGTTAGGTTAATTTACGTCATAATTAATAACATTAATTGAAAACAAAATATTTCCAGTAAATCTACCAAATTTTTCAGCCTACAGTAATGTTGAAATTGCCAATTCCACCATTCCAGCTTCAAACCAAGCAAAATAATTTAATAACACTCTTCACGACAGCGTTTAGTCAGAATTAAAAGACAATTACTCACTCAGCCACCCTTGCTTAACAAGGCCACCGCAAGGTTCGCGTTAATTTTAGCAGCGTCCCTTCCCATCGATCGTGGGCAACAGCCATAATCCCGACATAAGTCGCGTGACGTTGCGATGCGTAGCCTCGTGTGGGACCCGCCTTAGCCGCTGCCTATTAATACTTTATTGTGACAAAATTCTGGAAGTAATTGAAGTTTGTGATGTAGTGTGCTGTTATTTAATGGTGTTGACAAAAGTATTCGTTCTGGGCTTTTAAATTGTATTTTATTTTGTGATGATATTATACCATATTTTGATAAAGCTGTAAAAAAAAAAACAACAATATACTAAACGATGGCAACAATTTTTATTGACAGCGCCTTTATGTCGTAGCAGTAAGATCGACTTTTGTAGTGCTATTGTTAATCAGTGGTATCGCTGCGGTAAATATCGCGTTTAGATCGCTCATTGAATATCAACACTGGCGAAAGATCGACCTATGCAACTGAAAAGCTTTTCTGAAGTAGAAAAACACTTCTAACCAAAGTTGCGTTAACACATAAGCACCATTAACCCTGTTTTTGTGTAGAACAGAGGAAAACAACTAAGGCACGACGAGATTCTAGTAGAACAATTTCTATAAAAACATCATGGAACTTGTTCTACCAGAATCGCGTCGCACCATCCTTAAAATTCTTCGCTTCCCAAATGTGAGATTGCTTTATATTTCACCCTCAGCCCCAATTATTTTCCGATTCTGTCATTATAAGGAAATAGGAGATCTGAAAAATAAAGAGCTTCATACTTTGTGTGCCTTTGACAGTTCGAATAACAGTGAGCTTAGGAGTGACCTCAATATTATATAACTGCTTTCATATTACTGGAAATAAAGACGCAGAATTCCCACTCTGTATTAAGCAGGCCACATACGTAACGATGTACTTGCGCATAGTTTGACTTGCACAAGTTTTTCTTGTATTTTTTTATGTTTTCACGTGTGTGGGATGAATTAGCGAAGCATTTGAGCCATATGTGGTGACAACGGCGTCACGCATACTTGTCTAAACTTGCGCAAGTGTATCGTTACATGTGTGACCTGCATTAGCTTATGGTGCTCCCACACTGCTGTTATAAAATGTTTGTAAACATTTTCTAACATTGTGATCTAATACATTTAATCAAAAAGGTTTTCAGATATCAGAAAGGTTTTTATGTTAGTTAATGTTAGTAAACATTTTATAACAGCAGTGTGGGAACACCATTAAATGTGTCACAGACGGCTAAGTAAAAATATGGCTGGGATCGTCTCTGGACGGGATATGTCCTCACCAAAGCTTGTACGAAGTGACGCTTAGTTTGACAGTTGTGCAACAGTGACAGAAATAACGCTTAGTCAAAGTACATACGTGCTAAGTAACGTTTATAGACCTCGTCTTAAGTGGTTGTGAAATAACGTCCTAAAAAATATCACATGTAGTCCAAATGGATTGTTTTTCGATGAAACGCTATTATCGCCTTTTGCAGAGGTTTTAAAACCTCCATAATTTTCTTTACTTGATGTTAATACAATGCACCTTGGACAGTCTATCAAGCTACCAACCTGCTGAACACGACATGATCTATACTGGCACGTGCTGACAAAAGAGAAGAAATTACAAAAAATGAATAGCGTAATTTCTAGCTGTTTATCTAAAGGCTAATTCTTGTCTACTAGTGCACAGAAGCTAATTTTTCTAACTGAACAGACAGCTGTGCTGCAGGGGAGCTTGTTGCGCCACTTCATCTTCCCAGCGAAAGCACTAGGAAGTGGTAAAGGGTGGGGCGTTTTGGGGACTGTCTCATGTAATTTGGACGTTCGAAAGCGCTGATGCTCAGCCAAATTTTAATAAATTACTTTGAATACCCGTTCAAATTCCAGTCTTAATCTCAACTCGGTGAGAATCAATGTTAAAAACTTGTGAAAAATGCAAGTAAATTAGAGGTTATTGACAGTTTAATACTGATTTAGAAAATGAACCCTTTCTGAAAATACGAGAATCGCCCCTCTATAACTCACAAATACACTAGAAAATACGCAAAACGAAACAAAAATGTATCTATACTGTTCCATTATTAAATGTAACCTACCAAGAATTTCTGGCCACGCTCCATTTCCGTACTTACTTCAAAGTGGACCTTTTGCACCTGTCCATTGTATCATATTACTCCTAATACTACCTGTAAGAGGGACCCTCTTTCCTTTCGACAGGTACCTACAGCCAATAAGAGAATTTGGCCTTTATCAACGCAATAAATAGGATGGCTTTGTCGAAGCCAGAGTGTTGACATATTCAGGAGTTGTTATAATAAATTCAAGAGAATTTTAGGAAGTTTTAGTTGTTTAATTGTCTGTGGATTTAGGTTTTAATATTTTAGTATTTATGATGATTCCCTCTCACAGAGAGGAGGCTTATGTGCCAGCAGTGGGGACATTAGATGCTGATTATGATTGATGTCCACGTGAAGAATGATTTCCACGTCTAGCCCATTATCTACCCTATCTGATTCTATACTTAATGTTATAAAGTTGACGTTTGTTTGTTTGGTTAAACGCGCTAATCTCAGAAGCTACTGGTTTGAACTGAAAAATTATTTTTGTGTTCGATAGTCCTTTTATCGAGGAAGGCAATAGGCTATATAACATCACGATACGACCAATAGGAGCGGAGCATCAATGAAAAATGTTGCAAAAATAGGAAAAATTATTCCTTTTGAGCGTTTCCGTTGCGGACGCTGCGTAAACGGTTAACGTTACGCAAAAATGACGTAAATGTATGACGTGTATGACAGATGGTAATCTTTGTTCTAAAATAATGCATTATTTGCGAAGGTGTTTTTATAAGCATGATATTAATCTTTATCCAAATCAATACGTTATTCATCACAAATATCTAATTTTGAACAAAGTTTCTCTTGACATCATTTGATTTCAATGAATATCTTAGGAGATATCATAGTTTTAAAATAACTCCGCAAAGCGTTGTAACAAAATCTTACTGATCATAGCGTGATGTACCTACCTAAAATAGTATTAAGTAATACTTATAGAGTAATGGAATGTATTTTAGTAGGTTTTTTCCTCAAACTAACGCGGGTGATACCGCGGGGCAAAGCTAGTTGTTCAATAAAAGTTTTGTCTCCGCAAAATTCTATTTAAAAGTGACTATTTTTGAAGAGACTCAGCGTGTGTGGAAAGTACTATTCGTAGAATGGACAACTTTTATTTAAACAGTCGCAAGCGTTACTGCTAAGGATGAGGTCCTGGATTGGATTCCCGGGTCGGGCAAATGTAATTGTGATTTGTTAGTATTTGATAGCATCGCCCCCTGTTACACGGAACTTAACAATAACTTGCGAAATGTGGGTGAAATACATACCGCTAGTACACCGCTGCTTAACCCTTCGGTTAATACAGGCATGATGTCATATAATGTCAATAAAATGACTCTTCTCTTACAAGCAGTCTGAAGTATACAACTCTCTTTACAAACTAGACCTTTATGTATTCATAAAGGTAATATAGTTCTTACTATGTCCATACCTTCTACATAGTAGTTACTATGTCCATATCTTCGGACCTTGTTGGACCTTTATGAACTCATCAAACAATCAAACTATGGAATAAAGCCTCTATTATGTAAAGTTTCACCAAACTACACAGTCCAATTTTCTTCAAAAGGACTTATTATCTTACCCTCGAAGGTCAAAGGGTCACAGTTGACCAATTCTCTCTTCCCGGTCTCTCCGCTCCCTATTCAGTGCTTCCGGCGGCCATTCTTATAAAAAGGTATCGAGGTCATTCCGCCATATCCTTTCCCGGGAAGATTTGTTGTGTTTGTTTATTTACGAATCATTTGCTTTATTTTTTGCTCCATTTGTTGTAAGGTAGATTGTGCAGTGTTAGGTTGTTGTGGTTGAAAAGCATTGCAAACTTTTTTATATGAGGAAAAGCTCTCATAAAAAACTTTGCAGAGTTTAAGGAGTTAGACCAAAGGGAAGTTCTGAATATTGTCAAGGTATATTTTACTAACGACACAGTTCCACAAGTCCACAAGGATTAATGAAACTTAAATTTTTGAAGTGAAAACTTGTTTACGCGCGTTGGGCATTTTTTGAGATGGGAAAAAACCATTGAACCCGCGCCACTGTTACCGTAACCGACACCGCATCGGATGTGTTCGGCTTTCCTCGGGATGTACTCGGTTTTAATGTATATCTGATATGTCAGTGAGTGATGACAAAGTATTATGTTTGTGTTTTGTTTTCACTTCTGTCGGCACTCCCGGAGTACCACTGCTTTTTTTATAATTTATTTTCTCTAGTTTTTGTTATTTTTTAGTGTGGAAGAGTTTGTTTTGTTTTATACCAACAATTTAATTGCTCTTCTTTATGATTGTTCACCTATTAGGTAAACAATAAGAGAATGCTGTATTTACCTATAATTGTTAGTTATATTTAGTTCTTTTTTTTCTGTTGCTTTCTACAATTTCTGTAGTGTACAAGAACGTTGATAAATAAATAAATAAAAAAATCGGCAGAAACTTATTTAATTTTGACACTTTACCTGTCTATTTTTATAACAGTTACGTCTTGTGTGTGCCGCTTATTTCATTTGAAATTCTTCCAGCAGATCTGTATTTTTTGTAAGTAGGCATCCTAAATCCTGACTGGGATAGTTTCCTGATCCTTTCTCAATATTACAGGTTTCATGTCCCAAAGATGGTGTTAATCCACCATGCGTGTAAGTTACGACTACTTACTGCATTGCTGCAATCCTTGGACTAGGTAGGACACTTAGAAGTACCATTCAGGGTCGTCCGTATTCCATAAAGGACAATACATCGTAAAAGAGGCCATGCCATGAAGTGTTATGGCCAGTCGTTGGAACGAGAAATGGTGGTACACACCTTGCATACCCGTCGCCCCTACTTGTATTTAGTTCGGGATGCGAGAAATGTGTGAGGTTCTTTTCTGATTTCGATTACTTTGCTTTTTTTTTGACGACGATACATTAATATTTTGATTTGCCTAGATGTAGTAATAATTCATAATTTGTCTCATATCGTTGTTTACGGTTCGGTTTGTTATATTTGCAAAGATTTTTTTTTCTTCTAGCAGTAGTCATTATCGCAACCAACCAGCGCTGAGGCTCAGTCTCGCTTACCGTCGTAGCATTATGCTGAATGCTGAGCGATGGCCGTTTTGCGTAGATATGACGCATATTTTCTCCTAACTTGTTCGTTGCCGCAAATAAACGTTCTTCTTCTTTCAACCACATTTATCATCATCATCATTCTCCTGTCCATATCCTAATTTATTTGGTGTCGGCGCAACATGTCTTTTTCTTCCATACTTCTCTATTAGTCATCATCTCGGTAGTCAGCCCCTTTCTAGCCATATCATCATTCACACAGTCCATCCATCGTTTCTTTGGTCTTCCCCTACTCTTATAGCCATCGACATTCATACTCTAAACATTCTTTCAACCACATTATTAGTGTTAAGTGTGTCAAAATAATGAAGCATGCCAATGTTTGCAACTGTATCTTCTATGTTCTTCATAAAAGGCAAATCTTAATATAGATTCTATTAGGTATACAACAATTCAACTCAGCCCTATATTTCAAGAAGAAGAGGTACAGGTAAGGACAGCGACGCTCTTCTCAGAACATTATTCATACCATACTTATATTATAAATTCGAAAGTAACTCTGTCTGTCTGTCTGTCTGTATGTATGTATGTTACCTTTTCACGCCTAAACCACTGAACGGATTTCGATAAAATTTGGTAGAGAGATAGCTTGCATCCCGGAGAAGGACATAGTATAGTTTTCATCGACATACCTAGCGGGCGAAGCCGCAAGCGGAAGATAGTATCCTATATGCATGCAGACTAGTCTTAAGTCTCAATACACCTTGCCACAATCTATCACGGCTCTAATACGACAATATTCCAAGTCGGTCCATTCTCAGTGGAAGTGTCAAGTCTCTAGTAACAGATAGTAGTCTTCAGCTGAAAACTTTACTCGTAAACATGTCGACTGCCTTTATAAAGTGCGCGCCCAAGTTCGGGCCGACTGTTACACCGGAGTGTAAGTTGTTCGCGGAGTGATGAGGTTAAGAATGTTCGGTTAATGAGGAAGGCTTGAGATTGGAATGAAAATTTCTGAAGCGTGTTCTATACAATAAAAAACTATCAAAGATATAAATTATAAATAATCTCGTAAGTTACGTGGTATTGAAGGGTTGTACGTTGTTTTATAGATAAGTTACAGTTTTATAGAATTTCGTTTCACATAAAAAAAATCTCATGTTATCATTACATAGAATAATCAATACGCAGAATAAATACTTTGAAAAATTAAATCATTGATATGTTACAAAAAAACATATGTTTCGATATTCAAATCATAATCACAAATCAAATATTCCAATAAAATTAGAAATGTAAATTCTAGTCAAGCAGGAAAACAATCCAGTTATTTTCATTAATAGTGACTTCATATGCACGGCATTCTTAAATTATACAATGAGGTTGTTTAAAAAGTTAACTAATTGTCTTTAATAATAATAAAACGTAGTCGACGGAGCCCCGCGGAACCTAACCTGTCCGAGTCCCGAGCTCGCTTCGCTCGCTCTTGCATCCTAAATTCTCAAGTTCAATTTTGTGTGTTTCTGGGAATGAGCCTAGCAGAACGTCTATTTTGCATTTTGGTTTAAATAAAATACCAAGGAAAATACACCGAACAAAAAATATTCGTTAAAAATAATTCTACTGTTCGATAAGTTTATTAAATAAAAAAATGTGATTATAAAATCCATTGAATTATGTTTCTGTGAAATATGTTTTATTGAAGTAAATAGTCGTTGAAACAATAATATTCGAAATAAAAATACATGGACCAAATATTATAATTATGAAACATTTGCTGCGAAACGAAATTCTATGAAAATTGTCTGCGAAACAAGGTAACAACGGTATTGAAGACACCTGGATCAAAACTTATTGTTGTTTCAATTTTCACTTCTAAATTATTATTCATTATTGTTATTTCGATATTCAGTTTCAATAAAATTTCAATTTGTTTGATAGTATTTCAACTCGCTTATTTTTGTTTAGTAGCTACCTAAATTCAATTTTGTTTTTAACAAAAATCAATGGTTAGTCATAATTATTAATTCTAAACAAAAAGATATTTTTCAATCTATTAGTCACTGAGCGATATTTATTGCGTAGCGCACACTAACTACTTAGAAAATTTAGTAGTTTTTGTTGTATCATAAAACCAAATTAAAACTTTTAAGAGATTTACTTTACAATGTTCTTCAGAAAATATTGGTGTTTTTATGCTTAGACCAAACCGGAATTCGTGCGTAGGTATATGAAATAGTATCTGTCAGACAATAGAACAGATACGCGATTTTGAAATCTCAATACGGTGTGACAGTTAGCCATATTCGGCCGTCTCTACAAAAGCCTTTGGTACAGTTCAGCCGACACGTTGTACTAGAAAAGTTTTTGAGTAAATACGCATAAGTTCCTTACACAGCGCCTTTTACGATACAGTCTCATTTTATTGTCAATCCCTTTATGTTGCAAATTCATTTGTTGCTCTCTGCGTCGGAGGAGTCTTAAACAAAGGGCCTTGAAATATCGAAACAGGAAAGTAGACCGAAATTGGAGAATAGCCTTGGCATGAAATGAAAAAAAGAACACTAGAAGAAAAAAACGTGTTGTGAGATTATAAAATACAACGTAGCTATAATAAAATTATCTAGGAATCTGTAGTTGCGGAATATACTGACTCATTTAACTTTTTTTCTTTGATCTTCATCTGTTTTTGCCTGTGCTAATAAACCTTCGGAGGAAGTACAAGGTATACCATGTGTTTTATAGGAACCTGTTCCTTACAAATCATTTCCTTCGCCAAAAAAAATTGTAGATCATCTGCCTCGCCATTTGGCTGCCAGTCTAACCGGATGCAGCTGGATACCAGTATTTTACAAGGAGCGACTGCCTATCTGACCTCCACAACCCAGTTTCTGGATAATACGATACCCCTTGGTAAGACTGGTTGTCAGACTTTCGGGCTTCTAACGACCCGTAACGACAGTCCAAAATATTTAGTAGATAAGTTCCAAAAATTACTGGCGCTGTTACAATTTTGATACAAAATCTGCCAATGTCATCACGATAACGGAGGCTATACCTACTATGTTGATGTTACTACTACTATAGAGATTGTCATAGTATTCTTGAGCAAGCTATAATGACGTCATCATCATCAACTGCCTAGGCTTTTCCCAATAATGTTGAGGTCGGCTTCCGGTCTAACCGCAACTGCCGAAGTGAGGAGGCCCGTGTCCCAGCAGTGGGAACATTATATGCTGATTATGCAACTGCCTATCTGACCTCCACAACCTAGTTACTGATTTACAAGCTAGAATTACGTAATGTTGACAAAACAGAAAAAACTCGTCGTGTGTATGAAGTTACGAGTATGTCGTGAATATTTTTGCGAGATATTTACTCGTGACACTGTCTCATGTGTCATCATGAACGTTGATGTTATTCTGTCATATTATGTTTATTGGTATAAGCAGAGTACTGTTTTCTTGTATGATTCGTGAACGGAATATTTCAGGAATTTTCTTTATTTTTTTCAGTATTTTTTTGTGACGTGGCGTTTCTTAGAAAAGTAAAATGTGTTTATGATAAAATAAAAAGCATTTTCAGTATACATTGAATAAAATAACATGGTTTTTGTGTCAATTGTGTAAGAAATGGCAATCTAAATTATTAAAAAAAATTAAATCATTTTAAATAATTTCCGAGTGCTCATGGTCTTTTTAAGGAAAATTCAAAACGGCTGGTTGAGAGTTCCCGTGACCCAAGGGCTGGCTTTTACCTTGGCAAGAGGCTAAGTATTGCAATACAACGAGGTAATGCCGCCAGTCTCTTGGGTACATTACCAGTCGACAGCCATGCGGATGAATTTTTCGACGCTATATTTTTAGGTTGTGTATAGTTTTAGTTAAGTTAAGATTTAATTTTGTTATATCAGATGAATAGTTACACACAGATTTCTCTCTTTCAGTCGTCAGTAATTTGACTTTTGAAAGAAGAAGACAAAGCGATGTGTAACTATACAGACGCTATATAACGTTTATTAGTATGGGGGTAAGGGTTGAGACATTTATACGGTCGCACATACTCATCCAAAAACAAATCAACCTCAACTGTTATCAAAAGAATGATATATATTTTCCAATATGGCCGCCAATGGCAAAATCGTCTGGCTACTGGCAGATTTATTCGCCACAATCTTAGGATTTATATGATTATCCGAAATGAACATATTGAGCGCGACATGTGAAATTAATAGGAGGATTTGGTTGGTGAGTGTTGGCAACAGATTCTGAGCTAATTAGAATAGTGGAGTAATGTCTGCTAGGTTGTGTAGAGACTAAAGCCTGTATAGTGTTTCCATGCAAACTCCGCGAATATTTTGTAAGTTGATGGCATAAGAAGATAATCACTATTTTGTACATAGAAGATTAGAGAATGCAAGCAGGTTAAGCTACGCTTGCCGCGGTTGGTCCGTGGATGGGTGACCATGTTTACATACCAAGACCCCTCCGTGCCTCGGAAAGCACGTTAAGCCGTTGGTCCCGGCTGTCATTCGTGGATCCTTGACAGTCGTTACGGGTCGTCAGCAGCCCGAAAGTCTGTCAACCGTCAACCAGTCTTACCAAGAGATATCGTATTACCCAGTAACTGGGTCGTGGAGGTTAGATAGGCAGTCGCTCCATGTAAAATACTGGTATTGAGCTGCATCGGGTTAGACTGGAAGCCGACCCCAACATAGTTAGGAAAAGGCTAGACAGATGGTGAAAAGATTAGAAAATAATACTGATTACAGGGTGATAGGAACATCGACCTTCAACCTGTTACCATGAAATCAGCACATGATTCTGAACTTATTCATTATAATTAATTATTCAAATCAAATCAAATCATTTATTCGCATAGAATGTAGGTATTATACAATAAAGTTGTTGTAAAATATATTGAGCCGGGTACATTCTGCCTGAGTGTTGGCATGCAAAATATTGTCAGTACCTAACAATAAACATTATTAAGCACAAAAGTAGTTATTCCTTGAAAGGTTTATTATTTTGCTCTTTTTTAAAATTCAAATTCATCAGAAAATAAAAGTAACAACTTCTCGCGACATGGCTCGCTTAGTCGTATTGCAACTTGCAACCATGCCTGCGTTGCAAAGTACCTACAAAAAAAACATCTGCAAAAGTTTTGATTTTATATATTTGCTTGCTGAAGATGTCTGCCGCATGTCAGATGACAAAAGGGCTAGGAGAACTACCAATTGGGTCCCACTAAACGCACGACGATATCGCAGTAGGCCGAGACGAAGATGGCGGGACGAGCTTGACTCCTACAGAAAGGACTGGCCCGGCATTCGCAAAAGACAGAATTGTAAGGAAAAGGGAGAGGGAGGCATTTGCCCCGCAGTGGAACAATACAGGCTAGTTCGATTAGATTAAACATTATCTTACGAAATAGAATGAGCTCCACAATAACTATACGTTTAAAAAAAAGAAAAAAACAATTCTTTTTTTTACCAGATAAGCGGTAAAGTTAGAGCAGTGGTAGCCTAGTGGTAAGGGCCGCGACTTACAAGTTGAAGATAGTAGGTTCAAACCCAGATAGGCATAAATTATTATTTCATCACCACTGCACTCAAAACGGTGAAGGTAAAACATTGTGATAAAATCAGCATGTCCCAGAGAAAAAAAATCGAAGACACGCGATGTCTACCAACCGCACTGGGCCCGTGTGGTGTATTACGGCCTATTCCCCATCACTGAGAGGAGGCCTGTGTCCCAGCAGTGGGAACTTTATTGGCTGACTATGGCTGACTAAGCGGTAATCGTGAGGAACCGGCGAGTCGACGAACTAGAACCTCTAAAACCAAAGTGACATTCACCAATCCGTGCAGAACTATTAGCCATTAATGTTTACAGAGTTCGTTAATGTTTAAAACGTCCAAAATCTAGTCATAGTCTCATCTCAACGACAAACAAATGTCAAAATGTAGGCTAATTAGGGGTATTTTTGACAGATTGAGACTGAGATCAGACTGTGAACGTTCTTTAAAATTACGAAAATTGCCTCTCAGATTCTCAGCAGTGAGAACATTATAGGCTGATTTCGCCAAGTTCTAATTTCCCCAAAAGACATAACCCGAATGTCAATGAAACTACTCACATATTGATATCTACTAACAAGCCGAACTTCTGAACTACAAGACAAGACGGAACATCATTACAACTTTTAACTAACCACTTGATCTAAGTGGCAACATTGAACTAAGTTTTTCAGTTGAGACGGTTCAAATATCTTAGAATGGAAACTATCGAGTGTTACAGTTTCGTTACTTGCCTATTTGTTGGTTTGAATGCATTGTTTCTGTGTTTCTACACAGAAACAATGCATTCAAACCAACAATAATAATAATGAATTGATTGTTGATTCTAATTGTTTAATGACGTTATGTGACGTTATTTGGTCCAAAAAGGCGCCGTGTCTGCGGCTGTTGAGACCCTCAAGCGGCGCAAATACTATAACCTTATAGATAACTACAGCTTTGGGCCGTTTGGGGTCGAAACGCTCGGGTCATGGGGCCCGAGTGCGCGTCTCCTTTTTAAGGAAATTTCTCGCCGGCTGGTCGGCACTTTACGTGACCAGAGGGCTGGGTCGTTCTGTGACCAAAAAATTTGCATTGCCATTCAACGTGGCAATTTGCTGCCAGTCTTTTGGGCACGTTTCCGGATGACAGCGATGCGGACGAGTACGTCGACGGCTAAGTGTTCTTTGTTTTGTATTTACTTGTATAATAAGTTAGTCAGTCATTTAATTTAGTACCTAGTGTAAATATTTTGTTATACATACAATAAAAAAATATTATAATTAAATAAAAAAATAATAAAAATAAATTGTGATTTAAATAAGTATGTGAAGAGGTGACTTGCTTAGCGCCTAGAAAGTCACCTTGCGAGTAGCAAAGTGAAACAAACGTTCTAGAATTATCGTAACCGCCCGTACTGTGCGCTTTTCGCCTTCGCTGGTCGACTAGCGGGTATTGAACAGAAGGCTCTGGGCGCTAAGCGAGCTACCTGTCAGTGCGTACGTAGCCTAAATACGTAGAACACCGGCAAAAAAGGTTGATAAAATAAAAACTTTTTGAATTATTTATTTAATACTTCAAGCACAAAAATGTACAGAGGCGGACTTAATGCCAATAGGCATTCGGTTAACACAAGAAGACATCTACATATACATAATATTGATCGATCTGAAAATTCGACGAACAAGAAAAACAGACGTAGAAAAACACACTCGAATTTTCTGTGTCGCGAACACAATAAAATCCTCATTCGCTTGAAGAACTTATTATTTGCCATTTCTATCTTTATCTCTGCTGCCATTCAGCACAATCGTTAAAAGGGCTTAAGTACACTTCTGCAATGGGTCCTTCTTCAATAATATTCAACATTTTAGTTGTAGTATAAGTGGGAGCTACCCAACCATGTCTGAAGCACTTGGAAGTCAAAAGCCGGAATATTTTCTGTAGAGGACACTCTCTCTGAATATGAACTGGTTTATGATCTGTTTTCAAAAAGGCCTAGTTTCGCTTACAAATTCACTGAGAGAATTTACATGTTTTCTGTTGGAATAAGAATGTAACAAATATTCTTGTTAGATATCTCGAAATTCTGTATTTTTTTTGTAAAGGTATCTTTTACTCGGCCTGGCTGGCTTATAACCAGAGTATCAAACAAAATCTTGTAACAAAACGAAGACAATGAATTATTGCCTGACATTTACGCAGTCTGTGTTTTCATTTATATAACTTATCATACCTCATCTTACCTTTTTGTTATAACAACTATTACTTGTATCCCCAAAGGTTTAAACAAAAGTGAAAAGTACCTGAGACTTCGCCCTTTCTAATATTCCAAATTCCAACAATTCCGTTTTCTAAATAACCTCTCAAGTTATTTAAAAATTAAATAGAACAATAATAGATTTATTCTCAACAGAAAAACTTAGAAATACTAGAGAACGCAAAATTGAACTGGATACAGTGGTACAGCCCGTTCATAGGTATTTCACTTTTGACATAAACCTTATGATGATGAGAATAAAGGTTACTGTGATGCAAAATCAGAGGTAAAATAACTATAAGTACCTACTTATGTTGTCTTGTGTTTTCTTTTTTAGATGACGTCAAAATAAAAGTCAATTTGTGTAAGTAATTGAATTCCTGAGTGAGTCCAAAAAAAAATTGTTTTCTTTACCTACATAATATTTCTCACGCATATTGTATGCTAATCATTTTAATCGCTTGATGAGACAATTGATTTTCTATTGTAATGGGCCGCCAGAAGCCCGCGCTGGGACGGAGCGATTAAGAGATACTTAGATACGCGTGTGTTGATTTCCAAGGCCACTTTTTTATCATTATTTTTCTCCAAAGCCAGTTTGATGTTATTCTTAAGTAGATAGATCTATTTTATTATCCTCTTCCTCTATGACCCAACCTTTTAACAAGCCTATCTTTGCCCGTACAAAAGAAACAAACCTTCATAATTACCTCCATTTCGCTCACAAAAACTCTCTTTTCTCTAACAAATTGACACAATAAAGAGCTCACATACGCGACGACCGGTGACGTATTTTTTCAGCTATGACGTCACTTCCGTCGCCTGACAGCTGATTGATGACGTGAGAGTCATAGCAGGGGATTGATAAATGTAAACTGATGGGGGTATTGGGAAGATGATGGTTTGTGATATGGTTTGTAAGCTTGTGAGTTGGGTAGAGTGCATGACTATAATTGGAGTTGTCGGTTGGTGAGATGTGAATGAAATTATCTTATGGAAAAATCTAGGTTACAGGGTGTTTGCGTCATTTACACAAAAGATCTTTCAATATGGTGACTGACAGTTTCAGAATAAAAATATTAAATTATATAGGTATATGCTTTTTATTAATTGTTTTATTAATGGCTTAACGTTTCTTTATTTTATTTTTAAGCCCCTTGAAGTTCTACCTACTTAACTGAAACATCTAAAGTATAAAAGTGCGCAGAGCTGCACAACTCCTGCCCCAGTCATCCATAGCTCGAAACCTCCAAACCTCCGCAAGCGCCTTGAGCGATTGGTTCCGGAAATGGAGAATCGAGGTCAACCCCGATAAGAGTCAGGCGGTCATCTTCTCGAAACCGCGCAAACTACCCCCCCCCCCCCCTCCCGCGCCCGATCTCTATGTATGGCAAGCCGATCCCCTGGGGAAAGCGAGCCAAATACTTAGGTGTCATCCTAGACCACAACCTCACCTTCAACGAGCACATAAAGACGGCGCGTTCGCGCACCTCTTTCGCTCTCGGTAGGCTCCACTCCATGATAACTGCCCGCAGCAAATTGTCACTCAAGTGCAAATTGCGCCTCTACACCGCGGTCATCCGTCCCATCATGACCTATGCTTGCGTAGTCTTCGCACACGCCAAGCCGCGATTTCTGCATAAAATGCAAACCCTCCAGAACCGTTTCCTCCGAAAGGTCACGGGAGCCCCCTTCTATGTCCGAAATGTGAATCTGCATCTAGATCTCAGACTCCCCACCATCCAGCAGTTCATGAAACGCCTCTCCAAGCGCTTCTTTGACTCTGCCATAAAGCACCCCAATCCCCTGATTGCGGCGGCCTCCCGATACACTCCCTCCCGCATAAGTAGGATTCGCCGACCAAGGCATACCCTCACTATCCCCGACGACGCCACTACCCTCCTCCAGGAGAGCAGTAAGGCCACGAGTACTCTCAGTCGACAACACAAACACAAGCTCAGACATCCGTCCTTCTGTCCTCGCCGCCGAGGCCCGTCGCGACGTCCCGCACCATCACCGTGCCCGCCCCGACCCTTGCTCGAGCCAGCCCGCGCAGCTGAGCCTGTAGTTTTAAATTCGCCCCTAAACACTAATAATAATACCGATCCAGCCTGTCCCTTGCTGTCCTCTTCCAGCGACGCACTGAGCCGAGGTCCGAACCCCGCAGGGGGTTACCCTTAGCGCTGTCGCTTAGTTTTTTAAGTTATTGTATGCCCTGGCTGGAGGCCTTAATTCGAGGCATCCACAGGAAAGTCCGGTTAAGCAGTAGCCATCCTCATAAAGGATGAACTGCGAGATGCCATAGTTAAAAAAAAAAAAAAAAAAAACAACTCCTGCCCTATTTCATGTTAAACAAATATCAACTTTATTTCAATGACTGTTAAGTTGATTTTAAAGTGACTATCACTATTGCCAAGTTTTGAAAATGTTTGAAGTTGTAGCGTAAACTGAACTTTATTATGTATGAATTAAAGTTATTTTTCCATTAATTCATATTTGTTTACATTTTTTGGCAAATTAATTGCGAATGCACTGTAGGTACTTTAGAGATTATGACATACATATTTTGTGGCATGCAGCCTTTCCTAGTTATTATAAGACAATGGCATACAGTTATGAGACGTAAATAAAAATTGAGAATAGAAGAAAAAAACCGGCCAAGTACGTGTCGGACCACGCACAATGAAGGGTTCCGTAGTTGGAATGAATTTATCCCAAGAACAAACTTAACATTGTAGTTGAAAAACATGTTCTCCCATACATTCCAACTGAAAATGTAAGTTTGTACGCACAATATTGAGAGATTTACCATGTTGTTTCAAGATCATAGACTTCTTATTAATTTTCCTGTAATCTATAGGTATAGAACTATTTTCTGTATTTTTTTCAAAATTTTAGGCTTAGTAGTTTCGGAGATAAGGGGGGGGGAATGGTAAATTTCCGTCTATTGTCTTAAATAACTTTAATACAATTTATTTTAAAATTATGAAAAAAATATATTTGAGATCCTCACGTTAAGCCCTTTCATTTGATATGTCACACGGTACAGATTGCGAAACTTTTTTTTTATTGTCTATTTACTCCTCAAAAATTACTCCCATTTTCAAAACTCATTTATTTACGTTACACGTCTGTGTTTGGGTCACAGAGATTCATATATGTACCAAATTTCAACTTAATCGGTCCATAAGATTCGGAGCAAATTGGCTGTGACATACGGACAGACAGACAGACAGACAGACACACGAGTGATCCTATAAGGGTTCCGTTTTTTCCTTTTGAGGTACGGAACCCTAAAAAAACGGGGTCATTATTGCTGACAAATGGATGCCATGAAAAAAAAATATAAAAAGTAAAATAATTCAAAATTCAGAGTAATTCATCAAAAGAAACAGGCGTTTTATTCGTTATTGTAACATAAGTATCCCACAAATGCTAACAGTATCTACCTAGGCACTAACTGAAACATCTTCCTACGACGAAGTACTTACTGGTCTTTAATTTGTTATTTTTTTCAGGGGTACATTCTTAGGGTACAGTCACGAGCACTAAAATTTCAACACTTGGCAACTTTCAATTGCGATTTTTTCGTGAATGCAACGTTGAAATACGACACTACATAAACCTATGGGTTCGAAAATACTATGTTCGTAATAACATACAATTTCATTGAAAAACAAAGGAGAAATTCACCTTTGAATAAAGCCAAGATACATAAATGCTCGTGTCTGTACATTCTATTTTTTTTTTCAGTCAGTATACTTCTTGTAAATAAAAATCCATTACAATTCCATTACAAAAAATCTCAACCTAACTACTACCCTCATATATTAGCACTAAACTTAAGAAAACCCTAGTACAATAACTAAACACTTAGGTGCTTACATCATTAATACGAGATACAACATTATTTTTAGTATATGCGAAACCCGAAACACGTGTCTTGTATTTTTATGTAAAGAATCTATGTACAAAATTTCAAAATTGTATCATGAGAAATCACAAAGTTATAAGTTTATAAGGTTACTTGGTTGTCCGTTCAAAAACATGCTCAACACGCGGCGCGGTGCGGGGTGATCATGTTTTATGCTCCTCCAGCATCGTACGCTCATTTATAATAGTTTGGCAGTGGGTACGGCGATTTTATTGTAATTAACTAGTGAATAAATATTTTTGGGACAAAATATAACATGGTGTAAAAACGATTGAAATTGATTCAGTTACTCATTCTGAACAAACTATATTCAGGTTTCGCATGTACTAAAAATAATGTTGTATAAGTAGGTACGTGAGAATATCAATTTGATATCTCGCGGTGAATGACCGACGCGATCCTAATCGTGTTGCTGAATTAATATCAATACATGCTTGCTAAGTCTTTTATAAACGAGATTATCTCGTGTTTGGGAAGTTTTTATCCGATTAATTTGTTTATTATAAAAGCATTTTATTTAAGAGGAAATGCGGGCGGTCGTTTTTCCAAAGAAACGCTCTCGCCTGTTTTATTTCTGGATAATGACCATATGGACCATGTGGACCATGGATATTTACAGAATGATAAATATTAACTATTTGTATGTCCCTGTTTTCGTTTTTGATGATACATTGTTTTTATAAGCGATGTCAACAGAGGCCCAGTGTAAAAATTCGACAACCAAACCTCGAATTAATCCTATTTTTACTTAGGCTTTTTCAAAAGTCTCTCCGGCCGCATTTCCTCTTAAGGAGCTCAAGAAATGAGGCGCGGTCGTTGTGCTTTTGTTTTGAGTTTCTTATTTTTGCAGAGCTTTTCAGACATCTTGAATTTTGTATTCGTATGAGCCCATGAGCCTCTCATGCTCCAGTTTGTGGGGACAAATACGGACAAGTCCAATATGACTCTTTCAATTCATAATTATGAACTTTCTAAATTATCTTTGACATTACTGAAGGGCAATTCCCGTAATTAAAAACGTTTAGAATCTAGTTGCAATCTTAACTCAGCGACAAAAAAAAAAGTAAAAAATGTTGGGAAATTAGAGACAGCTTGAGACTGCGATCAGACTGTGAACGTTATAAAATTACGAGAATTACCTCTCTGATATCGGTGAAGGAAAACATCGTGAGGAAACCTCTTTAGGGTATATCATGTTCTGTGGGAAACCTGGACTCATAGCGATTTTACGCAGGGTCTTGAAAACGAAATGAATTTCGTTCCGTTACCAATAATTTTATCGTATAACGTTCCAAAATTTGTAACGATACTAAAACCTAAAAATATCAATAACGTTACAATTTTTTTTTTATAGATAATAATTTTCGTAGAACAATATTATAAGTAACGTTATAGGTAAGTATTAGTAACATTAAGCTTATCCGCTTGTAATAATTACTAAATATAATATAGTAACCTCATAAGTATACCTTACTAATATTGGATAATTTGTAATTACTGTATTTAACCTTTGCAAGGAATATAAGCCTTTTTATTGTTATAATGTAACATTGCCACGGCGACCGGTCCTGACCTCGTATACAAAAAACACTAATCTACAAAATCCTATATCATTTCTAAATCCTCACCCATTCACACTGGCCACGCATTTCTAAACTAAATCCTTCCTGAAATATAACTTAGTCAACAAAAAAATATTTTCGTGCCCAACTCCACTTTAATAATATGAGATTTGAGCGCGTTACGTGCTGGGTCCCTGCCTCTTTGGGTAATTACCCGGGTCAGAACCCCGGTATAATATGAAAGGCTTTTTGTAACAACCTTTTAGGGTAAAACACATGGACACGCGAGCCTTCGTAAAAAGTGGGCGAAATAAAGTTGGGAAGTGTTAAATGTGTTGGTTGAATTTATTTTGTTTGTTAAGCTTATTTTTTGGGTTGTAATTCCGTGGTAGTTGGAGTAAATGTTTTGCTCTGGACTACCTTATTTTAAATTATAAGATTGTGTTGCTAATTACAGAACTGGTAAATAAATTTCTAATAATAATAAGAAAACGTTTATGTACTGGATACTAAACCGGATGGTCGGAGAAGTCGAGGGCGGCCAAACCTCAGTTGGTTGGATGGCATAGAACGAAATTGAAGAACTGTTAAAAGAAATAAACAAAAGCCAGAAATAAGTCACATTGGAGAAATATATCAGGCTAAATTCCACTCCGTCTGTAAAGCCTTAGATGGTGATGAAGATGGGTTAAGAAAACACACTCGGTCATCAATGTTGCATTGTAACAAAAACGTGAAGGGATAAAATAGGTGATGGATTATTATTAGTTCTTATCTTCCAATGTGCAGAGTCAGCACAACTACCTACTTGAACATTTTTATATGATTTAGAAGAATCCTCCGTGCTACTAATATTCACAGATAATTGATAGCAATCGAAATACTGTGAATACGATTTCCAGCAAGCGATTAGAAATAGTAGCCCCTCTCTGACCGCAACGGTTTCCTCAGAAAAGATATGATTAATATACAGAGATTCGTGGTTTTATGTTCGTTTTTCTGTTTTTTTTTAAACGACTAGATTTCGATTATTGAGAACGAATTCATGTGGCAACACCAAGCGATGACGGTTGACCAGTAGATAAAGAAAAAAGTTAAAGAGTTGGTGAAGGTTGTCTTAAAAAATCGCTTTTAGCGATAAGACCATTGTGTCACGCCTTGTAAAATTTGTACATTTATGTTCTGTAATATTTATGGTGTACATAATAAATAATAGTATATTCTATTCTAAAGATTCAAAAAATCTAGATAGACTAGCTTGTTCTGTAAAAAAAAATATATCTAAGAATTACCAAATCATTTTCATTTCAATCTAAGTCTATCCTAATTAATTCTTTCCCAGAACCATTTCTTTCAATAATACCTTCATGTAATTTCTCTTTATTATTATTTTTTATTATTACCTCTGTATTGAATACCAATACATCGGCTCCTTTTCATCCCGAAGGCTTTTGTCCGTCGATGTTCATTATTCCCTTAAGGCCTTCGATTCAAAGACACTGTTCGTCGAGAATTTACCGGCATATTGTTTGCTGGTATTAAAAATTGATTAGATTTTGTGCTTTTAATGTGATGCTTGGTTGGTGTTTGGATAACAATATATTAGTAAGTGTTTTTGTCTTTGTTCATCTAAAGACTGAAATCTGAGTTATTCTTGTAAGAAGACTGTGTCAAACGCAGCAAGTAAGGCCGCTCGCCCACGGCGACTTTTTGTAGGTGACAGCATCTCTACTAACGCGTGTTAGCCGCATTTGCAACGTGCTACAGCATCGCGACTGTATCGATGCAAACGCGCGACCGCGTGACTAATGTTGCCTCAACGGAGTCCATCTTGCAACTGTGCCATTTTTGTGCCGTTACTGAATCGCGTTTGTATCGCGACAGAAGCGCGACAGTATCGCGTTTGCATTGCGACTGAGAATCGTGCTGTGGGCGAGGGCAAACAGCTAGCGACCGCATCGCGCACGCTAGCTAACGACAGCATCGCTACTGCATTGCTACAAAAAGTCGCCGTGGGCGAGGGGTATAAATGAATATCACTAAAGTGATTATAGCATCATTAGCAGATGAAAATTGTAGCTAGGGTTGACTGGATGCAAAAAATAGAGAACCTCGTGTAGCGAAAAGACTATCTTTCTGCTCTGTGAGCTAAAACGTTGCATTGTTAAAATAATTCTGCTACGTTGAACTTAAGCGAAAGAATGACCACATTATGATATCAACAAGGAACAGTTTTACCATTAATGAGGAACAAGATGGAAGCTTGGGCACCGTATAGTATACAACATAAGCATGCGTAATTGAAAATAGTATGCTTAATCTGCGTTCGCGAATTATTTGCCAAAAATTAAAAAAATATGAATTAATGGAAAAATAAATTTCATTCCTACACAATAAAGTTCAGTTTACGCTACAACTTCAAACATTTTTATAACTTTTTCAATAGTGCTAGTCCCTCTGAAATCAACTTATGTCTTATTAAAATAAAGTTGATATTGGTATAACTTGAAAAAACATCACTGTATTGTTACAGTAGTTACTTAAAAAAAAACCCACCGCGTTCACAATTCAACGAAAAACAAATAACTTAATGCAGTTATTTAACAATTTTCTTAAAAACTTTTTTAGTAAATTACGGCGCCATGACAATAGTACAGTCAGCGACGATAATTACGCCTGTCTACGCGAACACTCCGCCAAACTTTCCCACTTTTGACGAGTTTTTTTTTATCTTCTTTTTTTTCACTTAACGCGCGACCCACGGAAATGCTCAAGTTTCTTATGGACGAGCCAAAAGATAACTTTTGTTAACTTGTATTGCGGGCGTCTGAGATAGTAGAGTAGGTAGTTGGTCGGTTTGTGCGATTATGAAAAAATGTTCTTAAGTGTCTTTTAGTTTAAGTAATAAATAATATTATAGTTTGTTACATTCTTAGACATGCTTTTTAGATCTAGCAAATGTGGAATGTCTACAGAATAGCAATCAGTAAGCAGCCCAGCAGCACATCAAGCTACAACAATCTGTCAAATTTCTTTAATAGATTTTCAACTTTATCGCTGAAGCATAAGGTTCAAAGTTTATTGGGAAAATTCGACAATTTCGGGTAGCTTGCTGTGCTGGCGTCTGTACATCAATTGATATTGGTGGTATTTTGGAATTGTGCCCGGCTGATGGCAATATGCTCGGCCCCTGTTACATGGGACTTAAGCGTAACTGACGAAAAAGGTGTGATTTGATGAAATTGTAACACTTGCTTTTTCTCTCCTCCCAGGATATAAAATCGTTTATTATGCACGATTCTATCTACCAACAAACAACACACCAATAAAACGCCGTCGTGTCACAAGCCTTAAACACATTTACATATCAAGCAACGCGAACTAACTTCTTATGACTTGTAAATTAAGTCCATTACCCCACTTATATGCTGATGAACGACGTCCGACCAACGTGTCACGTCAGTGTAAAACAAACTCCTTAAAACTTACGAGTACGCCCGCCATGTTGGATATGCGGCGTGCGAAATTATTCCGTTCTTACCGCGCCGCTGCCGCCCGGCAATGTGGTGCGGGTCTTGGATAAGCTTTTTATGAAGTGTAAGAAAGTTGAGACGATACTTTTGGTAGACTGTAGTGGAAAGGACAATGGCTGACTGATTTAGGAGCTAGGGAATTTGTATAGATACTGTTTTTTTGGAGTGTGGCCGTGGCTTTGCAGCTTAATTTCTGGACAAACATATTATGATGAACTTTCTGCTATCGATACGTGAGATCGATTTTTAATAAGAAAAAGAAGTAGCTTTGCATTTTTTTTTTACCTTTGACTCTTCATCTTTATCTGGATTGGAGATTAAAGAGAGATGGAGATTAAACGGCTAACAAACATATTGCATGTAGTTTTAATTTATTAGAGCATGACAGTTGAACGTGCATGCCCCTTAAGAGAGAGCAATCAATAGTATTATTAACTTAAAGGGATGGTCGTGAATAATTCTTTTAATCAATACCTATACAAACCGACACTGACCTGCAAATTGCAAAAAACTTAAGAAAATTTTAATTTCGCGGGATACCTCAGCGCATCCCCTTAAAGGCATGGAAGTGCCTCGATGTGTAAAAAATGGTGACCCATCCAAGGACAGATCGCGAAAAACGCTGCTTAACCTCGTAAATTGACTAATTCACGCGATTTTAATTTAGCCAAACGCAACACAGCCAACAATATTAGAAATTTCAGTCAATACCTTTGATTACCATACAGTTTCAGACTAATAAACATTAAACAATACTAACTAAACGATAACATCAAATAGCCTAAATTCACGCTTATTCAGCGCATTTGTAATTTATTCAAAAGCACACAAGTATGCATTCAAATCCCTATCAATGATCGGCGATATAAAATGTAGTTTCAACAATGTATTGTTGAAATACGATATGTTTTCGGCGAAGCTTTCAAACTTTGAAAGCTTTGCGTAATTCGCCGAATCGTATCGTTTGAAATTCGAAACACTGACATGGGATACTTTTAATTAAAAAACATACTCGTATTATGTAGGTCTTTCTTTTTTTCTTATATACAGGATGAAATTTAATATGTGCGACAAATTAAAATATCTAATTCAGCGTACTATTAAGTAAATTTTGAGTACCTATGTTAGTAAGGAAAGTCGTCGCGCGCTCTTTTTTTCGTGGGAGCGGTTATAATTAGGTAAATATTATACAGCTAGTTCAACGCGTTGCCAACTTGCTTCATGATTTGAACTCAGCGTTGAATGGATTGCATATCGGGCGCGCCCTAAAATTGATACTTTAATTTCCTTATTAGTTTTGATAATTTTGAAAAAAAAAACTGAAACGACGATAGTTCGTATATCTTGAAGGCATTAACTTAGTTGGCACTATCTAAGACGGTAATTACACGATTTTTTCACGAATTTTGATTTGGAAATGACAATTTATTATGATTATTAGCTGCACTCCGCGGTTTTACCCGCATAAGTAACGATCCCTTGGGAATAATGGAATAAAAAGTATCCTATGTCTTATTCTGATGTATAAGCTATATTTCCGTAAAGTTTCATCGCAATCCGTTCAGAAGTTTCTGCGTGAAAGAGTAACAAACATCCATTCATCCATCCATCCATCCTCTTTCGCATTTATAATATTAGTAAGAAGTAGGATATAACAGTAACTGCACCTCCTATTTCGATTTTTCGCAAGTTTTCAATTTCATTACTAATATTATAAAGAGGTAAAGTTAGGGAGGTTGTAGGGGGTAATCTCTGGATCTACTGAACCGATTTTGAAAATTCTTTTACTAATAGAATTTGTGTTAAAACAAGAAATTTTACGTGGACTATTTCATACCAATGCTGGGCAAAAGCGTCTCCCCATGAATTCCAGTGATTGCGTACCTGTGCTAATGTGGACCATTGGTCGTTTGTATTGTCAAGCTTGTCCCACCATCTTGTACGGGATCTGGCCCACAGCTGATTAGGCATGCACCTGACGTGGCCAGCCCAGTCTCACTTCAACTTTACGGCTTTTTGAGCAATATATAAGGTAGTGGCCGAAAGTACAAAAGTTTTCCCTGTAGTAGTCAATTTTCATTTTTTATTTGGAAAAAACAAATTCGTTTCAGGTGTAAGTAAAGGATATAAAGCTTTGTTCTAACGAGCGCATTGCGTTTTTAAGAATATTATGAACGTTTATTTATATAAATAATAGTAATCTACACGCCATCATCGTCACTTTGTTAGCAGTATGCGTTTCACGACCGCGTACACTAGCCTTAACATAAACAGCAGACCACAAGGTCTAAAAAGGTTTGTAGATACTTTTATATAAGATATTTTTGGGATTAAATATTCTATTATTCTGTTATATTTGATTTTATCGTTCCCCACTCGAACTGTTGTACCAAAGGCAGGTGAAAAACATCCAGTCAGGATTTTTTCGTTTCATCAGCCAATTATAATTTTAATTCCGCGGCAGGATCAAACGGTGCCAAAATACCTAAGAGTCCTGCTGACCCACAAAATGGATGCCAAACAAATAACTGTACTGTTATTAATGTAGCAAACTGAGCGTGTTGCCGTGTCGCATTGCGGTCGTGTGAAATTTCCCACTTTTGCCAGGATTACATTTTTTGCCGGACACCCGGATCGGTGTTTCATGTTTAAGGCATTTTTGTGGCTGTCTGTACTTTTTTTAGTTTCAGTAATTCGTAGACAGGCACTTCAATTATAAAAATAATGCAAAAACGGGTTTCAGTAAAGAGTCGAGCAAAAATATATGGAGAAAGTCATTTCCACGTTTCCAAAGAAAATTATGGACAAAAATGCAATCTACTTGTGCTTTACACGTAAAAACTTCTCGCTTCTAGTTCATAGGACACGAATTTCCATTTACAAAACCAATTAAAAATAAAAATAAATAAACGCTCAATGCACCACCACACAAGCGCGAATTTTAGCATGCAAATGTAAGTACAGCGCTTCATCGCTAGATAAGAAGGGATGAGCGCGGAACATCGTGACAACCCCTAGGGGTACCAACCAGGCGAAGGAATCAGCGGTAATAGTTGTATGCAAAGCAGCGCTTGAAACGCTGTTCGGTGACACGACACTCGCGAGACCAACAAGCTTTTTAAAACTGTCTTTTTTTAAATTCGGAAGAGAATTTTTAAATCGCATCGTTTAACTTCGATGGCCGTTGAATAATTTTTGAATTTGTAAGAGTTGGAGATATTATTATTGTGGATAAGTCGGTTTTAGGGTAGGTACTGTTAAGGGATCGAGTGAAGAAAACACTTGAAACTCGTCGATATTTTTTTGGTGACTTTTCAACAGATAATACTGAAAATAATAGACTAGATTTCTGCTTTTAATAACTGAATGTTTTAATAATAGATTAGACTCTAGTCTATTTCAATTTCTTTTCATTCATTCAAACAATGTTTTATGTAAAAATATGATTTTTTTTAGTGAATTTAGTTTTTAATTTCGGCTGTCTTTTACCTTTCAGCTAGTTCATAAATTATTCTCGCCATAGAATTTTGACAAACATTAAATTATAATTGTGTTTTATTCACACATTGATACAGGTCGCTATTTCATTGCTATAGTATTTTATATTTGTTACTGGAATTTGGTACATGTATAAATTAATATCTTAGTCGTTTTATGTTTTAGACTTCTACTACTAAATTCCTACTTCTATTGACACCTTTTTTGGTTCGAAATAGCGTTTTGTAGGTATTCAATACATATTGACTTTCCTGTAAGTATTGAAACTATTCATAAAAATCATCATCTCATCTGCCTAACCATTTCCCAACTATGTTGGGGTCAGCTTCCAGTCTAAGGCGTTTTTTCTTTAAAGTTCCATTTTTATAAAAATTAAGAATATTACTAGTCAAATAGTTCCTCAAAAACTGTACCCTTTTAGCACAATTGGAAGTGCAAAAAAGTGAAACAAAGTGCAAATATGATAGTCATTACTAAATACTTCCTGTGCGCAAAGTGAACATTGGATGGAAGCCAAAAACGATATGGAGGAAAAGTTTTTAAATACTCAACAGCTTAGACAGCTATCGCATGTAAAGGAACGTATGAGATTAAGGAGAACTGGATGAAATAGGTCAAAGAAAAAAAGAAAAAAAGATAGTGCATTTCTTAATTGTTAAATTCCAAGCGGTTATAATTTATTTTGTACGCCAATGGTGGCAAAACATGTTGAACACCCACAGATTTTCACTCTTACATTTGCATTTACGAGTATATGTATAATGTTACACATCATCATCTGCCTAGCCCTTTCCCAACTATGTTGGGGTCGGATTTCAGTCTAACCGGTTGCAGCTGAATACCAGTATTTACATGGAGCGACTGCCTATCTGACCTCCACAACCTAGTTACTGGGTAATACGATATTCCCTCGTAAGTCTGGTTGTCAGACTTTTGGGCTTCTGACTACCCGTAACGACTGCCAATGATCCGCGAATGACAGTCTGGACCAACGGCTTAACGTGCTATATCCGAGGCACGGAGGGGTCTCGGTATGTAAAGATGGTCACCCATTCACAGACCAACCGCGGCAAGCGTAGATTAACCGACCTGCGCGGCTATTATTATTTAGCCAAGGGCTATAATGGGGATAATGTTATATTATTATTATTATTATTAGCCTATACTGTCCCACTGCTGGGCAAAGGCCTCCCCCAAGTCCTTCCAGGAACTCCTTTCCCGCGCCAAGTCAAACCAACCCTCGCGGTACGCGTCCAGGTCATCTCGCCACCGCTTTCTGGGCCGACCTCGGCGGCGCCGTCCATCTTCAGGTACCCATTGTGTTGAATTTTTTTTGTTTTTTTTTTTTTTATTTTTTTTTTGTTTTTGTTGTTTTAATTTAATTTTTTGTTTTTATTTATTTTTTTTTTTTTTTTTTGGGATAATGTTACACATGTTTAAAAATAAATACATCTTTATCTTCGCTAGTGGGCTAGACAAAGTTTAGTGCTATTCTATCGGCTATAACGATGACGGAAAAGTCTAAAATATGATGGTCCTGACATCATCATTTCAGTAGAAAAATATCCACTGCTGAACATAGGCCTCCCCCGAGCACCGCTATTCCGCTTCTGAGCTTCTCGCATCAAGCGGCAAAAATATACCTACCCTCATTTCACTATAAACAATTTTGTTGTTGAAAGGAAATAGTTTTTGGGATTCTTAAGTAACTTTTTAGACCTTTGTATCCTGCTTATGCGTACGAAGTTTCATTAAAATTGATTCATTCATTTCGAAAAACAAGGGCTTGAAAGTTTGTATGAAATGCCGTATGTCGTAAACGCTCTTAACAACAAAATGGCTTCTCAAAATTTTCACCATCGTTATTTATCCAATCCATTTGACCTTTCAACGCTTTTCCGAATGACCACAACACCAAACGCCTACTTTATCGAGAAACTATAAAACAGAAACCTTTTCATTTTGCAATCGCCATAACGCTTCGAGACGTAAACTTTGCAAATCCAAGAGCTGAATTAAAGAGCTTTCTAGCAACCGAGATTTTATGGGTACTGGCAGGAAATTTTCACAACAACGCCACCATTGAACATTCAACCTTATTCTATAAGTCATAAAATCCATTTTTGAACAGTCGTCAATTTTAGGGGTATCTATGTGTAATGAGTCACAAAACATCGGTTCCGTATATCTGTTTATCGTAGGGACCATTAAGTGGGTACTGCGTATGACGGCCGTCTCTGGTTTTTGTCGGGGACTTGTCGGTGACAGGCAACAGTTTACGCTCCCAGAACACATCTGATTGGTCGTAGGAGTGACGGGTTCTGGAATTGATTTGAATGATAGCATTGTCAATAAAGGATGGCTGTTTACTCGAAGGATGAATAGAACGTTGCTTGAGGAGACAATTTATTATGTTCAAGAAATAGGTCACTGTGTTCTGAATTTACAACAGGTTTTAGATTTTTGACAATTATTCTTATAATTTACTAGCTCTGCACCCCGCGGTTTCATCCGAGTTCGAATAGCGATCCCGTGGGAATATTCGGGTAAAAAGTAGCCTATATGTTAATCCAGGGTGTCAGCTACCGTCATACAAAATGTTATCAAAATTGATCCCGTCGTTTGAGCGTGAAGAAGTAACAAACTTAATAATATTAACACACACACTCACAAACTTTCGCGTCTATAATATTAGCGTGATTCTTATCGTTTAGTGATTTCTTTGTCATCGTTATTAATCTGGTCTTAAAAAAACAATTACCGTCCCATTACAAAACAAGTGCTGTTTTTGATCTAAGCTTAAACTTTTCAGACAGCTTTTGTACTTCAAACCTTATTCCAACTTACCTTAAGTTGTAAATACAAAACGGACAACTTAGGCTCGGGTTTAAAATCAGCTTGAAATTAGAACTTTAATATTGTTGGAATAAAGTTCGACATTTATAACATAGCCTAATAGTTTCTGATTGAACCTGTGCCTTAAGTTTTATCTTTGTTCATAATAACACCGTTAGAGACTATTTTTCAATCGTCACATAACTTTTATCTGACAAATAAAAATGGTAGTTTGACAACTTTTGTACTCATTGAAAAAAGTCAAACCACTATTTAAATTTTTCTGGTAAAAGTTACGTTGTAGTTTAAATTTAAGTTATATTGTGTATATTGAAAAATCTACCCCAAATGGCATTTAATAAATATACCTATGCTAATATTTTAGGTCGCACTTTGGTAAAGCTGACGGTTCACAGTTTACTCTTCACGCTTCATTCCTCCTCATTTCATCTTTCATTCAAGTGTCATGGGATCTCCCTAATCGGTGTGCTCCTACGTTACGATATGTTTCAAAATGATTTTCTTATCGCTTTTGAACGATAGAGAAAATATTTAATCAAGTAAAGGTATAACCCTTTACGATTTAGTGTTTATCCTGCACGGTTTGACAACGTCGCATTCCTAGTTCTTTTTCGTGATTATTTTATTAAATTTAACCCACAGTACCTACAATTTTTTTACAGCCAAGTGATAGATCGTTGGTATTTATAAGTTTGTATGCTATTTTTTATATTTATTTTGGTGTTTTCTCATTAAAATTTACATAATTATGTTGTCAATTATTTTCTATTTGCAGTAGGTACTACGATTAAATATTTTTGTTTAAGATAGACATAGACAATGTCGCGACGGTGCATATAAAACTTTTTTCTAAATCCATCACAAGTGGCGCGAACGTCAACGGTACCTATGTTATTTTTTTTAACTAATTTATTGTGGACGTTAAAATCAACGGTAAATTCGTAGACGTCGACGACAAGATAACGTGACGTATAAGTACAGTTATAAAAGTACACATTCTGTATCTCTAGGATTAGTTCCCATAATAAAAAAGTTTAATGATTTGAATTACGGCGCATGTGTAGTGGGACATCTCTAATCAATGTATACCCAATGCATCAATTAATTTGTTGAGAGGTTTGCTCCAAGAGAACTGACGACTTTCTGTCCGAAGTTTCTGTTGGTACGGAATGTGTAATGTGTGTTTTATACAGAGTCAAATTACATCAGCTAGCGAAACTCCGCAGACGTGACGGGTAAATATACAGGGTTATTGGAAAAACACCAACAACCTCTTAAGAGGTCATTGTACTTATCATTATGAACAAGGGAGGTTGTTGGTGTTTTTCCAATAACCCTGTATAAACATGACAAAACAAAAAAATAATAATTTGATATTTTTATGGGGTCGTCGACCGCAGATAGTATGGGTACTTAAAATATCAGTTTAAGAGCGTTTACGCCGTACGGCATTTCATACAAACTTTCAAGCCGTTGTTTAATGAAACTTCATACGCATAAGCAGGATACAAAGGTCTAAAAAATTAGCAGAGAACATTTTCGAAATGTCTTATTTAAAAAAAGTTAACTGGAAATCTCTGTTTCTATGAAAACTTTAAAATCGGTCTAATTTGGCTGTAACACAATTTTTCGAAAATGGTCTCTGCTAACTTTTTAGACCTTTGTATCCTGCTTATGCGTAAAAGTTTCATTAAAATCCGTTCATTCATTTCGAAAAACAAGGGTTTGAAAGATTGTATGAAATGCCGTGCGGCGTAAACGCTCTTAAAACAAAGCGTCAAATCTTTTCTTTATTTTTATTTAATCGTGTAGCGCATAAAATATTTTTATAATCCGTTTAAAAAATATATAAATTATATCCGTTAGCACACACAAATACAATATATCTATTACAAAAACAATTAAAAAATTTACCATTTTTTGCCGCCATAGCCAGAAGAGTGGCGCCGAGAGCAGCCGCTGTGACCAGCAACTGACACAGCGCCGGCAGCATGATGGCACTATCACATCAGACCATCACAATCACATCACATCACATCACCAACCACGGTGATCATCATACAAAAATTTTACTAACAACTTTTTTTTAACAATTTACAAGTCGATTTTTTTGATTGGTTGAACAACATCTGGAACAAAAGAGAAACGATTATTAGTTTGTTTATTAATTAAAACTTTTGATAAAATAAGTTAATAGGTAAATAATAAATAGGTATATTTAATAGGTTCATCTGCCTAGCCTTTTCCCAACTATTTTGGGGTCGACCTCCAGTCTTACCGGATGCAGCTGAATACCAGTATTTTACATGGAGCGACTGCCTATCTGATCTCCACAACCCATTTACTAGGTAATACGATACCCCTTGGTAAGACTGGTTGTCAGATTTTCGGGCTTCTGACTACCCGTAACGACTGTCAAAGATCCACGAATGACAGCCGGGACCAACGGCTTAACGTGC
The DNA here is from genome assembly GCA_963669345.1 of Gortyna flavago. Classification (NCBI taxonomy): domain Eukaryota; kingdom Metazoa; phylum Arthropoda; class Insecta; order Lepidoptera; family Noctuidae; genus Gortyna; species Gortyna flavago. Next base: position 2,875,863 of record OY770142.1, on the reverse strand, counting down.
TTGTATGTGAAGACCAAAAGCCAAAATAAATAATAGCTCAACGAGGAAATACAGTAAAGCAAGAAAACCCGTTGAAAACTATTACTTCCTTGGAACCCGCAAATAAATGAATGAGAAGCGATTATTGGAGAAAACGTACATTATAATAGCAAAATTGTACGACACGTATATAAACAGGCATATAATGTGTTATGCCTGTTTATACACGTGCAGGGAGTATAAATTTTACCAACGTTACACGTGTCATGTCAGATCCACGCGTCCCCAACGTTTTCATTTAAAGGCCACATCACATGGGCAGCGGGATTGCCCGAAAGGGTTACCGCTGCCCCGGAACATAAAGGGCTAAGGAAGGAACACGGATGGGTTTTAGTCAGTAAGAGTCTGACACTCCCTTCCGCTCCACCCAGAGCGGGAGGGGTCATTGGATGATTTCCCATCCTTAAAAAAAAAAAAAAAAAAAAAAAAAAAAAAAAGGCCACATCACATGTGTGATGTGACATGACCAATAAGGCTTATACAATACAAATTCTGCATTGAATCTGCATGTCTTTCGATTGTACACTACAATATAATTACATTATCGATCATACATAAATAAAAAATAAATGCTGTTTGTATGTACATCACTTGAGAACGCTTTTTTTTTTAACTATGGCATCTCGCAGTTCATCCTGTATGAGGATGGCTACTGCTTAACCGGACTTTCCTGTGGATGCCTTACATTAAGGCCTCCAGCCAGGGCACTTGAGAACGGCTGTACCGATTTGGTTATATTAAACCGAAAAAACAACTGACTTCTAAAAAAAACACTACAATATGAAAAATAACTTTCGTTTCGGAAGTCGGTTGCAAACAACGAAACTTACAAAATATATATATCATTTCTCACTTTTTAGTTGTTGCTACCCCATAATCCGGAATCACCCCTATGTGCTGATGGTGATCACTGGGGTGGTTTTAGTGAGGTAAAAATCCCACACTCCCCGACCTCCCATCCTGGAGGTAGGGTGCCTTTTAAGGTTTCCCACCGAAAACAAAAAAAAAAGGTACCCCAAACAAATTCGTGAGCTTTCTCTACCAAATGAAAAATCAATCACTTAAATCGTCCATTACTTGGTCGATTTACAGAGAAAATACATGAAAAAACAGTCAAGTGCGAGCTGACTCGCGCACCGAGTGTTCGTACAAATTGCCAATTTTACTGATTCTAGATCAACGGGAAGTACCTTATAGGTTTTGGTTTCCTAGCGAGTGTCAAAATATGCGGCATAAAATGCCCGTATCCTTTGATCCCGTTGACTTAGAACTTTGTTTTTTTTTAATTCATTTTAACTTGATAACTCCACTCCACGCTTTCCTGAGAAAAAGGGTCTTGACAGATGGACAGACAGACGAACAACGAAGTGATTTTATAAGGGTTCCGTTTTTGCTTGAGGTAGGGAACCCTAAAAAATATTTACAGACGAACATAGACCTTCCTCCTTTTTCGAAGTCTGTTAAAAATAGCTTTCTTAGCCAAGCAAACAATCGTTAAGTACTACATAAAGTACACTTCAGTATAAATTACATGGGCATGTTAATTTTGACGGTGGGCGTAATTGCAATTAACACCTACTTGATAATTAACTTTAACAAACTGTGATCCATAAATCACTAACACCAACTCATTCATCTGAACTTTTGACATCCAATACCGAATTTGTCAGCCATGTAATTGCAAATTAGCCACGTTTTCAATTAGTATTGCTTTCCAATCTATTATATTACAGAAAAACATGGAGTAAGAAGGAATGGAGAGCTAATAGGATTAACTTGCATCAGTGGAGATCTCGAATCGATAGTCGTTGCATTCTGATGCAATTCACCGGAAAACGATCTAATTCACTGATGCTATGCAAAGATGACGAATATCTGTGTATGAAATACTTAGTAAAATGCGCTCTAAAGATATCTAATTCTAAGCAATGACATAGATCTACACGATAATGTACGTTGAATATACAAAAAGTGTGGCTGCTATAGAGTTAGCTGTTTTCTGTTATCTGATAGCCATGTTTCAATAACACGGTAATTTTACGCACATTATACCACTTCACTAGTACCCACAATGCTCAATAATAATTTTAATTTTATATATTTTTTTCCCTTTATTTTGGTTTACTGTGTTCTCCTACCAAAGGTTAAAATAATTTGTTATCATTATCGGTGGGGGTCTAGTAATCTATGTGACAGGTTTTTCCTAGTGCAGATACCAGTCACCCACAAAGGATTTATCAGATGCTTCATATTTTTAAGGCGCCTTTGTGGAAGACAATTAAATGCTTATTTATTTAAAGAATTATTATAGATTACTAGAGATAACTGTTAATCGCTCCTTCTTGATAAGTATGTGCGCTGTTGTTTTGTTTTATGCCAACAACCTGCCCTGCTTTGTAAAGATAAAGATAATTTATTTATCAAACATGCGTTTACATAAACTGACTAATCAGACATGCAAGGTATTAAATTAATTGATGTTGTGTGCGTCCATGTTTTGCCAATAACGGCGTACAAATTTTGTAGGTTTAAAAATGTATGGTTCTAAAGACATGACAAAACATCGGGTTTATATTAATCAAGTTTAATACTAATGCATTGAGGGGACTACAGGACCTAAGCGCAAAAAATTTAAGTCTTATAAAGCCTAAAAGTATATGATCAACTACAGTAAACAAAATCAGAAAAATATATTAAATTCTTCGGGATATTATGCTAGGTAGAAAATCATGAAGATACCTCTAAAAACTTTCTTCTCACAATAAAAACCATACTAATATACATTAACACTATCATTCAGATTTTTGTCAGATTATTCTACAAGCAACATACTAAAGAACTAGTGTTTTCATTGTTTAGTCCAAACAATAGATTTTTTGTAAATAGATATTTGATTCATTTTTGCAATAAATTACCAGCGTTTTGTCATGGACTCGTCGCGCTTCTCTTTCTTTTCTATGCAGTACGACATTGACCGCGCTTTAGGCCATGTAGTCCCCAAATGATGGTGAAAACCGTATCAAAATCCGTCGCAAAGTTTAGAAGAACAGCGCAGTCACTAAGGGAGACACGAAAAAGTACTTTAATTTATAATATGTGTTAAGAGGTTGGGGTGGTGGGTGGTGGGGTGTGGTACGTGGTGTATGTGTGTTTATAAGCTGTCTCGACGTCATGGTTCTCTCAACAGCAATTAGTAATTTTGTTATTAAATTTTTTTTTTTTATAAAATTTGTGAACACTCCTTTGAATTACCTACTTACCTACTCCATGTACACACCACACTAAACTGTCACCAGTTGCAAATATTAATTATATAATAAATTACTATTATCACTGAAACCAGTACATACATACATAGAAATCATCGGGAACATCTGCTATCGAAAATAGGCTTAAATAGATTGCCAGCATTAATTATTATGAAGGGTATTACCATAAATACGATGCTAAATAGGATTTGTGGTCGTTTATGAGGTTATTAGTGTATCAGCCCAGTACTGTTTTGGTACGTAATAGGTAATTTATCATTTAGATTAGAAGTATCTTCTTTTATGTAATAAATAATAACAATAAGCGTAAGGACTCTGTTCCCGATACCTGTGGGCTACTGTTATTTATATATTTTTATATGTTTTAATATTGTAACTAGCTGACCCCGCAAACGTTGTTTTGCAAAAAAAAGTAATAGTGTACGTCCTATTCTCAGGCCTACCTACTGAATACGAGTATACACACAAAATTGCATAAGAGTCGGTCAAGCCGTTTCGGAGGAGTTTTGTTACAAACACTGTCACGAGAATTTTATTAGATATATTTAAAGTATAATTTATATGTAAATAACGCAATAAAAGGAAGAACAATCAGCGTATAATGTTCCCACTGCTGGGATATCGGCCTCCACTTTTCGAGAGAGAGTGGGCCATAATACACCACGCGAGCCCAGTGCGGGTTGAATTTTTGGTTCTAGGACATGCTGGTTTCCTCACGATGTTTTCCTTCACCGTTTTGAGAGCAGTGGTGATGAAATTATTTGCACAAAGTAATGCGCCTGTCTGGGTTCGAAACGAATGGCCTGCAACTGGTAAGTCGTGGTCGATACCAACAATATAAAAATATTTTATTTTTCACCTTCTCTGAATGAGAAGAGACAATAATAGTCTCTTATTATTAGTATTATTTTAAACATGAAGAGCAATGACAAACTTATACTCTGTTCATTATTTATTTGGCGGATACATAAACTTTTTAAAAACATACTATAAGCAAACAAATTTAATTTTAAAAATTAAATTTGTGAGTCAAAAAATAAATAAACAATCGTTAGGTAGGACGCCCTCAGACTAGGTGGAGCGACGATCTTCGCAGGATGGCTGGTAGCAGCTAGATGAGAGTTGCCGAGAATCAAGCTAAGTGGCCTGCAATCGGAGAGGCGTAGGCTCTCTCTATATATATGTATCGCAGTGGACTGCTGTAAGCTGATGATGAGCAAATCATAGTTCAAGCGGGCCTTTAAGCTTAATCGAAACCCAAAACTTTACACATAAAGTAACCTTAAAAACTCAATTTTCAAACACCAAACAAACTAACAAAGAGACATCAAAACATCGCCATCAGCCTTGCCCATCCTCTACCGCTACTGCCCACCCCCCTTCTAATTAATGGTGAATACACAATACAAAATTTATTTGCCAACTTGACACGCAGCAAAAGCTAACACAATGAGGCTTGTCGGCGTCATGGCCGAAAATTCGGATTTCAATTTTCGAATGTATCAGGGTTACCAGATGCATAACATAACGGTGTTTTAAAAAATTGTGTTTGATTAGTAAATTATGTGAAGAATACCAGAAGTTCAATTCTCGTAAATTAAAATGTTCAAAATCTTGTCGCAGTCTCATCTCGGCGACAAACAAATGTCAAAAACTTGTCAAAATGCAGGGAAATTAGACGTATTTTTGACAGATTGAGACGGATCAGACTGTGAACGTTCTTAAAATTACGAGAAGCGCACACTCACATTGGTAAATTTCTGTTATAATTTAATTCTAACTGTGAAAATTCACTCTTCACTAACTTATTTACTTATATTAAATACCTATACGAAAGAAGAAAGTGAATTTTGGAAAAAGTGAAAAGTTAATATTATTATTAGTGATATTTTGACATATCACTAACAGCGCCAAAGCAAAAAAAAAATCACAATTATTTCCTATAATAATCAAATTACCAAAATTCTTAAACAAAAACTCGTGAAACAGAAAAAAATTATTAATAATTCAACTTGATAACTTAACGTAACGTAAACATACTGTATTTTGGTTTGGATCAACTGTTATCATCACAATCGTTGTCTGTGGATCACAATTATTTTTCCAGTCAAAATGGCCGAAATCTTATCCATAAATCTACGTCTACACAAGCTGGAATCCCTCCATCCTATAATAATATCGTTACGTATCAGGCTACCATCAGATGGATTCCGGTATTAATTGATCGGTGATCGAGTATCCGCGTCGACTACAGATTTCGTATCCGGAATCTACCTCTGTAAACGGGTGACCGTTAAATTTAACAAGTGGCAACCCTCCGTACGTGCAGCGTTCGCCGCGTCAAATGAAATGCGGTTCGTGCTAGAATTTCAATTTCGAAATTTGAACCTCGAATTGTAGGTGCTATTGGCCGCTGCTAATTTATTTTGCGAGGTTATGATATTATTTTACGCTCAAATCTGTCTTTTTTTTTAAAGTGTTAATTTTAGCGCTGGTGTTTACATTCTCTTTGAGGTTAATTCTGGCAAGTCATAAATACTTTAGTCTATGGTCTTGTCTCGCTGGTAGTGACTTTGTGTGCGATTAGAAGAAGACTTAGAGAAGATAATATAACACAGAGTGCCTGCTATGAGCTCAACTGCCACTATGAATCTGGGTTCGAACCTACGACCTACAACTTGTAAGGCGCGGCCGTTACCACTAGGCCACCACTGCTCTCCTCGATTCTATTCCTTTTCAAATACCCATGTGGATGAGGAAATGAAAGAAAAATAGACGGCAGGTATAAGGTTTAAGGCACAGATATACGACTTCTAATGATTTTAAATTCAACATCACGTCTAATCGACCGGACTGATTTCTTTGAAAAAAATAAATGTTATACTAGACCATTTGCTTCGTAATTTGATATGTGAATATTTGCAATTATATTTTTTTAACTGTAATGTCTACCGCGGACATGAAAACGATAATCACGCAAACACTATCGGGTGTATTTTCATAAAACTTTCACCATATAAAAGACAATTTAATTCCCCGAATTTTAGTATACGGTTTTTATTTGTTTGGTGTTTGATAAATCAACAATAGATGATTGTTTCATATTTTGCAATAAATTACCAGCGTTGTGTCATCGCGCTTCTCTTTCTTTTCTATGCAGTCCGATAGTGACCGCGTTTTAGGTCATGTAGTCGCCTTAATACGGTGCGGTCCGATAGAGGCCAGTTCACCTTTTTTCGTCGTTGATTAGACAGAGTTCGATCCACTACGGTAAGAAAATAATAGTGTGAAAATATTTTTTGTTTGATGAGATGAGATGATGAAGACGAGTGAAATGAAATTAAATAGCGGTGAACGTTCATCTGCTCTTGTCATTTCAAATTTCAATCATTCGGTAGACGAGTGAAAGATGCCTGATGAAAGATAACAATGAACAATAAGTCAGGCGAATGCTAATACAACCACCAAGCTTGCTAATTACCCTTAACCATAGCTGTTTTACTTATCATACCAAGATCCCTCAGTGCCTCGGAAAGCACGTCAAGCTCTTGGTCCCGGCTGTCATTCGTGGATCTGTGACAGCCATTAAAGGTCGTCAGAAGCCCGAAAGTTTGACATCCACTCCTATCGTGTTACCTAATAACTGGGTTGTGGAGGTCAGATAGTCCGTCGCTCCATGTAAAATACTGGTATTCAGCGGCACCCGGATAGACTGAAATATATGATTTAGGAAAAGGCAACGCAGATGATAATGACTTAGTTACGAGATAAAATCGCTTATTAAGTAAATTAATGTTATCAGATTGCTAGTAATCATAATCATAAAAAAAAAACACAACCAATCTTGTCAACGGTTATTTGTTTATCAAAAACGGAGACTCAAAGCCCTATCCACAGTCAATCCAAAAATCCCCCATTATAACAAAATATAATCTCGAAAACCATTGTATTTGTTTTACATTCCCACTTCCCGCTTTTAATGGGGTGTCATAACTACTGAACTGCGTTAATGAATCATACCCAAAGGTCGGTCTTTATGGGCCACTAAATTATGGCCGTCGTTAGGCCATAACTCAACGGCTACCGGCAGATAGGCTAGTTTAGAGCCTTTAAAGGTTAATTGCTGGGCACATGGATATTTGCACAGTGAAAAATTGGGTGTGTCCGGTTTTTATTGGGGTGGTCTTTTTAGTTGTTACGATAGTTTATGTCGTGAGTTGTTGTTGTTTTTAATAGTTGTCTTGATATCAGAATGTTCACGTTTATTACTTACCTAACAATGAATCTGCCTAGCCTTTGCCCTTGGGGTGACTTTCACCCGATCCACATGCAGCTGAATACCAGTATTTTACATGGAGCAACTGCCTACGTGACCTCCACCACCCAGTTACTGGGGAACACGATACCCCTTGGTAAGACTGTCAGACTTTTAGGCTTCTGTCTAACCGTAACGACTGTCTACTAGATCTACGAATGACAGCTGGGACCAACAGCATAAGAGCGTTTACGACGTACGGCATTTAATACAAACTTTCAAGCCCATGTTTTTTTTTTGAAATGAATACACCGATTTTATATCCCAATATTCTTTACTAACTTTTTAGACCTTTGTATCCTGCTTATGCGTATGGAGTTTCATTAAAATCAGTTCATTCATTTCGAAAAACAAGGGTTTGAAAGTTTGTATGAATTGCCGTACGTCGTAAAAGCTCTTAACGTGCTTTCCGAGACACGAAAGGATCTCGATATTATTATGTAATGGATCGTCATCCATCCACGAACCGACCGCAGCGAACGTAGCTTAACCTTCGATCGATCCGTGCGGCTGACGCGATGAAACGTTATAATTTAGCCACGAGCCCCTCTACCATCATTATTACTGAACATGAGAACTTTTATTGTCTCACCTAGCCACTACAACAAAAACGCTGAATGAGGATATTGCCATAATTCCCTGACTATTATAGTGATTCATTTGGACAGCCCCAAGTTACTTTTAGGGTCATATAGGTACTTATGCCAGAGCAAGCAGCGGTTTTTACCCGCATAAGCCTCGATCCCGTATTGGAATAAAAAGTATTCTAAAATTCTGTTAAACCAGGTTAGAAATTATCTGTGTTTAATTTCACCCAATTCCGTTGAGCCGTTTTTGCGTAATTGAGTAACACGCATCTAAATATACCAACTTTCACATTTTTTGGATATTAGGATGTAGGAATAACCAAAACCAAGAAAACAAAAATCTATAATAATGTCTATAGTACAACGTAGAAATATCAGACATAAAACATACGCATCAGCAGTATGCTTATCTATGAACCTAGATTAATTAAAAGAGTCTAAAGAACCCTGGATTCTTCAGGTAATTAAAGATCCCACGAGAATACAAAACTGGATGAAAAGACACAATAAAAAAATTTAACCATCCTCCTTTTAAAGAAACAGAATGAAACAGTATTATTTAAACATCACCCCATTATTTCGCAATTCGCATCAATGTTCAGTGGATGTCAGAAAATGTTAATATTACATTCCGTACTAGAATATATTTTATATGTATTAAAAAGTTGTTCCGAACGCTTGGTTCAACGAAACGAAACGTAGCGTTGGGGACATGGAATCAGCGAGTGTACACTCGTACTTGTAGCATTATCGGAATATAACGTTCCCACTGCTGGGACTCAGGACTCCTCTCTGTAAGAGGGAGTGGGCCGTAATCCACTACGCGGGCCCAGTGCGTTTTGGTAGATGTGACATGTCTTCGAATTTTTGGTTCTAGGACATGCCGGTTTCCTCACGATGTTTTCCTTTATCTTAAAAAATATAACTTTATTTAAGTTTTTCATCGGTTATCAAAAAAATATCAACTGCTTCATAGAAAGGAGCAGTAGGTACCTACACGGTCAAAATGTATGGACAACTTTGTTTTTTATTATATGACAAAAAATTCCACGCTGGTGACAGATTTCGCAATTGTTAAAATTGTTTCCCGTATAAAAAGGCTGAAGTGTTGTTCCGGCTTCATTTGAGAAGAAGCATTTAATATGAAATGGAATATGTAAGGTCATATTTATGTGTTTACCTAAATAACCGAAACCCAAAATCTAATCTGTTTAATCATATTATTTGAAATATCAATGTAATAACGTTTAAACATTAATAACAAACACAATATACATAGTGGAAATTTGACTTTACGTGTTAGTAAGCCTAAATATAAATCATCTGAGTACATATCCCTCTCTAAATAACATGGCTACGTGCCTACAGAGTTATGATTTAATCTGATTTATGTTTGCACTACAACTAATGTTATATAATATAATACATGTACAGCGTGTTTCACATAATGGTCTTATTCATTTAAAGGTTATAGTGACCATCAGACTATACAACTTTCTCTAAAGGACCAACATTGTATTCTCGAAAAAATTATATTATCTGTCCCTTTTTTTTTTTTTTTTTTTTTAAGGATGGGAAATCATCCAATGACCCCTCCCGCTCTGGGTGGAGCGGAAGGGAGTGTCAGACTCTTACTGACTAAAACCCATCCGTGTTCCTTCCTTAGCCCTTTATGTTCCGGGGCAGCGGTAACCCTTTCGGACAATCCCGCTGCCCCGGCAGGCTTCGGGCCTAACGGGCCCCTCTATGTCTGCTGACATCTCTTTGAGGCGCGCGTGAAACACATACGCGCCGTCCGGCACGGGCCTGGTCCTGATCGGACGGCGAGCTACCCATTACTCGCCGTCCGCAGGCCCGCGCCTACGGTGGCCGGGAGTCGTCACGCGGCTCCCGACGCCCGGAGCGTCTACCGCGGCGGCTGGGACGGGCGGCCCTCTCGGCTCTCTCCCTCTCCCATCCCGCCACCTCCTTCGCTAGCATGACTGCTTCGCAGAAGGAGGTGACTGCCTCCCACTCCCTCTCGCCCCGGACCATGGCTTGGACCAGGGCCGGGCGCGAGAGGTCGCCGCCGCTGCCGATCGCCTCTACGAGGACACGGCGGTGCTCTGCCCAAGCGGGACAGACCTCCACCGTGTGCACCACCGTGTCCTCTGGGCGATCCTCGCAGTGGTGACACCCGGGCGTTTCCTCCCGCCTGATTATGTGCAGGAACCTCCCGAAACATCCGTGTCCGGTGAGGACCTGCGTCAGGCGGTAGGTGAGGGCGCCGTGATGCCTCTCTAGCCACTCCTCAAAGAGGGGCCTTACCGCCGCTATCGCGGCGTGCCCTGCGCTGGGTTGCGACAGTCGCGCTTTCCATGCCGCCATGAGATCGCGCCGGAGGTCCGTCCGCTCCGCAGCAATTTGCCGCGGAAGCGGGTTTTCCCCCCGGCGTAGTGCCTCCGCGCGCCACTCAAAGAGGCGCGCGAGGACTATCGCCTCCAGATCCCATGGCGGCAGTCCGGCAAGGAGGCTTGCCGCCTCGCGCGAGATCGTGCGGTACCCCCGTATCAGCCGTATGGCTACCACCTTTTGGGGCGCGTTCAAGTAGTGGGCGGCTCGAAGCCGCAGTGAACGCGCCCACACCGGGGCGCCATACACGGCCATTGACCGCACGACCCCCGCGTAAAGCCTCCGGCAGGAGGCGTTTGGCCCCCTCAGGTTGGGCAGGAGCCGCTTGAAAGCGGCCCCAGCCCGTTCCAGTTTGGGGGCCAAACGTCGGAAGTGCTCCACGCAGTTCCACCGGCTGTCGAGGACGAGACCCAGGTATTTCATCGTCGTCTCGACGCCGATGTGAACCCCTCCTACCGTAAGTTGGGATCCCGATTATGGCCCGTTCCGAAGCCCATGAAATGTCATGGCTTCGGACTTGTGCAGAGCCACCTCGAGACCCAACTGCCGGATCCTCTCCACGACTATCGCAACCCCGCGTGTCATTACGTCGGCCGCCGCCTGATGCGACCTCCCCTGCGCCAGGACCAGCGTGTCGTCAGCGTAGCAAACTACGCTGACGCCATCAGGGAGGTCTGCCCGCAGCACCCAGTCGTAACCGATGTCCCACAGGAGCGGCCCCAAGACCGATCCCTGCGGGACACCGCACGACATCTCTCGCCGGTTCCATTCCCCATCGCGACCGGGGTAGATGACGGCTCTGTCCGTCAAATACGCCCCGACTACTCGACGGAGGTAGGTCGGCACTCGGTGATACCGGAGTGCCTCCCTAATGCAGCTCCAGGGCAGGGTGTTAAACGCGTTAGCGATGTCTAATGACACCGCCACGACCACCCCACCCCGAGACACCGCGTCCCCCGTCGTGAGGGCTCTCACGCGCATGATGGCGTCCACCGTAGAGCGCCCCTTGCGGAAGCCAAACTGGCTATCTGCAAGATCCGGCCCCGTCCTCACCAGGTGCCCGACGAGGCGGCCCGCAATCACTCTTTCAAAGAGCTTGCCCACCTCGTCGAGCAGCACGATGGGCCGGAATGCGGACGGAGAGTCCGCAGGGCGCCCCGGCTTCCGAATGAGGACCAGCTTCCCCGTCTTCCAACGGAGTGGAAACTGGCCCCTCTCCATACATGCGCTTAAGAGCGCCTCCAGTCGGGGTCCGAGAGCCGTCGAGGCCAGGGCCCAGGCTTTACCCGGCAAGCCGTCGGGCCCTGGGGCGGTATTTTTGGCCTTCAGCCTGCCTACCGCCACTCTCAGATCTACCCCGGTCACTTCAGGGATGTCGTCGTCGTCCGCGTGGTCCGCTTCGGACACCGCAATTGGCGGAGCCATGGGCGGGGGAGTATGCTCCGTTCGTGAAGGGAACAGAGCGCTCACCACCTCCTCCACCAGCTGGGGGCGGAGACTCTGCGTCAGCGGGAGGGCCCAGGTGCGGAGTTTATTCCGCACCATTTTATAAGGGCGCCCCCACGGATCTCTGTTCAGAGTCTCCACCATCTCCTCGCGGGCCAAATTCTTGGCCCGCTGAACAGCCTCTTGGAGGGCGGTCTTCGCCGCTCTGTACCCCTCGTACAGCTCCGCCTCCGTGGCTTCCGCATCCGGAGGGCGAATGCGGAGCCTGCGGTGCCTGGTGTACCGGTGTCGCGTGTCAACGCACGCCTTGCGTAGCGCCTCTACCTCCTGCGACCACCAGTACACCTGACGTCGGGCGCATCCTGGCCGGACTCGGGGCATTGCCACGTCACAGATCTCGGACATGGCCTCCCGGAACCACTCAGCCTCGTTGTCAATATCGGCAGGCCTGTCTGGTGATGACACCCAGGCCTGCACGATTGAGGCTTCCAGGAGAAGCTCCCGGTCCAGCTGCTTCAGCGCCCACCGCGGACCACTCGGGGCCTGTTGGACCGGCGCGCTGGAGGTCTGGGCGGAGACGTCGATCCGGATATACCGGTGGTCGGAATAGGTCTCCACCTCCTCCATGACGCGCCAGTCAATGACCTGCTGTGACAGAGCGGGGCTGGCGAACGAAATGTCCACCACGGACTCCCCCCGCATCCGCACACAGGTAGGAACAGAACCCCGATTTAGGACGACCAGGCCTGTTTCCAGAGCCCAGTCCTCCACCATCCTTCCCCGCATGTCCGTGTAACGGGAACCCCAGGCCAAATTTTTGGCGTTGAAGTCCCCGAGCACTAACACGGGGAAGGACTGGTTTCGGACGACGACAGTCAACTCTGTTAGAGAGTTGTGGAACTCGGCGAGAGTTCGGCTCGGAGAGAAGTACACTCCCACTACTACTATCTCTCCGAACCGTGCTGCTACGCACCCCTGTCCCTTCGTGACACCTTCGAGGGACGGGGTACCGGCGGCGGCCGACGAAATTATGGCCACTGAGCCGCTCAGGTCCTCCACCCAGTCATCCCTGGGCGGGACAAAGTACGGCTCAGCGACCACGGCGATGTTGATCGACCACTGCGCCACGCTCTGGAGCAACAGATCCTGAGCGCAGGCGCAGTGGTTGATGTTCGCCTGGAGGAGACGTAATGGAGCCGTTACTCCTCCATTACTAGCCCCTCCCGGGCCTCTTGAGAGGCAGCGGCGCCAGTGGCAGCGGCGACGGTGGCGGCGGCGACGGTGGCGGCGGCGACGGTGGCGGCGGCGGAGGGCCTGCCCTTCTTCCTGGTTCCGGCGGGTGGAGCGCAGGACTTGCTCCCAGCCCGGTGATCGGCCGGCTTGCCAGCAGCCGCACACGCGACGCAGTGCGGCGCGGCGCTGCACGAGCCGGCCTTATGACCGGGCTGGCCGCAGCGGAAGCACAACGAGGTGCGGTCCTCTGAGGTGCACTGGATGCCAACGTGGTGCCCCACATGGCATCGGAAGCACCTCAGAGGTCTGGGCTCCAGCAGTTTCACCTGCGCTGACACCCAGCCCACCAGAAGCCTTCGGCCCTCCACAATTGTTCTGGCCGCCGTCACGGGGCAGCTTACCGTTACGGTTCGCATTCCCGATGTGTCAGGACGTATGGTGCCCGCCTTCACTTGGTCGGCCAGACACCCTCCCGTCCTGACGACGGCGGCCACAACCTCACCCTCCGTTACTGAGTCATCCAGGCCCATAATGCGCATATCTGCACACTTCATGGGCCTGGAGACACGCACCTCCTCCGCATTAAGGGACGCCCTTAGCTTTTCAGCTAGAGCGTCTGCGGAGGGGCCACTCGTCGAGCCGGGGATCTCCAGCATGCGGGCGCCAGTGGCGGTCACCCTATGCCGGAGGCCCCCGGTGATCCCCAGCGCTTGGAGGTCGACCGTCCCTCTCGCTTTTGTGAGCACGTCGCAGTACGTCACACCCCTCTTGACCGCGTCCGGCTGCAGTGTAATTACCACAGCCGCGGTCTTTGGGGCACGAAGCATAGCTGCGACGGCTCGCTCCTTGCGGCGCCGCCTTTGTGCCTTTTTCCTGGCCGCCTTGGCCGCCTTTCTTTTCTCCCCGACCACCTGCCACTCGGCGTCGGTCGTGGGAGAAGTGGGAGGTTTTTGGAGGCGGGGCGCAGGATCAGGGCCCTCCACCTTCCTTGCCGTACGGCCCTTCTTTTTGCCGGCAGGCTTTGGCTCCGCTGGGGCTCCGCCAGCCGGAGCCGGTTTTGCCGCCTTCGCCGGGGCTCCGCTAGCCGCCGCCGCCGCCGGTTTTGTCGCCGCAGGGGCTCCGCCGACCGACGCCATTTTGGCCGGCGCCTGAGCCCGACCAGACGGCCCGGGTTTAGGGGCGGCTGCTGCCGCAGCGGCCGCATACGAGGCCGCCTTTGGTCCCGGGGCCGTCCTGGCCGCAAGGGAAGGGCGCAAGACGATACCCTCCAGGACGGAAAACCGCGCCTGGAAGGACGCCAACTCCTTACGAACCAGGTCCAGGACCTGGTTCTCCACCGGGGCGGGCCGGCATGGCTCCCCTGCCTGCGCGCTGCCGGCACCCTTCAGGCCGGCCAGGTCCGCCCGGAGCCTCTCATTCTCCTTCCGGAGAAGCTCCATGGCGGCCGTCAGGCGGGCGACCTCCGCCCTCACCTCGGCCACTTCGCCGGCCGGAGGACCGACGCAGCCAGCCGCCTCAGCTGCCGCCAAAATGGAGGCCGTGGCAGCGGATATGGCCTTGTCTTTCGAGGTTTGCAACCTCTTCAAGGCCAGTGCAACCTCTTCAAGGCCATGCAACCTCTTCAAGGCCAATTATCTGTCCCTTAGTTGAAGTTTTTATATGGGACAAAACTAGGTCGTTCCTGATCGATTTCCCTGAGAAGGCACAAGAGAAGGAGAGTTGGAGAAGTATGGGGGAGACCTTTGCCCAGTAGTGGAACAAAATGGGATGACATAAAAAAAGGGGGCACAATATTTTTTTTTACGATTACTCTTTCGTTCCCATGGAGAATGTTCAGTTTGATGGTCTGTACGACACCTTTAAATACTTCCTCACATTTCTGATACACGCTGTATAATACGTACATGTATCTACAACTTGCTATTAGTATCTAACGGTATTCGGAATGAGCACTAATGGGATATTTAGGCTGGATTGTATTACAGACCGCGATTATTATATATCTAAGATTATTTCAGTGTCAAGAATATAAGTGGTTGTTATAGTGCAAATTTATGGTTGCTAGGATATCTAGAAAAATAATAACGAAAAATTTACTAAAACTTTTATTTATTTTTATTATTTGAGATAGATTATGATGGATAATAATACTTTTAAGAATAATAAAGTTATTTGGATAAAACTTCTTTTTTTCATAATAGTTTCTTGTCTTTTAACAAATAAGGTTGACTTTGATGTATAAAACTAAAGATATAGATAGGTCTATACCTATACCTTTACCTACAGATACCTATAAGTACCTACTATAGGCCTCTGTAGGTTCTTAGGTTTTTTTTTATAATATATAATATAGATACATATATTTATAACACTAAATTTACAATTACAAAGAGCATTTTGCATGTGGTGTATGGCTGTAATTAGTTGTGCAGTTAGATTCAAGACAAAATTACTTGTTTATTCCTATCTGTATAATCTGTAACAACTGTTGGTGAACCTTTTTAAATAAATAAATAATGGAACAAGCCGTGTGTTTCCATACAAACTTTCATCCTCTGTTTAACTCATTTAGGGGATGAATTTTCAAAAATCCTTCCTTATTGCTCAGTGCTCACCTTCGTAAGGAACTTTTGTGAAAAATATCATTCTCCTAGATCTAGCCGTTAATGCTGTGCATTGTCTGCAGTGAATTTATTTTATAATTAAGTAGATCGTTGTCGGTGCCAATCATAAAATCATCAGACCCTTTAACGTAAAGCTTACCTAAACTAAACTTAAAGGTTTAATTAACTTAAACATTTACAGAAGACAAAATAAATAATGAGCCTTGTGTATTTTGTATCACCCTATTAAAAAATGCTAAAACCTATATCTGTAATTTATTGGTGTGTAGATAATCAAGAATATTTAAATAGTATATTCAAGAATAGTTTTTGTCTAGGTCTGGCAGTTTGAGTAATTTATGTGGCCTACCCAAATGTCCTTTTTTTGGTATTGTTCGTCGAATCGTTGGGCTCCTTAAGTTTTGAGTTGAGCTGCACGATTTCTGACAAGTGCGTGCACTGACTGGACAGGTCCTCTCAATCTGTCAGTCTTTGTAACCATAATATTTGATTTAAAAGAGTGTCCATGGAGTTTCTTGCCCGTTCTTCTCAATTGTACCTACGCTTTGGAATGGGCAACTAGCTTCATCTTTCTGACTGACCGACCCCTAGACAATTCAAAAGTGCCTGTAATTGGTTTAATTGAAATAAATGCTCTGAGTTTGAGTTGACTTTTGACTTTGTGGTTCTTTCCTCAAAAGACCATCTCAGACATCGATCTACTCGTACATGGTCTTCATATAACCTCACCAAGATTATGTCTGGACTTTAAAAGAGTCTGTGACCTCTGAGTTTGTTTCGGCCTTTCTTCTCACAGTCAGATTCTTTCTTCTCAGAGAGACGTCGACCTCATGTAGTTTTTAAAAAAATATGATTGACGTATAAAAGTGTTTGTGTAAACCTACTTACAAAATAAAATAAATCATTTATCATTCTATTATATTCTTATTTGTTATGTCCATTTGAAAGTAGTCACAACTAACGTTTTTTTAACAATTCTTCTCGCACTTGGTATGGCCCGTGTCTCATGTGACAAATGCATGCACTATTCCAATATATTTCGCGTTTCTTCAAAGAAAGAGTTTTCGCGTTCGCCCCCGATGAATTTATTCAATTTTGAATTTGAAAAACAGTATTTCGTGTTTACTAGAAAACTTATGGGAACTACGTGCGTCTGTGGAAAACGCTTATTTTTACAAAATTTAATTTTTAGAGTTCCTTTCGCAAAGGCTTTGTACTAAAGAATTTTTTTATTAAACGAATAGTTACTGTGAATACAAAAAATCACGCTTGTATTTATGCAGGTATGGGCAGCGGTGTAGCCTATATTTCGCCAGTTATACATACTATGACAGGCAACGTAATACTTTAATCGCTGAAGATGCTGTTTAGAAGATTAGTTATTTAACATACATATAGAAATTGACTCTCTTGTTCAAATAGGGATAAGCCGAAACTACGGAACGCCACTTGCTGCGATCTTTACATACTACTTTAGCCTCGTTTATCTTCATACATCCGAGGCCTTAGTATGAGTTTTTTCGACTCACTTTCGATTACGAGCGCGTTAGAATTTTTTTATGGGAAATTAGGTTTCTCCTAGCGACCAGCAGGTGGCGCTATAACTTTTTCACATTAACGTAAACCGGGGTTACTTTGATCAATATTGAACTTTCAAGGTCCATATCTTTTGAATCTCTGGTTGTAAAAAAATATATATAATCGGTCTAGTTATCGATTCTTTTTAAACTCGCGATTTCTGTAATAATATGTGAAAAAATATGGCTTGATTCTGAGAAAAAAAATAAAAACTGTCTAATCAAAGTTATAATGAAAATGGGGTTACTTTGATAGCTTTGGAATTACGCAAGAAAATAGGGCACGTTGCGTATGGGGTAACTTTGATCTAGTAAAAGACAAATGAAATCTAAAAAGAATGCTTAAGCTTACGGTGCTTAAAATAGTTGGTGAATTCCCAGCGTGTCCTCTAGAAAGGATTCAACAGTTCATCAATGATGTTAAACAAGAAAAAAAAAACTAATTGCGTTTCGTTTTACGTACTTCGCGATTTTATATGAAATAAAAGTTTAGATAGATAAGATAGATAGATAGATAAACCATTTATTTGGCGCACACAAAAAGACAGCACAACACTCAAGTACAATATTCTATGAGGAAAACAAAAATAAAAAAGGAAAAACATACATATACCTACCGAAACAAAAGTGACATCATGACGAATACAAAAATAACATAAAATTAACAACGAAACATACACAGTGCGGTGTGCGTCTCAAGGTTGCACCAAATGGGAGTCCAGCTCAGCATGTGTCAGGCAAATGTACCTGACGCTGATATTCTGCTGGATCCCTGCAGTGACACACGGACGTTGGGCAGACGAGATAAATTGGAGTTGTGACAGGTGTTAAGTGCAGAGTGAAGTTTTGTAAGCATACCCGACACTTTAACTATGTGTTTTACAGTAAGTTTTGCATTGGGAAACATTCTTATTCGTAGGTGTGTTAGTATTGTGTTTTGATTACTTGACTCTTATATTATTTATAAAGTTATATGCAGTATATGTGTAAATGAATAATGTTATAATTATAGTGGCGTAGGCGCGAATAAAATGAACACAAATTGGCTAGAATAAATTTAAAGTAAAAGCGTTTAAAATAAATAAATATAGGCAAATAACATGTGTGTATGTATTATATTACATGTATGTATTATAACTATAATCCAACCAAGGATCCACAAACTACCCAATTATGTACTATAACCTTGTTCACAGGTTGTAACCACATGATACGCACATAAACAGATTGGCTCGGGAAGGACACGGCAGCCAGTTATATAATGGACGTGTTCGAAGCAGTCATCCCTAGATTTTTCTGCGAGGCGATAAGAAACTGCCGTAGTCGAACTCTGAAGGCACCAAG
The DNA here is from genome assembly GCA_963669345.1 of Gortyna flavago. NCBI lineage: Eukaryota > Metazoa > Arthropoda > Insecta > Lepidoptera > Noctuidae > Gortyna > Gortyna flavago. The sequence continues at coordinate 2,857,038 of OY770142.1, read as the reverse complement.
AGATTTAAGATTCCTTATCGGCGGGGGAATATTGTTCCAGCATTTATATGCAGCATACCTAAAGCTTCCCCTGAAAGCAGCTGTCTTGTGTGAATGAGTGAAAAGTTGCTGCGAGCACTGTCTACTTGCGCATTCTCTTCTACTAGTGATCCAGCTCAGTTTATTGTACAGGTAGGACGGCTGCTTGTACTTTATTACTCCAAAAAGTAGGCATGCCAAGTGATACTTACGACGCGATTTCATCATGAGGATTGAGTGGTTATTTAAAAATGGCGTTACATGACTTCTTGGCGGGATTGAGAAGCAGAATCGAGCACAGGCGTTCTGCACCCTCTGGATCAGTCGATCAGTTCTTGCCAGTAGTCGAGGGCCAATAACTACGTCCGCATAGTTTAGATTAGACAGCACGAGAGACTCAGCCAGCTGGATCCGCAGGAGTTTCAATCAAAGTCACCCGGCTGTTCAAAGTAACCCCAGTTTACCTGTACCTGACCTTTCTGAAAAACATCACCAATAACTATATGTCCTCATACCGGCATTTCCACTCATATCTGCCTGTAAATAATTTTATTTAGTCGTCTTTCATACTTAAACATTCGTTTTTTAACGTATACACTAAAAGGTTTTAAAGTTTTTAGCAATCAAAAATCGCATATAGCAGCTAGCTATTTAAGTGGAAACATAATTTTCCTCTCGATAAAAACATTATTATAAAAATCTATTTTCACAATACAACAGCAATAATTCGTTTTGCTGCTAAATGGCGTGTCCTTAATGCAATTACCCGTGTTAAAACATAAATAAATGTTTTGGGCTATGTCCGAATGTCAGCGGCATTGGCTTTGGGTTTACATTAAATAAATACATAGTTTTAACAATACTGTTTCGTTGACAAGGAGGATTTTAGCTGTCGCGACGGTTTTGTATGGGATTTTGTGATTTATTAATAAGCTTTATGCATTTTGCTTGTAAAGGTTCAGTTATGAATGTATATCTTTGTTAACAGTTACAAAATGTTTTATTATACCTTGCGATTATTAGTGAAATATAACAAAATAATTTGCATATTTGTCATCATAGTAGGTACTTACCATGATTATTGTGTGTATGTGTAAGCAATTAAAACTATATCATCATCTGCCTAGCCTTTTCCCAACTATGTTGGGGTCGGCTTCCAGTCTAACCGGATGCAGCTGAATACCAGTATTTTACATGAAGCGACTGCCTATCTAACCTTCACAACCCAGTTACTGGGTAATACGATACCCCTTGGTAAGACTGGTTGTCAGACTTTCGGGCTTTGGACTACCCGTAACGACTGTCAAAGATCCACGAATGACAGCCGGGACCAACGGCTTAACGTGCTTTCCGAGGCACGGAGGGGTCTCGATATGTAAAGATGGTCACCCATCCACAGACCAACCGCGGCAAGCGTAGCTTAACCTGATCGATCGACCTATGCGGCTGTTATTATTTAGCCTAAAACTATATATCCATACCAATATTATAAATTCGAAAGTAACTCTGTCTGTCTGTCTGTATGTTACCTTTTCACGCTTAAACCACTGAACGGATGTCTATAAAACTTGGCAAGGAGATAGATAGCATCCTGGGGAAGGACATAGAATACTTTTTGTCCCGGTAGAAGGTTCCCGTGGGATAATTTCCGACATCCACGCGGCAGAAGCTGGTACATAAATAAGTAGAACAAAAACAGAAACGACCGATCATAACCAATAACACAAAGTACGAAATAAGCACAATATCCGCAGAAAAATACTCGGTAACTAGATAACTTTAGCTTATTCCTGGAAGTTGTAAGTTATCTGACAGATTTGGGTCGCCATGAGACTGAGAGACTAGGCCAAGGGCTGTCACTCCTCCGCTGTGTCATTCTTGGGAATAGTTTCGCCAACTTGTATTGGTTTAACTGGATAAGAGTAATTGGACGTATTGGGTAGTTTTTTTAATGGAGTTTTCTTAGTATCGTTAAGCTGCGCAGTTTTATGTACGAGTTTTATAACCGACTTAAAAAAGGAAGAGGTTCTCTATTCGACGGTTTTATTTGTATATACAGGAGGAATTTATTTATTTAATACTTCAAGCACAAAAATGTACAGAGGCGGACAGCGGAGGATTTTTTTATCACCATCCAAAAATACAGGGTGTTCTACCCATGAATACGAACAACTTTCACTAAAGGACCAACTCTGAAATCAAGAAAAAAAAATCTGCTTTTTCATATTTATTTATATATACTTTATTGTATACCAGAAAATACATAACAAAAAATCATACATTTTGGTCAACTAGGTATTGAACTTTTGTATGAAACAGCTGATTTTTTTTCGTGTGAAAGTTGTTCATATTCATGGGTAGAACACACTGTAAAAATTTGGATGGTGATTAAAAAATCTTCTTGTATGTGTTACGCGAGTTATTCCGTTCTGATCCCCTGAACCTACCCTTTACCCCCTTCTCGATCCCCTGCTAGTTCTTCTTCTGTCTTCAACTCTGTCTTATCCACTATAAACTTTCTCAGCGATATCTCCGGCAATTGTGGAACGGTTTCGAAAAATTCTGTTTTCATTAGGTACAAGAAGATTGCGCGGTGGACCCATTTATATTTTATTAACTTTGCTTGGGTAGTTTTTGAGTTCGCTTCGATATTATGTATTTAATCGACTTTGTGTACCTTCATGATGATGATATAATACTTCGAGTGACTGTTTTTACATAGCAAGTAGTGGTATGCGAATTGTTGGAGTACCATTACTTTCCTTTAAGTTTTACTTCAGGAAAAGGCTAGGCAGATAATAGTTTAGTTGTGGTACACAACAATTCGTACAATACAAATTTTATTCAATGCATAATCAGCCTATAATAATAAATACTATTTCTTTCTTTCTTTCTTTATAATGTTCCCACTGCTGGGACACAGGCCTCCTCTCGAGGGAGTCGGTCGTAGACACGCGAGCCCAGTACGGGTTGGTAGATGTCACAAATGTCTTCGATTTTTTTAATCAAGGACATGCGGGTTTCCTTACGATGTTTTCCTTCACCGTTTTGAGAGCAGATGTTACCTTTTGACTAGCCACACTGAGACTCTAGACTAGGATTATCGACAGATTAGGACGTTTCTGACCAATCCTAACAGATTGTGTAATCTAAAAGCTTTTACACATGGCGCCGCAACGGTAACATTTTTCGCCGCCGCGGTATCAAGACTTATCAAAACTCGCCGCCGCCGCTGCGGCGTCATGTATAAGGGTTCATACAAATCCAAGTGTAACTAATACCGTTGCAGCTATGATATAATGTGTAAACGGCCTAAGAGTGGAGCATCCCTGCACAGGCAAAAACTGTAATGACCTGGAATATAGTAACAACTCTATTTACAGGCCATCATCGTCATAATCATCCACACATTCACCCATATCTGAAGGTCAATTCCCGTAATTAAAAACGTTTAAAATCAAGTCGCAATCTAATCTCAGCGACAATCAATGTCAAAAACTGGTCAAAAATATAGGAAATGTATTTTTTGACAGATTGAGTCTGAGGTCAGACTGTGAACGTTTTTAAAACTACGAGAACTGTCCCTCTGAACTTTTCTGAGTATAAGCCTCTCTTTAGTTTTTTTACCAGGATCATTAGATACAAAAAATAATTACGGACATAAATCACATTCTTGACATTTTGACCTCCACGCTAACACATCGACCCAACCCTAACATACCGAACAAAAATACGATTCATTTCTCACCAAGAAATCAAACGAAACAGAAAAACCTATTTTTCTGTACCAAAAATTAATGACGGAAGTGCGCTAACCCCTAAGCAATAAGGGTGAAATTGCCATGTAATCAGTTGAAAATCGTCACCATCTGCAAAATGGTTGGAAATGTTCAGAAATTGTACGTTCTCGGTTCGTTAGTCAAGAATATTGGTTCATTGTTGTTAGGGCGAGATTCATTACTTTGAGTTTCGGATCGCTACGGGCATTAAGTGTTTACTTGTTACGAGACTATGGTGCGGAAGGGAGAAATAGTTGCAGTATTACAAACATGTGTTACGTATTTAGTTGTTCAGCTTTTGTTTAACTCAGATTACTGATTACTTCTTTGATGGATAAAATCAGGTATGAAATTATCCGGAAAAGAACCGGAGTAACTGACATAGCTTGCAGAGTAAGCATACTGATGTGGCAGTGGGCTGGCCATGTCTGTCAAAGGACCGATGGACGGTGGAGCAGACGAGTCCTGGAGTAGAGACCGCGTATCAGCAAGCGTAATGTGGAACGCCCCCTAGCTAGACGGACCGACGACCTTCAGAAGGTGGCTGGAACGGACTGGATGGAAGGCGTTGTGGCGTGGCCTGTGACAGGCCTATGTCCTGCAGTGGACTGCGATAAGCTGAGTTGATTGACTTAGTACTCTCGAAAGCTCAATTTCAAATCAAAAATTTTAAATTCCATAGTATTAAAAACTATATTGCTTTAGTATAGTGTATAAGCTGGATAAACTGTAATCAGTCAATAAGCGCTTTACAACCAACTCAAAATCTGACAAAGATGGGCCTACGCCGTTGCTACGCCGTAGCGAATGCTAAGTTTGCTACGATACTGTAGCTAAATCAGGGCTACGCATGTATAATATACGAGTAAACCAATATTTTGTAACAATATTTTATAGATTGAAAACAGTGTTCCTGGAGTATCTTCACCACACAACACCTGGACACTCTTTTAGCATAGTTTAGCGTAGTTTTTGGCGTAGATCGTACCTGTGTACCAACTACGCTTCGGAATGGGCAACTAGCTTCATCTTTCTGACTGACCGACTCCTTTGACAGTTCAAAAGTGCCTGTAATTCGTTTAATTAAAATAAATGCTTTGTTTGATTGACACTAGTCATTTACGACGAAACATTTATGTTTTACACTAAAAATAGTAACAAAGTTCATTAACCCCTCTCAACAAAAGAACATCGAACACACCTCTAAACCCCAAATCCAATCGTACTTGATACACGTCCCGCAACTTTGAAACAATCGGATTAAAAATATTTAACCAGACAGTGTGACCACGTGTACGGCGACAAATTTAATTACAACGAGCTGCGAACCGACATCGTGTGACAAACTAAAAACACTGAGAATTTTTGGATTTTGTTAAGCTGAAGTGGACATGTTGGATTGTTTTGTTTTTTTTTTTGTTTGGATTGGGCTATAGCTTAAGAGCGTTTACGACGTACAGCATTTCATACAAACTTTCAAGCCCTTGTTTTTTGAAATGAAAATTCGAATCTTCGTACGCATAAGCAGAACACAAAAGTCTAAAAAATTAGCTAGAACATTTTCGAAAAATACTGTTACAGCAAAATTAGACCAATTTTAAATTTTCAATAAAAACAGAGATTTCCATTTAGCTTTTTTTAAAATAAGACATTTCGAAAATGATCTTTACTAACTTTTTAGGCATATGTATCCTGCTTATGCGTATGATGTTTCATTAAAATCGGTACATTCGTTTCAAAAAACAAGGGCTTGAAAGTTTATATGAAATGCCGTACGTCGTAAACGCTCTTAAGTGGGACTGGGCCGGCCACGTTTGCTGCATGTCGAACGAGTCATGGGCTAAATCTTCCCCCATGTGGGTCCCAGAAAACATCCGGCGACATCGAGGCAGACAAGAGAAGATGGCCGGACGAGCTTAACGCCTACAGACAAGATTAGTCCACACTAGCTCAAGACATTGAGGAGTGGAAAGGAGAAAGGGAGGCCTTTGCTCTGCAGGGGGAGAACATAGACTAAAAATAATAAAATATACAGGATGTTCCTTTTGCACCTACAATAGTGATTATTCCCGTGATACTGAAGAATTTTACCTATTATTAATGTCGTGAATAACTTGTATGATTTCCATAGATTATTTTTAAAAATAATATAATAATTTAGCAAATATTGTCCCACTGCTGGGGCAAATGCCTCCCTGTCCTTTTTTTTCATTCAACTCGATCCTAAGTTAATATGGACCAATCCCTTGTAATAGATCACGACCTCTAAAATGGGATTAACTCCACTGACTACATAATCTGTTAAGAACGCTTAATAAGAGCCAAACTTAGCAACAGCGCTGCGACATTAATTTTTTAAATGTCGCAGCTTCATGTTGAGATAGGAGCCTTTTGGCCTCTTTTTTTTTTAATATAAAATTTTTTTTTTAGACTGTGTTTAGTTTAGTTTGTAAACTTCCTGTACGAGTCGCAATAAATGCTTTTTCTTTTTCTTTCAATCACAAAACCATTTTTATCTCTTGATTAGATTCACTTATATTTCCAATCATTTATTAATCTGTAAACAAAATTCTAAGTTCTGACTGACTGATATATCAACGCACAGCCTAAACCGTTGGTCCTAGAGACATGAAAGGATGGTGTGTTCTTTGTGAAGACTAGGTTTCCACTAAGAAAGGATTTTTCAAAATTCCACTCCTAAGAGGGTGAGTGAAATTTCACGCAGACGAAATCGCGGGCAGAAGCTAGTTTATTAATAAAAACATAATAAACTAGCTTCCGCCCGCGGCTTCGCCCGCAAGGTAGGTATGTCGATAAAAACTATCCTATGTTCTTCCCCGGGATACAATCTACCCCTCTGCCAAATTTTATCGAAATCCGTTCAGTGGTTTAGGCGTGAAAAGGTAACATACAGACAGACAGACAGACAGAGTTACTTTCGAATTTATAATATTAGTATGGATTACACTTGATTATACTTTAGCATTAAGTCCAAGAATTCAATTACAGTCCGAATTGGAATCTAAAAATCGCCCTATTCAATAGAACATCTCTAGACCGTCTTTTAATCCATCTGTCAATAGTTCGCCTAAGCTATGCGTGCAAGGGATATTTAGGTCAACGAAATAATATACAGACCTTTGAGAAATACATTCGCTTCGTGAATTATTCAGGGATATGATTAGTATTGGTACGTGTAAATTAAATCAAAGTTGGCGTTTTAATTGCTCACTCTATGTGGCGTTGAAATATTCAGTTTGTACTATTTTATGCCTAGTTTAGTGATTATAAAAACTCTTGTAGGTTTTGAGGTCTCGAGTACTGTTTCATTTCTAAGTCAAATGGTGTTTCATTATCAGCCTATAATGTTCCCACTGCTGGGACATAGGCCTCCTCTCTGTGAGAGGGAGTGGGCCGTAATCCACTTCGCGGGCCCAGCGTGGGGTCACAAGGTGTGGCGTGACTTGATTCGGCCAAAAATAAACAATGTTGTCAATTGTATGAAGTGGCGTGCCAGTATAGTGGAGCCCGGCGGGTGTGTCAAAATAACAGCTTTGTACTAAATGCATATTTATATTTACATACGGTACTTTCAATAAAAAACAATTTCAAAAATTTTTGCCTGTCTGTCTGTCCGGCTAATCTTCGAAACGGCAGGACCTATTTTGACGGGATTTCACTGGCGGATAGCTGATATTACAATGAGTAAGTTAAGCTTAAGTTTTATTACAGAAAAAGAAAGAATATCAAAAGGTATGTATAAATGTCACGCAAACGAGGTCGCGGGCAGCAGCTATTTGTGGCATATACATGAATACAAAAGTGCACCTGCATGCTATTGCATGCACAAAATATTCAAATTCAAATTCAAAAATATTTTATTGTGGGCATATGTTAGTTACAGGTCTTAACAATAAATTGATGTTCCAATATGTCCTGCCTAATAGGCATACAATAATTATGTAGTGGCATTAAGAAAAAAAATAAAAATATGTCAAATTTAGTTAACATAAATGTCAAAATCTCAAAGTCAAATTAATACATGGTCAACGATTCAATCAAATAATTCAAGAATTCAAGAAATCTTGGATCTTGTAGTATGCTTTATCAATTAAAACGTTACGTAGTTTATTTTTAAATACTAGAAGTTCCTTAGTGCTCAGAATGTCAATAGGTATTTTGTTGTATATTTTCGATGCCATGCCAAAGAAGCTTTTGTTAAATAGAGCCGTTTTATGTGGCACATTAGAAATTTGTAACATATATCTTCTCGATTTGAGTTTATCGAATAGATTTTCATTTGTCTTTATAAATACGGTTACTTCATAAATGTACATTGCAGGAAAAGTCAATATTTTAAATTCTTTGAAATATGGTTCACATGAATCAGGAACACGGATACCAGAAATCGCACGTATACACCTTTTTTGCGCTTTAAACACTAAATATCTTTTATCGGTTTTAGTTTTTCAGTTACATATTGGCCCAAGCTACGCACAACACTTGCATTGAAACATCGTTACGTAGTTTTAAATATCAGTTTGTATGTCGACCACAGCTCTAACAGATAAATAAAAAAATCTAAAAACAATGTATCCATTTTTTATAAAAAAAAAGTCGTTTCCACTTTTCCGAATACATGTTACGAACAATACCGCCCCTCGTCGCAAACCTCAATTTATTCCCGAAATCTGATACCCAAATTGGGTTTGGAAATTTCACTAACAAATTCAATCAAGTTGAACAATAGTCAATTTCGTAGCGTAAGAGACCTGAAATGATGTATTTTGGAAAACCACAGAACTAGATACATTAACTAATCACAATAAACGGGCCTGCGGTCCAATCGGCCTTAATTTGCATCGGTACCAAATAACGATACCGGAAAATACCGAGTTTTGATACCGGTACCGGAAATTGGGTTGCCGTTCGCACGAATGACAATGTTATCGTATATGGCTGCGTTTGAAATTGTTTTTTGACGGTACCCATTCAATGGGAATTATTTTCCGAGTTTACTTTTAGTAGATTGGAAAGCAAACATTTCTTAGATTAAAAAATAAATAGACTTTCAATTGTTTTGTTAGATCAGCCTGTTAGGCCTAAAAGGCGCTTTTATACAGGGCTACATACGTACTTATTTACATGATGCATAGAACTTGCACAAGTGCTTAAAACGTAGCATTTCATTATATGATCGCTCTCGAAACGGTAAAGGAAAACATCGTGAGGAAACCGGCATGTCCCACAACCAAAAATTCAAAGACATGTGGCATCTTCTCCGCACTGGGCTCGCGTGGTCGATCATGATCCATTCTCTCACACAGAGAGAAGGGAAACTTTTGTTGATGATTTCTGAAAAAGTTTGCTATTTATAGACATCTTTTTATTTTTCCTGTAATCTTTACATAAACTTCTATCACATTGAATTATTTCAGATTTTTCTCTTCGCAAACTTCGGAGATAAGGGGGGGAACGGTTTTTTTTACATTTTTATTAAAGTCCAAAATGCGGCCCAAAAAAATAGAAAAATGCCCTAGTAGCCTTGGAATTTTTAAGGCCCCCTTTCAGTCCCTGTTGTAAAAAAACTATATAACTTTTTATTTCTTTCTTATTTTCAAAATAGTTGGGTAAACGTCATCTAAAACTATTCCAAATTTCAAGTTGATAGCATTAGGAGTTCTTGAGATATCCAGCTGTGACAGACAGACAGACAAACTGAGTCTCACCATAAGGGTTCCGTTTTTACCATTTCGGTACGGAACCCTAACAAACTAGCTACCAACTACCCGCTCCATCCCTCCCGATCAAAGAGAACATAAATTAAACTCCGTTCACTATAACCTTCACACGTGCTCAACGCAATTCCGCTTCGAATTGAATGCGGAACGAAGAATACGAATACAAAGTGTGTTTTACAACTGTCGTAGTACGAAAACTACGATCACTACACGATAAACTTGCAGTACGCCGTAAACTTTCCGACTGGACATTATGGAGCATGTGTGACGTACGACGATTTTAGTGCTTTTTGAAAGCTTGTCATATTTACGTGAGGGATTTGTCAGTCAGTCAGATTATTGCTTGTGACTATTTGTTAGTGGCAGCTGTGTGACCCGAGCTGTTTTGAAACTGACGTCACGTTTGAGTTTGACAATCAAACAAAATCGATTATCTGCTTTCGACTGTTGACATCGTAAAATGGTTGCTAGAGAAAGTCGGTCAGTAATATGATTAATGAAAATGTTTTAACTGTTTCTAAGAAATGACACTTATTGTAAAATAACAAACGTTCGTTTCATTTGTCATCTCTGTATTGTTCGTCTTACAATTTGTCATGCTTTCATAAAAAAGAATCTAGCTTCAAAGTCACTACAGCCATACAGCTGTAGTGATTCCCAAGAAATCCCATATTAAACCTTCAAATTTTACGACAAGAAGTTTTAGTCTAATTGGCGTTATGACCAAAGAATGGAGTTAATTTTAGTTCAGTTCATTTATTAATAACTAGCTGCGTACCACAGTTTCACCCTCATAAGTGTTGATCCTGTGGGAATATCGGGATAAAAAGCCTATATGTTAATCCAGGGTGTCAGCTACCTCCATACAAAATGTTATCAAAATTGGTCTCGCCGTTTGAGCGTGAAGGAGTAACAAACATATAAACACACACACACACACTCACAAGCTTTTGTCTTTATAATATTAGTGTGATTATAAAAATTACATGTCAATAAAATTAGACAAAAATATAGCTTGGAACACCAGTTTATCTATCATACATTATAAAGATTAATTGAGAAAATTTTCAATAACATACCTGATAGAATAATCATTCGTCAAACCAAAAAAAAAGCAGACGAATATCTAAATCATAATCAAATCAATTACCTAAAACCATTCTTTCAGGTCATATAATAATACCTGGTCGGTTAACCAGCCTTTAAGTTTCGCTTTGAAAGCATTGTCAGACGTTGCGCTTACAACAACAGTCAGCTAACAGTCCAAAATTATATTTTTAAATCATTACGTCGCTTCCTGCCACTTAAAGCGCAGGTTACCTTGACCGTCTGAACCTAGCCTCAAATTCTCATCCCCTAGCGTCCCATAAAAGTTGAGTAAAACCCCTCTTATTACGGAATCTACAAGATAACTGAAATTATGATGCGTAAAACTGGTTACCTGCAATGCGGAGGACACAAAGCCGTTTTACTTTACATGAGACCTGCCATAATCATGAATAAACAAACTATCGGGCTAATTAGCACATGACCTGTTTATATTTGAACAATGATAGCGGTGAAGCTAACCGCGGGGTTTCAAGCGGAGACTTCTAGTATTTATGTATATGTGGGTGATGTCAAAGTTGACAAGGGGATTATGCCAAGCAGACATATTTTATAGTGTTGTATAGATTAGCTACTTGAATTACTGTCAGCGTATGCCTTACAGATATAGATACACCTAGATAACGCAAGAGCAACTACTTCGCGTGCCCAGCTTACGTACAAAAATCGTAAGCCGCCACTTTCGCGCTCAGTCCTGTGTACTGCTTGGCTGGGTGACCGTGAGCGCTGGCGCTAGGCCCCGGGGGTAAGGCGAGATGGGTGACTAACGTGGCGGCGTCTTTGTAAATAATGCTTGTGACGTCAGGTAGTCAAAAAATAGCACGCTTGGTTTTCATACAGATTGTGATACTTGCAGACAGACCGAGTAACCGCCCTCACTGGACTCTCTGTTACGATCAGTCTAAGAGAGAGCTGAGAAGTGAACGAAGTGGAAGAACAGCGTACATAAAGCCATGAAGGCCTTTTAGTGACACTACCTTTAGTAATGAAGTACGCGACTAAGAAAAAGATGATGCCTTATGATTTAGACATAGTCTGTGATAGTTGTAAACTGGTAGTCGGGTAATATTTTCCAAAAAATCGTACCGTGATAGAAAAAATGTTAATCAGTAGGCACATATTATACTGATATTTTTGATGAACTAGGCCAATTTGGCGTAGTCAGCACATTCTTGCATTTTAAACAACTTACCGTTTTTTTCATTTGATGATATATGACTTTTAATCTGTGTTAAATAAATGAATTTTCTTTCATGTTATTTTTCCCCTTAAAACTGAAACTCCAGTACATAACCCTCTGTAGGAACTACTGGTAGCAATAATGCTAACAATTCTAAATTCAATGTCCCCCCCCCCCCCTCGCGCTTTCAATATAGTGGGCAGTCGTCTTCCCCACGCCGCAGCAACAACTTGTGTTCTGAAGGGATTAAGTATGTAAGAAACATAACTGTGATAATTAATAGTCACAAACTTCATACTGGACACTGGCATTTTATTTATAAACTTCTCCAACCACGATATCAAAGGTTCCAGCACCCTCAAACATCAAACTCTTCCATCACACAAACTCATCCTTCCCCTACAGAAAATTAAATAACAGTACCAGGACCGCATAGTTACAAGAAACTAACGTATAACATTAAGCAGTGCAGATGCTTCAAGTTGTCATCCCGTTTAGTGCTTCGAGCAAAGTACGCAATGATAAATAAGCATACGTGAGATGTGCTGTGTTAAATCTCGGTGTTTTATAACAAAAACGATCGCCATGTTTTACTTTAAAACTATTGGAAGGATTTTCTGCTCTGTTTTCATTGGGAAATAAGAAATAATGCATTTCTCGATAAACGTTTTCAATAAAAAAAGATAAGTAGATATAGTAGCAAAACATTAAGTTAGCTAGTGCTAAACATAATCATTCTTATACGTGTTTTATGTCTGTGCTTAATAATCAAATTTTTACCGTTATTCAGTTAATAAAAGTTATTGAATTTAAAGACGCAATAAAAATGAATAAATGTAACAAAAGAGCAATAACGATTGACAATACTTGATTACGTTTACCGCATCCTAGGCAGACAGCCTCTATCTACTTACCAAAGCATGAGAAATTCTCCTACACTTTCTGCTGCAATATTAACAAGTAAAGCAAAGTTTGCAAACCAAACGACTATGTATTTCTAGCCTTCACAATGCAGTACCTAATAAACGAGCGTTTCCAAGGCATAACTACACTCAAGAAGCAAATAAGTACGTATCCAAAGGACAGTTCTAAATATGCAAGAAATAAAAACATACGGGAGCGTCAGTTTCACATGTGACTTGACGGGACACATACACAAAGCAACTAAATTGGAAACGTCGCTGCGACACGCAGACGTGTTATTTGTTACCTCAGTTGTGGTGTAAGCAGTGAGCGAGAGCAGGTTTTAAGAAAGTTTCAGGGTCTGAGATTTAGGCAATATCTTGGACTGAAAACTGTCATTTTTAATTTGCTAGTCTAAAATGACAGCAGTGATCGACCTTTTTTTGTCATTTTGACAGTGTTTATTACTACACAGCTGTCATGTTAGTCTAGCAAATTAAAAATCAGTTACATATAATTATTATGTACTGGTCAGAAAGTTCTGACGCTCATTAATCGCACTTTAATAAATATAACCTACTTTTTTATTACTGCACCTACCTTAAAGTAAACAGACGGTTTAAATTGATAATTGAGTCCCTCGGGAAATCACTGCAATGAAAATGCCAGCTTTAATTATTTTAGTCTAGAGTAAAATCGTTTTATACAGAGTGTTAAAAAAAAATAATTTTAGTGATTTCAGACAACGGATTACTGACACGTGCCCTCCATTATTACAAATCATTTGTATGTAATCAATCATTTTTATGTGGGTCACTTTTTTTAATTTTTATTATTCTCTCTGTTGTGTTAGTTTTTGTCTAGGTCTGGCAGTTTTAGTAATTTATGTGGCCTACCCAAATGTCCTTTCTTTGGTATTGTTCGTCGAATCGTTGAGCTCCTTAAGTTTTGAGTTGAGCTACACGATTTCTGACAAATGCGTGCACTGACTGGACAGGTCCTCTCAATCTGTGTGGTTCTTTCCTCAAAAGACCATCTCAGACATCGATCTACATGGTCTTCATATAACCTGACCAAGATTATGATGTCTGGACTTTAAAAGAGACTGTGACCTCTGAGTTTGTTTCGGCCTTTCTTCTCAGAGTAGTCAGATAGGAAACGCCGACCTCATCTAGTTTTATAAAAAATATGATTGACGTGTAAAAGTGCGAAAATTGTGTTACAGCCAAATTAGACCGATTTCAAAGTTTCCACAGAAACAGAGATTTCCAGTTATCTTTTTTTAAATAAGACATTTCGAAAATGTTCTCTGCTTACTTTTAAGACCTCTGTATCCTGCCTATGCGATGAAGTTTTATTAAAATCGGTTCATTCATTTCGAAAAACAACGGCTTGAAAGTTTGTATGAAATGCCGTACGGCGTAAACGCTCATAAAAGAACTAAAAAAGACCGTGTACATTTCATAAAGTAAGTAATGTTAAAGTTTTCTTTTTTAAATCGTTGTTTTTCTTTGCAGGTCATTAACCTATAAGGCGAGTCCTGATACCAACCCGCTTCCGCTTACACCTCAACCCACACTGCAAGAAGCATCGCTGCTGCTCTCAAACTTGGAACTGGTACAAGTGAAAAATGTACCGTCGTTGTGCTCCCCCGGCAGTGGAAATAGAAGAGTGTTTGTTACACACATCGGTGTTACGTAAACAGCTGTTTAAATATTCATTCACACAAGGCTATGGATGATGAGGATTGGTAAAATTTTGAACTGGCTGTTAGTAAGATGGCTATTTGGTTAAGATTTCTAGAACTTTTAATTTGTAGGGTTTTTTTTTTCGTGCATTTCATTGCGAAGCTTGCACGAAATAAAAAAAAATAAAATAACTTATTTACAAAAATAAAAAAGACTTCCGAAATTAAAGTTATTTTTCACTTTGTAGTGTCTTTTTCGGAAGTTGGTTGCTTTTTTTTTAGGGTTCCGTACCTCAAAAGGAAAAAACGGAACCCTTTATAGGATCACTCGTGTGTCTGTCTGTCTGTCTGTCCGTCCGTCACAGCCAATTTGCTCCGAATCTTATGGACCGATTCAGTTAAAATTTGGTACACATATGAATCTCTGTGACCCAAACACAGACGTGTAACGTAAATAAATGAGTTTTGAAAATGGGAGTAATTTTTGAGGGGAAAATAGACAATTCAAAAAAAAGTTTCGCAATCTGTACCGTGTATTAAAGTTATTTAAGACAATAGACGGAAATTTACCATTCCCCACCCTTATCTCCGAAACTACTGAGCCTAAAATTTTGAAAAAAATGCAGAAAATAGTTCTATACCTATAGATTACAGGAAAATTAATAAGAAGTCTATGATCTTGAAACAACATGGTAAATCTCTCAATACTGTGCGTACAAAGTTACATTTTCAGTTGGAATGTCGGTGTCACGTTCTTTAAAAAAACATGGTAGATAAAATATTCATCGTATGGAACCCTCTCCACGCGAGTTCAACTCGCACTTGACCGGTTTTTGTAAAAAAGTTTTGTTTTTCACTTTTAAGTTGTAAGTACTTACTCCACACAAATTCGTATAATACTACATATCAGTGACAGGAAGTCATTAGGTATAACATCATTGATTAAGAATTATCAAAACAGAAGAAGAACTAGCAGGGGATCGAGGAGGGGGGGGGGGGGCTCACGGGATCACACCGGAATAGATCATAATAAAGTAAGTGGTAACAATACGTAATAATGAAGCTAGAGCACCGGTGGGTTTTAGTCAGTTAAAATCTGACACGCCCTTGCCCCGCCCGCTTA